>OU823255.1:19435000-20710652 GCA_917490735.1 Dryobotodes eremita
TGAAATTGCCGTTTTGTATGAAAAAATTTAAACGAATTTTTTTCATGAATTTTTTATTTGTATTAATCGAAGTAATCACCCATGCAATCAATGCATCTTTGCCATCGCAGTGGCAGTTTATTGATGCCCTTCTTAAAGAAATCAGCTGGACGGGAGGCAACAAATTCTTCAAAGGCATTTTGTACTGCCTCTCGGGTATTAAATTTTTTTCCCGCCAAGAAGTTATCCAAATTCTGGAAAAAGTAGTAGTCTGTAGGCGCAAGGTCTGGTGAGTAGGGCGGATGACGGAGAGCTCCCAACCCCAGTTCTTGCAACTTGGAGACCGTCTGCTGTGCAGTATGAGGTCGCGCGTTGTCGTGCAGGAGCAGCGGAGACGAGCGATTGACCAATGCTGGTTGGAGATGCGCCAGCTTCTCCATCATTGTGTTCAGTTCTTCACAGTACACATCTGCAGTAATGCTCACCCCGTTTGGTAAGAAGCTGTGATGAATCACACCGGCGCTAGACCACCAAACAGTGACCATCACTTTTCTAGGGGTAAGTTTTCGTTTAGGGCATTGTTTAGGTGCTGAACCAGGATCCAACCAACTTGCTGAGCGCTTACGGTTATCAAACAGAATCCATTTTTCATCGCAGGTAACAATGCGGTTCAAAATTCCTTCATTTGTGTGTCTGTTGAGCAGTGCAAGGCACGTCTCGACGCGTACTTCGCGCTGGCGATCATTGAGTTCGTGGGGCACCCATTTGTCAAGCTTTTTTACCTTGCCAATTTGACGCAAATGGACCAATATTGTTTTGACGCTAACGTCGAAAGCTGCTGCTAATTCAGCCGTAGATTGTGTATCATCAGCTTCCACAATCGCCTTTAATTCGTCATTGTCGACCAAAGTCTTCGGACGACCGCGAGGTTCATTTTTCAGGTCGAAATTTCCAGAACGGAAGCGAGCAAACCAATAACAGGTGGTGCGTTGGTTTGTAGAGTTAGCTCCGTAAACGTCGTTGATGTTGCGTGCCGCTTGTGCCGCGTTGCTGCCACGACGGTACTCATATTCCATAATTACTCGAATTTTTAACGTATCCATGATGACGAAAAAGATTGAAATGCGATGAAAATGTAACACTAATCAATAAAGAAATGACTACTTTTAGAAAAAAAAATCCATGTTTTTAAAATAAAATTAATTTGAAATTAGAATTCATAGCCAAACAAAAATTATTTTGATTTGAAATGGCCAGTACTGCAGAACGGCAATTTCATAGGTAAAGACCTAATATTTACCTAAATAAGTCTCCCATACAGGTTCACAGGAAGCGGAGTTATTGGGTAGCAACTGCAGCCTAGACAACGTTCCGTACTGTGTGTTGCAAGCCTTGTTTACTACCTGAAATATACGGATATTATAATGTACTAGCGGATACCATGCGTGTGCTACTACGTTAATAAAGAACAGTGAAAACTAAAAATAATAAGTGGTGTAAAACTATTTTCACATTATTGCCTTTCTAATGAAACCGGTTTGGGGCACATCGGTTGGATGGTTTCAAAGTTTATAGCGGACATAGGTAGAAACATTTTTGGGGTTTTGTATACCTATATTGATTGATTAGATTGCGATTATTGTAACTATAATGATAGTGAATGAATAATTTTAGTTTTGTAGTTTGAGGTTTACTTGCACCGCAAATCACTAAATCAATTGTTGGAAGATGGCAGAGAGAATAATGTTTTAAATATGTTTTTTAGCGCTAAATGCATTTAGCGATTTGTGGTGCAAGTTTATTTTTTCTTAATATTTTATTGTTATTACGTGGTATGGAGTTTCTGTCGGGAGCTAAAGATACCCACAGACTTTTTTTTTAACCATTTACTTAATTATTTCAGTTTTTGGTGGAATATGATAGCATTTTTATGAAAAACGAATACCAATTTTGCGCTTTTGTTTCCTTTACTGTACCCTGAAAGTTGAAAATATAGGACTCACTTGTAGTCTCAGCAGTCCGGCAGCTCTAACGACGGGTCCGGCAGTGCCGAGCGCGGGCGCGGGCAGCGCGGCCACGTAGTGCGCGGCGGGCGGCGCGGGCGCGGCGGGCGCGCGCTTGGCGGGCAGCTCGTCGGCGCTGGGCCCCGGCAGGCACGCCGCGCCGCGCTTGCGCAGGCGCTGGTCGAGGCCGCTGGCGACATTGTCACTTATTAGGCAATGGAATAAAGTTCTAAGGGTTAGCGTTTTTCGCCGTCTGAGTTCTCGGTATCGAGCTCTGGCGAAACTGAAGCGAATCCCGTGCGACGCACCAGACGAAATTCGATCGCGTCGAATGTGTCGACGAATATGTATGGTAGTGTTCAAACTAGCGCGAATATTCGCGTGACTTAGCGCTACGCGCTAACCGTAAATTAGAATAGAAACAGATTCTAGTTTCATTCCAAACACATTTTTCTAAACTAAAATTGGTAAACGCGAAAATATATTTGAGGGACATTTAGGTTTAAATCCGTTTATTTCACATCTTTACTCCCTTTCACAAGAAACTTGTAGACTAGGCCCTTCCGTAAATGACAAAAGTAATATAATATTTTTTCATATTACTTTAAGGCTAGGTTTTCCAGGCCTGTGGGCCTTTGAAACGGTACCTCCGCCTCCTCCAAATGCAGCGCGACGTGTTTATTTACAATTCGGCGCCGACCATTTCGCGGAAAATCCACGTCACAGTATAAAATATTTGCATTTAATCAACATTGATTTGGATGTACAATTGCGTTACATTTGGTTGATATTTGGGTTGACATTATTTCGTAAATGTCAACCCAACCCTGTTTCAGATTTTTTTTTTCATTGAGATAATTAAAATTTATCGTGTTTCGAACCTTTAACTTCCTTAAAACAAGGATGTATCTATGACATATAAATTTTTTCAGGACCTTAAAACACTTATTTGACTATTTAAAATTGATTCTAAAACAGGCAAATACGGATAACCCCCATCAACCTATTAGAAACAAAATGAATACTTGAACGCCTGGAACACGACCTCATTGCTAATAAAAAAACAGTTAAATAAAAAAAACACTTACTTATCACTGGTCCGGGAGTTGTTCTGCTGTGTGGACGTGGCGTGGTTACTGACGTTTGGGTGTATGACGATGTCGTCGCGCACTTCCACTTTGATGCGCGACTTGCTCTGTGAAGATGTGCTGAAGCAATTCTCCGTGCCACCCGGTTGCGAGCCTAGAGATTCACTGAAAAAAACAAACAGGATGTTAAATATAAACTTTTCCAGCAGTGGTACATTCTAAAATTGGGACAAAAAAAACTCATATTTGAGGTTCTGAGAAGAAACCCCACTAAACAAAATCCAAGAAAGTTCAACATAAAAAAAGTAGTCTCCTCTGTGAAGTTTCGCCAACTAATTGAGTTTGACCAAATATACCCTACTTGACCAACTAAATTAGTTGGCGAAACTTCACAGAGGAGACTACGTTTTTATTACAAAAAGAAAGACCTTTGAAGAAAGAAGGTCAAAAATAAACGGCGTCATGATCTGAAATCTAGACCTCCAACAGGTATAATTTATCATGTCATCAATGGTATTGCTGATATGTCCGGCTTGTGCTCGGAGTTTTTCGGTCAAAGTCGGATATGGTAGTCAAAGGAGAGCATATGAAAAACCAGCACATCTAAGCTCTCAAGTTGAGAGCTTAGATGTGGTTGAGAGTCTCTACCACCCTGAGAAGTCATCGAAAGCAATCGCTGTGATCATCATCATCACCATACCTACTTATATTTTTTAATTTAATACACACACACATGCATAAACTCACGCCTTCTTCCCATGGGGGTAGCCAGAAACTACAGAACGCCACCTGCTAAGATCCTTACATACTCCTGTAGCGGCATCTACAATCGCCACATGAGAACTACGCGTCATACTGACGTCACGCAAAAACCTGCATCGCGCAAGCAGAGTTTACCGCGCAACTAGCATATAAACAACATCCCGACATCAACCGTTGGGCAGTTGCCCACCAGACACAACACCCGTCTGGTCGGAGGATCCTCCCTTTTCCATAGAGTATGAGTGAACTTTACACCCTGTTCCTCATACCTCTATACTCCTTTTGCCTTGTTTAGGTTCATACATCTGGTCATACACGGACGCCGGTTGCGAGTACTACGCACCTGACCTTTCTGAAGAACACCACCAATAAGGTCACTATATGTCTTCCTAGGGCGTCCCCTTCCGGCGGTTCCACTAACATCTGCCTTTTAAATACCTTTTGTTAGTCGCCCTTCATTCATCCTCTCAACATGACCAAACCATCTAAACATACTCTTTTCAATTTTTGTCACAACATCTTCTTTTAAACCGCACTGTTGCCTTATCACATCATTCTTCAGCCTATCATTCATAGTCACACCACACATGCTTCGCAAGGCGCTTTTGCTTTTAATTTAATAACGTTTCATTTCTAGGTCATTATAAAAAAAAAATAACCTAATGTATTTGAATTTTGTTTCAAATGATAAATGATTTTATTTCTGTAAGTAGGTTTGTACAAACACCTTTACACGTCAATCATATTTTTTAAATTAGATGAGGTCGGCGTTTCCTATCTGACTACTCTGAGAAGAAAGGCCGAAAGAAATTCAGAGGTCACAGTCTCTCACAGTCTCTTTTAAAGTTCAGACAAAATCTTGATCTGATCATGTGAATACCATGTAGATTAGTATCTGAAATGGTGTGTTGAGGAAAGAACCACACAGATTGAGTGGACCTGTCCAGTCAGTGCACGCATTTGTCAGTAATCGTGCAGCTCGACTCAGGAAGTCAGGACTTAAGGAGCTCAACAATCCGACGAACAATACCAAAGAAAGGACATTCGGGTAGGCCGCTTATATTACTATAACTGCCAGATCATGATTAAAATTAACTGACAAAAAACAAGCAATGACCCACATAGTCCTCACATTCACAATAAATAAAATAATATAATACTTTACAAGTAAATACTCATGTTAATACGTATATAAAATTCATCAATGTCAATGTGTATATAAAAATTCGGTCATAATGTTTGAAGACCATGTAGATTGGTATCTGAAATGGTCTTTTGAGGAAAGAACCACACAGATTGAGAGGATATGTCCAGTCAGTGCACGCAATGTTTGAGGCATTGAACTAAATAAGCGTTAGCTAAACTTACTTGGCGTCAGCGTGTGTGAGCGGTATAAAGACAGGTGTGATGCGTCGCTTGCCGTCCGACGTCCGAGTTTCTATCTGTCTGTCCATCGGACGTAATGGTGTCGATGACGTGCCGCTCGAACCCGCTGACGGACTCAGTAAGTTCTTGGGCTGTAAGTTAATCTACACTAATATTATTAAGCGAAAAGATTCGACTTTTTGTATGTTTGTTTGTTACGCTTTCACGCTAAAATGGCTGAACGGATTTGGATGAAATTTAGCACATGGGTAGACCGTGACCTGGATTAGGATATAGGATACTTTTATATCCTGATATTCATACGGGATCGAGACTTATGCGGGTGAAACCGCGGGGCGCAGGTATTAAATAAATATACAGGTTTAGAATGTGCCTGACAAAAAAAAACATAATCAGCCTACAACATTCCCACTGCAGGGCATCAGGTCTCTCTATGAGAGGGCATGTCCGTAAAAAGCCACGCGGGTTCAGTGCAGTTTAGTGGATGTCACATGTCTTTGAAACTTTGGTTTTAAAATATGTTAAAAACACTAAGGGCCCGTTGTTTGATCAGTAGTCAAACATAATAATAGTTAAAATGCGTTAGTTAAGTTAACAATTTATTATAAATGACAGAAGTATGTTGTTTGACAAATGGTTAAGCCAACTACAGTTAAAAAAAATGACAATTTGCTATAAAAGTTAACCATACGCAGACGGAGTAGTTAAACTTTGACAGCTATTTGCCTATTGTCAAGTGACTAATTGTTAAATTGACTATTGGTCATTTTTAACTATGTATCAAACAACGGGCCCTGAGTATATTTTGTAATAACGCAGAATTATCTTCAAGATGTGAAGCGTCAACATCGTAAACCTGTATAGTATCCGCGCGTTAATCTGTCAAATTGAGCTTCAGAAAGAGATTTTCGCACAGTTATGAGTGACGGAGATGGTGCTCTAAGCTGAATTTGCAATTTAGTTTCCAAACATGTACTCAATTATGTGTATTTAGAAAAATTACTTTAATACCAACAAAAGTTATGCCTATAAAGTTCAGTTTACAACTTCAAAATATTGCCGAACTATTCATTCTGAAATCATCCTTATTATCATTCATATAAAGTTGATATTTGTTTAAGTGGAAATAACATCAAAAGGATTTCAATAGAGTTTATAAAGCTGATGACAGTACCTGTGACTTATCACTCTTGGGCGTGGTCTCCTCTTTGGCAGCCTCTTTCTTAGCGTCTTGTTTCTCTCTGGCCAGTAAGATCTCGGGGCACTCGACCAACAAGTTGGCCGACAAGTCGCCGCCCGACTCGTTGGCCAAACATTTGCCGTAGATCTTTTCGTAGAAAGCATTCTGGAAACGAAGAAATGTTTCAGAGGTGACGGAGCCTCACTTAAAAAAAAAAATTGAGTACTGTTGATTCTCAGAACTGTATTTGGCATTTTCCTAATATTATTAATATAATAAAAGTCTTATCAAGGCCTCCTTGCGCACAACATCATTCTGTCTCTCTCAACTGGCAGAAATAGAACGATGTTATAAATTCGTTTAGCACAAAGTATTTATTGATCTGTGGTACAAGTGGGCTTTAAAGTATATTTTCCTGTTTACCTAGATTCATAATTCAAACCGGTGCATACCTCTGTTGTCAACATATTATTATTAAAATATACTGTGTGCTAAACAACATAAAGTTCGTTTTTCAATACGCGGGGCAACATGACAATGACCTTTATACATATAATGCATAGACAATAAACCATAGACTGAACTTACCTTTTCATCAAAAGTAAGCGGTGTGCCTATCTCTTTGTTAGTGAACTGTATGCATGCGACAGTGCCGTCCGAACTACACGCCAGCAGGTTTAGACCTGCACAAATTAAAAATACATAAATGGAGGAGGATTCTTTTTTAGTATGCCCATTCCATACAGTGGAACATGTTGCCAGCTACACACAAAGATGTTGTTGAACTAATGTTGTGCCATTATGAACACAGGGAGACATCTAAAATGATTAAAATCATCAATACATCCCTCTAAGTTCATATAATCCTATATAGGATTATCAATAATTATGTTAATAATAAATATTGAGAATTTTAAGTAAACCCTACTTATAGGTCCACCTGTGACTAACCCTTCGGGAAATACAGGCATGATATTAAGTTATTTTTATATGTAAAATCTTTATTTTTTTATCGGCGTCAAGAATGACATAGGCTTTTAATCCCAGAAAAATGCACGGTGTAAGCCACGGGAGCGACACCGTGGATCAAGACAGTAAAAAATCTCATACCATCAGAGCTCCAAGACAGATCAAGCACGCTGTCACTGAACAAGTCGTGCACGACCACGAGCGGCCGCTTGAGTGACGTCAGCCAGATGCTGAGCGCGCGGTCGCGGGACCCCACCGCCGCGCAGCAACACTTCTTGCCTTCCTTCACGAATATGTTGCTGTTGAAGCGCTGCGGACAGAAAGCTCACCAGTTCATTAAATAATCGCCAATGTTGAACATAACCAGGGTGTAAAAGACACATCACATAGCCGTCAACTACGTATCCTGTACATCAAACTAAGTAACATTGCATAAAAATAATTGCTGGGAAACGAATTTTATTTTTGGTGTGAAAATTTGCTGTTTACGGTAGTGCGCAACGTAACGCACGCAAAACATTGTGCTTATGGGTGCATGCAACTGTACAGGGGTCGGGGGGGGGGGGGGGGGGGGTATTTAAAGTTGTGACATAACATAGAAAACTTGTTTTCGTAAAAAGACGTCTGTAGAAGTTGACATTTTGGCCTTTAATACCTCCGTAACCAGAAGGTTCCCAGGTATGGTCCAGCACAAAAAAATGATTAAAATGACGGGGAGTACAAGTAACTATCTGCTTCGTTAAGTGTATTTTTACACCCGTTATGTATAATCAGCATATAATGTTCCCACTGCTGGGACACAGGCCTCCTCTGTGAGAGGGAGTGGGCCGTAATCCACCACGCGTGCCCAGTGCGGTTTGATAGCTGTCACATGTCTTCAAATTTTTGGTTCTAGGACATGCCGGTTACCTCACGATGCTTTCCTTCACCGTCTTTGAGATCAGTGGTGATGAATAATTTACACAAAGTAAAGCGCCTGCCTGGGTTCGAACCCACGACGTACAACTCGTAAGTCGGAGCCGTTACCACTGGGTTGGGCTGGCTGGTTACATATATTTATGTAGAAAACACAATAAATAAAAGTGAAAATAAAGGACATTCGAAATTAGCTTCATGAGACTGAGGGCCGCAACACACATGTAACACCAGACGCCACCCCACGCGTGTCCATTGGCCAAATTACGAACAGTGGCTTCACAAGTTGAAATGTAGCCAATGACTACGCTACAATGCGGTCGCATGGGGTGTTATAAGTATGTTTCCGCATCTATGGCCGTTTTCTCAAACGCAAGAAGAATCAATCTCCTAGTTTAAAAGGCATACCGAACACTCATCAAATTCTTTGAAACTCTTTACATTCTTACACCGCTCCATCTCACTCTATGTTCATTGTGAGAGCGTGATAGCTATATTTCTGAAGTAACTTACAGCACACGTAACAGCTTTTCTATGTCCCACGAAGTCCTTGTCGCACCTCCATCCGTCTCTTTCTACCACTTGCGCGGTAGGACCGCCTCCGTTCATCGCGTGCGCAGATAACACATACTGGCCGTCCGGAGACCAGGATAAGCGTAAAACGTGCGTTGTACCTGAAGAAAAAGTTGTTGGTAATTGAAATAATATTCTGAAAACTATAACTGGATGTAAGGCGTAGTTTCATGGTCCAATTATATCAATGTAGCGTGAGGAGGTAAAAGAGAAATAGCTCTTAGAGAAGTAATTTGCCCAGGAAAGTACTGTTTAGCATCTCTAGTTTAAACCTATTTCTGCTGCCATGCAGAAGTAAAAGGAACCCTTACTCTATGCCTCTCATACAACTTAAAACCGTCATGTTTTGGCAAGAATTTGATATTATTATATAACATTTTACCTCCACACTCCTCAAATGGTTCCGTGATAACAATTTCCGGGGCCCAATCAGCTGTCTTCCAAACTCTCAGTGATTTGTCATCAGATTGGGAAGCTAGATATTTGCCAACCTGGAATGAACAGTTACAAAATTATCAGCCCATGTTGTCTATATCTCTACAACGTATAAAATAAAGTCAGTGTCACCGCGTCAGTACCAGTATGCCCGCGTTGTCGTTGATTTTGGTGCACTTGTCACCATCATTCAGAGAATTTAAAATTTACTAAAGAAATCTCGATTTTTTTGTAATGTTATAAAAAGCGTGCGAAGCAGGGGCGGGCCGCTAGTTAATAATATTATTATCAAGAGAGAAGTCGAGACCGACTCATGAATGTGTAGTCTAAACTACGTTGAAATAAGAAACACACAATATATTTTTTATTAGCCTATTTCGTCCCGCATTGGCAAAGGTCTCCCGCACAATCTTCCACTCCTCGATCAACTTTTGTGTTTCAATTTATTCCTTTTTTTCTGTTTGTTATTTTCATTTGGGCTTGTGGCTAAGTAATAACAGCCGCACAGGTCGATCGACCAGGTTAAGCTACGCTTCCCGCGGTCGGTCCGTGGATGGGTGACCATCTTTACATACCTAGACCCCTCCAGTGCCTCGGAAAGCACGTTAATGTGTTGGTCCCGGCTGTCATTCGTGGATCTTTGACAGTCGTTACGGGTCGTCAGAAGCCCAAAGTCTGACAACCAGTCTTACCAAGGTGTATAGTGTTACCGGATAAGTGGGTTGTGGAGGTCAGATAGGCAGTCGCTTCACATAAAATACTGTTAATAAGCTGCATCCGGATAGACTAGAATCCGACCCCAATAATAGTTGAAAAAAGGCTAGGCAGATTATTTTCATTTGAACTTATCTAGATTTCGGTGGATACAATACTTACTGGATCCCAAGCGACGCCCTTCACAAGTCCACTGTGCCCGTTCAATACGCACACCATTTCTGGAAACTTCTCTGCGTTCCAGATGATGATTGAGTTGTCCACGCTACAGCTAGCTAGCCACTTGTCTAGCGGTGACCAGGCTAGGTCTAAAACATCACCTGTTTGACAAGAGACGGGGTAATTTCATTTTAAAATCGTTATTGTTACAAATGTAAGATTATAGAAAGGCTTCTAAGACAGGAAAAGTATTTCTTTCATGAAATATTTCCTTACAGAATACTAAATGTACATTTATTTTATTTGGCTTACTAACAATCGTTTACTCTATAGTCCAGGGGTTCCCAAAGTGTGCGCCGCGGCGCCCTGGAGCGCCGTCGAGAGTAAAGTCGGGCGCCAGGAGGCGCTCCTGTTTACCATTCTCCGGAAACGAAACTTAGGTATTCGCGGGTACAAAATAAATAATTCAAATCGCGTGCGCTGCATGCGACGCTCACTCGCCGATAGGTACATATGCTCGGAAATCGACAATTGTATTTTAGTTTCTATTTTTCTTAAATAATAATATTAGTATTCTTGTGTCAACATAAAAACTCAGCTTTATATTGTGGATGTTTCATTGTTGCGCCTATCTAAATAATCTTTTTTCCTATTTCGGCTAACTAGGGCGCCGCCGAGAAAAAAACTACGAAACCTGTTAGTGCGCCGCGAAATGAAAATGTTTGGGAACCCCTGCTATAGTCTATTCGCGTTAAGAAAATAGTGACTCATCGTTGTCATTCAGCTTAGCCGCGTCCCTTGACCAATTAGATCGTAGTAAATTAGAAATCCGTGTTCACATTGACCAGTTGAAGTAAGCCCTTCAGATAGTATGGACATAGTAGTACAGATTATAGTAGTATTTTGCCTATTTTCTTAACGCGAATAGTCTATAGATAATACATTCTTAACAGTAAAATTACAGTGCAACAATTACTTATTGGTAAACACCACATGCATAATAGAATAAATTTGAAAGATAAGCTAACTTACATACATTAAGTGCTGAAATTTTATAAAATTATCGCTGATAAAATTGGTAACATTGCAAAAATTGGTATGAACATCAGTAAATGAAATTAACATTGACATAAATCTTGATTTAAAATGATAAAGCTGATAAAAGTAAAATTAAAATTAATTAATTTATAACATTGATAAATATTGCATTCATAAGTGTTCATTCTTGGACTCTAAATGTTAAAATAGACTGAAGCATCCCTGGCACAATTCACCTCAGACTGTTTCATCTTTACTAGATTGAGGCTAATGCATACTGTACAAAGCTATGGATTTTAGAAAACTTCAATTTGATCTTATAATTGCTACACAAACCTGCGTGTCCTCTCAATGTAGCCAAGCACCGCCATGTCTCTGCCTTGTGTTTGCCAGGAGTGCCCATAGCAGCCACACTGAGCCCCCACACCATTACTAGTCGGTCATCACCACCTGATGCCAGGTATTTACCACCATTGCTCCAACGCACGCAGTTTACACAAGCTAGAAATTAATTCAAGAATTATTATTTTAATTTTTCCAAGGCTTGAGTCTATACGTTTTATGGAAATTCATGGCCATTATTTTGATCTGGGTGGAGGTAGGGATGATTTGATACAAGTAAATACATGTAAGTACTCGGTACTTTTGTTTATATACCAAGTAATTTTAGTATCTAATTAATTCTTTAGATTTACTCATTATCGGAAGAAAAGTAGTTGTATCGAATTCAATCACGCGGGTAGGTCGTAGCCAGATCTCTACCTAGTGACTGTTTATTTTTTAGAGCTGGTGCAACTATGACGCAAAACAAAAACAAGTTGTCTCCTTAATATATGGAGCAATTACTGTTTTTGGGGAACCTTTCTAAAGCAAATACTTTTTGTGTAAGAAAAAATCTGCTGCAGAAAAAATATTTGTGTTGATTCTTATTGTCTTGTGTCTATTAATTTATAAATAAATAATAGTAGGTATGTAATGTATTTCATAAAACTACCTAAAATATCACATACGTTTTATAGTTCGGACTTATTAAAAATCTATTGATATGAGTAAGTATCTATAGTTTTGGAGTAAGTACTCAAAGAATAGTATCGCAAGACGATTTGAATACCACTTATAGGAGTCAATATCGATGCGTTGGTGGTATCGGATTATCCCTAGGTAGAGGGCAATGGAGCAGGCCTATGTTTCACTGTTTCAGACATGCTGAAGGGACTGATGTGAATTAATTAATTAATTAATATTTATCCACATCATCATACAGGATTGAGTAAAATCTATGAAAAAATCATACTCGACCAGATGTTGTCACATTTTAACTCAAATGGGATTTTACAGCCAGTTTGGAAAGGTAGGTTGACGACTAACGCGGGAGTAAAACTCATCAGTCTCATTTTTGAATCCTGGGAGAAGTCCTAGAATGCAATTGGCTTTTGTGTGACCTCTCAAAAGCGTTTGACTGCGTTGACCACAATACACTGATCTGTAAATTACACCACTACGGAATTCGTGGACAACCTGCTGATCTTGTTCGTTCCTATCTTTTCACCAGGCAGCAAAAAGTAAAAGTTAACGGGGCGACGTCCTCGGGGTCCTTAGTTAAGATGGGCGTACCTCAAGGTTCAATTCTTGGCCCTTTCCTATTTCTAGTTTATATTAATGACTTTCCTTACATGATGGCTAACTTATCGGATATAATTTTATTCGCTGATGACACTTCTCTTATTTTTTAAATAGATAGAAATGATACGGATGTCTTACATATCAACGATAGTCTGGCGGTTCTTTCGAAATGGTTCGCAGCCAGTAATCTTTTACTTAATGCGAACAAAACTAAATGTCTTAAGTTTTCATTGCCAAATGTACCCCAAGTGGGTCTAAATTTAAAACTTAATGGCAAGAAACTGGATGTTATTACGGAAACTGTATTCCGAGGAATTACTTTAGATTCAAAATTGTAATGGAGCGCCCACATTAGAGCTATTTCAGGTAGATTAAGTTAAGCTGCATATGCAGTAAGAAAAATAAGGCAGTTGACTGATGTAGCCACTGCTAGATTAGTATAGTTTGCTTATTTCTACAGTATTATGTCTTATGGCGTTCTGCTGTGGGGATCGGCAGCTGACGTAGATTCAATTTTCATTTTGCAAAAGAGGGCAATACACGCGATCTTTAAAATGGGTCCTCGCGTGTCTCTTAGAAACAAATTCAAAGTAATTGGTATACTAACTCTGCCATCTCTTTATATCTTAGAAAGTATTTTGTATGTTCGCAAAAACTTAGGGCTTTTCAAAATAAGAAGCAATTTCCATAATATATCCATTCATATTATTTCCATGTACATAGTAAAAATGAAATTGTGATACCCAAATTTAGATTAACTACAACAAGCAAGTCATTTCGTATTAACAGTATCTGCTTTTATAACAAGTTTCCAAAGTCAGTTACAGAAATTAGTGAAGGAAAGTTCAAAACCCACAGCAAACATATCCTTATCAAAAATACATATTATAAGATTAAAGACTATGTTGAAGACAAGGAATTTTGGCAATAATTCCTTCTGCACATGTGGCTTCACTGGTATGTACCTCATTAACAGCATCACTATGTAAATGTCTATTAACCGCTTCCAAATGATGAAGTTTTTTTTTAAATTTCTCTTTTGACATGATCTTCTCATTATTTGACATTATATACTTCCAATTGTTATTTCAACTCTTTACTTATGGCTTTTGTAGACAGTATTTTAATTCAGATTTGTTACAGTTGTAATGGCAATCAGGTCATTTGGTTTAAATAGGCTTTTATTCTTATATAAATTTTTCATTATTTTGTGAATGTGTGAACATTGTAGGCCTAACCGTGCACCAGAGTGGGGCAAAAACTAATTGTGAAAACAATTAACAACTAACAATTAAATTGCCAAATTTAGTTGCAACTAACAACTAAAATAATTAATTGTAATTGTAACGTATCGCAATTAACAATTAATTAATTGTGCTTGTAAAACTTTGCAATTACAATTAAATTAATTGTGCTTGTAAAAATTTGCAATTACAATTGATTAATTGTTAATTGTTTGATACACGTTTACAATTACAATTAACAATTAATAAATGTCAGTAACTAAAAAACATAATGCAAACAATACAAGAGCATTCTCCTTAATATTCTCAAAGGTATGTAAAGCCTGGATTTAAGCCAGAACATTACTACGTAAAAGTGTAGCACAGGTGCCATATACAGGGGACACCGTAGGCGCGGGCTTGCGGACGGCGAGCAATGGGCAGCTCGCCGTCCGGTAAGGACCAGGCCCGGGTCGACGGCGCGTCGTGTTCCACGCGCGCCTCAAAGAGATGTCAGCACCATTGACGGGGTCCGATAGGACCGATGCCTGCCGGGGTCGCGGATTGTTCGAAAGAGTTACCGTGGCCCTGGCGCACAGGCAACTGAAGGAACACGGGTGGGTTTTAGTCAGTAAGAGTCTGACACGCCCTTCCGCTCCGCCCAGAGCGGGAGAGGTCATTTGATGATTTCACACCCAAAAAAAAAAAAAAATATTTACATTCGTCAAATACTTACGTAGTTAAAATAAATATTAATTGTTTAAAACAATTAATTTAATTGCAATTAAAATTTTAATTGCAATTGAATTAATTGTAAACCACAATTAACAGATTTAATTGCAATTGATTTTAATTGCATTTCACAATTAAAAAATAATTGAATTAATTTAATTGCAATTAATTTAGTTGAAATAAAAATTGTAATTGTTTGCCTCTACAATTAAACAATTAATTCAATTGTGCCCAACACTGCCGTGCACCTAGCTTCTGATGTTTCATAAGTGCCCATGTAGGTTTATGTGAAATAAAATATTTTGATTTGATTTGAATAACAAATTTAAATACCATTGAAAAAAATTTTAGTCCTTTGTTTGGTAATAAAAGGCTTGAAATCAAATGGCCATTATCTGACGTTATTAGGTTTATTAGATTAAAAGAGTAATAAGAGAGATAAACTGAATAAAAAACTTGTGTTACAAAATAATTTAAATTCCATGAAAATGCAACATTGTAAGGATTATAGAGACTCTGTACCTCCACACATTATAATGATATGAAAAGGCTCCTTGATACTAAGGTCTAGCCATTTTGTTTCAGATGTTGTTCTTATACGCCAAATAAACATAGCAACGAAGTACGTAATACCAGAGTAACTAACCTAAGTGATTATCCATTTGACAAAGCATCTTGGGAACATTGGGGTCCACTTCAACTGCCTCAAACAAAACGGGGTTCAGGTTCCAAACCACGACCCGCCCGGAGTCCCCGCCCTGACCCCCGGTCGCAAACCGCTTCCCCGTCGGATGTATATCAACGGAAAATATCGGTTTATCTGAAAAAATGCCACTTTTCAACAACAATTCCTCCCTCCAACTTACGTTACTTTTTAGCGACAAAATCAAGAGTATTTACCATCATGATTGACCCAACTGGGTTTTAGCAGCTTCATTTATGATGTATTGATTAAATTAAACTGAAAATAACAGCTAATAATGGAAATAAATAAGGATTTTCCCACTTTATTTATTTTATTGTAAAATGACACTGACAGCATCAATACCGCCCGCCGCCCGGCAATTTAAGAGCGCGCGTTTCGTTTTTTTAAGAAAAAAAGAAAAAGATAAACTTGTTGGTGAATTTTCATATTCCGATAAATACTATATAATTTTAGAAGAGAAATAAAAGTATCACGAATAACTAGATTTATAAATTCTAGATAATTTGCGAAGTAATTTAAATAAACCAATTTGTGCAATGATGGTGGTGAAATATCAAACTAAATAAATATGTATTGAATTTGACATAGCGTTGATAATTTACTTTGCTAGCAGCGCCGCCATGAAGTGCAAATCTGTACTTGGCATTGGCCACAGAGCATGACATTGACACCACAGAGGCGTTCCAGATTGATGTTTTCTCTCGTACAAACTATATACAATAGAAAGAGCTATGTGCTGCAGTGTCGATTAAATGCGTCATGCAGGCTGCAGCATACTCGACTGGATTTGAAGTGGAACGTAATTTGTGTGCACGCGTTTTGAAGTTTAAGCCCTGGTTGTTCCTTGATTTATTGAAAAAACTATTTATAAAAAAGCGGCATGAGAGGAGCAGACACTCTGATACCGGCTAGATTTCTAACTTTAACTAGTCATTTATCAGCGGTAATAACTTTGCTATGGGAGAGCCAGGAGAGCACTCGACAATGTTTGCCGAGCCACTTTCACGACGATCATTTCCAAATATATCACAACCGGTAAGCTTTCTATCCTAGATTTACAAGTTACAGTTGTCAGGATAACTGTAAAAGTAATTGCTAATAGAGGCTACTAGATTTATGTTACTTTTTTGTCATAACTTGCATTTTAATGAACTTGTATACACACGCACAGCAGATAGCGGAAATAACACGTTACGGGCTTGTGTAGGGCATTCAGCCAAAATTTATATTGGGACAGTGGGACAGTCACATCATCACATTCAGGTTAAACTGTGGCATTTTACTGAAGTAGGTAAATTTAGAGGCAGTTTATTAATCGCGCTCTCATTATATTTTGAAACGCCGGAAGAAATTGCTATAGAAAAACAGGCACTGCATTGTTAAAGTTTTATGGCTTGTTTTATTTCTGCATTCATTATTTATGTTTAAGTAGTATAAAACTCGAAACAGAGTTGTAAAAAGTTATTTTTTTATTATTAGTAAGTACACAGAAAGACAAAGACTAGGAATACCAAGATTAGATTTTTTTTAACTTAAAATTACTTAACTAAATCGTCACTTAAATATTATATATTGTTCTATTTTATGTAGGTTTCGAATTTAATCAATAGTACCTATACATTCACAAGTACCTATATTTGATTGGTTTATCAACACATAGGCAATATGTTTAGAAAACAATTAGTTAAGTAATGGTCTGTTTCAAGTTATAGCAGCAATAACATTAGTAGGAAGCTTTTCTCTGCCAATGTAAACAACTAAGTTTATGGTTACCTGGTACCAGCACGAGGCAAAAGGATAAACATTATTGTTTACAATTTATGGTCTCTGTGACCATGTAGCTGATAAAAACAATAGTGGTGTTGAGTAACTCATTAGTTTCAAGTCATAGTTACTATGGAAGACTCATGTCTACCCGACCTAAGCTTGATTAGTTTAAAAATGCAAGACAATATTAACATTTTATCCACTAAAACAAAAAAAAAAAATACCAGTGTCAGATGTTGTTGTCTTTGGTGGTAGTCCTACTTAGTAGGACCTCTTGGTAAACAAATATCTCTAATTAAAAAATATGCTCAATGATCATAACTTAGATTTTCAAAACCATGTTCTTCAATTGAATGATAAAAATTTAACCACCTAAATTATTAATTAATATTAATAGGTAAATTCATGGAACACAAGCACATAAAGAAATATTGACATAATTAATAAAAAAGCTGCCACATAATTTTGGAAAACATTGTATTTCAACATAATATTTTCACATTCCACACACCAGCTTTCTTACATTTACAGAATTAAGTCATGTGGTTCTCACAAATTAAAAACATTAAGTATTGGATGTAATTCAACACCAGGTGGGAAACACTTCACTGTGAGAAATTAAACCAACATGAACTGGTTTAATGGAGTATGTGTGTTTACACTACTTCTGTGTTTGTGATTAGTGAGCCATTGTAGAGCACCTATGTGTGTGCTGAGCTCGATTGTCGTTGCGGCTACTTAGGGCTGATAGCTGTTTTTTTTTTTACCCTGGTCTGTCTTTTCCATTGGCCGCCCTGGGCAAGTGCCCAGGGCCCGTCGATTCATTGGGCGCCCTATTTCATACCTGCGTCGGAGCTAGGGGCTATCAGAGGCAGGCTGCTACAAATTTCGAGCTCACTTCGCTCGCTCTTGCATCCTCGATTCTCCATAGGGCCCCAGTATCCTAAAGTGCCTAGGTGTTCCAATAGGTAAAACGGCCCTGTATCCTACTGCTGGGCAAAGGTCTCCCACATACTTTTCCATTCATCTTTGTCTGTTGCCTTTTCTAGTGAATCAGTCAATCGATCAGTCGCGCTAGCGTTTTTAAGGCATGCCTTAGTGTCAGCGCTTGTTTTCTGACATCCACTGCGTGACGATAATGACCCATCGCGTTTCCAACCGATATCGTGTCATCATCTCGATTTAACTGCTAGCAAACATTACCAGAATTTTCCTTTTGCCCAACAATCAATATAAACGTCAATTTGCATTAAATAAGCTGTAAATTGCACACCTGGTCACTAGTTTCTACATAGAAAGCAAATATTTAAGCAAGTAAGTCGAGACATAAATGTTTTATAGCCTGCATTGTTTCTTATTTACGTACTTAATGCATTATTGCTTTTCTGTAATCTTATTTACTTTTATCAGTGTTTGTACTAGCTACTTGCACAGTCTAGTACTTATCGAAGTACAATTATTATCATGTCTAGTCATACAAGTAATCTTTTTATTGCACAAAGATATGAAATGCAATTTGTATATTCATAGTTCTATTTTTTGTATCTTGTATTTGTATGAAATTCAACACAATGTAAATTGTTTATGAATAAAACAAACTAAACTAAACTAAACTAATGATGTGAAAGAGATCTCTTATCTGGCGACAAAGCAAACAGAAGTGAATGAAGGCAATTTCCGTCCCAAAAAGGACGGGAATAGAAACTGGAAACAGTCGTTGGCCCTTGAAATTGCCAAGGATCCTTAAACGTCTTAGTAGCCCTTTCCAGTCATTGCATGCATGCCAGCCCATCGCCATTGGCGTAATACCGGAATTAGTGCATAAGCACTAATTCCGGGATTACGCCGCGCGTGCAACATAAATACACGAGCGGAGCGTCACGTTGCCAACGACAAAGCAACGACGCGTCGGCGGATGGCGTCGACGCGTCTACGGCTGCTGCTAACGATTGTCGACGGCTGCTGTTACCTCTGCCATTGGCAACGTGCCGCTCGTGTATATGAGCACTTACCCGGACGTTAAGCTGTCACTACTGCAGACGTGATTAGATTTTTTTCCAGACGGTTTTTGGAAATTCTGTGGTTGTCTCAGCATCGTCTTAAAATGTTATTTGCTTTTATTTATCTCTTGCCTCTCTGAATCTCACCATCGAATTCTACCGAGCTACTCAACCTAAAGGGCGTGAACATTAGGTCTTACCTACCACTTAGTGCCATCCCTGAACGCCTTGACCTGTGTCAACATCCGATTATAACCGGTTAAAATTGCCACCGGCTGTCCAGTTTACAAAACACGAGGTGTAGTGTCAGTTCTCCGTACACTACAGCTGTAGTGCGCCTGCGCAGCTCCGCAGCGGTCAGGCGACCAATAGCGTGCACGTGACTAGTGTCCGTGTAAAAGTTCGATTTTTAAATCAATTTGGCTATATCGAGCTGTTTTGTACCTTCTGGTTTTATTATCAGTCAGATTTCAGTTTTTAAGTGTACCCCAGTTAAATATATGGGGTCAACGGCCTCTAGCGAAGTAAGTTTCTTTTGTTTTTTTTTATATTGTTACAATGACGTTAGTTCCTGGGATTTAACGATCGTTATTCTTGAGGTTCGATGTCGGCGAGTATTACCGATTTAAATTTGCACCCTATTGCGAATATTTTTTTTGCATATCTAGCACAAACATCTAACGGCTGGACTGCTAGGAGATCTCACTATTCCCGACTCACCGAATCACCTAAAGAGGCGCAAAATTACCAATCTGGAAAGCCTGCAACCCTGCAGTGAATGTGAATGATTACAGACAAACGGCCAATTTCAGTTAAGAGATGTCAGCATCATTGATGGGGTCTGAAAGGGCCGATGCCTTCCTTCCTTCCTTTCCTGGTCCTGTTCGCGGATTGTTCGAAAGAGTTACCGTGGCCCTGGCGCACAGGCAACTGAAGGAACACGGGTGGGTTTTAGTCAGTAAGAGTCTGATACGCCCTCCCGCTCCGCCCCGAGCGGGAGAGGTCATTTGATGAAATCCCAAGCAAAAAAAAAAAAAAGTTTGGGAACTGACTCTACAGTCTGTATTACACTTAATTTACTGGCCTGTTCCTGGTTATTAGATTGGATTAATTATTATTATGTATGATAAGTAAAGAAAAAAAATCGTCAAATCCTTCAGAGCCACACTTTACTTGCTTAACATAAAGTTCGTAAAAAGTACTTGTCTCAATTAAAAAAAAACTTTTGTATGTTAGTCGCTAGTACAAAAAGTTTATGTCAGATTGGTGTTTAATGTTGGTCAAAATGAAGTTCAGAGTCTTTAATTACTTTTAACATTTCGCCCTGGGTCTAAAGTCCGCCGACGCTAGAAAACCTAACTTTTTTTTGTTTTCGGAGGGAAACCCTTCAAAAGGCACCCGACCTCTGGGGAGGGAGTGTGGAATTTTAACCTCACTAAAACCACCCCGGTGATCACCATCAGCACAGAGGGGGTCCTGGATCCGCTTAAAAGACCTAGAAAACTAACTGCCATCGACAAAGAGCTCAGTGATATGAACTCAGTTGGACTGATCAAGGGATCAATGTTAAAAATTACTTAGTTCTGTCTGATTTCCTTTCACACGCATAACATAACATCACGGAAGCGTTAGGCAAAGGTGTACCTAATGTAGACTCACATTTCGCCAGTAATGTTTAAGTCCAATGAATAAGCGGCAAGCCTATTGCCATCAACCGGGCACAAATCCAAACTCCGGGATGCTACCGAAAACTTCCAGATATAACCTTTTGCTCGATCCGGGATTCAAACCCAGGACCTCATGCTCATCAGTACCGCTTGCGAATTGCGATACATAGACCAACGAGGGTATCCTTTAATTTTTCGCCAGAAAAGGTTTGTGCGCTGAAATGGCGTCGCCTTTGGATTTTGTGCAGAAAAATGTTAAAAGGGCCGAAAGATCGGAGCAAAAAAGACTTCAACCAGACAGTTTCTCCACTTTTGGTGTTACTGAGACGTCCCAGTAATGAAAAATCACTGGGTCACACAATGCCCACCAGCCGTGATTTTTCTCTTGCATGTTTGCCTCAGCGAGCATAAAATTCGCAGCTTTTCTTATCTTCTCGTATCAGCGCACGCTATACGCCACATGCTGTATGACTTACGAGGCGCTCATGCAAAGCTACTCAGCAGGTTGGTACTGCGGCTGGACTGTCTACGATGTGCCAGTCGAAAGCTTAGCACCGTCACTTGTGGAGGCTCCTTTTATTAAATAACTAGCTTTTGCTCGCGGCTTGACTCGCGTTAATTTAGAATTTGACAATCAATTCGGGTTGTTCGGGGAGTTATAGTTAGGAGGATGAAAAACCGGTTTATCGACACTCTAGACTCACAAAATCTAATAGGTACTTAAATAAAAATATAAATACTCTTAACACGCTACTAAAGTTTCTATAATAATATAATTCAATCATGATTCGAAAGACACGTGGCGCCATCTATTATCATAAGAACGTTATTGTTGTTTTCTTCGGGAACAGTACTTTTTTTCGGGATGAAAGATACCCTATGTCCGTTTCTGTACACCTGACAACGTATATGCAAAATTTCAGGATGATCGGTTCAGTGGTTTAGGCGTGAAAAGGTAACAAACAAACTTACTTTCGCATTTATAATATTAGTTAGGAAGTTAGGATTAGGATTAGGACATAGCATCACGCCTGTTATCCCTGAGCAGTTATACAGAGAGAGTATACCCACAGTATAAGTATAGTATACCCACATTTCACCGGTTATGTTTAAGTCCAATGAAATAGGATAAATGATAAACGATTTTATTTCTGTAAGTAGGTTTGTACAAACACTTTTACACGTCAATCATATTTTAAAACTAGATGAGGTCGGCGTTTCCTATCTGACTACTCTGAGAAGTAAAGCCGAAACAAACTCAGAGGTCACAGTCTCTTTTAAAGTTCAGACATAATCTTGGTCAGATCATGTGAAGACCATGTAGATTTGTGTCTGAAATGGTCTTTTGAGGAAAAACCACACAGAATGAGTGGATCTGTCCAGTCAATGCACGCATTTGTCAGTAATCATGCAGCTCAACTCGAAACTTAAGGAGCTCAACGATTCGACGAACAATACCAAAGAAAGGACATTTGGGTAGGCCGCATAAATTACTCAAACTGTCAGACCATGATTAAAACTAATTAAGAAAAAAAAAAAACAATGATCCACATAGTCTTTACATTCACAATAATTAAAATAGTATACTATTTTACCAAAGTAAATATTCATGTCAATGTATTTATAAAAATTCATCAATGTCAATAGATATATAAAAATCCTGAAATAATCTTGGTCAGATCATTTGAGGACCATGTTAGTTGTCCATAAAAGGCTCGCTTCCTTTCAGACAGCAATCTGTCTGAAAGGAAGCGAGCCTTTTATGGATTAAGATTATATTTCGCCCCGAGCCGATGCACCGTCTTACAATGACGCTGTATCGGCTCAGGGCGAAACCTGAATAGCAATATGCTTTAACTACATGAAAACTAAGTCCCAAACGTTCGAAGCAAGAAATATAGACATGGCTCTATTTGACATAACGGCAGGTCGAGTAGAAACAAAGAAACTCTGTCAATCTTCGATGATTCACTCTGACTCGAAGCTTCAGGACTTTCGATCTCTACTCGTCATCCACCCATGTGAAGAAAACAGATCAATATATAAGGTATATCTATTCATACACGAAATCAATCTCTTAAGGGGTAATTGTATTCATCATTACAAACAACTTTTACTATGGGACCAAACCTGAAATCTCGAAAAAAATAATCAGCTGCTCCCTACATTTATGTTCGCAGAACTCGTCAAAATGTATGGAACAGCAGATTTTTTTTGTGATTTCACGTTTTGTCCTATAGTAATAGTTGTTCATAATAATGAGGACAATGACCCCTTCAGATATTTCGTGTATGAATAGATACACCTTATATATCCGAAAACAACCGTTGGATTTTCATAATTTTACTCAACTAAGAAAAAAAAAGAAAACGAGAAATTATGAAATCCTTTTGGTTGGTTCACACTGCAGAGACTGCATAACTTGGAGACCGGACGTATGTGGTCGCGATCCTTAGCATTGAGGGAACGACGGAGAAGAAGAGTCCTCGCTTTGGTGTGTAAGGCCATACACCCCTGTCCCTAACCAAAATTTTGTAGAGCACTAGGAAAGACGAAGGGGCATTTTGAATCCGCCATCATTGTCATCATCTCGCCCCATCCTAATTTATTTTGAGATCGGTGCAGTACCTATGTCTCTTTCTTCCATACGTCTCTCACTATCAGCCATCATCTCAAGATGATTTGTATCCGCCATTATGTATATTTCCCCAATCGCCTCGTGCAAGCTGTTTCGTAACTTGTTTGCAAGTTATGCGGTATTACGCGTCTCCGAACAGTTAGTGGAGTTCAAGGTTGGTTCGTCCGATCGCACGCGGTATCCGACTATTTACCTCATTCACCATTTGTCTCGCATATACTTTGGTGGTGTTGGAACACATCATAATTTAATCATGGTTCGGGAACATGGGGAGAAAAAGGTTAGCAATTAAAAAGTTTTATTTATTATCGTTCTGGTCATGATCAGTAGTGTTTTAAAATTTTGTGACTGTTGTGTTCTTTACTTTTCATTATTTCGGTGTTTAAAAAAATAATGTTTATTTTTTGTATCGTGTGTTGAATGTGGATTAAGTATCATTATTTTCTGGGTAAGAAATGTGGGCAACACTGCCAAAAAGATTTTTAGCTTATAAACTAATTATTTTATTATTTTATTCCTACTAGCTTCTGCCCGCGACTTCGTTCGCGTGAAAATCGTAAGACAAAACAATAAACTAAAATAACACCAACAATTCCCGCGCTATTGCTTCGTTTTTGCTTAGCGTTCTTTTGACTTTTATTATTTTTGCTCGGCTCCTAAGGGTCGTAGCGTGATGTTAAATAGCCTATAACCTTCCTCAAGAATTGGGCTATCAAATGCGAACATAATTTTTCTAATCTGACTGGTAGTTCTTGAGATCAGCGCGTTCAAACAAACTCTTCAGCTTTTTGTTAGTATAGACTTATAGAGGATAGATTTATCACTTCTTTTAACGATGAATGAAACCAAATTAATATTGGCAGTACCCGACTGCGATGAAGGGATATAGGTACCTATAACAACTGGGTCGCAGCTGTAAACTGAAATACACACAAATAGCTAAACGTTTGTGATTTCCCAGTACAGACGCCAGCAGGTCAACCTACACGAAACTGTCAAATTATTCCAAACGATTTTAAACCTTAAAATGTTGAAGGTTAAGTTCAAAATCGAATGAGAAAATCTGAGAGTTTGTTGTAATTTGATGTGCTGACGACTGTACTTAATTAAAATAACGGGATTTATTAATACAACTTTGTGGTTAAAAGGACCATTTAGTTACCATTTGAACGCTACATTAGGTACCTGACTCTGTCGTAAAGGACCATTTAGATTAAAAACGATTTTGTTGCTGAAGTACATATTTATCATAGAGTAGATTATTAAAACAAATTTCGTGCGCCTGCGGCCTACTGATAAATTCTTTTTATCACTGACCTTAACTTTTGTACACATTATTATGTAAACTGATTATTTAAGATAATTATAACTATAGGACAAAACGTGACGAATGGAGATAATTGGTTTTCGGTCATAAAAATAACGCCAGAAATGAGTCCTCATTCAGGAGGAGATCTTGGGACGTGATTTGAAGGCGAAATCTGAAATGAACAGAAGTATGGTCATGAAATGCGCTCGAAATTCGGAACGAGAAAGTTCCGAATTTCGTTGTAAATTGCCATTCCAAAAAAAATACCGTCCGAACTCCCAACAGGCCCAAAAGCTTGAGACTATTAAAGATTTGCTATCAGCGGGGTAATTACGTAACACACTAACAGTAGGAATGGGTTTCATTTTGACAGTTCAACAACATTCATTGCGTTATTTACGTTGTGGAGCAGACAAATTTTTCGAACATATGAAGCAATGGATTAGCAATAGGCTTCAAAATGATTCAGATTGTGATAGATAGTGTGTTACGTAATTAGGGTGCGGGACCAATCGTGATTTCATAAAATCAAAAAAAAAGAAGTTCCTCAAAAGTCAATGTAGGTAGTAGCTAGATATGTTTATTAAAGCTCACAGGAATGTGCCATAACCATTAAACTATAATTGTACAGGGATATTACTTAATAATTAATACGTAATGTATTCGTAACCGGTGCACCTGCGCTTGTTTTAAATAACTCAGTAATACGGAAAAGAAACTGGTGTGATTGTCAATATTATGAGTGTATGCCAAGTATTGTCAAGGCGATAGGATACTCTTACCAAGGGATCTTGAACCCTACTAGCGACCAGACCCTGATGCTTCTCACGTTTTTTACGACTTGGAGAAAATAGTGAGATTTCTTTATTTCTAAGTTTAACATTATGTTTTATACACATAAAAGTTCCGGTTTAAATTCTCTAAATGATGGTGAAAACCGGAGCAAAATCCGTTCCGTAGTTTAGAAAAACAACGCGGTCACAGACAGATAAAAAATCATCAGCTGTACTCCGCCAAATTTTTTTTTTTTTGGTTTTTCACAAATTGCAGCTCTGTTTTACGTCGTATGTTGATCAAAATGCAGTTCGCGACTGTAGGAATGATATATTTACTGAATAATAATCATCAATTTCCTATCAATCGTCAAACTTTGAAAATTTGTTCCATCTAAGAATTTTCATAAAATATTAAATATTCTGAAAAATTCTTAGGTTCTGAGGGTTTACCTTAATCTAAAATATATCCATATCCATACTAATACTATAAATTCAAAAGAAACTCTGTCCGTCTGTATGTTACCTTTGTACGCCTAAACCACTAAACGGATTTCGATAAAGTCAATATGAATTGAAAAGTAACATTGATACTTGCTCGGATTTGAGCCCAAAACCTGGTGCATGACAAGCGAGGCCTTTACCACTTCATTTGAGGCTAATATTCATATCTAATTAATATCTCATAATCATAAACCTTTAGCAACCCTCTGTTACAAATAGACCTTTCAAATTGCGCATCTTTAATCGATCCTCGTCTACTACCAGCCACCGTGTGAAGATCGTCGCCCCTCTAGCCTACTTTTCTAAGCTACTTTAAAAAAAAGATTTCATTTTGCTCAACGGCCATTGATCAACACCTTATCGTGTTGTCAAGTGCACGTAACCTTTGTTCTGGTGATGTAAACACGTTCGTTTGAGCGCACGTGTAACGTCCGCATTAACTCCTTTGTTTTCGGTCACGTGAGGTCAGGCCATCTTGTAGTGCGGTGTCTTGTAGTGCTTCTCGGCGTGCACTAGCGCTGTTGGGCCGCGGCCGGTGCGAGCGCTTGAACTGTTAGATTTTGTATATATGTATTAAAAAAATAATAACGAATTTATAAAATATGTTCTTAACATGCCCTAAAATAGATACACCTAATCTTCTGATATAACTTTTACATGGTTTCATGATGGAATTTCTTCAAGGTACACGTTTTTATATAGCGATTTAGTGTCATGTTTATGATTTTGTTTTATCGAGCCAATTATTATTATTCACGTTTCTGTCGTCACACAGCGCTTGACCGCATTTTCAATTTTCCTAAAATGTTTTTTCTGCGAAACATTTACATTTGGCTAGATTTACAGAGGTGGAAAAAGTATGCAACCTCGCCTTAATGCGAATGTTGACCGTACTTCATTATTAATTAATTAGTAATGTAGTTCGGTGTAACAATTGGGTGTCGATTTCGGAAGGTTAGACTCTGCGGGGTAATTGCGTAACACAACGGTAGGAATGCGTTTCATTTTGACAGTTTAACAACATTCATTGCGTTATTTACGTTGTTGAGCAGACAAATTTTTCGAACATATGAAGCCATGTATTAGCAATATTCTTCAAAATTATTCAGGCTGTGACTGATAGTATACGCATGATATTGCTATGTAATGGAATAGCCAAGAGTCTATAATTATGACACGATTCCTTTCGGGCAAAAATTTTCAGACGGTAAGAAATAAAGAAATTTAGTGTTGAGACAATTCTTCTGTGTAAACCGCCTCTCTTATGAAAACTTTTATTCTTCTCAAATTTTACGTAATGCAAGTTTCCGTTATTTTAATACATTTTATTATTCAAGTGTAATAAAATAACAGAAACTCGCATGTTTAGAATCGTTGTAGTAACGCGAGCTTCCGTTAATAATAACGGAAGCTCGCGTTACTACAACGATTCTACAACGATTTTAACGTCGAATAATTACTAAATAAAGAAAAACGGTTTTATTTTTCGAAACATTACCATGATTGGCCCTTAACCGATAGAATCCCGGTGGCCCTCTGTAGGGCCGGTGTGGCGCCACACGGTGGATCGAAAATCGGCTGTAGAAGACATAGGATCTCGATTTCTTAAATGTTATTTTTTTTGCTGGAAATGACTTCTGCTGATCATTACTATGTACAAAAATGACACCCGAGTTAATTCTGCCCAAAAACGAAGGAAATATATTTTTTTTACGAAAAATTTGTATGAAGCTAGTATGAAAAATCGAATTATCTCCTAAACGGCATGTTTAACCGTAATATCCTTGGAGGTGGTCATAGTGCTAATTATTTATGATTTTTTGGTTGCCGATTTGACGAAAAATTTAATGCCGTTTTTTTTTTAAAAATCGTCAAAATATTTTTATTTATTTTTACATGTAAAACGATCCCTTTTAGTGTCCAAGTTAAAAAGTTCGATATGTTATTAACCCAAATATTAAGAACACACAAAACAAGAAAAGTTAAATAAAAAAATTGCTGTTTTTTGACACATTTTTATTAATTTAAATAAAAAAAGATTATCAAACTCTTATTTAAGTAACATATAAAGTTATATTATATACAAAATAATTTAATTTAAGGAATTAATACTAAGCATTTGTAAAATAAAGTAAAATAAATAAAAAAATAGACAAAACTCTGTCATACATGATGAAAAATCCTGAAGCAGCCGCTAAATTAAATGAAACGCTTAAGAAACCAGCGAAAACAATCATATTTACGTCAGAAAAGGCGCTTGGATTGCTTCTTTCGCTAAAACTCTCAAAGTGGCAATATATTACGTTGCGAGAGGCTGCCATTCGGGAAGGTGCTAAGGATATTTATCCATCTTACTATAAAGTGCAACAAACTAAGCTTGATTGCTACCCTCCGAAGCAATCAGTGACAGTTACTGCTTCATCGGCTAGGATTACACTTCAAGCTTTACTTGATATCACAGTTACAAGAATCCTTCAAAGCCTTTCTAAGGAAGAGCATAACAAGCAGTTGAAGCTGATATCCAAGTGGGGATTTGATGGTGCTTCTAACCAAAGCCGATACAAGCAGAAAATGGAGGGTGAGGAAGATGACTCGAGCATTTTCATGACCTCCTTGGTGCCACTTAAACTGACAGATGGAGACAACATCTTATGGAGGAACCCAAAACCATGCTCAGTTTTGTATTGTCAACCAGTTCAGTTTACTTTTGTAAAGGAGAGTGAAGCAGTTGTCCTTGAGCTGAAAAAACAAATGGATGAAGAAATTGAGGCCCTTATCCCCACAGAGTGCAATAATAATAATAGGGTGACTCATGAACCAATGATGACGATGATCGACGCTAAAGTTTGCACTTACCTTTCTGAAGCTAGATCAAATGCATCGTGCTACCTGTGCTTAGCAAAGCCTACAGAAATGAACCGCTTAGATGCTGTAACATCAAAAATTGTGTGTTCTGACCTGTATGAATTTGGCTTGTCATCCCTACACGCCCGTATAAATTGTATGGAATGTCTGTTACACATTGCATACAGGCTCGACTTCAAATGGTGGGCAGCGAGAAGTGATGAGCACAAAGAAATGCTACAGACAAGGAAGAAAATAATTCAAAATAAATTCAAAGATGAGCTCAATCTGTTGATTGATATAGTAAAACAAGGCTCGGGAACCACCAATGACGGGAATACTGCAAGAAAATTCTTTGAGTTTCCTAATAAAACCGCAGCTATAACCGGTTTGGATGAAGACCTCATCAAAAGATTTGCTGTAATTTTACAAGCAATTACATCTGGAGAGCAGGTCGATATAATAAAATTTAGAGATTATGCCCGCAAAACAGCAGAAAAGTACGTATTATTATACGATTGGTACTACATGTCGTCAACCGTTCATAAATTATTAATCCATGGGGCTGACATAATTGAGAAAAATAATATTGTGCCGATTGGGACTCTCTCGGAAGAAGCCTCAGAGTCTCGAAACAAAGATTTTAGGAGGTTCCGAGAACATCATTCGCGGAAAAGAAACAGGCAGGATTCCAATCAAGACATTTTAAATATGCTTGTTGTTTCTTCGGATCCTTTGCTAAGTGCACAAAGGCCTAAGTTAGATGCCAAGAAAAAGCAGAGCTTTTTTGCTGAAACTCTCGACTTAATTCAATTTCAGGAAACTGAGTTCGAGTTTTTGGATATATCCAATCTGGATGCTGACTCAGAATTGGAGTCTGACAACGAGAGTGATAAGGAAAATTTGTAAAAAAATTATATATGTACTTATTTGTAAATTTGTATTTGAGTCTGTTTGGGTTTTTTTTTTTGTAATATTTAATGATATTTTGTCTTTTATTTTATTTATTTTACTTTATTTTACAAATGCTTAGTATTAATTCCTTAAATTAAATTATTTTGTATATAATATAACTTTATATGTTACTTAAATAAGAGTTTGATAATCTTTTTTTATTTAAATTAATAAAAATGTGTCAAAAAACAGCAATTTTTTTATTAAATTTTTCTTTTTTTGTGTGTTCTTAATATTTGGGTTAATAACATATCGAACTTTTTAACTTGGACACTAAAAGGGATCGTTTTACATGTAAAAGTAAATAAAAATATTTTGACGATTTTTAAAAAAAAAACGGCATTAAATTTTTCGTCAAATCGGCAACCAAAAAATCATAAATAATTAGCACTATGACCACCTCCAAGGATATTACGGTTAAACATGCCGTTTAGGAGATAATTCGATTTTTCATACTAGCTTCATACAAATTTTTCGTAAAAAAAATATAGTTCCTTCGTTTTTGGGCAGAATTAACTCGGGTGTCATTTTTGTACATAGTAATGATCAGCAGAAGTCATTTCCAGCAAAAAAAATAACATTTAAGAAATCGAGATCCTATGTCTTCTACAGCCGATTTTCGATCCACCGTGCGCCACCGGTATGTCGTGGAACAAGACAGTTCGTCAGCCCAAAAAATAATAAAAAAAGCCCTTACAGTGAAATGCTCAAAAGACGATATTAGCCCTCATTTAGAAGCAATATTGATGATTGTTTAACCGCACGACCACGCGACCTTCTAGAGGGCCAGCGGGGCTTGACGGTGGCGCCTGCCCGGCCCTACAGAGGGCCACCGGGATTCTATCGGTTAAGGGAAGGAAGATGGCAGTAATCAGTAATCAACCGATTACTGATTACTGATACTGATTACGCAGACACCGCTGGTCGCGCGACACGCGGTGCCGTTGTGTCACGCTTTCGCGTCGCGCCAGTGTGTACGAGCCTTAAGGGATTGGTAGGCGTTTTCTGGCAAAAGAAGATATTGCTCCGTATAGGGCCGTATCATCTCGAAATACGTCCGGCCCTCTGTGAAAAGTTGGCCGTCCACAACAGTCGGCTTTGGGACACTTCTACCAAAACGTTACCTAAACAAAGGCTTTACGTGGACCCTCTTTGCTAATCCCTTGGCCTCTCCAGGAGTTGCTTTCCCTGCCATCGTACACCTTCGCATTTTCAACGAAAGCTATTATGAATGGGAATTGCAAGTCATCATCAGACAATATCAATAAGCATTTCTGCTTACTTCATTTTCTTCTCACAGTAATCTTAGGCCCAATTGCACCGTCAATTATTTAACACGTTTAAAGGCTCTTGCAGACAGGCGCGACACGACAGCGCGACACACGGTGCCTTTGTGTCGGGCATCGCGTCGCGCCAGTGTGCACGAGCCTTAACGCTAAATGAGTTTAAAGCATAATTCTGTTTCTGTCAAATGTTTGACGATGACAGAGACAGAATGATGTTTAAAACTCGTTTAGCGTTAAACGTGCTTTGTGCCTTTCGGTGCAAGTGAGTCTTAGAAACAATAAAATTTATTAATACTTTGTTAGTACCTTTATTTTACACGTACATACTACGGTACCTAACTATTCATTGTAACTGCGTTATTGACATTGTGTCCTTTGTTGAATTAATTAAACACTCATACGATTGTATTCCTAGTCTTTCTGTTGTCCTGGTATAGGTCATTATTATATTTAGTATTTATAATAGAGTAGATAAAATATTTATTAAATAGGTCATTTACTGTCATGAGTACCTTATATTTACGCAAGATTCAAAATCGATTTGCTTCTAAAATATTGATAGATATTTTATGGTCTTAGAACATGGTATTCTTGAACCCAGACTATTATGAAATAGGTCTTTTCTCAAAGTTACAATCGTTATTTAATTTTACGAAAAAACGCTTTTGAAATTTGCGTAAATGTATTTATGCTCGAGACTGCATCTACTATTTTGTACGCGTTCCGGTTCATACCAGAGCATGAACGAACAAAAAAAGTCGGACAGATTCTCGCTAGCAAAAATCTGTGTCACTCTAGTCGGCCAACTCGCTGTACGTACAGGCCGCTGTACGCACACATTCACACATTAGTTAGCCGACACGGTCGGCCATTAAGGTTCGTGCACACTGGTGCGACGCGACAGCGCGTCACAAAGGCACCGCGTGTCGCGCGACGAGCGGTGCCTTTGAGTTGTGCTGTCGCGTCGCGCCTGTTTATGGGAGCCTTTACGCGCGCAAAGGGCAACATTCACACATAAATGTATTCACACTTATACGGAATTCAGTTTTGTCTTAGCGGAGTCCGTCCGAATTTTTTGTTCGTTGTACTAGCCTACTTATAACTTTCTTTCAGTAAAGTTACTGCAAACTCATAGACGAAGCTTCTAAGTTATTAAGAAAATCAATAAGTACTGCCTGCTTGAATTAATTATTTCTGAGATTTTTTGGGGTTTACGTTTTGTTTCTTCTGTGGACTGTGTTGCTAATTGTGGCCTTTTGTGTTCAGTAATCAAGGAGTGACTTATACCCTTGTATTCAGTGTTAAGGCATGCGCATGATTGCAGGTTGGTAGCTGGCTACGGGTCATCGCTAGCCCTTATCCTGCTAGAGTACTTCACTTTCCTGTCCGGACTAACTATGTTCTCCCCTGCAGCCTGTCTGACATGTATCCTTTAATGTTTTGCTTTTAAAAAGTAGGCCGCACGTCAGTGCCCAGTGGTAACAAAACCAGGTGAAAATTTAGGTGAACTGTCAATATTGTCAACCCCTAGCGTCAGGTGGAATGACAGTTCACTTCACCCAAGTTTTCACGGTGAGATTTTCACAGAATGGAACGGCTGTTCGTATGAGCTGATCTCGCAATCAATTAAAAGTCCATTCTACGCCAGGCTAACTTAAGGTCAAATTGTTACCACTGATGTGCGGTCCACTGTACCGGTTGGCTTTCCTGAATTGTGTAAAACATGGTGTAAAAGCCTTATTACAACTACGCGATATTCAGGGACACTTTCCCTAAATCGGGATGGCGTAATAAGAGAAAGGGAGAAAGGGTCCCTATTAAAACACATTACCTAAATATCATGTATTTAATATAATAGGGGATTTATTTGATGGAAATTTCTAAAGGACCAGAAACTCCTAGTGTTTTTGTATTTTGCGTCTGGCTTGCCGAATTGCTAGTCCGCAGGTTTAGAACCAGTTATTAGAACCCTTGCACCCTAATTACATACTATCTATCACAATCAGAATCATTTTGAAGCCTATTGCTAATCCATTGCTTCATATGTTCGAAAAATTTGTCTGCTCAACAACGTAAATAACGCAATGAATGTTGTTGAACTGTCAATATGAAAGCCATCCCTACTGTTAGTGTGTTACACAATTACCCCGCTGTTAAATAGTGAGTGGTTATAACATATTTTTATGAAATTAGCTAGTTACACTAATATTTAACCTGTTAGCTACTCTGTCATCTAATATTTAGTTGTAGCTTTAGAATCTAGGGTTACGGAACCCTGGTAACTTTGTATTGCTCTGTACTGGTACTGCTTACTTATTTTTTTTGTTTCGGTGCTCACTTGTGTCTGTATTTTTGTGTTCGGATAAAAAAATAATGCTGTCTTCTCTGAGGGCCTATTGTACAATTTGCAAAGGCAAAAAATAAAAATACAACATAATGAACAGATAATAGTAAGCGAGAAATATCTGGACCTGCGCGGGAATTGCGTAACACACTAACAGTAGGAATGGCTTTCATTTTGACAGTTCAACAACATTCATTGCGTTATTTACGTTCTTGAGCAGACTTTTTCGAACATAAATCATTCAGATAGGCTTCAAAATTATTCAGATGGTGATTGATAGTGTGTTACGCAATTAGAGTGCTGGCCAAACCGACCATATCCTTGCAAGGTGTTAAAACTTAAGCGTAGTTAGTAAACACATGTACACACTAGTATATTGGCCATAATACGACTCGTGGATGTGGTGTCTACTACACATGATAATAAGTATTTTTTAAACGAATTTTATTCGTAGGTTTTCGAAGGTCAATATTGATATTAAGTTACGTCATAAAGTCATACACAAGCAGGTGTTTTTTCGTACTAAAATGGTTGTTAATTCACATTGTTGGCTCGTATAGCATGTTTTCTTCAATTTTGTATGATTATACAGTCGCCCGCAGGTCAAGCCACACGAAGCTGTCAAATTTCTCTAAACGATTTTACACCTTAAAATGTTGTTGGTCAAGTACAAAATCGAATGAGAAAATCTGACAGTTTGTGGTAACTTGATGTTGATGGCGACTGTACTTTATAATATCTACAAGAAAAGTAGTCAAGGAAATATTTTTCAGCTATGCTATGCTTGCTATGACTATGACAGCTTATGGAAATCCAAGATGTAGAATGAGAAGACCAGTCTTCAAATTATTGCTTTAATTCTGATTAAAACTATAAACATGAAAACTTATTCTAAAATGGTACATTCTAAAGGTTCCGTTCTAATCCTAACTATCCTAACTTCCTAATCCTAATCCTAACTAGTCCTAACTATCCTAACTTCCTAACTAATATTATAAATGCGAAAGTAAGTTTGTTTGTTTGTTACCTTTTCACGCTTAAACTACTGAACTGATCATCATAAAATTTTGCATCTACGTTGTCAAGGGTACAGAAACGGACATAGGGCACCTTTTATCCCGAAAAAAGTACTGTTCCCGAGGAAAACAACAATAACGTTCTTATTATAATAGATGGCGCCACGTGTCTTACGAATAATGATTAAATTATATTATTATAGACACTTTAGTAGTGTGGTAAGGGTTTTTTTTAATTTATTTAAGTACCTATTACATTTTGTGCGTCTAGAGTGTCGATAGACCGGTTTTTCATCCTCCTAACTATAATTCCCTGAACAACCCAAATTGATTGTCAAATTCTAAATTAACGCGAGCAAAGCCGCGGGCAAAAGCTAGTAGAAAATAAATTAATATGAGTTGAAACAAATACCAGTGGTATTAGTTGTTGAACGGAATAAATCTTCTAAAGCACGCTCCACAGTGAACAAAGTTACTATATACAAATAGGTGCATATAAAAATGCAACAAAATAATTTCAATAAGTAGATAACTAGTCATTAAATTTAAATGGTCCAACACACGCATATCTATCTACAGCAACAAAGTACCTACCTACACTCTAATATACCTAAGCCTCAGTCACTTTCTCGACTTTTACTTCACAAACTTGCTTTAGAGTAGGGGACTAAGCTATCTATACTTAGACTAAGTCTTGAACACTTTCGAGTTTAAAGTCTTCAAGTAACAACTGCTTCTGTAGGCCTAAGACATTCTCTGATCAGTACATCTGCTGGCAAATCTTATGACAGAAATCGGATATTCGGATGAATATTCACCTAAAGTTGAGATGTTGGCTAATATGGAATGCGCCTTTGTATCGAAAACAATTATGTTTTTTTTTTAACTAAAACACACCGTCCCTCCTCTTACACCCTACATACACATATTTGCATCAGGGGTTAAACATTAATTTTAAATAAATATGCATCTGAATAGTTATAGTTATGCAATCCAAGAATACCAGGTTGTTTTATTTTTATTTTTAGATGTCGCTTCCATACTATACACCCGACTAGTTATGCATTTACGGTGTTCCTGGCATACCGGGACTTTTTTTTACAAAAAATATATTTTAAGAAGTCGCTTCCATACTTTCATAGCCAAAATTAACTTTAAGTAAATATGCATCCGAATATCCGATCTCTGTTTATGAGCTTTATAGCCCCATTTACATCATAATTAGCCTATAATGTTCCCACTGCTGAGACACAGGCCTCTCTGTGAGAGGGAGTGGGCCGTAAACCACCACGGGGGCTCAGGGCGGGTTGGCGGATGTCACATGTCTTAAATTTTTTGGTTTTCCCATTTATTTTATTTATTTGGGACAAAAAACATTACAGCATTTACAAAAAGTAGTTATATTACAGTCGAAAAAACGTATAACCCACACTATTGTCCACGAAGTGACATCGGAGTATAAAAACGAACGCATGTTAAACGAAAAAAAATTATAAAAAGATTTTAAAAATACGTATTTAGAAAAAAAAAACACTATATACCGGGGAATCGAAAGAAGCGGATGAAAAGAGTATCCGTCTTAAAGGCGACCTGCAAGAGATTGTAAAACCATTCTTTTAAATTTAGATTGCAACAGCGCGAAAATATCAAATTCAATTAATTCTGTACCTTCAGTGAAAAGTGATGTAACTGGAAAATCATGATTCTGAGAAAATTTATGTTAAAGTTTAAAAAAAATCTGACTCTTTGTCTACTTCACTAAAATGAGTACTGATTACTGACATTGGTAAACCATATCTTAGAGCACGATTTAGTGTAAGAAGAAACAGATTAATTTGTTTAGTTTTTTTATAATTTAAAAAGAAATCAAGTTGTATCACCTAACACAACATGTATTAAAGTCGTTTTATGTGTAAATTAATTTAAAATGACTTGAACCATTTTACACATTATTTATTGGTTGGTGTTGGATGATTTTATGCTTTGTATTTTGGAAGGTTGCACTATAAGAAGTTATTCAAACAAAAAGTTGTAAAATAAATATGATTAACTTGAATATTAAAAATTGAAATTGATATTGTATTCAGGAATTTGGGAGTCAAATTGTATTTAAATTGTTATACACCTGTATCGCATTTAAGATAAAAAGTGATTAATGATACAAATTTTTGTTAATTTTGATACATTTTGAAAATGTTAATGTATTTATTGATACAAGTGCCATACAGTAATACGAAAATAGTAAGAATTTGTTAGATAGGTATTTGTTTGAGAGAAATAAAATCAACTTTAAACGAAAAAACAAAATTTCTTTTTTTTATTAATCATATTTCTTTAAAAAAAACAAAAGCTTTGGTAGAAAATTAAGTAAATCACATTAAAAAACACACTTAGACGTTATTTAAACATAATCAGTCATAATCAGTAGGTAATCTATATAATCAGTCTTTTTTTTATTCATTTATATGGGCTTTATACTTTATAATCAGTTCTTTATTATTTGTCATTAAAGCTTATTATCATCAAGACCTGTCAAATTACGTTTTTAATATAATAAATTGTTAAAGTTTAAATGTTCATAATCAAGCAACAGATAAGCGTTAAAGTAGGTATTTACATGCCTTGTACTTTCATTCAGTTTCTGAGACGATATCTGGATCGACGTCACGTAAATTGCCATTAGTTAGCAAGTTATGGTAAAATTCATGAACACTTGGATCAATATATTCCAGAAGGGATATTAAATCCTTTTTTTTTGTACGCTTATAGGCACTGGTCCTTTGTAACATTTTTGAAGAGCATTTATATTAACAAAGCTATAATCTTTATTTTTCTTGCTATAAGACATCGAATAGTAGTCAGTATCACGTTCGTAACTTTCTTTATATCCAAAATCTGGAAATTGACTTTGAATAAATTTAAGAACTCGCACGTTTGACCATACAAATTTCCTGCCCTCAGTATTACACTTTTTTATTACAAAATTATATTTTGAAAATAAAGCAAAATCGTAAAAATCATTTTCAGACATTTCTATGACTGAGAATTTATTATTCCTATTTGAGGAAATTCTCACCAGCTGACACCAATCCCGCGGATGATGAATGTTCATCGAAGTTCGCTTTTTTGCCTTCTCAATAAGTGCATGATCACTGTCTACCTCCATGTGCGTATGGCCCGGTACGAGAAACTTATGTTCTATCACTGACTGTTGAGTAGATTCTTTTATAGCTAGCAATAACGCTGTACAAACTATAGAATTCTTATTCTGCCCCGAACATGAATCAGAATACATAATTAGATTTTCAGCATGTGGATGGAGTAAAGGCAGTCTCACAGTAATAAAATCGTATAGGCAGGAAGCTATTTGATTAGCGCCTCTACCACCACTTGATTCTGGCCACATATAACAATACGCGTTGTTAGACATAAAATCATGAATAGTGAGGTTATAGACCCAAAGTTGTCTTTTATAAAATGCTGATTGGGTAGTTCACATAGGCGTGGGTAAACATTGTTGTAAGTCAAAGGCAATCACACAAGTATTAGAGTTATTTTGAGCAATGCCTTTATCTTTACGTTTTTCATTATAGGCACGTTCATAATCCTCCTGTTGTTTTTTTTTATTGTTCCTGAACTTGTTTGATCTCTTCAGGATCTGTCATATATTTAAGTTTATTTTGTAACAAGTTACATTTGTTACATGTATCTACGCTAGGTTTTTTGAAGGCTAGATTCATGTCTTTAAATACTTTTCCGTATACAGTTTTACAAACAGGATTATTATTTTCATTGCAATAAAGACGATACATAGCATCTAGTGAAAGATCTGCACTGAGGTACTTTTTAGCAGTTTTGGCTCGAGAATAGTGGCTTTCATATGCCGGAAATTTATTGATATGTTGTTCAATCTGCTTAAGTCGCTCTTCAGATTTTTTTTTGTAGCTCGCAGCACGTCCTCTTTCACTTTTAAGTACACGACCATACTTTTTTATTTTTTCGCACACAGTCTGAAGAAAGCGATTACTCTCACCTAGTGTTTTCAAAAGACAACCTTTACATATTTTATACTCCTCAGTGAAATGAATAAGTTTGTATGTATTACTGTATTCTCGTTTAGTTTTCCCTCCCATAGTATGCATTTTTTTTTTATTAATATGAATTAGGCGTTCGGTGTATCTTGCTCGTTCATCATATGAACCCAAAAGCCAATACTCTTTAAAAACAAATTCTCTCACATTATGAGGTATACGACTATTGCACTTCATACGACAATCTGTTAAAGGAGTTAAATTTCTCTCAGGTTTTAATTTACCTAGTTTTGTGACATAACTTTAATTCTAATTTCAATCTATGCATCTCACTCTTCGCGAGGAAGTGGGGCGCGAGCGGCGAGCGTGATCATTCACTGGCTGCTACGCTGCCGAGAACTTGTATCACAATACACTTATTTTATGGTATAAGAAAGTTCTATTTAAATTGTCAATGTTTGATTTAAATATATTCGTATTATTATACACGTATTCCAAAATTATGTTCATATTGATATTAATTAAATCAAAATCAGTTATCACATCGAATTTGATTAGAAAAAAAAAATGTAAATTGATATAGTAAGAGTTGTATCATCTTACACATTGTTTTGATAAAAATAACTACGTTCATTAAGATTTAAATATAATTGTACCGGTTTTCACAAAGATGACCAGGGGTAATGATAGAATGTTTGTTAATATAAGTGTAAATATATCAGTTTGTACTAATTCACATCTAAATATTTAGATCGCGTAATAAGAGTCACATACATTTGTATTAATATACATTAAGGTAATTAAAATATTTGTTCAGTTCACATTGATATATTTTAAAATGTATTTTATTACACATTAATAAATGTAAAAAATGCTTAGTTAGAGCACTTTACACCAAAATAAGCTTGCTCAATTTTAATCTTAGAGGGGTACCAATCAGACCAAAAAATTGCATTTTTTTTACTGTTAAACTTAGTGTAAGAATATTAAAACTGATATATGTCAAGATATATCACTTTTCACTGAAGGTACAGAATTGTGAGTTATAGGGTTCTAAAATGTAAAATTTACATGAAATTGCCAGTGGCATACCATAAAACACTGTTTAGACGGTCCAAATTTATTTTTCCTTCATCTTATGGCATGATTTACACGTTGCGATTTAATTGCCTCTATGACTCGGGCAATTAAATCGCACCGTGTAATTGGTTGACAAAAGTAACAACGACCAACTAAATGAATTGAGATTTGACAACATTCAATTGACCTTTCATAAATTTAGTTAGCCATATCATTTTAGATTGGAGTCAGTAACCTATTAACAGCTGCGGGGTAATTGCGTAATACATTAACAGTAGGATTGGCATTCATTTTGACAGTTCAACAACATTCATTGCGTTATTTATGTTGTTGAGCAGACAATTTTTTCGAATATATGAAGCAATGGATTAGCAATAGCTTTTAAAATGATTCAGATTGGGATGGACAGTGAGTTACGCATTTTGGGTACTGGTCATACACGCATAATTAACAATATGATCTTAGAGCATCATGGTGATTGATAAAGCCCTTTCTTATTTCGACTGATTTAATATGACGGATAACCCAATAATTCTTCCCTTTGAATAGCTGACTGACTCTAATCACAAAAGACAATGTTAACTAACCTTGGATTTTAGTAAAATATTATTTTAAAATTTTAACCGTGTAAACAATTGTTGGTTGGCAATTAAATAAAAATTAATATGTTAAACTAGTTTTTGCCCGCAGATTCCAACGCGTCCACGTCAAAATTTATCCCATGGGATCGTACTACAGGGATAAAAAAAAATAAACTAAGTATGTCCCAACCCAGCACCCTAATTGCGTAACACATTATCAGTCACATTCTGAATTATTTGAAGGATATTGCTAATACATTGCTTCATATGTTCGAAAAATTTGTCTGCTCAACAACGTAAATAACGCAATGAATGTTGTCGAACTGTCAAAATGAAAGCCATTCCTACTGTTAGTGTGTTTCGCAACTACCCCGCAGGTGATGGTCTATCCGTGTGCCAGTTCCGTTCAGCCGTAAAGGCGTGAAAAAGTAACATACAGAGTTGCTTATGCAGTTACAATATTGGTATGAATTAATTTACTACTTACGAGTGACCGTTGCGTGAGGAGCTCGTGGCTAAATGATAACAGCTGCATGGGTCGATCGAAGGTTAAGCTATGTTTACCGCGGTCGGTGCGCGGATGGATGACCATCCATTACATACCGAGACCCCTCCGTGCTTCGGAAAGCATGTTAAACCACTGATCCCGGCTGTCATTCGTAGATCATTGACAGTCGTTACGGGTAGTCAGAAGCCCAAGTCTGACAACCAGTCTAACCAAGGGGTATCGTGTTACCCAGTAACTGGGTTGTGGAGGTCAGATAGGCAGTAGCTCCATGTAAAATACTGGTATTCAGCTGCATCCGGTTAGACTGGAAGCCGACCCCAACACAATTGGGAAAGGGCTGGGCAGATTGATTTTACCTTGTTTATTTTTACTTTAGCTTTTTAATTATCAGCAGTCCCATACATTTGGGTAGCTATTGAAGTTTTGTATGGGACAGTTGATATTTTTTTCGCGATTACAATGTTGGTCCCAGCACCCTAATTACGTAACACACTATCTATCACAATCTGAATCATTTTGAAGCCTATTGCTAATCCATTGCTTCATATGTTCGAAAAAATTGTCTGCTCGACAACGTAAATAACGCAATGAATGTTGTTGAACTGTCAAAATGAAACCCATTCCTACTGTTAGTGTGTTACGTAATTACCCCGCTGGGTGGAAGTTGTTCATTTTGATGGTCTGTACCAAATCCTTAAATTTGACCACACCTTTTTAATACACGCTGTATTAAAAAGGTGTAAAAAAATTATCCTGTATACAGGATATTTTTTTTACCAGTGCACAAACTTGTAACCAAGAATTCAGCATATGATTCTATTCCCCCTAGCGTAAAAAACTTTCGTTAGTTTTAATTTTTTTTTATTAGTTGTTCCATACATTTTGACCGCGTAGGTATTGCACTTTTCTATGAAACAGCAGATTTTTTTTTTTTTGATTACTGACGAGAAGTTTCTGCGCTAGAGGGTCTAGAATCATGCTGAATTCATGGTTACAGTTTGCGCACTGGTTAAAAATTTATCCTGTATATTATTATTATGTATAAGTTATAACGGGTGTCAAAAGTCACTTAACGAAGCTGAGAGTCACTTGTACACCCCGTCATTGTAATTTTTTTTTTGTACTGGACCATACCTGGGAACCTTCTGGTTATGAAGATATTGAAGGTCAAAATTCCAACTTTTACTGACGTTTTTTTTACGAAAACAATAAGTGTTTAATGTTATAATAAAACTTTAAATACCCTACGACCCCTGTACCGTTGCTTGCACCCATAAGCACGATGTTTTGCGTATGTTACGTTGCGCACTACCGCAAACAGCAAATTTTCACACCAAAAATAAAATTCGTTTCCCAGCAATTATTTTTGTGCAATATTACTTAGTTTGATGCGTAGTTGACGGCTATGTGATGGGTCTTTTTACACCGTGTTTATATGAAGATTCTGTCACAGTATTGATATTAATAGTAACAACTACGCTTCAGTAACGTATTACGTTTTAGCCAGTAAATGAATTATGTCATATAATTTAATAAATATGTATAAAATTGGGCTATAAGGTTATCGAAAATAAGATAACATTCGCCTCTAAATTCGCCTGACGTTACCTACCCATGGCCATGGTCGGTACAACAGGCAGTGGGGTAATTACGTAACACCAATAGTAGGAATGGCTTTCATTTTGACAGTTCAACAATATTCATTGCGTTATTTACGTTGTTGAGCAGACAATTGTTTTGAACATATGAAGCAATGGATTAGCAATAAATATCCTTCAAAAGGATTTAGATTGTGATTGGTAGTGAGTTACGCAGTTAGGGCGCTGGCTGCTTTTTCGGTAACTCATAAGTGAAGTACAACATTTTTTTTAATAAAAACATTTAAGTATTACGTAATTTATAAGCTAATATTCTTTAAAATAAAAATATAAAAACCCGTGTGGCACTCGGGGACTGCCGCGGTAAAGCTATTGCATAGCATTTTTTATCAACTTATGCAAATATATATATTTTTTTTTTTTTATTTATGCTGACCTTTTTTGTCTTTGATATTAATTCAAGTACAGTCGTACCATATACATACACGTTAAGCGAACGCTCGGCCGAGCTACATGGTAGGCGGAGTGGGGGGTGTTAGGTTTTATTTTCGTTACGGAATTTCTTGATTCGGTCGCCGCGTTCAAAGCCCGCGATAAAAGCTATGCAATAGCTTAATAATATATGCATGTATCAAAAGGGGGGAAGGATCAATTATAAATAACTAGCACTTTCCCCGCGACTTCGTTCGCGTGAATTTCGTTTTTTTTTCCAACACCCCTTCTACCCCATAAAATGTTTTTTTAATCACATATAATCTTCTTCAAGAATAGGGCTATCAAATGTAAAAAAAAAACTAATCCGCCTTGTAGTTCCAGAGATTAGCGCGTTCAAGAAAGACAAACTCTTCTACTTTATTATTAGTATAGTATATAGATTAGTATATATAGATATACATAGATATATGGATAGAAAATATAATATGTAATATAGTATAGATTTACCAAATGTAGACTTAGTCAAAAAACTTTATTTTGAATATTGCTAAATGCATAATTAATCCAAAAGAAAAAACGTTATCACATCATTTCTAAAAAGCACATCAGCTGGTCAAATCCTGAGATTATATAAATAATCATTACTAATATCCTAGCCTTGACATTACGAGCACACTCAGTCCACCAATCATATAAGAATTGACAATGATTCAACTATCCAGTATTAACATCCTACTGCACCAACATCCTCGACTCAAACGGAATCACGAGTCTCCAAAAATAACACGTCTTAAGAGGGCCCTTCCCGGTCCGTCTATCGTCAACGCGAGCATGATTGAAAAGCTTGTTGTTTCATCCAACGTAATGTTTGAAACAGAAGCAAGAGTGAGCACGCGATAACATCGAACGAAAATTGGCGCGCAAAGATTACACAAAACTTGTTCCAAGAAATACGTGTTTTTGAAAAAGCCTTAAAAGTTATTGGAAAAAGTGTTTATCATTTAGAATCTCCATTACATATGCAACGTTTCTATGAAGATGTTTTCTTTACTATTACAATTTATGAGTACATTATGAACGGCCAAAGTTCAGGTAAAATTTGTGCAAAAAAGGATATTTTGTAGGCTTATACTGAATTTGTTTCTCCAAATTTTGTTTTTTTGCTTGCATAGAAACCTAAATAAAGTGCACAAAGTACCTATTACAAAAATTTCAATGAAAGCTGTTTTACAACGCCATAATCACGTACGAGCGTTTGTATGAAAAGTATGACGGGTTGGCCGCTCTTAACAACAAAATTGCTACGCTCACAATAATAGTACCTTGACGATGTATATCAGCGATTGCCGGTCACGGAGCGGCGACAATAGCTCTCACATACTTCGTGGTAGAAGGTTGGCTCTGCGACTGGTACTGGCCAATATTCGCCCTGTGTAGCGTGGTCCCGTCAGTGGTAGATCTGACCTCAGCCTGCCTTACTATGTTTTCTGTGAAATGGTGAAAGTGGATGTTTTTTTAGACTGTAATTAGAATAGTGTTTTTTTAGGATAGTTTTTTTTTAATGCACGCAAAATGAAGATAAAGGATTTTGTAAATTTCTGTGTAAGTTGGTTTCTTGTTTTTCAGTATTTTTTTCTGATTTAAACAGCTAAAGGCGCGACATGCGACGCGACACAAAAGCACCGCTCGTCGCGCGACTGGCGGTGACTTTGTGTCGCGCCTGTTTGTAGGAGCCTTAATACACTCCCGAACTCCTAAATCGAGCCACCCTGCATTTTTTGTATGAAGGTCTAACTTTTTAAATAGTCATGAATTCAAATTAGGAACAATTATTACACTACAATAAAGCCCAGTATTTCAGCTTCAAAACTGCATAAAAACTTTTTCTTTTAGTCATCATTATTTTGATGTTTTAGGCCTATAGACCTTACATGGAAATGCACTGTGGCTCGATTAAGGAGTCCAGGAGTGTATATACCTCAAGTAAAATACAACTCGTGAATACTGCTAGATATTTGCGCACAATTTCTCATCACGCAGTTCAAATCATTGCATTTGAAATAATCAAATCAAAATCAAATCAAATCATTTTTATTTCAGGAATACACCCATATTGAAATTAAACAGAATTACAAATTAATTGCAAAAAAATATTTTTTTTAATAAATTATTAAATTAATACAAAACAATAATATAAAATAAAATAAATTAATTTAATTTAATATTACATTACATAAAATGCCCCGTTCACAATAACTCTGACGGTGTATATCAGCGATTGCCGGTCACGGAGCAGCTGCGTCAATAGCTCTCCCATACTTCGTGATAGAAGGTTGGCTCTGCGACTGGTATTGGCCAATATTCGCCCCGTGTAGCGTGGTCCCGTCGGTGGTAGATGTGGCTCCATCCTGCCTTACATGTGTTCTGTGAAATGGTGAAAGTGGGTGTTTTTAAACTGTAATTTAGTATATGTTTTAGGATAGTTTTTTTTTGTGCACGCAAAATGAAGATGAAGGATTTTGTTAATTTATTTGTGAGTTGTTTTCTTAGATACCCTTTTTGTTATTATAAACAGCCAAGACATAATTAAGTAAAATAAAACTCATAAATACAGCTAGATATTTGTGCAAAAATTGTCATCACGCAGTTTAAACCATTCTCTAACCTTGAATTTATAATGATATATTTGTAGACGCCATAGCGACATTTTTAAAAATATCCAATAATTAATTATGCATTTATAAAAAGGATGATGGTCCTATTAGCCTTATTACCTGGAGAAAACGTTACGGACAACCTACATCCTGGAAAAGATGAAGGATTATATTTCTTGCTCCATATGGTATCGCTTGCGCGAGCGCAGTCATTCGCGATCCCGACTGGCACAACTGACAAACTGTCTATTCTCAGAATATGTATTATACCTTTAGGTAAAAGGTATAATATATATTCTGAGAATAGAAAGTAAAAAAAAAAATTGTGCTACCTTAGCGTATCCTTCTTAATCAAAGGGGGATGCGCTATGGCAGCACGCGAAATTATAATTTTCTTACGTTTTTTGCATTTTGCAGGTCAATGTTTTATGATTTATTGATCAAAGTATGACTTGCGACCGTAACTGATATCCATTTACAGAATTATAATCATTAGAAACATCAATACAACTCTCTTAATTTAATGTCATGATTTCATGAAATATTTATTCAATAGGGTAATTTGAACTGACCTTCCAATTGCAAGAAAAACGTAAGAAAATATGAATTTCCCTGGCTCTTTCGCCTTAAGGACTCATAAACAACCATTAATCCTCATGATGGTGTCCCCAGATAACCAACGAGCATCAACACCTAACCACATCGCACGACTACAAGGGGGGATGGTCCTTCTACTTAGTTCTAGCCGGGATAGTCACCACACTGGGCTCTTCGCTTCCTGTCGGCTACAATATTGGAGTTGTTAATACGCCTGCTGAGGTGAGTGCATATTTCAAGTAATTACCTATTAACTCTAAAAGTCAGCGCAGACGGAGCAGCAAACAAATAATATAGGTAATAATATATTCGCTGGCAATGATCTTGAAAAAAATGGCACCGGTGACTGCACATGTCCCCCCTTCCCCCCGCCTGACTTGTACGGAATGTGGATTCACATTTCTCAAATGGACATCTTTTTATCGTTTTCGCGCATGTTCAGAATGTTTGCAGGCAATTATCCTTCCAAAATGTCCCAATGCAGGGCAAAGCATCTCTAAGAGAACGAACGAGTATTGATCACTGATCACTACTCTTGCTGCTAAGTTCAGCATCAACAAGTCGGTAAAGATTTTACAGCGATAAAAGATGTAGTAAACAATTTTCTCGTCATTTTAAAATGTTTATGGTTTCTGAAACACGTGTATGCAAGAAGAAATCAATCAACTACAGTCGGGTGATTGCTTTTCACTCTTTTTTAATGTCCATGCTTTATTGGATTGGTAGCCTTGTAAGTGTAAAGGAAATCTACTCTTATTTATATTACTGTTATGGGCTTTTATGGGCTACGCATTCAGTTAAATATTTTTAAGATAGGAGATACTTAGTGCAACAGGCGGGTTTCGAATTCATGACCTGTCACTCACCAGCAGTCCTACCACTCTTGCTGTGAGGTTTAAGAGGGAGGAAATGCGGGAAATTCTCAAAAGGACATTTTTGTATGTGAAACAGACTGCTCACTTAAAGTCTCACTGATGGTGGCGCGTGTGTTGGATCATTCGTTTCCCTACAAAATGGTTGAGCTGGATGGTGCTGATACACGCGTCATGTTCGTGAATGGGCGCCGTCGGTTGGGACTGCTCATCTCTTAACTGCCACGGCTTAGTTTTATTTTGAATTGTTTCTTAATATTCTTTTTACATAGTTCTCATATAAAGAAGCAACAATAATAATTTTCCCAGGATTTAGTAATACCTTGATTTAAAAATAGTGTCCTTGGAGTTTCCTGCCCGTTCTTCTCCATAGAGATCTACGTTTTGGAAGGGGCAACTAGCTTCGACTTTCAGACTAATTAACCGACTCTTTAATAATTCAAAAGTGCTTGTAAATGGTTTAATTGAAATAAAGGCTTTGTGTTTGAGTGCTTGCATAAATAAGTAACCGATAAAATATAATCAAAAATGTATTTTGATATGTCGATTTAAAGTCAACATATCCATGTATGACATGGAAAGAAAAGTGTTGGTCTATTTTTTCTCAATTAGTACGAAACATTCAATACATTGCGTTGCTGGCAAATACAACAAAATATTTCATTAGATTAACATCAGTTTATGTTGCATGCCCTAATTGTATTTTTATGCCCATGATAGTCACGCTGAAGCTGTAAGAAGTTATACAAAATTGAAGGTTAAACTTCACTTACTCATATTAGTAATGTGACTGGCTTTAAATATATTTGCCATTAAAAGTAAGGTTTCATAGAAATTACAATCAGTAGGTAGAGATGGTCAATTTTAAAATTGCACGGCCCTCCACTGCTGGTTGCAGACACATTTCAAATGTTTGTATTGACATTTTTGTGGAGGGGCGTGCAGTTTTAAATTAGACGACCTCTACCTAGGTACAGCAAGCCTAAAAAAAAATTAAACATCAACAAGAATTCATTTGATTGTCCATAATCATTGTTCCATAATATGGTGTCAATGTGTAGCCACAAAACATATAACACATTGGGTACTTAATTGAAGCTACACTTTGTTGTTGAGACTGACTGTACTAGAAAAATAACCCTTTCAGATATTACAATTGAAATACTAGAACGAAACTATTATGTCTCAAGGAGAGGTCCTTGCTAAAATAACAAAGAAATAAAAAAGAAGAAAGAAAAAATATTTATTGAGAGACTCGCACAGGATTATCAGAAACTAAACTAAACACACTCATCAAAATAAAAATATAAATATAATAAAATAAAAACAAAAGTAAAATGAAAATAACAACAGTAAGTCCTGTACGAGGCCAAAAGCCTCCTATCTCAGCATGATGCTGCGACATTTAAAAAAAATAAGTATCGCAGTGCTGGTATTCTAATAGGGCCCGCTGCTGTGATGTCACGGACAGATACAGTAATAAATAAATAAATAAATAAAAATAAAATAGCTATTTATACATTATATTTATAATCTGCATGTCAGCACCCGATGTAACATCAATTACTAAAAAGACACAATCAGACTAATTAAAAAGTACAATCAATATACAGGGTGTCTTAAAGGTATTGGTCCAAAGGCAAATGGGGTAAAGCGGAGGTGACTACCTATAATTTAAAATTTTAAAAGTTGGGATATTCTCAGCTATATATTCATAGCTTATTAATATTTATTTCTTGCTGCCAGACTCGAACACTTGGCCCTGAACTTCGATCCACTTCCTTTCACTGCCTTTTATTCAAATTGACTGCTAATAATAAATTATGTATGAGAAATCGTGGCGATTTTACTTACAATATTTTGTTTTAGACTAGAAGGAATTTAAGGGAATTTCAAAAGTACACAATAACTTATGGAACTGAATTAGTATTATTACAAAAAAAAAAAATGCTTAAGTACTGTTTGAAACAAAGACTATGAGTAAACATGGTGATCAATAACTCGCTCTTCTTTTGTTTAAAAAAACTTTGCCCTGCAGTAGAAAAAACAATCAATAAAAAAAATTATAAGTAATGATAACTTCTCAGTCGTAACGGGTCAAAGGGCAAGATTCATAAAACCCACGTTTTAAGTATTTTCATACGAATATGAAGGTTAATGCTATACGAATAATCTTCAGATTCGTATGCGACGCTTACTAGAAGTCAAGGTGCAGTCTTTCAATTTATTTTTATTTTTATATACTTTTGTCTTTTATGTTTCATGATTGTGTTTTTGTGATATTCCTGAGCGAGTTCCAATAAATGCTTTTTAGGGTTCCGTACCCAAAGGGTGCCAACGGGACCCTATTACTAAGGCTCCGCTGTCCGTCCGTCCGTCTGTCACAGGGCTGGATCTTAACCGTAATAGGTAGACACGTAAAATTTTCACAGAGTGTGTACTACTACGGCCTATATAACAAAAAATAATAAAGTTAAGAGTCGAAAATACAAGAAACGTGTTATTTTTTTATTAGTGTTTATAAAAATCTAGCGACCCGCCCCGGCTTCGCTCGGGTGCAATGTTGATACTAATGTGGTGTCAGTGTGGAGTGATTACTAAAAACAATGAGTAACATATTGGATTGATTTATATGCACGCGCCGCGGGCGCCGGTCACTACCACCCGGGACGGACGTACAGCCTGACGGCCGCACTGCCCCCGCATTTTAAATCTCTGATATCTTCTAAGATATTCATTTTAATGATATGCTGTACAGGGCAATTTTGATCTACATTAAATGCACAACGTATCTAACGTATTTATTGGATAAGGAATAATACTGTATTGTTTAAAATAGGTTCGTAAATAACCCATTACTTTTTGTAATATGTAAAAGATAAAAATAGTTAATGTGGGTTATCCTTAGGAGATAGACGTATGTCTTCGTGGACTTTTTTTGTAGATTTTTTATAAATATACAATCCCGTAGTACATTATTTTAATCTATCTCGTAAGGTTTAGCCAGCGTTTGCAATGTAAGCGCACAAAAATATGTTTTTTACGACATCATATTACAAATCCTTGAAATTCTCGGCTTTTCTCTACTATAATATGCATGTATTTTACATATAAACCTTCCTCTTGAATCACTCTGTCTATTGATGAAAACCGTATTAAAATCCGTTGCGAAGCTTAAAAGATCTAAGCGTACAGACAAAAAAAGCGACTTTGTTTTATACTATGTAAAGATGTAGTGTTAAATATTGTACGGTGCACGGTGGTACGGAACCCTTCATGGCCGCTTTTTCTTTCTTTCTTTCAATCTGTGAATTGAGCCCTTACTCACTTATTATTCTGATTTAATGCAAGAAGCTAATATTATGTTACTCTTTAACATTTTTCAGGTAATAAAAAGCTTCTGCAACGAGAGTTTCGTAACCCGATACGACGTGGTCCTCAACGAAAAATGGCTGAACATTCTTTGGTCTTCCGTCGTGTCCATCTTCATCGTGGGCGGATGCACCGGCTCGATACTTGGTGCTGTGCTCGCCAACAGTTTGGGAAGGTTAGAAAAACAATCGTTAATTTACCATAGAACATAACAGGTGTAAAAGTACGCTGAACGTTATGGTTATGGAGATATTGATAGGTTCCAACTTTTTCTGACGGTTTTTTTACGAAAACAAGTTTTAAATGTAATAACTTCACTTCAAATACCCCCACGACCCCTGGACCGTTGCATGCACCCATAAGTATAAAGTTTTGCGTGCGTGACATTGCGCGCTGCCGTATACAGCGATTATTCACACCAGTAATAAAAGTCGTTTCCCAGCAATTATTTTTGTACAATGTTACTTAGTTTAATGTACAGAATGCGTAGTTGATAGGTCTTATTACATCCTGTATACATATCATGAACTTATGGCCTGTCGTAGTCCACTGCTGTACAAAGGCACTTTTAAAAATGCACCACAAGATTCATCCGTAACAAGACTGCCCGCCGTCTTTTTAAGGTCTTCCGTCTATCAGCCTGTTTAGGGGTTCCTTTATCGGCTCCGCTACCATTATGCTGAATGGCAAGTATTTTTAAAACGTAAAAATCTGAGGAAAAATATAACGAATTTATTTTGGGGAAAAAAAGTCTTTTATAATATAAAATTATATTTTAATTATAATATAAAATTATATTTTACCTTTAATTTAGATTTTTACAATTACTTAATTAAATTTAATTGAAACCCCTTCATTGATTTGGCGATCGATAGAAAAAAAAAGAAAAAAGGAAATCTTTTTTTGGGATACGCACCGGAAATACAAACAATAAAAAAATGAAACATCAAAAACGAACAAAATAATCGAGATAAAGACCCGTGCGAGGCCCATAAGGCTCCTTAGCATAAACAGCCTATAATATTCCCACTGCTGGGACACAGGCCTCCTCTCTGTGAGAGGGAGTGGGCCGTAATCCACCACACGGGCCCAGCGCGGGTTGGTCGAAGATACAAATTCAAATTACTTTATTGTGGGCATATGTTAGTTACAGGTCTAAACAATAAATAAAGTTCCAATATGTCCTGTCTAATAGGCATACAATAATTATGTAGTGGCAATAAGTACATTTAAAATTATTTTACATGTCAAATGTAGTTATTAAATGTCAAAATATCAATATACATTAAAATTAATACATGGTCAACAATTTAATCAATGATTCAAGAAATCTTGGATCGTGTAGTATGCTTTCTCAGTTAAAAATTTACGTAATTTATTTTTAAATACTGGAAGTTCCTTAGTACTCAGAATGTCAATAGGTATTTTGCTGAATATTTTTGATGCCATGCCAAAGAAGCTTTTGTTAAATAGAGCCGTTTTATGTGGTACATTAGAATGATTGATTATGCCATATTATATCTTCGAAATTTTTGTTCTAGAACATGTTCCTCACGATGTTTTTCATCACCGTTTTGAGAGCAGTGGTGATGCAATAATTTACACAAAGTAAAGCGCCTGTCTGCGTTCGAACGGCGGTCGTTACCACTTGGCCACGACTGCTCCTTATCTCAGCATAATGCAAAAAAATAAAAAATAAAATAGCGCAGCGCTTGTGTCGGCCGGGGGACGATGGGAAGTTGTTAACGTATCGATTCTTCCGCAGCCCTTTCCTAAAGACGGCTGTTATCATTTCAACCCAACACAATCCCCTGCTGTACTTATCTCTCCCAAAGCAAAGCCATTTAGTGAGTATTTACACATTAGAAGACACATTATTATGAAGACATTGGAGAAAAAGTCTTTGTTTGTGTCATATACTCTATATGACACAAACAAGGATCAGATCATACTACAGTAACTCTACTACAATGATGCTTAGTTTCTCGCGGCCCGGGCCAGTTTGCATAACATTCGCTGGATATATTCAACACTTGGTGTTCCGATATAATAGCCAATCTTTTATATATAGGGAGTAAAAGAACAATATCCTGTGTACAGTACAACTATTTTCATAATGTCCTTTGGGAATCATCGCATTTCCGAATACAAACGAATGCTAATTTCCATATCTATCTATTATTAGATCGTGTATAATAATGTAAATTCAGAACTAAGTACTTTAATTGTTGTTACGTCAAAACAAAACAACAATAAAGTACTTAGTTCTGAATTCAAATTATTATTCTACTAACCTACTTCCTACTAATATTATAAATGTAAAAGTTTGTGACGATAGATGGATGGATGTTTGTTACTCTTTCACGCAAAAACTACTGAACGGATTTGGATGGAATTTGGAATACAGATAGTTTATAACCTGGATTAAGACGTAGGATACTTTTTATCCCGGTAATACGTTCCCGTGGGATAATTTCCGAACTCCACGCTGGCGAAGCCGCGGGCAAAACCTAGTACACGATAAATCTAATAATTGATGGACATGGAAATCAGCATTCGTTTGTATTCGGAAATGCGATGACTTCCGAGGGACATTAAGAAAACAGTAGTACTGTATATTGCATCTGCGGTTGTTGCAAAAGTCGATAGATCTAGCGTTTTTTTAACTTGTGGCAGATTACTGAAGCCCGTATTACAGAATCTCACTCAAAACTTAAGTATTCCTTAAAACTAATTTCAACCAGTCTAATAATATAACATCAGGCCTGTTTTCCTCAAAGGACTAGGCAGAGGTGTACCAAACACCCAAATTTTGCCGTCCCATGTAATAGAGGGCTAGCCTATTGCCATCAGCATGGCACAGATCCAGACTCCGGGTTGCTTTTGGAAAATTCCTGATGGAATAACCCAATAACACTGAACTTTGTGCACCCTGGGAGTTGAACCCAGGGACTCATGCTTAGCAGTAGTGCTAGCGACCACTAGACCGATCTAATAACTTTGAAATAATTTAAAGTAATGTCTTAAATAAGATTCTATAATCTAAATCTAATATCATCAATATTAATAAGTATTTCTGACTGACTTCTTCTTCAGTTGGCGGGCATTATAAAAGGCTTTCGGCATCATCACTAATTACCCCCCCCCCCCCCGACCCTTGCTCGTTGAAGTGCCAGCCCGCGCCGTAGCTGAGCCTGTAGCTTTAAATTGCCCTGATAATAATAATTATCCAATTTAGATCCAGCCTGTCCCATCTTGCTGTTCTCTCCCAGCAACGCCCTAAGCCGAGGTCCGTACCCCACAGGCGATGCCCTTAGCGTGCAGTCGCTTAATAATAAAATAAATTCGCCCTTGGCTTGGAGGCTTTGAGTTCGCTTAAGGCAGCCACAGGATAGTCCGGTTAAATAGTCACGACCTCATAAGGTCACAGGATCACAAAAAAAAAAAAACTAATCATCATTCTCCTTCCCTTATTCCAATTTATTTACGATCGCCGCAACATGCCTTTTTCTTCCATATTTCGGTAGTCAAACCAACCAACCAACTAATTAACCAACCAACCAACCAACACCAAACCAACCAACCAACCAACTAATTAACCAACCAACCAACCAACACCAAACCAACCAACCAACCAACCAAACCATACCAACCAACCAATATCATCATGCACACAGTCCATCCATCGTTTCTTTGGTCTTCTCCTACTCTTATAGCCACATTCTTACTCAAAACTTTCCTCACGACATTTTCCTCATTCCTCCGCATCACATGCCCATACCACGACAATTTCCGCACAACTTTTCAGTCACCGGTGCCACTTTCAAACTTCCTCTTATGTACTCATTTTTTATTCTATACATTCGTGTAATTCCACGCATCCCTCTTAACATTCTCATCTCAGCAGCATGCAATTGTCTTCATTCATCCCTTTTGTGGCCCAACATTCTGATCCATACAACACAGCAGGTCTAACCATTGTTTTATATACGAGTATATCTTCCCCTTAAGTTAAAGGGAAATGCAGGAGTCGCAGATTGTTCCCATCATGGTCTAAAAAACAAGGTCTGGCGCTCCGGGAGTGACACATGCTTACGTCACTATCCAGTTGCCACTTTATTGCAACAAAACACGAATTATGGAAACATTTTCAGTCATCATTCTGTTAAAAAATATATATAAAGCATTTAAATTGTCGTTTCGTTTTTCTAATCAAACGAAACAATTCAATTTAAACATATACTAGCGTAATTGTTAGTTAAAACCTCATTGTTTTGTCGGATTCGCACAGGTAATAAAGGCGGTTGGGGAGTTATTATTACACACTACTGGTAACACAGCGGTGATGACGTAGGCTTGTGTCTCCCACGTGACCACTGTCTCTCGGAATGCTATACCTGGCGAAGTATATTATTGTACCAAGGTTCCCGTGATCTGCCGTCATTTCATCCATCTAGAGTTAATTGTGTTGTTTAAAAAGCATATATCTTATAGTAGTAGTTTTGGAGATATTTATTTTACCATTTGTATGCCGAACTGTCTCCCAAACTGACGCCTGAGTGGGTTACTGACTGAGGTAAGCACAGCTTTAGCTCGCAGATCAATAATCCATGAGCTTGTGGTTTGGACTCGTCGAGTTGGGTCGAGACTCGTCACGATAATAATTAAAAGAAAATAATGCTGCCTTCTTTCTATACTCCGTGTGCCCATCCCTCAGGTGCGTCGTCAATTTGGAACGTTAATCTATACTAATAATAATAATATTATAAAGAGGTAAAATTTGTTTGTTTGTAAGTTAGTATGTAATGTAATCTCTGGAACTACCAGACGGATTTCAAAAATTATTTTGGTATTTGATAGCCCAATTCTTTAGGAAGGCTATAGGCTATTTAACATCACGCTAGGAACCTTAGGAGCCGAGCAAAAAGAAAAAAGTGGCAAGGAACGCTAAGCGAAAGCGAAGTAACAGCGCGGGCAGGCGATGCGATGCGACGGGGTGGGTCGGGGTAATCAGAAATTTCACGCGGATTTCCGAAGGAAGCTAGTAATTTTATAAATGTCTATAATAGGATTGAAAAACACATAAGTTGAAAATTATAAGCAAAGATGAATTATAAACCTTGTGTTTTCCTTTGTTTCAGAAAAATGGCCACAATACTAACGAACGTGCTGTCCATCGCCGGAGGAGTATTGTTTTTTTTCTGCCAACAAGCTAACTCAGTTGAAATGCTTATTTTAGGAAGATTACTAGTCGGCTTGTCTGGAGGTGGGTACTTACATACATTCCTTAAAGTAATTATTTAAATTAATTAATCTTTTAACGCATAACATCACGCTTGTATTCACCAGCGTATTAGGCAGAGGTGTATTTGTAGTTAAGGTACAGTCACCAAAAGAGATAAGTAACCAGGGTTGTCGATATAGTTGAAGTTTAGTAAGAAACCGATGGATCAACTCGTTCTTTTTTATATTTGTGTGTTTTTCTCTGCATCGTGTTTACCGCTTATAAACGTATTGTCTTTTCTTTTTTCTTTGGATGTTTTCAAATGAAATTTAATTTGGTAAATTAACCGTTTGTTTTCTATTAAATAAATTAAATTTTATTCGATAATATCCATCGGTTTCTTACTAAACTTCAATTATATCCGACGACCCTGGTTGCTTATCACATTAGGTATCCGTACACCAGCAATTTTTATGCCATCAATTCCCATCAACCGGACACAAATCCAGACCCCGGACTGCCTGAACACTGCCTTGGGATTGAACCCAGGATTTTACACAGACATAAGGCAGTCTTAATGCCATAAGACGTCTTCCAACCTACCTTAAGAACGAATGCGAATCAATTAACTAATTAATTAATCATTTTCTTCAAATAAAATGTGATTAATTAGTTAATTAATAAACTATTTTGTTGATCTCTTGCCCCTTTCTTATTTGCGCTGTGGTGGACGAAACTGCAGCTGTTTTAAGGGTTCCGTACCCAAAGGGTAAAACGGGACCCTATTACTAAGACTCCGCTGTCCGTCCGTCTGTCTGTCCGTCTGTCAGCAGCCTGTATCTCATGAACCGTGATAGTTAGACAGTTGAAGTTTTCACAGATGATGTATTTCTGTTGCCGCTATAACAACAAATACTAAAAAACAATAAAATAAATGTTTAAGGGGGCTCACTTACAACAGACATGATTATTTTGGCCGTTTTTTTTAGATAATGGTACGGAACCCTTCGTGCACGAGTCCGACTCGCACTTGGCCGGTTTTTCATATACTTGATTGTCCCCAGGTCTAACCACCAGTATAGTCCCCATGTACCTCACGGAGCTGGCGCCCGCGCGGCTGACGGGTGCCATGGGCGTGGCGTGTCCCATGGGCGTCAACGTGGGCGTGCTCGTCGGACAGGTCATGGGCTTAGATTTTATATTGGGTAAGCAGGAAAGTGTAACGCCAACCGTACGACAATGGCGACATTTTAACTACGGAAATCGCTCGTACTGCTACAATATAAAGGTGCTTTCATGTTAAATTGTTTCTGTGGACGTACGGGGTTGATTGGACATAACGGGTGTAAAAAGACCAAGCGCAAAGTCACTTGTACTCTCTGTCATTGTGATATTTTTTTTGTACTGGACCATACCTGCGTAAATTCTGGTTACGGAGATATTAAGAGGGCCCTTCCCGGTCCGTCTATCGTCAACGCAAGCATGATTGAAAAGCTTGTTGTTTCATCCAACGTAATGTTTGAAAAAGAAGCAAAAGTGAGAACGCGATAACATCGAACGAAAATTGGCGCGCAAAGATTACACAAAAGTTGTTCCAAGAAATACGTGTTTTTGAAAAAGCCTTAAAAGTTTTTGGAAAAAATGTTTATCATTTAGAATCTCCATTACATGTGCAAGGTTTCTATGAAGATGTTTTCTTTACTATTATAATTTATGAGTACATTATGAACGGCCAAAGTTCAGGTAAAATTTGTGCAGAAAAGAACATTTTTGTAGGTTTATACTGAATTTGTTTCTCCAAATTTTGATTTTTTGCTTGCATAGAAACCTAAATAAAGTGCACAAAATACCTATTACTTCAAAAATTTCAATGAAAGATGTGTTACAACGCCATAATCACGTACGAGCGTTTGTATGAAAAGTATGCCGGGTTGGCCGCTCTTAAAGGTCACAGTTCCAATACGTTTGTTACTTTTTTCCACGAAAACAAATGTTAAACGTTATAAATTAACTTTAAATACCCCAACAACTGCTGTACCGTTGCGTGCACCATAAGCATAATGTTTTGCATGCGGCACATTTCACGCTGCTGTAAACAGCGCTTTTCCACAGCGGAAATATAACTCATTTCCCAGCCATAATTTTTGCTCAATGTTACTTAGTTTGATGTAGACAGTGCGTAGATAACAGCTATGTCATGGGTCTTTTTACACCCTGTATGTTTAAAAACTAAAAATAAATTATGTACTTGTCGATATCGGTTCGCCCACCTGGTTATTGGAAATTAAAAATATACCTAATGTCTTTGTGTGATCATTCCATCAAAATTCGTCGAGTAATTTTGAGTGATACAACTAAATAAAAAACCTACAGACGATGAGAGATGATAATGTACCTATGGGTATATAGAGGTATGAGGAACAGGGTGTAGAGTTCACTCATCCTCCATAGAAAAGGGAGGATCCTTCGACCAAACGGGTGTCGTGTCTGGTGGGCAACTGCCCGACGTTTGATGTCGGGACGTTGTATACAGAAACAAATTTTAACTAGTGCGCAAGCTGTGACCATGCATTCAGCATATGATTCTAGACCACCTACCATAGAAATTTTGCGTCGGTTATCGAAAAAAAAGTTCAGCTGTTTCATAGAAAAGCGCAATAATATAAAATAATATTTCTGTATGTGCTAGTCGCGCGGTAAACTCTGCTTGCGCGATGCAGGATTTTGCGTGACGTCAGTGTGGTGCGTAGTTCGCATATGGCGATGTAGACGACTGCTGATCTAGCTGACTGGACAGGTCCACTCAATCTGTGTGGTTTTTCCTCAAAAAACCATTTCAGACACAAATCTACATGGTGTTCACATGATCTGACCATGATTATGTGATTATGTTAAAGTCCAGACTTTAAAAGAGAATGTCACCTCTTGAGTTTGTTTCGGCCTTTCTTCTCAGAGTAGTCAGATAGGAAACGCCGACCTCATCTAGTTTTTAAAATACGATTGACGTGTAAAAGTGTTTGTAAAAACCTACTTACAGAAATAAAATCATCATTAATTTATCATTTATCATTTATTTATCATTGATCATTCATTAATCATTGATCATTCATTTATCATTTATCAGATGCCGCCACAGTTATTTTAGATATCTGTTGTATTGTTTCAGGTCGTGATGTGGACTGGCCCTACCTTCTGTCCGTCTACGTGTTGCTAGTCATTGTTTGTTTACCGTTGTTATTTATACTGCCCGAGAGCCCAAAGTACTTATTTGTAGTTAAGAAAAATGAGGAGAGAGCTTTAAAAGGTAAGAAAACGAATACACTATTTTTTTTTAGTTTTTAATAAATTATTATAAAAAAATATTAAATAATAATAATAATTTATTTGGCAAAAGGAAGAAATACAATGCATGTTACGTTATTAGGATATTACATTTTAGGCTCAATTTTTGTGAATAATGACCCCGATGCTAGGAAAATCCTGTGTTATAGGGGCCATCCATTCGTCCGCTAAGATTATTTTACAAAATAATGGAAGTTAAAAACGTGTAACAGCAGCAAGAGTGTGTGAGTAAGCGCGTGTAATGTGGTGTAATGGGGAAAGTGTATGAGTGTGTGATATGTGTATGAGTGTGTGATGTGTGTATGAGTGTGTGATGTGTGTATGAGTGTGTGATGTGTGTATGAGTGTGTGATGTGTGTATGAGTGTGTGATGTGTGTATGAGTGTGTGATGTGTGTATGAGTGTGTGATGTTGTGTATGTGTGTGATGTGTGTATGAGTGTGTGATGTGTGTGTGATATAACGTCACACGCCTGTAATCTCCGAAGGGTTAGGTAGAGGTATACTTATAATAGGGCACGCCCAAATTTTGCCAGTTATGTTTCTAGTCCCATGTAATAGGGGACGAGCCTATTGCCACTAACCGGGGACAAATCTAGACTCCGGGCTGCTACTGAGAAATTCCTGATGGAAAAACCCAATAATAACACTGCCCGACCTGGAATCGAACCCACGACCTCATGCTCAGCAGTTACGCTAGCGACCACTAGACCAATGAGGCAGTTAGACAATAAGTTTATTATTAGAAAACTAGCTGTTGCCCGCGACTCCGTCTGCGATCCAGGATGAAAAGTAGCCTATGTCCTTCTCCAGTTCATGGCCTACCCATGTGCCAAATTTCATCCAAATCCGTTCAGTCGTTTTAGCGTGAAAGCGTAACATACAAAATTACTTTCGCATTTATAATATTAGTTTGATGAGGATACAGAAAATTACACCCAAAAAAGACATACAATTTGTTAGAAACATTTTGAATTACAATTCTATAAGCTGAAATCTACACTAAACTTGTGGCCATCGAAGCCATAAAACGAGCGATGCAAATCAAAATTTCTCAAAAAGTTAAGAAATGTCTCCTAAGACAGTTTTCCTGTAGCTACAACGGGTAAGGTAGCTGCCCGTGATGCCCCATCTCAAAAATCCATCCTGTATTATCTAATTTACGGTTCAATGTGTGTGTTTTGTGTGTGTTTGTGTGTTCGGTTTAATGTGTGTCCTATTTTCTATATGCAAATCACTATGAAGGGACACTGGCTTCTAAGATACAGGTACAGTCACCAAAAGAGATAAGTAACCAGGGTCGTCGGATATAGTTGAAGTTTAATAAGAAAACGATGGATGTTTTCAAATGAAATTTAATTTGGTTAATGAACTGTTTGTTTTCTATTTATTAAGTTAAATTTTATTCGAAAATATCCATCGGTTTCCTACAAAATTTCAACTATATCCGACGACCCTGGTTACTATCTCTTTTGGTGACTGTACATAAACCTAGTTTAGAAGTCAGGGTTTTTCACTTAGACCACTAACTTAAACCATTTTTAGAACAAAATAATGTAAATGGATTTATGGATAAATAAAGATTTATTTATTATTATTATAGGTTGACCTGCGAGACGCCATATTTAAAAAATAACTGGTATCTTTTCTAGAACTGAGTCGCCTCCGCGGCCTTTCACCAAGTCTACTGACTGATGACGTGGAACTGCTTCGTGAAGAGGTTCGCTGCGGGGAATCAGCCACAAATAACGAGACCTGGTCTATGGTCCGAGTGTTGCGAGACAAGAGGCTGCGTCTGCCACTCCTGCTCACCTGCTCCATGCAAGCAGGCCAGCAGACCAGCGGGATCAATGCTGTGAGTTCTGTATTTATTTATAAAGGTTTACCAACAGCTTCCGTATATAATATATGTTACTAGCGGCCCGCCCCTGCTTCGCACGATTTTTTCGACTTGACAAAAGATTGAGATTTCTTTACTATACGTTAGTTTTACTCACAAACCTTATTATTTATTTATTTATTTAGGTTAGCCAACAATTGTTTACACAATACATTTACAATAATTTCCATAATAGTACCTTCCGGAATAAATACCCTAAATGATGGTGAAAACCGCATCAAAATCCGTTGCGGAGTTTAGAAGAACAACGCGGTATCGATATACAGACACACGAAAAGCGACTTTAATTTATAATATACTAACTTTACCCGGCCCGGCTTCGCACAGGGAGGAGTAAGTATCTATCACCTACCCTACCTATCTAGCATACCTACCCTACCTATGTACCCTACCTACCCTACCTATGTACTCTACCTACCTACCTATGTACCCTACCTACCTACCTACCCTACCTATCTAGGCTACCTACTTACCCTACCTACCTACCTACCTCTTCTATCTCATTCACTCACTTTTTTTTTAAATTTTCTTTTATACAAACCTTCTGACAATAACGAACACAAAAAAAAAACAATTTAGTCCAGTTGTTCGGACGTTATGCGCGTACATACATTTCGGCGATTCATTTTTATTTATATAAAAATAAATTACTAATTATTTTTTTACCAAAATTTTCTGTATACAGGATGGCAACTTAGGGACATGACGCGCAAACTGTAACCATAAATTTAGCAAATGATTCTAGAACCTCCCTAGCGTAGACATCTTTCGCGGTTATCAAAAAAAATCCGCTCCTTCAAAGAACAGCCTACGCGGTCAAAATGTATGGAACAGCATTTTTTTTAGTGACCGGCCTAAAATTACAACGCTGGGGCGTTTAGAAACATTGGACTGAATCCATGGTAACAGGCTGTGTGTCGATGTGCCTTCCACCGTGTAAAGATATAGGTAACAATAGTCTCGGCCTTACACAGTCGCCAATTACAGGTTAACTAGCGTTCTCAGAAATAAGTGATAGTACATAAAAATTCTAAAACTAATGGCTCTTGAATTTAGTGATGGCAAAATACTTTTAAACTTCAGCGGGTTTATTCAAAAGCGTTGCTGCGTCAAAATGCATGGTTAATCAGTCGCTAATCATTACTTAACATTCAGCAAAAAAAATCAAATCATAAATAAGACTTCATTGATAAAAATAAAAAACTTTAAGCAACGTTTATAAGGAAGATTAATAAAATCATTACGGAATATAAAATCACAAATGCTGACACGAATTTTGGCGCGTTTTATTGGAAACAATCAGCTGAAAAGTTTTCGACAGTCTACAATCTTGCGAGATGTGTTATACTCGTAAACCAGAGTACGTACTACATCAGAAACCGGCAGGGTTGCTAACTTTTTTTTATATTAAATATAGTATTTTCGAAGCCATTGCCTGTAAAAATATAATGATGGCGAGAAAATAAAAAAAATATAGTAGGTACTATGTATAAATCAAAGCATGGTTTTTGCTACTTTGAGCCTTTATTGACAGGTATTTTTTTAATGTCACTTTAAAAATAAATTATGGTTTCAAAATACCTTTATCTTCATCCACCTTCATCATTACGAGATACCATTACCATTACGAGAGACGATTACCATTTACGAGATTTTCAAATCAAATCAAATCAAAATCGTTTATTGCAATCCATAATGTACACTTACAGGTGGTAAATAAAAAATAATAGAAACAATTATGGACCCTGTCGGGCACAGCAAATTTTTAAATGAGTTGAGAGAGGAAGAGCGCTTTATTCATTTTCCATGTTATTAACTTACATCCTATTATGTATATTTTATTTTTATAAATTTACTTATTCTTTTAATATTATATATGCAAATCTACCTATTCATTTATTATTTATTTTATTAAACAATAAAAAAAAAAATATGCTTATTTGTTTCACTGGTCCTATTGCGATCATCTCGGCGATTTGTATGCATCACTGAAGATATACGCTCAGTAAAAGCTATAGTTCCTCGTATAGAAAGAAGAAATGATAAGAAAAGTCAGAATCACTGAGCAACACTTGTTGGCATTTTTCAGCAGTAGATTTAACAACACACTTTTGGTCAGAAAAAGCAATAGCCAGAGTTTTATTAAACTAATTTATTTCTGAATACAAATTTCAAAAACAGATTACGGCAGCGTTTCGTTTTACACTTATTTTAATAAAATAATGTTATTTGTGAGTGGAAACGCCGGGAGGGGACGCCCTATGAAGACATATAGTGACCTTATTGGTGATGTTCTTCAGAAAGGTCAGCTGCGTACTCGCAACCGGCGTGCGTGTATGACCAGATGTATGAAAGTAAACGAGGCAAAAAGAGTATGTAAGGATCGTAGCAGGTGGCTTTCTGTAGTTTCTGCCTACCCCCATGGGAAGAAGGCGTGAGTTTATGTATGTAATGTTATTTGAATTTTCATGTATATATAGTAGTTACTACATTTTTTTTTTTATTTTTTTTTATTTATGCCTTTAATATAGTAGGATACTATATTATATAGCAGGCATCACCAATTAGTGTCATTGGGGGTCCGTTTTTTTATAATATAATATGACTTTTGCGGTCCGTTTAGTAAACGATTACTAGCAGCTTTTTTAAAATTAGTAAACCAAAAACTTGAATATTTTTTTGTGAGGTAATTTAGAACAAAAATATAAAAATAAATAATTAATATTAATGTGTTTTTTTTTTACTTTGAACTATCTGTCTGAAGCTTGGAGTAAAGTTGGTGCAACCTAAAACTAAAAAAAAATATACCAATAGATTAGACTCAATTTTACTGTTTACTTATGGTCCACAAAAACTAGATCGGCGGTCCGGATGCGGACCGCGGTTCGCCATTTGGTGACTCCTGTTATATAGTAAGGGTTGGTAACCCTAGTATCCGGTGACATAATATAATAATTACGTACACTGATTTCTCGGTGATTCCTGCGCCGATTCACGTGATCCTTTTTTCATTTGGTATAGGGGGTATAGGAAGCCCGCGCGGTGGATCTATTTATTTACTTTGAATGAATAGTTTTTGAGGTAGCTTCCAAATGAGTATTTAATCTATTCCACTGATTTTTAAATTAAGAACGTGCAAGTGATTAGTTTCTTTTGACAAGGATTCTTCAAATTCAATACCTGTCAATAATACTGTATTGTCAGTGTCAATTTGTTATGAAACGTTTATCGTGTTTATTTTTTAAGCATTTTATATTTTATAGATATATTTTTTGTATGCTATTTATTTTCTTTGACCTTATTCAATCAGTGTGAACAGAAATGGCTGAATCAGACGACAGTGTCACTGATATAATGCCGACCGACGTGGTGTTCTCAGTCCATTCCATGGTGAGTTCCGAGGATCCGCCGATGGAAGACCGGTCTTCATTAGAAATAATATTGCCTGAAGTAAACCAAAAGAAAATTTTATATAACGACGGGTTGTATGACCCTGGTAGCGGAGAAATATGCGGAAAAAATATTGCCGTGTCTTATAGCTCTATGTTTGAACACCCTTACTATTGTTACCCGGGGATCTTAGATCCAGGAATAGAAGAAGCATTGTTTGAATCTGCAGATGCAATCACATACCCGATCGATGGGCAAGCCCTGTACCTTGATATCTGCAAGGAGATGGATCAGTGCCCAGTCAGAATTTTCTATAGAGGGCTCCTTGAAAGCCGAATAGATCTACGGTATTACTGCATCAATCCGAATGGATTCCGTCCAATGGCCAAAGCTTTGCGACACAATACGACGGTCCAAGCAATAAACCTAACTGATAACTTTTTGAACGATGATGCTTGTTATCATTTAGGAGAAATGCTTATGACGAACACCACAATTACTGAAATTAATTTGCGTGGTTGCAGAATTGGACCTCAAGGTGCCAGAAGACTGCTTTGTAGCTTGCACCGTAACAGAACACTCAAGGTTCTAGATTTGAGTTATAACAAGTTGGGCGATTCTGCGATGGAGTATTTGGCAATGGCTGTACTTTGCGGACTTAATTTGAAAAATCTTAATTTAAGCTACAACCATATAAGTGGAAAAGGAGTCGCGTTACTAGTCGAACCTTTCGGAGTCTATAACAATTTTACTCACTTGGACCTTTCGTGGAACAAAATATTTACTCTAGGAGGACACGAGTTTCTCGCAAAGTTATCAGAAAGTACTTGTCTTGAAGTTTTGAATTTGTCATGGAATTCCTTGGGTGGTGATCGGCTTGCCCGGGCCGTCGGTCTGATTTTAATGTGTCCGCTCTTGAATGAGCTAAATCTTAGCAATAACCAGCTAAAAGGAGAAGATATAACAACTATCACAAAAAAATTAAAGAAAGCTAAAAAATTGAATGCGTTAAATCTGTCTTTCAATCCTATGTCCCCTATGGACGCCTTAAATGTTATGCAACAAGTAGCGATGAACTCTTCCAAAGTGAAAAATTTAATAATGGAGAACGTGTTCGTTAATACTGAATTCTTATCTTTGCTCGAACTTACAAAAGAAAAGAAATCAAAGAAAAACTTAGTTGTAACTTACGGGGGTGTTGAAAGTGTTTTTAAGGCTAAAGGACCAGATCCCAGGGAAGTAGTTCTTAACCGAATTGAATATGTTACAAAATCGAAAAAGATCAAGTCTGATATTGCATTGATTGCGCTCCAACTCCAAAAGAATAACCAAGTAATCATGAATATTACTGATTTTACTACCGCTCTAGAGGCGGGCGGAGCCTATCTATATGAAGATCTTGTAAATGAATTGTGCGACGTTTTTCCGGCAGTAACGAAGAAGGCTAAACTGAAAAATATAAATATAAATCTATTGGTGGAATATATCAAACGAAAATGGCCAAATAGGAAGTTACCTCTCACACCTCCTCCTGAACCGGAACCGGAACTTGTACCTGAACCACCGAAAAAGAAAGGAAAAGGCAAAGTGAAAGGAAAAAAGTGAATAATCAGATTTACTTCAATGTAATCATTTTCACATTGGCATTAATGTCTTTTTTGGAATATTTAGCTTTATATATTTTTGGAAGTTTTTATTTTTTAAGACTTAGCTTTAATGCTTAAATATTCTAAATGTGGGTGTACTACAGGTACACCTCTGCCTAACCCTTCGGGGGATACAGGCGTGGTATTATGTTTATTATATTTGATGGCAGTTTTTTATAGATTTATTTTTGAAGCTCATGTTACTTATAAGTTTTATTAAATAAATATATTTTTAATTATAAATGCTTTCTTATAAAACACAAACAGACATACACGTCTTTTTCTCATGAGGTGGACAAAAACTACAGAACGTTCTAACCCCCACTCGGTATGTGAATATCACAAACCCGCTATCAACGTCAGGAGCCGACATGGGTGGTCGGTATAAGCACCGAACCGTATCATGTATCCTAATTTTTACTAGCTGATCCCGATCTAAGGCGATGCCGTAAGGCCATAGGTTCCCAACCTTGGACTATCGCCCCCTTTACAAGAAAAAAAAAATACAATGCCGCCTTTACATAATAGTTAATTATACCAGTTTTATATGTCTGTATTATCTATTAATAATAACAATTTTAAAATTAATTCTCTCTTTACCTACCGCCCCCACGAAAACCTCCAGGCCAACTAGGGGGCGGTACCGCTCCCGTTGGGAACCTATGCGTTAGGTCCTTTGGACACGGCGCGGTCCTTTACGGCGCGCGGCGGAATGTAACGCGCCACAGAAAAAAAGTGTCTGTCAACAAGCTTCCACAGTGATCTATATAACACTGACGACCGTGCCTACACCCGGCGAATAAACCATAGTTTTACAAGGCAAAAGAAAAACGTGTGTGTACACTCGCATGCAGGTCAAGCTACTCGAAACTGTCAAATTTCTCCAAAGGATTTTAAACCTTAAAATGTTGTTGGTTAAGTTCAAAATCGAATGAGAAAATCTGACAGTTTGTAGTAACTTGATTGTACAAAGGGTCTTAAGATGCTTATAAGTGTATTGGGCGTTGTAGTCTGGAGTATCATAGAAATAATGGTGAACGGCTCGAGTTGAGGCGATGCGATGTTCCGGCGCAGTGCTTGTACGTATGCATCCAGCTTAATCATCTACATCTTTAAGTATTATAAATCAAAGTTTGTCTGTGTGCTTAGTTTTTCTAAACTTCCCAATGCAAATAGCACTGAAATCTCGGTGTTTTGACAAGTCGTCATATCAGACCGAACCGCTTAACAAATAACGGTCAGGAATTTTGAAACTAAATTAATTGAATGTTCTTTCCAGGTTTTCTACTACTCGCAAACGATCTTCAAGCAAGCTGGCCTGACGGAGAAGAGCTCGCAGTACGCCACGATCGGCTGCGGCTTCATCAACGTGTGCACGGCGCTGCTCATGCTGCAGCTGCTGCCGCGCGCCGGCCGCCGCCGCCTGCTGCTGGCCTCCGTGCTGGGCGCCGCGCTCGTGCTGGCCGCGCTGGCCGCCTGCTTGCAGTTCATGGTTTGTGTCCTATTGCTGCATATCGCTCATTTGGAGAAATATCGACGTAACTGGTACTTTTCAAATTTAACAGGAGAGTGATTTAAACTGAATATTATTTTTGTAATGGGGTTCAAAATTTCAGAACGAGACGGTGTTGGTAAATCCCAATACATGTTAAATTTTTCACGCCTCTGCTCCGCTGAAAATTTGTGCGAGCACAAATATCGACAAATTAAAAAAAAAAAACACTGAATAAAATTACATTTACGTAGATGTTTCTCCAAATGAACGATATCGTTTTAATAAGTCACAAAACGAAATCTAGTGGCTGCCTAGTGGTAACGGCCCCGACTTACCAGTTATAGGTCCTAGGTTCGAACCCAGACAGGCGCTTTATTGTATGTAAATAATTTCATCACCACTGCTCTCCAAACGATGAAAAAAAACATCGTCAGGAAACAAGCATGTCCTAGAACCAAAAGTTAGAAGACATGTGACATCTACCAACCTGCACTGGGCCCGCGTGGTAAATCACGGCCTAACCCAGAGGAGGCCTGAGTCCCAGCAGTAGGAACATTATAGGCTGATTATGCTAAAATGAAATCCAGCCTCGTTTGGAAGCGAAACTCGCGTTCAGAATGTGTTCTAAATGGCGCTAGTAGCCGAAAGCATATGGGCGTATACGCCCAGTTCCCCTTGTATGGTCAACTTCGAACATACTGCGGGAATCAGGCAGTAGTTTCTAGGTGTAAAATAAAGATAGCCAGCTGCAATAAAGCATGCACAAATCTACGGGTTGCTACTGAGAATTTTCAGATAAAACCCGAAGTCAAGAGGCCATCTCAATGTCATCAATCTAATCTCGGCATTGATTATTTTTTCTCGGTCTGCAACCAGCTCATGAGCTTTAATCAGATTGGTTGTTTCTTTACACGGCAGTTCGAGATTGTTCCATTGATCCAGGAATGTGTCATCTCGTTAATCTCATTCTAGTTTTGACGTGACCCTTTTTTTTTTGGGTGAGTTATCACCAGATGACCTCTCCCGCTCTGGGCGGAGCGGGAGGACGTGTCAGCCTCTTACTGACTAAAACCCACCCGTGTTCCTTCAGTTGCTTGTGCGCCAGGGCCACGGTAACTCTTTCTAACAATCCGCGACCCCGGCAGGCATCGGCCCTTTCGGACCCCGTTAATGATGCTGACATCTCATTGAGGCGCGCGTGGAACACGACGCGCCGTCGACCCGGGCCTGGTCCTTACCGGACGGCGAGCTGCCCATTGCTCGCCGTCCGCAAGCCCGCGCCTACGGTTGCCGGGAGTCGGCAATCGACTCCCGATTGATATGACCCTATTTGTTATAACCGACAATGCGACATATTTGTCAAAACCAGCCAAGTGCGTGTCGGACCACGCACAATGAAGGGTTCCATAGTTGGGATGAATTTATCCCAAGCGCAAACTTAACATTGTAGTTGAAAAACATGTTCTCCCCTCCTTTCCAAGTGCAAATGTAAGTTGGTCGACTATTACTGGTTAACTTGTAAAGCCTACTTCGCTGTGATAGTTTTCCTTTTAAATTCGTTATACATACTACTGAATTTCTTCACATATCGAAAAACATCCATTTATCTGACAGCGGGGGGTGGGGCGGTCACATTTGACTCTAACAAAAATTTGCACTGTAAACCTTAACATTTCGCAAACGGATTCCTGAATCGAAAAATGATTTGGCATCCGTAATATGTTTGAACGACCTTTCCAACGATACCACACACCATGGGTTAAACGAGAAAAAAATCATTCAATCAAAAAATTTCAAGTTTTAGGTTTCAAGTACTAAATGAGCGTAGTCTCTGAGCTAAGCCACGGACAGATAGACAGACGGCCGCATATGGCGAAACTATAAGGGTTCCCTTTCGACTACTGATCCCTAAAAAACCGGCCAAGTGCGAGTCGGACTCGCGCACGAAGGGTTCCGTGCCATTATCTATAAAACGGCAAAAAATTCATGTCTGTTGTATGGGAGCCCCTTTAAATATTTATTTTATTCTCTTTTTTAGTATTTGTTGTTATAGCGGCAACAGAAATACATCATCTGTCAAAATTTCAACTGTCTAACTATCACGGTTCATGAAATACAGCCTGGTGACAGACGGACAGCGGATTCTTAGTAATAGGGTCCCGTTATACCCTTTGGGTACGGAACCCTAAAAATGACAAATTGTACATATTAACAAAGCAGAAAACTATAAAAGATACTTTCGGGTTGCGGCCTGTCATCTGCGATTTTATTTATTTATCTTTTGTAAAATTTTGCATTTCACCGCAAATAAACGCTTTATTTTTTTCATTTTTTTATTTTTTAGTAAATAGACCACAGATACCACAATTCATAATTTCATCTGCAGCCCTACTACGGAATAATTAATCTGTAAAATGTCCCTTGCTCAAAAGTGTTTCCTTTCCTTCCAGGACGTGGTGTCATGGATGCCTAACGTGTGCATGATAGCGGTGATGTTGTATGTTCTAGTCTACGGTTTCGGACTCGGCCCGATACCTTACTTCATTGCCTCGGGTGAGTTATAAAAAAAAAACCCTTTGTATTCCCACTGATCACCATACTTGCTCATTGCGTGCTATATTTTAAGTCAAACTCAAACTCAAAGCATTTATTTGAGTTTGAGTTTGAAGTCTTGGGTTCCTTATAATGTGGAAACAAACTGCGTCACCTTAAAAGTACAAATCATTTTCAAAAATATACACTAGTGTTTGCCAGGTTAAAAAAACCCGCATCCTCGTTCTAAAATAGTTTCCGGTTAACACTTCAGATATATTATTCCCAAAAGTCGACCGAGGAGGAGGAATTATGGGCCTCTTTCTGTCTGCCCTCGTTTTTTTCAGTCAGTTCACTTTTAAAGAAACCAACACAATATAGAACTTGTTTACTATACAAAAAGTTATAATTTAAGGGCGAGCGTAACCGCGTGTCGAATTTTGCTGAGATGCACCTTGCTGCGCGGTTGCATACCTTATTGTGTAGTAAATAAGTTCGATTTTGAATCGCGATCTTAAAAAGACGGATACGAAGGGTTAATGGAAACGCAAAAACCATATTGGAATATTGTTTAAAAGTCAAATAACCAAACTGTTTTTTCTCACTCCCACAGAGATATTCGAAGTAGGTCCCCGACCTGCAGGCATGGCGTGGGGTTCCCTCGCCAACTGGGGCGGGAACTTCCTCGTCGGGATGTCCTTCCCCAGCATGCGGGAAGCCATCGGACCCTACTCCTTCTTGGTCTTCTCTGCTATTACTGCGTCACTGTTTGTTTTTCAGAAGTAAGTGAATATGGAAGGTTTTTCATCTAGTTGAGACACTAAACTTGTAATTGCTATTTATAAAATGTTTAGGCGAAAAGCCCGCGTGGTAGATTACAGCACACTCCATCTCAAAGAGAGGAGGCCTATGTCCCAGCTGTTGGAAGGTAATAGGCTAATTATGATTTTGCGGGCGGCCTATGTCTAGCAGTGGACATCTTTCGGCTGAAATGATGTTGATAATGATGAAGACGGAAAAAAATGAATTATGAAAACTCTTCCCCGCCGAACAAGGATCTTTCTATATTGGCGCTCGAATGATTTGGCAAGGAGGCGCTGCCGGTAAACATTTGTCAAATTGTTTTGTAAAATGTATTAAAAAAATAAGATGGCGGCCTTAGTTCCGATTTTGGCTACCCGCCAAAGGATTATTTTTTCAGCTATACCATATAGTTGCAAGCGGAACAGGCACCAAAAGTATAAGTTCTGTATCGGTACTTAGCGGCTATTGCCATTTTGGTACCTGGATAACGGTTTCAGACGGATACCGGTACTCCATCTAACAAGTACCGGTACCAAATTCAGGTACTCGGCGCATACCTCAATTCCCATATTTTTACGGGGACCCTCGTACGGTTAGCAACCAATGTATTTTTCTAATGCATAATATTTGTTTAGTACCGGTACAGTACCAATAGAAATACCAATAGTACAGGTGCGCACGACTACCTATCAAGCTATACATTTCAGTATAAGCTGACTTCTCATTGTACGAAAAGATTGAAGAACATTAATTTATAATATTTCTTTCCCAGGATCTACTTCCCAGAAACTCGAGGTAAGACACCTAGCCAGGTGACACAGTTATGCAGTCGTGGGTTCAAGTCGAAACCTCTCTCCACACCCGTCTTATCCAGCGTATGACGGCTGTACACGTTATTTTTTTATGTGTAATACGTAAGTGGACTGCGATGTTGTTGTAATCAGTTTAGAAGTGAGAATTTGAGTTACATATTGAAAACATAAAAAAATAAATTGCTGTCGGTTTTAGAGTCTCGATAAATTGTATGACTTTTCAGCAAGACAGTACAGGAAAATAGTATTTCGTTGAAGAACTTTCCGCCAAAGTTGAAGAAGTTTTCTGAAACTTTATCTTTTTTTTGTTTGTGTTCTTCCTCGTCACCATGTTTACCGCAAATTAATGTATTTTCTTTCTAAAGTTAATTGATTCAATCACAGAGCACGGAGATGCCTCGGTGGCCAGTGTTAGAGACTACTGTCAGCAGTTTTCATACAAAACATGCGTGTCAGTTGCATGTCACCGTTTACTCAAAGAAACTGATGGCCCGTGACAATTCTGACAATGCCCTGTGACAGCTAGCTTACGCTCAGTTACACCAAATTCGGACACGTATTTTAGCCGTAAAGGCGTGACTAGTCGGCACCGGCGCGGCGATTTCGTGCTCTGTAAATTCAGTGTTCTCACTTCTCACTGAGAAATTTGAAAGATAAGCTCAAATTGTTAATAAATGACTATCGAAGAATGACAGTACTTTGCAGGCTGCTACATCAGTAAGCATTCATGACGGATATGGCTCTGAAGACAAAAGGGCTAGTGCTGCTTATAAGAAAAAAGTAAAGTATAAAATAATGATTGGTTTCCAAAGACTATATATTTTTATGCATCACAAAAAGATATTACACATCACAAATTATGATGATAAAAAATACAATCTCATTTAAAATGAGTCTACTGACATTGGTATATTGGTATAGTGAATAGATCTGTGCGGTATAAATGATGTATTCACTACAATTATATTATAATAGAATTATATTACAATTATATTATAATATAATTATATTATGTAAATTATATTAATTAGTAAATCAATAAAAAATAAATCGCTAGAGTCTCTTCCAAATTATAAAAATGCTATTTGAGTAAGGCAGCATATCGATCTCCCATCTGTCGTATATTTTCGATATTTAGCCAAATATCCAATTATATTTTTATACTAGTCGGCATGGTGAATCAAATTCATTTTATGTCATATTTTGGTGGAATCTCTAGAATCAAAATTGTTGATATAGTTTTTATTTTTTTTGTGAATTGAATTTTAATTTTATATTTAGGGAATTAGAATACGCTGTTTTTGTACTATTATGAAATAGTTTATGCTTAAAGCTCAATACACAAGGTATAATAAATCGTAGCGATTTATCTGAACAATACCTAGACACTAGTCTTAATTTTTTTTACAACCGTACCTATTTTGTAACTACTCTTCTATCCCATAATTACGGGTTATCTACAATTTTGAATTATATATTCTGGTTAGGTTCAAATAATTAAACACAATTACAACATATCAATCAGTTAAACGCTACGATTTATGACAAATTTTCGGTTAGTTCGTTAGCGGATAATATAAGGATACCTAGTTATACTAAAATAAAGCTTGATTCCTGAAAGGCTGATCAGGTAACCGAATATCTAATCTCATGTTCTAAATGTTGTGTCAAATTACAACTAAGATCTATAGCTGTACTTGGATCTTTTACCACGTGGCCAACATCAGAACGATCGCCGCCATTTTGTGTTACTATATTTAAAAAAACAAGATGGCGGATCTTGTTTTTTTAATATAGTAACATAAAAGATCTTTATACAGTCCCGAGCACGAATATGTCAACACTTGGCAACTTTCAATAGCGTTTTTTTTTTTGTGAAATAACGAATGCAACTTTGAAATACGACATATTATATAAACCTATGGGTTCGACAATACTATGTTCGTAACAACATAAAATTTTAGTCAACAATTAAGGAGAAAATCGCATTTAAATTTAGCCAAGTGTATGCATATTTACGTTCGTGACTGTACAACTAAATGATTGATATGAGATTTGCATCGGGAATCAGAAACCACCCCCAGGGTTGAACGTGCTATTGACTAAAGTGTGCTCGGTGCATTGATATTTTTATTTAATTAATATTATAGTGTAAGTGCACTTTTTAACTATTTCGATAATATGCCAAGAGTCCGTAAGATAACTTGCAACGTTTTGTATTTTGTTAAAGCAGATATCAGACGCTTTACTTTTTGATCTTTCACATTTTTCACTCGAAGTGAAACGTCTGAACAGAACACAAAACTAAAGCGAAAAATGAATTCTAAAAAATTCGAAAAATGAATGAAAAGTGAATCAATCAATTAAAAGTGATGTTGGATTTCGGCTCTTTCACTCGCTCACCGAATGATCAAAAAATTAAATGAAAGGAGCACATGAACGTTAATTCCTTTGTTATATCGGTGTTGTGTGAACGTGGAATGATACAAAAATGAGCCTTCACTTGAGTAAAGCGTCTGATATCAGCTTTAAGGGCCCTAGCACACCTCCGCAGCTCCGCCGCGAAAATAATGATGGGAAACCGCTTAACGAATTCCGCTAAGAAACATTACTACATTATGGTCGCGATTCGAGTAGCGGAACATCATGAGAGCCAGTTGAATTGGAGCAATCGGAGCAAAATGTCGTTGCTTTCGACTTAGTAAATACAGTGTAGGTCTACTTTGGACCTCTTAGATTAGTTTTTCCGTAAAACCAACATCTATTTTACAAAAAACAAAATGACATTCGCTTTATGAAACTTGTCGACTGTCACAGAAACGTTCGAAACAAACGCGGCACCGCAACAAAATAGCGGGCTGAGCGCGGAGGTGTAACTGGCTTCTGAGCAGATCGGCGAAATCTCTTTTCGGCTCTGTTTCGCTTGTCGTAAAACGTACAAGTCATGACGGAACTGCGGTTTCGCTGCTATGCTTTCACGGCGGAGATGTAATACCCGCCTAATAATGCTACATTTACATTAGTGACAACTAAACGCGGATGGGTATACATTTTAAAATGGCCTTCGCCTGCTCACAGCAGTTAAGTCAAGCTGTGACTGATGTAAATGCAACATTATTAAACACTTGGAACAAATTGGCTATAAATGTGAAAGAAATAGTTGTAACAGTAACATACTTTGCCTCATCTTCAAGTATCGCAGAGATCCATACTGTTCGGTGCTTGTTTTATGCCGACCGAAGTTAGAGTATCGAAATGTAAACACAAAAGTAAATAAAATACCTGTCTCGTTGGTGTAGTGCAAGTGTGTCTGCTAAGCGCGGGGTCCTGTGTTTGGTGCCTAGGACGGGCAGTATGATTGGGTTTCTTTTCTCCATACGAAATTCTCAGTCCTACCGTGCAGCCCGGTTAATCGCAACAGGCTTGCCCAATATGGTGTCGGAAATATACCATTCACATAATTGGTATTGCATGGAACTTAAATATACGCCGAAATGTGGGCGTACTAAAGGTGCACCTCTGCCTGATCCTTCGGGAGAACAAGCGTGATATTATGTTATATAATAGGTACTCAAGCTTCGGAACGGTGTTCGTCTTCAAGACGTTTTAAAGTACAAACTACTTAGTAACAATTATGGTTCCGTACCAACTTTGTAAGATTAGAAATGAATACAGATCTTCCATCCATATTATCTCAAATTGTAATTTACTTTGGAGTTTAGTATGCTAGATCTATGCGTACTAAACACAAGCTTTCGTGGCAGGCGTGGTCATAAAAACCGGCCAACTGCGAGTCGGACTCGCGCACGAAGGGTTCCGTACCATTATCTATAAACACGGCAAAAATCATGTCTGTTGTATGGGAGCCCCCTTAAATATTTACTTTATTCTGTTTTTTAGTATTTGTTGTTATAGCGGCAACAGAAATACATAATCTGCGAAAATTTCAACTGTTTAACTATCAAGGTTCATACGATACAGCCTGGTGACGGGCAGACGGACAGCGGAGTCTTAGAAATAGGGTCCCGTTTTACCGTTTGGGTACGGAACCCTAAAAACGGGAAAGAGATGTCATGACACTAAGTAGGTCTAGAGAAATCCAGTCCTGCTCGCTCTATTTATGACCGCGACTGCCGTAAGTCTTGGCGTGTAGTATAAAGTGTACCATTGTGATAATTCGTGCTTCGTTTGACTAGTCTAGATTTAATTATTATTGGTACGGAACTTACGGTTAGCTAGTTAGCCTCTAGTACGGCAGTTTTTTATTCAAACATTTTTATAAGGTATCAACGTGTCTTCAATATCGCACAAAGGTTTTTGTAGGCACTGAATCCTTCCTACTGTAACGTCCATCAACTCGTCTTCGAACATATTTACAATTTTTACTAGAATGTCACTTTTAGCGCATAATTTATAACTAAGTAGAGGGATAAGAATTATTTTGTTTTTTTAATTAATTTGTTTTAAATAATTATAAGTTTGAATGAAAGCTCCAATTGTATGACTAGAGCATATTTTATCGTGCATTTTTACAATAAACATTGAAGTACCATTTATTTTTGGATTTTATTTCTTATAACATTTCTGGGTAAAATTGTATAGGCAATTTAATATATTGTAATAAAACTAAATTTGGGGAAGGCATTTGCCCAGCTGTGGGACAGTATTTATTTATTTATATAAAGGAACATTTTTTTTTTGTATTGGAAATCATGTAGTGACCTCTCCCGCTCTGGGCGGAGCGGAAGGGCGTGTCAGGCTCTTACTGACTAAAACCCACCCGTGTTCCTACAGTTGCCTGTGCGCCAGAGCCACGGTAACTATTTCGAACAATCCGCGACCCCAAACACAGCATTAACCCAGGCTTTGACATAATATAGATCTCGCATATATCTTAATTATAGAAAAGCACTGCACGGCACTATCAACTAGTGAACTAGAACATTAAAAAAATATGTAAACATCAAATAATAAAATAAATAATTGAATACTACGTTATAGCTGATAAATGCTGGGTATTTTTTAATAATAGCACTTAACATTTTACTACAGATATTTTTCTTAAATATACGTAATTTACCACCGAAAACCATCAAAATCGCAACTGTGGAAGAAGTCTGCATCTTCTAAGGATATAGGAAAGGGGCGCATTGTATCTCGATGAATCGAGAGGTCTATCATTTAGAACGCTGGCGGACGGTCTAGGCACATTCATGATCTGCTGACTAACCAAATCTGGGCAATCCACGCCTTGATTTACAACTTTAAATAAGAAAGTTAAACTTAAGAAGTCTCTACACCATTGTAACGATTTCAGTTTGAAGTGACTCAGTCTATCTTCATAGTGCTGAATTGTGCGTTGACCATCAGCTATTGCCGAAAGCCTTCTAACAAACCTCTTGTATACTTTCTAGGCGTTGAATGTTATTTTGGTAGGTAGGATAAAAAATATTGGGCAGCAGGTATTCGCCCTTGCTGTGCACTATAATAATAATAATAAATGTGCTTCATTTCCTTTACATAGATTCTAACGGGCCTCTGCGAGTTGGCTTCGGGCCCTCGTATGCCTACCAAAGATCCGATACCTCATGGTCCCCAGATATGCGAAAAGCTTGAATGCTTGAAGCTAAATAATAATAATAATATTTATTGAAATAAGGTAAGAGTTACAAAACCTATGAAGCCTCTGAAACCCAAACTAGGTAAAAACCTGCATGTCAGATTTCAGCTATGACCAGCTATGACTATGACCAAAAGACAAAAAAAAAAAAATGCAACATATGTAGGTACTCTAATAATCGTAAATATTTGAGCATAAAAGAACTTGTTGGGGACCTTTGAAAAATAACCGTCTAAAAAAAACCCTCCGAATAACAAATAAAAATAATTTTATTAAAAAAAAACATGATCAAACAATATTTATACAGCCCAAGCAACACAGATTGGCTGAATAATCATTGTATAAAAGCGTTTCTGCAAACTTCAAGCTGACATAGATGACTGGTTAATGTCTGCGTTAAGCGCTTACATAGAAATTATACAAGCAATTTGCGTAAAAAATAAAACGCTTTAAACTGTATAAGAGCAACATAGTAGCTGTATAAATGTACAACAAGCTTAATATCGTCTGTATAAACGCTGACTTACCTCTTTAACAGCTATTAAAACTCTTTAAACTAGTTGAAAGTGCTCAAGTTCAGTAATTCAGTCAATATTTAGAATGTAGATTATTTTTGTGCTTTTTTGAAGACAATATCGCTCATTTGGAGAAACTTCGACTGTGCTGGTGCTTTTAAATTTTACAGGAAACAGATTGAATGTTTTTTTTTTTGTAATGGGCTACCGTCTCGTTCTAAATTGTTGATAGATCCCAATACATATTAAATATTTCACGCGTCTGCTCCTCTGAAAGTTTTGTTCGAGCACAAATATCGACAACTCATTTTTGGGACAAATTACATTTACGACGATATTTCTCCAAATGAGCGATATGTAAATAACATTTAAAACTTTTGTAAAGAAAATATTATAATTTACCAGTGTAACTTTCACCAACGCACCATATTCTGCAATCGGTGTATTATTGAATTTCGGTAAGTAAACTTTGGATTCATATATGTTACAATAGTAACAAAAGTAAACGAGGCAAAAGGAGTATGTAAGGAGTATGCAGGTGGCGTTCTGTAGTTTCTGCCTACCCCCATACTCAATATCTTTATTACTTTACCATAATGTGTACTGGGAAGAAAGCGTGAGTTTATGTATGTGTATTTATATTATACTTACAATAAAATATACTCATACAAACTAGTTTTATTATTAACAACCCCTTCAGTGAATCATAGTCTACACATTATTATCTTGCATGGACCATATATAATATTATTCCAGGCAATCTTTGATTAAGTAAGATTAAGCCTAGTAAATCTGTTAAAGCTCCTTGCGAAATAATTTTGTGCACTGCCCATTTTTTTGAAGTGATTGTTAATATTCCCATTTCTTCATAATCACCAGTAGGTACTTGAATCGCTGTTCTCAGAGTTTTCATTGCAATTGTCATCTTATTACTGATGAAGATGCAAAATCATAGTTTACGGAACCCTCTTCAACCGTAAATAACCGTACTCTTAAACTGTATAATATAGATATGCGGCAGAATTACATCCGTAGAGTTATAACAGCCTTACGACTCTTTAGTATCCAGCTAGTTTTTGTACAAAAATCTACAATTCATATTTGTCAAAGCTATAAGCTGTATATGATGGGAATCGTGTCCTTGAAGCGCTTTAAGTTAGTTCAAACAGCTTACTCATATTCAAATATGCAGTCTTTTGCTTAACAAAACCTCATATATTCAGCTATTGAGTAACTGGTTATGATTGAAGTACAATACAGCTTGAAGATAACAGAAAATAGGCTATTTAGCTTCAAGCAGTATGATGAAAAGTTATAACAAAGTTAAAAAGATAAATGCTATAACATCAGCTATTATGCAGCTCTCAGCGATCTTGGATGCCTTGAACTGAATAGCGTATTTTTAATAGTTCTATCCACGACCAATATTAAACTTTAAAAAAGGAAATCAGTATGCATAATGCTATCAGCTATAAATAATTATTCAGTAGAGCATTTGTCTATGCCAAAAACTTTAATTTCTATGTAATTAAGCTTTAAACTGCTTATTAGTACATTTTTATACTGTTATCTGGCTTATGTGTTGCTTGGGAGGTTTTTAACAAAATAAACTCGTTAAAATAATATGATAAAACTTGTAAATATAACTTGTTTAAAATGGTAATGATTCCTTATCACAGAGGTACTGTTAAGTTTAATTTCTTTATAATGTACATATTTTTTTTAGATAGGTTAATAGAAAGACCATTTCCGCTCTGTTAACAAATTCTAAATCAATCTAAACCCGGACTTATGATTTAAGGAGGTCAACTGCGAAAGTAGTCGTCAATGTCTTTCAGCTTGTCCCAACAAACAAGTAGCAGCACCGTATGGGGGCCAAGTCTTAAGTAGTTGGCCCCTAGACCTTTGTACAAGGATAGTGGTCCTTCGAGCCGGATCATTTTTAATCCGCAGTCTATCATGCCTTTGTAGAGTTTCCCTTTGTTTTGAGCGTCGACAGCTGAAATAAAATGTATTTAATTAATCGGCTACACAGTTTTTCGCTACGAAACTCAATTTAGATTTTGACTTCGTGATGTATAAACTTCATATACCTATAAAAATACAAAATTGTTAAAAAAAAACTGTGACATCCATAATATAAATAGCGGAAGAAGCGGCGAAGTTTTGGGCCAACAAAATATGAGAAAAGTCGTGCCAGCGACACGAAGAAGAAGAATATAAATACTAGGAACAAACACAAATTTGTTGTACGTACAACAAGGCTCAAGAAATTAGGTGGCTCGTCAATGTATACATACGCTTTTATAATAAACTTCCAAGCCACGTTCAAGATCTAAGCCTTTCTTTAGTATTGTACGTCGAGTCGTTGACCTCCTTAAGTTCTGAGATACACGATTATTGATAATAACAAATGCGTGCACTGACTGGACAGCTCCACTCAATCTGTGTGGTTATTTCCCCAAAAGACACCAATCTACATGGTCTTCACATGATCTGACCAAGATTATGTCTCGACTCGTCAAGATTATGGCCTTTCTTTTCAGAGTAGTCAGATAAACAACGCCGACCTCATATACTTTTAAAAATACGATTGCCGTGTAAAAGTGTTTGTACAAACCTACTTGCAGAAATAAAATCATTTATCATCACTAATGTCTAGTAAGACATCACAAATTTCTTGAGCAAACCAACAAATAAAGCTCTTAAAAAAGCAGACAGATAAAATAGGCATGGTTTGTTTTTGAAGAGCGATCACTATGACATTTATCGCAACCGCGACTAGAGATAGTAAAAGATGTTAGACATCAATCAACAGGTTTTTTTTTTCGCGTCATTTCATAATGATTATTATTTTCAAAAAAGTATGGTAAATACGTATTTTTACTTACGTTGATTACACAGTCTAGTAGCGATAACATCGAAGGGGTTCAAACACAACGTCATCACGATTCCCCCGAGGTTGGCGCCGAAGAATGAAAGCAGCAGTGGCTGTTCAGTGAACCAGTTGTTTGCACGGAGCCAGTCTTTAGCGTAAGTGAAGCTTAGGATTTGTGAGGCGCTACCCACCATACCGCGCGGGATTTGAGGACCAACGCCTCGGAAAAGACCTGTAATGGTGGTTAACAAAGTGATTGGAATTTTCTTTTTACCTAGCATCAATTTGACAATCACACAGCAGAGCACCGTTACCAGTTACCGTGGCCCTGGCGCACAGGCAACTGAAGGAACACGGCTGGGTTTTAGTCAGTAAGAGTCTGACACGCCCTTCCGCTCCGACCAGAGAGGGAGAGGTCATTTGATGATTTCCCACACATAAAAAGGTACCGTTACCAAAAAAGTTAACTTTGATAAACGTTAAAGCGTTACATTTCGGAAGATTTAACGGAAGTTAACGTTAATCGTTAACTCGTGATATAAATGAGATTTTATAAATGTCGTTGCGTTAGTGATTTAGTTAACGATAAACGGACTTTGGAAAGTTAACGGAAGTTAATAAGTCCGTTATTCAATAACCGTTCCTTGAAATGTTAACTTCGTTAATTAACTATTAAAAGATTAATGGTCTTGTGTCCAGCTTTGTAATCACATTATATCCGGTTAAATTCTAGTGGATCTGTGATATCAGAAGCAAAATGGAGTTTAGTTACAAACAATGCGATGATATATTGATAAACTACGGGTGGGCTTCGAATTCACGACCTCTTACTCATCAGTGTGGTGCCTATACCATTGCGCACCGACATTTATTTGTTTATTAATTTTGTCCCACTCCTGGGCAAACGAATGCTTCCATTTCCTAACGATCCCGTGCTACTTCTTTTTAGTTTATAATAACTGCTCAAATCAATGTCGTACCTTTAACACCTTCTTTTCTATATATATCAGCCAGTGCGCTCATGGTGCCTGTGATTTCGTGCTGATGTCCCACAGCTATAGCCCTGGCGGCCTGGGACTGCAGTCTGACCTTCACCAGGTAGAACGGAGTGCCGGCTATGGACCCCAGGGCTCCACCGACGCCCGCGACGCCTGCGCCCCTTAGCAACGATGTGGTGCCTGTCGAGTCTTTTAGTATGCCCCGTCTTTCAGCTATTCGGAAGGAACCTAATCTGGAAATGTGAGAATAGACAAGAATAGAATACTCTTAATGTGTACACCATATAAATTAAGGAATTTTACATAAGTTTTAGGTGACACAATGGGCGGTCTTATCACTACAAGCGATCTTTGAATAACATGAAGTGTTTCCATGCAGTGTGTGACTGAGATAGGCTATTATTTTACCCATGTCAGTTTTGTAACTAATCCGGCTCGAAGGACCAAAAAATCATTAAGAGGTCTGACAGCAGCAGATATCAGATATCTCAATATAATTTCAATTTAAAATATGAAGATATTTTATGAAATAAAAAATATATTTTACTCTTACCTAAAGATATTCAAAAAGAACTGAAAACCAAGCATAGCTGTCAGTCCACTCTGTAGCGCAACAAGTCCTTCATTCTTCCCCACAACGTAGAGGCCGTGTGGGACGTTCTTGTAGAATATACTATGTGTCCCGCTCGCCTTCAGTTCCCCTTGCAGTTGCAATCTGACCTTCACCACTTCTATAGGGTTTGTGAAGAGGGATGCGAACATGGCGGACACACCACCCATTAGCAAGTCGTTTATGTCACGACCAAACTCGTTTTTCATTTTTGGTTCTATTGTTTTCGTCATCTTGTCTCACATTCTGTGGAAGATCAGATATTTTTGTTGGTAAGTCTCTAAAGCTATAATTTTTAAGAAAAAATATCTAAGTATAGTAGACTATCAAGTATTGAACAATTTGATTTGAAAATCATTACTACGTTATCTCACCCAAGCACAACCAGTAAAATTTCTCATACAAGTAAGGCAAGCCAGTACAAATCACTAAATTCAACAACAAATAATTAAACGAATTTAAAACATAGTTCTGTCTGTGTCATTCGTTTGAAGATGATAGAGATAAAATGATGTTTTAAATATGCAAACGGGCAGTGTTGTTTTTAAGTTACATAAGTATCAAAGTTTCAGCTTAAAGCAAAAATTATCAAAACGAAATAGGTAAATGCATCACGCTTGTCTTAAGTAAATCGAAAAGATCTAATAGGGGAATATAAAAAGAAAAAATATACTAAGCATACTTTTATGAAGGAACTTGAAAGTTTTGCAACAATAAACACGGTGGATTCCGGATTCTGATAATATGTCTTTGTCTTCTTTGCGGTGTAAACTCCATATTTGAATGTTATTTTGTTACTGAAACATTTTATTTAATACTTGTATTTTATATTTATTATTTGATTTTAAGTTACTGTTTGTGTGGGAAAATCTGAATCATGGCTGGAATAAGAAATATTATAGGCTGACTTTCTACGGATTAAAACCAAGACATTAAGGGCAATTAATCTATTAATTTGTTGCATTAAATGCCTCTGCAAGAGCAATCACTTTGGGCAATAACAAACGTGTACAACAAGCACCAAATGAAACACAGTAATCAATTTAAAACTTTATTGCTACTTACATAAAACTCAACTTTCAATAGCACTAATCTAATAACATGATTGTACATTTTTCTACATTTACTTATTTAAGGCTAAAAATACGTTTAAAAAGGCACTGAGATTTATTTAACAAAGATGAGTGCAACACTGTACTGGATATTTAGCAACATATCGACAGTGGTAATGTAAAATGGCTAAAGCGCCAAAACCTGAAAACCAAAGAATGAATTTTAAAGTTACTTAAAAATTACTTTAAATAAGTTACTTATAAAATACATTCTTGGGATTTCAGGCTTAACCTGAAATCCCAAGAATGAATTTTAAAATTATTACTTTAAAATTCATTCTTGGGATTTTAGGGTTTTGGCGCGTTAGCTATTTTACCTTTCCACTGTCGATATAATTTTTCTAAGAGAGAAAAACGATCTATTCTTATTATCCGATAATGGAGCAGAAGTATATTCGACCTTGTAATTTAACTATAATTTGACAGCAATTCACAATAAATTGAAACATCTCTATGGTTGAAAATATCTTACTGTCACAGACAAATACCAAGCAACATTCAACCTTACGATGGTAAAGCAATTATGAGGTCGACGATACTATTTTTCTCTAGATCAATCATTTCAGTGTATTTTAATAAATAACAACAATATCGACAATAACAATTTAACTAATAAACAATACAATTATGGTTTGGCTATACGAAAAATAACATGGTAACAAAATTATTAGTCACGTTGCTTTGGTTAAGATTTCTTTGAATGTAAGGGTTTGCATATAAAATAATAATCAACTATTTTATTTGAGGACAACACAATTTGTATTTTAATTCAATTAAAATAGTATTATTACTTCAATTATACTTCAGTTAAATGCTATTATTTTAAAGAAATACTAATTAATTAAATTAAAATGCTTAGAATAAGGTATTCGTTTGCAATAATACTGAGATACACAGGGTTCGGGGTTATTAATAATGATAAAATGATCAGGTACTAAAATGTACAGCTACAACAAAAGCACTTTCAGTTCAAAATTACTAATATTTACTGTCAATTAATTAAAACAGGTTCCTGCACTATTAAAATGTAATTTTAGTAAAAAGGATTTTTTTTTATTTATGGAAAAATTAAAAGCCTGTCACAACATAGGACTTGTCTGATACGTATTTACTGATTACAAGCAGATGTGAACATATGTTATGTAAATACATACCTATTTTCCACAAGATAATGTCACAAATATAATGTAAACTGAGTCCAAACTAACATCAAAGATATTCACCACTCAAGGTCGTGACGCAAACTGACGTAAAATTGGCTTACGGAAGACATTTTTGAATATAATATTAATATTTATCAATCGTGTTTGTCACGTTATCATTTGATTTACAACATTCGCGATTGTTTTTTCTTTTTTTTGTTATCTCATGTATGTAATATTTTGTAGTGCTTGCACTAAAGAGATAACAACAAAATATGGGATAAAATTTGATTCTAAATAAATTAACTACTTAAAAACTTAACAAAAGTAAAAAAGTTAATAACATTGTAAAGACAATCTTAAATCAATCAGAATAAATAAAATCTCACTTTTCTATTTTACGCCTCGGAACGAGGCATACATACACCTTTTCGCGAGGCATAAACAATTTCACCTACAAAATTAAATAATAATAATAACTACGTATGAAATTCAATACTTTTTTGCAGATCTTTGAGCATATCCCAGAAAACTAATAGCAGAACAGTGTGGGGTGCTTGCCGTAAGTAGGAAGGTCCCATGCCTTTACAAAAGGCTAGAAGGCCTTCTGCCTTGATGATCTTTCTCGCACAGTCTGCAATGCCGGCGTACATAATTCCTTTGCCGTTCGCGTCAACAGCTGAAACAAATATTATGATTAAAACAAGTGCTATAGTAAATCAATGTGGCCCAGCAAACATTAACAAGGCAATACCAGAATTTTTGACAAAAACATTAACCACATCTTTCAGTTTTCTTAAAAATCTTTTTGTTTTGAAGCAAAATAAAATAAACGACTCAATGTTCGTGTGCAGAAAGGTGATGTCAAATAACATAAACACGTAGTATTTTTTACGAAAATAATAAATTTTGATAAGGAAAAATTTTTTTTTGAGTTATTCATACCCGATAGCAAATGATAAATGATTTTATTTCTGTAAGTAGGTTTGAACAAACACTTTTACACGTCAATCATATTTTAAAAACTAGATGAGGTTGGCGTTTCCTATCTGACTACTCTGAGAAGAAAGGCCGAAACAAACTCAGCAAAAAGGTACGCTCCAGTTGCAATGCTAATGCGTACGGCATATTAACATAGGCAGGGTGAATAGAGTGCTAATCAAGAATTTTAACAAAACAATACACCAATTAAAATGGAATACAGGTGCATTTTTAATTGGTACATTGGTAAAATTACAGAAGCTTTTAGAGTAAGGAAGAATTATCTACCTTGGTTGTAAAGTCGCGTCATAATGACATCCATGGGGTTCAGGAACACGGTCTTCACCAGCGCTCCGATGTTGCTCGCTATGAACGCTGACAAATACTTAGATTGTTGAAAAACGTCGTTGTTATCCATCCATTCTTTACATCTGGAAAGACAAAAGAATACAAATCAATCAATTTAATTAAATAACAAAAGTTGTCTTGAATTTAGCCCGACCAGACCTGCGGGGTAATTACGTAACACACTAACAGTAGGAATGGGTTTCATTTTGACAGTTCAACAGACAAATTTTTCGAACATAAGAAGCAATGAATTAGCAATAGGCTTCAAAATGATTCAGATTGTGATAGAAAGCGTGTTACGTGTGTTAGGGTGCAGACCTGACCTGGCGTGTATGACCAGATGTATGAACGTAAACGAGGCAAAAGGAGTATGTATGGATCGTAGCAGGTGGCGTTCTGTAGTTTCTGCCTACCCCCATGGGAAGAAGGCGTGAGTTTATGTATGTATGTATGTATGTGTCTTGAATTTAGCACTAGTTCCTTAAAGGCTATTCAAATATGTCTGCTGTCTTATTTCATACTAGCTCTGCCCGCGACTTCGTCCGCATAAAATTTCTTGTTCCCTCGACCCACCTCGTCGTATTGCATCGCCTGCCCGAGCTATTACTTATTTTTCGCTTAGCGTTCTTTTTGACTTTTTTTCTTTTTGCTGGGCTCGTTAGGGTCGTAGTGTGATGTTAAATAACCTAAAGCCTTTCTCAAGAATTAAAAGGCTATCAAATGCAAAAAGAATTTTTCAAATCTGACTGGTAGTTCCAGAGATAAGCGCGTTCAAACAAACAAACTCTTCAGCTTTATTATTTGTATAGACAAGAATTGGCGCGACTTTCGTCCGCGAGGATGTTAACTATACAATAGAACATCCTATGAGACTCGGCAAAAGTACTGCTTACAATCAGTGAAAGAATTTTTATAATTGGATCACTACTTCCAGAGACGATAAGGATAAGGCAACGGCAATGGTGCGGTTTAAAAAAGATGTAGCGACAAAAATTGAAAAGGGTATGCTTACATGGTTTGGTCATGTTGAGAGGATGAATGAAGGGCGACTAACAAAAGGTATTTACAAGGCAGATGTGAGTGGAAACGCTGGGAGTGGACGTTCTAGGAAGACATATAGTGACCTTATTGGTGATGTTCTTCAGAAAGGTCAGGCGCGTAGTACTCGCAACCGGCGTGCGTGTATGGCCAGATGTATGAACGTAAACGAGGCAAAAGGGGTATGTAAGGATCGTAGCAGGTGGCGTTCTTTAGTTTCTGCCTACTCCCATGGGAAGAAGGTGTGAGTTATGTATACTTCCGGAGACTACCTCTTGCAAACAAACAAAGAATTTTACTTCTTTATAATATTAGTTTAGATTAATTAGGTAATCATTGGTAAGTGTTATTTTGGTAAATGTATTACGGAGATTTACGTAGACTGATCAGACACTAGAGAAGGCCTCCAGAAAAAGAGGTTAAGAGCCAAATCTTGTCTAGAGGGGTTTATTTGTACAAGTCCGAACTTGGACTTTACCTAGGCTTTTAGTGGTGGACTATGGACCTGTGGCCGATTGTGGGTATATTATTTAAAATGACTGATATTTACTATAGTCCGATAGTAGAGGTCAGTGTTACATGCTGAAAATTATCGGGTGCATTAAGTTATCGCTATCGGGCACGGCCAACGCAGCATTTGTATAGAACGAGATATGAACTACGTTATGGCCATCATTGTCCAAAGATTGCTTTTCTGCATTTGAAGTTAGGAGTTAGACTCTTTGAATTTTGTGTCAGATCATTTTTTTTTTTTTTTATATTTTGCTCAATTTTTACGATAAAAAAACCTGAAGTGTTCATCAACTTTAATTGCTGATCGTACTTATTAGAACTAACTGGTTGGCAAAAAAAGAAGGGGTTTAAGTCCGCAACAAATAATAATTATTACTAACGAGGCTATCTCTGACGCAAGAAGGCGTTGTCTATCGGCGGCACTGCGATGGGTCGAGGTGATAAAGAATAGCAACTCCAATAGCAACAGTTTCATCAGCTGACTCTTATTTGATTAAATTATAATTATATAACGGGTTTAAAAAGACACTTGAATGAACTGGGAACCTTCTGGTGTCGGAGATATTGAAGGTCAGAGTTCCAACTTTGATTGAAGTTTTTTTTTACGAAAATAATTTTTTAATGTTAAACAAGGTGTGCTATATTGCGCATTAAAATGTTTAAATTAAAAATTATTGTAAACAGCGATTTGTCACACCAAAAATAAAGTTGGTTGCCCAGCAATTATTTGTGTGCTATATTACTTAGTTTCATGTACAGAATGCGTAGTTGATGGCTATGTGATATTTTAGTTAAACCATTTACAGGTACTTTTGAATTGTCAAAGGAGTTGGTCAGTTAGAATCACGAAACTAGTCGCTAGCTAGCTATCGAAAATGGACACCATCTTAAATGTATCCTCTAATTTAGAGCTTGATTTCTAGGCTTCTGACTTGCAGCAACATCTTAAGTACATATGTTTTTGGTCGTTTGGTACAAAAAATTATAAAAACTTTAAAAAACTACTTACACAGCAAAAGAAGCAATTTGCGACGCAGACCCAATGGAGTTCCTCATCATCATTCCGTGGGCACCTCTCCACAATCCCAGTAGACCATTCTTGGAGTAAATCTTCGTCATAGCGTCTATCATGCCTGGATGAGCGTGCTGGGTCCCCACTGCTATCTTCTGTGAGGAGTAGGACATGAGCTGAGTCTTTACCAGTTGTAGGGGGCTCCCACAAAGTCCCCCACTCATTCCTGATATGCAGCCGAAGAAGAGACTGTTTGAGAATTTAGTTTTGTTGTCCTTGTCTCTTAGAAGGCCGTAGTCATCCGCATGCTGGTAGATGCCTAACCTACAATTGAATTAATTAATCAGTGAAAGTTTTAAAACTATTTCATTGTGACTTTTGCAGAGGTATTTTTTATGTTGGCCTACCGATTTTCTTTTTTTTTTTTGAAGAAAACCAAGTTTATTGTTTTCACATCCTTCAATAGATTTCTTTTTTAGTTTTAGGATCCATCTTTTACTACTAAAATATTTAAATGTCAATGCAAAAAAAAAATATAGGTAATTAAATAAAAACCATCTGCTTAATAAAAGCGTAAAAACCATACAACTTTATATTACAACATACAAAATGCTTTGGAGATTCAATTGGAAATAACTGACAGCTCAAATTGTCAATCTCAAATCAAAGCATTACCATAAACAAACAAAAAAACAGCTTACCTTACCCCGTTTACAACAAGTTGAAACCACAAAGCAGGTACGAGTCCCTTCTGCAATGCAGCTAATCCATCATGTTTCACAATGTTGAGCATTGCGTGGGGCACATTTTTATAGTGGACAGCATGCTTTCCCCGGGCCCTGAGCTCTCCTTGCAACTGCATGCGGGTCTTCACCACATCAAATGGGTTGCTGAAGAACCCAGCACCCACACCCGCCAAACCACCCACCATGAAGTCCATTGTACTACGGAAAGTACGTTCTTTCAGCACACAATTTTGGGTAAAACTACCGTAAGGCAATAATCTAGTTTTCTATGCCCAGAAAGTTATAGGATTCTGAAGGCTTATTAAGTTTGCATGAACATAATTCTAATACAATTTTTAAAACAATACACGGTGGCAGGAGCATTGACGCACAACCTGATACCATGGATTCAGTACATGATTCTAAACCCCCTTGCATTGAAATTTTTCATTGGTTTTGAATGAGGACCACCATGCAATATTTTTTACATGTAATTTATTAGTATTCAAATCAAGCTCAAAACAATAAAATAAATTTAGGTTATCTAATAATGACTCATACGACAGGTAGCTATTTGTTATTGGCTCTGTTTCTATTGCTTAGTTATTTTTCGTTAGATATCTAGTTTGTCATTTAAACATTAATTTAAGAGTGTTACAGCTACTTGATGGATCAATCATATCGACAGTGGAAAGGTAAAATGGCTAAAACGCCAAAGCCTGAAAACTCAAGAATGAACTTTAAAATAATTATATTAAAGTTCATTTTTGACATTTCAGGTATTGGCGACTGAAATCGCCCTTTTATCTTTCCACTGTCGATATGTTTCTTTATTTAAGTACATATAGTTCTCACTTAACCTCTTGGATCCCAAATAGTTAGACACAACAATTAACTATTGTGTCTCGCCCGATATTGTGACCTCGGAACTCAAAGAGTTATCGCAGACTGTTTTGCTGAATAACATAGTTTTTCTAATAAATATAGGACCAATAAATATTTTGTATGTATATTGGTTTAAATATGTATCAAGGCTATTACAGAGACAAGAGAAGTAATTTAGTGAATAAAACAAAAAACTAATTTCAATTAAAAATATACATTAAATTGAGTTTGGGCATGCCGAGTGAGAGTTACTTTAACTTTCAGTTGAAGAGAATCAGAGAAGAATAACTTTTTAATTCTACTAAGATTAGAATAAGAATAGAATATTATTTATTGTAGCTAGTCAAGATTAATAAATCAAAAGGTGGTCAAAATAAATAAAGTGTCTCTGCAGATCAAGTTTAGTTTATATTCTTAACTTATTATCTGATCCGACTTCTTTGACTTTCATGGGTTTACTGAACAACTGCAATACGGTATTAAAAAAAGTTCACACACCTTGTTCATAGAAACACACGGTGTGCAACAGCCAAATGTTAACATTACACACTTTAACATCTTCAGAATGCTTAGACCTTTATTTTGTTTATAACATAGGATTTTAGACTATTTATTTTTTCAAAATAATCAATAGTGTATTGTTATACAATCTTTTAGCCACGGGATATTTGTAACGAAATTCAAACTGTATTTAATAAGAGTAGCGACTTTTAATTCATAAAAGATAAAGATAAGATTCCGATTTTGATACGGTACCTTGTTGATGGTAGTCACGTGTGAATTTAATCGCAAACATTAACGAACTGTGATGTAATAACAGTTAATTTACTCTGTATTATCACACATGCGTCACTCAAAACACTATGAGCTTTATTATCAATATTTTATTTAGAGAACAAATACGTGCATTTGTAACATCACTTACCTAAATATTCAGTGTCGGTGAAAATATGTTGTAGCTATTGTATTCTATAATATATGGGTCACCATCATGGGCCGCTGTAAAGTCGATTACGCCACGGAAAACTTATTGGAAAATGTTATAATTATATTTCCACTATGATTTCGTAATACAGATTTTCCGTATGTCAAACAAACACAGACCAGGGGTACATTCCGATTTACGCCATAATCGCTCACAGTCACAGCACAGCGCTCACATCAATAATTTGCGTTCCAATTTAGGTATCACGATTCAAACTATGACAGCTGAGAGCTGTCAACAATTCGGAACGCTCGTGAACGCGCTCACAGTGCTCGCTCAACGTCAACCCTAAACTTTGCACAAGAAAGAAAGACCGACTGGATATTTTATTGAAAATGGAAGTTCCACGCATTGGCACTTCTGTTTTGTTGGTTAAGATGTTTGAGACTAGTGTTGGGTAACTCAGCACATGTGCTAGCACAGTTATGGCGTAATTCGGAATGTACCCAGTGTGTGTGTATGCTGTCATGTCATTGGTCATTTGACAGTTTACACAAAGTCAGGTACTTATACAGGTGGCCGGAACATTGACGTCCAAAAAAAAATTTGGTTCCTCGTATCGTGGGGTAGGTACCTGAATCACCCCCATGTATGTTCCGCGACTTTTCATAATTTTCGAGTTATGAATTTTTTTCTGATTTTTTGAGAACATTCGTCCGAACCAATTTAAAAAAAAATCAAAAGGAATAAGTAGAAGACTTTGTTCGAGATTTTTTTTTTTAACTGAATTTTCTTGAGTAGCACTTTTATGCATAACATAATCAGATTCGTAGTTGTGATGAAAGTTATGCAAATGTTGGCCTAAAGTGAAAAATTTACGTTCTGTGAATTATGACTGAAATCAACTTTAAATTAAAAATCTAAAAAGGTGACTTCATTGTTCCTAACTATGCTTCAAGAATGCGCCAGACTCTCAGTTTTCATAATAATGAAATAAGTAATACCTACTTAATGTGGCTACTTTGGCAAAAATCCGCCTTCAAAGACAGCGAGGTGAAAGGTGGTAACAATTTGTTGAAAATGAGATAAGTATGTTGTTTGACAAATGGTTAAGCTAACTAAAGTTAAAAAAAAAAAAACAATTTGCTATAAAAGTTAACCGTGCGCAAACAGAGTAGTTGGCATTACGCTCTCGACACTCGTCCTGAACGGTCGTGCTTACGCTCCCCCGTTCATGACTCAGTGGCGCTAGCCTAATTCTTCCTCGTTACGTTTACGTAACGCCCTCGCAGCCGCCCCGGCTGTATTCGATCATCGATCGATTAATTAATTAATTTTAATTAATCAATCGTTTTTGATCAATTATAAAAATTGCCTTTTTCAAGGCAGGTTTCTACTGTTTCTTTAACGTGCGCGTTTGTGTGAGTAGCTTCACTAGGCCCCTTCCGGGCAAAACCACAGTTTCGTGGTCCTCGGTGGATACCTTACGGTGCCAACGAAGCCGAGTGGGGTGTTGACCCAATCACACCCGCCGAACCCCTTCAGGGCTAGGCAGTCAGTTGGACGGGTCCCAGAGTTAACCGGCCTTGGGGGATCTCCTAGTCGGCTCTGGTGACAGTTTTCCTTTCACAGCTACTCACCTAGTGTCTTTAGGGTGTGTCTACACCCTTCGCGCTAGACTGTCAGGGCCCCGTTCGCACATTAAGATTGGCGACGGGTATACAAGCTTAGGGCTCACCCATAGGCACTCAACCTCCCTGTCTATACCCGACAGGGAGGGTGTGACACATCCCCGGGCATTTCCACCCGGGGAGCTAGGCATAGGGAAGATAGGAGGGAACCTTCTGTTCCGCCATCCCCCAAAACCAACCCTCCCGCACCCCCAACCATGGGGGATGCTGTCCTTCTGACGTTCGTTAGGGAGGTCCTCTTAAAGGACCCCGAATTTCTCGCCAAATATGGCGCCCGTTTCGCTGCTATGCAGCCCCCCACCCCCTGTCCCTCCGACACTCCAGCCATCGCTAGCTTTAGCGATGCTCTAGAACCCCCCTCCCCTCCGTGCTCTATGCCCGTCATAGACTCGGAGGATTCGTCAGGTCCCATGGACACTGAAGTAGCCTCCATAAAACGCCCAATCACTCCGTATCCTTATGATATGGAGCCCCAATTCTCCTCCGCCTCCTCGTCCGAGGATGACGGCTTCCAAACCGTCACCTCCGCCGCTAAGAGGAAGAAGAACGTAGTCTCTTCTTCCCAGGCAGGGAAAACCCCCAAGATAGGCTCCCCCGCCGCCCCCGTGACACCGACCCCCGTTGTCCCCGCCCCGACCGCGCGCCCCGCTCCCTCCGCCGCCGCGTACCCCCCCCACCCTGTCTAAGGCTTCCGATGGCCAATCCAAACAGGCCCCCTCTCCGCCCCCTGTGTTCATTCAGGACAAGGGGAAGTGGACCGTCGTGTCCAAATGGTGCGTCGATCTCCGGATCGGCTTCACCAGTGCCCGTGCCACAGAGCAGGGCATCAAAGTCCAAGTCCCTAACTCTTCCGATTATAGGGCTCTCACGAAACTCCTCCGAGACAGGGGAGTTTCGTTCCATACTTACTCCCTTCCGGAGGACCGACAGACCCGCGTGGTCATAAATCGCATCCCAAAAGAGATCGCGACCTCTGACATTAAAGACGACCTTCTGTCGCAAAACGTCCCCGTCGCGGAAGTGCACCGCATGCACCGCGCCCGAAGCGGAGAGGCATACAATATGATCCTTGTTGTATGCCCCGCCGTCGAGGGACACCACCCGATTTTCACTATAAAGTCGATTTGTAGCCTTACTGGATTCGATATCCAGAAACCGCGTAAAACTGGCATCGTCGGGCAATGCCACCGGTGCCAACTCTATGGCCATTCCCAGCGGAATTGTCATGCGACACCCAGGTGCGTCAAGTGCCTGGGCGAGCACGGCACTTCTGACTGCTCCCGCCCCAAAGACAGATCTTTGTGCACGGAGCCACCCAGCTGCGTGCTCTGCGGGAACTCCGGGCACCCAGCCAACTACCGTGGCTGTCCCAAAGCCCCCAAATCGACCGCCCCTAAGCTGACGAAGCGTACCGACGCCCGTCAGCAAAGGGAAGCCCCCCCCTCTCAACTTCCCGAGCGACTGAGTCCCCAAAGACCCAGTCCTTGGCATCTCCTGCACCACCAACAGGCCTTCCCGGCCTTGGGGCGCTATCAACAACCTCCCCCTCCTCCCATCCCTCCGCTGATGGACCCCCGCATCCGTGCTCACGCACCCGCGCCCGCGCCCGCGCCCGCGCCCGTGCCCGCGCCCCCTCGCGCTAACCCACCCCCGGCTCCTAAAGCCGCTCCCCCCGCGCCGGTCGCACCCCGCCCGCCCGCACCCACTCCTCCAGTGGTCGGGCCTAACCCTCTCGACGCGTTCAATGTGATCTCGAGCACATTCCTCGTCTTCCTCACCCCTCGCGCCCGAAAGATGGCTAGCGAAATCGTCACAGCAAGAAATTCCTGTGACCTTTTCGCTATCCAGCAAATATACAATGCGTATCCGGAGATTACGCAAACCCTGATGACCTTCTCCAACCAACCTAAAATCAATTAATGGATAAAGGAATCATTGCGCGTATTAAACCCCGATCCCTCAGACTGGGGTATTTCAATGCCAATGGCATCATAGGTCAGCGTGACGAAATCGCGACCTTCCTCCGCGATCACAATATAGACGTCCTCCTCGTACAGGAGACGTTCCTTAAACCCCATCACCGTAGGCCGTCCATCGCAAACTATCGCGTAGTCCGCAACGACAGGATTCGGTGTCACCGGGGCGGTACCCTGATCTACTACAGGGCTTCGCTCTATTGCATCCCAATAGACCCCCCTCCCCTCTCACGATTAGAAGTGTCTATATGTCGACTAGGCATGACGGGTCACCAGCCGATCACTCTGGTGTCGGCTTACCTCCCCCCCACCAATACCTCAGAGAACTTTCAATTACTGACTGACGACCTGACCCTCCTGCTCGGCTTGAGTGACTCCGTTATCATAGCGGGCGATCTCAATGCCAAGCACACCGCATGGAATAGTGCCGTTATCTCTACCCGAGGGAGACACTTGTTCGACCTCAGTCCTCTTCTTAACTTCGACGTCATCGCCCCGATGACCCCCACCCACTTCCCCGCTAACGTTGACCACGCCCCTGACGTGCTCGATGTAGCACTCCTAAAGAATATCAACCTACGGTTGGCCTCTATAGAAGTGCTACAAGAGCTAGACTCTGACCACCGACCAGTCGTAATGAGACTAGCCCCTCGCATAGGTCTCCCCGACCCCGACCAACCCCCCCTCACGAGAGTGGTAACGGACTGGAGGTTAGTAAGCGAACGCCTGAAAGATAACACGTCCCCCCACTTAGACTCTATCCCCGACCTCTTCGACTCAGTCGCAGACACGACGGCCGCGATCGGCTCGTTCACAGAACACGTACAATCCGTCCTGAACGATTGTTCAAGGGAAGTTCCAGCGATAGATGACTATCGCTGGAAATTGCCGGACGATGTACGTGAGCTGTTGACCGAGAAGAACGCGGCCGTCCGTGCGTACAGCAACTTTCCCTGCTCCGCGAACCGAACCCACATGCGCTACTTGCAGCGAACTGTAAGGAACCGCGTGGCGGAAGTACGTAACGCGGGCTGGGACAAGATGCTGAGCGAACTAGAGCCCACCCACCTGGCATTCTGGGAGCTTCAGAGGAAACTCAAATCCCGAGAAGTAGCCCCCATGCCCCCCCTGACCCGCCCTGACGGCACCGTCGCCTTCGACGATGCCGACAAGGCCGAATGCCTCGCCGATAGTCTAGAGGCCCAATGCTCGCCCAGCACTCAACCAGTAGACCAGGCCCACCTCTCTGAGGTGGAAGCCGAAGTCGAAAGGAGAGCTTCCCTCCCCCCCGTAGAAGACCCCGAGTTTCCTCTGCCTCCCGTCACTCCCGACGAAGTGCACGATCTCATAAAGGGTCTAAAGCCCCGCAAAGCCCCCGCTTCGGACGGTATCACCAATAGGGTGATACAGCTCCTCCCCGCTCATCTGATCATGCTCATGACCACCATCTTCAATGGTGCCATGAGCAATAACATCTTCCCCCAATCGTGGAAACAGGCCACTGTCATTGGTATTCCCAAGCCAGGCAAGCCCAAGTCCGCTCCCTCCAGCTACCGCCCCATCAGTCTGCTCAACGTCCTCGGCAAAATCTATGAGAGGCTTATTTATAAGCGTCTCAGAGACTACGCCGAGACGAAGGGCCTCATTCCCAACGAGCAGTTCGGTTTTCGAACCCAACACTCGTGCGTGCAACAGGTCCACCGGATCATCGAACACATAAGCGTCGGTTTCCAACGCGGTTCTTTGACCGGTGCCGTGTTTTTCGATATAGCGAAAGCGTTCGACAAAGTCTGGCACGACGGCTTATTATATAAGCTGTACAAACTTAAAGTGCCAGATCGTCTCGTGCTCATCTTACGAGACTTTTTGTCGAATCGCACGTTTCGCTATCGCATCGAAGGAGCGCTATCCTCCCCCCGCCCAATCCGCGCCGGAGTCCCTCAGGGCTCCGTGCTCGCCCCCCTCATTTTCACGCTATTCACCAGCGATATCCCCAAAAGTAGAAAGGCTCAGTTGGCTCTGTTCGCAGACGATACGGCCATATACTACACCGGCTTCGGCCGCGACTCGATCTCTCGCATTCTCCAAACCTCAGTCAACCAGCTCGGTGACTGGTTTAGGAAGTGGAGAATCGAAGTCAATCCCGATAAGAGTCAGGCGGTGTTCTTTTCGAAACCGCGACTCAGACCCCTCCTCCCCCGTCCGCTGACCATGTACGGCAAGCCTATCCCTTGGGAGAAGCGAGCCAAATACTTGGGCGTCGTCCTAGACCAGCACCTCTCCTTCTCGGAGCACATAAAGCAGGCGCGCTCGCGCGCCGCTTTCGCTCTCAGTAGGCTCCACTCCGTCCTGAATGCACGCAGCAAATTGTCACTTAGGTGCAAATTGCGCATTTACACAGCGTGCATTCGCCCCATCATGACCTATGCGAGCGTAGTATTCGCACAAGCGAAGCCCCATCACATCCATAGGATGCAGACCCTCCAAAACCGGTTCCTCCGCAGGGCGACCGGTGCCCCTTGGTTCGTTCGGAACGAAAGTCTCCATCTCGATCTTAAAATCCCGACCATCAGTCAGTTCATGAAACGCCTATCCAAGCGTTTCTTCGACTCCGCCGCCACTCACCGCAACCCTCTGGTTGTCGCGGCCGCCAGTTATGTCCCCTCCCGAATCAGTCATACCCGCCGTCCCCGGCATGTCCTAGTCGACCCCGATGACCCCATAACCCTCCTCCAGGAGAGCAGTAGGGCCACAAGTACAGTGCACAAACACAGACCGCCATCGTTCCGACCTCGCCGACGAGGTCCCACGCGACGACCCCCCCGCATCCGTTCCCCCCGTCCCCAGTCCGATGAGGCCTCAGCCCGCGCCGTAGCTGAGCCTGTAGCTTTAAACTCCCCGTTTAATAATCATGATACTATAAACCCTTTGATCCAGCCCGTCCCCAATATCGCGCTGCCCTCTCCCGATGACGCCCTAAGCCGAGGTCCGTACCCCACAGGGGGTGCCCTTAGCGTGCGGTCATCTATCATTTAAGTTTTAGTTTTAAATTTTTCCGCTCCTGGCTGGAGGCCTTTTAGAGTAAAATCCGAAAGGCAACCACAGGACAGACCGGTTAAGCAGCCACGACCCCCAGTGGTCAAAACTGCGAGTTGCCCTTCCAAAAAAAAAAAAAAAAAAAAAAACAGAGTAGTTAAAATTTGACAGCTATTGACTATTGTCAAGTGACTACCTAATTGTTAAATTGACTATAGGGCATGTTTAACTAGGTATCAAACAACGTAGTTAAACATGACCAATAGTCAATTCTTTGGTAACATAAGGGCGATGAATTATCGCAACATGAATCGCGATGAAAATAGTTTTATGTACGCCTTCAAGTATTTAGTAATGTCCAATACTGTATATTGGGCCCATCTCACTAAAAATTTTCAAATTGTGAAGAAGATGACGACGAAACATTAGTTGATTTAAATTATCTTTTTACCTGATAAAAGATAATGACGAAAAAATTTGGCCTAATTTAAATACAATTTTAAGGCACCGTCATCTTCAAAGGGTCCCACAGAGTCGGATGGAACTCTAATTCAAAATGTACCTAATTTCAGAAAAAGTAAGGTTCCAAACATCGACGTAGGTATACCTATTGCGGGGTATATACGCAACAACATAACATAAAAAGATAAACTTATTCTTACACAAAAACTTATGCATGCGACAAAAGAAAGCCAGGGGATCCATGCATTTATACAACAGAGAATACAAAATATTAAAGTTAGGAATTTGGCTTACCCAATCGGGAAACTACTGTGGCTGTATAGAGAAAATTCTCAATGTATTTTACGATTTTTTAAATGAAAATGGTTACAATAATAATGTAAAAAAAAAAACTGAAACGGCTAATTGCCAAACACGACGTCTTGGTCGGGCTGCAAAAAGCATAACAATGATGTAATTAAATATTACATATCACTCGTAATAGTCATAATTCGCCTGCAAAACTACAATTGGTGCAATACAATGATTTAGGTATTACCATACGTCATTGGTGCAATATAATAAATACAATTTTATGGGAAACGATAGAAAAAGAAGGTACCCAAAATGCAAAATATGCAACAGTTAGCTTTTAAAAATATAAAATAAATTACTACAAAATGTATGATAATTTATTTTAATTATATATTTACTTAATATAATTAATGCTGGCAACGCTCAATCCTAGCAGGTTTTGTCGAAATCGGGTACATCACTACACTACACTAAAAATTATCAATAACAGCCATTGAATAAAGATATTATCTATTAGATTGAAACTACTTTATTTTTTCTTCTTCGTTTAAAAAGACAAACATGAAGCGACAACAGCGCCATAACTGTTAATGTAGGAACGTAGGAACTACGCAAATTCGACTGAGATAGTCAGACAGACTTGTCAAATTTGAAATTGACAGCAAGCAATCAGCGGATAAAAAAGTGCGTTCATTCATTTAAATGATGAGTTCTTAACGCATAATTTCAGCTGAAAGACGTTCACTGCTGGAAATAGGCCTCCCCCAAGCATCGCCACTTCAACTGGTTTTGTGCTTCTCGCATTCAGCGGACTTCTGCGGCCTTCACTAGGTCATCGGTCCCTCTTGTAGGAGGCCATCCAACACAACGTCTTCCGGTACGCGGTCGCCACTCCAGGAATCCTTCGGCTCCATCGGTTATCTGTTCTGCGAGCAATGTGCCCTACCCACTGCTTCTTTAATTTGGCATTTCTTCGGGCTATGTCGGTTACCTTGGTTCTCTTACGGATCTCATCATTTCTGATTTGATAACGTAGGGAAACTCCAAGCATAGCCCTCTCCATTGCCGTCTGGGTGACTTTCAGCCTTCTAATGAGGCCCATTGTGAGCGACCACGTTTCAGTGCCATAGGTCATCACCGGCAACACGCACTAGTCAAAGACTTTCGTCTTGATACACTGTAGTATATGAGACGAGAAGTTATTACGCAGCTTTGTGAACGCTGCCCAGCCGAGCCGGATTCGACGATTGATCCCTTTCTTGAAGTTGGAATTACCTAACTGGAGAGTTTGTCCTAGGTAAACATAACCGTCCACAACTTCGAGTATAGAGTCTCCGATCTTCATGAGGGTAGGTGTTACATGGGAATTTGACAAGTCCTTCGTTTTGTCCATGTTAATTTTAAGACCAATTATTTCGGAAACTCTACTGAGGTCTTCGAGCATTGTACTGAGGTCCTCCATAGTCTCAACCATGACTATTATATCGTCGGCAAACTGAAGGTGACTGAGTGAGGTACTTGCCATTGACGTTGGTGCCAACCCCTTTGCAGTCCATAACTTTGAAAACATCCCCAGTGCAGCGGTGAACAATTTTGGAGAGATAACGTCTCCCTGTATCACAACTCGCTGCTAAAGGATAGGTTTCGAAGTCTGGTCCTGGAGTCGGGACTGACATAGTACGACGTAGAGCACGAACCCATCTTTATAATCGTCTACAGAGCTCCCTAGGCACTTGAAACGATTCTGAAGTTCGAGCTGAAAGCTCTTAGGGTTTCGGATTTGGATCGGTGCCTGACGGAGTGTAGAATTCATGTCGAGATCTTTCCAACTTGATATTTAGATTTAATGTGCCTGTTACCATGCGGTGATCACAGAGACATCATTAAATATTTGCTTCTTCGTCGACATAATGAGGTCAATCTCCTTTTTAGTTGCACCGTCAGGGCTCTGCCAGGTCCACTTTCTGTACTCACGCTTTCTGAAGGAGTTCGTCATAAAGAGGGCTTCCTTCTCCATAAAACTGGCCAGCAAGTGACCCCGGTGGTTCAGACATCCAACTCCAAATTGCCCCACTCGCAGCTCATCGTCGTCTCGTTTGCCCGGTTCCGCGTTGAAGTCCCCCATTAGAGCGGTGAAGTGAGTTTCAGAGCCCTGCTTGGCTCTGGAAATATCCTTATACATGGTCTCCACCTAATCGTCGGGGTGTGACGAAGTCGAAGCGTAAACCTGTACGACCTGTAACGAATATAATATCTGGCGGATATTATGAGTATAAGGTACGCCACCCTGGTTGACACACTCTCGATCTCCACCACGTTGCTCACAAGGGACTTATGGATGATAAACCCGAAACCACCCTGGGACTGCTGATCGCCCTCCCGGAAATAGAGCAAGTTCCCAGATTTGAGGATTATCGGGTCCTCCCCCTCTCTTTGCCCTTCAGATAACCCTACTATATCTCATCGTAACCTGCTCAATTCTTCTTCGAGTTCGGTGATCTTCTCGTGTACACTCCGAGTACAGGTGTTTTATGTTGCCAGGTGCAGTTTTCGGTGATTGGGGTAGCCGGATCTGTTCCGGGGATTCTTAGCACCCCTTACTTTACCGTACCCTTGACCACTGCCGTAGCCAAGGGTAGGCGGGCCTCCTGGCACTAAGGGCCATTTTTGCTAGGTGCTTGACATTTTGTTGCCATAATCGCGTTGGCGATCGCAGTATGGTGATAAAAATGCATAGAGAACGGTGCTGCCCATTCTTTAGTCCCTTAATCGCCTTTTACGACACCCACGGGAGAAATAGGCTGGTGGTATTCTTTACGTCCGCTACCACACGGAACAAGAACTAAGTACCACAAACTAACGTTCTAAAAAGATCATTGCAAATATCGAAAATATCTACCAATATTTTGAGTTATTCAGTTTTACTAGTAAAATAATGACAAAAGCATTTCACACAAGTCCAGACTCCGGTACGCTACTGAGAAATCCCTTATTGAAAAACCCAATAACACTTTGCCCAACCTAGGACTTCATGTTCAGAAGAAGTGCTTGTAGCCAAAACAAGGAGTGAGACCCTTAACGACAAAAACTGTCAATCATATCACGATGAAAAAACATCGACGCTATGGGTATACGAGTTGAGCGCGGTGAGAGAGAGGCTTAGCCGAGGCGAGTGGGAAGAGAGTCGCAGAATTACGAGTGCGTAGCGACGACGGGTCGCCACGCCACACGGTGGATCGAAAATCAGCTGTAGAAGACATAGGATCTCGATTTCTTAAATGTTATTTTTTTTGCTGGAAATGACTTCTGCTGATCATTACTATGTACAAAAATGACACCCGAGTTAATTCTGCCCAAAAACGAAGGAAATATATTTTTTTTACGAAAAATTTGTATGAAGCTAGTATGAAAAATCGAATTATCTCCTAAACGGCATGTTTAACCGTAATATCCTTGGAGGTGGTCATAGTGCTAATTATTTATGATTTTTTGGTTGCCGATTTGACGAAAAATTTAATGCCGTTTTTTTTTAAAAATCGTCAAAATATTTTTATTTATTTTTACATGTAAAACGATCCCTTTTAGTGTCCAAGTTAAAAAGTTCGATATGTTATTAACCCAAATATTAAGAACACACAAAACAAGAAAAATTAAATAAAAAAATTGCTGTTTTTTGACACATTTTTATTAATTTAAATAAAAAAAGATTATCAAACTCTTATTTAAGTAACATATAAAGTTATATTATATACAAAATAATTTAATTTAAGGAATTAATACTAAGCATTTGTAAAATAAAGTAAAATAAATAAAAAAATAGACAAAACTCTGTCATCGAATACATGATGAAAAATCCTGAAGCAGCCGCTAAATTAAATGAAACGCTTAAGAAACCAGCGAAAACAATCATATTTATGTCAGAAAAGGCGCTTGGATTGCTTCTTTCGCTAAAACTCTCAAAGTGGCAATATATTACGTTGCGAGAGGCTGCCATTCGGGAAGGTGCTAAGGATATTTATCCATCTTACTATAAAGTGCAACAAACTAAGCTTGATTGCTACCCTCCGAAGCAATCAGTGACAGTTACTGATTCATCGGCTAGGATTACACTTCAAGCTTTACTTGATATCACAGTTACAAGAATCCTTCAAAGCCTTTCTAAGGAAGAGCATAACAAGCAGTTGAAGCTGATATCCAAGTGGGGATTTGATGGTGCTTCTAATCAAAGCCGATACAAGCAGAAAATGGAGGGTGAGGAAGATGACTCGAGCATTTTCATGACCTCCTTGGTGCCACTTAAACTGACAGATGGAGACAACATCTTATGGACGAACCCAAAACCATGCTCAGTTTTGTATTGTCGTCCAGTTCAGTTTACTTTTGTAAAGGAGAGTGAAGCAGTTGTCCTTGAGCTGAAAAAACAAATGGATGAAGAAATTGAGGCCCTTATCCCCACAGAGTGCAATAATAATAATAGGGTGACTAATGAACTAATGATGACGATGATCGACGCTAAAGTTTGCACTTACCTTTCTGAAGCTAGATCAAATGCATCGTGCTACCTGTGCTTAGCAAAGCCTACAGAAATGAACCGCTTAGATGCTGTAACATCAAAAATTGTGTGTTCTGACCTGTATGAATTTGGCTTGTCATCCCTACACGCCCGTATAAATTGTATGGAATGTCTGTTACACATTGCATACAGGCTCGACTTCAAACGGTGGGCAGCGAGAAGTGATGAGCACAAAGAAATGCTACAGACAAGGAAGAAAATAATTCAAAATAAATTCAAAGATGAGCTCAATCTGTTGATTGATATAGTAAAACAAGGCTCGGGAACCACCAATGACGGGAATACTGCAAGAAAATTCTTTGAGTTTCCTAATAAAACCGCAGCTATAACCGGTTTGGATGAAGACCTCATCAAAAGATTTGCTGTAATTTTACAAGCAATTACATCTGGAGAGCAGGTCGATATAATAAAATTTAGAGATTATGCCCGCAAAACAGCAGAAAAGTACGTATTATTATACGACTGGTACTACATGTCGTCAACCGTTCATAAATTATTAATCCATGGGGCTGACATAATTGAGAAAAATAATATTGTGCCGATTGGGACTCTCTCGGAAGAAGCCTCAGAGTCTCGAAACAAAGATTTTAGGAGGTTTCGAGAACATCATTCGCGGAAAAGAAGCAGGCAGGATTCCAATCAAGACATTTTAAATATGCTTGTTGTTTCTTCGGATCCTTTGCTAAGTGCACAAAGGCCTAAGTTAGATGCCAAGAAAAAGCAGAGCTTTTTTGCTGAAACTCTCGACTTAATTCAATTTCAGGAAACTGAGTTCGAGTTTTTGGATATATCCAATCTGGATGCTGACTCAGAATTGGAGTCTGACAACGAGAGTGATAAGGAAAATTTGTAAAAAAATTATATATGTACTTATTTGTAAATTTGTATTTGAGTCTGTTTGGGTTTTTTTTTTTGTAATATTTAATGATATTTTGTCTTTTTTTTTAATTTATTTTACTTTATTTTACAAATGCTTAGTATTAATTCCTTAAATTAAATTATTTTGTATATAATATAACTTTATATGTTACTTAAATAAGAGTTTGATAATCTTTTTTTATTTAAATTAATAAAAATGTGTCAAAAAACAGCAATTTTTTTATTTAATTTTTCTTGTTTTGTGTGTTCTTAATATTTGGGTTAATAACATATCGAACTTTTTAACTTGGACACTAAAAGGGATCGTTTTACATGTAAAAATAAATAAAAATATTTTGACGATTTTTTAAAAAAAAACGGCATTAAATTTTTCGTCAAATCGGCAACCAAAAAATCATAAATAATTAGCACAATGACCACCTCCAAGCATATTACGGTTAAACATGCCGTTTAGGAGATAATTCGATTTTTCATACTAGCTTCATACAAATTTTTCGTAAAAAAAATATATTTCCTTCGTTTTTGGGCAGAATTAACTCGGGTGTCATTTTTGTACATAGTAATGATCAGCAGAAGTCATTTCCAGCAAAAAAAATAACATTTAAGAAATCGAGATCCTATGTCTTCTACAGCCGATTTTCGATCCACCGTGCGCCAGTAGCCGGTCTGACCCGCCGCATTATAGGTTTCATATAAATAAATCTTGCGTGGAGGTCGGAATCGTAATAATTGATCTGGCTGAAAATTTATAGTAACTTAGAGAAAAAATGTCAACAGTGTAAACAAATAATATCGTTTGACAATTTATATAATAAAATTTTTAGGGAGGTTTTGGGCTAATAAATTAATAAATTTACACTATAATGTAATTTACAACACACATTTAAACTAAATTTAATATAGACACCAAAAACATGGCTGTTAGGACTGCAATGTTCCTATTCGAAGTGGTAGTGGAAAGCGTCAAGAGTGTGAATTTGGTACAGAATCGAGGCTTGGTTATAAAAAGTGATTTTGCAAACATATTTTCATTGGAACTTATAGATCCGAAACAAATGCATATAGTTATGCCAGAACCGCTTCCTCTACCACCTGCGCCACCTAAAAAGAAAGGCAAAAAAAAAAAAAAGAAAAAACCAAAGCCAAAACCCAAAAAGGGCAAAAAAGGTAAAAAAGGTAAAAAGGCTAAAGTGGTGGAACCACCACCGGAACCTGCTATACAATCTGGCCAGTCTGTGTTATTTGCAAGTAGCGCAGAGGTACTAATACAAAATATGATGAACTGCCCTTTGGAACTGTCCTTATGGAGTAAGGAAGAACATTTAGTCTTTATCGGCACAACTACCATACCTTGGGACCCAATATTTATAAATTATTTATCACAGATAGCTAATTGTGTGGTACCTCCTCCCGTGACCTTAAAAGACGAGTACAATATATTTGAAGAAGGCAAAGGAAAACTGTTAGCGAAAATATCAATTCAAGTAAAACTGTCATTCTTGAACGATAAGCTTACAACAGCATTTCGCACACTTTCAGAGGATCCTTCTATCAGAAAATTTCTCTACACTGGAATTAATTCAAAAACGACGTCTTACATGTGTACTTTGAAGTCGACGGATGAAGCTTTTGAGGAAAATTGTAAAAAGATAGAAAATAAATTTATTGTAGACAAGCCAAAGCCCACTAAAATTGCTTTTGCTGATTATAAAAATGCTCCTGGGGCTAATCTCGCCTTCTTTAATGAGAAAGATTATTGTTGTATGGGTCACGCGGATAAACCTCCTGAATCAATTTACAAGTCGCCTGAGACTTGTCCGGACATCGATTTTATTATTGACTACGTGAGGAAGATCATTGTGTCCTGTAATGATAATTTGAGAATGCTAACACCTCGGCCAACAATAAGTCCGAGAGTGAAAGCTACCGATATTGACAGACTTTGTTACTGTAGGGAGACAGCATGGCCCAAAGGCCCATTCGCTGAACGATTTAAGAACGAAGCCCAAATTGGTCCGTGCCCACTTTGTATCGATTCTGGCAAAAAACCCAAGGGATCTAGGGCCGCAACTTTCGACATTGCTAATATTCGAGGTCCATGCGGCAAACCAGAATGTAAAATTGCGAGAGATATAAGGGCTTACATTGAAAACCTCGTAGATGAGGATAATGAAGAATTTAAAATCGATGATCTTATAGGGCCATGTGGAAGCAAAGAGTGTACATTAGCTGAAACAATTAAAGACTTTCTGCGGCATGAAGGCGTGTTTACTCACGGAGCAACACATGAGGGCACGTCTACTCAATGCGCATGCATAGAAAAGATGAAAGAGTCACTGACCAAGAGAGAGTCATGCGAATCTATCTGTAGTAAAGATTGCGAGAATGCGTCGAGCGAAGCGAGTATCTGTGAAGGGAAAGGGTGCCCTTTTAAAAAACAGAAAGTGTATGATGTGTTTTATTTCACAGTGCAATATGATTTCGAAAATAAACCTGATGTTAGTCCACCGCCATCATCGCCATCATCGCCATCCGGTGTAAAAACTCCTGAAAGCAAAGGATCCAGTCCAAAAGCTACTGATAGTAAAGCATCTGGTTCAAAGACACCCCAAAGCAAAGCAACTGGTTCAAAGACTTCGGAAAGCAAAGATTCCGGTTCAAAACCAACTGAAAGCAAACATAAAGTTAGAATTTGTCATCCTGAATGCCCTTACGTAGAACCGCCGGACACGATGCCCTGCTCTAAATCCGTGTGTAATGTCAACATTGGTAAAGATGACCCCGAGTCTCTGAAGTGTATTGTACCAGTATGTCCAACGTTCCAAGACGATTTGCCTCCTAGTCCCGCAGACAGTAACATAGAATTACGTCTCGACGAAATTCACAACTTGTGTTGCGCAAAGTCATGTGACACAGCCGAAAAAGTTAAAGATTTTATCGCTGAAGGGGTGACAAAGAAAACAAAATGCCAAGATGAAAAAGATGACCCTTGCTTCTGTGACTGCGTATGTACATTTAAATTTTCTAATAAAACTACTTACTGTGCGGTTTGCGGAGGCTACGAGTGTCTGGGAGACGATATGCGATACCAGCCAGAGCATATTAAGCCTCATCCATGTCCGGTGTACCACAAAATGTACGATAGAAAGTATATAAAAGTTAAAAGTCCATGGCCAGAAGACGATAAAACGAAGGAATCTGGGAGTACAAAGAGTTCACGGGGCGGTTCAAGACCTGGAGATAAGAATAAAGCTGCAAAAGGAGTTGTTGACAAAAAGGGTGTTCCTGAAAAAAAAGTGCCCGATGAGAAAAGAAGAAGAAGTGTAGAGAAGAAGGAAGGAGAGAAGCAGGCACAAGAAGGTGCTGAAGAAGAAAAAGTTAAGAAGAAGCAAAAAGCTAACAAGGGAGAAGGTGGTGAGAACCAAAGAAGGAAATCTAAACAAGAGAAAGCTGGTAAGCCTCGAAGCCTCCTGCCGCAACAAACCGTGCTTTGCGTAAATTGCTTTTTGAGTTGTATGTGTAACTGCTTGGTTAGTTAATCTACTTATTTTCATGTTATCTTTCAGTTGTGCAAAAAGCGCCCATCAAAAAGGAAGATTTAAAATATAAATATCACTATCCTTCCGTTCCCAGTAATATGGGGTGGAATTGGGTAGCAGAAGACATACCGGGAATGAAAGTAAGCCTTTTGATTTAATTTTGTGCGCTACAGTCAACTACGTCCACGTCCACGCCGCGTCCATAGTAAAAAGTCGACATTAACACCCTTTTTATGTCGTAACATTTAAGCTATGGGTTCCTTGAATAGCGGTGGCCGCTACATAACGGCGGCAGTGATGGGCGGCCAAATGATGGCAGCGGGGTTTGACTTTACGCTTTTAAAAAACACTAGGGAAACACCAACTTACAACAACGTTTATTGACGTCATTCGACGGTAAATTGCGGACGCTATTTGGCGGCCACCGCAGTCTAAAGCTTTTGTTTCCTAAGAAATTGGCAAACGGTCACACAATAACGGCCGCTCAAATATTGAGCGTTTTTTGACACCAAGCACAGGGTGGCCCGCGAAATTCAAATTTTCTTAAGTTTTTTGCAATTTGCAGGTCAGTGACAGGTTGTATCTTGATCTAAATATGATTCGCGACCGTATTGGGTATTTTGGAGGGTATTTCGGCTGTTACTGGTGGCCTTATTTATAATGTAATGTCAACAGTATACTTAGGCCAATAAATTGTACACAAAAAAAAAAGCATTGAGCGTTCCTACATAAATAAATAAACCCATTTAATATTACACAAAAATATTTTATGGATACTTAGGTAAGCTCGTTTATATTTTTAATTAAAAATTATCTATTTATTTTTATAACTAGCGACGTGCAAAGAAGGGGCCCACCCCTTCATCTCACCTCGATATTTCTTTATTGTATGTGGGTAAGTGTAATATTTAATGTACATAATATTAAACAAATAAACTTTCCGGAATAAATTCTCTCGAAAGAACATCGAAACGTAGCAGACATGAAAAACGACTTTCGTTTATAATTTTGACGAAACGGAGAAACTCGTGGAAGTGTAAAATACTCATCACTCCCTCACACACCCCAACTAAACCACACGCAACACACATGCCACAAACACCCAAACACCCCTCGCACACTTCGTTAACTCTCACCCACACACCCATTCGCCCCACACTCACCACATTAACTCAACCTCAAAATACATCCCAATTCATATGTCGTGTAACGTTTATTTTTATCTTACTTTTTGTTTTTATTATGAATTAACTAATTCTAAACTAACTATTTTTTATACTTTTGCAGCTATCATCGTTTTAAACTTTTTATTATAATTATGTAGCCATAGAATTGTCATGATGGATTCAGGGTGCATAAAATGCTTCCAAAAATGACATTACCTATAAACCTGTAGGTAATTGGACGTCTGGTGCAGTAAGCAGTTAGCCTCCGTACTACTTTACTGACTGGACAAATCATATTTCTATTGCGGCATGTGCTATAGGTAATAATCATGACACTCGTGCCGAAATAACAGAAGAAGAGTGGAAGGGCCATTTGCACAGAGAAAGTTTCTAGCCGGTTTGTGGCGTGCATATGCAGTGTGAAACGAGAAAGAGGCATTTAGTTCTAACTATTTATGCAGTATGCTCAACCCTGGCCCTGCAGTCTCGACAAATATAACGACAAAAATCAGTCGTTAAGTCTAGTCGAAGTCAAATTTCTTTAATAGATTTTCAACCTGATGCTTTAGAAATAAAGTTGAAAATCTATTAAAGGAATTTGACTACGATACGACTTAGCGACGGATTTTTGTCGCTATCTAATGTCGAGACTGCCGGCCCAGAACAACTAATAACGTTTACGTAAACGAGAGTTTTTCATCGCATACTTCAAGAAAAAACACTACCAGAGGTCGTCGACCCCAACAAAAAAAAAACACCAATTCTTTTTTTTTGAGGAATAAAGGCGACTAATACAAGGTAGGTCACCTAAGGTAGGTAACCTATCTATTTACAAGGCAGATGTGAGTGGAAACGCCGGGACGACGTACTAGAAGGACATAATTTATAGTGACCTTTTTTCAGGTTAGTGCGTGAAGCAAAAGGAGTTTAAATAATACAGGGATCATAGCAGGTGGCGTTCTGTAGTTTCTGCCTACCCCCATAGGAAGAAGACGTGGGTTTATGTATGTGTATCTTTTTTATTGTGTTTAGGATAACGATACCCAACACGACTATGGAGTTCGGTTAACTAATTTAATTTGACCTAGTACAGTGCAGAGTTCCGGACCAAGGAGGATATAAGCGGGTTCGGCTGAAACTGCTGTAAGCTCTAACACCGACAGGAAATGTGTTTTTGTTCAACTTAGAATATGTTTAGAGGAATTCTGAGCCCTTTTAAAAACGACTGTTAGGTACCGTTGTATTTTATTTTAAGGGCGCGATCGATTGATACCTTTTATAGTAGCATTTTTTTTTAATAAACTTTTTTTCACTGAAACGAATTTTGTTTTTATTATTTATCTTTTCCATTTAATTTTTATAATACCTACTTATGAATACAAGATTTATTTATTAAAACTTTATGCAAAGTAAAAAAATACTGACAAAGGCCGAAAACAAATAATCCATAATTAAATGTTTATGTTTTTTTCTTGCACTGTATTAGCATAATAACATTTGGTAAAAGATTATTTAATTTTATGCCTTATGACATACATAATAAGTACTTTTTATGTAAGTTTACCGGTATAGTACCTATTTGTATTTTTTAGGCCCGGCCGAACTGGAAACCCGGCGCTGCAAACGCAATCTTGGTGAGAAGATACAGGGCGCAAAGAGAGGGCGGAGACAGCTTGAACAAAAAGAAGCGAGCTCTAATGCAGCGTAAGAAGAAAATCGAAATGAAGCCCACATTGGTCGTTACAAAGCATGACGGAGAGTTCACCGTCCAAATGGAAGTGTTCAAGAAATTTTCTAAAGAGCGACTCCTATTTCAGTATCCATATGATGAGAAACCGCCCCTTATATATACAATAGGAAAGACGGCAGAAGAGAAACGCAAAATTCAGAGGCAGCGCGATAGAAGAGAACGCAGAGAGACCAGGAGAAAGAGCAGACTATTGCAGTCCACGTTCAGAGACAGATGCCAAGAGATTTGTTTAAAAGCATACAATCAAGCGATGGGGGTACTTCCTTTACCGAATCCTAACGCACCGGACTGCCCTTGCTCAGGTAAACCTTTAAATGTCTCTCCACCTATTGTAGATTCCTGTTCGTGCTCTGATATCGCCAGTACCATTTCGACTAGCGATACTGATAATGATGAGTGGGTCATAGAATTCACACCACCTGCAGCAAGATGGGATGCCAAAGCTAAACATCCACCCGTACTTGTTGATAATGAAACTGTGTATAGTTATTTAGATTATAAAGTGAAAGTACTCGATAAGAATGGCAATCAAGTACCGAGGTTTTTCAAGGGTCCTGATGGTAAACAGGAATGCAGCGATTTAGGCGGATTCTGGGGTAAGGTTAACAATGTGAAGACTTGGTTGGAGGTAAATAAAGATGGTTTTATAGGACCAGATGAACGTTGGGTGCCAATCAACTTTACAGGGCCTGATGGAATGATATATTCATCAGAAGAAGGTGTCTTCACAGACAACCAGATGCGAGTCTGGAAAATAGGTGTAGACGGATATGTAGACAAGGATGGTAAGTGGGTAGTCTATTCTAAAAAGAAAGGACCAAGTCCACCTAAATCAAAGTCTACCCCCACGGCGTCAACAGTAGATGCGAAGAAAGGAATCAAAATTTCTCCGAATGCATCAACGAAGGTTGGTGATGGCAAAAACAACAAAAAAGAAGCCACAAATACAAAAGTCAAAACATTGGATGATAAGAACAAAACAGTAGTAACTGCTCCAATAGTATCCCCAACACTGAAACTCACAAAACACTCGCAAAATGCAAAGAATTCGCAGAATCCTTATAAAACTAAAGCCCCTATAGTCATGGGTATTTCCACGAACTTTAACAGAAAGCCACTGCCACGTATCTCCCGGGTGGACCGTAAGCAGTATATGGACCAGAAAGCATTGGCAAAGTATCGTGAAATAATAGAAGAACTAAGAGCATACGACGACATAGGAGAACTAAAGCCACCTCGAAAGGCCAATAGAGCTTCGAATACCCCCCTATCTCAGCTATCTACGTACACAATGCAGGGCCAATATACATGCCATAAGAGGGTGCCAACATATACAGCGGATAGGTCTTATGATTTCGGGACATCAACCACTTTGTCACAAGTTGATTCGCAGATGGGTAAATCAATTAATGTAGATTAATAATAGAGAATCTCGAACATAATATATATTTTTAAATATTATTTTAGATTTTGTAAATCCAAAGAAAAGACTATTAAGTATGAGATATACCATATATATTATTTAGCTTTAATCTTCATTTTTTTATATGTTATAAAAAAATAAAGTTGTTAAATGCTTGTTTCTTTGTAGTTTAGCTTAAAAACTACAGAATCACAATATAAAAATTATTTGAATGTTTCATCAGCATCTTTCTTCCTTGTTCCCCTCCTCTGTACACTCCTCCATTTGCCTCCACTCTATGGTTCCGAACGTCTGTGGGCCAGGTGATACACAATATTGTGTAGTCCAACATGTCCTTGAATGTTTGTTCACATTTCTTATTATTTTAACGTGAACATTGAGTCATACGTCACCACATGAATAAATAAAAGAGCAGAATGAAAGCTTCTTAACAGAGTTCAAAGCTCTTACCTACTTTCATAGGACTGTCACTCGATTATTGAAAATAAAAATAAAAACCGGACAAGTGCGAGTTGGGATTCGGCAATGAGCACGGAAGGATGGACGGATGGATGGACAGATGGACCGACGGACACACGGAAGGACGAACGGACGGACACGCACTGTGACTGCTGAGGTGATCCCATAAGTTTTCCGTTTTCCAATTTTGGTACGGAACATAAAAAAATAAGAAATAAGAAATGGTTTATAATAATTATAATGTTAACAGTATGTTTAAAATTAAGTAGGTACAAAAAACCAAACTAAATTAAGCAGGTACATTTTTTTTTTAAGCTGCATCTACACTTGGTGAGCCGAGCACGAGTGGAGCACAAGCGGAGCACGAATTCGCATGGCGAGGCGTACTCGTTCGAGACTCGCTAAGTCCGTCTACGCTTCGCGAATAAAATTCTCCGTTCATACTCAGCTCGCCTAGCGTAGACGTAGCTTTAGAAATTATATTTGAAATCAAAGTGGCCAGTTCGACAAAACTCCAATTTCATATGTAAGGACTAATAAAATGACTATGACTTACGGACGGACGGACAGACGGACATGGCGAAACTATAAGGTTTCCTTCCTTGTTTAACAATTTCACGAACGTAAGTTAAGTATCTAATAGAAAAAATCAAATGGAATTTGGCTAAGACAGCTTACAAACACACCTTAGGATCTACTAAAAAGAAAAGTACGAAACAAATTAGGGAGACGAACAATAATACAGGCAAACCATAAGAATAATAAATAATAATTCTTATGGGAAAACTTTATCTACCTATCGCCGTCTTAGTTATATTACCTACCTCGTAACTAAATACTTCTCGAATACGCATTAAAAATGTGTGGGTAGGTAGATATGGATAATAACCTGACAAGATACTTTGGATATACAAAAAAAGAAATCTCCTTGATTTTCCTATCATTATTTGTACACACAGTGCCACACAGTTTGGCATCTTTAAAAACAATGTAAAATTATTAAAACAAAACGGCCGCGTCGTATTGCTGCCGGTGGCACACCTTAACTTTCTCCGCTTGCTGAGCTGGCTCAATCCGGTTTGTACCCGCGCGGGCGCCGTTGCACGCCCCGCGCGCCTTGTCGATGGCAGGTCACGCACACATAGCTGTGCGTGTAGTAGTGTACCCGCGCACGGCGTTAGGATGAAGCTTTCATTCTGCTCGGTGTTTTATTCTTTGTTGTGGTGCTTTTTTATGAGCTACTTTTATAGAACTGTACACACAGTCATCTTGTTAGGAAAACTTAGCAAAACTTATCCAGGTAAGGTTCAGTAAGGTTGAACTGGTTGAAACTATTTTATAAAAAAAAATGCATAATGTCAAAACATGGCTGTCTCGATTGATGCCTTCTAAAAATATATAAAATGAATTTTAAAATTCATGACACAATGTTTTTGGCAAACTTTTAAATCGAACACATTCTGAAACCTAAATTTTACAGTTATTCGTTTAGTTCTAGAAATTTAGGGTTTGGGAAGGCGCATAATTTAAATTAAATACCAGTCAAGTCAACATAAGTGTAAATAATTAAAAATGTCTCTCACGGATTCAATGTTCTTGTTCGAGATAATAGTTGAAGAATTGGAAAGCTTTGTCAATTGCAGCGAGTTTGGCATCAGAGGCCAATTTGCAGATATATTTAGTGTTCAGCTGAAAGATCCCAATGAACTAGAATGGTGTTTGCCAATGCGGCCTGAGAAACTGAAAAGTAAGCGGAAAACAAAGAACGGCAAGGGCCCGGACGGGTCGTCGACGGCGGCTACAGTGCAGACGGGGCAAACAATCTTATGTGCGATTAATGTCGACACCCTGATTTCAAACATGAAACAGTATCCATTGGAGTTGTCGTTGTGGAGTAAGGTTGTACCTGACTATAAAATAGGATCAACTCAGATTCCTTGGAGTGCGCCGTATTACGAATATTTGCATAAGCTCCACAGGAGGCAAGGACAGCAACCGATCTGTGTTAGAGGCGATTACAACGTATTTGACGAGGTTACTTCGAAACGTATGGCCGTCGTTAAACTTAATGTAAAATTGAGGCACTTTAAAGATAAAATTACTACTCAATTTAGGTCTATGTCTCAGGAAACTCAACAAACTGTTATGAACACTGACTTACATTCTAAGCCAGTTAGCGAGTTAAGCAGAATGATAAAAGATAGACCAATTAATTTAATTGAAGAAACTGGTACTATAAAAACTATTTATAGTGATGAAAAACGTAGACCTATTCGCACCAAAAAGAAGAACATAACAAAGAAAGAAACTAAGAGTATTGACGACCTTAGCAGTAAGGAATGCGTCACTGAAGTCGAAAGTGCTGAAGTATACAGTAAAATTAATAATAGAATATTAAATAGTCGCACTATCGCTTTAGTAAGAAGTGATAGAAACTTAGACAAAAATCCAACTTTAGCTGTTATAAAATCCAAATCTTGTTCATCAATTGATCAAAGAAATCCTAACATATTGAATAATTACATTTTCGGGGACACGCCTGCAGGGCCATTTGGTAACCAGGTATATTGTGTTAGCTACTTTACAGTAGAAAACAACTTTGCTGACTCTCCATCTGCAAAGTCTGCATCTCCAAAGTCTGCATCTTCAAAGTCCGCATCTCCAAAGTCTGCATCTCCAAAGTCTGCAACTCCAAGCCGTCCTACTCCAGACTCTCCAAAGTCCGCAAAATCTGACGAATTGCAAGAGAAAGAAAAATACAAAATTAGAATATGCGAGAGTGAATGTCCTAATATTAAAAAAAAAACAGCTGGCGTACCTCGCACACAAAGTACTTGTTCTTTGGATTTACCAAAAAAAGCATCACATTTCATCACAGTGAAAAAATGTGGTGATGTCAAATGCGGGTTTGAAAAAATGAGGGAACTTCCCACACCGCCGGACGATCGCATTGTGATAGCCCTGAATCCTCAGAGACCAGACTGTTGCGATCTGTCCAAGAAAGTGGAGCAAGTGATAGCAGGTGTAAAAGCGAAGATGAAATTTGGTAGCGAACCTTGTTATTGTGAATGCGAATGTCAGTTTGGCTTCATGAAGAAAACAACATATTGTGAAATATGCGGCGGCTTTGAACGTTTTGGTGAAGACCATGGAAAAAAACCTGGATACGAATTACCTTTTCCCTGTCCTATCTTTCACAAATTAACCGAAAAAAACAAGAAAGAAAAGGTGAGTGCGTCTGGAAGCGACATTAAGAATAAAAAAGAGAAGCTAGAATTCGAGAAAGAATTAGCAAAAAAGGGAAAAAAGAAAATAATAGACAGCAGATTTAAGTTTAACTACGGCTATACAGGTATACGTATGTACTTTTTGTTTTTTTTTTACTTCTTTTTATGATACTGATTTTTATTGATTATTGTTGTTCTAATTTCCTTCATGTTATAGCGCCTCATATTGGTCACAGCCGCTGCGCATTGCCTTGTGTAGGCAATTTGAATGCGGTGCCCAAGCGCATGGGTTGGCTTTGGACTTGTGAAAACGTACCTGGAATGAAGGTACGTACTGATGATTATAGATTTACACCTATTGAAAGTAGTGAAGATTTTTATTTATTTTTTTGTTTATAGTACCGTCCGTTGTGGAAGCCTGGTGCGTCGAATAAACATGTAGTGAGATTACTTAAAATGGCCAAGAATCCTGGCGAATTCTTGGCTAAAAAGAGAAAGAAAGTTCCCGGAAAGCCAAAGAGACCACTAAAGCGGCCGTTACTAACTGTGCAAAAGAAAGACGGTGAATACACTGTGACTATGGAAACTATGAGAACTTTCACAAAACCGAGGACTTATAATCAATACCCGTATGAAGACAAGCCTTTGGTGACTTACACGATCGGGAGGACTTCAGAAGAAAACCTACAAAGAAAGATAAAGAAAGAACGTGCACATAGACGGCTAGAGAGACTTCAACGCGACTTCGTTCAGAGCGCATTCAGAGATATGTGTCAAGAGATTTGTATTAAGACATACCAACAAGCGCTCGGTATACTGCCCGATGCCGAACAACCTGACTGTACCTGTTACCCAGCACAGCCTGGTCCTGACAACGTAGACCTGGATCACTCCTGCTCTTGTTCCGAAGACAAGGACTTGTCCGAGTCTGACACCGACTCTGATGAATGGATCGTTGAATTCACTCCGCCTACTGCTACATTTGATCCAACGTTCAAAACCAAAAAAGTTCAAACTACAGACAACACAACTCAGTATGCGTTCACAGACTTCAAAATAAAATTATTGGATAGGTTAGGAAATCCAGTGCCAAGATTCTTTAAAGGTCCTGATGGTAAACAGCAATGCAGCGATTTGGGTGGATTTTGGGACCCAGATCATAAATGGCTAGAGATTAACGTGGATGGTTTTATAGGACCTGACGAAAAATGGGCCCCGCACACCTTCCTAGGGCCTAATGGAGAAGTAGTCGATGGTGAGCCTGGAAAATTCCAAACCGTGGATGGTAAGTGGTTGGTTATTGGAGTTGATGGATATGTTGATCAAGGCAAATGGAAGTTCTACCCTAAGGTAAGAAGTCCAGTGCAAAAAAAGAAAAAATCCCGGAAAAAAAAGGCTGGTGACATAAAGGAAGATAAGCGATCCGAGACTACTTGGAGTTGCTTCGGCAGTGTATCTCCGAAACTGTTGTCCAAAATGGGGATTGTCGGTCATGGACACGATAAGAAGGTATTATATTCAAAATTACAAGACATGTTAGCGCAAGGAGAAGATGTAAATATTCCGCAGCCTACAACAGTACCGCGGTCAAATAGGCCTAGTGCAAAACTTGGTGCTGCTCGAACACGCACTTTTATTGAGAGAACCCAATGTAAACATGCCACTCCTTCAGATAAAGGAATAGTGGCTGTAGATGGTCACGGGAATAAGACATATTTTAGACTGAAAGATTATGATAATACAAGGCCCAAAGATAGAATGGCCTCGCTTACAGATAAGGGTATTAGTTTAAGCTCATTCCATGTGCCGTGTTTCCATTCGTTCATTAGTAGTGAAATTATGAAAAAGCAGCAGTATGACCGCCTGGTGGCGCTCGCTGAACGTCGGGCAGCGGGTGCCAGCCAGAGCCAGGCAAGTCGAGAGGGACGAACCACTACCACATCCACACAAGCTGACTATTCCGGTGTCTATGTAATATAATTAGCTCAGGGCCTGCAGTCTCGACATTAGATAGCGACAAAAATCTGTCGCTAAGTCGTAACGATGTCAAATTCTGTTAATTGATTTTCAACTTTATTTCCAAAGCATAAGGTTGAAAATCTATTAAAGAAATTTGAGATCGATACGACTTAGCGACCGATTTTTGTCGCTATTCATGTCGAGACTGCAGGGCCTGGGTCCTAAATATATATCAAACGATTTGGTTTAGGAATTTATAAGTTTTAGACAGTTGAACTTTTAAGTAGAATTTATTTGGTATACGTCCTAAGTCAAATTTTGTAACGTTATGGTAACTTGTAAGATAAATAAATTATTTATTTGTATTGGCGTTTCATATTTTTACGGTTTTACATCTTTATAATTATTATGATTATGACACAAGGGTTCTGCCATGGATAAAGTGATTTTCTTGTTAGAAATTTTTGTCTGCTGTGTCGATAACTCTACATATAAATAATTAAACGTTATTCACACCACACACACACGCACACACAAAACAATCAAACTAAAATCTTTCCACAGCCATGACTCAGGCTGGCTTCCTCTATGAGTGGGAGAGTGGTCATACACAAAGAGATTTTCTTTGAAATTAAAAACATGATGAAACTTCATTCAACATTCATCACACGCATCGTAAGACCAGTACAAACTAACAGTACCAAACAACTTATCCAGTTGTTATTTGAATCAAGTAAGCTATTTTATTTTACTGTTTTTTTTTTGCGAGTTGTGGATGCGCAATGTATTACGAATATTGCTCCCACAGAGGTGTACCTGTGCCAGCCCTACATGGAATATTGGCTTCAAATTGTTTATAACCCGACTGCAAGGAAAGGGTTATGTTTTTTTCTTCTTTTTGTTTCTCATTACCGCTATTGAAAACTTTCGACAGTAGAGAATTCATTATAATTTTCTCTAATTTCAGGTGGCTCAGGGTTGGAAGCCTGGTGCGATATCCAATCGCCTTCTTAAGAAATTAAACAAAGCAAAACGGCAAACGCAACCAGAGCAAAGAGTGAAACCTACAAAGAAGACAAATAAAAAGAGGGTTGAGGATAAACCGACCCTCATCATTTGTAAGAGGAACGGGGAGTACCGCGTTGAGATGCAGGTCTCTCCCGAGGACAGTGAAGTCAATTTAGACCAGCAGCAATGCAGTCCACTGGTATACAGGATCAGCAGAGAAGACAATGAGGAGAGAATTCAAAAACGTTTGAGAAAACGGCAACGTATTGTCAAAGAGGCCGTCGACAAAGTTTGGGTGGATCCCTATCATCCCGAGATTTGCCAGAAGACCTGTCTTAGAGCCTACAAAGAGGCCATAGGACTGTCCAACCCTAACAATCCCGAGTGCACATGCAGCGAAGAAGAAGAAGAAGATGAATGTAGTTGTTGTAATGGCGAAGAGGATGTCGATGACAGCTCTGATTGTAGCTCCTTAGATCTCGAATGGGAGATACACTTTTCTCCACCAATCGCGGCCCAAGCTTGATTTTTTTTTGCAGTCCTATAATTATTATTTTTGAAGTGTTTTGAGGTGAAATAAAACAAGAATTGTTAAACGACGACTTTACTGTCCATTTTACTGTTCGCCAGGAGGTTGTTCAGCATGTCCCATATGACGAGTGAGAGGGTAGTGTGAGGTGCTATCCTCAAGTAGAGTGGTCCTAATCCTTTGTAGAGGCCGTGGATTCCTTCGGTTCTGTATATTTTGGATAGGCAGTCGAGTACTCCGGTGTATAGGACGGCACCGGTTGCCGCAGATCCTGGAAATTGAGTTAGACATTAAATTAGCAGAAATACTATGTTATTATAAAGATGAGAGTAAAAGCTTAAGAGATAGTCATAGGTATTTGTAGTTTTGCAGCTATATAACTATTAGATTTTCTTTTACTTTGCCTTTACTTAAGAATGAAAGAGTAACTAAATCAGAAGTAGAATAACCCGCTAGACTCAGAAGGTCGTCCTGTCACCAAAGGCCTAAAACCCAAGAACATCTACATACAAGAAACATTGAAAGCAAGTATTTCACTTGACGAAAGCTTCCCTACAGTCATGCACCAGAGATCACCCGACCACCAATAAGCAGCGACAACGTTACCCTGATTGTAAAGCCGCGTATTTACAACATCCATCGGGGTTTCAACACAGACAACGATCACACCGCATACGATGCTCGCCACGAAAGACAAAGTCAGTGGCGACTCTTCAAAATACCCTCGAGCAAGCAGACTTTCCTTGAATCTGAAAATAAACTTGAGAATGTAGTGTACGAACCCTGGTTGTATAAACGGACGGTGGTGACGTCGAAGGGGCAAATTGTGAGGGCTACTACCACTCCGCTAACAGCGCTGGCGCCGAAGGCGAGGCCGAGCGGAGAGTTTGTGAAAAAGCCGTGTGACAGCAACTCTTCTTTGGCTCTGAAGTGGAAAATATTAGTTGAGTGTTTGGTTCTAATATTTTCCCGGACTGTCCTGTTTTTATTGCGGTTTTTTTTTAAACGCTGTTGGCTATTATTTGGCGACATGGCTCTTGGGTCAAATGTCTTGGACTAGGTGACCAAGATATAACCAGATTTTGATATCTTTACTTACACAATACACATAATACACATTCTTGGCTCATATATTTACTGTACCACGTCAGTTTATTGTAGCCGCCTGCCTTAATAACTACCCATTTAACAACACATTAGCTTTGGTTCTAAAATCACGTGAAGCCGCCGCCGACAACAGATTTCAGACTTGCGAATGTCGTCTTGTTCAGATTTATTTGATTAGAAGTAGGTAAAAGATTAGCATTTAAAACGGGTACTTCGTTATCTAGTCCAATTGTCAAATTTAGACATTTATGAAACCCTCGCTTTAGTTAAATTCTAGTTACGTGCGACGCGGGCCAATCTATCCTAGTAATGTTGCAAATGTGTAGTAACTTGGTTCTCTCCTATCGTTGTGCCAATATGTCCTTTCTCTACGACCGTCTATTGTTGCTATATACTAGGAGGCATTTTCGGCAGTAGTGGAGGCCTATAGGCTATAAAGCTTTCTTACTTGGAAAACGTGGTGAGTTGAGCAGCGCTGCCTATGGCCAGCCTCGTGCAGGTCGCGGAGACTCCCGCGAAGAAACCTCTCATACCTTCAGTCTTGTAGATCGTGACTACTCCGTCACACATTCCTGAAACGATAGGATTCGGAGGTGAATGGACGTCAGGAACATTCGGAGGTGAATGGACTGTCAGGAATATTCAGAGGTGAATGGACTGTCAGAAACATTTTTATTTCGGGACGATACATTTCTGGGTCCCGATGATTTGGAAGAGAAAGGCTTCTATCGCTAATAAAAAACCAAGTAATTTATTTTGGTCAGGTTAAAATTGAATTACGATGTTGCGTAGCTCATACAGAACAGCATAAACCCTTGATCAAGGACCCGCTCATTCGGGGCTATATTTTGTATATCTTTGTCTTTATTTCCTTGAAATATTTTTTATATTACGCGCCGTCTTTTTTCCCGCTCATCAATGATGACAAGAACACGTCACATAATTATTGTCTTAGGTTCTTCCCAATCCACATCAAGCAATTATCGTTTACAAATTGGTACTTCGAGGCCTTATCAAATAAAATACTGGCTTTCGCTCTACAGAGATACCTACAATATAACTATAAAGTAAAATATCTGAATTTACCTTTATACATATGCTGCCTTCCAACAGCTATGCTAGGGTGCGCGCCGGCCTGTATCCTGGTCTTCACCACTGACGCGGGGTTGCCAGTAACCCCGCTCATGATACCACTCACTCCTGACCAGAATAAGGCCTTTTCTATGCTTATTTCGCCTTCTTTATTTCTAGTCCAGCCGTTGATCTCTGCGACGTGGTACATGCCTAGCCTGAAATGGTGTTATTTATAGGATTTTATCGACTGCGGGAATAAGAAACAAGGTCGGATGTTATGATGATTGTTCATCAGATCTATACTCCATTTGAAATAAGATTCGAAATTTAAATAAACCTTTTTTGCAGTCCGGTCAACCGATTTTGACTTCTATTCCGCAGGAATATGGATGGCATTAGAAGCAAAAACGTGGTTACAATACCAACTGTTTACTGCAGCTGCCATTTGTCATGCCACGAACGCAATAGAAGTCAAAATCGGTTGAACGGACTGTAAAAAAGGTTTATTTAAATTTCTAATCTTATTTCAAATGGAGTATAGCGTTTCTTATTGCTGAGAACATGTTGCTGGCAACTTAGCATAGCTAGTATTAGTATTGCAGTGTTGCTAGTAGCACATGAAAAGTTGAATAAACAGCAAGCAACGTTTAAAATTGCTATCAACTAAGCTGACCAGTTGTAGTTCAAAATAAGTTTACTTCATCGGTACAAGAATTTAGAACATGCGCTCGAGTGTGGGAGTGCCAATTTGGTTTTTAATTTAGATAGGTATAAGTAGTCGATCTCGTAAGTGCTTTATCACTTTAGACAAGCAATTTTCTCTAATTTGAAACGTCACTAAGGTTGAACTATCTAATTGTCATGGTCTAAGAAAACAAAGTCTGGCATTCCGGGAGTGACACATGTTTACGTCACTATCCAGTTGCCACTTTATTGCAACAAAACACGAATTATTGAAACATTTTCAGTCACCATTCTGTTAAATATATATATATAAAGCATTTAAAAATATTTAAAAAAAAAAATATTTTTTTAATTTGTCGTTTCGTTTTTCTAATCAAACGAAACAATTCAATTTAACCGATAGAATCCCGGTGGCCCTCTGCAGGGCCGGTATGTCGTGGAACAAGACAGCTCGTCAGCCCAAAAAAAAAAAGCCCTTACAGTGAAATGCTCAAAAGACGATATTAGCCCACATTTAGAAGCAATAATGATGATTATTTAACCGCACGACCGCGCGACCCTCTAGAGGGCCAGCGGGGCTTGATGGTATGGGCGCCACCGCGGCCCTACAGAGGGCCACCGGGATTCTATCGGTTAAACATATACCAACGTAATTGTTAGTTAAAACCTCATTGTTTTATCGGATTCGCACAGGTAATAAAGGCGGTTTGGGAGTTATTATTACACACTACTGGTAACACAGCGGTGATGACGTAGGCTTGTGTCGCCCACGTGACCACTGTGTCTCGGAATGCTGTACCTGGCGAAGTATATTATTATACCATGCTAATTGTCACATAGACAAATACAGGGTTATTTGTAAAACACCAGCAACCTCTTAAGGGGTCATTGTATTCATCATTATAAACAACTTTTACTATGGACCAAACCAGAAATCGCGAAAAAAAAAAACAGATTTTCTCTACATTTATATTAGCATAACACGTCAAAACGTAGGGAACAGCTGATATTTTTTTCGCGATTTCTGGTTTGATCCGTAGTAAAAGTTGTTTATAATGATGAATACAATGACCCCTTAAGAGGTTGCTGGTGTTTTACAAATAACCCTGTATACTCGTACCTTGTCGTTTTATGACGTGCAAGTGAAATTCAACATTACGGTAAAAGGCTATTACGAAGTCGTTTGAGCTAATTGAGGCGTTTATACATTTTCCATAAAAATAATATCATTTATGTTACCTCACAGAATTCATAGTGAACCCCAACACCATAGCTGGTGCTAGCCCCTTCTGTAACGCCATCGCACCATCGGCCTTCGCGATGACATACAACGCGTGGAAGATCCCGCGATACCGCGTATTAGCCTCGGTGCGCGCGCGCAGTTCTCCTTGCAGCTGCAGCCGAGTCTTCACGACGTCCATCGGGTTTGTGAAGATGGTCGCGCCAGCGCCGGCTAGGCCGCCAATTATGAAGTCCATTTTTAAGTAACGTTCTGTAATTTTAATACCAGAGATATTATTGTCTTAAATTCAATATAACCAGCCGAAATTATTATTGTCGTAAGAATACAATCATAGTAAACATATTATTAGCTCTTCTTGCTCAAAAAATCCGTATCAGAGCTAGCATATTTTCCTCTAGGGGAAAAAGTAGATTTTTATTTTTTATTTTGTGTCTTACCTACGAGCCTACAAAAACGAAAGTCTTTACTCATAAGTAGAATAATCCTCGACATATTACTGTTTCTTAAAAAAAACACTACTCGTATTTATGAAAATGGAACTAACAGCGGCGATCTCTTCGGTAGAATGCGTGTGTAGCGGCATCTACAAACGCCACATGCGAGCTACACGTCATACTGACGTCACACAATCCTGCATCGCGCAAGCAGAGTTTACCGCGCAACTAGCATATATACAACATCCCGACATCAACCGTTGGGCAGTTGCCCACCAGACACAACACCCATCTGGTCGGAGGATCCTCCCTTTTCTATGGAGGTGTGAGTGAACTTTACACCCTGTTCCTCATACCTCTATACTGGTGACCCCGAACATGAACGACAGCGCAGCCTTCGTGCAACTACTTCACCGTGACGTCATCATCATCACTTCCGCAAGCCTTAGAGCGGCGAGTCACACAGCCAGCCAGCACCCACGGCTTCAACGGGTATCCTGACCACCAGCATGCAGCGACCGCGCATACCTGGTCATCACCCTCAGCCTCATCAGCAACCTTGGCACAGCACACTGCACTCTCGGCCGGTCCACAAGCAGAGCCTTCAAACCCTCTCCTGGTCGAGGCCAGCAGTCAGCCTCAACCCGGCGCTGTACCACATCCGACGCACTGGAGCATAACGCAGCGCCACCCCGACTCAATGGGGTACCACCGCAGACAGTTCCGACTCACCGTGAACTATGCGGCACCCGGTTCCGACTCACTGGAACCTCAACTGGCCCTGGCAAGCATCGCAAGATACAAGACTCAGCCCACTATCGACCTCCGGTCTCCGGGGGGGAGTGATGTAGCGGCATCTACAAACGCCACATGCGAGCTACACGTCATACTGACGTCACACAATCCTGCATCGCGCAAGCAGAGTTTACCGCGCAACTAGCATATATACAACATCCCGACATCAATCGTCGGGCAGTTGCCCACCAGACACAACACCCGTCTGGTCGGAGGATCCTCCCTTTTCAATAGAGTATGAGTGAGCTTTACACCCTGTTCCTCATACCTCTATACGTGCAATGAATTGCGGCTACAGAAGAAATTAAAAAAAGTAAACTAATATTGTACTTTTGGATTATTTTATTTTCTCCCAATTGTAGTGAAAAGTAGAGTGTAACACACGGTGCTAAAAACCAATTATAACTCGGTTTCTATTTACTCCCTCCTCGCTAAAGTTCGGGAATAAAACTACCTCGTACACAATGGGTCATTTTAGCCCCCTATTTAACAATCTACTATTATTATTATTATTTTTTTTTGGCTGGCGTCTAAAATGCCACTTAACAACGTTAAGTGGTCTTTTAACAGAATACAGGAGGTTCTGTCATGTTTACCGCAAATAAACGTATTTTCTGTCTTTTCTGTAGTAGCCTGATGTCACTTTCCACCCCTATAAGATAAATTCAAGCATGACGTTTCGTTACTAGAGCCAACAATAAGGCCAATATCAAGAAACTGTCATAGGTACGTATAAAAGTCTGGCACATCGCCATCTGATCTCATCAGCTTTGATAGATATTATGTTAGTACCTATTTAATTACTTACAAACTTATACAACATGTTTGATACACGTGGCTTTCTGGAGTACCTACCCACAATGCCTGCTTTTATGGAATTTGATGTGACAAATTTTTGTGGCGTGATGATAAGAACGGTACTTTATTCTGGTAGAGATTTCTTTCTCTTCTGTACTGTTGTATCTGTTATACTGCTCCATTAAGAGGGCGCACACCGGTCTCCTAGCGCCACTTCTTTAAAAAAATATTATTTCATGACTGAGAAGGAATATTGAATAACGGCTCAATCAGCACCTTCGGTAAGTGGTGTCTAGAATTTTCTAATACCTTTTATAAACATTCATATTGAGACCCGAAGCAACAAAATACGATCTAGAGCAAGGTCGGCCAAACCCAGGCAAGTGGGCCACAAGGTGGCCCGCCAAGGCATTTGAATTTGCCCGCAAGCACTTCGGTCGGCCGGCGAGCCGGCGCGCGGTGGCACCGCTTCCACCTGATTGGTCGGCCGCCCGAACGCAACCGATCCGCGTCATTCGAGTATTGTCGCTATTTCTACGTACCACTTGAATTTTCGGGTCCATTGGATTACTAATCAGTTTGGTGACAATTTGTTAAAGTAAATTAAAGCATATTTTGTATTTTTTTGTTTAAATTACCTTATGGATATGGTAGTAGTGGTGGCCCGGCGCTGCCACAGTCCAAGAAATTTTGCTCGCCGTGGCCAGCCTTAATCTAGAGGAATGTGGCCACTTTTCTTTAGATCGAATTTTGTTGCTTCGTGTCTCAATATTAAAGTTTATAAAAGGTTTTAGAAAATTCTAGAAACACTTACCGAGGGTGCTTATTGAGCCGTTATTCAAAATTCCTTCTCAGTCACGACATAATAGTTTTTTAAAGGAGTGGCGCTAGTGGACCGGTATGCGCCCTCTTAAGTTAATATTGATTTTTGCCTCTTAGCTATTACTATGTCCCTTTACAGCATCATTTAATCGTATGGATTCAAGAGATGACAATCGTAATTGCAGTGAATGAATGAATGAATGAATGAAAGATTTATTGCCGTCAAACTTAGTTTTTGGCGTGATATTCTGCAAGCAGCTGCAAAATAATGGACCTTATGTACCTAAACGTGTAAAGCTATATGATTTACATTTTCTTATTTGATAAATGATAAATGATTTTATTTCTGTAAGTAGGTTTGTACAAACACTTTTACACGTCAATCATATTTTAAAACTAGATGAGGTCGGCGTTTCCTATCTGACTACTCTGAGAAGAAAGGCCGAAACAAACTCAGAGGTCACAGTCTCTTTTAAAGTCCAGACATAATCTTGGTCAGATCATGTGAAGACCATGTAGATTTGAGTCTGAAATGGTCTTTTGAGGAAAAAATACCACACAGAATGAGTGGACCTGTCCAGTCAGTGCACGCATTTGTCAGTAATCGTGCAGCTCAAGTCAAAACTTAAGGAGCTCAACGATTCGACGAACAATACCAAAGAAAGGACATTTGGGTAGGCCGCATTTGGGTATTGGAAATCATCCAAAGAAAATAACTAATAGGTAGTTAAATGAGTTTGTGTCAACTTAACAATGAAGAGAAATAAAGTTACAGATAACATAATTGTTATCATGTGCGTGACTACAGTATCTTCGTTGATTAACCGTTCTCTGACGTATTCTATTATCATATCATGATAATATGACGCTGTTCATTATCATTACATCTCGTCAAGAGTCATCTATTTTATATCTCGTGAGGCCAGTCATTATGCTGACATGCAATCAAATTGATCGTGCATTTCTGACGCACGTGTCAAAGATAGCCAAAAGAAGGCGGAAAACTTTCTCCGTGTAAAGGATCCTTTATATAAATAACTATTTTGTAAATGGTTCTTGAAAGACCATTTACACGGAGAAAGATTTTCGCCTACTTTTGTGAGTATGTGAGTGCTATTATGAATGGTGAGGGAGACCAAAGAGACATAGATTATATTTTATTGGCAATGATATTAATGCAAAAGGGCTCGTGAGTGATAACCGATAACGTTTGTCTGGGGAAAATTAGCCCTTCTATTTGTAAATAATGTATCTTCAAATTAAAAACTTTATGCTTGGGCTGAGTGGTGAGCTAATTTATGTTATTAAATTTGTATCTTTCATAATTGTGCATCAGTCATAAAATACATTAAACATCCAATTTAAGGCTCCAACATAATTATTGTAATCCTTATCTGTAATAACAGCATTTTTCTGTTTGCATTTGTTTATTGAGTCAACTTCACTGCTATTGCATTGCGGATATTAGCACTGGTCCAATTGAAACGTCATTAATTCATAATAATAATTATTGTTTAGTACCTATTCACATTTGTACTATTATTAGCCTTAATGAAGATGGGAACAAATGTCGCGTAATTAATTAGATTTTATGACTTACAATAAGCCAGAAATAATAGCCAGTGGAACATTAATTATCCCCACTTCTACATTTAAGATAATTAATTAGTATTCATACGCAATTCATTAGTACAAAAATATAGAAAAAAAAATCATTAAACTCACCTTAAACTATTATAATAAGCGATATTTTATATCACAATCAATAAATTAATTACTAAATAAGTTAAAACAAGAACCGCATGGATGTTACATCGTCCAAATACATTGAATTTATTATCACAATACAAACTTTTGCGAAATAAGACACAGCACGTTATCAATCACGCGTGACATTGAAAAATACAGGTATAGGCGTAACAAACACGCGAGTTTTACAGTCAAGCAATTATCACTTCTATTTTTATATATTTAGAGATAAAAATCGAAGTAAAATCATTTGACAGTTGAAGTACCACGTGTCTTGGTATGTAGTGTTAAAGAATGACGTTTAAGTGACGTAACAAATAAATTTGGCGCGCGAATGCGGAAGAGCGACCGTGTGACATAACTCAGTCGATGGCTCGACGGTTGAGCGAATACTGGCGATACTGCACGGGTTATCAAGGCCACTCGGTTGAATGAACGATTTGTTCCCAGAAATGGCATGGTTTTTGGCATTGGGGAGTTCCTATATGGGGAAATGCCGTTCGTAAAATCAGTAACAGATAACTACGCTACTTTTTATGAATGACATAAAACGTAGCGTAGATACCTATCTGCTATTGATTTTATTAAGAGTGTACATGATTGAGTGCGACTCAAAGTTCCTTAAACTTTGCAAGGCAGAACGAAGGCCTAGCCTAAGTTACATAAAAGATAACATTACGCCTTTAATCCCCGAGGGGTTAAGCAAAAGTGTAGGTACCTTATCGTACACCCACATTTGTCCGATAAGTTAAGTCCCATAAAATGGGGGGCGAGCCTATTGCCATCAGCTGGGCACTATTCCAGACTTCGGGCTGCTACTGCGAAATTCCTAATAGGAAAATCCAATAACAATAATTCGGCTTGTAATGTAACGTTATTCAATAGATATTAAATAATTAATTACTTATTCTGCACAAAAGGTTAAATAACTAGTTAAATCAAGCTTATACATCCCGTCCTTTATCGATTGGAGAAAACAGCGGGGTAATGGGGTTGTTTCCCGGAAGCTTCGCCGAAAGATGGCGCTGTGTGTTTGTTACCTGTCAAAATTTGTTGACAGAAACGGGTACATTGTGTGGACGATTTTTTAAGTATTTGCGTTTTTTTTGTCGTCAATTTGTGTTGCTTACAATATTTGCTTTACAATGTATTCTACCTGGCGTATCGCCCAAATGAAGGAGGAGTTGGAAAAACGAAGAGCATCGCGACAAGGAAAGAAAACCGAACTTGTCTTAAGAGGTTCCCTATCCATTTGCATAAAATTTTAAGACCTAATATAACTTAGCATAATTTTGTTTGGTATAATTATATTTTCGCATAATATAATTACGCATAACAGCTTACGCATAATTTTTTTAAGCATAATTTCTCTAACCATAATAATGATTAAGCATAATATTCTAAAGCATAAATTTATTGAGCATAAAGTTCTAAAGCATAACTTTTTTAAGCATAATATCCTAAAGCATACAGCATGCAAGCAAGCATACAGCATGCAAGCAAGCATGCAAGCAAGCATGCAAGCAAGCATGCAAGCCAGCATGCAGCAAACAAGCAAGCATGCAGCATGCAGCAGGCAGGGTTTCTGTCACGGCTCCGGCGCTGCGGGCCTCCGGCGGCCCCACGCGTGCTAATGGTCGCAGACGGCTTTCGCTCACCACCGCAGCTTCGGCTTGTTGGCCGGCTTCGCCGGCCAGCCTCAGCCGCGGCGGCTCGCTCGCAGCTGCCTGCTCCTCAGCTCGCGGGCCGCCTCGCCCCTACGCGCCTACGTGATTTTAAATTACACTCTAGGGGTAGGACAAACAAGACTACGTGGAGTCGGTTTTGCAGCAATTCGGTTCTGTCACTAAAATAGTCATTAGGCCTACTAACGTTATGCTAATAGTCATTAGGCCTACTAACGTTATGCGAATCAAATTTATGCCAAAACAAATTAGTCTTTAAGATGATTATGCCAACATAAAATGTATGCCTAAAAAAATTATGCCGAAGTATTATTATGCCAAAACAAATTGTGCCAAAATCGTTATGCCGAAGTATATTAGGACAAAGAACATTATGCGAAAAGAAGGGATCCCGTCTTAAGATACATTATATTGAACATTTTATCAACTTTTAGCGGTATTCTGAACAATATTATGGTTTTATAAGTTATAAAATAAACTTAACTCACTAACTTTTTACTTTTTTAATGATACTGATGATAAAGAAGACGTAAGCTTACTTGTTGCAAAATGTAAGGATATTAGAAAAGAAACCATTTTTTTCTTCACATGTTGAAGCTTACGACATAATTTCAACTTCGACGACAGTGTGTGTAACAGTCCTGAATCCAAGATCGAATTGCCAGAGGAGGCAATGTTTCGTGATGTTAATAGCGTCACGTAATTTTTTAATTTCAGTGCCTTTTTCACTTTCTCTTCATGTGCAAATTACTTGGGAATTTGACAACGCCTATTTCTTTGCATCCAAAGGCTACATAACGACTCATTATATTGATACAAGTCACAAAAAAACAAATATTGTTTAATTTCTTAGGAGTTTGACAGTTCGTTTGTAACAAACACTTAGCGCCATCTACGCGGAACTAATTGACAGTTTTCTTCCCCATTGCGTAACACACTAACAGTAGGAATGACTTTAATTTGACAGTTCAACAATATTCATTGCGTTATTTACGTTGTTGAGCAGACAATTTTTCGAACATATGAAGCAATGGATTAGCAATATCCTTCAAAATGATTCAGATTGTGATGGATAGTGTGTTACTTAATTAGGGTGCAGGTCACTGTACTTCTGGGTCACTAGATTCGTGATAGGTTAGTAGGTCACAATAGTCTGTCTTAAAAGGTCGCTGCCTTGGGAAGAAAAGGAAAATGACGATTTTTCCGTATTCTGCGCAAAATGGTTTCAAAGGCATTGTATGACATTGAACATTTGCAACGGAGTACTAAGGTATAAATTGAATGTTTTTCCTGGAAGTTAGAGAAGCATTAATTAGCGAGCTATTGAGTGTCTACTCCCTTCTTGGTTTTTTTGAATGTCTTGCCTTACAGTGAAACAATATTTATATATATAAAAATTACGTGTCACGTTGTTTGTCCGCGATGGACTCCTAAACTACTGAACCGATTTTAAATTTGATTTGCACACCGTGTGCAATTTGATCCAACTTGAAACATAGGATAGCTTACATCTCAATTTATAGTCGCAATATTATTTTATTGCAAATTATTTGTCTATTATTTGACAGTCACAATTATCTGTTAGCTCAAAACGATTCTAACAGATCGCGATATCTGTTGACTGGATTGAATAAGTATTCAATAGATGGCGCTATGTTAAAAATACAAACGTTTCATATTAAGCTACAATTTAATAAAGAGAAAAGATATGATTGTTTGTTTTTATTGAATAGGCTCCGAAAATACTGAACCGATTTAAAAAAATCTTTCACTGTTGGGAAGCTACACTATCTCCGGGTAAGATAGGCTATATTATATTATGCTTTGCTACCCGGGCGAAGCCGGGGCGGGTCGCTAGTTAAGTATATAATTGAATTGGGAAAATTGAATAATATACAGAGTGGCAGCGACATCGACGCGCAAACTCAAACCGTGAATTGAAAATTGAGCCGTCTCGGGATGCCTGGCAGATGTAAAACATCTCTGCGCCCTCGCGCCCTTAGCCGCCGCAGGAGGAGGAGACATCCTGGGCGTCGGGAGTCGATTGCCGACTCCCGGCCACCGTAGGCGCGGGCTTGCGGACGGCGAGCAATGGGCAGCTCGCCGTCCGGTAAGGACCAGGCCCGGGTCGACGGCGCGTCGTGTTCCACGCGCGCCTCAAAGAGATGTCAGCAAAATTGACGGGGTCCGATAGGACCGATGCCTGCCGGGGCTGTGGATTGTTCGAAAGAGTTACCGTGGCCCTGGCGCACAGGCAACTGAAGGAACACGGGTGGGTTTTAGTCAGTAAGAGTCTGACACGCCTTTCCGCTCCGCCCAGAGCGGGAGAGGTCATTTGATGATTTCCCAACCAGAAAAAAAAAAAAAAGGTGTAAAACATCGAAACTATTTTGTATAGAAAATGTAGTGTGGCGACGCGACGCCACGGCATGCGTCGCCACGCCTACAATCGGTTTTACCCGCGGCTATAGATGTTTCACATCAAAATTTCAACACAGGGGGTTCAGAATCATGTGCTGAATTCATGGTTACAGTTTGCGCGTCGATTTCCCTGCCACCCTGTACAGGTGTCGCGGATTGTTCAAAAGAGTTACCGTGGCGCTGGCGCACAGGCAACTGTAGGAACACGGGTGGGTTTTAGTCAGTAAGAGTGATACGCCCTCCCGCTCTCCCTAGAGCGGGAGAATTTATTTGATGATTTTCCAAAAAAAGAGCTATATAGGTAGTATAATTACCTATATTGCCCGCGGCTTCGCCCACGTGATTGTGGGAAATTATGCCACGGGAATTTACAACCGGGATAAAAGTATCCTATGTCCTAACCCAGGTCATGGCCTTTCCGTATGCCTTTCATCCAATTCCATTCAGCCGTTAAGGCATGAAAAAGTAACCTAGAGACTATACTTCCAATCGCTTAAAAAGAGGTACTTACACAAAAATTTCAATATCACATGTGAATTTTAAAATCAACCCCTATTTTACACCCATGGGGGATGATTTTACAAAAACGGTAAAACACGTAATTTTTTTATTTCTTACCAAAAGCATTTTGAAATTTCATGTCCCTCTGGGTGTCCCATACAAACTTTCATCACCTATATCATCACCTTTAGGATTATGTATGAGACAAAAGATAGTCTATGTCCTTCCCCAGGATGCCATCTGTCTCCTTGCCAAATTTTATCGAAATCTGTGGGGTAATTACGTAACACACTAACATTAGGAATGGGTTTCATTTTGACAGTTCGACAACATTCATTGCGTTACTTACGTTGTTGAGCAGACAAATTTTTCGAACATATGAAGCAATGGATTAGCAATAATAGGCTTCAAAATGATTCAGATTGTGATAGATAGTGTGTTACGTAATTAGGGTGCTGTTCAGTGGTTTAGGCGTGACAAGGTAATTTCGAGTTTATAATATTAAGTATGGATTATTACTCTTGCCGACAGCGAAAAGGCTCTGACAAACAGGCACGACACGCGACGCGAATCGCACGCGACACAAAGGAATCGCCTGTCGCGCGACATTATTTACAGACATTACATTTCGTAGTATGGCAGTAGTTCATAAGTTCATTACATTTGTATGATTGATAAGTCATTGATAAGAATTATCGCCGTTGTTGACAATTTCTTTGATAACAATTAGTGACAAAAAATATTGTGTAGTATTCCACCCATTCCAGATTGGTTATAATTAACTTCTAGTTGTAGGTAAAGTAAGTAGTAAAGTAAGTTAAAAGTAAGTATTTTTACTTACTCAGCAAATTTTTAATTAAAATTGTCATTTATAGTACAAACTAGCTTTTGCCCGCGGCTTCGCTCGCGTTAATTTAGACTTTGACTATCAATTCAGGTTATAATAAAATTCAATCATGATTCGAAAGACACGTGGCGCCATCTATTATCATAAGAACGTTATTGTTGTTTTTCTCGGGAACAGTACTTTTTTTCGGGATGAAAGGTACCCTATGTCCGTTTCTGTACACCTGACAAAGTATATGCAAAATTTCAGGATGATCGGTTCAGTGGTTTAGGCGTGAAAAGGTAACAAACAAACAAACAAACTTACTTTCGCATTTATAATATTAGTTAGGATTAGGATAGTTAGGAAGTTAGGATAGTTAGGATGATCAGCTTATATACATGCCTACTATTCAAAACAGGCCTACCTATACAATCATACATGTTCCGGAATGAACACACACCACCAACAATTGGAATATTACGTTATAACCCATCATAATACATACATTGAATTTTTACTAATACTTTAAAGAAAAAAAAAGAACGAAAAAGTATTTATTGGGACTCGCACAGGATTATCACAAACTAAACTAAACACACACATAAACAAAAAAAAAAAAACATTACAAATCTACGCACGCACACAGTTGCACACGTATTAAGGGTCTAGTGTAGTAGGTACTTCGTAATTTTTTTTTTTTCTGAACAGCGGAAATGTGTCTGTAAGTTACATAGTGTTAATTATTTTTGCGATAAAAAATTACATCAGCACATTGTATTTATGTCGTTGCCAGTTGTCAGGTAGTTAAATCAATCAATCGTCAACCAATCGAGGGGCTCGTGTCTAAGTAATAACAGTCGCACTGGGTGGTTGATTAAGTCAAGCTAGCGTAGCTCCGAATTAGCGCTGATCCGTAGATGGGTGACTAGCTTTACATACCGAGACTCTTCCGATCCTCGGAAAGCACCGTTAAGGCGACTGTCATTCGTAGATCTTTGGCAGTCGTTAAGGGTAGTTACCAAGGCGTATCGGTATCCCTAGTATGCCCATCCAGTTTACCCATCCACGAACCGTGCGGCTGTTATCATGAGCCACGAGGAAAAACTGTTCCACAGTCACTTACTTTAACATGAGTTATGCCGCGTTCCCACGGCCCGTTAACCGACGGGCCCCACCAGGCGTTGCTACGCCTGTCGAGGCCTATCGCGGCCCGTGCCGAGCATTCGTGCAGCTTTGTTTACAAAGCAAAAAGAAACTCACCCGTACAGACCGCGACTAGGCACCCCCGCGCCGCGCCACGCTGCGCCTTTTTATTACTAACCGACTCCCGAGGGATCGGACGGGCGGCGATGGGCCGCCGCAGACCTGATCGGATGCGACGGTTCTCACGGCCTGTCAGCCTGGCCTGGCGCGACGCGACCTGTGAGAAAGCGGGCCGTGGGAACGCGGCATTAGGTCGCTGTCACAATTATCGACAAAATTATATAAGTTGTATACAAATTACGCTTAATTGCACCAATTGAACTGAAAATTAATTAGTATCGATGTGTTATCATCAGAATGCAAATATTAATGATGATAATAACTTTCGTTCTATTGTCGTATCGACCTCGCCCCGACAACTCGACACAATTGCGATATTTACTGAGTTGTATGCAATTAATGTTTTTATGTGTATTTTAATTGTATGTTTGTTTTATCAAATACTAGTTTTTGCCTGAGGTTTCGCCTGCGTTGAGGTCGAAAAATCCTGCAAATCCTCCATTATAAATACATAATATATACTTACTTATGTGCCAACTTTCATGGTGTTCGGTCAGACGGTGTAAGAGTTCACTCTTGAGTCTCATAATGAATTAATTATATAAAAAAGAAAAACTAACACACTACTAAAGTTTCTAATAATATAAATTAATCATGATTCGAAAGACAAGTAGCGCCATCTAGCGTCCTAAAGCAATTATGATGGCGTAAGTTATTATTCCTTCCCTCGGGAACAGTACCTACTTTTTTCTGGATGAAAGGTAACCTATGACCTTTTCTGTACCCCTAACAAAGTATATGCAAAATTTCATGATGATCGGTTCAGTGGTTTAGGCGTAAAAAGGTAACAAACAAACAAACTTGTTTTCGTATTTCTCATAATAGTTAGAATTTGGATTAGGATTCTCACTCTTTTACTCATTAATTAGAAAAAAATATACCATACTGTTTCTATTCTAATATTGATAAATGGTACCTAGGGTAGGTACCTCTACCTACCGACATACGTAAAATAATTTGGCAAATTTCGAGACTTTTCATTAATTTTCCGAGAGGTATACACAACACATAAAATAGGGAAGTACCTAGATATTAAAACAAACAAAATCAATATCTATCGGAGTTATGTGATAATGTCATGTCCTTGAACTTAGGAAGGTCATAAACCCCTAGGATTTTGAACTTTTGAAGGGGGAGAATAAAGTCAACGAAAACCACCCTTCTCATTGTGTACAGCTATAGAGGTATGAGGAACAGGGGGTAAAGTTTACTCATCCACCATAGAAAAGGGAGGACCTCCGACTACACAGTTGTTGTGTATGCCACTATCCTGGGTGCCTTAAGGTTTACTCGAAGCCTCCAGCCAGCGGCGAATTTCTTAAAATATTAGGTGACCTCACGCTAAGGGCACCCCTTGAGGGGTACGAGCCTCGGCTTAGGGCGTCACTGAGGGGAGGACAGCAAGGTGGGACAGGCTGGATCGAATCATTTAGAGAGTTATTATGGTCAGGGGAAATTAAAGCTACAGGCTCAGCTACAGCGCGGGCTAGCGCTTTGTCGAGCAAGGGCAGACGTTTGATGTCGGGACGTTGTATATATATGCTAGTTGCGTGGTAAACTCTGCTTGCGTGATGCAGGATCATGCGTGAGGTCAGTGTGACGTGTAGCTCGCAGGTGGCGATGTAGATACCGCTACACCGCTATCCTTTTTGTTTTACATTTACCGTTTGTAATAACACTGAGATTCTTAGGGACATAATCGCACGCATGTAGCTGGCACACTAACGTTGAATTGTGTCTATAGAGCGCGAATAAAGTGTAGTCGCACTGGACGCCTCGTAGCGCATCGTAGAACTTTCGTAGGCGCATCGTAGCCGCAACGTAGCGGCAGCGTAGGCCCACCGCAGGCAAATCATAGATGCTTCGTAGGCCCACCGCAGGCGAGTCATAGATGCTTCGTAGGCCCACCGCAGGCGAGTCATAGATGCTTCGTAGGCCCACCGCAGGCGAGTCATAGATGCTTCGTAGGCCCACCGCAGGCGAGTCATAGATGCTTCGTAGGCCCACCGCAGGCGAGTCATAGATGCTTCGTAGGCCCACCGCAGGCGAGTCATAGATGCTTCGTAGGCCCACCGTAGACGAGTCATAGATGCTTCGTAGGCCCACCGCAGACGAGTCATAGATGCTTTGTAGGCCCACCGCAGGCGAGTCATAGATGCTTCGTAGGCCCACCGCAGAGGAGTCATAGATGCTTTGTAGGCCCACCGCAGGCGAGTCATAGATGCATCGTAGACCCACAGCAGGCGAGTCATAGATTCATCGTAGGCCCAACGCAGGCGAGTCATAGATGCATCGTAGGCCCACCGCAGCTGAGTCGAAACCGATTGTGGGCCGAGCATAGACCCATTCGTCTCGGCGTATAGTAGGCGCATCGTAAACGCAGCGTAGCACATCGTAGGCGCTTCGTAGGCAGACGTAGGTGCAACTTAGGTGTGGCGTATATGTGTCGCGGCATATACAAAGTATCTTCTTTCCTATCCTTGTTGCGCGGACACGGTCACGCCTTATTGAATTACAGTCATACATGACACCTTTCAGTTATGATGACGCACACAATCAGGTAGCGTCACCCCTAAAAACCAGATGGGTGACTATATCATTATCATCCACATCCTAAGAGATCCACAGCCCAGCTTTACCCACTGCTGAGCATAGGCCTCTCTTTGCTTGTGCCAATCCCCACGCTCCTGTACCTCTCAAGCAGGTTTTGCCCGCGATGGCAACAATGTCGTCCGCCTATCTTGCTGCCAAACGACCGACACCTCGTCTTCCAGTCCGTGGACACCACTAGGTCACAGCCTTACTCCACCTGCCATCACGACGCCTTGTCAGGTACCCTGCCCAACTCCACTTGAGTTCCATAATACGTTTTTCAACTATATAGTTAAATGAAAATTAAATTATTTAAAAAAAAAATACTTACATTTTGTGATTACCGATAAAAGTGTTCACCGTACACAAACAATAGAAATACAATTGACTATTATGACAAAAACATATCAGGTTGAAGTATTAATTAAAAACACGTCAGAAACACAAAATATCATTAATGTTATAAACACCATTGTTTCCAAGTGCATTGATAACAGTTAGGTACTTTACAGAATATCAGGCGACTTGAAAGAGAATTGTTGTGTTCCTGACGTCCATTAAACGCTCTTTCACGTCAATCACGCTATTGTGTCTAAACTGGCTGTCGTCGTGGCGCCAGATAAAGTTACATTGTTTCATAAATAATATCCCTTCGAGAAAGAACTGGAAATGTGAGGTCATCCCATGTTTGTGCCACGAAGGACCGGACAAATTCTTCGTGAGGCAGATATGAAGCACACAGAAATAGACGAGAATTTATCCCGCCTCGGAGCTGGTACCTACATGGTCTTCATCAACATTGTCATCCGCAGCCATGATCCTTCCAGTGCTGAGTAAAGGCCTCCTCCATGTTGTGCCACACCTCCCTGGCCTATGCGAGTCTCAACCAGGGCGTACCCGCGATCTTCTGAATGTCATCCACCCATCTGGCCTGGCTACTACCTGGTAGTTTCTATAAAGTTTCTACAAATTTAGCAAATGTTTCTTGCCCAGCAAGAAATATTTGCTAAATTTGTAGAAACTTTCATTTTTGTGCGCTGCTAATTATGACCACGATATAAATCTGACAATATTTTAAGACTTTAAAGGTTTTATGAATTAAAATTAAGTTTTTATGAAAGAAAGATAACAGTTAGGGCTCCGCAGACAAAACTAAACCACAGATGGTTTGTTAAACGAGGACCAGAGTCCTAATTTGTTACATATAACAAATTTCCAGATTACACCAAAAAGGTCATCTTACGCATCAATTTGATTGTATTTCTATGCAAATTCTCAGATATCTTGGTCTGAAATCCCTAAACGCGAAGGAATTATTCAGACTCGTATCCGGTCTACACGCGAAGGTTAGAAGGTCAGTCATTCATGATGAAAGTCAAGGTCAATGTCATATTAAAGCGTTTCAAGGTAAAGTGCTGTTGACTAATACCTTCCCTTATAATTAGATACTTGAGTACGGTCTTTACTTAATATGATTTTGTCGTTTTAAATAATCACGTAAGGCCCTTTTTCACCGCCAATCACTAAACACGTTTAGCGCTAAACGAGTTTAAAACATAATTCTGTTTCTGTCAAATGTTTAAAGATGACAGAGACAGAATGATGTTTGAAACTCGTTTAGCGCTAAACGCGTTTAGTGATTGGCGGTGCAATTGGGTCTTAGTCGTGTTGACTAAAATATTTCTTATATTCATTGTTATTAAAGATATTATAAATTGTCATCATCAATTCACTGCTGGACAGAAGCCTCTGGAATCACAAGATAATGAACTCCATTCGTTTAATGTATTATTATTTAGTTATGCTCTAATCTAGCACTAGTTGCGAGAGCTAAAGGAAATAGCACACATATCAAATTGGAAAGGGATCGTCACCATATCAACTCGAGCCATTCAGTATTCTTTGTATGAAACTCCCTACTGCAACGCACACTAATGGGGGCTATCGTTGTTGTGCTCACCAGTTGGCGCCACTGGCGGGTAAGGTCCTGTTGCTGTACTTTTATTTGATGTTTTGGATATGTTTAAGTAGGTACCCATAAATTCATATTATATTTATTTTATTACATTTTAAAACTTCAAATGAATATTTAGATTATAATGTTCCTGAAATTGGCAAGCATAAAGCAGACAAATCTTATTCTTCCTTCAAGTGCAGCGAAATTACATCCTAACTTTTTACTTAAAATCTTGAGTCATAATTAATCAGGAATGGCACAACCATTACAACAATTATGAATCATTCGTTAAAAACCGTGATAAAAATCCCGCAAACAGTGAACGTTCAGTACATATTTTGACATCTAGAGACCTTACTCTACACTAGCGCCTCTAGCGGCGAACTCAAGCGCGGTAGCCCTCATTGGAATCGTAACGTAATCGCCTCGCCTCGGGGTAGGCGAGCCGTCAGCGCGGCGTGCGTTGCGTAGCCGTAGCCGAGTCGACGTATCTAACTCAAACTCAAACTCAAAGCATTTATTTAAAATAAACCAATTACAGGCACTTTTGAATTGTCAAGGGGTCGGTCAGTCAGAAAGATGAAGCTAGTTGCCCATTTCAAAGAGTAGTATGTACCTATGGAGAAGACGGAGCTGCTGATCCGCTTTGGTTACGTTACGTTAGGTTGACGCCTGGTTGACGGCGAGGCGAAAGGCGATACGGTGACGATCCCTTTCCGAGTTGATATGTGTGCTATAACCTTAAATCACTTATAACGTAAACACTGAGCGACTTTTAAAAGTGATTTTCTCTACTGCATTTATTTAAATTTTATGTTGTTATGAATAAAGTATTTTGAAAGTATTAAGGCTCCTTCAGACAGCCGCGAAACGCGACGCGACACAAAGGCATCACCTGTCGCGCAACGAGCCTTTGTGTCGCGTTGCGTTTCGCGGCTGTTTGAAGGAGCCTTTATGAAATAGGTCTTATCTCAAAGTTGTGTGTTTAAAAGATATTCAATGTGAAAAACGCTTTTAAATTTTGCTTGTAAGAGAATGATCAGCCTATAAATGTTCCCACTGCTGGAACTCAGGTCTCCTCTCGGTGAGAGGGAGTGGGCCGTAATCCACCACGCGGGCCCATTGTGGGTTGGTAGATCTCACATATCTTTGAATTTTTGGTTCTCGGACATGCCGGTTTCCTAACGATGTTTACCTTCACCGTTTTGAGAGCAGTGGTGATGAAATAATTTACATAAAGTAAAGCGCCTGTCTGGGTTCGAACCTACGACCTACAGCTAGTAAGTCGCGGCCGTTACCATTGGGCCAACACTTAATATTTAAAGAAAAAATATTATAATATATAATCTCTCTTTCAAAGAAAAAATAGGATTTTCAAAATCGGTCCACAATTGACGTAGAAATCGGTGAACATAATAAAAAAACATACATAAAGCCGAACATATAACCTCCTTCTTTTTGGAAGTCGGTGAAAAAGGCAATTCGATCTTTAGTTGTTTTGTTGAGTGCCAATTATTTACGTAAAAATTAGTTCATCAGATTGAGATACGGATTTAATGCTTGATTTCATTAGAGAAGGAACTAAAACAGTAGTGGAAAACCTTTTACCGCCAAAATCAAAAGAAAGATACTTAAAATCTTGCGATGTTTTATAACGTTTGAAAACGTGTTACTAACATATTTCAATGAATTATTAAAATCGACCCAAGGTCACGCAGGTACCGGGACGATTCAGTGGATATACTTCAACTGAATGAAACGAAATTTAAATCTTGTTTAAAACGCACACTATGCAGCCAAGCATATTATAAGTTGGGGGATTACATCGCTGATAAAAATGCTTGGCTCAACGCTGGTCCTGCTCCACAATGGTGCATAAACTAATTGATTAGCATTTGAAACTACCGTTGGAGCTGCTGAAGATTGTAAAAACTATCTTTGCATTGTATAAATTCAATCTTTTAGTATTGTATAATTGCATAGCACATGTGTGAGCACATGTACCTACTATAAAGCTACCGTTTACTAGGTTCGTCTTTCATTGACTTGAATGTGCCCTGGGCCTGCAGTCTCGACATTAGATAGCGACAAAAATCTGTCGAAATAAATAAATAAGTAAATCTTTCAACTTTATTTCCAAAGCATAAGGTTGAAAATCTATTAAAGAAATTTGACATCGATACGACTTAGCACAGATAATTGTCGCTATTCATGTCGAGACTGCAGGTCCTGGCGGCTGGGAGTATGTCATGCTCACTCAAATGTCTCGCTGGTGGTGGCCAGTGTGTGTTGGATCATTAAGCTCCCTTCAAAATGGTTAAGCTGAATAGTGCTAAACCATGCGTCATGTTCGTGAACGGGCGCCGTCAGTAGGGACTGGTCATCTCTTAGCTGCCACGACTTATTTTAATTTAATTTAATATTTGAATTGTTTTTGTCTTTTTATTACGGACGCTTTTAACGTTCTGTATCGTTCTCACATGCATAATTTCAACATGAATGATGTAACCAATATTTTGATTTAAAAGAGTGTCCGTGGAGTTTCTTGCCCGTTCTTCGCCATAGGTACCTATTATGCTTTGGAATGGGGAACTAGCTTCATCTTTCTGACCGACTCCTTGACAATTCAAAAGTGCTTGTAATTGGTTTATTTGAAATAAATGCTTTGAGTTTGAGTTTGAATATATTTATTTGGTTTAAGACATGGTACAATGGTCTTATAAATGGGATTATGATTTTACATGTTTCGCCATGGACTGGCATACAAAATATTAAAACATGTTAAATATAAACATTTAAAAGTACACATTAATTTGTTAAAATTATTATTCTTATAAGTCTAATAATGCTGATAAAATCTTAACAATAATAAAATCATATACCTAATGAAAACTCAGTAACCATATTTTTCTGTCAGTTTTTTATCAATAAAGTGTTTCACACTATAAAAACAATTACCAATAAGCCATTTATGTAGTTTGTGTTTAAAGCGTTTAAGAGGGAGTTCTTTTATTTCTTTTGGAATATTGCTGAATATTTTAATTGCTGTGAGAAAGCTATTTTTATGGCATAATGTGCTTTGATGTGATGTGAAGAAATTCTTAACCGTTTTGGGTCTCGACGGGTATATTTTGAATGCAAGTCACATGCTATAAAAAGTTTAGAGTACTTTTGTTACAGATTTCTTTAATTATTTGGTGTGCAAATTCTAGCTTGCATACCAAATTTCAGCTTTCTAGGACTTCGGGAAGTGCCCTTTTGATAAGCGAGTGAGTGAGTCAGTCAGTGACGAAATTGACGTATTTTAGGTATTAATCAAATCTAAAGCTAGACACATAAAACTTAGTGTTTTTTTAGGCTTATTAACTACATTATTTTATCTTGAGAATTTGAGCTCTCTAGCATTATCCAGGCCGAAGCTATGAAGGGTATGAAAATACGACGAAACGCTTCGAGAAACGGTACGTAGTGCCCCAGCTTTTTGTTTTTGGCCCGGCTTGGCGGGGACACTATCTAGTCCCTCACAATAAGCCCTTTCATTTGATATGTCACACGGTACAGTTTACAAAACTTTTAATTTTAATTTTTCTAGCTTGTCCCCAAAAGTGACCCCCCACATATTAAAAATTCATTTATTTACGTTTCGCGTCCGTATTTGGAATACACAAATTCATATGACTGTGTGCCAAATTTCAACTTAATCAGTCCAGTAGATTCGGAGCAAATTGGCTGTGACAGACGGATAGACAGACAGACAGACACACGTGTGATCCTATAAGGGTTCAGTTTTTTCATAAGGACGTACGGAACTCTAAGAAGGCAAAAAGGGTCAAAAGCCGCGAAAAAAATATGTGACGTTTATGGACTTAACGCAGGTGTCAGTAGTGTAGCACAAAGTTGGTTCAAGCGTTTTCAGTCAGAATTTTGATGTCAAAGATGCAGCTCGCTCTGGTAGCCCTATTACGGATAAAGTCAATGCCATTTTTTTTAAAGTGGAGCAGGTACGGAACTTTTGGTAGTTACGAAATACCTATAGAGTTAGGCGTTGACCACAAAACAGTTTTGACCCATTTGAAAAAGTCAGGGTATACAAAAAAGGTCGATACTGGATGCTACACGAGCTCTTAGTCTTGAATTTGTGTATAAAATACGAAATAACTTTTTCGCCGACCTAATATGTAGATATGGATAGACAACTATTGTCCATTATAGAACCACGCGCTAAGGATCCGATACATTTTTGATGGGAGCGTAACACGTCCTCGATATGTTACCCTAACTTGACCCAAATAACGTAACGTCTATTATCTATTGTCGATTTTATTGAGCTTTCTAATAGCTATTACAACAGCGAGGTTAAAACGAGTTTGTCCCTGTGAGTAAATAATTATATAGTTGCCCTGTGTAATCGAATCAGGAATATGGATTTGTAGAAGAATCATAGTAGCCGACATGGCCCAAGGTACTAATATTAATTATACTGAAGTGGTAGCGAGCACATTGGTCGCGCCGATGGGGCAGGAGATTTCTCGAGGTGACCTGTAACTACCTGAAGAATAGTGGTGGACTGAGCCTGTCGAGGACCCGTAGCAGCAGAACTAATTAGCTCCCCCCCGCACAGATATGTAAAAAGTTTTAGAAATAGGAGAATGTAATGTATAAGAGCGAGCGAAGCGAGCTCGAAATGTTTTGTACGCTGCCTCGAACAGGTTAGTTTTCCTTTTGACCGAAATAGTAGATACCTACTTACTTTGTCAACATTTTTGAAGTTATTTAAGAAAATATATGAAAATTTACCATTTCCCCCGTTATCTCCGAAACTACTGAGCCTAAAATTTGGAAAAAATACAGAAATTAATTCTTTACTTATAGATTACAGGAAAACCTATAAGAAGTCTATGGTCTTAAAATAACATGGTGAATCTTTCAATATTGTGCGTACAAACTTACAATTGGAGTTGGAATGTATGGGATAACATGTTTTTCAACTACAATGTCAAGTTTGTTCTTGGGATTTGGAAGCACGGCAGTAAGTACCCCCGCCAACACGAGCCAAAAACAGAAAGCAGGGGCACTACCTACCTTTTCTCGAAGCGTTTCGTCGTATTTTCATACCCTCATAGCTTCGGCCTGGAAAAGGCTAGAGAGTTTGACAAACTCTTAAGATAAAATGTAGTTAGCCGATTTGTAAAACACACACTAAGTTTCATGTGTCTAGCTTTGGATTATATAATACCCAAAATCAAAATACGTCGATTTCGTCACTGACCGACTCACTCACTCGTTCATCAAAACCTCTAGGGCACTTCCCGAAGTCTTAGAAAGCTGAAATTTGGTATGCAGGCTAGGAAGGCAAGTCAGTGTTTAAAATAAAACCTCTTTGTTAGGTACTTCCCGTAATCCTAGAAAGCTGAAATTGGTATGCAGGCTGGGATTTGCACACTAACAACAAAGAAAAAACAAACTAACTCTTACCCTCCAACCTTCGAAGCGGGGGTTGCAGGTACAGACCTGCAACCCAGGACCTGCAACACAGGGTTAGTTTTCAAAGACCTGCTAAATTTTCAGAGATGATTTAGAATGGACAATATTAAAAAATTATGAAATTAAAAAAAGAAACAATTTTGATAGTCAATTTATGATTAATTTTATTAAGTATTGTTTTCAGCTTTCTAGGACTTCGGGAAGTACCCTAGAGGTTTTGTTTTATACACAGATCTGCAACCTCATTTCGAGGGTTGGAGGGTGAAAGTTACAGATTTTTTTTGTTTTTGTTATTTGTGTGCAAAGTGCAAAGCAAGGCTACTAAATTTCAGCTTTATAAGACTTCGGAAAGTGCCCTAGAGATTTTGATTAGGGATTGCAATCTGACATCATTTTCAACCCGGCCGAATTCGACCGGATTCCAATCGATCCGACAGGACCCGGCCGGATCCGGCCGGATTGATCAAATCAGAATGATTTTCAGTTTTCGGTCCAAAATGAACTATTAGTGAGTTAATCGAGTGTACTCGTAATTGTGTTTGACAGAGCTAGTTTATAAATAAAACATATATATATAGAATAGGTTGTAAATGGGTGGTGTTATTTGGGTTTTTCCATCTGGAGTTTCTCGGTAGCAGCCCGGAGTTTAGATTTGTGCCCGGTTGATGGCAATAGGCTCGCCCCCTATTACATGGGACTTAACATAACTGGCGAAATGTGGGTGTAATATAGGTGCACCTCTACCTAACCCCTCAAAGAATACAGGCGTGATGTTATGTTATGTGTTATATAAAATCAACGTTATTTCCAATGTTAAGATTAGACAAAGAGCAAACAATAGGGAAAAAACTGTCAACTTTTGCCAACTGTGTCGCTGGTAACGGTTGACTCACAGAAAATGACATTAGCTGTCAAATTAAATACAAAACTTGTTTACAAAAAACTTTGGACAGACATTGACAAAAAAATGCCGCGTTGTGTTGTAATCGGTTGTAATAACAATGGAAATCATTCATTTCCTAAAGGAGGAAGGACGTAGGATTAAAAAAAATATGGGAAAGGGCGACTAAGATACGCAATTTTGCAACTGCTATGAATGTCGTGAAAACTCTCTGGAGGTGGACGATCCATCTTGGTATCATCAGTTTCATGCTGCTGAGGTATCCCGAAGTTAAAATTACGATCAAATGATTCGATTCTGTAACAGATTTAGTTCAAATTCAGATTCGATTTCTAAGTTATGTTTCGCTCATGAAACATCGAATATGTTATTAAATAAAACTTCTGTAAAAACATAAAAAGTTTGTAATTACTACGAAAATTAATGAACGACGTTACTATTTATAAAATTGGGCTATTTGCTTCCTTTATTAACAAGAAAATAGGCTGAAAATACCTGCTGACCAGATCCGCTTTTCGGCCTCTTGGTTAGCCTCCTCGGTTCTTTAGTTCAGCTTTTAACTGAGGTACAGTCCACGTTGAATACATTGTCCGTTATAATAACAAAACACACACGCTAGTTCCTGTTATAATTATTTAAAACCCGAAAAACATTGAGAGATAAAAATGACAGTGCGATGTTATGAGTCATGCGTTAGTAACCCCACCTCTTCATAGCTTTGCGATTTCTTCCCCATTAAAATCTAGTAGCGTAGGGTAGGTAACTAGTATCATTTTATCGACGTAACGAGCACATAATATAATATACTTATATACCCCGACGGGGCAACGAGTGGCTCAGTCTTCCACTTCCTAGATTACACAGTACCTAACTTTATAAAGTCTAATGTACATAACCTTACGTAATTTACAAAGATGAAAATTGAGATCACAATAATTATTAAAGTATTTGAAAATGCTAACACACAAGTCTCATATTTATGACAGACACCACATCACGATTTGATGAATCTGTCAAATGAATGGCATAATTATCACAAAAAGAGCTTGTGTTATAATTATAACTCTTTAATCTAATCAACTTACGATAAATAATTATTTTGAGTAATGATTATATTAGTATTTATCGGGTGTAAAAATACACTTAACGAAGCCGAGAGTCACTTTGATTTAAAAACCGGCCAGTGCGAGTCGGACTCGCGCACGAAGGGGTTCGTACCATTATCTTTAGAAACGGCAAAAAAATGCCTATAGTCGGCGGTGATTGTTTTTTTTTAATCTCGGCAAAGAGATATGCGTCTTTACGGCGTCATTTTTTTTTAATATTTAGGTAAATTATGTTTATAAATAGAATATCATCTAAAACCATGACTTTAAAAAAAAAATAGGTTTATGAACAAATTATCATTTATTTGTGTTCTAAACTCAAAAATATTTGAATTTTCTATTTTTCATATTAGGATGCTTAGCGGGTTTATACCTTTGCCTCTCCTTTAACCTGCGAAGGTCATGGTCTAAAAAAACAAGGTCTGGCACTCCGAGAGTGACACAAGCTTACGTCACTATCCAGTTGCCACTTTATTGCAATAAAACAAGAAGTATGGAAACATTTTCAGTCACCATTCTGTTAAAAAATATATATCAAGCATTTAAATTGTCGTTTTATTTTTCTAATCAAACGAAACAATTAAATTTAAACTTATACCGACGTAATTGTTAGTTAAAACCTCATTGATTTATCGGATTCGCACTGGTAACAAAGGTGGTTGGGGAGTTATTATTCCACAATACTGGTAACATAGCAGTGATGACGTAGGCTTGTGTCACCCACGTGACCACTGTGTCTCGGAATGCTATACCTGGCGAAGTATATTATTATACCATGGCGAAGGTAAAGCGCGGGAAAAAAAGGAAATTCAGTCTTATTTATTTAGTGACAAAAATATTTTTCGTTCTTTTATTTTATGTCTTCAAAAGTGTATTGAAAAACGTCGTTTGATACACGTGGACATTTGTTATTGCAATTCTCGGCTAACACCCTCACCTACGGCTCGTGTGTGTATTCCGCCTCGAATGCAATAACAAAATTTCTCCACTTGTATCAAAATGTACTATTTCTTTCTTTGTGAATATTTTTATTCCGGTTATGAGAGGTTGGTTGGCCTATCACTACTGCCCACAAACAACCCCGTAAACTGGAGACCAATGTGCGCGGCACGGGTTGTATTTTCCCGGTATTTTTAGGGGTCCATAATTTTGCTCATATCTAATAAGTTTCGTGAGGGATTTTCGGGCGACTTTAAAGTGCTATAAAGGAATACATTGTCCACATATTCTAGAAAGAACCATGTCCAAATTCGGTGTCTTCATGGAGAAAGAGGAATTCAAAAGTTGATAGTGGTACGGGAAATATACCGACCGTAACGCATATCAGGAAACTCTCGTACAGACAATACAGTGGTCGTAACGCACGGACGAGCAGTCTGTCAGAAGCTTGCCGCGTTGAACGTGTTACTAATAAAAGAATTTGGAATTTGATTTTGATTTCGGAGTTTAAAAAAACTAGATATTTAAGTGCTTCTGGCACTCCCGTCATCCACCATAGGCACTATGGATTACTTATTGAAAAAAGTAAAGAAAGATGAATAGGTTTATTTGTCACAGAAACAAACAAACAGGCATTCTCTACATGGTCTTCACTTGATCTGACGAAGATTATGTCTGGACTTTAAAAGAGACGGTGACCTCTGAGTTAGTTTCGGCCTTTCTTCTCAGAGTAGTCAGATAGGAAACGCAGACCTCATCTAGTTAAAAAAATATGGTTGACGTATAAAAGTGTTTGTACAAACCTACTTGCAGAAATAAAATAATTTATCATTTATCATGGCGTTGTTTCCTTGGGAGGTACAAGGCCTCTGATGAGGGACGCAACCTGTGTGGACACCCTTGCGCTATATCATGTTCCTAGCACGGTAGAACAGTCTGTGCTGGCGCTGCCGCTGCGGCTGCTGAGATCCTCAAGCGGCGCAAATACTGGAACCTATTGGCATTTACATTTTTGAGCCGTTTGGGGTCGAAACGCTCAGAATTGCGTCTACGTCTCTTATCTAACTCTCCTGCGGCAATTATTCTGCTGGAACTCTAATGAAATAAGCAGTACCTACCTTTACTCGTATGCTCTGCTATTTTTATGTATTGTTATTTAATAAGTGTTTTGTGTGTATATAAATAAATAAATTTGCCATCAGTTTCCCACTGCTGGGACTCTTCTACGGGAGGAAGTGAGTGTAATCCTGCACTCGGGCCCAGTGTGGGTTGAATGTCACACGTCCTGTTGGCAAGTAAGTACTAACAACATGTTGTTTGAAGCTCTATGCAGTTAGCGATGTCACGGTTTGAAACGTGAAATTGTAAGCAGAATAAAATACCAACTTTGTTACTATGGTGGGCAAGCTGCACACTTTTGCAGTCTGTTTACTCAACGAGTACTTAATACTTTAGTCCAATCCTAAACCTTCGGGCGAATTATTGTATTTTGACCTTTATTTAGAGCAGCGGGGTAATTGCGTAACACAATAACAGTAGGAATAGGTTTAATTTTGACAGTTCAACAACATTCATTGCGTTATTTACGTTGTTGAGCAGACAAATTTTTCACACATAATGAAGCAATGGATTAGCAATAGGCTTCAAAATCATACAGATTGTTTTAGATAGTGTGTTACGTAATTAGGGTGCAGGATAACGTTTTATTACAAAATTGACAATTTAGTTTTTAATACAAAATTGACAACGAGGGTTTGACGTCAGTTTTTGTAATTAGAACTTTGATATTGTCAGAATAGAGTTCGAAATTCAGAAATTGCGGGATGATCCGTGTCAAAAGAAAAAAAAAATGTTTTGTAATAACGTGTGTTTAGGTGTTCATAAGCGGCGGTAACTTTTGTTTCTATTCTTCTCAGTAGGTACCTATAATTGTTCCACAACAATTATTAACAAAAAGACTTTCAACCCAGAGAAATTACTTAAATTGTTAGTAATTTCTCTACGAATTGTCCTTATTCATTACTGAAAGTCCATACGCGTGTGTCACCTGACAAACAATATTTTTCCGACTCGCCCGCCTGAAGGTCATCGCAGTCGATCGATGGTGGTAATAATTGTCATTACTCCTCGTCCCGCAGTCCCGCCGTCCCGCCCAGCGTGACGATGTTAAAGCGTGACAGGTGGTAAGTACCCCTTATAGTAATCCTTTATTTGATTTGTCACGCAGCACGCTACTAACGGAAATTTTTTGGCTGATGTTATTTCTCTGGTGTGATGGTGTCCCTGAATTCTTAAAGAGTTTTGATATGATATTACTGTGGCAATATTATTCTAGGGACTGTTTCGATGGTCTAGTAATGCATGTGCGATAGCTTAATTGTAACCACTGAAAATCAGCGCTGTGCTGTGGGTCCCCCATAGCATAGCACCATGCTGAGTGGAAGCCTTCTTGTCACAGTCATGACGTGCAGCTGTCGACTATTTCTGTTTTGTGCTCGTGATTATAGATTTATTTTGTTTGTTTTATTTTTATTTTACATTGTTTCTAGAGCTAATTATCTTTTTTGTATGCACGTGTTTCTGTGACAAATAAACCTATTTTTCTTTCTTTCTAAGGTTCAATCCCAAGGTAAAGTGTGATAGAGTTTCCATCACGGATGTTCCATCATTAATGGCAGTAAACTTACCCATGATTATACGGGACTACTCACTTGTTATAACTTAAACATTTAAAACTCGAAGGGTAGATAAGGTATTTGACGTAACTAAAGGTAATTTTACGGAACAAAATATTTGCTCATTTTGATAGACTAAACTGTTAGGTTAGGGTAGATAAGTAGAAACTTTTGTCAGGTTAACAAAAGAGTTTCACTTTTATTCAACCTGAATATTGGGGAACTGAAATTGCGAATTGTTACTTGTTATAATTCAGTATATATATTTAAACGTTGCGCGGACCACCTAGTTTTATTATTTATTAATTTTACATTCTTAGTTAATATTATGTAACTAATTTGGAATATTTAACTTAGTTAGTACGAGAGTTCAACAAAAAGGATTTGTACGCTACAAAACCGTACTGGCCACTTTTAAGATCCCGTGACAGTTCTTTGACAATTAATTTTGGAAAAAGCTATGAATTCGTCCAAATCAGTCTAATTAACTGAAATGCCAAGAAATTAATAATATTCTTCGACAAAATTGGGAAACTGCAGCGGTCACGGACCGTTGAGGCATACGGTTACATGGTGCCTTGTTCGTTCAGACGCCGTGCGTTGTTGCAGCGGTGTGCTTGTGTGCGCATGTGGTCAAGCGAAGGGCAGCGCGCGTGAGCGACACACGGGGGGCCGACGTCAGCCAAGGCCGGACGCGGCTGTCGGCGGGCAGGCTCGCGCGCCTCAGCACGCCCCATGCTGCCTGGGTCACTTGCGCCGCTCGACCCGCACAAAACGCGCGCGCTCACTACGATTTACGCGCCGCGGAAGCTCAACACGCGGAAGAACAAAACGGCACAAATGAGAATGCTTGAAAACGACATTCAAATCAAGTCATCCCTATCTCCCTTCCATCCTCTCCCAGCCATCGGACAGAAACTGGAGAGGTCCAACACAAAAGTGATCGTGTTCGACCTCAACAAGAACGAATCAAGCACGTTGGACCGCTCCGTCAAAATACGCGATGTGCTCAAGCCTCTGACTCCGTTGCGGATACATGGGTTCACGAGGAAGAGTTCCCTGGACCAATTGGACGCTAAAAGGCCGCAACAGTTACTCAGAGAGAACACTTACGATGTTATAAAACCGATATTCATGACTGCAGATAATGTTAAAATGAGTAAAGATGACATGTCCATTACAAAGAAGACGCAAATAATACGGCCGGCGCCAAATTCAGAAAACACGATAAAGAAGGTAGAACAGCCAGAAATTTCACCGAAGACGAGGTTTAAGAAAGCAGCTCTGCAAGTAGCGAAAATATCGACGATGCCGGAGACAGGGAAGCTGTTGTGTTTGAGAGAGAGACAGACGTACAGGGTCTGCAGAATTGAGGAGGACAAGAGTATATGCAAACTGCAGGAGTTACCGCATAGTCCCGCGCAGAATCTAGACAAGCTATCCGAGATATTCCAGAGCCTAGAAATGAAAGGTCGCCACAGAGACAAGATGAAAAAGGAGAACAGTTGGTTCTAGGACTTACTAAGATTAAGCGAGTGCAATCATTTACTTGAATATGAGTTTGTCAACATTCGTTGACAAACGTTGCGTTAAGTTATCATATTGAAGTAAAAGTTTATTTTTGTTAACGTTGAATTTATACGAAGATATTGATATTGCTCAAAGTGTAGTTTTGTGTCCTGTTGTGTCCGTCTTGGTATTTTATTAAAGTGTGTTGAATTTCCTAATGGAGGGTCTTATTTAAATCCTTGGAAGAGTAATTTTTTTAAATCTTTCCGTCATCGATAATGAATGTGTGGGAAAAGTCATGTGTACAACATAGATTCAATGTCGTGACCTTGAATGAGTTTGTCAACAAGTGGCGACTTGAGGCTTGCGTGATTTTCCACCAGTTCTTAATTAACCTTTTACACAATCGCCAGTATTGGCCACACTTCTACATCCATTGAGGAATTATTAACAGGTTTGATTAAGCTCTTGTAAACAAACACCGCGATGGATATAGAATTGACAAACAGCGTGGGTGTCCACAGCACAAAAAGCTCGATGGTATTAGTAGTTTAGACGCTGAGTCATTTTTCCAGCAAATGATTCATTCCTGTGGTTATTTGTCGAATAGGAATGATCGATGTGAAAACGGAATGGAACTTTTCAGACTAAAACACATTCCTTCTAACTATAAAAGCTTTAAATAAATGAGGGCTATCGTTTTTGTGCTCACCAGTTGACACCACTGTCGAGTAAGGTCCTGTTGCAGTAGTTTTATTTGATGTTTTGGATATGTTTAAGTACCCTTATATTCATATTATGTTTATTTTATTACATTTTAAAACTTCAAATGAATATTTAGATTATAATGTTCCTAAAATTGGCAAGCATGAAGCAGACAAATCTTATTCTTCCTTCAAGTGCTACCAAATTAGATCCTAACTTTTTACTTAAAATGTTAAGCCATAATTAATCAAGAATGGCACAACCATTACAGCTATTATGAATCATTCGATAAAATCCGTGATAAAAAATCCCGCAAACAGTGAACGTTCAGTACATATTCTGACATCTAGAGACCTCACTCTACACTAGCGCCTCTAGCGGCGAACTCAAGCGCGACAGCCCTCATCACACTGGGACACTATATGGAGGCGTAACCAATGTAACCATGCAAAGTCAAAGTCAAATCAATTATTTTTCAATGAGGCACTTATAGGGCCCTTTTGACTGTCAAAAATACAAGAAAATAGAATTGATTCTAATTGCCCCTTCCAAAAGGTAGTTTCGTATGGTGAAGTTATGAATAGGCAAGAAACTTCATACTTTACTTCTAAATGCGTATGGTGTTCTAGAAATTAATTAGAATCAAAGAAAGTTGCAATCACTCGTAGCGAGTTTCGTAGCGTAGCCCGTAGCGCATCTTGTCGCGTAGTACGTAGCATTTCATTTGTACCCGTTTCGTAGCGAGGTCGTAGCAGAGCGGATTTTTCTTTCGTTGGTCTACGATCTAAAAAGTTGGTACGTTATCCTCATATTGTATTGTTTCGTTTAAAAATATGTTGTCTCACATAGAGCGCCCTTGCTAGATAACCTTGAATAAAAAGAAATAAAGAAAGAAATAAAAAGTATTTATTGAGACTCGCACAGGACTATCAGAAACTAAACTAAACACACTCATCAAAATAATAAAATAAAAACAAAAGTAAAATGAAAATAACAACAGTAAGTCCTGTACGAGGCCAAAAGGCCCCTATCTCAGCATGATGCTGCGACATTAAATATTTAATTTAATTATTGCGACATTAATAAGGCTATCCTTACATAACTTTTGTGTAAATTGGCCACATTAACATCGAGCCATGGGGGTGATAAGTTAAGTTACAACATTTCACCTTGCTACACTTGTTTGACAGTAGATAAAATAATTTAGGTCATTTGAAATGATTTTAGGTTAGATAAACAAAATTTAAGTACCTCAACGTTTCACAATTACATAGATTATTGCAGTGTACTTGTGTGAAGACTGTAGGTACCTATTGAAGTATAATGCCAATATGATGCATCCATCGATACAATGCCGATGAAACCTTCACATCTAACCGGTTAAGTTAAAAACCAACGCAAAATACCTTCACATTTTAAAATACATGGTTGAATTTTTTTATTAGAAGGTTTTTATTATCAATCGATGAGTGAAGGCCCAGACAGGATTTAAACTTTCGGTTTAAGGTTACTGAGATTGGCCTTTAAAAACGGAGTGCATTGGTTTGGTCTGTACCCAAGGTGTTCGAATGAGTAAGGTCACCCAATGTTTTTCACCCTTACTACTTCACCCTTATTTTAACGTTTTCAAACCCCACATCACCATTTTGAAAAATTTCGAAAAACTGAATCAACAAAAAAAAAAAACCATATAATTATCGTACCTGCTCACAAAAATTCACGAGAATCGGTTGAGAAATGCGACCGTAGAGGAGAACAGACATCCGGACATACGAAAGCATTTTTTCCCAAGCTGAAACTTTAATAACATTTGCCCAATAAACGCGAAAGAATTTCTTTGTTATGATTTCACGCTGAAACGGCTAAACGGATTTGCATGAAAATTGGCTCACAGATAGACCATGACCTGGGTAAGGACATAGACTTTTCATCCTGGATTGCAGACGAAGTCGCGGGCAATAATTAGTAAAATATAAATACCATTTAAAACTCTTCTAACTAGGTCACGTTACAGCTGCAATTTAACACCATGCAATATATCCCTAGAATTTCGTCGACTACCTACACAGCTAATAACTAGCATGATACCGATACCATAGATAAGTGCACGCTTCATGTCAGCATGTTCACGCGATCTGTCGAACGGTGCTCTTTGAATAACCTAGATTAACCGTTTGTTGACCAAATTAAACGTTTTGAAGACTCCATTGTTCGGTAACTTTTGTTTTCTCTTCCAAAATCGAGGGTTAATTGGTTATACGACGACTCACCGCCTCGTTAGTCCGCGGTAGCCGCAAGCATGACTGCAGAGCGCGGCGGTCTGGCCTTCTAAGTTTGTATCCCAGGTCGGGCAAAGTAAATTTAGCTAGTTATTTGTCTATGGGGATTTTCTCAGCAGCCCGGAGTTTGTCTGCATTTATGCCCGGTCGATGGCAAGAGCTTTTCCCCCCTATTATGTAGTAGAAAGGAAGGTAAGACTGCTTGACGTTCATAAGTGCCTTTTATGTGCCTATTTGAAATAACTGATTTGACTTTGACTTTGTAAGGCGAACCCTGCAGGTACGAAGGTCCATAACAATTTTGAAAGGAATAACGCTATGTATGAATGAGCGGTGTCATGAGGAAGTTCTTCATGCTCCATTTTTAATTGACGCAGGGCAAATAAGTATCATGTGGAGTCGTGATTGTCAAATTTAATTTTAGTTGTGTCAAAATTATTGAATTTTTTTTTTGCATAATAGCTTGAAGGCCAAAAGTAAGGAATTTTAGTGATAGTTTAGTTCGGTTTACAAGAGAATCGCCACCAAAGTCCTGGGGTCTAGCCGGGCATTCATTTGTACTGAATTTCACTATGACCCGCTGGTCATTAATGTGATTTGAATTTAGAACATTGGAACCCCAAGTAAAAATCGCATGCAAACATTTTCCATAGTAAACATACTAATCCCATTCATTTAGAATTGAGACTTGCATTAAAAAAAAAATAGTTCGGAAATCGAACTGGGTACCGTGAGTGAAAAACAAATAAAATAAAAAAGAACAAATTAAAAAAGGCGCGAATACTGCAAATCGATTTGCTGTTATTCAACAAATTAAACTACAAATTCTCACAAAAATGTCGAGCGACGATAGTGATTTGACTCCGGAGTACATTAAACCCGATGCCATTGGCATTGCTAACAATCTACTCCCAGAAAATGCCTAGGAATCGCACATGAAAGCCTACGACGATTTTTACAAATGGAAAACTATAAAAGGCGTCAAGTCTGTACCTATCTATCTGAATCAATGCTTTTAGTCTACTTCTGGCATTTATCATGTACAAAGAAGTCAGTAAGCCTATGGTGCAACTATTCGATGCTCAGGTCAACAATAAGCATTAAACGTAATAATTATTCAAATTAATACATACACCAAATTACTGGCATTTTTAAAAAGGAAATCGGAAGGACATCGTTTTATCAAATCAAAAGTTTTCACAGCTCAAAATGTGGAGACGTTTCGAAATGAAGCCCTTAACCACAGCTTTCTTGCCACAAAAGTAGGTACCTACCGAATGATTGAATTTTTTTAATTTGATTTGGTTTTGCTCTTGACTCTAGTCTAGGTCAGAGGTGACAGAGACAAAGTCGACGATGGAGTGAGCTTACCCAGAAGAAGCCTGTTCACTCCCACTTTGAAGAGATTTGGGTTGTATGCGTGCGGCAACATAGACGCAGGTAGAGAGTTCCACTCTTTTGTGTTCTAATTCTTTTTGTATAAGTAACTAAAGTAGCTACATACTTACTCATACTTACTAGCGACCCGCTCATGCATCGATCGCTTGTGTGCGAATGTGCAGTTTACTAAAACGTTGCGTAATGTTTCGACAAGCCATAATGTCGAGATTTCTGCGCTCTATCTAAGTTAAATATTAGTAAAATATTAGTAAACCTTCGTTAGGTTTGTGTATGTTATTAAAATTATATGTGTCAATGAAATCTAAGAAAGTAACTTGTAATACATAAGAATTAATATATATGAAAGTCCGTAACTTACTATAACCTACCTGTCTGTTTGTTACAGGTGGACTTGATTTTTGGAGTGAATGGCGCTTGTCGTGGAAATTAACTCTTAAACATTAAAATCGAAAGAGAGATATCGAAAAGCATTCAAATTTGTTGCTAGTAAATTTGCCAGATACAAGGTCGATCATTCGTAGTCCGTGGAGAAAAAAAAAAGTACCAAGCTCTACGCCCCTCTAATAAAAACACTAACAGATTTTTTTTCGTAGTTTTTAATAATGGCAAGTGCACCAGGCAAGTCATCGGAAAAAATAAGATCAGCACCATGCCGAAAGAAATTGCGAAATACCTGAAATTTACAAATGCCGAGCTCCACACGGGCCATTTTTTCAGGAGAACATCGGCTACTCTATTTGTGGATTCAGAAGCAGACATGACCCAGATTAAAAGACACGGTGGATGGAAATTTGATATCGTAGCGGAGGGCTACATTGAAAATTCTATACAGAATTAGAATAAAACTAGTGGCTCTGTGAGCTGTTGATCTCGCAAGTCTGTATTTGCATAGCTTAAAACTGAATAATTAATGTTCACCAGATACCTTTAAACAAAAAGCGCGTTCGTTACACTCGGGACTCAATACGGCGCCCGAGACGTAAGACACTGCTTTATCCCCTTGGTGCATAATCTACTATTTTAGAATGTTCAGATTTGCTGGCTGTTTGGCTGTGTAGATGATGATGAGGCAGCGTTTCTCTGAGATTAAAATGTACTGACAGGTTTTATTATGCGAGTCGATATTGCCTTCCTGTGTGGTCCGTTGTGCCTCGCTTATGAAGGTAAAACGGACCAATTTAAGGTTTTAGACATCATCTAATATCTTAATTATCTACGATTATTTTTGAGTCAAATTAATAAGTAGCGTAGAGTAAATGTTGTTGATTAGTTTTATTCTCGAAAATGTTGCATAAACCGAATAGTTTTCTTTTTCTACGTTGTTCTTGGTCCGTTCTGCCTTCCCTTCCCCTAACGGTGCATACCTAACTGGAAAGATATAGGTGTAGGCTATAGCAACACCTGTGCCTACCCCTTCAAGAAATACAGGCGAGATGGTATGTGATAGGTACCTACCACCAAACAAAATACCCACACAATGCTATTTCAGTTGGTTGGCAAACTGACGGAAAATGCCATTAATGTAATAACTCTTTTGTGTTAGGTGTTCGTATTTGAATGCAACGATAAATGTTTTCATCAATGTGGGTCAATTAGGTAGTTACATCAGGTACCTGCGGGGTAATTGCGTAACACACTAACTGATGGCTTTCATTTTGACAGTATTCAACATTCATTGCGTTATTTACGTTGTTGAGCAGACAAATTTTTCGATTGTACGGAGCAATGGGTTAGCAATATCCTTCAAAATAGTTAAATTTAATTAAGTACATGAATAACAACTTATATCTAATTAATTAACCTAACCTAACTAAAACTATTAACAAACTAAAAAATGGCGTCAAAAAATTCCTCCGCATCGCTGTGGACTGGTAATGTACCCAACAGACTGGCGGTATTGTCACGTTGTATGGCAATGCTTAGCCTCTGGCCTAGGAAAAAGCCAGCCCTTGGGTCACGGGAAGTGTCAAACAGGCGTTTGGAGATTTCCTTGAATAAAATATGGGCACTCGAACCCCACGGCCCGAGGATTTCAACCCCAAACGGCTCGAAAATATAATTACCGACAAGGTGCTACGCCGGACTACGTACAAGGTACTACGGTAAGGATACTTACGCCGCTTGAGGTTTTCTGCAGCCACAGCAGCGGCGCCAGCACAGCACGCCGACACAGGAAGATGGGATGGCGCAAGAGTATCGACACAGTTGCGTCCCACACTAAAGGCCTACCCACCTTCCAAGGAAATAAAGACATGCCGTCCGGTCTCTTGCTATTGTCGCGTGCCAAGCCATTAGGTTCTAATACAGCTGGAACGCCGACGGTGACAAGAGCTCGTCGGATGATGTCATTAATGTTCGCGTGCCGCGGTATGCGACCCGCACTACGGCTGCAAGACAGACCGTGGTGCCCGGCTGTTGACTACTTCTCCACAGCGACAGCGATGAGGAGAACAAAAAGGAGCTCCTAGACGCAGGGAAGCAGCGAGGCAGAAGGTAGTGTCGTCGAATAAAGTTCCTATGTTCGACGACGGTAGTGCATGAAGCCAAAGACCCGACTCCCACTTACCCACAGCCAGTAGGCGCGCACGCTCCACAGTAGTAGCAGACGTGTCAATTAAATTATTCTGTACTACTCTGCAGAGCGGCTCATCCCACCGTCTCTGGGAAGATGGATTGTCGGGTGGATCTGAATTCGGGCAAGTGAGACGCCAGGCATCTATAGTCTCGGTGAAACACGGCACAACAAAATCAATCAGTGTGGATGCTAGGATTTTCCTGATTAATTTCTCAGTGCCGTAAACCGAGGATATGTAAGCCGGTAAACTAATACTAGCAATTTTGCGGACGCCGAGGCCTCCCATACGAATGGGAAGAGTAGCTTGTGTCCAAGCTCGGTCGTCCATGGCCACATTTAAAATCGAAGTTAATGTTGCCGGATAATTTGGTCCATTTTGTCTAAAAGGTGAATGTGCTTCAATAAATGGGAAGCGCGAAGGAAATATGTTAATTTAGGGCCGAAACAGCAGTAACGGATTAAGAATATGGCCGAATGCATGTTAATTTGGAACAATATTTCCGAAACGTCATTGAAATTTTTTATTTTTTCCTCAATAAAAAAGGAAAAGGAATTATCAAAGGTTGGACACCCACGGAGACGAAGAGAGCTTTTTTCAATAATTTTTATTTCTGGAGCTATCGCGTTAAATTTGGAAAGTGTCAGATGTCTGTCAGTACTGTCCGCTAAGTATAGTTCACATTTCGAAAAGTTGAGATCAAGGCCAATAGAATGAAGTTCATTTTTTAAGAATTGAAGGTCAATTAAAACAGTTTCAACATCGCCTCCCAAGGTTCCATCATCAAGATACCAAACGTTAAATTTGGAATTTAGCTGTCGAATAATAGGGTGAATGGCTAAACTAAAGATCACTGGCCCGAGGGGATCACCTTGTTGACAGCCAACAGAAGATTCCAGAAGGTTGTCCCGATACAGTAATTTACACGGGAGTCTGTAACATTGCCAGAGGAAACTAAAAATTTGGGGTATTTCTTTTTTAGTTTCTGCCAGCAAGGTGTCCCTATTAACAGAATTGAATGTATTTTTTATGTCAACGTTCAAGATGACCTCTCCTTTGCCAGAATTTAGATAGGTCGACAAGGCGTGTACGGCAGCCTCGCAGCCCCCTTTGGAGCCATAACCTAGCTGCACGGGCTGAAATTTTTTCGAAACAAACTCACAATAAAATTTACAGCAAATCTTGGCTGCCATACGATGGTAAGTTGTTCCCACGGCAATGGGACGAATGCCGCCATCCCTTTTACGCAGGGCGCATAGATTGGCCCCGTAAAGAACGTCGATGACGGCCTCGTTCACCTTGCCGAAGAGCATTAGGTTAACCAGAGCCGTAAGCTCCTTCAAAAGCAACTCACCAGCTGCCCGGGCGCCTAAAATTTGAAATTGATTCAAAATGATTCAGATTGTGATTGATAGTGTGTCACGCAATTAGGGTGCTATGCCAATTTTATTGAATTAGGTACTTAGTTCAATGTCCCGAGGTTTCAAATCAATGCATAACATAATCAGCCTATAATGTTCCCACTGCTGGGACACAGGCCTCCTCTCTTTGAGAGGGAATGGGCTGTAATCTACCACGCGGGCCCAGTGCAGGTTGGTAGATGTCACATGTCTTCGAATTTTTGGTTCTAGGACATGCCGGTTTCCTCACAAAATATTTCATATTTCAAATCAATATATTTACAAAATTAGTTAGTTATGTTTACTTATGATTATTACTCACATGAATACCTACCTACCTACTATACCTAGTCATCAATATTAGATTGTGAAAACATGTCATCATAACTTTTCTTAATGTTATGTTGGTTAAGTTTTGTCAATTAAAATGGTTAAACGATAATTTGTTATTTCCCACATCACTTCATAAACACTTCATAAATCATCGTGCCATCTTTATTATCTCTCATGTTGTTTTTGTAAACTGTAGTTTTTACAAATGGCATCTTTTTTGCTGCTGAACGTGGTCATGGGGCAACACTCGTGAACGAGGCGTTCACGGGTTCACGTTCACGTTCTCATATTTAGATGTAACTAAAACTTAGTGTGTTATTTCATGTAAGACTTTAAGCCTGTAAATTACAATTTTCCACCTTACTGGTGCGTGTTACTTTCGCCTACACACAGTGTCTTCCCTGAGAACGGAAACTCATAGAAAACAGCATAAGCCATCTCCCATTACGACAAATAAGTACATAGGTAGGCTCTAGAGACCAATTTCTCCATTGCCCTATATACTTCATAGTAATTTCAATTAATAGCCGCGATTTCAGTCTGAAGTCCATAATAACAGATTGACGTATAACTAGTGCGGCCATTGTCAAAGGCCACGCGTAGGAGTACCTGCAGTATGAGTAACTAAGGTTTTTGAATGTGAAGGTCTCGGAATAGTAGAGTGCATGATTCATGAAAGGCTCTGAAAGTAATGACGGTTATTCGTTTTATCCACGTTAGGGTGGGTTTGCGGAAACGCATGTTCGAGAATCGAGCCTTAGCTTCTAAATTCCGCTTATCCAACTAGGCATGGGGTGGATTCTCGAACATGCCTTTTAGGCGTGTATAACTCTTTACGGAACCGACTCACTGATCCGGATCATTGAAGTGATTCAAAAGATTGGTTCAGTAACAACGTTTCAAACGGATCATTTGGATCTGAAACATTATTTTGCTCTGTGCTCTTTCCGCGCGACGCGTCGCTTGCGAGACGACTGAGCCAGTGAGCGAGAGAGGGAGACTGAGACACTAACACACTGGAGTTACTACTGACTCGCGAGTCGCGAGTGAGCGGGTGAGATATTACAATCTATACAAGTCAGAAAGAGATCCCAAATGAAATGTGTATCACTCTCAGTGTTTCATTGTTGTTACCGGTAATTTTACCTTACCTTACCGGTCCTTATATATAAAATTTAATACTATACGTTAGTTTTTTGCATAAAACGCTTGCAATAACAAGTTATTGTTGGTAAGTGTATACGAAACATTCTGTTTTTTATATCCTTTGAGCCAATGAGCCAAATGATCCAAATGAAACATATCAGTGTTTCGGATCATTACAGTGATCCAGATGCAAATGTTCCAATAACAAAAATGATACACTTTGCGCACGCCTAATGCCTTTCCGTGTAGTCCAGTCCAGTCATTACTGGAATAAGCCAGTAAAGACTGGATTTCATGCTGCATATTGATCGCATGTAGGTGTAAAAAATAGACCACCGTATTGCATAGAAAGAGAGATGAATTCCATGTCTCATAAGTGAGAAATTCCTACAGTGCGACGGAATACTCGCAACCGGCGGCGGCGTGCTTGTACCTACTTATGACCAGCACGAGTAGCATGACCACCATAGAAACGAATTTTGTCGACGGAAGAATAGACAAAATGGCAGATTGTTCACAGTTTTTTTTTTACAACCTGTTATATTGTCTATTCTTCCATCGACAAAACCCGTTTCGATGGGGGTCATGCTACGCGTGCAGTTGTATGGACGTAAACCACGCAAAATGAGTATGTAAAGATCGTAGCATTCGGTGTTCTGTAGTTTCTGTCTACCCCTTAGGAAGATGGCGTGAGTTTATGAAGGTATAGTACGATTCAAACTTAATGGCTGTTCGGAACATGAGGCGAGTCTCTGCGCAGTAACCAATTCACGTGTCAGCGGGGGCGAGGGGTGAGGTACTGCGCAACGAATAGCGCACTTCAAAGCCGCCATTAAGTTTGAATCGTACTATATGTATGTATAAATTCCTATTGGAAAAAATTCTTTGTCCGACCTCTAGATCAGTCGAAAAACGAGGCTGTTGATCTAATGCCATGGGAATATTTGCCAGTAAGTACAGACCTACCTAAGTTACTTAGGAATATTGGGAATAATAAATTAATTTTGGCGACGTTGACTTCAGCGAAACATCGATCGATATCAATATCATATAGACCGCTTCAATAAAGAAGAATGTGTCGTTAAATATTGTGAAAATGTCTAGTCTAGTTTTGCAACATTCAAAAACATACATAAAATAACAAAGAACTCTACAACTCTGGCGTTGGTTTTTTGAAATATTTGTTCACATAAAAACATCACGCTCTTTCGTCCGAAGGGATTGGCAAAAGTGTATAACACTGACTTGTCAAGTTTTCCTGTAAGATCATTTTATTTTAGGCTTGTCCCATGATATAGAAGCCTATGGCCTAACTCCGGGTTAGTTAGGTAGGTAATACTTGCCCGACCTGGGAATCAAACCCAAAACCTCACGTTCACAGCAGAATAACTTGCGACCACTAAACCAGAGAGGCAGTTTTGTTAACATTCTGAAATAAATTAATATTCATATCTCGCTTGATATCCATAGTTGATAACTTACCATCGCGAGCGAGTGCGGATCGATAGCTACAAATATTGTATTGCAGCTAAAATAGGACTTTATGATGGCGAGGGGGTAAGTTAAGTGGTTCTGATGGCAAGGGGGTAAGTTAAGTTGATATGATCGCGAGGGGGTAAGTTAAGTGGTTCTGATGGCGAGGGGGTAAGTTAAGTTGATATGATCGCGAGGGGGTTAGTAAAGTGGTTTTGATCGCGAGGGTGTAAGTAAAGTGGTTTTGATGGCGAGGGGGTAAGTAAAGTGGTTTTGATGGCGAGGGGGTAAGTTAAGTGTTTATGATGGCGAGGGGGTAAGTTAAGTGTTTATGATGGCGAGAGGGTAAGTTAAGTGGTTGTGATGGCGAGGGGGTAAGTTAAGTGTTTATGATGGCGAGAGGGTAAGTTAAGTGGCTTTGATCGCGAGGGTGTAAGTAAAGTGGTTTTGATGGCGAGGGGGTAAGTTAAGTGTTTATGATAGCGAGGGGGTAAGTTAAGTGGTTCTGATGGCGAGGGGGTAAGTTAAGTTGATATGATCGCGAGGGGGTAAGTAAAGTGGTTTTGATCGCGAGGGTGTAAGTAAAGTGGTTTTGATGGCGAGGGGGTAAGTAAAGTGGTTTTGATGGCGAGGGAGTAAGTTAAGTGTTTATAATGGCAAGAGGGTAAGTTAAGTGTTTATGATGGCGAGAGGGTAAGTTAAGTGTTTATGATGGCGAGGGGGTAAGTTAAGTGTTTATGATGGCGAGGGGATAAGTTAAGTTGATATGATCGCGAGGGGGTAAGTTAAGTGGTTTTGATCGCAAGGGTGTAAGTAAAGTGGTTTTGATGGCGAGACGGTAAGTTAAGTGTTTATGATGGCGAGGGGGTAAGTTAAGTGTTTATGATGGCGAGGGGGTAAGTTAAGTGTTTATGATGGCGAGGGTTAAGTTAAGTGTTTATGATGGCGAGAGGGTAAGTTAAGTGTTTATGATGGCGAGGGGGTAAGTTAAGTGTTTATGATGGCGAGGGGATAGGTTAAGTTGTTGATGGCGAGTGGGTAAGTTAAGCTGTTATGATGGCGAGGGGGTAGGTTAAGTTGTTGATGGTGAGTGGGTAAGTTAAGCTGTTATGATGGCGAGGGGGTAAGTTAAGTTGATATAATCGCGAGGGGGTAAGTTAAGTGGTTTTGATCGCGAAGGTGTAAGTAAAGCGGTTTTGATGGCGAGGGGGTAAGTTAAGTGTTTATGATGGCGAGGGGGTAAGTTAAGTGTTTATGATGGCGAGGGGGTAAGTTAAGTGGTTGTGATGGCGAGGGGGTAAGTTAAGTTGTTATAGACATTTTGCTTAGCCTGCTGTTGAAAGACCGGACTTAGCTTAAGATTTATTTAGTCTAAAGTAAGTCTAAGTCTAAATAAATCTCTCATTCCATAATATTGTATTCATGTGTAGCCACAAAACGTATTACATATTGGGTACATAAATACACATTTACTCAGTATTATAGAACACAGATTGTAGACGAATCATATGAATTCTTGTCGATCTTTATGAGGCTGACTTAAATCATCGAACTTGAATATACTATTAATTAAGTTACAGTTCCTTGCTTTTATCCTTATATCACGGAACGGTGTTATACAGGTACCGCTGCGAACTTATCAAGAGACGAATAAAGCATTACCAACGGAAATATACGGGGTATTGCCTCACGATTTTTTTTTAAGAATTCGCACCTAGAGCGACAAACCGAAATACGACTTTTTGTAGAGTAATGAGGAATTTAATAAAACGACAGATTCCACATCTTATTTAATTTAATTTTTATTAAAATTATCACTTATGAGAATACAACTTTCAGTACCTAATATTCTTCTCTAGACCTATACCTATAAACTTTCAAAAACCTCACGTTGCTACACTCCTTTTTAGGGTTCCATAGCCACAGGGCCGGATTTAGGGGAGGGCATCCGGGGCGACCGCCCCGGGGCCTCCACAAAAGAGGGGCCCCCACAATAGAGACTTCGCAAAAAAAGTATATTTTTAAATTCCGACAAGTAAACACTAGTAAACAACTTTTCCTTTGATATTTTTTTTTCGCTGTTTTACACACGGTGTACAACGGTTAAGGTACCTTGCCCTTACTGCTCTATCTAAAAAATCCACCCTGTTTAAAAATTATTGAAAAATGCGGAAAAAACAATTTTTCGTCTGTTCCACAAAGTTTTCGGGGCCTACACTTTTTGGTTGCCCCAGGGCCTCCACACGCTTAAATACGGCCCTGCATAGCCAGCATAAACGGAACCCTTAATTTTATATTCAGGTTCAAAACTTAGATTCCCATCAAATATCGGATGTTTACTCTAACCTTTATCAGTCTTCTTGCCAGTCAATTAGGGGTCATCCATAAATTACGTCACACTAATTTCATGATTTTTAGGGCCCTCCCACATCCTTGTCACAGGTAGTCATACTTATGTGACGTTACATATTTTGCAATTTAAAATAAAATCTGTTTATAATATTGATAGAGATGGTATTATTTTAAAGTCACACGATATCACACTTTGTTGACCCACTCCCTCCCACTAAACGTGACGTAATTTATGGATTCTTGGATTTATGGACCTTACAACTTTTCGACGAATTCAAATACTTTTCAATATTCGTGGTCACATAATAATATTATGCACTTGTTATTATTATTTTTTAAATCCACCTTACTTAGAAAATCTACGTACAGACATATTAATATTTAAATGAGCATAAAATGCTTTACAAAATTTAAAATCAAAACCACATTTATTGCTTGTGATGACTAAATAAAGGCTGCTAACTGCTAGTTTTCACTACAGATACTGTTGTAAAATATCCTTGTATTGATGATTATGATATAGGAGTATTAGATATACATCGAATATATGGAAAAACCACCCAAAGGAACACTAAAAACACATTAGGCTAAATATTTTGTAGTTGTTTAGATGGTTAAGGGCGAATTTCACGAATGAAATTGAAGGCGTCCAGCGGTGCTATTCCCTAAGCATACAGCCTTGCGAACAGCGCTGCCGCAGCGACGAAACAGCGGCAAAACAACGTGTTTCGTTGCTGCGGCAGCGCTGCGCGCTATGCTGTGTCCTTAGAGCATAGCACTGCAGCACATTTCAAACCGCGTTCAAGAACGGTCAGTGTAATCATTTTTGTGAAAATATTAACACTGATAGCTCTTAAACGCGGTTTTGATGTGCTAATCGTGTCCAGTTTCATTCGTCCTAAGTGACTTGGGGTACGTTCCGAATTGCAGTGTAATCGATTTGAGCGTGCTTACCCCCGTTCCGAATTAGCGTGAGCGCGATAATGATGTCCCGTGAATCGTCATAGATGACGTCATGACATGCGCCATCTTGCGATAACGCCGACCATGCCTTATTAATACATCGTGAGCGCTGTCAAAAATGACAGTTGCGCGTTGTGCTGTTGAGTTGTTTTGAGTCGCATCTTTTGTCTCATACATTTCAACCAACAAAACAGAAGTGCCAATGCGTTGAACTTCCATTTTCAAAAAGAATATCCAGTCGGTCTTTCGTTCTTGTGCAAGGTTTGGGGTTGACGTTGAGCGAGCACAGTGAGCGCGTTCACGAGCGTTCCGAATTATTGACAGCTCTCAGCTGTCATAATCGTGATATCTAAATCGGAACGCAAATTATTATTGATGTGAGCGCTATGAGCGATTATGGCGTAATTCGAAATGTACCCAAAGTCAGACAGTAGACAAAGATACATAAAATGCACTATTGTTGAATCTAGCATTCTATTTAAATTCATAATTAAAACATGACAGACATTCTAATACAGTTTTACTTTTATATTATTTTTTCTTATAATAAACTTATATCCCAGTCAACATACTACTGCCCCCACTGTTCTGCAGCTTGGCTATTTCGTCTTTAAACTTAGAGATAGTTTCTTTAGCCAGGTGTAGCTTGTCCTTTAGATCTGATATCTCTGTGCGGACCTTTGTTTGTGCGGTTGCTATCTTTTGTAGGGTTTTCTCTTTCCTTTCTTCAACTGGAACAATACAAAAAGTTTATCGTCATCAACAACATCATTTCAGCCGAAAGACGTCCACTGCAGGACATAGGCCTTCCCTAAGCACCGCCACTTCGACCAGTTTTGTGCTTCTCACATCCAGCGGATTCCTGCGGCCTTCACCAAGTCATCGGTTAAAAGTATATAATATAAAGAAATAAAAAGTAGCTCTGTTGGTCTAAAGGCGTTTACACATTATGCCGCAGCGGCAGCGTTTTTCGCCGCCGCGGTATCAAGACTATCCAAGGCTCGCCGCCGCCGCCGCCGCTGCGTCCTACATAAGGCTCCATACAAATCCAAGGGGGACTAGAGCAGCGGCGCCGCAGCGGCGGCGGTACCGCTGCCGCTGCGGCATAATGTGTATACACCCTAAAAACAGTTTTCTATAATAAAATACAGTCCTATTAAAATGTATGTTGTGCTTGTTTAACTAATAATTTTACACACCCCAGCACACACTTCCTTTGGCTTTGTTTACTAATTAATGGCAATTATATTTAGATCATTTATTTGTCCGTTATTTGACGCAGTGGTGGCTCAGTGGTAACGGCCGCGACTTACGAGTTGTAGGTCGTAGGTTCGAACACTTCGAAACCAGACAGGTGCTTTACTTTGTGTAAATTAATTCATCATCACTGCTCTCAAAACCGTGAAGGAAAACATCGTGAGGAAACCGGCATGTCCTAGAACCAAACATTCGAAAACATGTGACATTTACCAACCCACACTGAGCCCGCGTGGTAGATTATAGCCCACTCCCTGTCACCGAGAGGAGGCATGTGTCCCAGCAGTGGGAACATTATAGGCTGATTATGCTTATATGTCCAAAACATGAGCACACATGGCATGCAAGATGTAACATTTAATTATACCACAGCAGTCATGTTAATGTTAATGTGTGTGTGTGTTGGTTGTCAATATGGTAATGTTTATGAGATTTTCGCACATTTTCACCTACAGTATTTTTATTTCACGAAGCGACGCGCGCTTTGCTTGTGGTTACCAAGTGTACAAACACGCTGTGAATGTGTGTAAGTGCAGGAGCTCTCGGTACCGTCCGAGACAATAGCGAAGTCGGAAATGTGTGCTCGTATGTGTTATGTGTTGACGCTACTCGTCTTCAGGCACACATTCACGGCGGGTTCGTATACTTGGTTACCACAAGGCAAGCACGCGTCGTTTCATGCGTTTTTTTTATACCTATAATGACTTCCTTCCCATGCTACCTAAGGCCACAGCATAATAAAATGTAGTTATGTATGATGTTCTTAGGCAAAACCCATAATATTTAAAACATTTTTAGAAAGGAGGTCAACAAAAGCCCATATAACTTTGCCCAAACATGTACCTCGGAGGTACACGTGCACTGAATCGTAGAGAAAAAATAAAGGAAATCGAAAATAATTGCATTTTTATCCTTAGATAATCTAAAAATACATAATAAAAATTTTTATGCATGTACAATTGCATTACATTTGGTCAGGGCTTTAAATACCGGTAAAATGTTCGTAACGTTACCTCTATTTGACAGAGTTACCGTTAATATTTAAATAACGGTAATAGATTTAACGTTACTTATGCCACATTTTAACGTTAATCTTTATTAACGTTAATTGTTAAATAACGTTAATTTAACCGTTATTTTTTAACTGTTATCTTGTGAAGTGGAAGTAATGGGGGCGGAGGCACGCGGCGGGCCGCTCGCCGCGCCGCTGTGGCCCTCTCACGCGTCGCTGTGATGCCGTGCCGATAAAAACATTGTCTGATTCTTACGCGTGACTAGTATAGTGAGCTGATTTAGTCAGTGATAAGTGTGATAACTGACAATTTATCCAATATCAAGATGAGTGAAGACAATAATCAAAGTAATTAATTTACTTATTTATAGTTATTACAATAGTCGTTGTAAACATGCAGGATCTAATAGTCTAACGCACCGCCACGGCATGTCGACTGTTGTCACCGACCGCCGCGTGCCGTTCATATGTATGAGCGCTTACATTTACGCATTTCAGGCATCCCCCGATCGCGAGGAGGCGAAACGCCGGGGCGTAACTCCGCTGCCGCGAGAAATCGCGGCACAGCGGGCGGAGCCCCGGCGGGATCTCATGGCGGCATGGAGAGTGCGACTGTCGCAACCCAGCACAGGGCACGCCACAATTGCGGTGGTAAGTCCCCTCTTTGAGGAGTGGTTTGAGAGGCGACACGGCGTCTTCACCTTCCGCCTGACGCAGGTCCTCACCAGACATGTCTGTTTCGGGAGGTTCCTGTTTCGGATAAGGCGGGAGGAAACGCCCGGGTGTTATCATTGTGTGGATCGACCGGAGGACACGATGGAGCATACGATGGTCTGCCCAGCTTGGGCGGAGCACCGCCGTGTCCTCGTGGCGGTTACCTCTCGCGTCCAACCCTGCATGCGTAGCATGACGCTTTCTATTTCTTGGAAGAAAGTACATAGCTAGTTCGTTTCTCTATTTTTGACATCGCACCGTAAAAATCCTTCTACAATCTGTCATTTTGTCTTTCGTTTCTTCCGATCGCTGTCTAGGTCTTTTTATATGTAGACTATTTCAGAAGAAAGATTTCTATCCCAAACGTCAAAATCACTCTGACAACTGACTGTTGTCTAAGGTAGTGAAGACAATTTGATTTTGTAATCACCATGCTAAAGACATTAGACAACTTTTTACTCGACGGCCCCAAAGTATAAAATTGGAATGGAAAAATTGAATTTTTCACATTTTGTATGGAAAATGTGAAAAATTATTACCTACATGTTCAGTTTTAGGGGTTTAAGGGTTTGGTAAAAGGGGTCGAAATTTTCATTATTTTTGCGATAGGACACACCATTTTCGAGATATAAGCAAAATAAAAGAAAAACGTGAACGTTTTACTGAATTTCGTAAAAAGTGCAGTTGACTCTTTCTACTTTGCTGCCGTCGTACTGTCTTCACGGAACGTAATTTTTGTCTATTCTTCCGTCGACAATACCAGTTTCTATAATAGTCATGCTACGCGTGCTGGTTCAGGCCATGGTACGGAGCGAGAGGGAATGGGAAGCCGTCACCTCCTTCTACGAAGCTGTAATGCTTGCGAAGGAGGAGGCGGAGCGCGTGAGGGAGAGGCAATCGCTGCGCCCTCGCGCCCCTAGACACCACAGGAAGAGACACCCTGGGCGTCAGGAGTCGTTTGCCGACTCCCGGCCACCGTAGGCGCGAGCTTGCGGTAAGGACCAGGCCCAGTTCAACGGCGCGTCGTGTTCCACGCGCGCCTCAAAGAGATGTCAACACCATTGACGGGGTCCAAAAGGGCCGATGTCTGCCGGGGTCGCGGATTGTTCGAAAGAGTTACCGTGGCCCTGGCGAACAGCAACTGAAGGAACACGAGTGGGTTTTAGTCAGTAAGTCTGACACGCCCTTCCGCTCCACCCAGAGCGGGAGAGGTCATTTGAAGATTTCCCACCAAAAAAAAAAAAACTATCCCCGTGATGCCTGAAATTTGCCATAGGTAAATGGGCTCAATTAGGGGTAAACCAGTTTATTTTAAAGTCAATAGCAAGTTATCGCTTGCCCTTCAGGAAGAAACCTCGTCTGAAATACCCAACCAAAAATTTTGCGTCTCGAACAAACCAACTCACTGCAGGTATTACACACGAATGAGGCGCGACGGCGCGGCGGCGGCGCGGCAAAGCGGCAACAGTGCATCTATAGTGATCCAACGCTATGCCAAAGCGAGCGCACAAAAATGTAAATCTACGGAACGGCAACGTAGCTAAATTAACGGTAAAATTAACGTTACTTGTGTATTTTACGTTAATGCTCAATTAACGTTAAAATACTGTTAAGTTAAAAAAGTAACGTTACTTTTTTGTAACGTTAGTAAGGTATCACATTGAAATTAACGTTACTTAACGGTAATTATTTTGTTATTTGGTAACGTTAACAAGCCCTGCATTTGGTTGACATTTGGGTTGACAATTATTTCGTAAATGTCATTCCGTTTGTTCGTGAAACAATAGTGGCTGAAGCGACGTCGACAGCAGACAGCTGTCAACGTGACAGTTTTTTTTTAATAAGTTTGGTAGTTGTTCTTGTGCCGATCATGGTATAAAAAAACAAGGTCTGGCACTCCGAGAGTGACACAAGCTTACGTCACTATCCAGTTGCTACTTTATTGCAACAAAACAAGAAGTATGGAACATTTTGATTCACCGTTCTGTTAAAAAATATATACCAAGCATTTAAATTGTCGTTTTGTTTTTCTAATCAAATGAAACAATCCAATTTAAACTTATACCGACGTAATTGTTAGTTAAAACCTCATTGATTTATCGGATTCGCACAGGTAATGAAGGCGGTTGGGGAGTTATTATGACACACTACTGGTAACACAGCAGTGATGACGTAGGCTTGTGTCACCCACGTGACCACTGTCTCGGAATGCTATACCTGGCGAAGTATATTATTATACCATGGTGCCAATCAAAGAGTGCCAAAATGGTGTTCTTTTTAGTAAGCTAAAAGTTATTTTATTCTCGTCCCCGGGTAAACCATGAGAAAAATATATAATTTCAATATTATTCAGTGTAATCTAGTGTATTTTATGCCAGTAAGTGTACCTCGGTACTTCGTTTGGGCAGATTTTGGTGACATCCTTTCTATTTTTCTTCTTTTGCCCTAGAATACAAAAGAGCTATCAATACTAATATTATAAATTCGAAAGTAACTCTTTCTGTATGATACCTTTTCACGCCTAAACCACTGAATGGATTTTGATAAAATTTGGCAAGGAGATAGATGGTATCCCGGGGAAGCACATAGGCTACTTTTGTCCTGGTAGCACGTTCCCTTGGAATCATTTCCGACATCCTCGCGAGCGAAGCCGCAGGCAGAAGATAGTTATGTATAAAACTTACAATCAGTATCGTGGTTCCAGGGCCCATTGGTGATGGGCTTCACATTGTTGAGCAGATGCTGCATCAGCTGTGTCGGCTCTTGGAAGACTATCTCTTCATAGGACTCACTGACAAGGTTCCGGCCCACTGTGGGTTGGGCACTGGCACCCTCAGTTGCTGGTGATTGGAACAGCTTCAGAATGTGGTATAGGGTTACCTGTAATGTATTGTCTTGTTAGTTTGGCGTGTGTCGATCTTGTTTTCAACTAATTAAATGTTAGGATTTTAGATGATGAATATAGTTATCTCTAATTCTTGTAAACAAGAATTATGAAAATCAGTGATGCTTCTCTGTTTTTAAAAAGAATCAAGCAAGTATTATGATTGTTTAATGAAGCAGAAATAAAGCAGATTAAGCTTAAAGTCAATAAAGTTTTTTAAATCTATTTGAAAAGAACAGACTTGGATCAGATTTTATGAAACTTGAAATAAAGGCTTATTTTGAAAGTTACTCACAGGCCTCTCATTAGGATCATGGAAGTATATTTTGATGACAATCTCGAACTCTCCCCAGCCAGTCTCCGTCAACTCATACGGTGGCTTTGTTATTATTCTGTTGGGGTTAGTGTAACTCTCGTGCAGTTTGAAGTGAATCTTCTTGATGTATGCTGACATGTCTTCGTTTTCATAAGGCTTGACATACACTGTCCATTGATGAGTATGGCCATCCTCTTCACGTTTTTTACCAAAGTATCTTGCTATGTTCCCATATACTACAGGTTTTACGATGACTAGCCCCTGAAATTGATATAACGAAGTAATTATCTTTGTTACAAGCAATATTCTATACTTAGGTACAATTTTTTTCAAATCTTTCAGTAGTCTTCTTAGACTACCCCGGAAGAATGTTGAAAGATTTCCCGCCAGACTTTAACCTTTTATGGGCATTTACATACTGCAAACACAAACTGCCAATCAATTGTGTGTTTATTTGAGAAGACATAGTATTTAGAGAATTAGAGACTGGGTTAACTCAACGTAACGATGTACTGGATATAGGTATATTTAGTGAAGATACCGGCTATTTATTTTCAAGATTTATTTTAGAGTAGGTATATTTTGACTATTGTGAATGTCAATAAGAGTTCTTATAGAAACCATAATAAACAACATAGTTACGGTAACATACCTTGACTCTTCCCCCTGAGTCGGGTCCGAAGTCTGTTTGCAAGCTCATATCCAAATCTTTTTTGGCCGACAGCTTGGAAACTGTATTTTATCCCTTTTGTATACAAATAACCTCACTTTTGTGATGAGAATACAACAACTACACTTTGACAGCACGTTTTTTTTTTTAAGTGTTTGGTTTCATGTATTTTAATACGTATTTTAGAATCTAATAAAATTTATTAATACTAGCTTATTATCGTCCCACTGCAGGGCAAAGGACTCTTCTCATACAGCAAAGGGCTATAGGGCTAGGGCATAAAGCAAGGGGTCTGAAAGGCTAGCAGACGACACCTTCAGTCGACCATTTCAATTTGGCACACGATCCACTAAACGCCCTGTATAATATACCTTAATATAATAAAAAAGGAATAAGTACAGACACTGAACGATTGCGTTTCACAACTTCTTCACTTCTTTAATATCATATGCTGTAGCAGTTTTTCAATATTAAGTGCTAAATTGATCGAAGGCTGAATAATAAGTTTTCTTCTTTGAAAGAAAGAAAATCCGTTTTTCGTCGTGTCTACATGACAGTGGATTAGATTTTGTTGGCCCAAAACGTAGACAGAGTGCCCAAAACTTCGTCACTTCCATAGACTAATATATAAGTATATAACGAGAGCCACTTTCACGGCATCGACTGGGGCTGCAACTGCATTTTTTAGGGCACAGAGGGCAGGATAAGAGGTGAATAATAAATGATAACAATAAATAATAATAAGCAGGTAATGAATAAGAATAATGAGTGCCTCATTGGTCTAGTGGTCGCAAACATCAGGTCCAGCAGCATGAGGTCTTGGGTTCTATTCGTCGGGCGAAGTGTTATTGCGTTTTTCCATCAAAAATTTTTCATTAGCAGCTACGAGTCTGGATTTCTGCCCGGTTGGTGGCAGTAGGCTCGCCCCCTATTACATGGAATTCAAACATAACTGGCGAAATTAGGGTGTACTATAGGTATACCTCTGCCTAACACATCGGGGAAATTTTATAATAAAAAAAATATGTTGTCAGCATTTCTTAATTTTTCCCTATTTCTTCGTAGTATAGGTACGACGTAGAAAGGCTAGTGACCCAAGCTATTTATTTGTTTAATTGAAATATGCATTCCTCGTAATCTCAAGGTAACTGAGTAATCTTAATCTCAAGGTACGTATCTAAAATTATATTTAAGCTTATCCACAAGTTTGTGGGTGTCAATACTTACCTACATATCCGTACTGGTTACAGATCCTAAGAGATATTATAGTTATAAGCTTATCAAATGAAACACGCGGTTTATTTTTCATATTTATTGTTACATCTTATCAGAAGGCAAGTGAACAATGGTCCAACAAGCTCTTTTCTTAATCGCGACATCATATTTAAATAATTAACATTAAACTAACTACATAATTGCATAGGCTCTAAGATATAATGAGCACAGGAAACAATCACAACATTAAGAATTGAATGTGTTGTCGTCACACGACGGCTGCGGTGCAGGGGGGTTCACTGTTTAGGCCATTTGGCAAAAAATACACCAATATTACAATCTTACGCTATTACATGCATCTATTAACATCAATGGGGATCATAATCAAGGGTCGGATTAGTGCAAGTTTATAAAAAGTAGGTATATAAGCAATCATTTAGCCTCGTGTGACATTTAAAATTTGTGGTCCGTGCGTGTGTTTTCTAGATCTGCCAGTAATGGATCGCTCTCCTCCTTGAACTTTGACGAGCGTGAGCCATGTCGCGACGCTGATACTCTCTGCGAGAACGTGAGCAGCGTAGGCACAAGAGAACTGCATGGTGTGGCTGGTGCAGAGCGCGATGAAGTCCGAGTTCCGGGTGAGATTCGTGAAGTCCTGACGGGGTAAGCGACTGATAATGGCATGTATAAGCTCGTTTTTCTTTGCCTTGGCGTTTTTTTTACGCTTTCAAGGCGTCTATGACGACGTTCGTCACTCGTCCTCCTCAAAGTAGAATCCCTGGATGTCTGTGTAGGGCTCGTTGGCTGCGGGGGCGACTCGGGTGGATCAGGTTTACCGGTGTAGTACTGTCGCAAGCTGCCGTATGCCTCGTGCATGTACATATTGTTGTCATCGTCTTCATCGAGATTTTGTTGGATTGGTGGTGATGAACCAAGCCTTGGTTTGCACCCACCATCGCAGTACATCTCGCAATCAATAAGCTCCAATTCAAGGTCAAAGTTAGAGTCCTGAAAAAGTATATAGAAATGTGAATATTTGGTTATCATCTCTTTTAACATCGGTCATGAATGACCCAAACTTGTAGGTGTGAACTATTTACAGCGTGATATATACTTCAAATATGTACCTGCAGTACAAAATGTAGGTACAGTTAACTATATATAGCAAATATTTGGTCATTTTTAAATGTGCGGTTTACGCATTTTTGATACACGCTGATATATCTACATTTTTGATTGTAACAAAATAAATGTGTCTTAGAGTAAACCCACTAACCAAGGGTTGGACTGGCGAAGTAATAAGATTGTCCCGGAAGGCGGCGGGTGGTTCGCGGGGTCTGGTGGGCGTGGGTTCGGTGCGGGAGCGCTGGGGGGCGGGGGTGCGCTGCTCTGTCAGCGAGGACAGCGATCGTAGCAGCGGTCCGCACCCCACGCCGCACTCTTCGTAGTTGCTCGCGCACGAGTACGGTGGTGGAATGATTGTATTTGCCTGAAGACAATATGGAATTCCATTATTTTCGCCCTAAAAGCTCTAAAGCTTAGGTTTCTTAAAACAGCGATAGGGATGGCCTCCCTATAAAGAGCTTTTTCACGACACCGTAAAGTTCAACTGCATCGGTTCCGATCGATCCAATCGGTCGGTATGTGGCGGCCACCAGTACCTTAGCAAATCCCAGCCTAAGCATTCACAGTTAGCCATGAGCATAGTCAGTCTTATGGTTGTATGATATTGTAATCACCACACTCAGCTAATTGCTGGAAATTTCTTTCTTCCAAAAATGATAACCTAATTGGTTAGAATCAGCAAACATCGCCACTGCATTATGATAAGTTTTCCAACTCGAGATTGAAGTTGCCATATAGATAGGTAAATGAAGACTGAAGCCCCACGAATGACAACAAAAGCTATGTAGGCACTTATACAACTGTAACCCACTTAGGTACCAGTTTTTTCTAGTAACTGCGACATACCTACTGAATTTTATTAGCCCACCCTTTCGTATTAGGCTTTCATGGATTGGATGAATATACATTTAGCTTACCCACTGTACATACGTTGATGCCCTAACAATTTCGCGCATGTGGACATTGTAACATCTTTCACCGTCCCACGACCGATTCATGAATTATATAGCGACCCTGGCGCATAACGGGCCAATCAATCGATCAATGCGGTTGAAATGTCGGATTCAATATTTACCTCATTTGCCGCGTTGCATATGAAACTGGAGTTGAGAGATTCTGCAGTACTCGTCGCTGATAGAGAGCCTGAAATTGTGAAGTACTTTTTAAAACACACTGTACTTTTTAACCTCATTTGGTGACCAAATTCATACTGACTGTCGTAACGTTAAGATTGGCAAGTCTCAATACTCCTTCATGTTTTTTAAAAGCTTTTTTGACGGGGTCCAACATTTTTGAATATCGCAACCGTTTGAACTGATACACGTTTTTACAGCAACTGTTTTCGCTACGAGTGTGGTTACATTATTCCTACTAAGTAGGTAATTCAATTAGGTTGAAAACTAGCTGCGCTCCGTCTCGTCGATCTGTCTCTGTCTCGCCCTTAAATCGAATAGATGTAGATCGCTTGGGTGGTTTTTATTTTAATTATTGGTATGAAAATTTGTTACAATGTGTGACTGAGTAATATAACTATAGTGACTGTAATTTCAGTTAAAGTCGGGTAAAAACTGAAAAAAGATGAATTCAATATTAAAGGAGTTATGAATAAAAGAAAATGAATGAATGATATATTTATTTGCAAGAATGTGGGTTTATGAGTTAATCTACTTTCTATAAAAAAAGGTTCGAAAACATACCTGGTGCACGAATTACATAGTTCCTGAAGTAATGAACCATGAGGTAGTTTCCGGCTTTACCATCCCCTTCTCCGCAGGTGATGACAAGTGGGTATAGATCAGGTTTAGATGCAACCTGCGACAATAGAAGAAAATGTTAAAAATAATATAAATCAATGATTTCTAAATGATTAACAACACACATTAAACTGCTATAACAAAGCTCTTTAACTCCCTATCATTATCATTTTTATAAAATTTTAAAAATAAAAACAGCATAAAAAGCATGCGAACATCGAAAACAACAAACAGCCTCATACCTTTAAAAAAAAAAAGATAAGTTTCAATAAAAATAAAACTGGCGAAAACAAATAAACCTCCAACTGTAGTAGTTTCACAATAAATCACTTCAGAATAGGGTGGTGGTGCCTGATGGAAGGATCCGCAGCGGCTGTAGCGAGGCGGAGGGTACACTGAGCCGGCTGAGTCATGCTCAGAGGTCGGCCGTCGCACGCAGCACGCCATCGAACACATGTACACCCCATGAGTAGAAGATCTCTTGAAGAACAGGCACCAGATGCAGCAAATCAAAATACCACCGAGAGTTCCCAGAAGAAAAAGCACGGACCTGTCAAATAACAAACAATTTTTTATTTTAAGAAATTACATAAATGCAGCTAAATATCATAAGGTAGATCTGTGGCACATTAATGCAATTGACTTTAGTAGACACCAACTGAGGTCCAAATCCAAACAGCAAACCTAACTTTCACACATATAGTTTCTTAATTATCAACTCATAAAAAGGGTATTTCTTTAAACGTGGTAACACCAAGCATGATTTTACTCTATCACAAAGTACTAGACAAAAGTTTGTTCTGCCAAAAGCATGGAATTAATAAGTACTATCGTACATCGCCAAAAGTTCTTTTTCAGCAAAAACCGTTCTAATTCTTCTTACTAATATTTGAAATCCTCACCACTGCGCATACCAAGCGTAAGTGTATGGTAAGCTATGCTCCTTGAGCGGTGTATCGTCGGCATCCCGCGGAAGCGTTGCGGGTGGAGTGTTGTTGAGATGCATTTGTGTCATGTTGACGCGCCTCGGCTTGGCCACATCGGTGCCGATCTCGCAGCAACCGAGGTCGCAGCACACCCAGTGTGGTGGACATAGATGTCCTTCCCTGCATTCCGCTTCAGACATGGACTAGAAAATAACGGGACTTGTTAGACTTTTAAGATATTCGTTGGCCTATTTGGTTCTGATGAAAGTTTACCGAAATAAAATAATCCAAAGTTCAATAAAAATCCTTCTTAATATCCAATCAAGAAACGTTCACAATACACATTCAAAATAGTTTTAGCACATTAGATACGAGAGATTTAGAAGATGTAGGTACAAATTCAATATAATAACATACATCATGCCATCAAAACTGCTAGTCGAAAGATCAATAACCACTACAAAAAACAAAAGAAACTCCCACTCAATACAATTCGTCTAATCGAAGAACGATAAGCAATGACTTATCAATGTTCAGATTATAGAGAGCTCGAATGCAAAGTTAAGAGAAGCATACGAAAGGACATCAGAAAATACAACACAGAACTTGTGCATGCTACTCTAACAAACAACCGCTCCCTCAGATCAGCTATGTTCCGTATGGAAGTAGGCAGATCTGCAATCACTCACATAAAGGACAGCAACGATGTAAGACAGGGATATACGGCCAAAATAATTGAAATATGCACTCAGTACTAAATCCTTGTATTCAGACACCAAAACTTGTCAACACACAGCTGCTCTTACGCACGACCAGACGCTATCCCGATAATAACCGGTTATGAAGTCCACCAAGCACTTAGCAGCATGAAATACAGTAAAAGTCCTGGTGAAGACAGTATTACTACTGAATCACTTCGAGTTGGAAAACCAACTTTATATTACATCACTTAAGCAACGTTTTCAGCTCAATTCTTAAAACAGCTATGTTCCCGAGTAAATTCTGTCATTCCAATATTAACTTGCTGCACAAAAAGAGTGATAAATCTGATAATTGGGAATTATTACCCTATTGATTTTTATTATTACCCTATTACCCTAAAGTTTGGTTTCACATGATTACAAAGTTTTCTGAACACTGAATAGGCTGGATTTCGTCGAGGCCTTTCAACTACTGACAATCTACAGTCTATATATCAGGTGATTGAAAAGCATCAAGAGGTCAATCTACCATTATACCTGGCGTTTGAGGATTACTCGAAGGCTTTCGGCAGCCTAACATACGAAGCAAATTAATATTCTCGGCATTCAAAAACACAAACCTGTTACAAAAAATATATTGCAATAGTACAACAGCCATCAGCATTCATACCACCAGCACCGGGCCATCCTTTCCAATTTCACGAGGAGTCAAGTAAGGCGACTTGTTGTCTCCCAAACTCTTTGCAGCTACGCTGGAAGAGGTTTTCCAAAAATTCACTGGCAGAACAAGGGTATTGTCGTCGGGGAAAGGAGATTGACCAATCTACGTTTTGCCGACGACATTGTCCTCTTTTCTTACTCAGCAGCTGAGCTAGGCCAAATGCTCGAAAAACTGAGCCACGCTAGTCCTTTAGTCGGACTTACGATGAACGTGTCGAAAACAAAGTTGATGACGAACAGCTCCGAAAGCAACGTAGAAATTGGGGGTGTGGAGGTTAAGTATGTCCATGAGTAAATTTACCTCGGCCAAATAGTACCCTTCCAGGCGAGACAGGACAAAGAAGTCGCTCGACGCACAGAAAACGCCTGAAAGAACTATTGGTCGATGAAACATCTCATGAAAGGACCGCTTTCACTAAAACGAAAGCTCATGGACATGTGCATTCTTCCCATCGTCACCTACGAAGCGCAAACATAGTCTCTAACAAAGCGTTAAAAGTCCGAACTTAGAGTCTGCCAACGGGATATGGAACAAAGTATACTTGTACATATTATATTATACAGTTGATCTGTCGAAAGCATTCGATCTTGTCTCACAGAAAATATTAATTTTAAAGTTAGAGGGCCTCGGTATTAGAGGTCTGCCTCTTGAATGGATATCATCGTACTTGACTAACAGACAACAACATGTCACGATCACCAGACTTGATGAAAATAGGGACATGACAAACTACACGTCAGAATACATAAATATAACACGCGGCGTCCCCCAGGGTAGCATATTGGGTCCCATTTTATTTCTACTCTATATAAACGACATAGTTAAGGTAACCAACCATAAATGCTTCCTTTTTGCCGATGACATTTCCATAATTGTTACTACCGATAAGAAATATAAAACGATTACTGATCATGAAGCGGACATAAATAATACAATTAACGATCTAACGAAATGGTTAAATAAAAATAATTTATCTATTAATCTTAATAAATCAGTATACATACAATTTAATAAATCTTATAATAACAAATTTAATTTTAAAATGGACATACCGAAAATTAGACTTGTAACACAAACTAAATTTTTAGGAGTCATAATTGACGAACATTTAGACTGGAACGCGCAGGTTGATTACGTTTGCACTAAAATAAATAAATTTGTCTACGCGCTGAGACAAATTAAAAAAGTAACTAATATTAAAACGGCTGTGATGTCATACCGCGCATATGTTGAGTCTTCACTACGGTATGGACTAATTATGTGGGGAAATGGTACTGATCACAATAGAGCATTTGTCGCCCAAAAGAAATGTATACGAGCTATATACGAGATTCCATCCGACGAATCATGTAAACCGATTTTTAAAGAGCTTGGTTTGTTACCGTTACCTTCATTGTATATTTATGAAGCATGTATGTTTGTCAGAAAACACAAGGAACTTTTTAAAGCAGCAGACGAAATAAACTCGAGAAGTCGACGTGACCAATATAGACTTGTGCTGGATGAGCTGCCTAGATCAGCAAAATATAATAAAAATTCTTTGGCTATGTGTGTACGGATTTATAATAAAATACCAAATGACCTTAAAACATTGAATTGTAAACTATTTCAAATACAATTATATAAATGGCTCAATAATAATAATTTCTATAATGTTAATGATCTTTTAAAATGAATTCAATGTGTATATAATATGTAAATGTAATTTAATTTAATTCAATATCACAATGTATTTTTAGTAAGTAAGTATGCATGCTTTAATCGTAAGCAAAACATGTAGATCAAAAAAAAAAAAAAAAAAAACTGAACATCTTTGTATACCATGTTTTAAGCAAATAAAATATCTTTATCTTTATCTTATCTACTAGGCGTCAAACTCACAGACCGCACTAAGAAGAACTCAGTTTGTTCCAAAACCGAATAGCGGACTCTGGCCGCACAGCTGCTGGACTAAAATGGAACTAGGCTGGCCACATTTGTCGCATGTCGGAGTAGCAACACGCAAAAACCACCACTCAGTGGATACCAAATAGCTGGAAAGGACTACGCGACAGGCCCAGAAAGAAATGACGGGATGAGCTGGACTCCTTCTAAACGAATTGGCCCACAATCGCAGTAGACCAGGAAAAGTGGAAAGAGGGAAGGGATGCCTTTGCCATGCAGTGGCGCAACATAAGCTTATAATATTTAATAAAAATGAGTTAGAGCCAGATCACACGTACCACAGTCACACCACAAAAATATGTGGACGGGCGCTATTTTGTATGAAAATAAATAGTTTATTCACACGGACCACGTTTGACCGTCAAAATAAACCGTGTCGACGATACCGACTACATCAAGGCCACGTCGCGGGCACAACGCAACCACCAGCGAGACCACGCTCTAGCGGGCGACCACATCGCAAACACAACGTTGCTTCGACGTCGTCCTTTAGGAAACCCGGAGCCAATCTGTCTATCTGCAAACACTAGCCGCAACATAACCACATCGCAACTATTAGCGACAACGCAATCACATCGAATTTTTGTAGATTACCACAACGCAACTGCAAGAAGCTGCAGCGACACTATTCACACGTAATGACGTAAGCACTGCTTGCCCATATTTTATCGCTGCGATGTGGTGTGGTTGTGATACGTGTAAACGGGCCCGGGTTGATGTTAATATGCTCGCCACCCATTAGGTACAGTCGCCTACACATCAAGTTACCACAAACTGTCAGATTTTCTCATTCGATTTTGAACTTAACCATCAGCGTTTTATGATTTAAAATTGTTTAGAGAAATTTGACAGTTTCGTGTAGCTTGACCTGCTGGCGACTGTACACTGTAAAAATGAAAGACGATGTCGCACTTGAAAACGGAATAGTAAATCCATTACCATAGCAGAATCCTTCCTTCACTAAATAATGTATATCTAGAAATTGTCCTCAAATAAAACATATCCTTAATTAATCAGGCATAGCAGGCAAAAGCAGGCCCTTGCGACCAGTGACGTACCTATGCTGTGGTGGTGGTGTCCCTTAACTTAAAATATATAGAAAGAAAGAAAGAAAGAAAATACGTTTATTTGCGGTAAACATGACGCAAAGAAAAAACACAAATACAAAACAGAACGAGTTGGGGGAAAATATGCGTCACATCCACGCAAAACGGCAATCGCTCAGCATAATGCTACGACCAATATAACAATACAACTGAAACTTTTAGAGATACAGGTATCTATAGGTAAATTTAACCTGCGACCCTGAACCCAAAAGCTAGTCACTGCGTCATTCCTGTTCCATTTCCGATTATACGATCCATTTAAATATTTTTGTATGAAAGTCAAAGTAAATATAGTACCGCGTTTCAGAAAACCGAATTAGTTGAAACTGTTTATCCCAAATACCCGCCTCATTTTAATTTCAATTCGATGTCGACATTGTAACGCAAATGAGTTGGAAAACGCGGCGATCCCACTTTGATTGATGTGAAGCTTTTAGCTGTCTGAAAAGCGCATGATGAGTAGTCTTTTACATCAGTGTGACCTATAAATACAACAGAATGCAGACTCGCTTTTCGTATTGAAAGCTATGCATTTTCTTAAAGATGCTTCAAGAGGTTGACTTCTTTCTGAGTGGCTCTTCGTGTGAGCCAAAAGATAGTGGTCGTTTTCTCATCTCTGGCTTGTTTACTTGTTTTCTTGGTTCTTTCGGTATTTCGTTTTAGGAAGACTTGGCTTTAATGGCCTTTAGATAGGTACTTACAGTTCTTTTATATTTATTTTACCTTATTAATTGCATCACTGTCAAAATCACAGTGATCATAATGCTTAGGTACCTATATTATTTTTACAATAAGGTTGTTGGTGGGTTGCAGCTGTCAGAAGTAATTTAAATGTGAAAGGACTGTACTGTATTCTACCGCGCTAACGAAGAATACAATAACTCGATTTTGACGCTTCCGAGAAAAACGCGCTCAAAGTTTTGAACTTTCATAGTGAAATATAAGTTCTTGCGTTCTTGCTTACTGAAAAACCCGAGTTCCTGAAGGATTCATAAATAGTTACTTAGAGAGAGTTAATAGATTTCGATTCGCTGATTCCGAATATATTATAACTCAAAATCGTCCAAAATCGAGTTATTGCTTTCTTCGTTAGCGCGGCAGTATTGTACTGTTGACTTTACGTGTAAAATGTACATCGAGTACACGCTCATAATGTGGCCCAGAAGTTGTCCTAATGGTGACCTTCAGCAGCTTGAGAAAAATACTGTTGAAGACGTATTTTAGTAGTTCAGTGAGCGGGTCGATCGAAGGTTAAGCTACGTTTGCCGCGGTCGGTTCGTGGATGGGAGACCATCCATTACATATCGGATCCCTTTCATCGTCATTCGTAGATCTTTTACAGTCGTTACGGGTAGTCAGAAGCCCAAAAAGTCTGACAACCAGTCTTACCAAGGGGTATCGTGTTACCTAGTAACTAGTTTGTGGAGGTCAGATATGCAGTCTTACCATTTAGAGCTGCATCCGGTTAGACTGGAAGCCGACCCCAACTTAGTTGGGAAAGGTCCAGGCAGATTGAATGGAGTGATAAACATAAGTGGCTTAAATACGCCATCAGATATCATCAAAGGTGTAGTCTCCGAAGGTGTAGGCAGAAGCAAAACGTCGATAAACCGTCCAATCGTAGTATGCAAAGTATGATAGGCCTGTTTATCTCTGTTTACATTCTGCTTCCCACGACATCGTTTTTCTCTCTTCTTATTTCTGTCGTGAAAGGCTGCTACACACTCTCAGAATATAAATTATGTTCCTATAATTGTTTTAAAAGAAAAAAGTACCTAGTAATGTTATAAATCATAATTATGTTGCAGTAAGAATCAGTCAAAATTCATGTGAAAAAGTTTGGAGTCGCTAACTAAATGATATTTAGGTATTTTGTAAATTGGTAAAAAATTACGATTTTTTGTATTAAAACTAAATTAGGTCCTAGGCCGATTACTCTGAGAAGAAACGCCGAAATAAACTCAGAGGTCAAAATCTCTTTTTAAATCCAAATTACATTGTAATAGTCGCTTCCGCCGATATTCTTAATTCATTCAAATCAATATAATTATGTATGTCGTAAATAAAAATAATTCAATATGTTGTTGTATTATATAAATTAGGGTGCATTAAGGGAGCGAGTGGTTGCCATGGCAACCAGGTTGTTTGTAGATTACGATAACCATTGTTTTGTTGAAATATTTTCAACTTCTAAAACTTCAAAATACAAAATTTAAAAGAGCAGTTATAAAATGGCCTTCATAAATCCTGTGCATAGTAATATTGCGAAATGCAAGGCTTAATTTGAAAAGATACAGTCACGTTTTCATCTAGAGTTTTCAATCCGCCCACGTTCAACTCCCACACGCCCGCCCCACGAAACAGGGCAAAGGGCATAGTTCAAACAGCCATAAATCAATACTCCGTTGCATCCTTGTTAATAATACAGGTGACCAATGATAAAAATAGATTGTAAGTACGTAGTTTTAGCGGGAATCCGGGCAGCCTGCAACGCGCATGATTTCCACCGATCGATCGCGCCATCAAACCGGGTACAGAGCTACAAGTGCTTCTATACAACCTTATTATCTAGATCTGAGCTAGAATTAGCTTTATTTAATTTATTATGTATTGCGAGGAGATATTTTGGTTTAGTAACTGTCCGAGTATGAGGAAATATGGTTTGGATTGACGCTGTGAACATTTATCAAAATATCGTGAAACGAATACGTTCACGGTATTTTGGTAGAACGTTTGAGAAATAATAAAAAAAATAAATAAAAAAAATAGTATTTGATAGGCTAGTTATATAAGTATATTCTTAATGAATATTAGAAAACCACACCAAAAAGAAGACACAATAATCTAAAATCCAAAAATAGAAAAAAACTAAATACTTACGGGAGCAGGTTCTGTCATTAAAATCCCGATAAGAAAAACAGCATAAAAGACGAAACTCATTGTGGTTGTAATGAGCAGAAATTTCAGGTGCGACATCGAGTAATTATATAATCACATTATTGAACATAATTAACGAAAGAGCAGTGTGCACTAACACCTAAGTCACGGGGCGGCTGTAAATGCTATGTTTTGGCCGCCATATTGACATCTGTCCTCATCGCGGGCGCGCGTGCCACTGGCTGGCTCTTTCTGCCGCTATGCCGTCGCCAGTACTCTATCAAATGCGGAGCCAAAGAATACCAAGTCCAAACAATGTTACACTGCAACAAAGATCCTGTGGCACTCGAATGAGTAACGGGGGGCGTTGTAGGTAAAAATTGTGCAATTGTTTTGTGAAATGAATTGAAAAACAAAGATGGCGGCAGCGGTAGTTCCAATTTTGGCCACGGGGAAAAGAACCTTGTAGCGCTATATGTCTCTGTTTTGTTTCTATAACTATCTACAAACATCAAAAGAAAAGTGTCTAGGGATAAAGGTAGGCATTTAAAAAAAAATGCCCTACTGAAATTAAATAAAAATGTCTATTTAGATTGCTTGAAAAATGTTTTCGTACGTTTAGATCGCCAATGTAGGCACTCTCTGCTTTTGCATTAAAAAAGCTATTCGTGATTTTTGTTTATGCTGGATTTTCACCTTAGTTAATCCTGACATTAAAATGTGATAAAAAGATAAACATAAAAGTTTTTAAAGGTTTAAAAACCTTTAAAAACTTTTATTTTTATCTTTTAAATTAAATTAATTAAAAATAAATTTACTTTTATTAATTTTATTTTTATCTTTTTTAACAAATAGTACTCTGTATTTCCGCCGTTAACGCGTTTATATGTAACACAATCGCATCGATTCGTCATACTCAATATGAGATTATTCAAATCACGTTGCGGAATGGCTGCCCGTGTACGTTTGGCGAAAAAAAAATTCCGGTGTGTGTACAGCATCCATATTAGGCGGAGTCCTTTTTTGAAGCATAACCCATGCGTGCTCAATGGGATTCAAGTTTGGCGATTGAGCAGGCCATGGTAGGACGTTTATAGCTGCGGCTATTGTGTTTGCAACGACTCTGGTAGTGTGTGGACGTGCATTATTATGCGTATGCAGAAATGAAGCACCAAATTGAGTCTGCAAAGGAATGCCAATATCTGATACAATCAATTTCTCAAATCAATTAATTTTAGAATTAATGATGTCCTTATATAATAACTTATGGAATTTTTGATGACTTTTAAAGAGTAAACTGTCTGTGGATGTGAGTAGCATTCAGGCTACATTGATTATTATTTTAATATTGTGAATGTGAAGACTATGTGGGTCATTGTTGCTTTTTTTTTCTCTCCTCAGTTAATTTTAATCATGGTCTGGCAGTTTGAGTAATTTTTGTGGCCTACCCAAATGTCTTTTCTTTGGTATTGTTCGTCGAATCGTTGAGCTCCTTAAGTTCTGAGTTGAGCTACACGATTACTGACAAATGCGTGCACTGACTGGACAGGTCCACTCAATCTGTGTGGTTTTTCCTCAAAAGACCATCTCAGACACAAATCTACATGGTCTTCACATGATCTGACCAAGATTATGTCTGGACTTTAAAAGAGACTGTGACCTCTGAGTTTGTTTCGGCCTTTCTTCTCAGAGTAGTCAGATAGGAAACGCCGACCTCATCTAGTTTTTAAAATATGATTGACGTGTAAAAGTGTTTGTTCAAACCTACTTACAGAAATAAAATCATTTATCAATTATCATTAATCGTTTCAGCGTAAATCTGTGCATTGAGATTGCCTCTGATCCAAAATCAGTTCAGTTCTTCCGCCGATTCAAATACCCACACATATCATGATTGTTCCACCAATGTATTTATGGACTTCCTGGCATGATTTTAAACGTGCTGCGCGTCCAGTGGTCCTCCAATACCGTGTACGTCTAGAATCTGGCGTCATACCAAAGCGAGATTCGTCAGAAAAACCCACAAAACGCCACTCTTCTTTTTCCCAATTTCTGTGTTCACGAGCCCATTGTAAACGGGCTCTGCGATTGCGGGGCTCACTATGTGGTACACGTAGCGGCCTTCGGAAACGGAGATTGACTTCATGCAAGCGATTTCTCATGGTTTGATAGCTTATTAATTAACATCCCTGAAGAGCTATGAAGCCTCGTAATCAACATCATCGCGGTCATTTTACGATTTCGTCGAGCAGTAATTTGTATGTAACGATCTTGTCTGCGTGTGGTGACGAGAGCTCGTCCTCCACGTTACCCTGTCACTTTACCAGTGATGCGGTAACGTGTCCAAAGTCGACTTATAACACTCTACGTAGTGCCCAGAGCGATTGCCCCAGCACGTTGTCGAGAATACCAGCTTCCAACATTTCCACGGTGATCATTTTATTCGCGGCTTAAATGACGTCTTCTCTCCATAATAACGTTCTTTTGTATTTATTCCACTGGCAGAAATTTTACTGCTTTGGCCTAAAACCCGTTGCAGGATTATAAGTATAGAAATATAACTTGACAGAAGATTTTAAGTAAAAGAGTAACGGTGGAGTTTCTTGCTCATTCTTCTCCATACGAAACTACCTTTTGGAAGGGGCAACTAGAATCAATTCAATTTTTTTGTAAATTTTGACGTTCAAAAGTACCTTTTATGTGCCTATTTGAAATAAATGATTTGACTTTGACTTTTATAATTTTTTGGCCGAAATTCAAAAACCATTCCCTTTTCAAATTACGAAATTTCTTAAAAACGAATCCATAGGACTTGAAATGATTTTTAGTAACTAGCAAAAACATACTTGATCCCTAGACACTTTTGATGTATGTGTATCATCAAGTCATAATTAATCATACTACAGATTGCAGTATGATTATAAATGGCAATCAATTAAACAGCTAAACAAAACTAATTTGCTAAAAACGTAAATCTGTATAACTATATAGTTAAGTAAAAATTAAATGCTGTTCGTTGGTAAGCGCATCACTTAAGAAAGGCTGGACCGATTTGGCTATTTTTTGTTTTAAATGTTTGTAATAGTCCGAATTATGTTTGAAGAAAAAGAAAAATTGGAAAAGTTGCCAGGAAAATTAGTAAATTCGGAAAAAACTGAAATACCTTTTATCTATTGGATTTTTGTATGAAACATTGTTTGGAAAGATGAACGTCTTTCGGGTCAGCTAATATAATATATGATACTAGGGAAAAATACCTAGAACAGTTTCAAACTACAAAGAGTCGCAAATTGCCTGTCCACTTCACGGTATTATCAAGCCCCCCTAAGCCCTATTAAGCCAAGCGCACATTACCGCCACAACAGGCCGCAGCGCAACGCATTTTTATACAAAAAACTGTGGTGCGGCCCGCCTGTAGTGTGCGTATTGATAGAAAAATGTACGCAAGCAATGAAGGAGGATTTTTGTAATTTGCGCCCGAATTTGCTCAAGCCTTTGGTTGCCCTTCTGTATCCATTTACTAGTGGTTGGAAACAGCCCCTCCCCCACCCCGTTGTAAATATAGATGCTGCCGCGAACAAGCGTGGGTCTGTAGCACTGGCCACTTGGTTTTTACCATCAACATTACTTTTGCGGCTGAGAAAAAGAAAACTTTCCTCCAAGTGGTTGTTTGTTGCGGACCTTGTTCTATGAAAAATGTTCAATGTAAAAATGCACGCTTGTTTTTCGAGCTGTATATTGATGTTCCGTGTGTAGGTAGGTACCAGGAGTTCAGGAATATCACTCAATACATTGTCGTGTTCAGTACTGATACGGAGTAAGGAGGTTCAAAGGTCGAAGTAGGACCCGTTACGAAAGCCATAAACGATCGAATTCCGTACAATTTACAATGTATTGTCTTTGATGTTATCGTGTTTACTGTGTACATGAATTACGTGGGGAACAAATATAATAATAAATTATGCTGCTTTAGGGGGGAAAATAGATTATAACTGTAGAATATCTGAAAGAAAGGTCGATTTATGAAATACATTATTATCTTCCTGCCCTTGTGCCATGTTCCTTGTGGTCTGCGCAACACGTTTTTCTCCTCCAGTCTCTTGTCATCCGTTACTCTATCATTCATTCCTTTTTTGGATGACCCCTGTAACACAGGTTTTTCCTAGCATGGGGGTCATTGATCATTTATTTTGTACCAGGCTATTTGCACGCTTAAATTAAGTGACTACCTGTATCTGTGTACTTTCTTATGTCAAATAAATATATTATTATTATTTTTTAACCCCCGACCCTAAAAGAGGGGTGTTAAAAAGTTACCGCTGTGTGTCTGTGGCACCGTAGCTCTTGAACAGGTGAACCGATTTTAATGCGGTTTTTTTTATTTGAAAGCAAGTTTTCTAGCGGTGGTTCTTAGACATGTTTTATCAAAATTGGTTCAGCCGTTTCAAGGTCATCAGCCCTTTTTTGTGTCGGGGGTTTTTCGATTTTACCTATTATCTTTCTATTATCACTCTCACAATTAATTCATATTTTTTTTGGTCTTCCTCTCCCTCTCCATCTATCAACATTAAATTCGTGAAGATAAAATAATAATCAATACTTACTTAGTGTTGATCACGATAGAAAAACAGCTACAAGACTTCGTCGATTTCTACGACACGCGTAGGCAGCGATTCCACGAAACGAAACAATTAAAACCGTATCCAGTCAAAAAACAAGATAATGATCTATAATTTAGTAAAAAAAACACCTTCATTTCATACAAAAATAAAATTGGAAATTCTGAGAGTTTTTGTAAGCAAATATAAGATAATTAGTTGTTTACACAAACTCTTAGAATATTTTATTTTATTTTTCTTTTACCAAATAATATCTTAACTAGAAAGCGACACCTTTATTACGTAGAACAATTTAACAGAAAAATACGACAAGGCTTTGTAAACAACTTCTTATGTTCATACTTGTTATCGAAACCGTGTATCACCATTATTATTTTGTTCAACTCACTGCTGGTGACTATAGGCCTGCTTCCCTGGTCTATGCGAGTCTGAAACCTTGTATACTTAAAATATATTACTCATTTACCATTTTTCATGTCACAAATTAACTAAATCCAGTCAGTATGTGCTTTTTTTTAATTCAGACGTAGTCCGTACATTATATAAAAATAAAATGATAAAAACACATTACATTAAAATAATGAAAAACAAATTAAACTAAATTACTCATGTTACACATTAGAATTAAATGAAATGCAAGCGGAAATAATCTTATTATATTACTTACAAAATACCACGCAAAACATAATTAATACACAGTCGGACTACGATTACATAAACTCCTTCAAAGTATCCTAACTTCCCTAACTAATACTACAAATTTGCGAAAGTAAGTTTGTTTGTTACGCTTCCACGCCAAAATGGCTGAACGGATTTAGATGAAATTTGGCACACATACAGACCATGACCTAGGTAAGGACATAGGCTACTTTTCATCCTGGATCGCAGACGAAGTCGCGGGCAACAACTAGTTTTACCAAATAACCAGATGTCCTTGTATATTTACGTACTATCCCAGTTGTCTGCAAACTTAGCCTTGACCTCTGCCACACCCAGATTAAATTTGGCGCAATGAAAGTCGTATAAAATACATAGCATATTGTGTGTAGGCGCCGCGCTGGCTACGGCGTAGCGATGCTCGTAGCACCGTAGCACCGTAGTAAACTTACCGAATTACTTATTCAATAAGTAGTTTGTAGGAAAAAATATGTCCAAAGTAGGAGGCAATTCTCTTGAGATGTAAGGTTTGGATGTTAGAGGAAATTGGGGTTTTCTATGTAGGTAGTTTTGGGCTTAATAAAAAATTAAGGTAACATTTATTTCTTAAATTATGTAGGTAAATAGGCTGTATGGTGGCCTACTACAGCAGTGGTGGCCCCATGGTAACGGCCGCAACTTACGAGTTGTGGATTTCGATCCTAAGCAGGCACATTACTTTGTGTAAATTATTTCATCGCCACTGCTCAAAACGGTGAAGGAATACATCGTGAAGAAACCGGCATGTCCTAGAACAAAAAATTCGAGGACATGTGACATCCGCTAACTCGCACTGGGCCCGCGTGGTGGATTATGGCCCACTCCCTCTTACAGAGAGGAGGCGTGTCCCAGCAGTGGGAACACTATAGGCTGATTATGTTCTGTAAGATAAACAGGAATGCCACCCCACTGCTGGGAAAAAGCCCCCACAATTGCTAAATCAAGTTTCTCCGACTAAGTACAGTTATACCTTTCTCAATATATGAAAGTGGGAGCGTATGAGAAAGGAAACTATATTAATGTTTAACTATATTATTATATTTTATCAAGGAATATTCCTAAATACACCGGCAGGCCCTAGCCCTGCCTATCTACTTCTCTAAACAAACTACCATCACTTTTCCTTCTAAACCTTATTTCAAACTTGCTTGACTGTTCGAGAGTAACCATCGATAATATAATTACCAGCCAGTCAACATAAGGTTGACAAATGCAGATAACCTCTACAGTACCTTGTTCTAAAAATACTTAGTAACTGAACTGAAGACAAGGTTTCTTTTCTATTAGTGTAAAATATTCAGTAGGTAATACTACCTCCCTTATTAACAAACAGTGACGTTACATTAATACTAACGTACGTATCTCTACATAGTATAAAACAAAGTCGCTTTTTTGTCTGTACGCTTAGATCTTGTAATCTTCGCAACGGATGTTAATGCTGTTTTCATCAATAGACAGAGTGTTTCAAGAGAAAGGTTTATATGTATAATACATGCATATTATAGTAGAGAAAAGCCAAGAATTTCAAGGATTTGTAATGCGATGTTGTAAAAACATATTTTTGTGCGCTTACATTGCAAACACTGACTAACCCTTACGAGATAGATTAAAATAATGTAAATACTACATAATTGTATATCTTAAAAACATCTACAAAAAAGTCCGCGATAGTATGTCTCCTACAGATAACCCACAACAACTATTTTTATTTTTTACACATTACAAAAAAAAATGGGGTTTTTACGAAGCTATTTTAAATAATACAGTATTATTAATTACCAAATTAATTACGTTAGCTACGTTGTGAATTTAATATATATCAAAATTGCCTTTACTTCGTATCATTAAAAATAATATCTTAGAAGATATCAGACATTTAAAATGCAGGGGCAGAGCGGCCGTCGGGCCGTACGTCCGTCCCGGGTGGCAGCGGCCGCCGACCGGCTCGGCGGAGCAGACGCGGCGCGTGCATTATAAATCAATCTAATATGTTACTAAATATATAAATAAAGGTAGCGATCAACCCACTTTTAGCATACGATCACCAATATTATTAATCACTCCACACTGACACCACATTATCTACATTGCATCCGTGCGACGCCGGGGCGGGTCGCTAGTAAATTATAAAACAGGATACATGAGGACCCCGGTTTAGAAATATCCCATTCTGACCATAGATTTTAACGCTGCGTCCACGTAATTTTTTCCAAAAGGATGAGTTATCTTCGTCTTCCAGCTCATTACCTTCTACGGTGGAAGTAGCTATCGACACGTACTTAATACAGCCTGGCTTATCGTGACTTTGGGATTTATGATTGATCAATAACCACCACCCTAATTACGTAACACACTGTCTATCACAATCTGAATCATTTTGAAGCTTATTGCTAATCCATTGCTTCATATTTTCGAAAAATTTGTCGCTCAACAACGTAAATAACGCAATGAATGTTGTTGAACCGTCAAAATGAATCCCATTCCTACTGTTAGTGTGTTGCGTAATTACCCCGCTGGACAATATTTATTTGTAACCTCCCAGTTTGGTATCTATTTTTTCAAATGAAAGTGTACCGGACGGGCGTGAGACGCGATCTGTGTTAGGAGGTTGTATACCTATCCAGATTCTTACGCCATGAGGATAGGCCCCTCACTGTCCTAGCGGCGCTGACGTCCTATACCGATAGGTTCCAGATATTTTCTCAGGTAGTAACTATATCCTGAAGTCTACACGGGCACGGGTATGTTGTTGAAGAAATAATAACACAGAATAATTTTACAAGTATTTTCAGGAATTCTTCTGGTATACTAGTTACTATATTAAGCCTTGTAGATGACTTGTCAATGACTACGAATAAAAAAAAATGCATGCTTGCTTAAATGCGGACAATCTTTACCTTAGCGAGAACCCCGAATAGGTTCCCTTTTTCGAACTTTATTCATTCTTATTTTCACTATAATTACATGGTATTTTATAGTTAAACTCATAATAGCCACGCCATAGCAGTTTTGAGGACGCCCATTTTCAATTGAAGTTAGCAATCAATTGGATTAAATGAAGGTGATAATGAAATTAATGAAATAACTAACTTAAATAACAACATTGTTTTTTTTTGGTTGCCTTTATTGAGGTCATCAAAGTTCTATAATACTGATTAGTTATAAATTATGAGTATTTCACTTAGATATTATTTATTGTTTGATACAAGTTATATGAGATGTTTAAGTACTTTCGGATTCCTTACAATATTATCTGTCTACTGAAGTTATTAAAATTACTGTATCTACATTTAGTAATAAGATATTACAATTTATGTAGGTAAAAACTAACTTTTTTAACAGAAAACTGTCTTACATGCTAACTTATATAAAAGGTACAAAACTAATTACGAAGTTACAGACCTACAGAAATCTAATATCTAAAACACTGCATCTAGATTTTTCAGGGTGTGAAGCGCCAACCTATATCACTTATATTACTCTTTGTAAACGCCTCTGAACGTGTGTTGATACAAATCCTTAATTACAAAATGACTTTTTCGATACAATTTTGACGCTAATTACGTTAACTAATCACTATGATACACATGACTAACTTTTTCCAAGTCTAAATACTATCCAATGTGACACATCGACGCGAACAGAAAGATCTATCAATAAATATCAATACCCATTTTGAATGCCCTTAAAACTATCTTGTATCGGCTAGGGAAACAGCCATAGCCGATATATCAGAAATATAAAAATGTCTTGGACAACTGTTAAACCTCGTTGTTACTACGCCGTAGCACTGATGCTACGGCGTAGCAACAATTATATTCAGACGGTAACTTATACACAGAAATTATTAGCACAAAAACGGTTTTTTATTTTTTCCAGTTTCCATTATTACTCCAAGTGTTCGCCATACGATATCAATAAGTCAATTCGTCAGTCAATAGTTATTTGTTATCAAGAGTGCAACATGTAACTTTTCATCCCACCTCAGCGAGGAAATGACTAAATGCAAAAAAAGCATTTACAATCACAAGATACTTTTATTTCAGTTTAGGTATTAATATTTATTAGGTACTACATTATGATAGGTAAGTATTACAGAATAATTTTTAAATTATTTCAAATAATACTTAGGTATAATTAAGAACATTTTAAAGTAACGTTGCTACAGTTACTTAAGTTGAGTGTAATATTTTTGTTAGGTACTGTAATGTTGGTGTTAGTGGCTTGTGTACTGTTTTCAGTAAACTATCTGTCATACTTAATAGTTGTACCGATTCATCGGATTCCCTTGGCGTAAATGTTGGCGAGAGAGGGCGATGGTTAGGTGTTTCCTATCGGCTCATTTTTGATGTAGAAGGTCCAAGGATCCGACTGAGGCTCTTTCAGTGTAATGGCTCCTGTGATGCCTTTACATATTTTAGACTTATTTTGGATGGAATCCTCTATGTATCCCTCTACAACCGCATTGGACTTCCAGCCTCCATGGCGCTTAAGAGATAGGAGATCAGCTCCTGAATCGGCCAAAAGTGTGGCTGAAGTTCGTTGGAAACAATGACCCGTGTACAACAGGGGTTCTGGAAGTTCAAGAAATGTTGCTATTTCTCGTGGGATACTGCCAATTTTATTAGCACCCATAGGCTGTCTGACACACTTTCCGTTGCGATATTGTAGAAAAAATCTATTGATTGGAGTGTTAGGCGGGCGTAAGGCTTGATATTTCTCAACAATTCATACGTATTCCTTGCGAATGACGAAGTTGCGGTCTCTTTTTGTCTTTGTATTAGGTAAATTAATTAATGGTAAGTCATCTGAATGTTTTTGATATTAAGTTGTGTTAGTTCATTAGTTCGACATGCTCCGTTTAAACCAATAATAAGAACAACCTGTAACTTAAAGAGTATTGTAGTAGATAAATTAATAAAATTGATATGCATGCATAATTATGCCTATCAACATCTACTAAGTACGTATTAGATTATGTTATGTAGTTGATTAATATACTTAAGTAGATACTGAATGTGCAACTGACTTACTTTGGCCGCCAAATATACGGAATCAGGTGCTTCGTTAAGAAACTTTTTAATTTCAGATGCTGTGAACACCTTCGATTTATTTGGTTGATGACCAGATGTGGCTCTTTTTAAAAATGCCACTAATTTAGGATAGGTGTCGATATGTATGTCTTTTTTCATCTTTATTGTTGCTTTTAGCATTGAATACGTACTCCATAGAGTGGTTGATTTCTTGGTCTCGGATAATTCAATAAATTATGCCAGCAAAATGTTTTCTGAGAAAGTTTTGGCTCCTCTAGCTAGTCGTCACGTGTTAAACATATCGTACTGTTTCACATACTTCTCGCGTGATTTTTGAGGGAGAAAGCTCATTTGCGCATTATTAACAGTTTCTTCAGTCAGTTAGTTCTATTGGCGTCAAATAAACTTCCTCGTCGCTAGAATGAGTCATTTTAGGAGTTTCACTTGTTTTAAAGTTTCTTGTTTTTAACCTAAGGCTTTAACAATATGACGTGAAAAGAAAATGGTGCGCGCAAAGCAAATTAAAAAAAAGTACACCAAGAAGGTTCCGAGTCTGAGTTTTTAACAAATTAAAAAAGGTTGTGTGATCAATTCGGCACCATGGAGGTAGAAGTAAATAGAATGAGTAATGATGTTTTGAATTCACAAACTTAGTGCACACGATGTTCTAAATTCAATTTACTTTATCCTCTAGCGGATAAAAACGGCTTTTGCACTCAGATATCGAAGGGCAAAAATACTCTTTCCGAGATAGGGGGAGGTTTTTTTTTTACATGTTTTATAATATTCGTCTGGAAGCAATTCTCGTTGCAAATTGTGACCTTACATAGATTTCTGATTTGGTCACACAGGGAAACTCCAAGCATAGCCCTCTCCATTGCCCTTTCGGTGACTTTAAGCCTTCTAATGAGGTCAACTTCCAATGATCGTTAACAACTTCGAGTGTGAAGTCTCCGATCTTTGAGTGCTAAATGGGCAATTGACATTGTTTTGTCCATGTCCATTTTTTAAGCAGTCACAAGCCGTGTGCCCGATGGGTTTTCCCATTGACAAAGTTGACACATTTCGATTTAAATTTATAACCGTTTAACACCTAGGCCCTTTGAACACTATGCGGTTTCTTAAGGCCCTTTGTAGACACACGTTTTTCTAGCCGTGAAAAACTACGTTTATAATAATAATAATAATAACCCCACCGTCGTATCTCTACGTTGACATCGTGGTGGGGCTTGCGCGCTCCTGAACTCTAGTTCTGTACCGGTAGAGTTAACTTTGCTGAAACAGGTCTAGGGTGAGGAGCCAGACCAAGAGAGATACAGGAACCCGCAGGGCAGCATGTGGCGAGCTGTTGGGCAGTAGCGACCCCACGGATCCTGTCTCCCGGGAGAAGTTTTGTTCCTCACCTCTGGCTTGCCTTTATTGGCCGGCTGGAGTGAACAATGACGAGGAACAGAGCTCCCACCTCTTTCTTGCCTTTATTGGCCGGCTTGAGTGGAGATTCGCAAGAGCAAACGTGCTCGGAGGAAGGAAGTATTTCAGTAAGTGCTGGTAGGGATCTTGACCATCTTCCGGGCTCTGGGATTGTTCTGATAGCCGTGGAATACCTCTCCACTCCTCAAGCACCTCAGGAAGTGTTGCCCCTTTGTCGCTACGTCACTATGTGCTAGCGACGGTTTCCAGGGGCCCATTATTGAGTGTGCAAGTCACCCCCTGCCATTGTATCCGTGTATTTTATATATAAAACATTGGTCAGGCAGGGGCCATAGCCGTTCCATAGTTCTTGGTAACCAGTCCATCTTAGCCACAGAAACCCATAGTTCAATAATTATTTTTGTTTCCATATCCTGCAATAGTCCAACACCAACCGGGGATTGTCCTTGGGTGCACTTGCACAGTGCATACAGGGATAATCGTCGGTTGGTGCCTCATTCCATTTAAAATTGTCTAAGGGGCCTCTGCGAGTTGGCTTCGGCCCCTCGTACGCCTTCCAAAGGACCGGGATATAATGAGCCCGAGCTATGTTACCATATAAAAATAATAATAATAATAATAACGTTTATTGTGTCCAAAAATTATACACAAACAATTTTGGGTTTGGAGTCTTCATTTAAGCAATGCCTGTATTAGAGGACTCCGCTCCTTCACAACAGTAAGTACTTACTTAAAACACAATAAAAACAGTACAAAAAAACAAAAAATACAGTAAGAAGACAAATTATAATTATATGAACTTGTGTGAGCGTGTGCATGAGTGTGTATGTGCTGTTGAGTGTACATGAGTGTTTTGGATGTGTGATTGTATGAGTATGTGTGTGTGAATGTATGTGTAGGATGAGCGGGTCGTATACTTGTTAAGTTACGTTTTGTAGGAGAGCTTCAGTATTATCATATGTGAGTGGTTTTATCCAGTCAATCAACATTTCTTTACATAAATGATAAGATTTTTCATATATGAAAAACTCTTTATTTATTTTATTGTATAATTGAGCTGATCGTTTACTAAATTGCATAGATCCGAATTTGGTCTTGGTTAACGGTATTTGAGCTATATTGTGTTTTCTTCTCCTAGAGAGTATATCCGGATTATAAGGTAAGGTTTTGTTCGTTTTATTGAACGTTTTATTCGCCGTGTGTAGGCACGTCGTCAGTGTTGTATTGATCACTATGGAAGCTTGTTGACGATACGTGGCATTATGGCACGGCGCGATCGCTGTATACCATAGAACCGTGTCATATACAAGGACACGCGATTTTTCTACGGCGCGGTTAGCATTCCGTACCGTAAAGAAACCGTGCCGTGTACAAAGGGCCATACGGTACGGCGTACAAACCGCGTCGTACAAAACACGTGTTTGTCAACAAGCTTCCACAGTGATCCATATAACGCTGACGACCGTGCCTACACACGGCGAATAAACCGTAGTTTTTCACGCCAAGAAAAACTAGTGTGACGTACAGAGGGTCTTAGCGGATTTTTTTTTTGAAATCCTGTCTTTGTGCTCAGTGCTTTTAAGTCTGTCTGTGAAAGAATGAATTTGAAATTTTTATTTGAAAGGGTTATTCCGTGTATTCACTCCGAAAAATACACCCTAAGGTAAGACGCGGAAACGCATCTCCAAGAATCGTCTCCGTCACGATGAACGGTCACTAGGTGTATTTAACGATGAATTTATGCCCAATAACCCCATAACTTCCCTATTGCTTCTATTTGTTTCCTATTCTCAAACAATTGCTTCCATCGTATTCTAGAAGAAAAGAAAAACATTTTAAGGGTGACCGTTCATTCTGATGTCAGGACGGCCGGTCACTGAGTCGTAGTGTCCCTGATAAAAAGAATTATTGAAATTCACGGTGGTTATTACTTACTTCCCGTTTGCTTCTCTCAATGTTACACAACGATAATACTGTAACTATCACGGCAATAAAGATATCGACAAAAGTGTTGTTCAATATTTTTAGTGCCTGACAAAAAAATAAAGCAAAACTCTTATTTAACATTGCAGTTACGCTTGAGTAGGCAACAAATCTATCGTATTGTACCGGTGGCCTACAACTAAGTATTATTTATTTATTTATTAAAACTTCATGCACAAGTAAAAAAAATACTGTACAAAGGCGGACTTAATATGCCTGAGGCATTTTCTACCACCAGGCACCGCAGGCTCCGTATCCGCCCTCCGGATACGGAAGCCATTCAGGCGGAGCTGTACGAGGGTTACAGAGCGGCGAAGATTGCCCTCCGAGCGGAGATCCTGCGGGCCAGGCGACTGGCTCGTGAGGAGTCGCTGGAGACTCTCAACAGAGACCCGTGTGGACGCCCGTATAAGGTGGTGCGGGAGAAACTCCGCCCATGGGCTCCCCCGCTGACGCAGAGTCTCCGGCCCCAGCTCGTGGAGGGCGTGGTGAGCGCTCTGTTCCCTTCGTGGGGGGAGCATACTCCCCCGCCCATGGCTCGGCCTCCTGCGGTGCCAACTGTGGACCACACATCCGACGATGACGACGTTGCTCCTGAGGTGACCGAGGTAGAGTTGAGAGCGGCGGTACGTAGGTTGAGTGCCAAAAATACCGCCCCAGGACCCGATGGCTTACCTGGAAAAGCCTGGGTCCTGGCCTCGGAGGCTCTCGGGCCTCGACTAAGAGGGCTCCTAAACGCATGCTTGGAGGAGGGCCAGTTCCCACTTCGTCGGAAGACGGGGAAACTGATCCTCATTAAGAAACCGGGTCGCCCAGCGGACTCTCCGTCCGCTTATCGGCCCATCGTGCTGCTCGACGAGGTGGGCAAGCTCTTTGAAAGAGTCATTGCAGACCGCCTCGTCGGGCAGCTGGTGCGGGTGGGGCCGGATTTGGCGGAGAGCCAGTTTGGTATCCGCAGGGGACGCTCCACGGTGGATGCAATCATGCGCATGCGAGCCCTCACGATGGGGGATGCTGTGGCCTGGGGTGGGGTCGTCTTGGCGGTGTCTCTAGACATCGCCAATGCCTTCAATACCCTGCCCTGGAGTTGCATCAGGGAGGCACTCCGGTATTACCGACGCCGACCTACCTCTGTCGTGTAGTCGAGGCCTACCTGACGGATAGGGCGGTTATTTACCCCGGTCACCAGGGAGAATGGAACCGGGGAGATATGTCGTGCGGTGTCCCACAGGGATCGGTCCTGGGGCCGCATCTGTGGGACATCGGGTACGACTGGGTGCTGCGCGCCGACCTCCCTAGCGGCGTCAGCGTGGTGTGCTACGCTGACGACATGCTAGTCCTGGCGCAGGGGAGGTCGCACCAGGCGGCGGCCGAATTGATGACACGCGGGGTTGCGACAGTCGTCGAGAGGATCTGCCAATTGGGACTCGAGGTGGCCTTGCACAAGTCCGAGGCCATGTGTTTTCATGGTCCTCGGAACGCGCCACTGTCGGGTTCCGAAATAACGGTAGGAGAGGTTCACATCGGCGTCGAGTCGACGATGAAGTACCTGGGACTCGTTCTCGACAGCCGGTAGAACTTCGTGAAGCATTTCCGACGTTTGGCTCCCAGACTGCAGCGGGCCGGGGCCGCCTTGAAGCGACTCTTGCCCAATCTGAGGGGGCCAAACGCCTCCTTCCGGAGGCTCTACGCGGGGGTCGTGCGGTCCATGGCCCTTTACGGGGCACCGGTGTGGGCGCGTTCATTGAGGCTCCGGCCAGCCCGCCGGTTGAACGCGTCCCAAAGGGTCATGGCCATCCGGATGGTCCAGGGATACCGCACGGTCTCCTGCGAGGCAGCGAGCCTCCTTGCCGGATTGCCGCCGTGGGATCTGGAGGCAAAAGTCCTCGCGCACGTTTGGGAGTGGCGCGAGGAGGTGAAACGCCGGGGCGTAACTCCGCTGCCGCGAGAAATCGCGGCACAGCGGACAGAGCTCCGGCGGGATTTCATGGCGACATGGAGAGTGCGACTGTCGCAACCCAGCGCAGGGCACGCCACAATTGCAGCGGTAAGTCCCCTCTTTGAGGAGTGGCTTGAGAGGCGCCACGGCGTCCTCACCTTCCGCCTGACGCAGGTCCTCACCGGACAAGGCTGTTTCGGGAGGTTCCTGTTTCGAATAAGGCGGGAGGAAACGCCCGGGTGTTACCATTGTGTGGATCGACCGGAGGACACGGTGGAGCATACGGTGGAGGTCTGTCCTGCTTGGGCGGAGCACCGCCGTGGCCTCGTGGTGGCAATCGGCGGCGGTGACTTCTCGCGTCCGGCCCTGGTTCAGGCCATGATACGGAGCGAGAGGTAATGGGAAGCCGTCACCTCCTTCTGCGAAGCAGTAATGCTCGCGAAGGAGGAGGCGGAGCGCGAAAGTGAGAGGCAATCTCTGCGCCCTCGCGCCCCTAGCCGCCGCAGGAGGAGGAGACACCCTGGGCGTCGGGAGTCGATTGCCGACTCCCGGCCACCGTAGGCGCGGGCTTGCGGACGGCGAGCAATGGGCAGCTCGCCGTCCGGTAAGGACCAGGCCCGGGTCGACGGCGCGTCGTGTTCCACGCGCGCCTCAAAGAGATGTCAGCATCATTGACGGGGTCCGATAGGACCGATGCCTGCCGGGGCTGCGGATTGTTCGACAGAGTTACCGTGGCCCTGGCGCACAGGCAACTGAAGGAACACGGGTGGGTTTTAGTCAGTAAGAGTCTGACACGCCCTTCCGCTCCGCCCAGAGCGGGAGAGGTCATTTGATGATTTCCCACCAAAAAAAAAAAAAAGCCTTTAAAGCAATGTGTTCAGAATAATTTTTCGTTACTAAACCTGAGTAACGAAATTTTAGATTTCTGGGACATGTTTATATGGCTGTAAAAATATGATTTTACGTTTGAAAACTACATTATTAAAGGCACACATATTGTAGATAAGCTTAATAAAAGTATGAAAATTACAACCAAGCTCAAAATTTCGGATACAAACTCGTAACAACAAGCTTCGGAAGACAAACTACTACTACAGTATAAATTGGGACATTAATAAAATTTATGACAGGCAAGTTGCAACTTATGTTTGAAAAATTATTGCTTCAATTTTGTTAATGAAACTATAAATAAAAAACCAAAACTTTTCTACCATAGACCTCTATAATACGATAAAATAGCAAAAGTATGCATTTCTTTAGATAATATATTTTCAAACTGGTAATGATTGAGTGATTGATTGATTGATTGAGGACATAAAAAATCTCCAAATGTACATATTTTCAGCGAATGACCCAAATACGCCTAGTGACCGTTCATACTGACGGAGACCGAGAATCCACCATAAGTCTAGTTGGATAAACGGAATTTATACGCTTAGGGTGGATTCTTGGACACGCATTTCTGCACATCCACCACATGGTGGATTTTTTGGGGTGGCTAAATGGAATAACCGACAAGAAATGATAGATCTACTTTTTGGCAAAAGTCAATCAAACGGATTGTTTGATCAGCTTAAATAATTATTGCAATCTGTCCTGGTTAATACGGGCGAGTAAATTAAAAGCATATTTTTCAAACACTTATCATAATAGCCAAGCCTTAGCAGTTTTGAGGATGCCCTTTTTCAATTTAAGTTAGCAATAAATTGGATTAAATGAGGGTGATAATGAAATGATTGAAATAAAGCAACATTGTTTTTTTTGGTTGCCTTTATTGAGATCATCAAAGTTCTACAATACTGATTAGATATAAATGAGTATTTCACTTAGATATTATTAATTATTATTTGTTGTTTGACACATTTCCTTGATTGAATTGCTTGTTTAACAACGAGATTGGTAGTTCGGCAATTACGGTGTACATCGATAATTAATTATGCATCTAAACATTCATACTTTCAAAATTGCCTGTTGGCTTTCCTAGTATCCTATTTTAAATATTTAAGTTTAACTTACTACTTAATAATTAGTGAATGATTTACTAATACATAAATAGTAGAAACTATAGTTAAAAAAAAATCACAGACATTTTGTGTAGAGCTGACCGGAAGATACAATAAGAGTTAATTAATTAAATTAATATAAAGATGAAACAGACGCAAGAATTACGATTTCATGATTATTTTATTCACTAAGAACATCGATAATGAATTGATGACTAATCTCTAACACTGACAATAATAATAATATGGTTAAAATGCGGCTAAATATATTTGGCTTTCGCCCCTGTATAACCAACATCATTCGACATTCCACCTCAGTCATTCCGAAATATTAACACAAATTCAATGTGATTCATTCTGCATTGTAAATCATTTCTTTATTACACAAAACTCGCCCTTAACATCCACCCTGATAGTCCGAAACATTCACCCTCATCCGCTACCATTTTTCACTTTCACCCACCCTCATCCTCTTACACCCACCCTCGTCCTCCACCCACCCACATCCTCCTTCATCCTCATCCATCCACCAGTTAGTTGTCGCCGCAGCGATGCTTCCACAGGTCCTTAATCATGTGGATGCGGCTTTGGATGGTAGCAATGTGCTCCACGAGCTCGCTGGACACGATCTGGAGACGGTCTAGCTGGTTTTCCAGTATTTGCTTCTGAGGCTCGCCATCATCTGTGGATCAGACAAAATAATATAATTGGAGAAATATGCCCTATATTGAATGAACTTCTCCTGTACCTATAGTTAGATGCGCAATGTTAATAGCATACCAACTATGTCCTGCACCCTAATTATGTAACACACTATCTATCAAAATCTGAATCATTTTGAAGCCTATTGCTAATCCATTGCTTCTTACGTTCGAAAAATTTGCCTGCTCAACAACGTAAATAACGCAATGAGTGTCGTTGAACTGTCAAAATGACACCCATTCCTATTGTTAGTGTGTTACGTAATTACCCCGCCGATCATGCAATAATGTATTTTGTACAGGAATCTTGCCACCCAAAAATCTCTCCAAATTAAGAAAAGGCGACGAATCTTATGGCGTGCTTGACCAAAGCTTCTCGTAAGAGATACATCAGACTTTTATCAACGAATCTGCAATCTCCTAAACTATTGATAGGTTTTTTATGATGTTACGAGCATAGTATTGTGGAAACCATGCATGCTATAAACGAAAAAAGTATTTTCTCAAAGCAATCGTTATTTCACGAAAAACGAAAAGATCGCTTTTGGATTGTTGCGGAAGTGTAAGTCATTTCTACCCGTGACTGTACTCATGTAGTTTCATACACAGGTTTCATACTCACCAATATTTTCATCAAAGATGGTCTTGAGTTTCTTTGTCACATCAGCTGGGTCTGAAATCAAAATACATTCAAGTTATAATTACTTATTATTTAATTTTTCTACTCTTTTGGAAATAATTCCAGGGTATTATGAAGTTCTAAAAAGCCATCTGTGTTCTTTTGCAAAACGAAATACCGCCATTTTGGCTGGTATAGCTCCATTATATTCTCGCAGTGGAACACCACCTCAATGGTTTCAGCACCTCATAAACATAATACGGGCCCAAAACTTGAGTTATAATTGCTTCCAAGGGATCAATTTCTTACCAATTGGATTATCTTCCTTCACGTGAATGGTCCTCTTCTTAGGTCCATCTGGGCAGGTGTTCTCGTCGTTCGTAGAATGGAATACATTCATCAGCTGGACTTTCACTTTTATACCATTATCTAAAGCGCCAGAGATGTCATGCTTGGGCTCCTCGGCACCGAAATTGCCCGTGTAGGTCACATCCTGGGAAAAATTATGTACCGGTAAATTCTGGTTTAGAACCAGAAAACCCACCTGCAATAAATACTGAACTGTGCAGGTGGGTTTACCATCCCATGTTGCATAAATGTGTTAATAAGATCCTCCTTATAGAAATAGACGTCTATAATTTGTCAACATCTCTAAAAATCTTTGTGGGTCATAGATATAAGAAAAAAGGTGTGGGTACTGTGGCTAGTATTATATTTTAGACAGCTTAAACAGACTGGCACTCTTACCACCACTTGTCCATTTTGTCCACATGACTTATAATTACTATACTTGAGTACCTAAACGTTTAAAATACCCGACTTTGATATAGTCTTGAAATTATTTAAACTTACGACAATCTCCTTGGCATCTTCCTTCTTCATGAAATTGTAGAAACGCCTCTCCAAGCGAGTCAGTTCCTTCGCCTCTTTAAGAGTGATGGCTGGGTTCGACTTGTTAAATGTAAGCCGCTCTCTGGACATTACGTTCACTCCTTTCTTCACATTTTCGGCCCAGTAACGCAACACCTGTTGTAGAAGATTTATGATTTTTGGCTTAGGTATTAACGTTATTACTGCAGGTGGGTATTTCATTTCAGCGTTTGAAACCAGAAGCACTGGATCGGCCATCGGTTATTCAAATCCAGCTGGATACTAGATGCTGAACTGGATTGTAAAAAGTGTTTATACGTATTGGCATTTATTTAGGCATTGGTCAAACTTCGATTCAGCGTCATTGGATTAAAATACTGCATCAATGTAAATCAGTCTTTACGGAGGGGATCGTCGAATGGACTATGAGTCAGGGACAAAGGGAACATCAATGAAAGAAAAAGCTGCCGTTTTATTAAATCTTGGGAAAATTACAGAATAAATTAAATACTTAAGTGTAAATGGCTAATATCCTCGCCACGAAAAATAAGTTTTGCGATTGTGTGAGAGCACGCTTGCAGGCGTTATGTGCATCAGTACGACAGGTTTTTTTTACAGATTTGGACTGCAAAGCCCAACGCAAAGCTCATGTTTCATAGCAAGAACAGCAAGTATAAAGACTTACATATTTCCAGTGTTGAGTATCAAGAAGTGCGCCGCCGAAACATTCGTTCAATTTATCAGAAAGATCCAACCATTTGTGAATATTCAGGAAAGAGATCATGTCGGACTCCGATGCGTTGTACATTGACGGGTCATTCTCGATTGCCGATAACAGTATGCGAAGCTGCGATACCGAGACTCTCGGCTTGGCTCTGGGTTTGGCTCTGAGTCCAGCTCTAGTGGCCATCTGGAGGTATATCAAGAAAAATATTTATGGGATTTCTTTGTCAATTACAACATGTAGGTATTGTCTTAGCAGAAAAAGATGCAAGCGCCACACGCACGAATTATATACCAAAAATAATATATAGGTAATACTCGTACAGGTCGACTCGTCTCTGCTCTTTTTCAAGCTCCGCTATAAATAAATGGTGAAATGATTTTATTTCTGTAAGTAGGCTTGTACAAATACTTTTACACGTCAATCATATTTTAAAAACTGGATGAGGTAGGCGTTTCCTATCTGACTACTCTGAGAAGAAAGGCCGATACAAACTCAGAGGTCACAGTCTCTTTTAAAGTCCAGACATAATTTTGGTCAGATCATGTGAAGACCATGTAAATGTGTGTCTGAAATGATCTTTTGAGAAAAAACCACACAGATTGAGTGAAACTGTCCAGTTAGTGCACGCATTTTCAGTAATAGTGCAGCTCAACTCGGAATTTATGTAGCTCAACGATTCGACGAACAATACCAAAGAAAGGACATTTGGGTAGGCCACAAAAATTACTCAAACTGCCAGACCATGATTAAAACGAACCGAGAAGGAAAAAAAAAAGCAAGAATAACCCATATAGTCATCACATTCACAATATTAAAATAATAATCATGTATTCAATTTAGCCTGCATGCTACTTACATTCACAGACAGTTTTCTTTTTAAATGTCATCAAAAATATCGTAAGTTATGCCATGTAAATCAATAAAAATGACATTATTAATTCTAAAACACTTGGTATAAAATGGATTATTGGTTGGGGGTACATTGAAGTAGCTTAATTAATCCCAAGCCTTTTTGTCATCCAAGTAATCTTTAACTTTATAGAAACCTTTTTGACAGTTTCTGTTTAATAAATGATTTAAATTTATTGAGGCTCAGTTCTTTAACAAGACTTGGGAGTGTGTTGTAAAAACGTATACTTTGGCACTTAAATGGCAGAAATTTTTTTGGAGCCTAGTCGTGGGCACAATAAGTAAATCTTTGTTTCTAGTACCTATTTATGTAATGAATGTCGCTGTTTAGAATATAGATTAATATTCTTTTTTACATAAATCAGGTTATTATATACATATTGAGATGCGACTGTCATTATATTTACTTCCTTAAATTTATCCCTCAGTGAATGCCTACAACTAAGGTTGCTCGAATGGCTCGTTTCTGCAGTACAAATATAGCCCGAATGTCGGCTGCATTTCCCCACAGCAAAATGCCGTACGATATTACACTATGGAAATAACTAAAATATACTAATCGAGCTGTTTCGAAATCAGTCAAATGACGGATTTTATAGACTGCGTAGGCTGCAGAGCTTAGCTGCTTCGACAATTAGGTTATATGTGGGCCCCACTGTAGCTTTGAGTCTAAAGTAATACCTAAGAACACAGTGGTGTCCACAAGATCCGCCACATTTACTAATACTTTGGTTTTCACCTGCTTAACGTTAGGTGTCAGAAATCTAATACATTTAGTGTTTTTCTCGTTTAAAAGTAAATTATTAACACTCAAACCAATGCACTATTTTAGCGATAGCATTGTTTACATCGTCAGTAACTATCTATTGTCGTTTAAGCTTAAACAAAAGTGATGTGTCATCTGCAAATAACACTAGTTCATGACTGTTCTTTACAAAGCAAGGCAGGTCATTAATATATACGAGAAATAAAAAAGGGCCAAGAATTGAGCCCTACGGAACTCCCATAGTGACAATAGAACCCGGGGATCGCTTGCCGTATATTACCTATGCCTAAGTAGTTTTAATACCCAAGTTATTGGAGTACCTTCGTGGCCATATACCTACAGGCAGCAACGAAATACAGTAATCAATTTTTAAATCATAAGTGAACACCACAATGTTTGAAAACGCAATAAATGTGGTTCAGTCAATCTCAAATCCATTGTAAAATCAACACACTGTCAAAGTCGAACTTACACTATGGACATGCAGTTGACTGTACCTGCATTAAAATAACACTGTTTCGACTACGTGAAATATTGGAATCCAGGGTATAAAAAAAATACCTTTCGGATATTATTACCTAGTGATAAACTGTGATTGGCATCTGTTATAGTTGCCTTGCCAATATATAAATAAATAAATATTTTATATAAAGGTTTAACCGAATTCCGTTGCTGACCGTATCCATGGACTTGCAGCCTGCTGAAGTGCTGATACCTTTATACTCTACACATTTAAGTATAGCTTCGGGGGGAACTAAGAACTGCCGGGGTCGCGGATTGTTCGAAAGAGTTACCGTGGCCCTGGCGCACAGGCAACTGAAGGAACACGGGTGGGTTTTAGTCAGTAAGAGTATGATACGCCCTTTGCCCAGAGCGGGAGAGGTCATTTGATGATTTCCCATCCAAAAAAAAGGGAATAAAAAAAACGGTTTGGATCAATTACCTAGTGATGTTATAGTTGCCTTGCCAATAAATAAATAAATAAATATTTTATATAAAGGTTTAACCGACTTCCGTTGCTGACCGTATTATCCATGAACCTGGAGCCTGCTGAAGTGCTGGTACCTTTATACTATATACATTTAAATATAGCTTCGGGGGGAACTAAGTTGGAAAGAACAAAGAATAAAGGACGTTCGCGGCACAGCATAAAAAATATAAACCACTTTAATGCTGTAAACGGGTACGCCTTACCTAAGGTATATTATAACAAAATAATAATATTTTAAAGAAACAATCATATGCAAAAGTTTTATCGCTATTTCCGAAAAATATGATGGGTGTAGCTACCCTAGCAAATGGCCGCCCGCCGTACAAATACCGAAGGCAGGGTGGGCGGCTAAATAATTTTATCCTATAATATTTCTAAGATGTCGAAATCTCACGTAGTTCCAGCACCTAGTTCCTATTTATAAAACGCTGAGCACGCACATATTACTTAAATTACAAAATAATGGCACATATAAAATTAATATGGATGGGGCCTAACATAAAAGGAGGAAAATACCGAATAAAATGGAAGAGCAGTAAAACCGAATTTATAGATAGAATGGATAAAAAATAGAGCTTATTTAAAAAAAATATACATATTGGAAGTATTACTAATTAGCATATTACCTTTATTAATTTGTGAGGTGCAACGCGTTTCAAAGGGCAGCAGCAGCGAAAAGGAAAACAGTATCAGAGATTTATCGATCCAAAAGTGAAGGGACAATGCACTAAATTTTTATTGCCAATGTTTGGATATCAAAATATTGGCACAGCCCGTTTCTCTGATTACCTCACAGAGATAAAAACCGAGAACATGATACCGCACCATGGCATTGTCATTTGTGACATGCAAGCAAGAAAAGTACTGTGGCAAAGTAGAGAAAAGCAGAAAAGTGGACATGCAAGTAAAAATGTCAAACTGTAGAAATACTTTTTTGTTTCTTGTCTTTTGTAATTTATTATTATAAGATAAGCAAAATTAACCTTTCATTTGATCTATAAATTTACACTTGCTTTTGGGTTATAAAATAATATTCTAAGAATGTTTTATTATTTTCACAGTCTGCAAAAACCATATTAGTCAATTAATTCACTTTGAAAATTTCTTACTATTCGTGTTTGATACCAATAACATCACTATGGTCCAGCCAGCTGGTGAGTTGTCATCTGGTTGTCATTGTCAAATTCGTGTGGGGAATCTGTCAAAAAAAGGAAAACCAAAACCGCAGTTTTGTCCCAATATTGCACAAAAGTAACATGATTTTTAAATTAAAAATAGACTGAGATAGGCTTTATAACATGCGGTGGTGTTTATTGGTTTTGTGTACGCTCGTTTTGGGTGCGAAGGCGTGGGATGATGGTGACTTGGAAGTGTTCGACGTGGTCGAAGAAGTTAACCAGAACTTTTACGAATTAATAGGTGTTGCACAGGTAAGAGCTAAGTTTAGCTTCACAGAGTAACTACGAAGCTTCATTTTACATAGGACAAACCCATCAAATATAATAATAGATGAGTTTCAGACGTTGGAATAACTAACTAGACGGGTACTTAACAAGTTTCGTCTTCCTTCGCCTGATTTAGTCGTTATCGTTAAATATAGATGATAAGATTGTTGAAATCTTAATCTAAGTATTAATTAAAAGAGTTTAGTTATTTTTAAATACCCAATCACAATGGTTTTTTAAATAACGTATACCTAACATTGTTTAGTAAGCTGCTACACTTATTAGGCCGTTGATTCCCAATTTGACTCTCATGATAATCAAAATTAATTTACTACAAGCTATACATGATACAGTCTTCACATATAGCACCCCTTGTTTCCAGAAGCCTGAATAAGTTCCAGACCAAATTAATCTGTTGTCACATCTTAGAGTAGAAAAAAAACTAAATGTGACATATTCTACAATATTATTATTTCAATTAACATTTTCAGGATGCTTCACCATCAGAAATCAAGTCTGCATTTAAGAAGCTCACATTGAAACTCCATCCGGATAAGAATGACTCTCCTGATGCCGATGTTCAGTTTAGGAACCTGGTGTCCGTGCACAACATACTCAAGGACCCAGGAAAAAGAGAAAAGTATGTGTTTTAAGAATCCACCAGATCAAAGTACTAAAATAAACAAAAAAATTAAGTAGTTGAAGTTACTTTAGCTGATAACAACGGCTAAACTCTTAGACCTACTGGCAACACAAATCACTAAATGCATTTAATCATAAACTTATTTAGAGCATCATTCTGTCTCGGTCATCTTCAAATAATTGACAGAAATAGAATAATGTTTGAAATTCACATAGCACTACATAAGCATAATCAGCCTATAATGATCCCACTGCTGGGACACAAGCCTCCTCTCTGTTGAGAGAGGAGTACCACACGGGCCCAGTGCAGGTTGGTAGATGTCACATGTCTTCGAATTTTTGGTTCTAGGACATACCGGTTTCCTCACAATGTTTTCCTTTACCGTTTTGAGAGCATTGGTGATGAAATTATTTACACAAAGTAAAGCGCCTGCCTGGCATCGAACCCACAACCTACAACTCGTAACTCGGGGCCGATACCACTGGGCCACAACTGCTAGCACTACATGCATTTAGTGAATTGTGGTGCGAGTGCGGGACCTTAATCGGAAACAACATTATTGTTATAACCTAAGTTTGTTCCGTTTACATAAACTGCCATGCTTTCAACTTTGAACTGCAAAATATCAACTATGGGATAAGAAATGAAAATTGGTGTATCACATAAAGCATACTAATCAATCAATCTGCCTAGCATTTTCCCAAATACGTTGGGGTCGGATTCCAGTCTACTAGTATTTTACATGGAGCGACTGCTTACCTGACTTGCAAAACCCAGTTACTGGGTAACTCAATACCCCTTGGTAAGACTGGTTGTCAGACTTGGGCTTCTGAATACCCGTAACGACTGTCTATAGATCTAAGAATGACAGCCAGGATCTATAGCTTAACATGCTTTTCTGAGGCTCGGAGGGGTCTCAATATGTAATGAATGGTCACCCATCCACGAACCGATCGCGGCAAGCATAGCTTAACCCTACAATCGAGCCGTGTGGCTGTTATCATTATATAAACCATTTTTGTGAATGGTTTTGAGCTTGTTAATTTGAACTTTTGGGAGGCAGCTAATAGTAGAGCTGTGTATACTTGTGACTACAAGTAAAGCACCTTGTATAATTGTAATGTATAACAGGCTGGTGTCCGCAACTCCATGTCCAAGCATGTATTTTGTATATGGGTGGGAAAATGGATCATTTGATCCATCCCAGTTCCAACTGAAGAAACCTTAAGCTTTTATAAAAATAGCCCTTTGCATATACATAACTTTAATAACATAAATTTCAACTTCAGGTATAATGAGGTGCTCAAGAATGGTCTTCCAAACTGGCGCTCCGCCATATACTACTACCGCCACGTGAGGAAGATGGGCCTGGCTGAGGGCTCCATCATCCTGTTTATCATCATCACATTCGGGCAGTATGCAGTTGGCTGGGCTGCTTATGCTGAGAAACGGTTTACTGCGGTGAGTGAATACTTAGCTGGCTGGTTGGGTGAATTTATAGTTTTTGGTATGCTTGGAATGTGATAGCCGTCCTATGAATCTATTAATAATGTGGAACAAGGTTTTCCTAATACACTACCTCTTTTTCAAATTTTGAGGAATATATCTCTTAATCTCTTTCACCATGCTTCACATAGAGAATGATGCACTGCGAAAAAGCTTGTTATGCTTCTGTTAAGATATTATAAAAAATGCTAGTCATATTTTGCCAAATCTATAGAATAGCAGTTAAAACCATTTTCTTGAGTGTCTGTCCAGGGTAATTTGTCTGTCCCGCTATTTTATCATACTGTTTAAAAACATTATTTGAAATGTACAATTACTATCACACTAACGGGTAATAATATTTCCAGGAGCAAATACTAAATAGTAGAGGCAAAAAACACTCCAAAAAGTCGGGATTCGACCAGGGCTTGTCAGAAATCTTAGACCAGCTGCCCAAACCCAGTGTCAAAGACACATTGCCGTTCCAAATTCCGAGGTGTGCGTGGTGGATGGTGACGGCCATACCTTATGGGATCATAGAGCTAAGGAGACGGTTAAAAGAGCAAGAAGAAGAAGCTAAGAGGCAGAAAAAGAGGTAAGTAATTATCTATATCTACACATATTATAAAATAAAGTCGTGTTTCGTATCTGTCTGTGTAACCGCGCTGGTTCTTCTAAACTTCGCAACGGATTTTGTTGTGGTTTTCACCATAATTTGGAGAATTTATTGCAGATTTATGTGTATTATACATTAACTAGCTGCGCCCCGCGGTTTCACCCGCAGAAACCTCGATCCCGTGGGAATATCGGGATAAAAAGTATCCTATGTCCTAATCCAGGTCATAGTCTACCCATGTGCCAAATTTATCCAAATCCGTTCAGCAGTTTTAGCGTGATTGAGTAACAAACATCCAAACATCCACACTTTCACATTTATAATATTATTACTAGCTGCGCCCCGCGGTTTCACCCGCAGAAATCTCGATCCCGTGGGAATATCGGGATAAAAAGTATCCTATGTCCTAATCCAGGTCATGGTCTACCCATGTGCTAAATTTTATCCAAATCCGTTCAGCAGTTTTAGCGTGATTGAGTAACAAACATCCAAACATCCACACTTTCACTTTTTACACTTTTATTATTATACTAGCTGCGCCCCGCGGTTTCACCCGCATAAGTCTCGATCCCGATGAAATATCGGGATAGTAAGTATCCTATGTTTTAATCCAAGTCATGGTCTACCTATGTGCCAAATTTCATCCAAATCCGTTTAGCCGTTTTTGCGTGATTGAGTAACAAACATCCACACTTTCACATTTATAATATTAGTAGGATTATTATAGCTTTTGCCCGCGGCTTCGCTCGCGTTAATTTACGACTTTGACTATCAATTCGGGTTATAATTCAATCATGATTCGAAAGACACGTGGCGCCATCTATTATCATAAGAACGTTATTGTTGTTTTCCTCGGGAACAGTACTATTTTGCGGGATGAAAGGTACCCTATGTCCGTTTCTGTACCCCTGACAACGTATATGCAAAATTTCAGGATGATCGGTTCAGTGGTTTAGGCGTGAAAAGGTAACAAACAAACAAACAAACTTACTTTCGCATTTATAATATTAGTTATAGTTATTATATAGTAGGATATTAAACTTGCATATAATAAATAAATCTCGGTGTTTTGTCAAGTCGTAAAATCATTATATACGATATTTTACGCTTGTGTTTTGTACGTGTAGTTTATGAGTGAGGTTAACCAACCTTTTCCTTATTCAAGTCAGTGTTTACAAATTGATGTCATTACCATTGAAACAAAAACTTTTTACTACTATATTAGTTGATTTCAAAATAACTAAGGAAACATTCATTTAGATAATAAATTGAAGTTGTAGTGCAAACTGAACTTATGTGTGGGGATTAAAATCTTTTTTCCAAATACACAATAATATTAATGGTTTTGCCGCCATTATTAGGAATAGATCTGCATCCCTGATGACGCGTGTTCGCGGCAGCACCAACAGTATTCTCAGAGTATTCGCAGATCGGTGGGATTCCCCGATGTAGCTCCACGCAAATTTTTAATTGTAGTATGTTGATTTGTGTCTGTAACCTATTAACACTAGAAGTTAAGTAAAATTGTTACTAACCCTATGGACTCATGTCTGAAATAAAAGTCTTCTATTCTATTCTATAGGCACTTGTTTACATGTTTGGAAAACAAATTGCAAACACAGAAAGAGTTAATTTTGGATATAGTTATCATTTCGATTCCTATTAGCCAAATAATGAATCAAACGCAACTCAATTTCACGTCGCCGATAAAATTGCGTTGCTTAAGTTGCACAAAATCATTTAAAAGTGGTCGAATTTGTTCAAAGGTTGCGGCACTGCTATAGTTCTTGGTACCGCACGAATGACTTTCGCGAGTTGCGAGTTGCAGTCTATTGAATCAATATTATGTAATAAAAACCACGCAATAGTAGGCGCTATATTTTTATTTAACCAATTGCCAATTCGTTGATTAGTCAAGGTTTATAAAACGGTAATTACGTTGCCAATGTAATAATGTGTATCGAAGCGTATCAAGATTGATTTATTTAGGTATACTGCCCTCACTAAAATTACTAAGTATAGAAATGCTTACTTTTCGCGCTTATCACTAACTTGATAAAAGCGTAGGTATGTTTTTTTTTTGTTACACAAGCACGTACATAACGAGTTATTAATTAAAATTAAACTTGAATTGGATATGAGTTTATCGATTAAAATTAAAATATAAAATGAGTTGTGTACTAAATTAACTATAACTAACTATGTATACATATTAAATTAATAAAAAATAAAACTATGATATATCATTACTAAACTTAACAACGAACTAAAATATGGCGTCAAAAAATTCCGACGCATCACTGTCGACTGGTAATGTGCCCAAAAGACTGGCGGCATTGCCACGTTGTATGGCAAAGTTTAGCCACTGGCCAAGGTAAAAGCCAGCCCTCTAGAGAACAACAAAGGGGTGGCACTTGTATATTAGTAAAAAAAGAGCTAAATCATAAAGAATTGTCAATAGTTAAAAACTACGCCTCTCAAAATACGTTTGAAGCCTGTGGAATAGAATTAATGTGTGGTAAATTAGTTATTATATGTGTTTATCGCACTCCTAAATCTGATCCAACACAGTTTTTATTAAAATTACACAAACTTTTGCACGATTTAATAAATAAATACAAGTCTACAGTTAATATAGTTATAGCTGGTGATTTGAATATAAATACACTAAAAAAAGGTAACATTACAAATCGGTTACAAGACTTATGCAATAATTATAATTTGAAAATGCTGATAAATGTTCCTACACGTAAATTGGCTTGTATTGATCATATTTTGAGCAATATTTCCAATGCTACTGCAACCGTACTACCGTTACATCTCTCAGATCATGATACAGCACAAATGCTTAGCTTTCCTTCTCAAAATGTACCACAAAAAGCATCAATACACTATGTTTATAAAAGAGATTACAACCTAGATAATATCCGAAAATTCCGGGAATGCTTACAAAGTCTTTGCTGGTCTGATATATATATAAACACAGATTCAAATTCTGCCTTTAATGATTTTCATGATCTGTGGTGCCTCTTTTACAATCTCTGTTTTCCTAAGGTAAGAGTCAGGGTCAACAGTACCGCTAAAAACACGCAAAAGTGGATAAGCAAAGGTCTTAGACAAAGTTGCAAAACTAAGCGAAAATTACGCTATGAATTTTATAAAAACAAAAATAATTCTAATAAATTAATATATAAAAAATATTCCTTTATGCTTAAAAAATGTATTTACAGCTCAAAAAAGAATGCGAACATAAAATATATAGAAACACAAGATAACAAATGTAAAGCCACTTGGACTGTCATCAAAAATGAAATAAATAAAAATACCACCCCTAAAGATAATATAGATGCAATAAAATTAAATGATATTGTAGTTACAGACCCTGTAGAAATAGCTTCTACATTCAATAACTATTACGTGAATTTGACGCAAACGTTACCGCAAGATCCAGCTGTTCAAAATTATAGACAAAATAGATATGTCAACTCAATGTTTCTTAAACCTATGTCAGAAAACGAAGTGCGCCTTGAAATAATGTCCCTGTCCAACACTAGATCAGAGGGCTATGACGAAATTAGTACTAAAATCATAAAACCTTGCTGTAATGAATTGACTAGTATTTTAACCCATTTAATAAACATGTCTTTTGCAGCAGGAACATTTCCCGATAGGTTAAAATTATCAATTATTAAGCCGTTATTTAAAAAAGGAGATAAAAGTGATATTAGTAATTACCGTCCAATTACATTGATACCTATTTTTTCAAAAATTTATGAGAAATGTATGTATAAAAGGCTAATAGAATTTTGCAATAAATTCCAAATAATAAGTACTGAACAGTATGGATTTCAAAAAAAGAAATCCACATCATTAGCTATTTACTCTCTTATGAAGGCAGTACTCTCAAATATTAATAATAATCATCTGACTACGGGACTTTTTTTTGATTTATCAAAAGCCTTCGATTTTGTGTCGCACAGCATATTGTTGGATAAACTAGAGACTATTGGGATTAGAGGACCTGCACTTGAATGGATATCATCCTATTTAGGCAATAGACAGCAACGTGTCATTATTAGTAAAATTAACAGTAATAGAGATATGATACCATACTCATCAGAATATAAGCAAAATAAATGTGGCGTTCCGCAAGGAAGCGTGCTTGGTCCAATATTGTTTCTTTTATATATTAATGACATCATAAAAATAACCAACCATAAATGCATATTATTTGCCGACGATATATCAATCATAGTGACATCAGATAAAAAGAAAAACAAGACTGACCATGAGTTTGACATAAATAATACAATAGACAAATTACTGCTTTGGCTTGACATGAATAATTTAAAAATAAATTTAGATAAATCTGTTTACATTCAATTTAATCAATCAAATAATAATAAAAACAATATAAAACTTAACATTAATAAAATCGAAGAGGCAACCCATACAAGGTTTTTAGGCGTAATAATAGACAAAGATTTTAACTGGAAAGAACATGTAGATAATGTAAGCACTCGAATCAATAAATTTGTATACGCACTGAAGCAAGTTAAAAACGTAACTAACATAAAAACTGCAATTATGTCATACTACGCCTATGTTGAGTCGCTACTGCGATATGGTCTCGTAATGTGGGGTAATGGTACCAATATGGATAGAGCATTTATCGCACAAAAAAAGTGCATCAGAGCAATAAGTGGTATTAAACCTGATGACTCATGTAGACCAATGTTCAAGAGGTTTGGTCTGCTACCTCTACCATGTCTGTATTTAAATGAGGTGTGTATATTTGTAGGTAACAACAAACATTTATTTAAATCAGCAAATGATGTAAATCCCATAAACAGACGAGATCCTCATAAACTGGTATTAAGTGATTTGCCAAGACTTGCGAAATACAACAAAAACTGCCTTGCAATGTGCGTACGTATTTATAACAAAATACCAAGTCGCCTTAAAATACTGAACTCGAGAAAATTTAAGACAGAATTACACAAGTGGCTTATTGAATGTAATTTCTACAGTTTAAAAGATTTTATGGATGTGAGATGTTGATTCCTTTTGTCAAAATATAAATTTTTGCATGCTATGTTATATCTTAGCGAAACATGTTGAGCTACTGTAATAATATTAACATCAATGTATACCATGTTTTACGCAAATAAATGATTTACTTACTTACTTACTTACTTACTTGCATGGATCCATAGTTGTACCGTCGAATACTAGTATTCGTCATAAAAATCACGTACAGAAAAAAAGGAGGACCACCTAAAGAAAAAAAACATTTTTCTCGATACTATCAATAGGATACAGACTCTCGGCGACGCCGACGCCACAAAAAAAGGTTTCACATCTCTAGTAATTCATAGACCGCATCCCACCTAAAGTGTTGGCCAAACTGCAGCAAATTCCACGCGCGATTACACCGTGCCTATTGTGTCAACTAATATGGAGGAGCTCAAACTAGCGCGAATAGTTGCATGACTTCCTAATTATCTTTATTATAATAATCAACGCGCGCAGTCACGTTCCGCGTCCCGCGTGGGATTTGCCTCAGTGTGGCTGAAGTTTAAGTTTATCCAGTTTCATTTACTAAATGAAGACCTTATTATCCTCAGGGAAGAAGACGAAAGAGCTCGTGCTGACCGCGAGGCGGCTGCAGCGGCTGAAGCCAAAGCAGCCGGCGGCGGCGTGCGCAAGCGACGCGGGTTTGTGCCGCCAGCGAGAGATGCGGACTGTTTGCTGGATCCTGCGGATGAGCCTGAAGGGGGACCTGTCGTTGTGGCTGTTAAACAGGTAACTTTTCGTTATAAATTCTTCAATATAATACTCACTGCGTGCGCAAGCGACGCGGGTTCGTTAAGGGGGATACGCTAAGGTAGCCCGCGAAATTCAAATTTACTTACGTTTTTTGCAATTTGCAGGTCAGTATCAGGTTGTATGTTAATTAAAATATGATTCGCAACCGTAACAAATATGGCTTTACGGAATTATTATCATTAGAATCAGCAATACGAGTACAACTCCTTAAGTTAGAATTGGCTTCAAATGTCAAGATTTCATGAAATATTCGTTCAATAGGGTAATATGAACTTATAGAGATGTATTGATGAGTTTTGTGATTATAATTTGATAAATAAATATTTGCTACGGCCGCGAACCATATTTAGATCGACATTCAACCTGATACTGACCTGCAAATTGCAAAAAACGTAAGAAATTTTGAATTTCGCGGGCTACCGTGACGCCTTCGCTTTAAACAGATAATTTTAAAGTTCTGAAAACACTATCCTTAATCAGAGACTGCCAAGGGGCACTTTCTTTGGTTTTATCTCAGAATTCATGCTTGTTTTATATAGGAACTAACCACAGAAAATATCCTATCTAGTGTCGGTATTAAATCATCTAGTGGTGGTTACATAAATAAGGCCTCACTTTCATTCTCACCTCCCTTTTTCCAACTATTTTTGGGGTCTGCCTCCAATCTAACCGGATGCAGCTGAACACCAGTATTTTACGTGGAGCGACTCAAACTCAAAGCATTTATATCAAATAAACCAAAAACAGGCACTTTTGAATGGTCAAGGGATCGGACGGTCAGAAAGATGAAGCTAGTTGCCCATTCCAAGGCGTAGTAGGTACCTATGGAGAAGAACGGGCAAGAAACTCCACGGATACTCTTTCCTGTCTATCTGACCTCCACAGCATAGTTACTGGGTAACACAATACCCCTTGGTAAGACTGGTTGTCAGACTTTCGGGCTTCTGACTACCCGTAACGACTGTCAAAGATCCACGAATGACAGCCAGGACTAACGGCTTAACGTGCTTTCCAAGGCACGGAGGGGTCTCGGTATGTAACGATAGTCACCCATCCACGGACCGACCGTGGCATGCATAGCATAACCTGATCGATCGACCCACGAGCCCCTCGCTCGGTTGATAGTTCGTAACTACCTGCAAATATCACGATTGTTATTATCACGTGAAATACAACATTTTGATCTGGCTTAGCGTAATGGGCAGCCATAATATTTCAGAAAACTCTCCTTTTTTTGTGTTTTCAGCACATAAATCCCAAATGTATTATCTGCAGAAATCGAATCGAAATCAGCCAGTCACTTGCACTTAAAACATATAAATTTACATAAATAAATGTCATCATAACTGGCATTTATTCTGCGGGGTAATTGCGTAACACACTAACAGTAGTAATGGCTTTCATTTTGACAGTTCAACAACATTCATTGCGTTATTTATGTTGTTGAGCTGACAAATGTTTCGAACATATGACGCAATGGATTAGCAATACACTTCAAAATGAATCAGATTGTGATTGATAATGTGTTACGCAATTAGGGTACTGGTCAGTACAGTGCACTGCACGTTGGCTTAAATATATCGTTTCTGTTTCTTATTTTCCAGCCCGTCGCCCCTTTGATAACCGGCGGTCTCTGGACTGACGATGACTTAGCTGAGTTAGTCCGCCTCGTGAAGAAGTACCCGGGCGGCTCCGCAGAACGCTGGGAACGCATCGCGGAAGCCATGTGCCGAAGTGTACCGGAAGTGACCCATATGGCCGCCAAAATGAAGGTATATTCATTTCTTAAAATAATACACATCATAACGTAACACAACGCCTGTTTTCCCCGGAGGGTTAGCAGAGGTGTACCTATAGTACACCTCCATTTCGCCAGTTATGTTTAAGTCTCATGTAATAGGGGGCGAGCCTACGGCCATCAACTGGGCACAAATCCAGGCTCTGAAGCTGCTACTGAGAGAAAAAAGTAATTATGTCAAATTTGCACGACGAAGTTAAAGTCAGAATTAAATCTATGCAATTAATTATCTTAAAGAACTTTCTGTACATTGTTTACGCAAATAAATGATTTTGATATTTTTAGGAGAATTGTTACAAGATACCCGGACAGGAGCCCGAGCAGCCGGTAGTGGTGGAGGCGCCTAAGAAGGTTAGTTTAAATATGTGTTCTATCTTTTAATAGCCTGTTATAGACGATAGTACTGCTAAAGCTGCTTGTAAATTGGTTGACTGAATCGGTCAAGTACCACGTTAGCACAGAATACCAGCTCATGTCGGTACTAATACCAGCTCGTGTTGGTACTAATACCAGCTCGTGTCGGTACTAATACCAGCTCGTGTTGGTACTAATACCAGCTCATGTATGTACTAATACCAGCTCGTGCTGGTACGAATACCGGCTCATGTCGGTACTAATACCAGCTCATGTTGGTACCAATACCAGCTCGTGTCGGTACTAATACCAGCTCGTGTTGATACTAATACCAGCTCATGTATGTACTAATACCAGCTCGTGTCGGTACTAATACCAGCTCATGTTGGTACCAATACCAGGTCGTGTCGGTACTAATACCAGCTCGTGTTGGTACGAATACCGGCTCATGTCGGTACTAATAACAGCTCGTGTCGGTACTAATACCAGTTCATGTTGGTACCAATACCAGCTCGTGTCGGTACTAATACCAGCTCGTGTTGGTACTAATACCAGCTCATGTATGTACTAATACCAGCTCGTGTCGGTTCTAATACCAGCTCATGTTGGTACCAATACCAGGTCGTGTCGGTACTAATACCAGCTCGTGTTGGTACGAATACCGGCTCATGTCGGTACTAATACCAGCTCGTGTCGGTACTAAAACCAGCTCATGTCGGTACTAATACCAGCTCGTGTCGGTACTAATACCACCTCATGTCGGTACTAATACCAGTTCATGTTGGTACTAATATCAGCTCATATTGGTACTACATAGTACATAGTAACATTGCATTTCTTATGGTGATTGATGACTACTAATATGGCGGGCATGCGATGTGGAAGTATTTGAGATAAGTGTATGTCGGTCTTAAAGTATGACAACTTAACAGCAACTCCTCTGGTATAATAAGTTATGACGTCATTTTCTCTATTTAAAACGTAAAACTAAAACATACTTACCTATTGTGAGCATTTGAGCAAGAGGCGGCTTTTGTTGTCTTTAATTCGTGATCATTCCTCAAAGCGAAGGAACTGTGCGCTGTCATCTATCAATTTCTTAAGAGCTTATTTTACTTCAAGTTCCAGAAAAGACTGCCAACCCATCAGCAAAGATATCAGGATCAAACTAATTTCAAGTCGTTATTCATACTTCTAGGTCAAAACGCGCAAACCAGAGGAGACGAGTAGCGGCAACTGGTCGCAGACGCAACAGAAGGCGCTAGAGAACGCGCTCGCCAAGTATCCCAAGGGCGGCGCCGGCGACCGTTGGCAGAAAATAGCCAACACTGTGCCCGGGAAGACCAAAGTACGTAGCATTCAATACATAGCGATATTAAACATGAGGTACAGTCAATAATGGATCAACCAGAGCTATAGAGGTATGAGGAACAGGGTGTAAAGCTCACTCATACTCCATGGAAAAGGGAGGATCCTCCGACCAGACGGGTGTCGTGTCTGGTGGGCAACTGCCCGACGTTCGATGTCGGGACTTTGTATATATGCTAGTTGCGCGGTAAACTCTGCTTGCGCGATGCAGGATTTTGCGTGACGTCAGTGTGACGTGTAGCTCGCATGTGGCGATATAGATACAGCTACAGAGCTAACTTACCTGCACTTGCTTTTAAACTACTTTATTCATGTGCTTTGTAGTCAAATCTGCGGCAGTGTTGGTCTAAGTGAAAAATACTGAACTGAATACTAGTTACTGATGTATTTTGTTGACTGTATAATATAAACTCAAACTCAACTCAAAGCATTTATTTCAAATAAACCAATTACAGGCTCCTTTGTATTGTCAAGGGGTCGGTGGGTTAGAAAGATGAAGCTAGTTGCCTATTACAAAGCGTAGTAGGTTACTATGGAGAAGAATGGGCAAAAAACTCCACGGACACTCTTTTAAATCAAATAAGAGCCTCCATCAGTGAGTGAAAATACTTTCGGCCTATTTTAGTTAATGAGCCCTCTGCCATTCGTGCTACATTTCACAAGCCGATACAAGAAAAAAAGAAGAACCATACAACGTGTTTCAAAGCAAAGTTCTTTAGCTGTACCAGCGGGGTAATTGCGTAACACACTAACAGTAGGAATGGCTTTCATTTTGACAATTCAACAACATTCATTGCGTTATTTACATTGTTGACCAGACGAACTTTTCAAACCTATGAGGCTTCATAGGTTTTAAAAATTCGTCTGGTCCATCCATTGGATTAGCAATATCCTTCAAAACCCTCGCTGTACTGTCAAAACGAAACCCATTGCGATCGATTGTCATTTTATGTGTGTTACGCAATTACTCCGCTGGACATACAAAAAAAAAGTGCTTTATTAAGTTTCAAATAAGATTTTTCTCATTACAGGAGGAATGCATGCAAAGGTGTAAATATTTATCAGACATGGTCAGAAAACAGAAGCAGAAGGAAGAAGAAGAAGCGCAACAGAACGCAGAAGGTGACGTCATCACAGAAGATCAACAAGACGAAGAGTGATAATAGGAATAGGCACTAATTGAAACTCGACACACGATTTACACTTTATGATGCAAATCATAAGGTTCAATATACTCACATGAAGTTGAATCAGTTTGATAAGTTATGTCATGGTATCCGGTTTTTGTTTTGGTACCGCTGAATAAAGTATTGAAATTGAAATAATTTGTTTTTTTTTTAAATTATGTGTCTCATCATCTTTTAGAAAGAAAAAAGAAAGAAAGAAAAATAGTTTATACTGCACAAACAAAACGCACCTAACAAATGAACGACATTAATTTAGAGACATACAAAATAGCCAAAAGTCTCGTATTCATGTTACAAAAGTTTCACAATTTTGTCTATTGCTTGATGCTAACGCCAGGGACCAAAGACAATACACATTGCTCTGTGTTGCGACACTGGCAAATGACAACAAACAAACGATCAAAACAAAAACAAAATGCCGATGATGATGATGATGTTTTAGTTACCCAGATTTGACTGGTAGAAAAATGCAATAGAATTAGCGTCCGCGCATTGTCTTCAAGAGGCTTCCACAAGATCATTTCATGGACGCTTAGTTATACTTGTACGAACTAAAGGCAAAAACATTTCAAAATTGCAGTTATTTGTGTCGTTAGGGTACCCCGCGATTGACGGGGTCCGGTAGGGCCGATGCCTGCCGGGGTCGCGGATTGATCGAAAGAGTTACCGTGGCCCTGGCGCACAGGCAACTGAAGGAACACGGGTGGGTTTTAGTCAGTAAGAGTCTGACACGCCCTCCCGCTCCGCCCAGAGCGGGAGAGGATATTTGATGATTTCTGACATAAAAAAAAGGGTACCCCGCGAAATTACAATTACACTTTTGTTTTGTAGTCGGTAACAGGTGGTATGTTGATCTAAATATGATTGACGGCCGTATCAAATATTTATTGATAGAATTATAATCTTAAAATTCATCAATACATCTCTCTAAGTTCATATTACCCTATTGAATTTTCTCTAAAATTCAAACTTAAACTTAATTATTAGTTATATACCTAAACCTGAACTTTTTGTATTTAAATTTTAATATTTCTTAGTCTATAGTCCGTTCGCATGTTTTATATTTATCCTAGTTATACAGGAAAACTTATTATTAGCCATACAATACTGTAATACACATACTCTGTAACATGCGATATGTATCGCTGTTGGTTGCCTAAATAAATAAATTAATAACTTACATGAAATCATGACATTTGATGTCAATTCTAAGTTAAGAAGTTGTATTGCTGATTCTAATGATTATAATCCTGTAGTCATATTTGTTACGGTCGCGAATCATATTTTAATCAACATACAAGCTTACCTGACCTGCACCCTAATTACGTAACACACTCTCAATCATTTTGAAGTCTATTGCTAATCCATTGCTTCATATGTTCGAAAAATTTGTCTGCTCAACAACGTAAATAACGCAATGAATGTTGTTAAACTGTCAAAATGAAACCCATTACTACTGTTAGTGTGTTACGTAATTACCTCGCTGTTGTTCAAAGAATTGTTCATTCTGATCATCAGTATGTTTTCTTTGATCATGTTAAATGTATTGTGATGGGGCCGTACTTTTCTAAATAAATAAATGATCTGAGACACAAACTGTCGCATCGCCGCTTTGATTGGATTAGGGCGGTAGTTCTAGTGAAATGCTAAAATTCCCGACCACATTATGCGTAATATGTCGGTAACTTTGTCACCGTGGGCGCCCGCGCGACTTTTCAAGCTTTTCAAGCGATACTAGTTTTTTAAGTATGTAGATAAAGTTTAAAATTATTTCACACTGAAAGTGCTTGCCACGTTGCTGCCGGCCGCTGCCATTCCGGTGTGACTCGGCCCTTACAAGTATGGAGTTTTATACAGAGTGTATTAGAAAGGTGTGGTCATATTTAAGGCTGCGGTACAACCATAAAACTGACAACTCCAAGGGGCCAACATAACGGGTGTAAAAAGACACTTAACGAAGCCGAGTCACTTGTACTCCCCGTCATTGTAATTATTTTTTGTACTGGACCTTACTTGGGAACCTTCTGGTTACGGATATATTGAAGGTCAAAATTCCAACTTATACTGACGTTTGATACGAAAACAAGTTTTTAATATTATAAACTTATAACACAAAAATACCCCCACGACCCCTGTACAGTTGCATGCACCCATAAGCACAATGTTTTGCTTGTGTTTGGCACTACCGGAAACAGAAAATTTTAACACCAAAAATAAAAGTCGTTTCCCTACAATTATTGATATGCAATGTTACTTAGTTTGATGTACAGAATGTGTAGTTGACGGTTATGTGATGGGTCTTTTTACATCCTGTAATAATCGCGAAAAAAATATCACCCCCCTCGTACCTTTGGGTTGAGTTAGGTACTGAAGTTTTGGATGGGACAGTTGATAATTTTTAAATATGACCACACCTTTCTGATAGGTACATGTTGTATAATCGAAAACTCAATAAATTAAACGAGAATTAATTTTCAATTATTGCTGTATTTCTTATTTACACAAATATATTACTAGTTTGAATACATACTATACATCACTGAGTAGTCCAATGAACTATTTGAGCAAAGTACCTATTTGCGATTACATAATTCATTTGAACTTTATTGCGTTGTGTTAAGGAGTATTATCGTTTATCGTATCGGGCGAGGGGATGATCCAAATCGTTGGTATATTTCGGGAATGAGGTCCTCTTCGTAATTTTGAGGTCTTGGAGGAGTCTTCACGCCAGCGTAACCTGTAATTAAAATAATATTATTTTGTTAAAGCAGTCGATAAATTAATTAGTTCATGAAAATGTGAATTAATCATTATTTTTGTATAGTTTGTAATTAAAGTCTTGCAACGGTAAAATAACTTTCAGAAATCTTGGCTCAGCTTTCATTTCACAAAAAAATCTTATAGAGAGACTCGCTTGTACAACACAAGATCAACTGTTACTTTAAATGATCACTCCATTCCAGCCAATAATTTGAAGTTGACTCATGCGAGCGGGTCATAGAATTATTGACAAAATAATAACAGCCGCACGGATCGATCGACGGTTAAGCTACTCTTGCCGAGGTCGGTTCGTGGATGGGTCCAGCATTCAATATCGAGACCCTTCCGTGCGTCGGAAAACACGTTAAGCCGTCGGTCGGCTGTCATCCGTAGATCTTTGACAGTCGTTACGGGTCGTCAGAAGCCCGGAAGTCTGACAACCAGTGTTGCCAAGGGTTATCGTGTTACCCACTGGGTTGTGGAGCTCAGAAAGGCAGTCGCTCCATGTAAACTCCGTGGCAGGAATTGTCATGACAGCACTTGCTACGGAGTTTACACCTGCAAGCTGCTGTTGGTCATTTAAGATCTTAAAAAAAATTGGTAGTAGTCTATGCTTTGTCGTTAATGACATACAAATGAATGATTGAGTAAGCGTGGTGATCAATGCTGGTGCCTTCTCTGTATGAGAAGATGCCTTTGCCCTGCAGAGGGAGATTAGTATGCAACACGCGTAGCATGACCATCATAGAAACGGGTTTTGTCGACGGAAGAATAGACAAAAATGGCGTTCCGTGAAGACAGTACGACGGCAGCAAAGTAGAAAGAGTCAACTGCACTTTTTACGAAATTCAGTAGTTTATTCACGTTTTTAGTTTATTTTGCTGATATCTCGAAAATGGTGTGTCCTATCGCAAAAACAATGAAAATATCGACCCCCTTTAAGGAACCCTTAAGGTGCAGCGCAGACGGCACACTTCTTGTGCGATCGAGTCTGCGGCGCACAAAAAGTCTGCATGGCGCGCAAAAAGTCGGTCGCGGATTTTTCACAGACTCAACGCACACGACGCACATCTTCGATCATTCTGTCGGCAGAACTGTAGGGACGTAGACGCTATGGAAATCGTGCAGAGATCGCGAAGTATTATTTTGTACATGAAGTACAGAAAAAGAAGAAGAAATAGAGAATTTTTGGTACATCCTATACTTTCGGAAAGATTACTGAAGGGACAGTTCCATACTACGTGCGTTACGTCCACCCCTAGCAAATGCAGATTGCCAACTAAGTGTGCGCCGTCTGCGTTAGCGCGCGTTGAAGCAAACGTTCAATTTTTTTTCACACTTTTTGTGTCGAGTGGCGCGACGCGGCGCGGTGCGGTCTGCCCGAATTACACGGATTTTTTGTGCGCCGGACTTTTTGCGCGTCGTGTGCGTTACTGCATATAATTGCATAGGTTATATTTTCACAGACTAAAAAGTGCGTCACGGATAGTCTGTCGTCTGCGCTGCACCTAAACCCCTATAACTAAACATGTAGGTAATAATTTTTCACATTTTCCATACAAAAAGTGAAAAATTCAATTTTTCCATTCCATTTTTATACTTTGTGGCCGTCGAGTAAAAAGTTTTCTACTGTCTTTAGCATGGCGATTACAAAATCAAATTGTCTTCACTACCTTAGACAACTGTTAGTTGTCAGTGTGATTTTGACGTTTGGGATAGAAAACTTTCTTCTGAAATAGTCTACATATAAAACGACCTAGACAACGATCGGTAGAAACGAAAGACAAAATGACGGATTGTAGAAGGATTTTTACGGTGCGATGTCAAAAATGGAGAAACGATGTGTCACTTTGTATAGAAATAGCTATGTCTTGTCTTCCAAGAAATAGAAAGCGTCATGCTACGTCTGCTGGTATTATAATATGACGGCAATATTTTTATAGTATGGTACGTTACCTGGTTTGCTCTTCCCGGGCCACAGCGGGCCGCCGGCGCCCCCGCAGGCGGCGCAGGCGCAGGCGAGCGGCGACGCCACGCGGTGCGGCTGCGTCGTGCCGTCCTGGCAGTTCAACGTTACGTCTAACGGACCGTACTTAGTCGCCTGGCAACATTCGCATTTGGAATCGTGGACACCGGTTTCTGGAAGAAAATAAATAGATATTGAAACTGGCTACTACAAGATTAGAAACTCAATTTTATTAACAGAACTATTTCATCGTCTCGTCTGAAAAGTTAAACAACATCAGGAAAAATGTCAAGAATCAGTATTGTTAAGTTATTTGCAAGAGTTTAATAAAACTTCGGAATGATAGGAGAGACACTAGCTAATGATTAAATTGATAAAAAGTTCACTCAATATAATCTCCTTGGTAGTTTTACGCGAACTTATTGAGTGATGGTTAAACGGGCCCTAAACAACTTTGGATTTTTTGATCTATTCAGAATAAAACAAAGCTGCTTTTCGTTTTTGTCGGTGTGACCACTGAGATCTTCTAAAATAAACAATGGATTTTAATACGGTTTTCATCATCATTTAGAGCATATATTCCAGAAGGTTTATAATATGTATAATACATAACTATTTAACTAAGATTTAGCACAGAAATCTTGATATTTTGACATGTCGCCATTGCCCCACTGCAAAGAGGGGGGGGGGGGGGTTGCTAGTAATGAATACTTACGGTTATTATAAAGAGTGCCCGAGTCGCAAGTACCGCGACACTCCTTGAATCCTCTGAGCGGCTGCTTGTTGACGCACAGGCCGTGCGGGCCCAGCTGCATGCGGACCAGGCCCACTGTCTCCGTGGGAGCTATGCTTGTGGGGACGCATTTACCTAGAAAATAGAGTTTTGTTAGAGTTTACTATTTATGTATTTGATACAACTAACAGCAGTACTAACACACAAAGAATTAAAACAGAACAATGATATAATAAAAGTACAGCGGGGTAATTACGTAACACACTAACAGTAGGAATGTGTTTCAGTTTGACAGTTCCACAACATTCATTGCGTTTTTTACGTTGTTGAGCAGACATATTTTTCGAACATATGAAGCAATGGATTAGCAATATGCTTCAAAATGATTCAGATTGTGATAGATAGTGGGTTACGTAATTAGGGTGCTGGTCTGTCTATTATAGGTACATAGAGAGTGCCAAGGGATATCGACGTGCAAACTGCAACCATGAATTAAGCACATGAGTCTAAACCCCCTAGCGTAGACATTTTTATGTAGGTAAGATCAAAATATAGCCTCAAGAATGTCATTATGTGTACCGACAACATTTGCCCTTATTTCTAGGGTTACAAATGTCTTGTAAGTAGGTGAGCGAGTAATAAGATAAGGTACAGCACAAGAGCGAGTGAGTAGATAAGAGGGCCTAGACAAATGGCATTAGCTTCGGAGCGATTCTATTTCTACAATCGCTATCGCTTCCATCATACGAATCGAAAACTAGCGATAACGCTTGTCAAAATGTGCCACTTGACTACGCATCTCTATGGAAGTTATAGCTCGACGCAGTCGATTCGTTTCATAGAATCGAATGATGTTAACATTGTCTAGCTAATTTATATTCTTTGATCACGTGACATTTCGATAACCTATGTCAAACCCATATATTTTTTAGCTTTTCTACTAGCGTTGTCGCTAATCGAATGTTACTTTGTTTAGGCCCTAAAGTACAGTACAAGAGCGAGTAAGTAGATAAGGACAGTATGTTTATCAAAGCAATAACGTAATAATATGTAGGTAGGTTTATAACTGTTTGACTTTTTGGAAATGCTTGATTTATACAAAGTTCAAACATTTAAATTCCAGAAAAAATCTTCTCAAAATTCCAAGTAGATTTAAACACCGAAAACTTTTCTTTACACTACTTTTGTTAGTAAAATATACTTTATTTTCGTCTTTAGCCCAAGTTCACACGGACGTAAAAATATCGCGGCAGGATTTCATCGCGCACTGGATTTTCAACTCTCAGTGTTAAGCAGAGCGTTGAAAATCCAGTGTATGATAAAATACCGCCGCGATATTTTTACGTCCGTGCGAACATGGGCTCATTGTAATTAAATTTTCCAAACACTACATAATCAAATGTCTATAATCAATCAATGATAATCCCGACATCAGTAAAATATTGCTCCAGGCGAGGCTCGAACTCGCAACCCCGGCATCGCTCACGAACACTGTCTTATAAGTACCGTGCGCTAACCAATTGCGCCACTGGAGCTATGTGATGGCTTGCCTATTATAGCTGTGCCTTCAAAACTATTGTTGGATTGTAAATTATTTCATTGTTAGATATCGTATTGTTGAAACTCGGGGTGGAATGCTTTAACGCAAAAGTAATAGTAATATTTCTATTGTTATTGCCAATGTAGATACATTCTGAAGAAGTTAGCACGCGGATATAGGATTCTCATATATTTTCTGTTGAAAACTGAAACCCAAGGAAAGGTAAAAATTACTAAAGTAATGAGCGTTGCGCGCAACGCTCATTACTTTATACTTTTTGGATGTGCACCTTTTGACTGGTTTCATTTGTTGCTGGGCGACGATTGATTGATTTGATTTGATTTAAAAGAGTGTCCGTGGAGTTTCTTGCCCGTTCTTCTCCATAGGTACCTACTACGCTTTGGAATGGGCAACTAGCTTCATCTTTCTGACTGACCGACCCCTTGACAGTTCAAAAGTGCCTGTAATTGGTTTATTTCAAATAAATGCTTTGAGTTTCATGTTAAAAACTTTATCGAGATAAAACAGATGCTGTCTGTGATTGTAAATATTTTGTGATTTCGGTGTATTAACTGGTCAGGTAGCATTTCATTTGCGAAGTAAATAGCTTAAAGTCAGTTTCCGGTGACCCTATAACTTGCACATACAATAGGGACATCTGGTTATAAAGTTGCACTTACTCAAGGCCTCAGGACGCTCCTGGCACACCTGGCAGCAGGTGTCGTTGACGATGTTCTCGGGCGCGCACGACGACACGTCGGGACAGAACTGCCGCGATGTCGTCACGAACACTTCGTCGCCGGCCTGGTCGCAGGAGTACGTGGTGCAGTTGTCCTCGGAATGCCATGTTGTGCCTGGGGGTGTGGATTCGTGATTAAGAATGAATGGTGGTTATTTCTAAGATTTTATTCCCGTTTCCGTCACGTCAAATCACGTGTCGCTTATTTTGATTAAGAATCGATTTGACATTTTACAGTGGAAAATTGCTTAGTGACGACTTTAGGTTTTCAGAAACCGAGTTTCGACAATCGGTGTGTTTTGTGTAAGTTGCTGTACGACCGCGATTCGGGAGATTAGTGCTGTTCAATAATGTCCATTTCTGGGTATATATCAGACAATTCAGCTTTTTTAAAGAATAGGTGCTGGTTTTGCTGGAGCAAAGATATTTATAAATTGTTTCTATATATTTTGCAAAGAGTTGGAACTTGAGCTTTCCCTTGTCTCCAAACTTTTTCCGAATGCTTATAGTTATGGTCTACCCGCGTATAATAATTAGGATACCCAGGTATTTACATAATATATAAAATATCGTGTCACAGTGTTTGTTATCGAATTCCTCCGAAATGGCTTGACTGATTTTTATGTTTTTTTTTTGTGTAGGTACCTATATCTGGTAGGTCTGAGAACAGGTCAGTATATTTCATACCGCTGCGGTCGAAACCGCGGGGCGCAGCTAGTATTAATATAAATATATAAAAATATTTAAAAATAATTATATTATGTATAAAAAAATCTGCTGTGTGTGATACAATGATTTTTTCATTACTACAGACACCAACACACATTTATTTCTGAAATGTTCTATTTTTACTTGGAAAGTTGTTTTCGTGAACCGTAAATGTGTTTTTTTTCTGAAATAAAATGTATTTAAATTATTAATAGAAAGTGATTATCGTGCGAATACACGATCGTCGCGATCATTTGTGCGGGTTCGTCGACTTACCAGGCTCAACCACCTTGTCGTCGTGCACGCAAGCAGTCTGCTGGCAGTGTCCGCAGCAGCGTCCCTGCGGCGGCGGCACGTAGGCCCAGCCGCGCTTGCAGTGGCGGCTGCAGGTGGCCACGCGCTCGGCGTGCGCCAGGCGCCCGCTGTAGTCCCGACCGCACGTTATGTTCTTGCAGGGGTCGTCGGGGGACGCCCAAGTTTGTCCTTCCTGGCGAGTGGAAAGGGTTTTTTGGGGTTAGAAGAAAAATTGTAGTACAAAGTAAAGAAACCGTGATTTAGGCAGAGATCGAATTACTTTTATCAAACATTTTTTGACCATGTAATCCGATCTTATACAAAGTCTAAAGCACTATCAACGCGAACCAATTTGACTGCAAAAAAATGTACAAGCTGGCATCGACATCGACACACAACCTGTTACCATGGATTCGGTACATGATTCTGAACCCCTGCGGTGACATTTTTCGTCAGTTATTTAAAAAACAATTAGCTGTTTCATACAGTTTGACCGCTTAAGTATTAAAGTTTTCTATGAAATTGCAGATTGTTATTTTTGATAACCTATGAAAAATTTCTACGCTGAGGGTCTAGAATCATGTGCTGAATTCATGGTTACAGTTTGCACGTCGATGACCCTGCCGCCCTGTATTTAGATAGATTAGAGAACCTAACAATCATGCGTCCCATATTGCTTACAATATAGCTATCGGAACTATTTCCAACTTTTCCCAAAATCAAGATTTCGCGTTAACTTTTAGTTATATATACTAGAAAACCACTCAAAATGTCACGATGAATCTTTAAAGGCACAATAAAGAAGATTTTTTATATCACTTTCCAAAAATGTCTGGTTATCCTACTTCTGTACCGAACTGATAATATGAATTATATAGGCCACAATGGCGGGACATAGCAGACTTACCTCTAACTAACACAACGTCATATGAACCTATGATCCACAATAAATAATTTGAATGTGAACTTCCGTAGTTTTATTTGTAACAGAACTTGAAGCACGAATCGACATAGTGAAGTCCGTAGGTATAGTAAACACATTATACACGGTCTAATATGGCCGACTCACCTAGTCTTCTAATTCATTCCTTCTTTTTCTTTTTTTTTTTAAACGTTGCCCCACACTAGGAATTTCTCTTGTATTATGGGTGCGTTTACAAACATTTAAACACACATACACAAACAGCCAGCCGAAATTTAATTTGATACATTACCACTTTGTTTTCTATTAATATGATTAAATTTTATTCGAAAACATTCATCGGTTTCTTACTAAACTTCAACTATATCCGGCGACCCTGGATACTTATCTCGTTTGCTGACAGTAGGTTCCTCTTACCTGATAGATCTTGTTGCCAACTCTGCAGGCGACGGGCTCTTCTTTGGGACAGCACTTGCCTGGCAGCTTCTCTTGGTTCAGCACGAATTGTTTCTTAGTGGCGTCCGACACTTCTGTGCACGTCTCGTTTGAGCATTGTACTTGTAACTGGAAAAAGAAATATAACGATGGTGTTATTTAAAAATAACAGAAAAATATTTTATTCTGGTAACAATTCCAGCATCTAAATTGTCAATTGATGACTACACAGAATTTAAACAAATTAAATTAATTGACAAATTTCTCAGACGTGATTCTTGGGTTATCTACAGGGTATAAAGAGACCCGTCACTTAGCCGTCAACTACGCATTCTGTACATCAAACTAAGTAACATTGTACAAAAATAATTGCTGGGAAACGAATTTTATTTTTGGTACGAAAAATCTCTGTTTGCGGTAGTGCGCAATGTATCTAACGCACGCAAAACATTGTGCTTATGGGTGCATGCAACGGTGCAGGGGTCGGGCGGTATTTAAAGTTGTGTTATAACATTAAAAACTAGTTTTCCTAAAAATACGTCAGTAAAAGTTTGAATTTTGACCTTGTAATATCTTCCTAATCAGAAGGTTCCCAGGTATGGTCCAGTACAAAAAAATATTACAATCACGGGGAGTACAAGTGACTCTCGGCCACGTTAAGTGTCTTTTTAAACCCGTTATACATAATTATTATAAACTAGCTTTTGCCCGCGGCTTCGCTCGCGTTAATTTAGACTTTGACCATAAATTCGGGTTATAATTCAATCATGGTTCAAAAGACACGTGGCGCCATCTATCATCATAAGGACGTTATTGTTGTTTTCCTCGGGAACAGTACTTCTTTGCGGGATGAAAGGTACCTTATGTCCGTTTCTGTACTCCTGACAACGTATATGCAAAATTTCAGGATGATCGGTTCAGTGGTTTAGGCGTGAAAAGGTAACAAACAAACAAACAAACTTACTTTCGCATTTATAATATTAGTTAGGATTGAATTCGATTTTCATGTCTGTCTGCATGACCGCGTTGTTCTGCTATGATCGGACTGTGCAACGGATTTTGATGCGATTTACAACATTAGATTTATTCCGAAAGGTTTATATGTATTCTATTTAACCAAGATATTATAATAAAGAAATCTTCATGTTTTAATTAAAATCTTTTGTTTTAACCGACTTTAAAAAAAGGAGAAGGTTCTCAATTCGACTGTATATTTTTTTGTGTGTTACTTCAAAACTTTTTTCTAGGTGAACCGATTTTGATGATTCTTTTTTTATTTGAAAGCTGGTGCTTCTCATGTTGTCCCATATAAATTTGATCAAGATGTGACCAGTAGTTTTTGTTTTCTCCTTAATAATGCGTATTTTTTCCACTTAGTATATATTGATGATGTTTTAATAATTTCCTGTCACTATTATATACATATCAAGTAGTGGTATACGAATTTGTATGGTGTAGGTACTACAACTAAAAAGTGAAAAATAAAAACATTTATACAAAAAAAAAAACAACCGACTTCCAAAAAAAAAACACAAATAAAAAGTGAAAAATTAAATTTCGGAAGTCGGTAACAAAAAATGAAAATACAAAACCAAAGACACCAACTTCCGAAAGTAAAGTAATTTTTTTACTTTTTAGTGTTTTTTTTTTAAAGTCCTTTTTTTTTAAATGTTTTTTTTTGTTTTATCATCATTAGATATCAATATTCACAACGTCTGTGAAGATTCGATGGTTAATTTAATTTACCTTGTTTTAATCTTTATTCAAAGATCCTGTAGTCTTTGTTTGTACTAACCGTCCCATCTAAGTTGACACAGGTATAGTTCGCGCAGAAGTCTGAGGAAGTCCACTTCTCTCCGATGGCTCGCTCCTTGCCGTCCACGACGCAGGCCACTGGCTTGCAGCTCCCGCAGCATTCATTACTTTCAGGGGTGGCTGGGAAGTACTTCGAACCCTGATGGAGAAGAATAGGTTTTTTTGAGGAAGTTATATTGAGGAAATTTTAATCCCGTAGTGGGATTTATAGATGTCCGTAGGTGTGTCCGTGGCATCACAGACCTGCGGAATCGAATACCTGCGCTGGAGTTCTTCTTAATTTTTTATATAGCAGCATTATGCTGAGATAGGAGCCTTTTCAGCCTCGCACAAGTCTTTTAATTTTTACTTGTTTATTGTGTTTTTAATGTTAATTTTGTTAGTTTTAAATGCTCCTTTAATATTTTTTATTTTTTAATGTTTGGGTTTCCTATGCGCGTCCCAAATAAAATATTTTTCTTTCTTTATATATAAGTATACTAGCGACCCGCCCCGGCTTCGCCCGGGTAGCAAAGCATAATATAATAGCCTATGTCACCCGGAGATAGTGTAGCTTCCCAACAGTCAAAGAATTTTTGAAATCGGTTCAGTAGTTTCGGAGCCTGTTCAATACAAACAAACAATCATATTTTTTCTCTTTATAATATTATATATGAAACGTTTGTATTTTTAACATACATAGCTCTATCTATTGAATACTTACTCAATCCAGTCAACAGATATGGCCATCTGTTAGAATCGTTTGGAGCTAACAGATAATTGTGACTGTCAAATAATAGACAAATAATTTGCAATAAAATAATATTGAGACTATAAATTGAGATGTAAGCTATCCTATCTTTCAAGTTGGATCAAATTGCAAACGGTGTGCAAATCAAATTTAAAATCGGTTCAGTAGTTTAGGAGTCCATCGCGGACAAACAACGTGACACGTAATTTTTATATATATAAACATATTTAGTTAGTATACAACAAAATAGAATAGAATAGAATAGAATAGAATACTCTTTATTATGTACACCATAAAAAATAACAGATATAAATGTAGACATTTTACACAGGGTGACACAATGGGCGGTCTTATCGCTAAAAGCGATCTTTTACAGACAACCTTTGGATGGATTCAAGGGAGAAGGAGAGACAATAATGCAGGTAGTCAGTGGTGTACCATTTACATATACAACAAATACATACATACATAAAACATATACTTATCTACATATAATATATACAATAATAAACATGAAACAAGAGCAAGGAAACTAAATGTAATGATGATGTTTAAGGAGAGAGGAAGTGATTTTTAACCATAATTTTAAAAGTGGACAAAGATTGAGCACGCCTTATCGACTCGGGCAAGGCATTCCATAACCGTACTGCTTGAACTGTAAAAGACTTGTCATAAAAGCTGGTGGAATGCATCGGCATCTCTAGTCTTAAGTTTTCCGATGACCTAAGATATCTATTATGTGTGTCATGAAGGAACTTGAAACGTTCTTTAAGATAAGAGGGGGTTTTAGGGTTGAATAGAATACTGTAGAGCTGAAACAAGATATGTGAATTCCGGCGAAGACGTATGGGAAGCCAATTGAGCTTTGTACGAAATTCAGAAATGTGATCATATTTGCGCAGGCCAAATATAAATCTAAAATACCGCTATGTATAAATAATTTCACTCATTCAATGCTTTAAAGATTCAATTAGCTCAATATTCAATCGCAAACAACAGCCTTCCTCCATACGTAAGTAATTTAGTGTAATTTTTGAGAATGAAAATATCTTTAAACCTAAGTTTAGCTCTACAGAAAGTATTTAAAGGTCGCATTGACAAATAGAAAGGAAGAAAGAAAATACGTTTATTTGCGGTTAACATGACACACACAAAACACACACATACAAAAAAGAAGGAGTTGTGTTGTTGTTGTTGACAATGGCCCACCAAGAATGAATTTGACTTTTCAGATGGACAGGATAGATAATAATGTAAGAAGGATGTAGATGAAGATTTTCCTGGCCATACATAAGAGTCAAATTCATCACAGAATATGTAATTACGCAATACTGATTTTGTGCGGAATTTCTTACTGAAAATTGGCATTTAGGAAAGGTGACCATCATTAGAACATATTGATTACTGAATCACACAGATGCCTATACTATAATTTAAGACCAGTTTCAAGGGAACAAAGTCATTGTAAGTACTCACCAGCTGGCATTCAGAATGGCACTGCTGTACTGTGGTGATCTTCTCAAGCTTGCCGCCCGTATCGGTCTGCTGACACTTGTAGCTCTCGCACGGATTCGTTGGGGACGTCCAGTTTTCGCCGACCTATATGGATTAAATGATTATTGCAGGTGAAATAACATGTTTTTGAAACTGAAATAGTGTTCAACCAAAGTAGGAATATGAAACTGTTAAATAAAATGCAGTGTTTCAATGTGGTATTTCAAGGTTTTTTTTTTTTTTTTGGTTGGCAATCGTTAAATGACCTCTCCTGCTCTGGGCGGAGCGGAAGGGCGTGTCGGACTCTTACTGATTAAAACCCACTCGTGTTCCTTCAATTGCCTGCGCGCCACGGCCACGGTAACTTTTTCGAAAAATCCGCGACCCCGGCAGGACTTCTAGGATGACTACGGAATGCAATGCAACAAATTTTTGATCATTATGTGCTATCAGCAGTATGACACTTTTTTTCTACTAGAGAAAGTAATCCCGCAAGATAATTTAATACCCTGCGGGACTTATCCTTGTACAGTTGTCAGCACATCAAGTTACCACAAACTGTCCGATTTTCTCATTCGATGTTGAACTTAACAATCAACATTTTAAGGTTTAAAATCGTTTGGACAAATTTGACAGTTTTGTGTAGCTTGACCTGTTGGCGACTGCACAATGGGTCCTTGTGCCGTGGGATCTAGGTGCCTGCGGGATGAGTACGTGTGTCGAAAGTCTCTCGGCTTTATTGATGATAATGTTGTTACCTTGTAGATATTATCAGCATCCCTGCACGCGACATGCTGCGGCTGCGGACAGCACTGGAAGGGCACGGGGCGCGGCTCCAGCACGAACAGCTCCGTGCTGACGACGCTGGGGCAGTCCGTCAGCGTGCAGCGCGCGGCGGGCCCGAGCGGCGCGCGCGCGCACGCGCACGTGCGGCACGGGCCGTCCGCCCACACGCCGTCCAGCTGGTTGGACACATTTGAGGTGAGATGCAGAACTTTTACAATTATCTACACTTAAAATGATTGTTCACAATTTCAATCACGCCCCTATTAAAAATGGTTATGAACCTCAGGAGTTTGTTACTGCCATTTTGGGGTTATTGAAATATTAAGAAGACACAGTATCATTTTCCACAAATAAATTTTGAAAGACATCAAGAAATCACTCTCAAATGGTGTCAAAGGTGAGAAAAATAAATGGAGTTTTAAACTTACGTCTTTCAAAACGGTTTGAGGTGTGGTACGAGACTTCTCGCCACCCTTAGACGCTGCTTCCCATTCCAGTGTTACCACACATTTGTCCTTTGGAAGTTCTGAAAATGACACAACATTTCAACCTGTTATCCGAACAGATCCGTTCTGTTAGAACTACTGCAGTTTCTTTATAAATCTGCTGTCATCACTGTAGCTATTATTATGTTAGCCATTTTAATTAGCAATCAGACAAGTCACATTAAACAAGATTTTTAAAGAAGATTACTCAGTCAGGCGAAAATGGAGTCAAATCCTAACATAATCAAGAAAAAATGACCAAAGTTTAAAATACCTTCTACATCTTTTAGAATGAAATACTCTTTTGTATTTTGTACCTACACGTCGCACAACACTTTCCACTAACATCAATAGTCTTCAAGTCCTGGAACTTGGGACAGGCTGGTGGTTGAGGACGAGTTTCCACTCGGCAGAGGTACTGCACACGAGGTCAACACCCAGTTGTCGATTACTTTTAACTTTTAAGATTACCTTGTTGTAATGTGTTACCTTGTTGTAATGTGTTACCTTGTTACGTAGTGTGGGACACCCCCCAGCTAGATGGACCAATGACCTCAAAAAGGTGGCTGCGGGAGACTGGCTGCGGGAGGCGGAGGACAGGGTGTTGTGGCGTAGCCTGGGAAAGGCCTGTATCCAGCAGTGGACTGCGATAAGCTGAGTTGATTGTTGATAGGTCACTTACCACACTTATACTCCGCGCAGCACTTCCCAGTAACATTATTGGTCTTCAAGTCCTGGAACTTGGGGCACTCAGGTGGTTTAGGACATGTCTCCACTCGGCAGAGGTACTGCACACGAGGACAGCAGCCACTGTTGTCTACGACTCGTTCCATGCCAGGTTCAAAGACCTCTACGTCTTTGTCGTTGAGGGAGGCGCATTGGTCGGTTGGCATGCATTCTGAAAAGTACAGAATCGATTAATTTTCGTACCTATATATATTATTTTGTTTCACAGTTTAAAGTGAAGTTTTGTTTTATACAGGATGGCAGGGACATCGACGCGAAACCAATTACCATGGATCAGTAAATGATTCTGGACACATCTGCGTTGAAAATTTTCGTCGGTTATTAAGGAAAAAGTCAGTGGTTTCCTTCCTACGTGGTGAAAATGTTTGGAACAACTGTTTTTTTTTAAATAGCCAACAAAAAGTTTCAACGCAGGTGGATCCAGAATCATGTACTGAATCCATGGTAACAGGCCGCGCGTCGATGTCCATGCCAGCCTGTATTTCTTATGTATCAAAACTAGCTGTGTTCCCGTAACACGAGAAGTAACAGAAAAGTGGTACATGAGCTGGTGAAAGGACCTGGAAATATGATCAAGTTTAATACAAATTGATATGACGGTAAAAAGTCGGGTCGCTTATATTTACACGATATTTATAAAATTACTAACAATATTTGGGTCCTCACATGTTCGGGCATACAACCACGATGTTAGGTTACGAAGAAATGTTTGACTTAGCATATAACTTTTCTCAGGAACACCATTTTTGCTTTTTTTGTTTATCTAAAGTCGAAAGTTTGTATTTGCTTACCACAAGCGAATTCCGTGCACCCATCAGGCGTAGTCTTCTGTTTCAGAACTTGTCCGAAACCGCAGTCCATCTTCTTGGCTTCAGTGCAGTTCTTCTTCGGTTTTGGTACTAGACGAAAAGAAGCAGTAGTTCGATTATTTTGGGAAGGGATCTTGTTAAACAGGACTTTATTACCAGATATTCACAACTTTTTTCAAGTTGTCCGTACTGTGAAGTGTTTGTTAATTTAATTATCAATCTTTCCACTAAGGTTGGTTATTAGAGAAATATTTCTAATCTACAGGGTAGAGGCATCCATAGCGTGAGACGCTCCCCAGCTAGATAAATCAAAACCTTAAAAAAGCAACTAGGACAGACCGTATGTGGAAGGAGACTCAGGTATTCTGGCGCACATTGAAAGTCAAAGTCAAATCATTTATTTCAAATAGGCACATAAAAGGCACTTTTGAACGTCAAAATTTACAAAAAAATAGAATTGATTCTAGTTGCCCCTTCCAAAAGGTAGTTTCGTATGGAGAAGAATGGGCAAGAAACTCCACCGTTACTCTTTTAAAATATTTTACAATATTACTATGTAAGTTCACATTAATTATGTAATCATATGTGAAGACGATGCACCTAGAATAAAATTACTATACCACAATAGGTAAAAAGAATTAAATATAATGCAAAGGCAGGTAAATTAATTATGTGATAGATACATGGTGCTCACATATTTACAAATATTGAAAAGTAGATGATGTTTCCAAAATTTTAACAAGTAATAATTTAGTGTGTGAGTTAAAGTAGTTAAGTACATAATGTAACAATCAATGTCATAAAAATTATAAATTATACAATTAAATTAGCAACCAGTTTGATTTTGTCTAGACTCTAGATTGTCCTATGGAGCAGGACCAGCATGTTTCCAAGCATTCTTATCTAGGATATAATCCTCTAATTTGTAATATGCTTGTTTACAAAGTGTACTTTTTATATGAGTTTTAAATTTTCTTTCATTTAATTGCAATATGTCACAAGGTATTTTTTTGTAACATTTAACACAGTACCCCATAAAAGATGTATGTAAGTACTTTAGATAATCTAAAAAATGGTTGATCTATTTTATCTTTATTTCTAGTATTAAAATTATGTCTATCACTTATTTTATTAAAAAGATGTAGATTTTTTCTTACATACATAATATTTTCATAAATGAATTGACAAGGTACCGTCATAATATTAATCTTTTTAAATAGTTCCCTAAGAGATTCGCGACGACATAGATTGTAAATGGCCCTGACAGCTCTCTTTTGCAAAATGAAAATGGATTCAATGTCAGCAGCCCGACCCCACAGTAAAATGCCATATGACATAATGCTGTGGAAGTAGCTAAAATAAACCAAACGCGCGGTTTCTACATCTGTTAACTGTCTTATCTTCCTAACAGCATAAGCGGCCGAGCTTAACCGCCCCGCAAGAGATGTTATATGGGGTCCCCATTGCAATTTCTCGTCTAGCGTGATTCCCAGGAAAACCGTCTGATTAATAAATTCTAGTTTTTCTCCATTCAATATGATGTCACATTCGCAACTTCTAACATTAGGTAATTTAAATCTAATGCATTTGGTTTTTTTTTTCATTAAGTATCAAATTATTTACCATAAACCACTCTTGGACCTGAAGAATAGAGTTATTTACATCGTCAAGATTTTGTGACCGTCGGTCTACTTTAAAGATCAATGATGTGTCATCTGCAAATAACACCATCTTCGGTTGATTCTGCAGTAATTGGGGTAAATCATTAATGTAAACTAAAAAGAGGAATGGACCCAATATCGAACCTTGAGGAACGCCCATTGTCATTTCAGACCCTAATGAGTTCATGCCGTTTACTTGAACTTTAACCTTTCTATCTTTCAGGTATGACCGTAGTAGATCAAGAGCTGTATTCCTAATTCCATAGTGCTCTAGTTTCAGCAGAAGTGTCTCATGGTTTACGCAATCGAACGCCTTAGAGAGGTCGCAAAAGATTCCAATGGCATCCTGTGCTCCTTCCCAGGCGTTAAAAATGTTCTTTAGTAGGGTGACACCAGCGTCAGTGGTACAGCGCCCTTTGGTGAAACCGTACTGTTGTTCATGAAAGATGGAATTTTTATTAAAGTGACGTAACATTTGATTAAGCATTAACTTTTCAAACACCTTACTGAGAACTGGCAGAATTGACACAGGCCTATAATTGTTGGGTTCTTTACTATCACCGGATTTGAACAACGGAACTACTTTACTGTGTTTCAAAAGATCCGGAAAAACTCCTTGGTCTACACTGGTGTTAAATATGAAAGCTAAATAGGGAGCAATGGTTTCGATGAGAGATCTACAGACTTTTACAGACATTCCCCAGAGATCCTCTGTTGATTTAATTTTAAGATCTTTAAAAGCTTTTATAACAGCTTGGGGGTTTGTATGCTGAAACCTAAACTCCAAAGGGCATGCCTTTACATTCTTTGTAAGTAAGGCAGCAGAAAGCGCGGGTGAGGAATTTAAAGCTTCAGTAGTTTTAAGGGGAATATTAGTAAAAAAGTTTTCAAATTCCTGAGCTATTTCTACGTCAGAGTTGATGAGGCCATGTGCAGTCTCTAAATTAAATTCTGTATTACGCTGTTTTTTCCTGCCTGTTTCATTATTTATTATTTGCCAGGTAGTTTTTATTTTATCATGAGCTGATTTTATTTTATTGCTAATATAAAGTGCTTTTGCTAGTTTGCACACACTTTTAAAAGTTTTTGAATATTTTGCAACATACTGATGAAATCTTGTATTATTCATATGTTGCTTTAGACCATAAAGTTCAAATAGCTTTTCCCTGCTTTTACGAATACCTGGAGTCGCCCAATCACTAAATAAAAACTTTGTGTAAATAATTTTAGTCTTTAGTGGAAAAGTGTCATTAAATTGCGTGTTTAATAGTGAAAAGAACTCGGCGTAGAACTCATTTGGGTCACCTACATTATTAAAACTTTGATCACATAATGTACTGGCTAAAGAATTATTTAATTGCTCTAATTTTTTACATGTAATTGGCCTAAACCTTATTTGAATTTTTTGTAAAAGCATGTAGGAGCAAAATGTTATTGTTTGGCCACTGTGATCAGATGGCAACTTATTTACAATTTGTTTGTGTAAATAATCACAATTACAAAAAATATTATCTATACAAGTGGCAGAAGAAGCTGTCACTCGGGTTGGTTCAATAAAAACATTTGACAAATCACTCAATTAGAGCCATAATGACGTCACGTCAGTGCGCAGACGCAGACCGAGTGAACACTGAATAAGCAAAATTTGCATAATAGAATCAAATCTTCGCCTTCGTTAGTCCTTTGCCGAACAAACTGTCGGAATAATTGGATAAATTATACTGCTGTGTTCTAGAGTAAGTTGATGACCCGAAAAGATTTAATAATCTAAAAGTATTCGAGTTATTTTCTAATAAATTAATATTAAAATCTCCACATATGACTATTGACTTACTACTAGTACTAAGTTTCTTTAACACATCTTCAATTACAGAATCAAACACAGATAGATTCTGGTAACTTGGAGGTCTGTATACACATACTATAACATGCTTATCAAGCTCAACACAGGACAATTCAATGGTGTGCTCGACAGACAGTCCGATGACGTCTTTTCGTTCTTTCGATTTAATTGAATTTTTAACTAATATTAATGACCCGCCATGTATCATACGTTTTCGACTGAAATGGCTAACTACAAAATAATTTTCATAATTAATTGACATTACTTGATGATCTTTTAACCAATGTTCTGTTAAACAAATGACATCAAACTTAGTATTTTCTAAAAACAATTCTATTTCCAGTAATTTGGAAGCGCAACCTTGGATATTTTGATTAAATAATTTTAAAGTATGTTGCACTCCCTTTGGTATTTTATTATTATGAGTTATAAGCCAGAAGATACCTTTTTATTATTCTCTAATAATAATAATAATTGGTTACTTGAAGGGGTAACTTCTGTTGTCTTACTGACTAGTTTAAATGATTATCCGGAGTGACCTCCACAACTACAAATGAAGTGTCTAGAATGCCCGTACCAGTTCCAGCAGGAAGAGAATACCCTATCTGACTGGTGGTGACCTCCAAAGATGTTGGGATTATAGGTGGATTCTCCTCCTTCGTACAGCATGAGGATTCATAATTAATCACTATGTTGTTAGTATGACTAGGCAACACAGACTCGTCCCTAATACTAAAAATTGTTATATTATTTATAACCTCATTAATACTATATGCTATCAACATAGCAATCAGATGTCGACATTCCCAAGACAGAGATAGAGTTCTCTGAGTTAACTTAAAACCACTAACAAACTTGTTAGTGTCAAAATACAATAACTTGTCACTACGACAACATGTCAGCTTATGAATTGTATTATTCAACTTATAAATATAATTATTTTCATCATCTGATAAAGTATCAGAGTAAGGAAAAGCACACAACATCAGCTTTCCTACATTTAACTTTAATAAGGTGTTTACACCATCCACTATGATGGATGTGTTGGTGTTTACTCATTGGAAGAGGTACCTATGTCCAGCGGTTGACTGAGAGAGGCACGAGTTGGTTGCTTAAACGGCTGTTGCAAATGTCTAGAAGGTTTATTTTTTACACCAGCTTTCACGTCATGTCTTCTGAGTACAAGAAGAAGATGATGCTCTTACCACACAAGTAGTCAGCACAGCAGTCTCCGGGCTTGGCAGGCTTGGTGATGAGGTCCTCGAGCTGAGAGCACACGGGCGCCACACACGTTTGTTTAGTGCACGACACGTGCGCTGTGTTCTCGCCAGATAGTTTGTTGCACGTGCATTTTGTGCAGGCGTCCTCCTGTAAATGGAAATTGTGTTTGAAATTCGGGAAATTCTGAGGAAATACGTAAGATATTTTCGTCTGCGCTAAACTTGTCGGGGATTTGGAACAAGGAAAGTTATTTGTCACTGGACTTGATGCAGCACTACGGTTTTATGTGCATACCATTGCGTGGTACTCGCGGAAGTTCTATCGTAAGAGGTGATTTCCTACAGAAAGTTATAGGCTGTAAATATAAACAGGCTAGATTAGGCTACATTATTTGTTATTGCCCGATTAAAACTTTATGGCGACTCGGAACATCATGAACATGAGGCGAGTCGTTGCGCAGTAACAAATCCACGTGTCGGCGGGGGCGAGGGGGGAGGGACTGCGCAGCGAGTAGCGCACTTCAGAGCCGACTTACAGTTTAAATCGAGCTGTACAAGTCTAGATATTTTATTTGTATGTGATAGAAGTAATTAGGAGCTTAATAGGTTCATTGTCTTTTGTAGCTTACCTGCCATTCGTCGCCAGCATAGTGTTCCTTGTTAGCGTCACATGGGAAGCATTTAGTTGGTTCGATACATGTGTTGTTCACTCGCACCTTGAAATAAAAACATTTAATGATGACTCAAATTAATGAGTTTTTGTTCAGCTGACTATATGGCATAACGGAAAAAACGAAAATGAAAGAAGTTATTTAAAAAAATGAACGATTATAAAATATGGCAGGGACACCGACGCACAAACACACATGGCATATGATCCTGAAACCCTGAGTTGTAAATTTTCGCCGGCTTTTTAAAAAAATATATATTTTCCATACATATTGACAGCTTAGATAGGTATTGCACTTTTCCACGAAACTGCAGATATATTTTTTTTGCCAACATTCGAAGAATTTCTTCGCTACGTCTAGAACAATGTGCTGAATTCATGGTTACAGTTTCCGCGTCGATGTCCCTGCCAACCTGTATATAACTGTCATTAACTATAAGAAAAAAAAATTGGTGAGGATTTGTTTTAAAAATATTATCATGTTCAGTTATAATTCAAAGAATTCAAGTGTCTGCCTGTCTATAACAGTAACTTCACAGTAGATAGCAAATTACCTTTCCTTCAGGACAGAAGCATCCCTCAACAGCTGGTTTGTCACACTTGTCAGGGTTCTTGGTCAGCTCGTCACTGTTCTCGCACGTCATCTCGCACTTCACACACGTGCGGTACACTAGAGGCTCCTCGCTGTGAAACAAAGAGTTATCATTACCGATGATACACAAGGTGGATTTAACGAATAGTAACGCAGTAGGGTACCGGCAGGTATCCTAACCGTTGAAGCTACAGAAAAACGTTCATTAGTGAGTCTCAGTCAAACATTTTCAAAAATCAATAATAGAAATGACATGTATAACTCACAATTATTATTTATCTCGGACTTCTATTTATTTATTCACTATTTTTATTAGCATGATATTTATTTAATTATTGACTACTACATACTTCTTGACATTGAAAAATAAAATGGTTAAAATGATTTTCCAATTTAATAATTTTGTAATATTTATTGTTATTCAGCATGGTATTTTGATTGTTAATTTATGTGTAAAATTTTGCATGCCCAAGTGACGGCAGAGCATGGAGAACATCAAAAAATGTATAACATCTATACCCCTACCCATGTTGGCAAAAAAATAAATGATATGATTTAATTTTAAAAATGTGAAACAAGAAAATGGACTATCTACAAGAACTTGTTTTTTATGCCAATCGATCCTGTTTCTTTTACGGATCAATAACCTCTACAAGACCAACTAAGGTTAGAGTACTAGAAATAGCACATTTTTTTTATACATTTCATAGTAAAGGATTTAGTAGAAGCGTGAAACTTTCAAACAATTGGGAATTTCCAAGTAAAATTTGACGGTATTAATAGTTCGTACTAACTTTTTATCTGACTGCTGTAACTTCCGTAAATATTATTGACTAGGTAACATAATTTACTCTTTCATTTGTTTTTTTTTTTTACACATTTTGTCTACTTAACATAAAAGTGCGATAATTTTTTTGAGTTTATCATATTATTTTTCTACTTTATAGAATTAGTGTTACTATGTATTATTAAAACACTTACCAGGGGAACGGACACAGGTCAGTCCTCCAGTCTTGCAGACACACGCCTTGTCTCCTACACTCAGCTACATATCGTTCTGCCGCGACACAGAAGTCCGTTGCGTTGGCACACAAATCCGCGTCGCAGGCTTCCACGAATGACTGCGGTTCTACTAGCGCGTGGCACTAAACAAAAAATATTTGTAAAATTAAACTGTTATATATCTTTATTCTCAGATTTGTCAGATAACAGTTAAACAGCTGATAAATGTAATTTTAAATAAGTTCGATACATTATCCATTTCCGCTAGTTTTGATTTATGTTCCAGATTTATTGTCGCTGGGCAAAGAGACCGTAAGTCCAAGAATTAAGCCCTGCAGGACTCCCCAGTTCTTAATATTTTTATTCGAAATCGCAAAAACTGCATATTTCTGTCGTCAAACAGCAATTTAATGTTGCAGTTTCAAGGGTATGAGTGCCGATTTAATTACAGAGATATGAGACATTTCAGGAGCAGCGGTAGCCCAGTGATAGCGGCCCTGACTTACGAGTTGTAGGTCGTGGGTTCATACCCAGGCAGGCGCTTTACTTTGTGTAAATAATTTCATCACCACTGCTCTCAAAACGGTGAAGGAAAACATCGTGAGGAAACCGGCATGTCCTAGATCAAAAATTCGAAGACATGTTACATCTACCAACCCGCACTGGGCCCGCGTGGTGGATTACGGCCTACTCCCTCTCGAAGAGAGGAGGCCTGTGTCCCAGCAGTGGGAACATTATAGGCAGATTACGCTATCATGCTGAGACATTTCAGCTTTGTCATTAAGATGGCAACGCATCTGCAATACAACTGGTGCAGATGTAAATAGGCCGCGTTGTTTATTTACCATCAGATGGGGATCCTGCTTGTATACCATCAACTAGCTGCGCCCCGCAATTTCACCCGCATAGGTGTCGATCCCGTGGGAATATTGGAATAAAAAGTAATTCAGGTCATGGTCTACTCATGCGCAAAATTTCATCCAAATCTGTTCAGCCGTTTTCACGTGAAAGCGCAACAAACAAACATACAAAAAATCAAATATTTTTTCTTTATTATGTTACTAGCTGTTTCCCGCGACTTCGTTTGCGATCCAGGATGAAAAGTAGCATATGTCCTTACCCAGGTCATGGTCTATCTGTGTGCCAAATTTCATCTAAATCCGTTCAGCCGTTGTGGCGTGAAAGCGTAACAAACAAACTTACTTTCGCATTTATAATATTAGTTAGGATAGTTTAGAGTTACACTGACATAACATGACATAAAGAAATACTTACAGCTCCAAACCTATCGGCATTATAGAGGTTGTAGCAAGGGTTAGACTCGGGCGGAGGAAGCACACACTCCGGTATGAGAGGCTGGTCACACTGCGCTTGTTCTGAGATGTCCAAGGTTTTCAGGGTTGTTGGAGAAGCTTGCCAGGACTTGCCGTACTAATAGGGAGACATGGTTATTAATGACACAGTTTTTGTTGAGCTATTTCACTCTTAAAGGGTATAACTTAATTTACGCAACCATCTGGCCGAACACTGTCTCTATGTCCGTCAACAAAGATACGGCCCCGTCCGAATTAACGGACGGCAGAAACACATCGGGAGTAAGGAGAACTGTCAAATCGTGTTGACATAAATTTTTAATTCAGGCCCCGGACTAATCTTATGTCCGTAAGTGATACGGAGTAGGTACCGCCCGTAACTACGATTGAAACTACGGACTTTGTGCCTAGGGAGTAGGCCCCCTGATACAGGCCTCGTAGTATAAGAGACAGGGTTTATATTTTGTTTATATCGATTTTTGTAGCCTCTTAACTTTTGTACAAACAATTATGTATAATTTTTGTCTCACTGTGCTCAATCTGTGTCTATGTGTTATTTTGGATAAATAAACATTATTTATTTATTAATTTAGAGGTAGCTAAGATATGGTTTAGTAAGACATTGTCTTAGCGTGCTAGACAGGTCAATGTAAAGTAACATTTAGTCAGTAAGAGTCTGACACGCCCTCCCGCTCCGCCTAGAGTGGGAAAGGTCATTTGATGATTTCCAACCAAAAAAAAAATGGGTGTTTTATCAAAATGCCATTTTAAACATTACAATAGCTGGATTTGACATGAGAGGCCGATTATTAAATTCGTTTATGTGCGTCGCGTGAACCAAAATAAGCCAAAGAATTTTGCGTGTTCAAGCATATATGAACCTGAAGGTAAAGAAAGAAAGAAAAATGCGTTTATTGGCATTGCAGCAACAAAAATACCTTTAAACTAAAAAACGGAAAACAAAGATTATAATGCCAAAGTGGCTTCACTCAGGGGACGTACTTAATTTCAGAAACTCAATTTGAGAGGTTCTATTCGTAGATAGTCCTTGTGGATTCAATGCTGCCATACTACTTACAAATAATATTCAGTTAGAAAATCCGATTTTTCAAATGACAAAAACATAATGTACTAATGATAGGAATGTAAATATTTCCTACCATTAGAACATTATTTTTTACATTATATTACGTCTTACCTCTTCAAAGTCTTCAGTTTCCGTGCCGTTGCTAGTCACCAGAACTTCTTGATAACCGGCGCACACGCCGCACAGACCCTCTGTCTTGTTAGCGTATACGTAGGACGGCACGCGGACTCTAAACTCCATCTTGGATTGGAGGACTGTTAGCTGTTGGGTGAATTAAAAAGACTGTTATATTATTGATGACATTTTTGTTTCATGAATACAGAAAGAATTTAAGGATCCCAAAAACTGGGATATTCGACACATTACGCATTAGGCTGAAAAATCTAATCATAACAGAAAAAAACTAAGTAAATACCTACTTATAAAAAAAAAAATAATGAACTAAAAAGTACTAAATATGAAAGGCTTATTTTAACGTGTAAGAAGGACGTTCACGCCTCAAGCTTTGAAGAACGTATTAAAGTTCTATGTTAACGTAAGTTTTATTTAGTACTTTTGAGTTCATTAGAATTTGTTTAAATATCTGTTCTATCACCTTCACTGGAAAGGTACTTGTAAAGACAAATCCAACGAACCCAAACACGCCTTTACACAAGTCAAGGTGTGAAGCCAACCGAGTTGCACTAGTCATGTCATGCCATACTTTAGAACGGGCTATCATAATTCAATAAGTATTTATACAAAATTTTGTGTCTGTGCTGTTGACCGTTTAGAAGTTCCCTCGTTTGGAGCCGTCACTGTGTGCATCAGCCAAATCATGGTGAACTTTAGAACGGGCTACCATAATTAAATGCATATATAAAATGTCTTGTCTGTACTGTTGACCGTTAAGGAGTTCGTTCGTCGGGAGCCAACTTGGGTGCAGAATCAGGTCATGCATCATAAAAATGCATTATCTTTGAAACAGAATCAACGTGTGAAATTTCAACTTCGTAGGATAAGAGAAAGGGGTTTTAATTCAGCTTGCAAGATTTGGCCTAAACAAACTAATACAAACATTGCAAGTTAAATAGAAGCTTGGAAAAACAAAGGAATGATGATAGATGTCAGCACCACTTCCTACTTGGGACGATTGACAGTGGTCTCGATCCTCAGTAATGAGTACTCAGCTAGGGAGTATAGGATTTTTCCCACCAATTAGATAGGTAACTAATATGAAGTCTTTTTCACTGTTGTTTTAGCTTTTGTAAGCGCCAAATTCAACTTAAATTATAAAAGTCAAAGTCAAATCATTTATTTCAAATATGCACATAAAAGGCACTTTTGAACGTCAAAATTTACAAAAAAAATAGAATTGATTCTAGTCACCCCTTCCAAAAGATAGTTTCGTATGGAAAAGAATGGGCAAGAAACTCCACCGTTACTCTTTTAAAATGTTTTACAATATTATATAGGTTCACATTAATTATATAATTATATGTGAAGACAATGCACCTAGAATAAAATTATTACACCACAATAGGTAAAAAGAATTAAATATAATGCAATGTCAGGTAAATTAATTATGTGATAGATACATGATGCTCACATATTTACAAATATTGATATAAATACATATTCAGATACAAATATAAATTCAGTTAGGATAACTGCATTATTATCTGTTTCTCACCTCAACATGTATATCCGGTAGCAGTATGGTGACATCCTGTCCGTTGTCCTGGCTGATGGTAACCCAGTCCTTCTTCACCGGGTACTTGAAAAGTGCCTCGTCGTCGATCGTTGTAAGCAGCTGTCAAAGAAGTCATATTTTAGTTTTTATAGTAATTGGAAGTTAGATTGTGAGATAGTGTTATAATAACAGGTAAAATTAAAAACCCCGAATACCAAAAAAGAGCTGATGACTATGAAACGGTTGAATCGATTTTGATAAAACATGTCTAAGAACCACCGCTATAAACCCTGCTTTCAATAAAAAAAAACCGCAACCAAATCGGTTCACCGGTTTGAGAGTTACGGTGCCACAGACAGACACACACAGACGCATAGCGATCAAATTTTTTAACACCCTTCTTTTTGCGTCGGGGGTTAAAAAAGAATGTAACACGCGGTTTGTACTCTTGTAATAAGTACAAAATGTAAGAAAATTCTATGGTAACTAAAGGGGTTGTTAAATAGAACATTTATTAAATTGAATGAATTTTGGCGGTTGAGGACTCATTTAAATTATAAAAATCGTGATAGCAGTATTGGTGTCGAAAACACCCGTATCATGAGCAGAGATCGGATATTTGGATGCATATTCTCCTAAAGTTGAGGTGTTGGCTTTGAATGCGCTTTTGTATCGAAAAAAAAAATGTTTTAACTAACACACACCACCTTTCTTACATCCTACATACACACATAATATTTGCATCGGGGGTTAAACATTAATTTAAATAAATATGCATCTGAATAGATACGTAATCCAAGAACCCCGGGGTAATTTTTTGAAATAAATATTTAATTTTGAATTCGCTTCCATACTATACACCCGACTAGTTATGGATTCTCGGTGTTCCTGGCATCCCGGGATTCTTTTACAAAAAAATATATTTTAAATGCCGCTTCCATACTTTCATAGCTAAAAATTAACTTTAGGTAAATATGCATTCGAATATGTGATCTTTAATCATGAGTTTATGACAATTTCCTATTCCTCAATTTTAGTTTTCGATTTATTGGAGGTTCAGAAGCACCTAACTAATTTCTTCGTTTTCTGGTTTTTCGCCACTGCAGATTCTGGTTTACAGGAGTTCTAGCGGCAGGGAATAGTGTGGCGGGCAAATAGACCATTGACAAAGTTACCTACGTGCATAGATACGATACATAATCACAGCAAATTAGAACTTAACAGAAGAAAATAATCATAAAACCTACCTTCTTAGTCTCAGCATTCTTGCTAACGTGTATAACCCGCTTCTCATAGAGCAGATGCACAATCTTCGTACAGACGACGTCACCGTTGTCCTCACAGGGCCCATTCGTAGAGTACACTTCATACTTATGCTGACCACTCTCGTTCCTGTCTCTTGAGGCTAAGTAGGTGCAATTGCCCAGGAATGGAAGGTCATCACCTTCGAAGGTCACGTATTTGGCTGGGGTTCCTACTCCGTTACAGGCGCCTAGGAAAAGTTGTGAGTGTTTTAAAGGTGATCAGTTAGTTATTAGCTTTATTTTTTTAGCTATTCTGTGGCCTTTTTCAAAGGCACTTTTTTTTATTGGTTACTTCGGTTGTATATTGTTGGAAAATGCCACGTGAAAGTTGCGGAGTTTCCTGCTACAAGCAATTCTTTACTTAAATGTTGACTCCAAACATTGTAAAGAAACGCGAGGTATTTGCTAATTTACCAAAGGATGTTTTTTCTCAATTTTTATTTGAATATATAGGTTAGGTTAGAAATCCATCTCGAAAAAAAACGTTGAAGCATTTTATATTAAGCTTTTGCAAAAATCATAAAAATGGAACTTGTTCATGCAAGTTGTGAACTGATATAACTGAACACCTGAAAAGGAACCACATTTTAGGGTTGAACCAGTAGTAAAAGTTGTTTATAATGATGAGTTCAATGAGCCCTTTTCAGGTTTTCAGTTATTTCAACTACACCTTGTCCCTATTTATTTAACCATTTATGTACACACAAATATAAACAGACAAGAAGAAAAGAACAGAAAAATAGGTACAAAGGTGATGCTTATTTGTAAAGAAATCTCTTCCAGCATACCCTACAATAGGAAAGTAGAAGAGTAGTGGAGTAATAGTTTTTGCATAAAACATAATATTCCTGTTAATTCTAGTTACGTTTGTTCCTATTGCAGGGGAGTTTTTGTGACACTTTTTCCGAGCATAATGCTCACTTGCACCACAAATCAGTTTAACAATCACGTAATTAAAACATCATTATATTTCTGTCAAACGATTGACAACGATAGAATTGTGTTTAAATACGTTTAGCGCTAAATGTATTTAGTGATTTGTGGTCCCGAGAATTGATGAAGTGCGCCGTTTTGAGTGCTGTGTTATGCACCTTTTTACCTGCTGATTCTCAGCCTGTTCGTCTTATTTCTTCAATACTCACAATCTAGACATTCAGTAGGCGGTATACACTGGTCTTTCATCCTCAGTTTGCCCTCGGGACAGTAGCATCCTGGGAAGCACTGCCCGTCTTCAGTGGGACAGGAGCGGGTGACTGCGCCGTACTGTGAGCAAGTTGGCTCGCACTGTTTGCGGTAGCAGTCGTAGTGGACAAGGGGAGCTGGGCAGTCGGCAGCTGTGACAGGAAAGGAAGATTATTGCACAAAAAAAAAACACAATAAATAATAGTTTCAAAAAACACTCTTGAATAGAAAACTAAAAACAAAAAAATTAAAAAAACGTGGGGTGCTTGATACCAATTGTTATAAATATTTTAGTCACAGATATTGGTTAAAGTAGTGTCATTATGAAAATATCGTAAAAAGCACCCCACGCTTTTTTAAAAATTTTATAATCACACTATTCTTAATTTAGATGAATTGAAAATTATTTGCTACTATTGAGTTTGGTTTTCTATTAAAGCGTGTTTTTTTTTAACTATTACATATTTGTTTCTATTTTTTAGTTCAACTAAGCACAAAAATCTTATTAAATTATGCTATTGTCATCAGTCCTCGATAAGTGTGCAAAGTTACAATTTATTTCGACGTTTTGAAGTGGGTAAAGATCACGTTCAAAGATTCCGTCACAAACATACATACCAAGCTAATAAAAGCGTGCCAATAAAAACAGGGTGATTCTATCAGCAGCCCAAGGTGCTGTCCTAATTAATAGAAAGAGATCGCGTATTCATTCGCGCGATGATCGCTTTCTACCAGCACACGCGGTATACCACACCGACTTCAAAAAAAAAACCGTTTGTTAAAAAAAACATGACTGTTTTAAAATTATATCTGACCAGACATTAGGGTTGCTATAAAGACGTTAATCCATTGAAAAAAGCATCATTAAAATCATTTATTTTGACCTTGATCTAACTGGCTAACCTACAAATTGACAGCCTACGTTCTAAATCTATTTAGTAGCACACAAAAGAAGGCTGATTGGTCTTCATATACTCACGGCAGTCCATCATCATTCTCCAGTTGGACAGGTCTACATTCTTGTCAGCAGCGAGGCACTCGGCCACCAGCTGTTCGACCAGCAGACAGCGACATTCCTCTTCCGTCCGATGGGTTCCGTTCACGATCAGTTGAGAACACTCGCAGATCTTTTCCAAGCAAATGCTGCGCCATTTGTGGAGGTTGAGGACGTTGCCGCATTGGGAGAGAGGTTCTTTCCTGGCGGGAAGATTAGATTATGGGATTATTAAGTGCCACTTGCACAATGTGGTTGCACTAAAGCTACACCTCTGCCTAGCCTATTGGGGAATTTAGGCGTGATGTTATGTTTTGTAATGAAGTGTCACATAAAAACAATTTTTTTTTCTTGGTTTGTAAAGTACTCCTATGTATAAAAATAAAATTGAAGTGTCTGTTTGTAATGTCAAAATAATAGCTTTTTACTAAATGCATATAAAAGTATATAGGGTACCTATAACAAAACTAGCTTCCGCTTGCGGCTTCGCCCGCGTAGTATATCAATAAAAAGGAGCCTATGTCCTTCCCAAGGGTTTAAAGTATTCCCATACCAAATTTTATCAAAATCGTTCCAGCCGTTCCGGAGATTAGCCGGAACAAACAAACAGACACAAAAATTTAAAAAATGTTTTTTTTTACATATAAGTACCGTATATACTTTCATACGCATTTAGTAAAAGTTATTATTTTGACATCACAAACGGACAATTCAATTTTATTTATTTGTAATTTTGTAATTTAGATAACAATTTTTTAATTTTTGGTCTGTCTTTCTGTTTGTTCTGGCTAATCTCCGAAACGACTGAACCGATTTTATGTTATAAGGAGTAACATAGGCATTTTGTACCGGTAGCACGTTCCCGTGGGATAGTTTCCGACATCCACGCGGAAGAAGCCGTGGGCACAAGATGGTAATAACTACAATTGTTTACGATGACTCTTGCTACAGTAGTTTAAGTATAATAAATTCCGTGTTTTCTTTTAATTGCGCTTCTTCTTTTTGTATTTAACTTAGTCTTGCTAGTCAGGCTTTGCTCAAAATTCTCCAGGACATTTCTACGCATGGCAAGGCAGTATTAGACACATCGACTGGATTAGAGGAGTTTTGCTACCTGATGATTATCTAGCATAAAAAGCTTGCAATATGAAGACGCGAAGATGAAGATTTTACCCGCGAATTAACCCTTATAAGTTCCGTAAGCTTCTTCAACGAGCATCTTCACGGACACGGTATTAAATCTCGTTTGACCAGTCTGATCTTCCTACACCAAACACAATACTTACGTAATAACGTCACACAGCTCCCAAGCCTTCCTCTGCTTCTGATCGGATATAATCTTGGTCTGGCACGCATTAGCGGGCAGGCCAGGCTTGGCCCACGCTCGGCCGAACTCGTCGATGCTGGTCGCCAGTCTGCCGTCGGGGAGACGTCTGTCGTTGTTAGGTTCCCCGTCGAAAGCGCCGCAGAGACCGTCCACAGCTCCCATGGAGCTTTTGAAGACCTGGTCAGTTTAGATATTTTAAGAACTGCAATATTTCCATTTTGAGTTGCCTGTCTAAGTTACAGGCAGATCCAAACCTTTGTAAGAGCTGGAGTCTAAGATACTGGGTTCGGCACCTGTATGACAGATCTCCAGGCTCACACCCTTAAAATTAAAATATGAAATTGCACTTACGTACTACAACATTGTAAAAACTCCAAGTACTGAGAGGAAGAGTATTGATATACAAAAAAAATAGATTTGCTATGTGTGTCTTTGGAGAGTGTTGTTTTGTGCGCCTATAATCAATACACAACACACAAATTCAGCAATCATGTGTAATTTCTAGCCTCCGAAAGGAGGTCCATTCTGAATAGAAATAGTGTTGGGCTGATCATTTTTGAAATTCTATATTTGTAACTGGCAAACAAAGAAAATATTGTGACACTCTGTTCACTACAAGACAAGCCGCACGACAAACCCATAAAACTCTTATTTTTAACTAAGTTCACATCGTTAAATCGGTTACGATAATTTGTGCAGACAAAGCATCGATAATAGAATAAACGATTATCGATTGATGTTGCGTCACAACTGTTAAATAAGCGTTAAGCATGTACGCATGTACTGTGCGACCCGTCCTTTCTTGAAAACGGTATAATATGAGATTATTCCTTTCAAAAATAGGCAAAAAAATAATATAATGTTGGATCGACAATCTCCAAATATTTGAAATTATTTAAAAACGAAACTAAAACTCACCCCAATCTTAATATCTCCTTCCGAACTGTACAGCACGGTGAAGTTGTACTTCCTGGACTTGACAGCGATTCCATTGCCCAGCCGGTCCACATTGAAGCTGTTCTTCTGGAAGCAGATCTTGCTGGTCTGTTCCACCGTATACTCGTAGTTGTCGTACTCTATCATCATGTTCGGTTTCACCAGGATGAGCTGGTCGTCTTGGAGAATTAGGAGTTCGTTTTGGCAGCCGTCAAGGCGGCACTTTTTGCGGACTATGGGGAAAAGTATGTTTTAAATTTTGAAGAATAGTCGTAGCCCGTTCATCGAAATTAGTGTCTCTTTTCATTGTGGTAGAGGTTTTTAGGTTGTGTCAAGGTATCAAGTTATTTTTCAGCCAAAGAATTACAAATCATTTCTCCGAATGTATTCTGCTCATCACGACATGATCGATTATTCATTGTTAATTTTACTAGGTGAAGTCTAATTACTGTTTTCTTTATACTTCTCTTTGAATCGTATGCACCATGTTTTCAAAGATCCCAATGAACCTGTTTAAAAAAACCGGCCAAGTGCGAGTCGGACTCGCACACTAAGGGTTCCGTACCACGGTATAATATTTAACAGATTATTTTTTTAAACACCTTTCTTGTATGAGGAATTTTTAACTTTATTTTAATTTTATTATTTATTGTTATAGCGGCAATAGAACATACTTTGTGAAAATTTCAACTGTATACCTATTACGGTTCATGAGATACAGCCCGCTGACAGACAGACGTTGACGCTGACGAACGGACAGCGGAGGCTTAGTAATTGGGTCTCGTTGGCACCCATTGGGTACGGAACCCAAAAAATGGTGACTAGGACATACCACCTCATTACTTTCAGTCGGAACTTACCTAATATAGTCCATGCGTCGAATCTGTTCTCCCTGGCAAGGATGTGGAAGCAGGCATCATACTTGTACTCGGTGCCGTCAAACGTGTTGAACGTGCGGCCTGTCACGTTGCAGTACACGGGACGTTCGGGTGGAGGCACGCACTCGTACCTGATGGTGGGAATAAGCATGTCAGGTAGAATTCTTGGTGTTTATAGAGACTTTGTGATCGCCATGACGGACTGATGTAGTATTGGCTGGCCATGTTGTTACAAGATGGCTATTAGGAAATATTTACTCAACAGGAGATGTCATAGTTATGAGCCCTGAGGGTTTAGCAATCAATGGTGACTTATGTTATATCGAATGGTCTTCATTAGCAAAGTTAAAAGAACCCGAAGTCAAGCCTTTGCCAGCTTTGCCCACATCGTACAGAAGAGGAAGCGTTCTAGTAAAGTACGGCCAACGAGAAACGATACCAAATATAAACAAACTCAATGCAAGGTCATTAGCAAATGCAGCAAATGACTTGACCTTGAAACATTATTACCGAGAGAACGAGACATTATGTCAAATACACAAGAGAATCTATCTCATTCTAAGATAGATATAAGACTTTAATATTGAGACACGAAGCAACAAAATAAGATATAGAGGAACGTGGCCGCTTTTCTTTAGATCGATTTTTGTTGCTTCGTGTCTCAATATGAAAGTATAAAAGGTATTAGAAAATTATAGACACACTTACTGAGGGTGCTTATTGAGCCGTTATTCAAAATTCCTTCTCAGTCTCGAGATAATATTATTTTAAAGGAGTGGCGCTAATGGACCCGTGTGTGCCCTCTTAAAGGTGAATGAATTTTCGTATCTCTTCTCGTTGGCCGTACTTCACGCAGATGACGAGAGCTCATGCGGTGGTAAATTTTGTGGTGTGGTGGCCAAGCCTACTTACTGGGGACACTTATTGTATCCTTTCGCAGCGGTATCCAACTTCAGTAAGTAGCCAGGTGGACAGGTGACTACAGAACAGATTGGCGCAGGAGTCACAACTCCAGGTTTGTAGGGAGGAAGCTTCGGGATGCACTTGAACTGCTGGCATTCTTGTTTAGGACTTTGTGGGGTTGTGTTCACGTCAGGTTTGTCGAGAGAGAAGGCCTGGTTTGGACGAGATGGTGGTGGTAGACCTGTAGAAATCATGTTAGAAAACTGTTTTAAGAAGTTGGTAGAAAACGTGGTTGATACGGTTAAACATTGGAATTGTATTCACAAACGCGAATGTTTATGTGTTGTGAGCTGCCTGCTCTTCCATAGCTACCTCTAGAAGAGCAGAAATTCGGTACGATAATGCGGTTGAGATGTGTTTTATAAAGAAAAAGTGTACCGACTCATTTTAATCTTAAAGAAGCCTTAAAAAGTATGCGATCTGAAAGAACAAAGGCATAATTAGTAGCCGTTGCTTGCGGTTTCAATCTCATTCTGGGCTATTTCATGTACCTAAATAAAAAGTATCCTATGTCGTAATATCTGGGTCGTGTTAAGCTCTCTGTCATGATCAGAGATCGGATATTCGGATGTAGTTTTGAGATGTTGGCTAATAAGGCATGCGCTTTTGTGTCGTTTTTTTTTTGTTTTATCCAATCCTCATCACCCCTCTTTTTACACATATTTGGATCGGAGGTTAAAAATCAATTTTAAATCGATATGCATCTGAATAGTTATGTAATCCAAGAAGCCCGGGGTTTTGTTAATTTTTTTTTTTTTTAAATCACTTCCCTATTATACACCCTAATAATTATGCATTCTCGGTGTTCCTGGCAAACCGAGGATTTTTTTTTACAAAAAAATATTTTTTATAAGCTGCTTTCATAGCAAAAAAATAACTTTAGGTAAATATGCATCCGAATATCCGATCTCTGGTCATGATATAAGCAGATGAGAGCGTCAAGAAATAACAGACAAACAGTCATACCCACTTTCGGTTTTATACAAAAGGTATTAATTTGACGTGTCTTAATTAAATGCTAATATAAGATTTTAAAAATCGCTTACCATAACCTCCTTTAGAGTATCCTCCCTTAGAGTAACCGCCCTTCGAGAATCCACTCTTGGCGTATCCTCCCTTAGAATATCCTCCTTTAGAGTACCCTCCTCTCTGGTACCTCTGGTAGGAGTACCTAGGTCTTGGCGGTGGCAGTTCAGTGGCAGAACCGTATGAGGGTCGAGAGGAACTGGGTTCAGTAGTGGTGAAATGGATGCTGTACCCTGGTGGACATTCCACCTTTGGACATACTAGAGCTGAAAGAAATTGTGGCAGTTAGGATTTTAGTTGGCCTGTTTCGGCCTTATTACAAAACAAGGATTTTCGTTAGACATTGCTTAAATCATCGAGCCAGTTTATGCAATAAGAACCTAACTACCATCGAAATAAAGTTCTTTAGACAAAACAGACAACGTAGTCCGGTACCAAGTTGCCAGTTTCCTTAGTCGGAATTTCAAACTCAAAAAATCAAACTCAAAGCATTTATTTCAATTAAACCATTTGCAGGCACTTTTGAATTATTGCTGAAGCTAGTTGCCCATTCCAAAACGTAGATCTGTATGGAAAAGAACGGACAAGAAACTCCAAGGACACTCTTTTTAAATTAAGATACCTATTACAAAATCCTGGGTACATTATTCTTGTTGCTTCTATATGTGAGAACAATGTAAAAAAAATATATTAAGAAACAGTTCAAAATATAAGATTAATAATAAAAATAAGCCGTGGCAGTTAAGAGATGACCAGTCTCAACCGACGGCGACGCCCGTTCATGAACATGAGGCGTGGATCAGCACCAGCCAGCTCAACTATTTTGTAGGGAACCAAATGATCCAACTCACGCGCCACCATCAGTGAGACATTTTAATAAATGAGAAATGGTTTTATTTCTGTAAGTAGGTTTATACAAACACTTTTATACATCAATCATATTTTAAAACTAAAATTAAAATTTTGACCTTTCCTGCAATTTACATTTATGAAATAGCCGTATTTGTAAAGACAAATGAAAATCTATTTGATAAACTCAAATCGAGAAGATATATGTTAAAAATTTCTAACGTACCACATAAAACGGCTCTATTTAACAAAAGCTTCTTTGGCATGGCATCAAAATTATTCAACAAAATACCTATTGACATTCTGAGCACTAAGGAACTTCCAGTATTTAAAAATAAATTACGTAAATTTTTAACTGAGAAAGCATACTACACGATCCAAGATTTCTTGAATCATTGATTAAATTGTTGATCATGTATTAATTTGACTGTATATTGATATTTTGACATTTAATAACTAAATCTGACATGTAAAATAATTTTTAATGTACTTATTGCCACTATATAATTATTGTATGCCTATTAGACAGGACATATTGGAACTTTATTTATTGTTTAGACCTGTAACTAACATATGCCGAATTATAGAAGAAAAGCCGAAACAAACCCAGAGGTCACAGTCTCTTTTAAAGTCCAGACATAATCTTGGTCAGATCATGTGAAGACCATGTAGATTTGTCTGAAATGGTCTTTTGAGGAAAAACCACACAGAATGAGTGGACCTGTCCAGTCAGTGCACGAATTTGTCAGTAATCGTGTAGCTCAACTCAGAACTTAAGGAACTTAATGACTCAGAATACAGCTCGAAATACAAAAACTGGCTCGTAGGTTTAAACTGGCTATAGTTAGATCGCGTTTTGTAATAAGGAAGTTTAGGTTTGATTCATTTTGAGTGGTTAAATTGTTATTTTGAGTTGTGTGTTATAAAGTCATAGATTTGGAGTCAATTGGCCAATTTAAAGTCATTTTGGTGTTGTGTTAATCATTTTTCCATATTTAAATGATCAAGTCATGGTCAATGACGGTGGTGATCCCTATTTTTTAGGATGATAGAAAATAATCATCATCATTTTTTGGTCAGGATCTTTACCATGTGAAAGATTTGGCGACTTGGTGGCAAATTAATGGCAACAATTTTGTTTTGCAATTACAGTGGGCTCAAATTCAATTCATGGTAATAATCAGTCCTTACCACGTGGTTTACTATTAATTTTGTGGTACAATTTAGGATGCCCATTGGTTTTGAGGAGACGAGGTCGGGAAGCTTTTCTTCTTGAGAATGCTAACTTTCTTGGAATGGGCCGAGACTGGCTAGCGAAACGGTACCCTAAAACCATATACAAATCATTGTTTTTCATCCAATTCAATACTAATTTATTAAGTCAACAATTTTGAATTTTGATTTATCACCACAGTCCAGTCAAATTGTTAGCCCGTAACGCAAACGCGCCTTAGCTAAAATTGCACTTAACTATGCGAATCTACTGCCATTTTTTTTGCCGCACGAATCGTCGAAAAATTAAAATTTTGTGACTAAATATAATTTATCAATTTGAAAATTGCTCATCATTGTCTTCAGTATTAAATATTCTATCATATAAAGGTACCATACTTAGAATCAAACATTTCATAGATATGTTTTTTGTGTTGCAAAGTCACAAAGATTGTCCTAACACTCTTCCACGGTTCTACTAAATTTACAAAGAGTTTCAACGAATTGCGTGAAATTTGTGTTCAAAATCGCTGGTCCTAGAGTCTAATAAAAGAACTAGATTACAAAAAAAAACTACCGACTTTAAAAAAAGGACACTACAAGTGTAAAATAACTTTAGTTTCGGTAGTCGGTGTCTTTGGTTTTGAATTTTCGTTTTATGCCACCAACTTCCGAAATTAACGTTATTTTTCACTTTGTAGTGACTTTTTTGGAAGTCGTTGTTTTTATTTTTGTAAAAAAGTTTTTATTTTTCACTTTTTGGTTGTAGTACCTATCCCACACAAACTCGTATACCACTACTTGCTAAGTAAATAACAGTGACAGGACGTTATTATAACATCATCAATATACACTAAATGGAAAATATACGTATTATTGAAGCTAACTGAAAAACTACCGAAGCAATGTTATTAAAATTTATATGGAAGTACCCCTGAGGCATACATACATAGAGATATTGCGTAAAATATAGGGTGGCAGGGACATCGGCACGCAAACTGTAACCATGAATTCAGCACATGATTCTAGACCCCCAGCGTAGAAATTTTTCATAGGTTATCAAAAAAAAAATCGGTTGTTTCTTATAAAAGCAAATTACGTACGCGGTCAAAATGTACCGAACAGGTAAATTTTATATTTATTTTTATATATTTTTATCAATATAGATTTTTATCTATAGCCGCGGGTAATACCTATTGTTGGCGTGGCGACGCATGCCGTGGCGACGCGTTGCCACGCTATATTGATGTGAAACATCTATAGCCACGGGTAAAACCGATTGTTGACGTGGCGACACATTCCGTGGCAACGCATCGCCACGCTATATTTTCTATACAAAATAATGTCGATGTTGCACATCTGCCAGGCATCCCGCAATGGCTCAATTTTTTTTTAAAGTAGCTTTCGATTAATTTAAACGTAGAGGGGTTCAGAATCATATACTTAATCCATGGTAACAGGTTACGCTTCGATGTCCCTGCCACCATATAATATACAAAAAAAAAATACAAACTAATTGAAAACCTACTAATTTTTAAAGAAGTCGGTTAAAAACTACAATCTAAAAGATATAGAGGTAAAACAAGTCGCACTGAAAACAGTTAAAGTCACTCTATCCTACACTACTCACGTTTAGCCGTAGTAACAGCAGCAGCAACCGTAGCCGGCGCTTGAGTGGTAACAACCACTGGTTCAGCGACCGTCGTCCTCGGCGTGCTGACCGTGCTGGTGGTACAGTCCTTCTCATCATCAGGGCAGTCTTGCAGGCCGTCGCACCACTTCTCCAGAGGCAGGCAGAGCTTGCTTGTCGGGCAAATCTTGGTACCAGTGCGACAAGGCTCGCAGATGCATTCGCAGGTCGATGGGGAGAGCTTTGGTACTAGATCCTAGAGAGGAAAGTATGGATTTTAGAGTTGAAATAGCACACAAAAAAACCGCTGTAAAATCTTTGGAAACTATTTTTATGTAACCGTACTAGTCAGGCCCGAGGTGGCCCGCTATAGAGCCATAGGATTATATAATCAATTGTGTCTCATTAATGATGCTTGATGAGTTAAAAGTGTGCTGTGTGTGAGGGTGTGTGTGTGTGTGTTCTTCTCAGGGTCGTGTATAAGTACTGCGTCAAACGTTGAAAACTGTTTTCCTCCCAACCCTTGCTCGACGAAGTGCCAGCTCGCGCCTTAGCTGATCCTGTAGCTTTAAATTCCCCGTATAATAATAATTCTCTAAATTCGATCCAGCCTGTCCCACCTTGCTGTCCTCCCCCAGTGACGCTCTAAGCCGAAGGCCGTACCCTACAAGGGGTGCCCTTAGCGTGCAGTTACTTAGTAATATAAGAAATTCGCCCCTGGCTGGAGGCTTTGAGTTAGCTTAAGGCAGCCACAGGATAGTTCGGTTAAGTAGTGACGACCTCTCATGGTCAACTACGTGATAAAATAAAAAAAAGGGAACTGTTCAGTAGCTCAACAGTAGTTAGCAACTATCAAAATAAAAAATAATTACGTAGACATTCGACTTCCACCACAGAGATGAGGCCGCAGTCCCAGCAGTCGTAACTTTAGAGGCCAATTAACTGATAATGGATGTATCTATGTTTATAAGGCAGTCTTACTGCTCTAAGTATTGACTGCTGGCCTTCGCTGCTGATTATTTAAAAGCTAGTGGACATTTCAATATCCCATTCTAAGAAAATCTGACTAATTAAATTACTATACTGTTCTGTTATTTCCATTTCCTTAATTTTCAGCCTCTTTTGTTAAATTTTCTGTTCTTTCCATCGTATAATTATGTATTTGTGAATATAGCTCATTTTCGCTTTATTACTCGACTGCGCGACGCAAAGGAGGGTAATGTGTTTATCAGCCTATGTTTGTATGTATGTTTGTTCCTTTGTGGCGCTCTAGAGACGAAACGCGTGGGCCGATTTTGTTGATTCTTACGTCAATCGATTTGTCTTAAACTTGCGAGTGTTAGACGCCATATTGTAAAAAAGAAAAAAAAATTAAGTCGACGAACTATGTCAAGTGGGGTATCGTTGAATAGGTATTTGAAAATAATTTTTATTTTTTTCTATAATATTTTTTGTAACTTGTAACCAATTCAACTAACGGTACTTTACAGTTCTATGCTAGTGCTGTGCACTTCTGTAAGTGACGAATTCAAAATATCTAAAACTGTATGTCATTTTTGTTTGTGTATGTTCTAGTGAGTAAGTCTTTGAAGTTTCATATCAATAAATAAATAAACTACTTACCGGTGCACACGTACATGTCTTTACAGGCTCGCATGCGGTGATACCTCCGAGCTTGCACACGCATTCATCGCAGTTAGCACCACGGAAAGTTGATCCTACTGGGTACCTGTTGAATTAAACATATCATATTTTTAATGTGCACACTAATTGCGAAACACGTTCACAATCACAATCTCCTTCATTTTGACAATTCATAAATATTCATTGCGGTATGTACGGTCACCAAATGTGATCGGATCGGGATCGGAGTGTCGTCGGATATAGTTGAAGTTCAGTAAGAAACCGATGAATGTTTTCGAATAAAATTTAATTTAATTAATAGAAAACAAACAGGTAATTTATCAAATTTCTAAATTGTAACTTTACTAAAGTGTAATTTCTGTGATACGCATTTTTTTCTACAATTTAACAATTTTGTAGACTTGTAAAGCTTTGTGGTATAGGGCCCAGAGGGTTTAGACAAAGTAAAATTCGATAAGCGATTACACTAGTAGAAAAGCTAAAAAATGTATGGGGTTGACATATAAGTTATCGAAATATCACGTGATCATAGGTCAACGAATAGAAATTAGCTAGACAATGTTAACATTATTCGATTCTATGAAACGAATCGACAGCGTCGAACGATTACTTCCATAGAGATGCGTAGCCAAGTGGAAATTTTGGCAAGCATTATCGCTAGTTTTCGATTCGTATGATGGAAACATATAGCGAAAGCGATAGCGATTGTAGAAATAGAATCGCTCCGAAGCGAATGCCATTTGTCTAGGCCTTCTGGTGTCATTCGTTTCTGACTTAATCAACTTTTTTTTGCACTATACTCACGACATAAAGGACTCGATACAGGGACACTGGTCCCTAGTGACGCAGTTCTCTCCGTCGTAGTACTTGGCAGGTGCCTTGCAGTTGCAAACGTCTTCTTCATTCTGCTGTACCCCGGGACAAAGCTCGCACGTTATACGCTCTGTGATTATCGGTTCACGATACCGGGATGTTGTTACTTCTGGTAGTTTCTCGGTTACGGCTAGAGGAAGAGTATCCTTGGTTAAATATTCTCAACTTTGTTGTGCGTGAATATACAGGGTCAAGTTAAAGTAGCTAGTAAAACTCTGCAGACGTGATGAGTATCGATATCCAAACCCGATAAAATAAAAAATTAAACGATGTGATGTTTTTTTTGAGTCTACGGCTGTTAATAGTGTTGAAAATATGTTTTCTCGTGTTCATATATCGATACTAATCACGTCTGTAAAGTTTACACAAAAAAAAACAGATTTTTTAAACAGATTTTCAAGTGAATGCACATACAATCAGCGGTCGATGATCGCAAAAAATCATCAAATTAATTTCTTCTTTGTTTCATCATGTTTAGATATCGATACCCATCACGTCTGCGGAGTTTCGCTAGCTAATTTAATTTGACCCCGTTTTTTACAAAACAGAATCAAAATATGAACAGTCGTGGAATGAAAAGGTTAAGCTCCTTCAGGTAAATTTCTGCATACATTGAACACGGCACTTATTATTTTTCAGATTACAGCCCAAACTATGGAAAAAATGTATTGTAACAGCAGTGCAGGGAAATATTGTAATAAAAAAGAACAACCATTAGTTAAATTCAGTCTTCTAAAAGTGCCATAGAAGTATCCAATCTGATTCAATCAAGTACCCATGTAAAATTCAATGTTAAAATACAAAGAAACAAAGAACAACTCACGGTAAGGCTCGAAGCACCCAATAGGCTCAATCCTCATTTCAATATTATCCTTCCACGTAATAGGCAACACTTTCAAATACTGCGCATGTATCGGGGGGTAAAACTCCGTAAATTCCGTAGCATCTCTATCGTAGTTCCCTGGGAACACACGGTCTGCTCCCTTTCTGTCCACTACAGGGTTGAAAGTGGATAAATCTGAAGTGTACATTATCTTGAAGGTGGACACCCAGCCGTACGGACCTCCTTTAGTTTTGATGCCTGTTATGTTACGCGGTGAAGTGAAGTTGAACTGCGGAAGGGAAAATGGTTGGTAAATTCAAAGTTGTGTATGGTTTTCGTGTTTTTTAATGTGTGTTCCTTCGAACTTTTTTCTAGGTGAACCGATTTGGATGATTCTTTTTTATTTGAAAGCTGGCGCTTCTCATGTGGTTCCATATAAATTTTATCAAGTTCTGACCAGCAGTTTTTGAGTTATCCTTAATACTGCGTATTTTTCCACTTAGTTTATATTGATGATGTTTTAATAATTTCCTATCACTGTTATTTGCATACCAAGTAGTGGTATACGAATTTGTGTGGGGTAAGTACCACAACTAAAAAGCGAAAAATTCAAACTTTTTTATCGGTTGTTTTTTTGTAAAAACTTTTTTATACCCTATACACGCTCGGATATTATACAAGAGTCGAGGCTCTAGATTGATAGCGCTATCTTCAAAGGGAAATTGTTTGGCGAGAACTATTCCTGTAATGTCTTAAAATGTTTCAGTACACTGTTTCAGGTGCGCTGCCTTTGTAGGAGGCTTTATTTAAAAATACTAGCTCTTGCGTGTATTGTATTTTGTATTCCATTTTTTTTTAATAATGGTTAAATATCCAGGATGAAAAGTATCATATGTCCTTCTTCATGTCCCACGCTATCTATTTGTCAAATTTTATAATAATCGGTTCAGGCGATTAGGCGTGCAAAGGTAACATGCAGACAGACAGACAGAGTACTTTCGAATGTATAATATTAGTATGGATGGATTTGGTTTTTATTTTCATTGGTTTGTTTTTTTTTTTGTACCCTGTTTAGGGCAAAGCATGACTGTGATATAAATTAATATAAGTAACATTTTGAAAGCCAGGTGTGCAATAAATGATCTTATCTTTATAAGCTCTCACCATAATCCATTCCCCAGGAGTACTGTACAGCGGCCTCCAGCCCCTGTCGCCGTCCAGCTTGAAGTACTGCCTCGCATCATTGTTGGAGCTGACCTCGATCATCTCGACTGGAAGGTCAGCGCCTAAGCCGAGCGGTTCCATGCATGGTTCGGGTGGAGGCTATTGGGAAAAATGTTAAAGTTAATGTTAATAGAATAATCTTAATAACACTATACACACAGGTTAATACTAAATACAACACAGGGGTTAATTCTTTACAGGATGGCAGGGACATAGACACACAACCTGTTACCATGGATTTTGGAGAAATTTCAACGCAGGGGTATAGAATCGGGTACTGAACACGATTCTATACCCCTGCGTTGAAATTTCTCGCAGGTTATTTAAAAAAAAATTGCTGTTCAGTACATTTAGACCGCGTAGGTATTGCACTTTTCTATGGAACAGCAGTTTTTTTTTTTTATAACCGACATAAAATTTCTACGATATGAATTTTTAGAGCCATGTGCTGAATTCATGGTTACAGTGTCCTTGCTACCTAGTATAGGCTGCTAAGACAAGCCTTGTGCCCGATGAGATTACACATCGACAAAAATGACGAACTTTCGTCCAAACTTTCTTCTCCTATTTAACCCCTTAGGTTATGAATTTTCTAAAATCCTACCTTAGTATTTTTTTATTATTTCGTTTATTTATCTTAACACATATTAAATACATTTTTAAATATTTTTACAAAAACATTTTTATAAAAATAGTGGCCCATCGGCATCAGAAACAGGGTCCAAGCTGCCGATGGTCAGGGCTCTAGAGAGAGAGGAACCCCCTCACTATGCGTGCCGAGTCCAGGAGTACTGCTCTCTGAATCAAACCCTTGACCCAGCTGCGCACTGAGAACCTCCTGAGGTGTTGGTGGAGGCTCTTCGCTATTAGGCCATATACTGTAACGATTATCGGTACAATGATGGCTGAATCCACGTCTCACATGTCGACAACCTCATGTGCTAAGTCAAGATACTTGATATTTTTTTCTTTTGTATTATGATTTACAAACATACATAATTTTTTTTCTTACAATGTTACTCGCCACACTTTATTTTGATGGCGAGAAGCTCACCTTCGTTCTATAATGAATTCTGGGGCAAAATTTCAAGCGTTTGCAGCCAGCGGATTACGCTGTGCGTTATCTGACATTGTATTTAAGATTTTTATTAAATAGATTGGTTGGTGTACAATTAGCTGTAAAATATGAAGGTGAAGGTAAAGTAAAATAGTACAGAAAACTTTCTGCAATATAAGTTTGTTGGTCGAATATTCAAACACAATCAAGTTTAAGCCACCGTAAGACTCATTTCTTGCTGTAGCCCGAAAATGTGGGTAGAAGCATACCTATAGTACTATTACATTTCGTCAGTATTGTTATAAGGAGCAATCCTATTGTTATTAATAAGGGAACTAGACTCCAGCCTGCGACAAAGAATTACCAAAAGAAAAAACTCAAAAACACTTAGCTCGACTCTGAAATCAAACCAAGGACCTCGCACTAATCTGTTGCTGTTGCGAACAGACCTACTAGGCATGGAATTAAAAGAGTTTTCAAAATCCGCTGTTTTATTTTGCCAGCTATGATTAAGTCCCATGTAATTGGGGACCAGTCTAGTGCCATCAACTGAAGCCAAATTCAAACACCGGGATGATACTACGAAATTCCTAATGAAATTTGGCCTTCCGTATAATAGAAAATTACCTGAACAGTAGTGGTAGTAGTCTCCATATTGGAAGGTTCCCTGCACCCAATAAGCTCGAATCTAACGGAAATCTCTTCGTGCCACGTTAGAGGCTGCACGCGGTACACCTTGGCTTCTATTGGAGGTACTATCATCTGCTTTGATGGGGTCATATGGTCTACTGGGCCACGGAAGACCTGAGGGAATAGAATAAATAAGTTTAGTAAAAAAAAACAAGTCGTTTATACAAATTAGACTGATAATAATCAGCCATTTTGAACATCATAAGTTATAAAGGCCAGTCCACAAAACACCCGAGCTTCACCATTTTCTTTTTTCTTAATGTTTTTTAATTGAAAACAATAATTATTAGATACACATCAAACACAATATCACGTTTGTTTTCTGTTGCTTGTATTGTACGCATGTATATAATGGTGTATAGTACACCCGAATTTCACCAGCTATGGTTAAGTCCCATGAAATAGGCATGAATAGGTCTACTGCCATCGACCAGTCACAATTCTAGACTCCAGGCTGCTACTGTGAAATTGTAATGAAAAAATTCAACAAATTAAAAAAGAAACTTCAACTTAGCAGAAAACCTCAAACGGCGCAAGTATAACAAACTTATTGGGAGCTATACGTTTGAGCCGTTGTTTGAGGACAATAGGGCCTTGGGGTCACAGTGCTCATCAAATATTTCGGGACATCGCCAAGCGGTTGGTCGACTCTTCACGCGACCAGAGGACTGGCCTATTTTTAGCCCAAAGAATCAGCGTTGCCATCCAACGTGGAAATGCTGCCAGCGATGCGGACGAATTTTTTGGTGCCCTGAGCTCTTCCCTTTTTTTATTATATACTTGTACATAATATATATATTTTAGTGTTAGCTTGTATATTGTAATCTATGTAGATCGATTAAATAAAATGTACAAGTTTCACCTAAATCCGTCCAGCTGTTGTGGTGAAATTGAGTTTCAAACATGCTTAACAATTTTCCCGATCTGGGTTTCCCTAGAACGTCATGCTCAGCAAGCAGTAGCGCTTGTTGACCACAAGGCTATTTGAAGACACACTTAATATCATACATGACAAAGTTCAAATTCCATTACAACCAAAGGAACTTTTTATCACTCAAAAACCAACTTAGACTACATACCACTAAAATTTAAAGTTGAATAAGTCGCAATGAATGTAAATTATCTAAGATTCTAAAGTCAAGTTTAGAAACGTACAATTCAATAAAAGGAAAATTCATTTCTCACCTTCGGCTTCCCATCAGGACCATTAACAGTGGAGAAGGTGTTGCCATCGTCTCCGTACAACAACTGGTAGCTGGTGACGTACTGGTCGAAGAGCGGGCTGCCCTGCATCACCACGCCATACACAGGCTCGCGACGAGGGAACTGCACTTGGATGTACTGGTTCGTGTCTTGAGTTGCTGGGTTCCAGCTGCCGGCTAGATAAAATTGACAGTTGAAATAAAATGTAGTATGATTTCAGTTTTCAAAATATAGCTTTTGACGGGTAACATTTCACAAAACTTTTTCAAGCAAAACATAGTTATTTTGCTTTGCAACAAGCCTGGAAAGTTTGTGAACGCCTGATAAAAAATTCCAATTTCCTGAATAGATATACAGGGTGATTGGAAGATGGGTGCAAAGCTTTAAGGTGAAGATAGTATAGACAATTTAGAACCATTTAAGCCATGGTTGTCTTAGACGAAGTCTTACCAAATTTTTTTAACCAAATTTTTAAGTTTTTTTTCGGAAATTCTCAAAATTTAATGTAAACTGCATAATTATGGCCAAATTGAATGATAAATGAATTAATTTTTTATTTATTTAATTAAAGTAATGTGTAAGCAACCAAGCAAAACATGTTTTAGGCTTCTGTGTCATTAGACATTTTTTTTACAGATATTTAAAGCTCAGAAAAAATAAAAAATTTGTACAATACGTCTTTTAAACCTTATTAAAAAAAAAAACGGAGGGTGCTTTTTTTGTTCAAACCTTTTTGAAGACATGCTTGATAATCGCTCTTTCTTTTGAGGTATCATTTATGCGGATATCTTACAAATTATTGAAATTAGGACCTACAAACCAATTCGAGGGAGAAATTTTAAATTTTAGGCAGTCTAACAAAACACAAAATTTTTGCTTAAAAGAATACTTTATGTGCTCGAAATGATAACATTGTTCAATTCTAAGAATTTTTGGCACATGCAGGAACCAATTGAGGGGAACCCATTGAGGGGATTCTCTAAACAATGGACACCGAGCGCGGTGCGACGGCATTTCCAGGTAGAACGCCCAATGAATAGCAAAAAGCGATAAGAGTTGGTTTTTACAGCAAAATGGTCTTAGTTACTGAGGCAACAAAGTCGTTTTTCTTTAGTCAGGGTCAGTCGGTCTGTGATGAAGCCGTTACATCTTTTACTTATTAGTCAAACTACTGCCCTTGTGAGTGGACGTTGTCGTGTTGATTCACAATTTACCGTGTTCAGTTGTAGCCCTTTGCGTTCCTGCACGTGTTGTTTGCGTTAGTTTTGAACTTTTTTGTTTCACCGTGTCCAGTCGTAGCCTCGCGCTCCTGCACGTGTTGATTTTTGACTTAATTGTGTTGAGTTGACATTTAGTGCGCTCCTACGCCGTTTGTCTTAATTGTTAAGTGACTATGGCTACTTTTTCCAATCAAGAATATGCGGATATCGTATTTATGTACGGTAGAGCAGACGGCAATGGATCTTTGGCGCGACGGATGTATCAAGAGCGCTATCCGAATCGCAGGATACCGAATGTCCGAGTGTTTTACAACACGTTTCGTCGTCTTGCCCAAGATGGGTTTCACCGCGTGGAACCTGGAGTGAACCCGGGCAGACACGAAACTGCCGTCGACGAAGACATTTTAGCAGCATTTCAAGCGGATCCTACTACCAGTACTAGAGCAGTAGCTCGAAATTTAAACATTTCTCAATGGAAGGTGTGGCATACAATGCACCAAAATGATAAGTATCCGTTCCATGGCAGGAGTGTGCAAGGTCTAGTAGAGCAAGATCCTCAAAGAAGAATTCAGTTCTGCCGTTTCCTCCTCAACAGAGACATCGAAGATGCGTGGTTTCTGAAATCAATCTTGTGGACGGATGAAAGTAAATTTTCAAGGGAAGGTATTACAAACTTTCACAACATCCATGAATGGGCCGACGCAGACAACAATCCACATTTTAAGAAGCAGGTGTCATTTCAGATGAAATTCTCTGTGAATGTATGGGCTGGAATAATTGGCAGAACATTGATTGGGCCCCACTTTTTGCCTGATCCATTGAATGGCGAAAATTATTTGCAATTTCTGCAAATTGATTTACCACTGCTGGTAGAGGAATCAGGTGTCCCGATCTTCGAAAGAGACCGAACAGTCATCTTTCAGCAAGACGGCTGTCCAGCGCATTGGACTTTAAATGTAAGGGAACACCTCAACAATTGCTTTCCTGATAGCTGGATCGGCAGGGATGGACCCATCCCTTGGCCCGCTCGCTCCCCAGATCTGACCCCGTTGGACTTTTTCGTGTGGGGCCGGGCCAAGGAACTGGTGTATAACAACATAGAAATAAACACTAGAGAAGAATTGATACAAAGAATAAATTCAGCATTTGAGACAATGAAGCAGGAGATGATGTTGAAAATAACGACTACAGAAGTTAGAAGACGGGGCCGTGCTTGTATTAGGAATCACGGCCGTCATTTTGAACATGAAAAATAAATAATTTTAATTCAAATGTTGTTTTAATTAGTCTGCCTAAAATAAAAAATGTCTCCCTCAAATTGGTTTGTAGGCTCTAATTTCAATAATTTGTAAGATATCCGCATAAATGATACCTCAAAAGAAAGAGCGATTATCAAGCTTGTCTTCAAAAAGGTTTGAACAAAAAAAGCACCCTTCGTTTTTTTTTTTTAATAAGGTTTAAAAGACGTGTTGTACAATTTTTTTATTTTTTCTGAGCTTTAAATGTCTGTAAAAAAAATGTCTAATGACACAGAAGCCTAAAACATGTTTTGCTTGATTGCTTACACATTAATTAAATAAATAAAAAATTAATTCATGTATCATTCAATTTGGCCATAATTATGCAGTTTACATTAAATTTTGAGAATTTCCGAAAAAAAACTAAAAAATTTGGTTAAAAATATTTGGTAAGACTTCGTCTAAGACAACCATGGCTTAAATGGTTCTAAATTGTCTGTACTATCTTCGCCTTAAAGCTTTGCACCCATCTTCCAATCACCCTGTATATTCATATAATCGGCAATCAAATCGTCAGATGTTGCAAAATATAAACCACCAATCACAGAATTGCATATAACATTGAATATATTTTGAATTTGAAAACGTTTCTGAAAGTAGCCGAGGTAAGACGGACAAAAAATAAGGCGCCAAAGAGTAGTTGACATCTAATTGGCACTATAAATACAGCTTTCAAATTTAAGCTTTAAAAGTCAAAATAACATATATACATTTTTACTCGAATTACCTGTGACGTCAACGGGATGTCCGTTCAGCTTGGCATACTGCGGCTCGAACAGTCCGCTGGCGATAGAACTGGCGCTGAACGAGGACTCAGGGAGGGGCTGGTCTCCCCACATGAGATCTATATAGCTGCAATATAGAGAGAAAAGTAGGTTGGTGTTATTGAAAAAATAAACCCACATCCGGTTGCATACGGTTATCCATAGATACTAATATTCGAAAGTAACTCTGTCTGTATATTACCTTTTCATTTCTCATACACGGAAAGTAGTGTTTGTTTGATCGTAGTAGCGGGTGGAAGACGCTGCTCCCCGTCTTAGGGCGGGAAAAACTCATAGTAATTGCTTCCCTCTCTAGGGCGGGAATGAATTTTACAAATAGAACTAAATTTGGTTAGGTAGTCGACTACGAAATTTTTTATATAATTAAGTAAAATATCGATTAAAAGAAATGCCGGGGGCTTTAAGGGTGTATAAACAGCCAGTGTGAATTAAAAAAATACCTATTAACGGGGATGCGCTAAGGTAGCCCGCGAAATTCAAATTTTCTTGCGTTTTTTTGCAATTTGCAGTGAAAAAAACATAACTGACACAGAGCTGCAATTTGCAAAAAACCAATAGTAGATTGTTATACAAGGGTCGAAAGGAATCAATTCCCATACGAGGTATTTAGACGCCCGAGCGCAGCGAGGGCGGCTATAGTCCGAGTAGGAATTGATGACTTTAACCCGTGTTAAACACTCTACTTTTCATTTCGAATATAAGGAAAGTAAAAATAGTAGTTTTTCTGTAATATTTATTAATAATAATAATATGAGACTCATTTTTAATCATTTACTAGTCTATAAAACTGATATTTTGAATTTCGGTACAGCTTACAGTTTTTTTTTTCTTGTTGCTTCGCACGGTTTATGCATTCAGCCAATGTCACGTTTAGTTTCATTAGTACAAAGAAAACAAAGTTAGGGAAGCTTACAGAGTTAGTATCCCGCCAAATTATATAGTCATTTTTTTATTTTAAATTTGGAACACACCGCATCACCGCCGCGGGCCGTCCCGCTTAAGGTGAATCCTCAGTAGTAGTAGTAGCCCGCCAAATGCAAATATTCTTTTTCATTTCTCATACACGGAAAGTAGTGTTTGTTTGATCCGAGTAGCGGGTGGAAGACGCTGCTCCCCGTCTTAGGGCGGGAAAAACTCATAGTAATTGCTTCCCTCTCTAGGGCGGGAATGAATTTTGAAAATAGAACTAAATTTGGTTAGGTAGTCGGCTACGAAAGTTTTTACATAATTAAGTAAAATATCGATTAAAAGAAATGCCGGGGGCTTTAAGAGTGTATAAACAGCCAGTGTGAATTAAAAAAATACCTATTAAGGGGGATGCGCTAAGGTAGCCCGCGAAATTCAAATTTACTTACGTTTTTTGCAATTTGCAGTGACCAAAAACATAACTGACACAGAGCTGCAATTTGCAAAAGACCAAATAATATTTGAATATGGCGGGCTACAACTGTGGATCCACCTTAAGCGGGACGGTCCACGGCGGTGACGCGGTGTGTTCCATATTTAAAATTTGGAAAAGACTATATATTTTGGCGAGATACTAACTCTGTAATATTTCCTAACTTTGTTTTCTTCGTACTAAAGAAACTAAACGTGACATAGACTGAATGCACAAAGAGTGCGAAGACACAAGAAAAAAAAAACTGTATTCTGTACCGAAATTCAAAATATCAGTTTTAGAGACTAATGTTTGATTAAAAATGAGTCTCATGCATTAAATTATTAATAGACATTTTAGAAAAACTACTGTTTTTACTTTCCTTAAATTCGAAATGAAAAGTAGAGTGTTTACCACGGGTGAAAGTCATCAATTCCTACTCGGACTATAGCCGCCCTCGCTACGCTCGGGCGTCTAAATACCTCGTATGGGAATTGATTCCTTTCGACCCTTGTATAACAATCTACTATAGTCTTTTGCAAATTGCAGGCAGCTCTGTGTCAATTGTGTTTCTGGTAAGTCACTGCAAATTGCAAAAAAGTAAGTAAATTTGAATTTTAGCGCCTCCCCCTTAATAGGTATTTTTTTAATTCACACTGGCTGTTATGAAGTCACTACTATGTAAAAAAATTCGTACGCGACTACCTAACCAAATTTCTATTTTTAATATTCATTCCCGCCCTAGAGAGGGAAGTAATTACTATGAGTCATTCCCGCCCTAAGACAGGGAACAGCGTCTTCCACCCACTACTCAGATCAAACAAACAGTACTTTCCGTGTATGAGAAATGAAAAGAATATTTGAATTTGGCGGGCTACAACTGTGGATTCACCTTAAGCGGGACGGCCTACGGCGGTGACGCGGTGTGTTCCATATTTAAAATTTAAAAAAGACTATATATTTTGGCGGGATACTAACTCTGTACACTTTCCTAACTTTGTTTTCTTCGTACTAAAGAAACTAAACGTGACATTGACTGAATGCGTGCGAAGCCACAAGAAAAAAAAAACTATGCTGTACCGAAATTCAAAATATCAGTTTTAGAGACTAATATTTGATTAAAAATGAGTCTCATGCATTAGTAGACATTTTAGAAAAACTATATACTGTTTTTACTTTCCTTAAATTCGAAATGAAAAGTAGAGTGTTTAACACGGGTGAAAGTCATCAATTCCTACTCGGACTATAGCCGCCCTCGCTACGCTCGGGCGTCTAAATACCTCGTATGGGAATTGATTCCTTTCGACCCTTGTATAACAATCTACTATTTCACGCCTAAATCACTGATCGGATTTCGATAAAATTATATATAATATTGGCAAGGAGATAGACGGCATCCCGGGGAAGGGCATAGGCTACTTTTTGTCTCATAAATAATCCTAAAAGGAAGCTCAGAAGCTTGTTGTTAATATGTATACAAAATAGCTTATGTAAGTCATCAATCACCATTGGGCATGATAAAAAACTATGACAAATACGCTCACAAGTATGATACCGTAGTGGCCAGGGTATTGCCACTGGATAATTGCCCCTTCTTTTGAGCGGTAATTTAATTTTCTAAGACCCATTTACACGTTCATGGGATATCCTAAATAACTCGGAGTAAACAGCTAACTCAGGGTTAATCAAATAATTCATCTTGCGCCACGAAAAGTTAGAGGTAAACCAGGGCTAAAATTTAAAAATTTAACCCACCGATGTGGGAGAGATAAGTCGCTAACTCTGGGTTAGTGTTAGTAATGTCAAAATAAATAGACGTTATGAGGTACTGCTGATAACTTATTTTGTATTTTATATTGTTCGACGTTATAGTAACTGAAAATTCGGTATTATATCAGCAGGCCCTATATTCTCGAACTCATAAAAATAAATACATATTATAAAAAAATTAAAACATATTTTTCCTTATCTGACGTTTTCTTCAATCAATAAACTAAATCTCCACGGAAATCACATACAATACAATTAAAATGAAATGTCATGTCATAAAATTCAAACACAAGAAAGTATTAAGTATTGTAATGTACTGTAAGACCATACAATTTCCGTTCATCGTTCATTAATAAATTTTTGGTCAGATAATATTTCAGGGCACAGACAGGGAATTCTATTCAATTTTTCATTATGCCGTTTGGTGCCGCTGTCGATTGGACTGCAACGTTCCCAAATCAAAAAACACAAATGTTAGGTTAACTAACCCGGTGTTACTTTTTAGTGGCGCAACGCACAATAACAGTTAAAATGTTAACACTCCGAGTTTACAAACCCTATATTTATTTAATTAACCCGACAAAACGTGCATATGGGCCATACGAAGGTTGATTCAAACTTATAAATTAAGCAAGCAAGTGAGTGGCTCGTGGTTAAGTAATAACAGCCGCACGGATCGATCGATCAGGTTAAGCTACGCTTATCGCGGTTTTCCGTAGATGGGTGACCATCTTTACATACCAAGAACCCTCCGTGCCTCAGAAAGCACGTTAAGCCGTTCGTTACGGCTGTCATTCGTGGATATTTGACAGTCGTTACGGGTAGTCAGAAGCCCGATAGTTTGACAACCAGTCTTACCAAGGGGTATCGTATTATCTAGTAACTGGGCTGTGGAGGTCAGATAGGTAGTCGCTCCATGTAAAATACTGGTATTCAGCTGCATCCGGTTAGACTAGAAGCCGACTCCAACATAGTTGGCTAGGCAGATGAAATGGCAGGCAATAATAATGCAAACAATTTTTAAGCGTTTACTTGTCTCACCTGTCAGGATTACACTGAGGCGGCGGAGACACAGTACTCGTTATAATCAGTGGAGCAGCGATCGTGGTCCTATGCACAGGCTTAGACGTAGTCGGCGTCGTAGGCGTAGTTGGCGTAAACGTCGTCTTAGGCGGAGTTGGCGTAGTCGACTTCGTTGGCGTAGTTGGTTCAGACTCCGTAGTTGGAGGTGGGTACGTAGATGCTGAAGTCTCTTCAACCTCGGTGGTAGACGCTAGTAAAATATTGTAAATCACAGATCTTAAAATTAATTGTACTTAGTTATTTAATAATGACATTTGAAAATTTGTACACCATAATATGTTGTGGTAGAATGTATAGAACTTAAAAAATATTAACACCATACTATGTAAAACTACATTCTTACAAATAAATAAATTCTAATCCTAAGATAGATAACAATATGATGATAAAAGTCAATATTCCATAACAATGATGACACTGACAGCTTTTGAACACGATGAGATTTGCTCTAAGAACAAGAAAACAAGAATAAAATGATTTGCTAAAATCACTACTTCATGTAAACAGTGTTGATTCGCAAACTAATTTAGATATACCGATCGCTTTCAGTTTCATTGGTGAAATTCGCCCTTAGACGCCAATTCCTAAAACTTCTGTGAAGTTTCACCAACTAATTGAAAAAAATACCCTGTTTAATTTAATAATCAGTAGTGTTTAATCAGGAGTGACACTTACTTGGTTCCTTGCAGCCTATGAGCTCAAACCTGATGGCGATCTCTTCATGCCAGGTCAGAGGACGGATGCGCAGGACCTTCCCTTCTATTGGAGGCTCTATCATCTGCTTCTTGGGGGTTTTGTCGTTCGATGGTCCTTCGAATACCTGGAGGAAATATTTAGCGTTGTTCAGCCATTTGTTTAAGAGGTCATTTGAAAGATATCTAAAGGCTATTTTATCTAAAAGTTATCTATAATTTCTATAGCATAAACTATTTCTAGCCCACCCACAGATGGTTAAGCGTGATTTGAACTGAAAACCAAATATCAACTATGCATAATTATGTTGAAAAAAAAGTGTCAAAAAAATTAACCATGACCTTGTCCGCTTTGGTGCTGCAATGTCACGAACAAGTGGCTGGGCTCATTAATTTTAAATACAGGGTTATTTTAAATTGGTTGGCTAAACTCCGCAGACGCGATGAGTATCGATATCTAAACACGATAAAATCAAAATATGAAGATTTTTTTTGGGAGGTCATCGACCTTTCCTGTTATTGTTACTTGAAGTATGGGTTGAGACAAACTGTTTTCGTATGTTTTATCGTGTTTAGACATCGACACCCATCCCGTCTCTGAACTTTACACAAAAAAAAAAAACTAAGGTGATATTTCAAGTGACTACAATAACTGCGTTCGATGACCCCACAAAAAAATCATCAAATTAAGTTATTTTTATATTTATCATGTTTAGATATCGATACCCATCGCGTCTGCGGAGTTTAGCTAACCAATTTAAAATAACTCTATATTACTATTTGAATCATGCTCGATTGAAGTTTTTTGCCGGTAATAATTGCTTTTCGCTTCGTTTCACAGAAGTACAAAGCCCTGATATACAAGCACTTATCCTTACTAATTAATTGGCATGTGACAGCCATGTCTTCTTTATAAAAGAAAGAAAATAAATTTATTTGCACAGCACCTTGCGTAACACACTATCTATCACAATCTGAATCATTTTGAAGCCTATCGAAAAAATTCAAAAAATTTGTCTGCTCAACAACGTAAATAACGCAATGAATTTTGTTGAACTGTCAAAATGAAAGCCATTCCTATTGTTAGTGTGTTACGCAATTACCCCGCAGGTTTAGGCATATGTCAAAATCTAAATTCAAGATGGCGCCACAGAAAGTAATGCGAATTTTTCGTCATGGGTGTCGATTTCATGGTCTCGAGGACGCTAGAAATTTCCATATTTTGGTGGCACCATCTTGAATTTTGATTTTGACCCATAAACGTTTGATAAAAAGAGTAGTAGGAAGTCTATTAATGACATAACCTACCTTGGGTTCCCCATCAGGTCCCTTCACGACGTTCAACTTATCAGGACTATCTCCATACAAGACTTCGTAGCTGGTAACGTACTGGTCGAAGAGCGGGCTGCCCTGCATCACCACGCCAAAGATAGGCTCCGGATGTGGCAGGATCACCTGGATGTACTGGTTCGTGTCTTGAGTTGCTGGGTTCCAACTGCCGGCTGGTAGGGTAAGAATTGTTAAGGGTTAATTTTAGAGATGGGACTCAAAAGGGATAAACGGAATATAGTTAAGAGGTCAAAGTCATAAGCTTGATTTTACGGAAAACTAAAACGGTATATTTTAGTTTTGGAAAAGCCTTTCGTCGTGACGTCATCATACGGCGTATGACGAATATGATGATAATAATCGATCAGCTCAAGACTAAGTTAGCTCTGAATTAGTTTAAAACCAGCCTTAAGAACCCGATACGAGAGTACAGCCGTTAGATTAAAATGAATGACACCGTGTTTCTAAAAGGCTTATTCGCACCAGTGGCGAAGGTTCCATACACCTCGATTCCTATCGGCTTCCCTTTGAAAAATGGCACAGTCAGTATTCTATGTATAGACGAATAATATAATTACATTAAAGATATTATGTTCTCGGGCTTAACTCTTACAAAAATTTACCCTTCGCTACTGATTAGCACTTTGTTTTTATGTTAAAATTTATATTCATGTAATTTGTTATCATTTCATTGTGCTTCTGTGTGTTGTGATATGTCTTTTGTGTGCACTGAATATATTTTTAAGCTATTGCATAGCTTTTATCGCGGGCTTTGAGCGCGGCGACCGAATCAAGAAATTCCGTAACGAAAATAAAACCTAACACCCCCCACTCCGCCTACCATGTAGCTCGGCCGAGCGTTCGCTTAGCGTGTATGTATATGGTACGACTGTACTTGAATTAATATGAAAGAAAAAAAATACTGCATAAATAAAAAATAAATAAATAATTATAATTGCATAAGTTGATAAAAAATGCTATGCAATATCTTTACAGCGGCAGTCCCCGAGTTTTTATCTATCTATCTATCTCCAAAGTTATACTTGGCTGTTGTTATTTCTATCAGTTACTTAAAAGCAACAGTTAAAGAGGAGCTCGTGGCTAACTAATAACAGCCGCACGAGTTGATCAATCAGGTTAAGCAACGCTTACCGCGGTCGATCCGTGCATTAGTTAGCGGTTACATATCGGGATCCCTCCTTGTCTCGGAAACCACGTTACGCCGTTGGTCTCGGCTGTCATTCGTGGATCTTTGACAATCGTTACAAATAGTCAGAAGCTCAAAAGTCTGACAATCAGTCTTACTAGGGGGTATCGTGTTACCTAGTTACTGGGTTGTGGAGGTCAGATAGGCAGTCGCTCCACGTTAAGCAATGGTGGTCACCTGCATCGGGTTAGACTGGAAGCCAACCCCAAAAAAAATTGAGAAAAGGTTTGGTTCTGATGACTTGAACGCAACAGTTAACATGAGTTCGACAGTCTGCTAGTACACGTAGATGTAGTAATGTTTGTGTTGATGAACCTGTAAGAATGTGGGGGTATGTCTCAAGAAAGTTATAATATAATATTACCTGTGACATCGTTGGGATGTCCATTGAGCTTGGCATACTGCGGCTCGAACAGTCCGCTGGCGACGGAACTGGCGCTGAACGAAGAGTCGGGGAGGGGCTGGTCTCCCCACATGAGGTCTATATAGCTGTAAGGATACGTGGAAATGAGAGATGCAGAAGATTTGAATAGCGTGTCTTTTGGAATGAATCTGAATATCATGATGGCTCGGAGGTTAAACGATCAGCTTCTCAAAAAAGTAAGTACCAATCTAACATTGTTACTTTTGATGCTACTATTACTAACGGTAAAATAAAACATTGTGAAAAACACCTAAATCTGTATTTGGTCTGAAATCGTCAACCGGGCCAACGTGATCACGAATGGTCGTTTTACCTCTGTACAATACTACCAACCCGCCCCTGCTTCACACGATTTTTACGACTTGACAAAAAATCGAGATTTCTTTATCATATTATGTAAGTTTCATTTTAATGTCTTATATACATAAACCTTCCGGAATAAATTCCCTAAATGATGGTGATAACCGCATCAAAATCCGTTGCGTAGTTTGGAAGAACAACACGGTCACACAGATACACGAAAAGTGACTTTAATTTATAAAATAGAAGATAGAAGAAGATAGAAGAAGAGGTCTTAACCCTTCAGTAGGAATATTAGACGTCGATATTGATAAATCTAAAAGTTTCTTACTCATCCGGATTACATTCAGGAGGCGTCGCGACCGTCGTCGGCATCTCCGTAGTAGTGGTGCGTCGTCGCGGCGTCTTGGGCCTGGGGGTGGGCAGGATGTGAGGCTCGATGATGGGCTGGTGCGTGGAGCCTTCTAGCGGAGTACTGATGTCCACGCAGTCGCTGGAGTCGCAGTGGAACTCGTTGTTGAGACACTGGCATTTGATGCAGCCGTCTACGACCACGCCGCCTGGCTATTGGGATAGATGGGATTTGTTTAGTAAAATAAATAAAAATTAAATAAGCCTCTATTGCTTTTAGTTTTTAACTTTACTGACAATCCAATTATTTAAAAGTTGAAAATAGAGGTAAGAAAACTAATTAGGTAACTTAAACTAAATCATATTTTTGGCATTCGATTGGTCTCCCCCCTTTACAGCTTGTCTTTCGACAAAAGCCTCCTCTAAGGCTTTCTCTTAGGTTTTCTTTATTTGTTTAGTATTGGCAAATAAATCAACGTTTTATTCCATGGAAATCGGTCACTGCTGCTGTGTGAACACTACGCAGGAGATTATCGATTTGCTCAAGGTCTTATATTTAAAATCAGGTGCTAAAATTTTCACAGCACTATTATGAATTAGTAAACAATTCTACTGAATAAAAAATAAACATCCTATGTTGACCTAATACAGTAGTATTTAAGCATACAGGGTGACTGGGACATCGATGCACAACCTGTAACCATGGATTCAGTACATGATTCTGGACCCCCCTGGGTAGAAATAGTTCGTCAGTTATTAAAAAAAAAATCTGCTGTTTCCTACAAAAGTACAATACCTACGCGGTTAAAATGTATGGAACAGCAATTTTTTTTATTAATAACAGAGGAATATTCTTTTGCGCGTCGATGTCTGCCACCCTGTATAATTTTGACGATCATAATATATTTCAGCACTATCATAATATTATGCACCGTGCACTGTCTGCGCATCATAATGCTGTTAAAATCTCACACTAAGTTATGTGATTAGTCGTTGTTATGTTGTTCAGTCAACCAGCTTCCATGAGATTCAACAGCGGATTTTCAAATCAGAGATAAAAACCTGGAATCAGTATACCTTAACAATCTTTTCATCACCGAAGCAGGTACAGTCCTTCTTAGGCACGCAGGTCTTCTCGTCACGCCAGTAAGAGTTCGAATCGCATGGCTCCCCTACGCAGCCTTCGACGCACATCTGTAAAGGGAAGAACATTTAGCAGGCGTCTTTCTAGTGTTTTAGTAGAATTTTGGCAAATTTTCTCATATTTCGAGTCTATTGTAGACGCTTGAGGAGATTTGGTTGGGTGCCGTTCGGTGAGAACCGTTGGTACGAATTTAGATATTTTCTTATTGAAACAGGGAACTTGGTACCATGAAAATTTAAAATATGAGATTAGAAGAGCATCACTTATTTTATCTTTTGTGTAAACAAATAAATACAGAACCCAGAAGTAAATATGGCACATTCTACTAAAGTTCAGCTAGAACGCAAAATGTCGTTTCTGTTTTTCATATCTTTGTGACTGTCTCTTTCTAAACCAAGAATTGTCACTTCATGTTCTTCGTGTTCTCACCTCTCCAATGCAGCGTCCTTTAGCTACGAGCGACCTTCGGAAGTAGTCGCACAGTTTGTCACAGCGGTATGCGCACGCGCTGTACTCTTGTCCGGGAGGACAACGTGACGTGGTCGACGTAGGAGTGCTGTACTCCTGCGATGTTTCTGGAGAGAAATAGATCCAATGTCAATTGTTTGTGATATAAAATAATGTACCGGTCGATGAAACCAGCAGAGGGATAAAAGTAATGGTCAAGAAGATTTCAATTCTAGTCAGACTTTGAGAAGGTTGGACGGAAGGAAACTTTAGGTTGAAGGAATATTGGAGACAACTTTGCAAAGCAATATGACAAATTGATTGTGATTGGTTAAAACGTACCCGGCGCAACTGTTGTGGGTGTCGTCGAGATGGTCGTCTTTACAGCACCTAGAAATTAAAAATGCCAACATTTAACACAAAATATCGGTTCCATCTGAGTCCTAAACTTGTTTTTTTTTCTTCATAAATTGTTTTAAGATTGGCCCTATTGTTTCTCTCATATTAAGTAGGGTAGGCCAGACGGAACCCTGAGTAAGTTACGGAGGAGACCTTTTCTCAATACCTTTTGAGATATGCAATTTACACCAGCACCCGAATTACGTAACACACTATCTATCACAATCTGAATCATTTTGAATCCTATTGCTAATCCATTGCTTCATATGTTCGTAAAATTTGTCTGCTCAACAACGTAAATAACGCAATGAATGTTGTTGGACTGTCAAAATGAAACCCATTCCTACTTTTTAGTGTGTTACGCAATTACCTCACTGGTTACATTTGTCTGGCCAAGCGTCCAAACGGAAAATGTATTTCAAAATTAATTGCATTTTGACCTTTAGGCCTTCTGCCGTCAAAAAACCAGTGGGGTAATTACGTGAAACATATAAAATAACAATTTATCGCAAAACCTTTCATTCTGACAGTTCAGCCACATTCATTGCGTTATTTGCGTTGTTGAGCAGACGAATTTTTCAAACCTATGAAGCAATGGATTAGGAATTTCCTTCAAAACCCTTGGATTGTGATGGAAAGTAAAAGTGTGATAAGCAAGTAGGATGCAGTTTCAGACTGAGATTAAGTGAAAGCCTAACTAATGTAACAAATAGAACGAATCAAACTTACCTACAGTAGTCCCCCCACACTCGGGCCTGACCAGCACCACATTGTAAGGCCAGTCACACACCATAGTAACATTGTTGTACATAGTCCCGGGTCCACACGGCTTCAGTACGGGGCCGCTCGGAGCGCATTCGTAAAACTTCGTGCAGTCCGTCGGGTGCGGCTCGTTCGGACGGACTGAGTTCTCGCAGAGAGAGGGTTCTGTATAATGTCATGTAAGATTTGAATATGTTAAAGTGAAACTAAAATACACGAAGAAATCTCTAAACAAATAACTACTTAATGTCTTAGCATTCAAACATTTATTTCTTAATAACAATATTTTTTTTCTTGGTAGTCCGTTATACACGGTAACCTATTATCAGCCATACAATACTGTAATACATATTCTCTGTAACATACTATACAGTATAGGGTGGCAGGGACATCGACGCGCACAGTGTAACCATGAATTTCAGCACATGATTCTAGCGTAGAAATTATTCGTCATTTATCAACAAAAAAAACTGGTATTTAATCGAAAAGTCCAATACCTACACGGTTAAAATGTATGGAACAACAATTTTTTTTTTTAAATTATCGACGAACGAAAAATTTCAACGCAGGGGTTCAAAATCATGTACTGAATCCATTGTAACAGGTTGCGCGTCGATGTCCCTGCCACCCTGTATATATCGCTGCTGGTTGCCTAAATAAAGAAAATAACATAAAATAGACTGTTTAAAAAGCAAGTTATTGATTAGACTATTGCTGGAGTTCTATGATCGTAAATTGGATCTTTACTTTAAGGCAGAAGTGTCAGGTTGCCCGCGAAATTAAAATTTTCTTACGTTTTTTGCAATTTGCAGGTCAGTGTCAGGTTGTATGTTGAACTAAATATGATTCGCGGCCGTAACAAGTATGTATTACAGAATTATAATCATTAAAATCATCAAAACAACCCTCTAAGTTCATATAATCCCATTGAATTACTATTTCTGGAAATAGCACTGACCAGGGCCTGCAGTCTCGACATTAGATAGCGACAAAAATCTGTCGATAAGTCGTATCGATGTCAAATTCCTGTAATAGATTTTCAACTTTAATTCCAAAGTATAAGGTTGAAAATCTATTAAAGAAATTTGACATCGATACGACTTAGCGACAGATTTTTGTCGCTATCTAATGTCGAGACTGCAGGGCCAGGGCCGGCAGTCTCGACATAGATAGCGACAAAAATCGGTCGTTAAGTCTAATCGATGTCAAATTTCTTTAATAGATTTTCAACCTTATGCTTTCGATATAAAGTTGAAAATCTATTAAAGGAATTTGACATCGATACGACTTAGCGACATATTTTTGTCGCTATCTAATGTCGAGACTGCAGGGCCAGAAATTGCAAAAAAACGTCAGAAAATTTGAATTTCACGCTACCCTGGCGCTTCCCCCTTAACAAAGGGATAGCCTACTGCACACTAGACGAAGTTGGAGCCCATATTTAAAATACTATCCAGTACACTTGATCACCATAAATCCAAAATTGTTCAAGGATCTGATACCTACACTAAATATTTGGCAGTAAACTGATATTCATAGTCAAGACTGTTTAATTCTTTAACATTCTATCTTCTACAGTAATTATTGTTACTCACCCTCACACTCGCAGTACACTCTAATCTCGAAGTCCAAACACTTCTCCCCGACCTCCTTGCAATATAATCCTCGCTGTAAGCTACATTCTACGTCAAGTCCCGTCTCCTTAGGAGACTTGTGGTCGCCCGCCGTGCGGCATTCTATCTCCTTCATCATGCTTTCTTTGCACATTGGTGTGCCGATTGCCTGTTTATGAGGAAAAATATTAAAATTACTAGCTAACCCGGCAAATGTTGTCCTATTTTTTTTTCGGTATGAAATCTATTACGACCTATTCTCATACCTACCAAAAATACATACAAAATGTAATAAAAAAAAGAAAGAAAGAAAGAAAAATAGTTTATTCTGCACAAACAAAACGCACCCAACAAATGAACGACATTAATTTAGAGACATACAAAATAGCCAAAAGCCTCGTATTCATGTTACCAAAGTAAAAAAAAGTAATAAAATTCGGTCGAGCCGTTTCGGAGGAGTGCGATAACAAACACCGTGACACGAGATTTTTATATACTTACATATAGATATTACTGAAAGTTATAAACAGGCTCACTTGCCCTATATTCCAAGGCACATTTAATTTACACGAGCAGATTTTCTCACCCCAGAACGTCCATAACAAATTATACAGGATGGCAACATCGACACGCAACCTGTGATCATGCTTTCAGTACATGATTCTGAACACCCTGTGTTTAATTTTTTTAAATAAAATATTGTTGTGCAGTACATTTTGATCGCGTAGGTATTGCACTTTTCTATGAAACAGCAGATTTTTTTCATTTGGATACCCGACGAAAAATTTCTACGCTAGTCTAGAATCATGTGCTGAATTCATGGTTACAGTTTCCGCCTCGATGTCCATCCTGTATTATATCTACTTGTCATTGTCACAGCGTCATCGTCACTGCTCATTTACACGAAGAGAGTTGTTCATAGTGAAATAAAACTTGACTCGTGTAAACAGTAAGTTCGATATTCGCATCTCGCAACGTGAGAAACGCCTCGCTCGTCAAAATTGATAATGTCCATGTAAATAACTCGTATTTCAAGTTATCAAATCACAATTCGAGAACAAATTGTGATCTAATAACATTTTATTTATTTTCATTAAGTGTTTTATTTTTCAGTTTTGTTAAATAATTTAATTGTTTTATATAATCCAATTTAATTTTAATGTTTTGTTATCTGATCAAAGTTATTGTTGTTTTAATTAATGAATTGAACAGCTTTTTATTTAATATTTTTCCTTTTTAATTGTTATACTTAATTGAGTTTAATTATTAATTTGATTGTTTTATTATTTTTTACCAGTTAGTCATAAGAAATTATAATTAGAATATTTGTACGCCGTTGACGGCAAAACATAGCGCTCATTTTATTAATATTGACATCTGAACGTTGTTTTACCTATGTTCTACAAATAAATATATTTGAATTTGAATTTGAGAAAATCCCCTGAAAATCTTTTCATAGTCTTGTTTCCGGATAGTCTAACAACTAGAGAAATTACATGACAGTATAGGGTGAAGATTTTTACCAGTTCGTTGGGTCGTGGTAGTGGCTCGTTGTCAATAGATTCTCCATTAGGTCCAGTCTCGGGCGCTCCTCTGTTGACCCAAGAGGTCCAGCCGGTCACGCACTTCAGTGGCTCGTCGTGAGGTTTCGGGGATGTCGCTTCTTGTGGCTAGGAGAACAAAGTTTTGTTTCGTTTACTTAGAAAAATAATTTATCAGTCAAAACTCTAAATTATTTACTGCCAAGTTTAAAACAACGACAAGAAAAATATTACTAAGGGTGCAGATCGCGGTCGAACTACGATACTTTGATGTATCGTACGCAAATATGGCACACGTAGTTTAAAAAAAAGTTCAAGTTTGAAGAGCATCGTCACAGTTTTTCTAAAGTTCGATGTATCATATTAATATTACAACCAGGAAATCATCATCTGCGACGTAATTGCGTAACACACTAACAGTAGGAATGGCTTTCATTTTGGCATTTCAACAACATTCATTGTGTGCAAATTTATCGAACATTTGAAGCAATGGATTAGCAATAGGTTTCAAAATTATTCAGACTGTGATTGAGTGTGTTACGCAATGGGGGCTATCGTTTTTGTGCTCACCAGTTGGCGCCACTGTCGAGTAAGGTCCTGTGGCAGTACTTTTATTTGATGTTTTGGATATGTTTAAGTACTCTTATATTCATAGTATGTTTATTTTATTACATTTTAAAACTTCAAATGAATATTTAGATTATAATGTTCCTAAAATTGGCAAGTATGAAGCAGACAAATCTTATTCCTCCTTCAAGTTCTACCAAATTAGATCCTAACGGTTTACTTAAAATCTTAAGCCATAATTAATCAAGAATGGTGCAACCATTACAGCTATTATGAATCATTCGTTAAAATCCGTGATAAAAAATCCCGCAAACAGTGAACTTTCAGTGCATATTTTGACATCTAGAGACCTTACTCTACACTAGCGCCTCTAGCGGCGAACTCAAGCGCGATAGCCCTCATTAGGGTGCTGTCTAGTCTTTTCCCAACTATGTTGGAGTCGGCTTCCAGTCTAACCGGATGCAGCTGAATACCAGTATTTTACATTGAGTGACTGCCTATCTGACCTCCACAACGCAGTTACTAGGTAACACGATACCCCTTGGTAAGACTGGTTGTCAGACTTTCGGGCTTCTGACGACCCGTAACGACTGTCAAAGGTCCACGAAGGACAGCCGGTATCAAAGGCTTAACGTGCTTTCCGAGACACGGAGGAGTCTCGGTATGTAAAGATGGTCACCCATCCACTGACCAACCGCGGCAAGCCTAACCTGATCGATCGATCCATTCAGCTGTTATTACTAGCCACGAGCCCCGCTAGGGAAGTCAGAAAAATATTTTAAAAAAACTCACCGCCTCAATAGTAGTACAAGGCTGGCCCGTACAAATCTTCTGCTTCTTAGAACACCGGCAGGTGTGGCACTCATCTTCCTCCATGACCTCTCCTTCCGCGACCTCCCGGCCATCTTCCAATGTCATGCACACCGGCTTGCACTTAGCGCGCGGCACGCAGTCCTTGTGGGTACTGTTCTTGTAGACTTGTCCTTCGGGGCAGGATTTTTTGGGTTTGCAACCTGTGGATGTTGTAATTGTGTTTTATAAACGTTAGAAGAGAAAATGAAACTTTATTTAGTGTAAATATCGACTAGTTTAGTTGTTCATATATAGAAAGAAAAAGTATTTATTGAGACTCGCACAGGATTATCAGAAACGAAATTAAACACACTCATAAAAATAAAAATATTAAAATAAAAACAAAAGTAAAATGAAAATAACAACAGTAAGTCCTGTACGAGGCCAAAAGGCCCCTATCTCAGCATGATGCTGCGACGTTAAAAAAAAAGATCTTGATTAGTAGGTACATTATTTGCTGCGGTATTGTGGTTAAAGGATATATTATATACCTTAACGCGAAAACTATATATAATCTTACCTTTCATTCATGCTGCTGAGTATCTATTTATATAAAAAATTAATCCCTATTTTCCTTGGTCACGCCATAACTTGAGAACGACTTTACCGATTTCATCCATCTTTTTTAAAATGTTTTCTTATACTTTGTATAAGGTTCTTACGGAAAAAAAAATAAGAAAGTTGCGAGATATATGCGGGTGAAACCGCTGGGCGCAGCTAGTAAAATATAATAATGAAGGACTTTATCTGTTCTTCTTGAATATATTTTTTCTGCCTAACTGACCTTATTGTTGTCAGTTTAAGAGGGCGCACAACGGTCCACTAGCGCCACTCCTTTAAAAAAATATTATCTCGTGACTGAGAAGGAATTTTGAATACGATCTAGAGGAATGTGGCCGCTTTTCTTTAGATCGAATTTTGTTGCTTCGTGTCTCAATATGAAACTTTATAAAAGGTATTAGGAAATTCTAGACACACTTACCGAGGGTCCTTACAAACCGTTATTCAAAATTCCTTCTCAGTCACGAGACAATATTTTTAAAGGAGTGGCGCTAGTGGACCGGTGTGCGCCCTCTTAATTCAATGAATGAAACTGCTTACTGACTTATAATGATTTGACTAGAAAGTTTAAAAAATCAACATGTATCATCACGCCTGTTATATTCCCCGAAGGGTTAAGCAGAGGTCTACTAACAGTACTTACAGTAGGCCCACATTTCGCCAATTATATTAAAAAAATAATTTGCAAAGAATCCAACTGCGTTTTCATTCAGAAGACTTTAACCCATTAATTATTATCTCGAGAAAAACGCTGCTTTGCTTTACAAGTTTACCTTCAACACAAGTGTCCTGTTCACAGTTGGTCTTCATGTCCGGGTAGTACAGGGTGTTGTCACAAGTCTCCACTGGACACGGAGATAGACACGCATCGTAATTAGAGCATTCTTCGTCACATTGCATGGCTGGTGGACAAAATAAGATTGGCGTTTTAGTTTCAGGATAACTGACATATTGTATTACTTGGGGAATACATTGAAGAGTGAAATCTTCCTGAAAAGGTTGTGAGCTCATGTTAGGCGGATGTGATCATTAATTCTTCACTTCCGCACAATATTTCATGCCCGACGAGGATCTGATGATCGACAAATATCATTATGTATAAATCTAAACTTACGACAAGTCGCCTGCGTCCTCCACTTAAAAGTAACGCCTCTACTAGCACAAGCGTGCGCATACGCAGCTAGCGCCGTGCAGGCGCACTCGCAGTCGGCGCCCGCGTCGCAGGCGCACGCGTCGCGCGTGCAGCGCTCGATGTAGGGCGAGGGAGACACTTCCGCGTGGCAGAGAGTGAAAGGGTACTGCTTCATTGTGCTGCAGATCGAGGACGCCCATTCTTTACGTTCGGGACGTTGGTTGCAGTGGTCCTGTACAATAAATCAAGCTTTAAATGTCTAGTTTTGCTACTCAGACACTGTTTTTTTTTTTGCGCGTCGTTTGTAGAAAGAAGACTATAGTGCTCTGATAGGTAGTCGACCTCTTAATTGATTTGTAATTTTTACCAAAAATTCCCACTACGTTGAAACTATCGAACTGTCACATAGCCAAATATTTGTTGTCGTTTTATGACTTGCAAGTGTTATTCAAGCTTAGGGTCATAAAATAATTACAAAGTCCACTATACTTAGGTCTTAACATTCACGATGCTTATATCGGAGGCCTGAGCAAGTCCGGATATAACTTTTTCTCAAACATGCTTGGAAATTCGAGCATTATTTTGACAACCTTCTTCGAGATAAATCGAAAATGCTGTACTGGTCAAATACATGCGAGCAGCGGCCGGCAATGTTAGTATAAAAATCCATATCTGTCGTGTTTAGCGGCCGAATAAATTACTATGAAAACTCATATCTGACGTGTAATTTAAAAATGGAATGAATTTTTTACTTCGACCCATGGCGACCAAGGAGGTAACTTATTTAAGATTTTATTTAAATCTCGAACTGGCTTAGCAAATAGAGCTGTTTATGTGAAAAAGAAACAAATGAACATATTGGCGCGAGAAAAGTTATCGTTGTTCGTCATTGATTCTGAAAGTTATCACTAATTTACATAGTTTGAATTTCCGCACAATTTTGAGAAAATAACTATACAAGCCTTGGCCGCAACCAGGCATTGATGGACTTACGTATGTCTGAATATTTTCACGTTCGTCCATCAATGTCTCTGTTGTCGGCCGCTGCAGTAATGTACTATATTTAAACTTTAAGATGGGATCGAAAAATTCGAAGGATCAAAATATTAATAAATTTAAAACAGCCTGAATCTATGAAGTTTCTGCCTACTTATCAAAGGTTTTTCTTTAGCTTATATGTATGGCTGCTATAACCATAGAACAAAAACTAAAAATACTAACTAGTCCGAGTATAATTATGACCTTATGGCACTAGGCAAGATTCTCAAGAAATTACACCCTTTTTCACTCCATTAAAACTTACCAAAAGTCGCTGTGGTTTAGGACACGTAGGCTTAAGTTTCCAGGAGTCAGCGAAGATGAGGGCTGAAGACTCCGCCATGCCACCTCCTGAAGGTGTTTGGAAGTCGTCGCGTCTGTCGCTGTTGTAATTGCCGCATAGACCTTTCACCTGGAATCAGAGGTGGGTTAGTTTATCGGTCAATAGATCCGTTTGAAATTGAAGTTTTTATCTTTCACAGGGTAAGGAAAGCTTAATTTTTTTTCTTGGAGAAAAGCTACTTCTTGGTGAATATCTCTCTATTTAGTATCAGTTTTTTTAAACTTTGTCCCACACTAGGCACTTCTCCTGTATCGTGTTTGCGCTTACAAACATTTAAATTCACATAAATGATAAATGATTTTATTTCTGTAAGTAGGTTTGTACAAACACTTTTACACGTCAATCATATTTTAAAACTAGATGAGGTCAGCGTTTCCTATCTGACTACTCTGAGAAGAAAGGCCGAAACAAACTCAGAGGTCACAGTCTCTTTTAAAGTCCAGACATAATCTTGGTCAGATCATGTGAAGACCATGTAGATTTGAGTCTGAAATGGTCTTTTGAGGAAAAAATACCACACAGAATGAGTGGACCTGTCCAGTCAGTGCACGCATTTGTCAGTAATCGTGCAGCTCAACTCAAAACTTTAGGAGCTCAACGATTCGACGAACAATACCAAAGAAAGGACATTTGGGTAGGCCGCATAAATTACTCAAACTGCCAGACTATGATTAAAACTAATCAAGAAAGAAAAAAATAAAATAATGATCTACATAGTCTTTACATTCACAATAATTAAAATAATATACTATTTTACAAAGTAAATATTCATGTCAATATATTTATAAAAATTCATCAATGTCAACAGGTATAAAAAATCCTGAAATAATCTTGGTCAGATCATTTGAGGACCATGTAAGATTGGTGTCTGAAATGGTCTTTTAAGGAAAGAACCATACAGATTTGAGTGGACCTGTCCAGTCGGTGCAAGCATTTGTCAGTAATCGTGAAGCTCAACTCAGAACTTAAGGAGTTCAACCATTAGACGAACAATACCAAAGAAAGGACATTTGGGTAGGCCTCATAAAGCACTCAAACTGCCAGATCATCATTGAAACTACCTGAGAAAGCGAAAAAAAAAAAAATGACGCACATAGTCCTCACATTCACAATAATTTGATAATAATGTTATACTTCAGAAAGTATATTGTCATATCATTCTATATGTAATAATTATCAAATGTCAAAGTTTATGTAAAATACAAATTAAAAAAAATAGCAAAAATAAAAATAACAAAAAAAAACATTCAGTATGCAAAAAAAATTGGAGCAAGTCAATCCCAAGCCTTTTTGTCCTCAATATTAGGTCTTTACCTATGAAATTGCCGTTCTGCAGTACTGGCCATTTCAAATCAAAATAATTTTTGTTTGGCTATGAATTCTAATTTCAAATTAATTTTATTTTAAAAACATGGATTTTTTTTTCTAAAAGCAGTCATTTCTTTATTGATTAGTGTTACATTTTCATCGCATTTCAATCTTTTTCGTCATCATGGATACGTTAAAAATTCGAGTAATTATGGAATATGAGTACCGTCGTGGCAGCAACGCGGCACAAGCGGCACGCAACATCAACGACGTTTACGGAGCTAACTCTACAAACCAACGCACCACCTGTTATTGGTTTGCTCGCTTCCGTTCTGGAAATTTCGACCTGAAAAATGAACCTCGCGGTCGTCCGAAGACTTTGGTCGACAATGACGAATTAAAGGCGATTGTGGAAGCTGATGATACACAATCTACGGCTGAATTAGCAGCAGCTTTCGACGTTAGCGTCAAAACAATATTGGTCCATTTGCGTCAAATTGGCAAGGTAAAAAAGCTTGACAAATGGGTGCCCCACGAACTCAATGATCGCCAGCGCGAAGTACGCGTCGAGACGTGCCTTGCACTGCTCAACAGACACACAAATGAAGGAATTTTGAACCGCATTGTTACCTGCGATGAAAAATGGATTCTGTTTGATAACCGTAAGCGCTCAGCAAGTTGGTTGGATCCTGGTTCAGCACCTAAACAATGCCCTAAACGAAAACTTACCCCTAGAAAAGTGATGGTCACTGTTTGGTGGTCTAGCGCCGGTGTGATTCATCACAGCTTCTTACCAAACGGGGTGAGCATTACTGCAGATGTGTACTGTGAAGAACTGAACACAATGATGGAGAAGCTGGCGCATCTCCAACCAGCATTGGTCAATCGCTCGTCTCCGCTGCTCCTGCACGACAACGCGCGACCTCATACTGCACAGCAGACGGTCTCCAAGTTGCAAGAACTGGGGTTGGAAGCTCTCCGTCATCCGCCCTACTCACCAGACCTTGCGCCTACAGACTACTACTTTTTCCAGAATTTGGATAACTTCTTGGCGGGAAAAAAATTTAATACCCGAGAGGCAGTACAAAATGCCTTTGAAGAATTTGTTGCCTCCCGTCCAGCTGATTTCTTTAAGAAGGGCATCAATAAACTGCCACTGCGATGGCAAAGATGCATTGATTGCATGGGTGATTACTTCGATTAATACAAATAAAAAATTCATGAAAAAAATTCGTTTAAATTTTTTCATACAAAACGGCAATTTCATAGGTAAAGACCTATTATAATCTTTAACGGTATAAAAGGCTTTCTGGCACAACTTACGTTTAATGAATGATTTGAATTTATGAAGGCTTAGATCTTGAACGTGGCTTGGAAGTTTATTATAAAAGCGTATACATTGACATCTGAATGAGCCACCTATTTTCTTGAGCCTTGTTGTAGGTACAACAAATTTGTGTTTGTTCCTAGTATTTATACTATGGATATCACTGTATTTTTTAAACAATTTTATATTTTTATGGGCATGTAAAAGATTTTCAAAAATATATTGAGAAGGCACAGTCATTACATTAATCTCCTTAAATTTGTCTCTGAGAGATTGTCTCGGACTTAATTTATAAATTGATCGAACAGCTCTTTTCTGCAAAACAAAGATAGTCTGAATGTCGGCGGCATTTCCGCACAACAGAATACCGTACGACATAACACTATGGAAATAGCTAAAGTACACTAAACGGGCTGTCTCTATGTCAGTTAAATTACGAATTTTTCTAACAGCGTATGCTGCGGAGCTTAACTTTTTTGACAATTTATCTATATGTGGACCCCACTGAAGCTTAGCATCCAAAGTTAAGCCCAAGAATACTGTGCTATCTTCAAGATTCAATTCTTCGCCCTTCATCAATACATTAGTTTTCACCTGTCTAACGTGAGGTAGCGTAAACTTACTGCATTTGGTTTTTTTTCGTTAAGAAGTAAATTATTGACATTGAACCAGTTAACTACTTTTGAGAGCACACATACACAACAGCCAGACTCGGAACAACTACTTGTAGGTCATACAAATATTTGTTCCATGCGGGAGTCGAACCCGCGACACGCAGCGCAGCAGTCAATCATTTAACCATTGCGCCAACCGTGCCGTCAATCTATAGTCTTGCTTTATGCGCTGTGATTGCTCTTCTTTTATATTCTGTCACTTAGGTGCACAGAGAATGCAATCTCGTTCTTGCGAGATCTCGGCCAAAAATTGAACGAGATTGCACAGGAGTACGAATACTTGTGTTTTTCGAAATGCGCTGGCGCGCGAACTGACAGCGACGCGGTTGTCAGACAGTCAAATTCAGATTCGTCTGCGTCGATTCTTTCAGCTGCTGCTAATGAAGTTAGTGATTATAATGATGATGTGTCATCATCAATTGATAATATTCCTCTTCCATTTGTTTCTGTGGCGGGAAGAAGCATTTCATTGCAGGTAGACCTTCAAGAAACTTTGACTGCGTTTAAAGAGCCAAAAGAGCTTACAAGCACTTCTGCTAATTCTCTAGAGACCCTGATTAAAAAGTAAATGAATCTGTATGAAGCCGGGGGTCTAAGGCACATACCTGACGAGGCGCAGCGCGGTGCGGTTGTCACTGCCAAACAAATATCAACGTTGTGTGACTAAAAATAAAGTTAAGAATTAATAACCTGAGACGCGCGCCTCTGTCCGCCTAGACGCGCTCTCAAGCTAATTGAAATTGATTTATTTTCAACTTTGTTTCAACTATTGCAAGGTCGATATTTGTTTGTCATTGACGAATGCGCTGCGCTGCCAGATGTGCGCCAGTCTTAAGGGAGAACTCTTACAGTTTGCAGACAATTGTTTGCGCTCTGCAGTCCCTACCAGTGTAGAGGCTGAAAGAGCGTTGCAGCTGGTTATTTAGCCTGCAAAATTAGAAACTGTCTGTCGGACGACATTAGATCCTTTATGCTTTTTACGAAGCTACATCCAAAATGTTGAGGACTAATTTTTATTATCTTAAATTATATAATTGTAAAATTTTCATACAAAAAAGAAGACTGGTGGAAGAATATTTTACGTATAAAAAAATTATTATTAAAAAAAATACATCAAATTTCTTATTATTTTCCTATCAATTATTCTATTATTGTGACGATAAAAAATAAAAAACAAACACATCCACCAAGATCCAGGTCTCGGCCAACATCTCGCAAGACTGCATTTCCTAGTGCACAATATTTAAATAAAAAGTATCATTCGTCTGAAATGCAGACGATATTCACAAGAGTCCATACACTTAATGAAAGGGAAGCCCTTTAATGTATGACTAGCCATATTAAGGCTCCTCCAAACAGGCGCAAAACGCGACGCAAATCGCATGCGACACAAAGACACTGCTCGTCGCGCGACAGGCGGTGCCTTGCACCGGCGGCGGAGGAGCCTCAAAAAAGAAACAACTTATAATTTCCAATGATGATTATTACTCACCCTTCCTTGCCAGATGGAGTCAACTTTGACGTACACTCTCATTCCTCTGTCCCACTGCAGGCTCATCCCGAGTGTTGGGACATCCAGGAAAACGTAAGCACCCGCCATACGCATCTTAATCCTAGAGGAAGAATGTATTGTGTAAAGATATGGACATTGATTTCATAATATACTCGTACCAAAAAGATCAGCTAGGCAGGATCATTGTGTCCCATGTCCACAGGTTTGTAGGATCTCTTAAACTTTAATCAGGCACTAAAATACCGTTTTGGGTTTTTTAACTACCTACTAGTATGAAATACTATTATACATTGAAAATGTGTCTGTTTGTTTACCTCTTCAGCTTGGAGATGTCGGGTATGGGTGAATCCTTGGTCAGTGAGACGATCTCTTCATTATTACCGCTGCCAACCTTCAGAGTCACTGACTTGGAGCAGGTGGCACCTGTCGTGCCACATGGTACGTTCTGTGGAAACCGACACACTTTTTTTACTACTGAACAAAGAAGGTTACTTGAAAAATACGGTCGAATACTCGTAATAGTTCTGTCAAAGTTTTACATTAAATGCAGGACGTTTATCTTCAAATTCTACAAGTATTAAACACCAACTACGTTTATCCTATTCGACAGTACATGGCTGTTTAGGCAAAACCTATCTCCAGGAGTAGAGCATACAAAATAATAAGCAAAAGCAAAGTAATAAGTAAAGCATTCGTATATGGTCACCTCCTTCAACACTACGATAAAAAATTGTTGTTCAAAATTTGCTAATATTTTTTTAAGATTTATTGAGACCTTCAGGGTCCGTTTGAAGAGACTGGTTTGAAGAGATAAGCATAGAGGAAATCCACGTCTCACCAAAGCTAAATTTGATTGGTCTTTTCCTATATCGGCTTCTTTTTGCCTCAGTGCAAAGCAACCTTTGCCGTAGTTACGGCAAGAATCATAAAGGCATGAGGAACAGGGTGTAAAGCTCACTCATACTCTATGGAAAAGGGAGGATCCTCCGACCACAATGGTGTCGTATCTGGTGGGCAACTGCCCGACGTTTGATGTCGGGACGTTGTATATATGCTAGTTGCGCGGTAAACTCTGCTTGCGCGATGCAGGAATTTTTGCGTGACGTCAGCGTGACGCGTAGCTCGCATGTGGCATTGTAGATACCACTACAAATCTACACGCTAACAACCTCTCACCTGAATCTCCACATCGAATCCATCCTTGCTGTCCATGACGCCCTTAGCCAGCAGATAGGTGCAGACGCCTTCAAAGTCGTAGTCAGTTCCGTCGAAGGTGACCACGTGAGAGTCGCCCCATGCGGAACATACACCGGCGCATTTACGTTGACTGCACGACCAATTGCCGCTCTTGCATTCACTGTGCAGAAAATTTATAGTTTTAACTTAACGAATGATACCTGTGTACTATCATGAAAGTTTGTAAGACGAAGGAGACTAGTCTCCACGGCACAGGGAATCCTTGTGTGGGTTTAAGTGCTATTTTTTAATTTGTAATGCTCTCTTGAACAATAAAGTTTTGTATTTTTTTTCTATTAAATGTTTCTGCACCTTCTGAACTAGCATTTTAGGTACGGAGAAAGGTATCACCTGCAGCAACATCGAAATAAAACTGATTAAAGACATCGTCGATCGGTGAATGGTGTGTAGCAAGCCTCTGTAGAACCCTTTTCACCGTTGCAGTCGTAATGGTAATTACTGACGTAACGATGAAAAACTAAGAGAATTTTTCGAGATAACAATGTCGTCTTATCAGTCTCACATCGATGGTAATAATTAATAATACCGACTTCTGTATCATATCAAATCATAAAATTGAGGTAGTACTTTATGATGTTATGCTGTAATAAAGATATTGTAAGAATTGATAAACTAGATGGTTAAATTAGTGAGTTGTCGAGGAGAAAATAGATCGAATTGGCATAATGCCAGCCAGGAATATATTGTAGATATTTGAAATTTTGTAACTATTTAGTACCACTAATGTCAGATAACGGAGTTATTAAGTAGGTATACTGAAATTGACAAACAATTTACTTTAAATAACATCTCACTCCTACTACAGGACTTAAAAACTAAGAAAAAAGTTAAAAAGAAAAAATATATTTTTAATTGAATTTTTTGCATCCTTAATTGTATTTTAAACCAGTTTGTTGGTGGAATAGTGTGTCAATGCTGACAAATCAGTATCGATAACACCTTGGCTTACGTGCTACAAAGAAAGTGAAAGGCACGTACGAATTACACATACTAATATAACGCAACGTCCACTAAGTATTGTTTTATTTGGGATCAAAATACAACGGGGGCGTAGCTCAGATGGTAGAGCGCTCGCTTAGCATGCGAGAGGTACCGGGATCGATACCCGGCGCCTCCAAACCAATTTATTTTTGCCGAAGAATTGTTTTTAATTTTTTCTGAAAGGAACTTCCAGAACGGTTTACTAGAGTTGACCCCTATAGAAAAAGGAGAACTGCGCAAATTCTGTAACGCTTCACGGGCCCACGAAATAATCACTTGGAAAAATTTAAGAGAGAGTTTATTTCCCTTAAAATTGTCCTGGATACCTCTCGCCTGGTAAAGATGTACGGTAATATCAGACTCTTACTGAACTGAATAAAACCATACGGATAACGTTATCGCTGGTGGAAGTGAACTGCCGATCTATTTTATAAAAATCTCACCGTGAAAAGTTAAGGTGAATCCTCAGTTGTAGCCCGCCAAATTCAAATTATTTTTGGTTTTTTGCAAATTGCAGCTCTGTTTTACGTCGTATGTTGATCAAAATGCGATTTGCACTGTATAAATTTACTGAATAATAATCATCAATTTAATAACAATCGTCAAACTTTGGAAATGTGTTCCACCTAAGAATTTTTTGAATATTTCATATGAAAATTCTTAGGTGATACAAATTTTCAAAGTTTGACATTTGATATGAAATTGATGATTAATCATTCTTACAGTCGCGAATCGCATTTTAATCAACATACGATGTAAAACAGAGCTGCAATTTGCAAAAAACCAATGAAAATTTGAATTTGGCGGGCTATAGCTAAGGATCCCCCTTAAGTAAAGTGAGTTTGTAGTGAGCTGTCACTATTGATAATCCCTAGTAGGTATCATGGTCTAAAAAAATAAGGTCTGGCATTCCGGGAGTGACACATGCTTACGTCACTATCCAGTTGCCATTTTATTACAACAAAACACGAATTATGGAAACATTTTCAGTCACCATTCTGTTAAAATTTTATTTATAGCATTAAAATTGTCGTTTCGTTTTTCTAATCAAACGAAAAAAATAAATTTAAACCTATACCAACGTAATTGTTAGTTAAAATCTCATTGTTTTATCGGATTCACACTGTAATAAAGGCGGTTGGGGAATTATTATTACACACTACTGGTAACACAGCGGTGATGACGTAGGCTTGTGTCACCCACGTGACCACTGTGTCTCGGAATGCTATACCTGGCGAAGTATATTATTATACCATGATAGGTATTAGGTGGAATGACTGCTCACTTGAAGCTGACTTCACCTACGTTTTCACGGCGAGATTTTTACAGAATAGAGCGGCTGCTGGTCTTCCTGTGTTTCATCTTTGGAACGCCCCGGAAAAAAACAGTCATAAAGGATGATTTCCACCAAACGGCTCGCATCGCAACGGATCGGAAAGTATACGAACGGATGCGGCGACAGCCGATCGCGTGCGGCAGGATGTCGACGCATACAATCGGGTCCGTACCGTCGCTTCAAGCGAACGTATCCGTTTATGTGCCTAGTCAAATAGTTTCATTCCTACTTTGATGACGTGTTCTAATTTTTGAAAATGTTTGAAATTGAAGTAGTAGTATTGCTATTACATTAGAAAATAAACAAAATAATCATAAAACACAGAAGAGGAAAAGAAAGATACGACAACAGGCGAACGGAACCGATCGCGCGTCGCAGCATACTTTCGGCTACGACCGCGTGTCGCGGAAGATGCCGGCGGTCAAGCTGCTGTGCGCGGCTTGGTAACATAGACATTAAATACTGTGTACACGATTTAATAACGTTTAAAGATTGTAAAATCCGTTCCGATCCGATGCGATGCGAGCCGTTTGGTGGAAATCATCCTTAAGGAGGAACTTATCAATATTTTCCTTAAAGCCACTTACCATTTATTACACTCCTCCTGCATGACATGTCCGTCAGGGTAGCTCCTTCCTCCGTGGTGACAGGGGCACTGAGCTGGTGGGAGACACTTCTTGGACATGGTGTCTAGGACGAAGCCTTTCTTACATTGGCAGCCTGGGCGACATTCGGCAGTTGTGGATGTTGGCGGGAGATGCATGTTCTGTGTGAAAGAATAGTAAAAGTAAGTAAATGAGAGAATAGGTTTCTGTAATGTTCCTTTACTCCAGATTAAATTGATAAGAGGATAATATGGCATTGTTGTTTTTTTGTGACAAAAAAAAACCAGTTTCTGCCTAGTATAACGTTCCTTTTCGTAATGACAAGTCTTTACTCTACAGACGGTAAGTTATTTATTACAGGGTAAAGTAAGGTCTGTTGTTTGTTCCTAAAAGCACTAGCTTTATACCAGAAATAGTTTTACAACGATGTGACACACAGACGGACAGAGGAACACGGAAAAACTATAAGGATTCCTTTTTTGGCTACGGGTCCCTAAAAAGTGTCGTAAACTCAGTCATCAGTAACGTAGTCTGTCAAATTAATGCGTGTAAAATTAATTAACGAATTTCATAATTATACATTTAGAATAGAATAGAATATAATATAATACTCTTTATTATGTACACCATAAAAAATACAGATATAAATGTAGACATTTTACACAGGATGACACAATGGGCGGTCTTATCGCTAAAAGCGATCTTTTAGAGACAACCTTTGGTTTTTTGTTGTTTTTTCCTTTAATTTTATATCACGCCTTGGCTCAAAAGGAACCTTTTCAATATAGCAGACATACCTTGCAAGTAAGCGGCTCAGCAATCTCGCAGGTTGTGAACTCCATATTATTTGACGCACTGCAGTTACTGCGCAGATCTTCAGCTGGAGGGTAGTTCTGTATCTCCATAGGAGTGGCGGGCTTACAGTCCCAGTGAGCACCAACACATGTGCTAGGAAAATACAGGACAATAGTCAGTAGGGATATTAAGTATCTGGAGTACTTAAAACAAAGATTGAAGGCAGTCGAGAATGTTGAAGATATTTTATTATTTATTTAAAATAAAAAAAATAAAAAAAAGGTTTATTGCAGAAACTTGTACAACTTTTACAGTAAATCTTACATAGGGACCTCCTTTTAAGTAAATGATATACCTGTGCTAGGAGATCCCGCTCTCCAATGACATAATAATTAATTGGTAAAAGTGATGTACAATATGAAAATAGAATTGAAACAACAAAAAAATTAAATAAACAATAAAACAAGTAAAATCCCAAATTAAACAGACAAGACTTGAACTATAACTAAATAATAAAAAAAAAAAAAAAAAAACTTAGACATATATCCTAAAATAGTATGTACGTGTGTGTGTGCATGTGTGTATTTATTATGACACAAAACACTTGAATAAAGAAAAATGCATAAATATAAAAGAGCACAAAGGTACTGCTTATTGCATTAGAAATTTCTTCCAGCAGACCTGCGACAGTAGAGTTATATGAGGGACGTAGACACAGTGCATAAAAAGACAATACCGGAAAACTAGGACACATTTATTTTTATTTTTATATAACTGTATATATATTTTTTTATAATGAAAGATTAACTGCTATACAACTCATACGTTTCCACAGATAAGAACAATTAGATACAGAGACTGTACATACAGACAACTAATTAATTGAGGATAAATTCAGTTGAAAAAAGATATAGACCGAAGGTGCAAGAGATAACTTCTACATCTCCACCATTCGAAGAATACCCTGACTACGACCAAACTATTATTTCTCTTAAATAAATCAGTTCATGACTGACAGTCTATCTAAGGGGAGAATATTTATATAGAGCTGCTCTTTACCCATTCGGTGGTTTTGCAGTAACATGAACTCAAACTCAAACTCAAAGCATTTATTTCAATTAAACTAATTACAGGCACTTTTGAATTGTCAAGGGGTCGGTCAGTCAGAAAGATGAATCTAGTTGCCCATTCCAAAGCTTTGAAGAAGTTGAGACTAGATACGTCAGTTATGTTCTGTAATTGCCCGCCGACTTTTACAGGATTAACAGAAATTAAAGTGAGCCCTTTCATTTGGCTTCTGGTAACATATCCTGTAAAAGTCGACGAGTCCAGAGAGAAAAGACAACCTAGTCAGGCCCGAGGTGGCCCGCAAGAGGGCCATAACAATAGATAATCAATTGTGTCTCATTAGCGATGCTTGATGAGAATCCTGGGAATTATGAAATTGTTTTATTTCTAATATCTACTTTTTATCGCCAATCTGCCTTGAGCAAGCGTGGTGATCAATGCTCGTGCCTTCTTTGTATCAGAAGAGGACTTTGTCCTGCAGAGGGACAATAATAGGCTGGTATTATTATTATTTAATACTACTATTGTTTGAAAATGTCTCATTGCTCCTTGTTACAAAACAGTTTAAACGTAAATACTAGAGTACAGTCAGCGACAAAAGTAGGTTAGGTCAATTCCGAAATGATCAGCGAATTTTGTCGCTGACTGTACAATTAATATTCAAACACGTTTCGCGGATTGCGGGCATGAATTAAATTATGCAATTCTCACTACTACGCAAAGTGAAAGGTAAGCAAGTTTTACACAATTCAATATTTTACGTACTGTCCACCATAGCGAAAGGTTAATTCAAATACAGTTCACAACGGGGGCGTAGCTCAGATGGTAGAGCGCTCGCTTAGCATGCGAGAGGTACCGGGATCGATACCCGGCGCCTCCAAAATAATCTTTTTAATGTTTTTTTTTATATTTTTATTTAGATCATGTTGTGGTATTTTATAGAATAAAGGGCTGCCTTCTAGTATTCAGATCTACTCCGACATCATACCCGGCACTGACTAACAAATAAATGAAAAATTTGAGCAGAGTTCATTTGAATCTGCCAAATAAGTTAACCGGAACTTAGGGAGGTGGAGATAAAAGTTGATAATGGTGAGTTGGCTATCGCTGAAAACTAGCGCTAGGGCTCTGTCTCGCATAGGGTCGTATAGCATTATGCTGAGCGATTGCCGTTTTGCGTGAATGTGACGCATATTTTCCCCCAACTCGTTCTTTTTGTGTTTGTGTGTCTTTTCTTTGCATCATGTTTACCGCAAATAAATGTATTTTCTTTCTTTTTGTTTTTCTTTACCTATTGTAAAATTAGGTCACATTGGGCACGGATGGGTGTATAGTTTTGCCAATGTATTAATATTGTGAAAATCATTTCATACAATCTTGAGGCATTAATTACTACAAAAATGCTATCCGTATTTTTAATAATACTTACCATAGTTCCCTTTCCCTCTTGCCAGCTCTCACTTCTTTGTACCCAGCATTAAATTGAAGTCCTTTGTGGTAGCACGGACACAGTCCGGTCGGCACGCATACGTTGTTGTCATCTAACAGCTATAAACAAACATTATGAGTTGTAAACCATCAGAAAATACACTGAAAAAGCACTATTATGATTAAGGGTCCACCGCACACATCAGTCAGGGACTTGGCGATCTCTGTCCGATCTTCAAGGCTTAAATACTCTTTAGAGATGGAAATATAACTTGGCGATCTCTGGTCCGATCGTCCAGGCTTAGTTACTCTTTAGAGACGGATAGATTACTTGGCGAACTCTGGTCCAATCGTCCAGACTAAGTTACTCTTTAGAGACGGAAAGATTACTTGGCAATCTCTGGTCCGATCGTCCAGGCTTAGTTAGTCTTTAGAGAGGGAAGATTAGTTGACGATCTCTGGTCCGATCGTCCAAGCTTAGTTACTCTTTAGAGACGGAAAGATTACTTGGCGATCTCTGGTCCGATCGTCCAGACTAAGTTACTCTTTAGAGACGGAAAGATTACTTGGCAATCTCTGGTCCGATCGTCCAGGCTTAGTTAGTCTTTACAGAGGGAAGATTAGTTGACGATCTCTGGTCCGATCGTCCAAGCTTAGTTACTCTTTAGAGACGGAAAGATTACTTGGCAATCTCTGGTCCGATCGTCCAGGCTTAGTTAGTCTTTAGAGAGGGAAGATTAGTTGACGATCTCTGGTCCGATCGTCCAAGCTTAGTTACTCTTTAGAGACGGAAAGATTACTTGACGATCTCTGGTCCGATCGTCCAAGCTTAGTTACTCTTTAGAGACGGAAAGATTACTTGGCAATCTCTGGTCCGATCGTCCAGGCTTAGTTAGTCTTTAGAGAGGGAAGATTAGTTGACGATCTCTGGTCCGATCGTCCAAGCTTAGTTACTCTTTAGAGACGGAAAGATTACTTGGCAATCTCTGGTCCGATCGTCCAGGCTTAGTTAGTCTTTAGAGAGGGAAGATTAGTTGACGATCTCTGGTCCGATCGTCCAAGCTTAGTTACTCTTTAGAGACGGAAAGATTACTTGGCGATCTCTGGTCCGATCGTCCAAGCTTAGTTACTCTTTAGAGACGGAAAGATTACTTGGTGATCTCGGGTCCGGCCGTCCAGCCTTAGTTACTTTTTAGAAACGGAAAGATTATTTGGCGAACTCTGGTCCGATCGTCCAAGCTTAGTTACTCTTTAGAGACGGAAAGATTACTTGGTGATCTCGGGTCCGGCCGTCCAGCCTTAGTTACTTTTTAGAAACGGAAAGATTATTTGGCGAACTCTGGTCCGATCGTCCAAGCTTAGTTACTCTTTAGAGACGGAAAGATTACTTGGTCATCTCGGGTCCGGCCGTCCAGCCTTAGTTACTTTTTAGAAACGGAAAGATTATTTGGCGAACTCTGGTCCGATCGTCCAAGCTTAGTTACTCTTTAGAGACGGAAAGATTACTTGGTGATCTCGGGTCCGGCCGTCCAGCCTTAGTTACTTTTTAGAAACGGAAAGATTATTTGGCGAACTCTGGTCCGATCGTCCAAGCTTAGTTACTCTTTAGAGACGGAAAGATTACTTGGCAATCTCTGGTCCGATCGTCCAGGCTTAGTTAGTCTTGAGAGAGGGAAGATTAGTTGGCGATCTCTGGTCCGATCGTCCAAGCTTAGTTACTCTTTAGAGACGGAAAGATTACTTGGTGATCTCGGGTCCGGCTGTCCAGCCTTAGTTACTTTTTAGAAACGGAAAGATTATTTGGCGAACTCTGGTCCGATCGTCCAAGCTTAGTTACTCTTTAGAGACGGAAGAATTACTTGGTTAAATTCTGTATCTGGTACATAGTATGAACTTATTAACATAGTACATCCACATTTCGTCAGTTAATGTAATAGTGGGGATGGCGAAATGTGTGTGTACTATAGGTTATCTCTGCCTAACCCTGCGGGGAAAACAAGCGTGATGTTATGTTATGCTATGTTATCAACATAATTAATTATGTCCAGGCTGTATGAACGCGCGGAGTAAATGTAACGTGTAACACAATTTATTGAAGTATTCCCGTTTGAGCACCTATTTTGAAGACACCTATGCATTGAGCACCATAGGTATTCCCATGCACCATAGGTGCCCTCAAAATAGGTGCTCAAACGGGAATACTTCAATTTATTTTGTTAAAAATAAATGACTATGACTTATATTGTTATTAGGTTAAATGCTTTTACTGACCTGTCCCGGCGGGCACGCGCAGCCCTCGACGCAGCACGGGCGGCACGTGCCGCGCGCGGCCAGCGACATGTCGGCGCACTTGCGCAGGCAGCTGTCGGCACACACGGTGTACTCTTGTCCTCCCGTGCATTGTAGTTCTGGAGAAAATACACTTGGTTAAAGTCATAAATATGCGCATCGTCTATCTTAGGAAATATGAACGCGCGATGAAAAGATTTAATAAAGAGCTGTTACAAACGTGGAAGCACATGGCCTATTTTTGTTTTAAATTATAAATTAACCACTCTATGTAATTCCAAAAAACATTTCAAAACTTTTGAGTGACAAATGAAGATCAGAAACCGGAGTAGGTAAGCCGACAAAGAGAAAACTTCATACAAACCCGCTATAATAAGTGCATTACTACAAAGTGCGGTAGTATAAACCTGAGAAGCATTGCCTCTGTGGGGGTTACTCTGTGACGTGACTTTCGTGTTAATTCAGAAACACCATAATTCCCGAAGCGCATACTTTTCTTTTGGAAAGCTGTAGGTCCTACAAACGTCTTAAATTGTCTTTTTTCCTAAGCCAACGTTTACATAACGTTAATTAATACAATATTTTACCACATAATTTATAGATCACATGGCAGTTTCGTGCAGCATTTTATCAGCATTTACCGTAAAATATGTATCTTACAACACAGGGCCGTGTGAATAGCCTCCAACAAAACATCATAATGAGTTAGAAGGAGTAGCCTATATTTTCTGCGCACTCTTTTTCAGTCATAAGCACTTGGTCACCAGGATTTCAAGAGAGTTGGCCTTATTTTTAGATAGTCTCAATACCATGAAGGCTCCAGCAGACAACCGCGACGCGACAGTGTGACGGGATTTCGGTAGAACAATTTCCATGAAGTTTTCATAAAAAAATGTTCTACCAGTCTCGTCGCGCTGTCGCGACGCACTTGTCTGCGGGAGCCTTGAGCCAGTGACCATGTGTCCAATCAACCAACTTAGACGTTTACGTCTGATTTGTGTTGCGGTCTTCAACCTTCTAGTATAACTTAAAGATTAAAGATCTTCATTTTCGTAACATCCTATATTAGTCCTGTGGGCCGTAGAAGATATGAGTCTCAATAACTTCTTAGTGTAAGTGCCCCAACAGTACCTACTGTTGGGGCTTTGAAGATCCTGGTACTGGAATGGATATGGTGCAGCCGCCAATAAGAATCTAAGCTGAATTTTATCTATTTATTTCCAATAGGTCGTGTTCACTTTTATGCGACTAAATTAATTGTGCCTACCAATAAAAGAAACGCTTCTCTTACAATTTTAAAACTGATTCTAAATACGCTTGAGTGATCGAATCCAACCAGTATATTTTTTCTGCCAGTCTGCATGTCTGGTTTCCTTTAGCAGGTAATCTTAACGGTACATACCACACTCGTCCACGTTGTACCGCCACTGCATGACGACGCCTGCCTTAGCGCAGGTCATGGCGTAGTCGCCCAGCACGGGACACAGACAGCGCGCGACGTCAGAGCCGCACGCGCACATGTCGTACACGCACGCCTCGTAGTACGGTTCTACGTCCACATACCAGTGGCAAGCTGGGGAAGAAAAATAAGTCAATATTTTCTGTAATCTGTCACTGTCGGTTGTGAGTTTTGTTAACATACAATAACAAAGCTCAAATTATTTGGACTTTTTTTGCGTGGGTTCAAAATACCATCAATGTGGAGCATCAGGGGTAAATTAAAGTTTATTTATGTTATGTCGAAGCATCGTATATTCAATAATATCTTATAGCAACGATACTTTTTAAATTAAAATATCTTCCCGTAGGCGACTCATCGAGGATGCATAGCGATGGTTCAATAAGTTTAGTACTACCAATATAAAATCGACATTGATATAATATTGTTGGTATTTCAAACTGGTTAAGGTACTCGTAACGACCTAACTCTTACAAATTTGTATCAGAGAAAGGTACGTGATATTTCGAAGGTTATTTTAAATTGTCTTGAATGCAGCGTATAAATTTATCAAGAGTAACAACGGGGGCGTAGCTCAGATGGTAGAGCGCTCGCTTAGCATGCGAGAGGTACCGGGATCGATACCCGGCGCCTCCAAACTTCCATTTTTGGATAAAAAGTTTTTTAATTAATTAATGTAGAAAAAGATAGAGAAATATGTAAATTCCTAGCATTCAAAAGTCCGGCGAATTTCGAAACGGTCAAGTCATATTGGTATAAATAATACCGACAATGGCATCTTCTTAAATAGTCTAAAAAATCAATTTAAATCCTCAAACTATGACTTTGCATTTACTGCTGAGATAACAGGTTTTTTTTAATGTTTTACCAAAGAACCACTTTTGACATACGGATAGGCAGATCATGGTCTTTCTAAGTCTCCAATTTTAGTGATGTTGCTAATGTGTTTTTATCTTGTTTATGATCATAGAACTTACCTTCAAACACCTTACTCTTCAGTTTACTGCAGTACTTCTCAGCAGCCTCCTTGTTCTCAATGTTGGCCTTACAAGGATGCTCGGGCTCTTTCGTGTCTATGTCCGTACATAACTCTCTGGTCTTCCACTTGTTTGCGAACGCTAGAGCTGATTGCTCGATATCGTTTTCGGGGGTCAGGAAGTCGTCTTTCTGGTTTAGATTGAAGGTGCCGCAGAGACCCTGGAAGGAAAGGTTATGATGCAATCAGCACAACAGCAAAATTTTTGTTTGATTTTGAATTTATAAGCATCCTTTCAGGAGGTTAAAATCATACATATGAGCATTTATTATTGGACCAACTCTGGACCCCTGTAAAGTAGAATTGTCACGCAAAGTCTATCATATGACTCGAAAACAACTCACACTGCGCCGGCGCCGCAGTTGTGAATTACGGCCCATTCCCTCTCACAAGGAGCGGGTGCAAATCCTTAAGACACACTTGCACCGCCAATCACTAAACACGTTTAGCACTAAACGAGTTTAAAACATCATTCATAATCATAATCATTTATTAATTTGCGAATATGGGTACAAAAGAAAAGGTCTTAAACAAACAATAGTGTCCATTAGCCATATCCTACCGAAAGGCATGCAAATTTACACACATATAATATGTTTATCCTGTAAATATTCAGTGACAGAGTAATACGCTGCATCTTCAAACATTTGATAGAAACAGAATTATGTTTTAAACTCGTTTAGCGCTAAACGTCTTTAGTGGCGGTGCAAGTGGACCTAAGTGGTTATATTATAAGCTGATTATGTTTAGGCAGAAATAAGGATATAACCTGTTTTTTAAATAGCCGAAGTCATCCTTACCTTTGTCTTTCCTTGGAACTCAGCTGGCACATCAATGAAGACTCGAGTGTTACCATCCCACCACAGGTCCACTTTGTTGGGTAGTTGCACTAAAAACAAAGGAAATAGAAATAGAACTAATATTTATACAAATAATAATAATACCCTGTTCCCGATACCGGTGGGCTACTATTTTTTATATTTCGTAATGTTTTTGTATTCTAATATTTATAAAATATAAAATAATGTTCAAAATCCGTGAATGCAAATAAAAATCAAAAACTTAAGAAAAGGCTCCTAAGACCGTTTTCCTGTAGCTACAACGGTTATGGTAGCTGCCCTTGCTGCCTCATCTCAAAAATCCATCGTGTATAATAAAATAAAGGACACAATAAAATTACGCTAGTGGATCTTAGCAACGCTGGTGACCAACGAGGCAATCTTATGTCATTATCGTCATAAGTTCAGCCAAAAGACGTCCTTTGTTAGACATATTATGGGTCTTAAGGTATATTCTAAAATAATCTTTTGGTTGCTAAGAAAATACCAATCTAATTGTACTTACCAATAATAAACATGGAAGAAGCAGCTCTAATCCTAACATCGCCCACCATGACGGGTAACGCCGAAACCTCTTTCCCATTCACAAGTATAAAACCTCCTTGCTTCATATGCACGTTTGCTCCTTCGTAAATCAGGTTGACTGCTTTAGTGCAGGACGGCTTGCCCTCGCCTTTGTAGGGGCTTAAGTTCATTGCCTAGGAAACAAAAGGAGTTTTAATGTTTATTTGACTTGATAACTTCTGCTTTCTTAAAGCAACTTGCAGCTTGACTGTCTTGCAGGGCTAGGACCGAAGATAGCCTGATCCATAAGCTATAATACCCTATTTACTAACTTTAGGTGTATAACATAACAACTCATGGTCTTGTCTTAGCCAGACTTTAACTCTATATGAGTTGTTCAGTCAGTCAGTAAGGGTAGAACTACCGAAGTAGGCACAGTCATTTATTCAATGACAACGATTGAAACTGAATTTTGGCTACCTCAGAATATGACTGAAATTCCTTCAACCCCCTGCTGGTCTGCTGTCACACTTAATTATCGTTTCTTTTTCCTAACTGTACCATACCTCAGTTATAGCTCCAGAACAAGCCACATTTTCGACCTCGATCGTAAGGTTGTTGGCCTGCAGCATGGTATAGGTACAATGGCCCATGAAGTCGTACCGCAAGCCGTCGAACGTCGAGTAGTGCGGGTCACCTACTGCCCCGCATCGGGCACCGCATGCTACTTTCGTGCAAGTCCATTCGCCTGATTGGCATGTGCTGTTGGGTAATACGATGAATAGATGAGCTAAAATTATGCTAAGTATATGTTTCACGAGGTTGAACTTCAGTCTAAGCTGGTCCAAAATATTTAATTATTTTACACAGAGCTCGTTCGACCACCGAGAACCAACTTTTGGGTCTAAATATGATATTAACACATAAGGATATTAAAACCAGACCCTATAGTCACTAGCTTTTTGGCAAAATACTCCATAATTATAGCAGTCATTGGCCATTTTTAATAGGAAGCTATTCCAGACTGATTTGAAACGATTTCTCATTTCATTTTGTATCAGAAACATTTTTTTAGCTCACTTAAGTACCTACAAACTTATTATTTTATCAACAAGAGATACAATCAGTAATTTAACCAAAAAAACAAAAACATCAAACACTCACCAAGTATTACAATCCTTCCTTATGGTAGCACCAGGCTTGAAGTTCTTATTCCTCAACCGACAGGGGCACTCGGTCTTGGGCACACACTTGCCGCCCTCTAGCAGTAACCCTTCGGGACAGAAGCATCCTTCCACGCAAGAGCTGTTGCCAGTCTTGGCTGGGACCAGGGGGAAGGCACAGCTGGGTTGGGAATCGGGCCCGCAGGACTTGTAGATCTTGCCTTCGGGGCACTTCATTGCTGTTGTGAAGGAGTGTAGAAAATATGTTGAGGAATTTTATACAAGGAGTACAATAATATGTAAGGAATATATGATAGTAGGTAACAGACGTGGAATATTCGGTTTCTGAAGGTATGATCAAGTCTTCGATCAGAAAACTTATGAAGTTTCATGTCAGTTGCGAATTATTATTAATAATAATAAGTCATCCTGAAATTCAGCTGTATATAAGAATATTGTGAAAAGCCACCAAAATGAAATCTCCTCTCATGCACTGAAAAAGTTATATGGCGCAAAATGAATACTACTTACGACAAGTTTCAGCATCGCGCCAGTTTTTCATCTCTTCAATTCCATGTCTGAGACATTCCTTAGCGTACACCGACACTGTACTGCAAGCACATTCTTCAGGACCTGTAGAAAGTACCACACATAATTTTAGAATTAGACCTTTTCCTAGGCTTAAGATATAAATATTTTGGGGGTAGATACTTACTCAAACTGGTGGTGCAAGCGCAGAAGTCCCATTGACATGCATCTAGCAATAGCGAGACGTCCATAACCTATAAAATAGAAATTTGTTGATCAAGAATATAAAAAAAAAATACAAATGACAACTTGTGAATAATGAAAAACCGGCCAAGTGCGAGTCGGACTCGCGCACGAAGGGTTCCGTACCATCCTAACTTCCTAATCCTAACTATCCTAATCGTAACTTCCTAACTTCCTAACTAATATTATAAATGCGAAAGTAAGTTTGTTTGTTTGTTTGTTACATTTTCACGCCTAAACCACTGAACCGATCATCCTAAAATTTTGCATATACGTTGTCAGGGGTACAGAAACGGACATAGCGTACCTTTCATCCCGTAAAAAAATACTGTTCCCGAGGAAAACAACAATAACGTCCTTATGATAATAGATGGCGCCACGTGTCTTTCGAATCATGATTGAATTATAACCCGAATTGATAGTCAAAGTCTAAATTAACGCGAGCGAAGCCGCGGGCAAAAGCTAGTAATCATAAAAACGGCAAACAAATCATGTCTGTTGTATGGGAGCCCCCTCAAATATTCATTTTATTCTGTTTTTTTTGTATTTTTTGTTATAGCGGCAACAGAAATACATCATCTGTGAAAATTTCAACTGTCTAACTATCATGGTTCATGAGATACAGCCTGGTGACAGACGGACAGACAGACGGACGGACAGCGGAATCTTAGTAATAGGGTCCCGTTTTACCCTTTGGGTACGGAACCCTAAAAAGAATAGTAGGACCCCATAAAACTTAGAAATAATCGCAGACAACAAGGTAAAACTGAAACATTAAAAGTTGGAGTACCTAGAGGTAGGTACGTAACTAGATTATGCTGTGGCAGGTATCTTTATATGCAAAATCGTTGTCTACATATTTGTTGCATGGAACTCACCTTAGAGCATTTCCTGAATTTTTCTTTAGCGAAGATCGTGGTGCAGAACTGTTGAGCTTTCTTCATATCGTCGTCAGATTTGGAAGCACAAGCGCTAGTCTCAGTAGGTTTACTGTCGCATACATCTGCAGAATAAAACTCGAGTTAAAATGTGCCAGTCCGTCTTGAAACCATGAAAATTAAAATCTTGGGAGCAACATTTTCATAGATCTTAAATACTCAGCCAAGCCTAAAAAGAGGTTTGTCCACACAAGGCTACATTCGTTTTCACACAAGGCTTGAGCAAATTAGCTGAAAATGGAACAGCTCTTGTGTACCGAAATAATTATCGTGTAAAAACAGTAGCCAAAATAAAGGAAAGGCGCCTTCAAACAGGCGCGACACGTCACACGAATCGCACACGACACAAAGGCACCACACGTCGCGCGACAGGCGGTGCCTTTGTGTCGCGTCGCGTGTCGCGCCTGTTTGTAGGAGCCTTAAAACGTGTATTTACATACCTCCAATCTTATTAACTTGCCACGACGACGCGAGCACCGACTTGGTTTTAGCGATAGTTTTGTCTCGTGTCATGAAGTCATTCTCAGGGTTTCCATCTAACGTCCCACAAACACCTTCCGTGTTGTTCCACAGCTGAACTGAACCTTCCACCAGAATAATGTTCTGAAAAACGGTTTCATGTTAAAATATTGTCCTCCAGACCGTATTTCGCCCATGGCGGCCAATCTCAACGTAGACTAGCCTTCGGCGCGGGAGATATTATAGGACACAAGTGTGTGCGCAGACACAGGTGCACTCTCTCTTCCCTCACTCTCATAGTCCGGCACGACCGAAGAGAGATCAGGCGCAGGACGAACGGCTTAACGTCGTCGGTTTCATGTTACAAAGGGATCAGACAAGAGTTCGTGTGACTTTTACATCTACACATATTATAAAGTCGGTTTTCGCGTTTGTCTGTGTGACCGCGTTGTTCTTCCAAACTACGCGACAGATTTTGATGCGGTTCACCATCATTTAAGAGCAGTAGTGGCCTAGTGGTAACGGCCCCGACTTATGAATTGTAGGTCGGGGGTTCGACCCCAGACAGGCGCTTTACTTTGTGTAAATAATTTAATCACCACTGCTCTCCAAACGGTGAAGGAAAACATCGTGAGGAAACCGGCACGTCCGAGAACCAAAAATTCGAAGACATGTGACTACCAATCCGCACTGGGCACGCGTGGTAGATTACGGCCCACTCCCTTTCGAAGAGAGGAGGCCTGTGTCCCGGCAGTGGGTTTTAGTCAGTAAGAGTCTGACACGCCCTTCCGCTCCGCCCAGAGCGGGAGAGGTCATTTGATGACAATCCAACCAAAAAAAAAAAAAGGACTGTTCCCAAGGGAAAGAACAATAACTTGCGACGGTCACAATTGCTTTAGGGCGCTAGATGGCGCTATGTTGCAGCATCCTATATTTTTGGCATCGCTTGTATTATTATAATAAAGAGAAAAGTTTTTTGTTTTTTTTATGATTGTTTGTTACGCTTTCACGCTAAAACGGCTGAACGGATTTGGATGAAATTTGGCACATGGGTAGACCATCACCTGGATTAGAACATATGATATTTTTTATCCCGATACTCCCACGGGATCGAGACTTATGCGGGTGAATCCGCGGGCGCAGCTAGTATATACTAAAGAAATTTCGATGTTTTGCCAAGTCGTAAAAACCGTGCGAAGCAGGGTTCTAGTCCATTATTCTATGGTTCAAATTAAAATTATTGATAGCGCACTCGTGAAATGCAACAACAACACACCCAACACACATAAAGCTTTTCTTCCCATCCCCATGGGAAGAACCGGGATGGGAACCCCCGTAAGAAGCAACAACAATATCTACGTACAGCGCAGTGCACGGCCATTAATGTGGCACGTCGAGCTGTAAGTAGATAGAGTTTAGTTTTGTAAAGCCTCGTCTGTGTCGCTCATGCCTGTGTGAGAGTCTCTTCTAAACTCCATTTGCCATATTAAGGCGCTGCCCAAACGTAGGGCACGGTAAAACGCTCAATTGTTTGTCGCACAGTTAGGTGTATTTTTACATATTACAAGACGCAATTTTTTTTTGTGTGTTGTCAAATGTTCAAGGGAAAACTTATTCATAAATATTTTATAAAAATAAAATAGTATCGTGATAAAAAAAGCGTAAAACAGAGCTCTAAAAAATATTATTCGTCGCATAGTTCTCAAAATTTTGAGCTTAAACTTAATTTTTTTATGTAATGATAATAAAAGAAATTTAATCAATTAAGGAAATACCTAAAAAAAAGTTCATTGAGCCGTGCATTTCTTTTTTAATTTAATTAAAACTGCAAAGTTTGGTGGTCAATCGATTCAACTAACACCAAACGCATCGCTGTTTTGAACCTTATTTGTTGCCGCGATGCGCTATTGGCAATTACCTAAAAAGTTGCTTCTTACGGCGCCTTATGAATGGGTATTGTAATTAAAGATAACGAAGTAGCCTTCTCGTCAAGTAGTCAAATGGATGTATTGCTTTGCAAGACACTTGGCTTGGTAAAGCGTGATTTATTTCTACAAAAGATAACAAGATGTTTTAGTCGTAATTGCTTGAGTTTTTTTTAAATATTGTATTATTTCTTCTAAAAGGATAAGCTGTTCATATCTTTTTTAAGTGATTTATTTGTTTTGTTTTTTTATAAGCAATTCGACTATAGCTTTTTTTTCCATAAAGAATTTCAAAGATTTTCCTTAAAAACAAAGTTAAGACTTTAGTATTACAACAGGCTTTAATCCTAATTTAGAACGATATTTATTTAATTGCATTACAATATGAATACAAAATTATCACACAAAGGTCGCAGACGAAACGGATGCAGATTATCCAGGATCATAAAAATATAACGGATGTCCGATAAGCCAAATGTCCCGAAAACGAACTAGATTAATGTAATTGACACTTCGCAACACATTATAAACTTTTATATAAAGTGCTTGACCTAACAAGGTCATAGAGGAGATTATAACCGAGTTTCTGAAAGTCAATTGATCATTGAGGGCTATCGCGCTTAAGTTCGCCGCTAGAGGCGCTAATGTAGAGTAAGGTCTCTAGATGTCAAAATATGTACTGAACATTCACTATTTGCGGGATTTTTTATCACGGATTTTAACGAATGATTCATAATAGCTGTAATGGTTGTGCCATTCTTGATTAATTATGGCTTAAGATTTTAAGTAAAAAGTTAGGATCTAATTTGGTAGCACTTGAAGAAAGAATAAGATTTGTCTGCTTCATGCTTACCAATTTTAGGAACATTATAATCCAAATATTCATTTAAGGTTTTAAAATGTAATAAAATAAACATACTATGATTATAAGGGTACTTAGACATATCCAAAACATCAAATAAAAGTACTGCAACAGGACCTTAATCGACAGTGGCACCAACTGGTGAGCACAAAAACGATAGCCCCCATTGATTTAATTAACTCCTGTTATTTCGACCAACTAATCAAAATAGAGTACTCACATGAGATCTCATAGGAGATTTACTGATTAGGCTTTCAGAAACTGGCATCCTAATTGCGTAACACACTTTCAATTACAATCTGAATCTTTTTGAAGGACGTTGCTAATCCATTGCTTCATATGTTCGAAAAATTTGTCTGCTTGACAACGTAAATAACGCAATGAATGTTGTTGAACTGTCAAAATGAAAGCCATTCTTACTGTTAGTAGGAATTGTTGTTACGCAATTACCCCGCAGGTGTAAGTCTAGGTACACTTTGTAAGAGGCACCAATTTATTTCGGAAATTAAACCGAAACCTTTATAAACTAAAAGTATAAAGATGCTGAGATTAATCAATCGCCATCCCCAGGATGGCTTGCAGGTCGGGACTTTGATAAAATCCCAAAGGCGTTCAAATGAGATACCACAAATAATAGATCGAAACTAGATGAGATTAGGGCTTACCTATGCAAGTTTCATGGGTTGATTAAAATATTAAGTTGAAGGTTCTTAATATTTTAATCAACATTTACTTAATTATTTCACTCTGACTTTGACACTGCCTTTATTTCGTAGCAGTATAGGCGGTTTTCGTAGTTCAAAGTTAAAACAGACGAGCTGTTGACACTTCATAAAAAAAAATTGGACAATTTTATTTTTATTACTATTAATAGGGTCGCGTTTGACCATTATTCCACTTAATCCAAGAAACGTTATTCTTTTAAGTTTATTTCACCGAAAAAGTTAACAAATCAGCACCAACCTAATTAACACAACTAAAGTAAATCCTTACATTGGTATCCCACGCGACGGTGACGCCCACAGCGTCCAGGCTGACCAGCACGACACCGCTGGGCATGGACACGCGGATACCGGGCAGGGACGCCGGCATTGGGATCAGGCGCTTGCTGTTACGGAACAGTACGGAGCCGTCCTCTGTTGAAGGTACAAGAAATATGGAAAAGTTTCAGCACGAAAATCAAGTAAGAAATGAATCCAAATGGTATGATAGGTCGTGTTTTATACCTTATACAGGATAATTTTTTAACCAGTGCGCAAACTGTAACCATGAATTCATTCCATTCATTCATTCATTCATTCAATTCATTCATGAATTCTAGACCCTCTAACGCAGAAATTTCTCGTCGGTTATCAAAAAAAAATACTGCTGTTTCATAGAAAACTGCAATACCTACGCGGTCAAAATGTCAACTAATAAGAAAAATTATTAACTAAAGAAAAATTTATACGCTAGGGGGTATAAAATCATACGCTGAATTCATGGTTAGTTTGCGCACTAGAAAATTTATCCTGTATGTATAGCCGTAGGTCCTTGCTAACTCAACAGTACCTACAGTAATTCCTCCAGTAAACGGAATTTATCACATCACACAAAAACTTGACTAAGTATAGTATAGAGTAATTTTAGACTAAAGGGTATCTCCATTAAAATATACTAAATTTCAAAAAATTATAAGTAAGCGACAAATAAATATTCACGATGTTTAACCTTATGACACCGAGAAAAAGATGGGTTTTTTAACAGGTAATTTTCAGGCACAGGTGCATAGGTACAGGTGCACAGGCACAGGCTTCAAACGGCGAGAAGGATAAGCTACTTGTTTAATATACAATAATTTAAAAAGTAAAACACAGAAGTTTCTCTCACCTCCCACTGACAGTACATAAAACTTGTCATCAAGATAGACCGTCAGCTCGCTGGGGCAGTACGCCGTGTTCTTACACTCGCCGTGTTTGACCTCTACTGAATATGTATGCTCCTTAGCGTCGCGAACCAAGATGTGTTGGCAAGGGGATTGAAAGCTATGGAGAGTGCACGTTGTTAAGTAAAAGAAATAAATATTATGTGAGAAAATTTTCGAGAAAAAAAATTGTGGCAAACAGGTTAATCATATAATGAATTATTCAAATGTGTAACTTTAAAATATGCTGAAATCAACACACTGATAGCTTTGACTCGATACTTTGATATTTTCACTTAAGCAAATTATATTTCAAGAAAAAGTATCAAGTCTAAAGAGCATTCATTCAGAAAAGTCTGATCCTAGAGATTACAAGCATAATTTAAGATTTTTTTTCAATAGATTGCAAAGATGAAACTTATGAACAATCTCTATGGTCCTTAGGTCCACATCACCAAGGATCTACGTCAAAATAAAAATACTACGTATTTACTCAAGTTCCCCAAAAGTTCAGATACTCAAAAAGATGAGCTTACCTATAAATTTTCCCATCAAAAGTCTTATAATGTACACCGGCCCAGCTAAGACAGGTCCCTCCTTTGGGCGTCATGTCCTGCACAACAATTATCGGGCGGCCCGTGCCGTAAGTGGTGAGCGTGCCGTGCGTGCCGTGCGTGTCGCGCGCGTCCTGCGTGCTCGTGCCGAGCGTGCTGCCCGACAGCGAGTGCTGCGTGTGACTCTCGCTGACCTGTTGTTGGTGGCCGTGGGATTCGCTTGTCGTTTCGGAGTAGTAGGTGTACGTCTGTAAGGGAAAATTGTGCTTTTAGAGCGTCATGTTCGTTAACGTTCGCCGTCAGTAGGGACTGGTCATCTCTTAGCTGTCACGGCTTATTTTAATTTAATTTAATATTTTAAATGTTTTTAACTTTTTATTACGGACGCTTTTAACGTTCTGCATCGTTCTCACATGCATAATTTCAATATAAATGATGTAACCAATATTTTGTAACCATATTTTGATTGAAAAGAGTGTCCGGGGAGTTTCTTGTCCGTGCTTCTCCATTGGTACCTACTACGCTTTGGAATGGGCAACTAGCTTCATCTTTCTGTACGACCGACCCCTTGATATTTCAAAAGTGCCCGTAATTGGTTTATTTGAATTTGAGTTTGAGAGAAATTATATTATTAAAGTAATTAGGTGATAATCAACCTGGCGGTCCACCTAATGCCTTGGTGGATACCACCGCTTATGAACATCTGCAACACCAGCGGCTTCCAAGGTGCGTTCCCATCATGGAGATACTGCTAATATGTCCCATTTAATTACATCACATACCGATTCACTTAGTTCTGAATTCAAATCATTATACACGATAAATCTAGTAATTGATGGGCATGGAAATTAGCATTCGTTTGTTTTCGGAAATGCGATGATTCCCGAGGGACTTAAGGAAATAGTGGTACTGGGCACTTTTAGTATGCCTATACTAAAAGTGCCCCTAGCGTTTATGTGCTCAATGAAAATGAAAAGGACTTGAAATCGAGTTTAAATTCTAGTTTAGATAATGTAAACTTACGCTATTGTATCTGTGGCTACCCGGAGTGATAACGACGACTTCGGCTGTAATAAAGAAATAGTCATTTAATTACTTATCAATAAAAACCTGCCAACTGCGAGTCCGACTCGCACACGAAGGGTTCCGTGCCACCGTATAATATTTAACACTACATATTGTTTTAAACACGTTTCTTTTATGGGGACGCCCTTACATTATTTTACTTTATTTCTATTATTTGTTGTTATAGCATAGCGGCAATAGAAATACTCTTTCTGTGAAAATTTCAACTGTCTACCTATTACGGTTCATGGGATACAGCCCGCTTACAGACGGACGGACGGACGGACAGCAGAGCCTTAAACTGTGAAAAATACTGACTATTAATTTAAGTAACCAACAATGACCGTTTTTAGGGTTCCGTACCCAAAGGGTGCCAACGGAACCCTATTAGGGTACGGAACCCCAAAAACGGTAATTGTTGGTTGCTTAAATTTAAAGTTAGTATTTTCAAGAGTTTATAGATAAAGGATCCTACATAAATTCAACTTTAGCATTTAGGCACTGAGCTAGCAACCCAAATAATAATAATAACAACAATTTCTCACAACGCACTTTACACTTCTTCTTCTTCTTCTTCTTTAGGGGTTTTGGTTTCCGCACTTAGTCCTTCAAGTGGACCATTGTGCGTGGGCTCGCACTTTACACTTTTCAGATAAGTTTTAGTTTTCTTTTTTTACTTGTAGGTGCAGTCACCAAAAGAGATAAGTAACCAGGGTCGTCGATATAGTTGAAGTTTAGTAAGACACCGATGGATGTTTTCAAATGAAAATTAATTTGATAAATTAACTGTTTGTTTTCTATTAATTAAGTTAAATTTTATTCGAAAATATCCATCGGTTTCTTACAAAACTTCAACTATATTCTGACGACCCTGGTTACTTACCTATCACCTTTGGTGACTGTACACAGCGTGGCGCTACAATGTCGACAATAATTTAACACATGAGTAGAGCTAATGGCCAGTAACAATAAAAAATATAATAAGAAAGTTTTTGTATTAATTTAATCATTTACTTTTTAATATTTTTTTAATAATTAGTTTGTAATTTGGTTTAATTTCAATATGGGTGTATTAATGAAATAAAAATGATTTGATTTGATTAATGCTGGCACACACTGTTATTGTTAACACTTTTTCTTGGATATTTTAATTTTGCGTTTCACAAATATTTTTTATTGTTACTGGCCACTAGCCCGACCCATGTGTTAAATTAATGTCGCCATTGTAGCGCCACGCTGTATGTTGTGTTGTGTGCTTTGTAGTCTGTGCTAAATAAATGTATTTTCTTGCTTTTTCCTTTTTTCTATCAAATTTTCAAACATCCACACTACCCTTTAAACCAGTCGCCATCCAATAAGATTTAAACTCACGGTAAACGCAGTGTGGTATCGGCTGCGGCTCAAACACTCCCGTTGAGTATTTGCACGTGTACAGCTCGGCGGCCGGGGAGCTGTAGGTACTGCCAGATGGACACGTTAACATGCAGCTTGATGACTCGCTGTCGCCAAAGCAGTCGTAGGCGCCGTTGAACGCTAGCTTGCGGACGTCGCATGCGCTTACGGCTGTAAGAAATTGACGATGAAAAGGGGTCCTTAATAATGGAAGGTAAGGTTCAGGAGGAAGAAAAGAAACAGTCATTGACTCTTCGATAGTTTTCACTCAAAGGTATACTAAAATGAAGTAAAACAGAAAACATTAAATGCATTGCAGGCTATTTTTCTGTAATGTAATGTAATGGTAAGTTGTTTCTAGTTCGCCACTCATAAGGCGCTATAACTAATCATCATTATTCATTATATACTATAATTAATTAATTATGTTATTATCTGTGCATAACGTAGTGCATGCTGTGCTTTTCTTTAAGTAAAGAGGTGCTTAGACTTTAGTTTGCAATGTAAAATTTGTAAAGTAACAATGTACTCATTGTTGAAATGCCTAATAATAATAATAAATAAATGATCGAATACTAAGATAGTACATCACCTTTATAGGTATTTTTCTGTTCCTTTCTTCTTGTCTGTTTATATATGTATGTACATAAATGGTTAAATAAATAAAGTTGTAAGCTGTTCAGTTAAAATTTTTCGTAATATTAATTTTGCCCGAGCTTGCTTTACTTCAAATACATAAAAAAAAACAACTTAAAATGCTTGCACGTTTAAACTTTTAATTTTATTTCACCTATGTAAAGTCAGGATTTTTTTTTGTTATGCAAGTTGACTACCGACTTAAATTGTTCATATATTCAAATCACAATTGTCATTATTTCACAGTTTTTCATACAACTATCATTCGTTGACATTTGTATGAAAATAATGACAGTTATAAAAATAATGAGTTATGAAAATAATGAGTTATGAAAATGACAGTTATGAAAATAATGACAGTTATGAAAATAATGACAGTTATGAAAATAATGAAAGTTGTATGAAAATAATGACAGTTATGAAAATAATGACAGTTATGAAAATAATGACAGTTATGAAAATAATGACAGTTATGAAAATAATGACAGTTATGAAAATAATGACAGTTATGAAAATAATGAAAGTTGTATGAAAATAATGACAGTTATGAAAATAATGACAGTTATGAAAATAATGACAGTTTTATGAAATGGCTATAACACGGAAAATATACATAGGGTGTATTTTATTAACAATTGATTTCCCTGACAGTACAACGTGATTGCAACAAACCAATTGATTTGATTTGATTTGAAATACTCACCGTACTGACACTGAGCCCCCCTAAATTCAGCTGGGCATTCGCACATGTTCACTGCTAGACACACCCCTCCGTTCACACAAGGCGGGCTGCACTCTGGCATACAGTCAGGTATGGTGGAGAAGTCAGCTCGGGTTGGCTGCCATTGGCCGTCAGTACAAAGCATGTTGGCGACGTTGGATCCGTCTATGAATTTGTGGCCTTCTATGCAGGTGATCGTGCATGTTCTGGAGAATGAATACTGATTTAGTTCATTGTTACAATAAAGTAAATGGTTTAACAATATTTAAGGGAAAATGATGTTTTAACCTAGCTGGTGAAAAGTGGCATGGCGTATCCCTCACTTGCTTCCAACATTGCCTATGGTCTGTTTCAAAAGTATCTAATAAAAAGGTTAATTTATAACCTCCATAATCGTCGATGATTTTTCAATTACAATTTAAAATGTTATTCAAACAATAATTGCTAAAAAAAAGTGTTGACATATAAAGTTGAAACCTTCTAAATACAGATAAATGTGTTACTAATTCCCTTAAGTGAGTGATTGTGTAAGAATATAACCTGATCAAAGTTTGTTTACACTTTCTTCAGACACTTTTCGAACAGACATTACAAACTCGACTAACCAATCAGCGCTTCCGCTTACGTTGAGAACAAGCACTTCTCTTTTTTTTTCTCTCGGTAATGCTCGGGAGTAAAACTACCTCGTATAAAATGGGTCATTTTAGCCCCTTGTATAACAATCTAATATTAATTCTATTCTATGATATACTAATCCTAGGTTTAGGTTCAAAATAAAAATTACTTACTCAGGCGAGCATTTCCTCTCGGAATTCATAGGTAGAGGAGGGTAGGAGAGACACGGCTTTTTCTCGAACTCGCAGTACTTGCCGTGGAAGTTGGCGGGGCACTCGCAGGTGTTCGTGTCGATGCAGATGCCTGAGTTCTTGCAGCCAGGTTCGCATTTTGCTGTTAGAGATAAAAAATAATTATAAAAGTGTAGTTTTAAGCCGAAACAAACAAACTTGAAAAGTCTTTAAAGTTGATTAAGAAAATAATTCTGCGAAGATCTAAGTTTTCTTTCGACTGTCTTTGTTCAGTATCAATAGAGATATTGTCTTTAAAAGAGACTGTGACCTCTGAGTTTGTTTCGGCCTTTCTTCTCAGAGTAGTCAGATAGGAAACGCCGACCTCATCTAGTTTAAAAACATGATTGACGTGTAAATGTGTTTGTACAAACCTACTTACAGAAATAAAATCATTTATCATTTATCAATAAATCCAAAATGTCAAAGACTTTTATAGGAGTTAGTAGTAGATGCCTACTGACTAATAAAATGGGAAATGTGGAAAATCCTTTTCCCAAAAGTATAATTATGGCAGAGTCCCTCAAAAGAAGAAAAGTTTGTTAAAAGGTTAAAACTGTGAATTCTGATTATTGCAATTGTCCTTATCATAGTTTTCTGAAAAACAAGCCTATTTTCCTCTCAATATCCTTGAGCTATCAAAGAACCGTCCAAATCAAGGAACCAACTCCTGAAGCCATTAGACAGACTATCCTGTTACCGCAAACAATGCTAGGTCATAACCCTGACCTGACAACTGCATCAGCTCCATGCATTATCACTGACATTCGCGATATTTAGATCAGTTTGTTATTTTCAAATCTAGACGGAAAACGGACATGAGTCTTCTGCCCTTAAGAGGGCCCTTCCCGGTCCGTCTATCGTCAACGCGAGCATGATTGAAAAGCTTGTTGTTTCATCCAACGCAATGTTTGAAAAAGAAGCAAGAGTGAGAACGCGATAACATCGAACGAAAATTGGCGCGCAAATATTTCACAAAACTTGTTCCAGGAAATACGTGTTTAAAAAAAGCCGTATTGGTTTTGTTTTTTTAAAAATTGTCGTTTAGAATCTCCATTATATGTACAAGGTTTCTATGAAGATGTTTTCGTTACTTTTACAATTTATAAGTACATTATGAACGGCCAAAGTTCAGGTAAAATTTGTGCAAAAAAGCAGATTTTTGGAGGCTTATACTGAATTTTTTTCTCCAAATTTTGTGTTTTTGCTTGCATAGAAACCTAGATAAAGTGCACACGATACCTATTAGTTCAAAAATTTCAATGAAAGATGTGTTACAACGCCATAATCACGTACGAGCTTTTGTTTGAAAAGTATGACGGGTTGGCCTCTCTAAACTTCTGTAGATCTAAGTTTATTTCAAGAGATGAAACCTAAATAACATTTAGGTAGGTGCCTAAATTTGGCTAAATATGTAAAGTACCAACGGCCCTTATCTACGATTTAAAATGGAAGCTTCCTAAACATAAACTTTTTAGAATAGATAACTTCTTACCAAATTTTTGCATTAAATCAGGAAAATCTTTTCTCAGAAGTGGGAAAGAACTTCTGAGAAATTCTGTGAATTGTGATTATTGAAAATCTCTTATTTATTTATTTAAACTTCTCGCACACAATAACATACAAAGGCGGACTTAATGCCTTAGGCATTCTCTACCAGTCAACCAAGGGTGGTGTAGAGATAAGATGGCAGGTGCTCTGCTTAACAGGCGTTAATAATAATAAAAAAATATTAAAAAGATAACATAATTAATTATACATGAAATAGGTATACAAGTACCTAAATAGGTTATAAACTTATAATACACATACATATATATTTACTATAATATATACCTACATTATTATTATGACATTATTCATTGTTTTCAGTAAAAACAAGCCTATATTTTCCGCTAAAAATCCTCAAGCTCTCCTGAAACTGTCAACCCTGACCTGATCAAATGCATCAGCTATGCATTATCACTGACATTGGTGACAATTGGGTCGCAGTTTGTTATTTGCAAATCGGACGGACGGCAACGCCGGCGCCGGCTTAGATTTGAGCCGCTTCCGTTACAACAGATAGCGTGCCCACGCGCATTGATAATCGCTGATGTACGTACCTACTCTGGTAGGTATTGTGTCTATTTTGATCTTATCAAGACTTGTTAACTTTGGATTTTAGTTTCAAGTTCGTTTGAGAGCTTTGAACCATAGTCTAAAAAAACAAGGTCTGGCACTCCGGGAGTGACACATGCTTACGTCACTATCAAGTTGCCGCTTTATTGCAACAAAACAAGAATTATGGAAACATTTTCAGTCACCATTCTGTTAAACAAAATATATAAAGCATTTAAATTGTCGTTTCGTTTTTCTAATCAAACGAAACAATTTCATTTAAACATATACCAACGTAATTGTTAATTAAAACCTCATTGTTTTATCAGATTCGCACAGGTAATAAAGGCGGTTGGGGAGTTATTATTACACACTACTGGTAACACAGCGGTGATGACGTAGGCTTGTGTCACCCACGTGACCACTTTGTCTCGGAATGCTATACCTGGCGAAGTATATTATTATACCATGCTTTGAACTTATGCAGTCTTATTACAAAACAAGGTTTTCCTTTAGACATGGTTTAAACCATCGAGCCTGTTTTTGAAATAAGAACCTAACAGAAATCGAAATACAGTTCCTTTTACAAAACTGACAACTTGGTCTGGTCTTAGGTTGTCAATTTTGTATTAAGAACTTTACTGAAGTCGGCATAAAGTTCGAAATACAAAAACTGGCTCGATGGTTTAGGTTCGGGCTAAAATTCGATCGTGTTTTGTAATGACTTCTAGAAAGTTTTACAGCTTACCTTTAGCTGCAAATTATGTTAGTTATTACCCAAACAAAAGCGGATCTGCACCCTAATTGCGTAGTTATCACACTATCAATCACAATATAAATCATTTTGAAGCCTATTACTAATCCATTGCTTCATATGTTCGAAAAATTTGTCTGCTCAACAACGTAAATAGCGCAATGAATGTTATTGAACTGTCAAAAATTAAAGCCATTCCTACTGTTAGTGAGTTACGTAATAACCCAGCTGGTGACAATAAGAGCTACGGCAATTCAATTAGGCTCAAAATATAATCGATACTATTAATAAAGCTGAAGAGTTTGTTTGTTTGTTTGTTTGAACGCGCTAATCTCTGGAACTATTAGTCGAATTTGAAAAATCTTATTGTATTTGATAGCCCAATTCTTGAAGAAGGTAATAAGCTATTTAACATCACGCTACGACACTTAGGAGCCGAGCAAATAGAAAAAAAAGTCAGAAAGAACGCTAAGCGAAAACGAAGTAATAGCGTGGGCGATGCGACGCGGTAGGTCGGGAGAACAAGAAATTTCACGCGGACGAAGTAATGGGCAAAAGCTAGTTAGAGATATTAAAGAATGAGAGAAGCATTACTGTTTGAAATCCTTTAGGAGTACCTATCAGAAAAATTAAGTTATAAACTATAATGGTTACTATGATGGTGACTCAGTGACTAATTCGCTTATTCACCCAATAATGCGCGTAGCCTGACCGCATAACTACGGTCATGCCTCAATTTTGAGAACAACTAATTTCGAGGGAAATACACCTCATATTAGGAAGAATGATGACATTGGCACGGATTTACTCATCCCTGTTTCTGAAAATCTATTCAATTTAAACTGCGGTCTTATGTCACTTTTGACACTGTTGATAATTAGGTACCTACCTAACTAAGCTGTTTTTGTCAAACACTGGTATTATAATGCAGAACTATGCTTTCAGAAACGGTGACCTTTTTCTAAATGAACTAAGGATTAGCAGAAACAAAAGAAAGAAAAATATAGAGAGAGTATAAGTAGTTTTTACTCACGCATAAACGGTTGGTTGGCGTTATTCTGGAATTCATAATAGTTTGGCCTGAAACATAGAATTATGGTTATTACAGTATGGATATTATGGATATTAGCCATATCATCTTTCACACACGCATCTTTCGCAAGATCCCTTTGTATTTAAAATAGCTTCTTATGTCAAAAGTAAGTAGATGAGAGATTTGTGATGAGTTTTACACCACATGAGTAACTTGATTATGGCTTCGGTCACCAAATAATAAAACAATAACTTAAAACAATAGCAAGACAAAAACATAGAAACCAAAAGTAATAAGAGAAGGTACTTACGCGTCTCCATTATTAGAATACCAAGTTTTGCTCTCGGAATATTTAGACTTGGTCCCAGAATACCCGTTCTTAGTACCCGAATACCCGGTTTTAGTCCCACTATAACCAGTTTTCGTCCCGCTGTAACGAGTTTTAGTTCCTCCGTAACCGGTTTTGGTCCCACCGTAACCTGTTTTAGTACCACCGTAACCTGTTTTAGTGCCACCGTAACCGGTCTTGGTTCCGTATCCATACCTTTGGTTCTTTAAATACGGCGGTACGTATTCCGGGGCTTGCACGTCCGATTGTCTGTAAAGTTAAATTATTTGTAATACAGTCTGTTATTTTATTCATTTATTAACTAAAACTTTATTCACAAGTAAAAAAATACAGTATAAAGGCGGCATTTTTTACTGTCCAGCTTAGGGTAAAGTAGAGACAAGACATGGCAATTGCGAAATACCAGGTAAATAGCTCAGAAATAACTATAAAATACAAGAATAAATACTAATACATAGATACATACATATAAACAAAATAAACTATGTCAGCAGAAATAACGATCGGTAGAGGAGAAATCGAATCCGGCCGGCAGTCTCGACAATAGACAGCGACAAAAATCGGTCGCTAAGTCGTATCGTTGTCAAATTCCTCTAATAGATTTTCAACCTTATTTCGAAAGTATAAGGTTGAAAATCTATTAAAGAAATTTGAAATCGATTAGACTTAACGACCGATTTTTGTCGTTATATATGTCGAGACTGCAGGGCCAGCAAATCAGCACTGGGATGTTACTTTAAGTTCGAGTTTCTTTCTTAACCAAGGAAGAAGACAACATCATAGACAAGCATGTGATAAACTCTGCCGAAATTCTTGTATGCAAGTAAATATCTGTCTATGAAACTTTGTATACAACTTTAAAGTACGTAGTTTAACTAGCTCAGCTACCAAATACCTACGACGTGCTTGCTGTATTTCCGACAGCGTTACAGAAAGTTTTTAAAGCAGTCGGAGTTTCTTTGTAATGCTGGGTACACACGCAGCGACTTTACCTAGCATAATAAGTATAAACGTTTGGAGAATATATATTATTTAAAGAGTAATGAAAAATAGTTTCTGTTTAGCCCGCTACCCTAATCCTGTATTTATTGAGAAAGGCAGACATGGTGTATTTACGGCTTTTGAATAATAAATACCTCCCTAAATGATTTTATCTTCTGTGGCAGCATCTAGGTAGCTATGGAGGTTCTTGCCCATTCTTCTCCATTCAAAACTACTTTTAGAACCCCTATAATCAATTCTATTTTCATGTAAATTTTGAAGTTCAAAAGTGTCTTTTAATCGCCTATGTACTTGAAATAAATAAAAAATTGCGAAAGTCTTTGGTATCCAATCATACCTACCAACTACGCATTAGGTACTCACACGTTACAAAAACAACGTAAATACATAGGTAAAATCCTCTATACCTGGGTATAAATCATTCCTCCTGGTTCCTGCTTCGTATTATTCTATTTTTGTTATATTTTAGAAGAATTTAATAAATAAAATTATAATAAAAGTTTGACATGTTACCGAGACCGAGGTACCAACGAAAAATCATTATATTTTCCTATTTTTTTTTAATAATCCCTAACGCTGTCAAGGTGTAAAAATCACAAACATTAAAAAAAAAATACCGACCGGGCTAACATAAATTGGCGCGAACATAAATTATAGACTACAGGATTGAGTATTGCTACATACAGCCACAAGTCAAAAATCTAAAAGAAACTTACCCATATTGATCGCCAGAGGTTGCCGGTATCCCATATCCAGCATTGCTGAGATATGTTGCTAACAATAAAATAATAGCTTGAGTTACCAAATACATTTTTATTGTAATGAATTATCCATGAATTATAATTCTAATAAACTACTGTTGTCGTGTCGGATGACACGAGCAAACTGACTCCCGAATGAACTTGCGGTATATTATCTTCAGTTTATATAACACAGGATATTCAGAATTCATCCTCCTGATAACTGAAAAGTTATCAACAGTTGCAGGATTTAGGAGTAAAATGCAAATAATTTCAGGCGATAGGAAACTGAGTTTCATGCTGAAAGAATATGCATCACCGAACTCATATTTTTTTTCTTTCCAAACAAGAGCAGCGTTTTAAAAAAAAAACTTTTAAAAAAGTATCTTTCTCTTTCAAAAAAGGCGGCAATCTAAATTCGTGCCCCTACTATACGAGTTTTATTGCGAAGAAATAAATAAAATGCCTAAAAAAAGAAATACGTCTTGGTCCCGAAATAAAAAGGAGGTAAGAACTGATTACCTACATATTTTACAAGTATTGGAAAATATTTGGAAAAGCAATCTGTTGTACAATTTGTATTTGCCTACTGCCTACGACTTAGCCCTGCCTTGCTGGAGCTAATCTTTGCGCAGCAAAACTAGCTAGCTAGGGAAAGCCCCGTGGTTATCAACTGGTTCGTTCGGGACTTTTCCTCACTAAAAACGTTTAACTTAAACGTAAACTTATTTTTTTCCATGTCCGTAACTCTGATGGTGCTTAGCATAATGTTGCGTTTTTTTTTAATAGTTGCGTAAGCAAATGTGCCTACCTCCGTTTATTGAAATCGTGTATTTTTCTGCCCATCGTGTTGCCCATATCCTCTAGTCGACAAAAATCCACTGATACCTGTGTGACCTCTGTCACCACGAACCTATCTAAAGAGATGACTATAGAAAGTGTGGCTTGATTCCGAATAATACATTCTTAATTAGTCGACCTATTGCTTAATAACCCTAAGGTTGAATTTCGCTTGCACGTCATAAAACGACAAGGTCTGAGTGACAGTTAGATAACTCCAACTTTAGAGAAGTTCCAATTTACTGGGAAGTAGTAAAGCAATTACAAGGGCGACTATACCTACCTAGTATGTAGGTAAAGTCACCAAAAGAGATAGTAACCAGGGTCGTCGATATAGTTAAAGTTTATTAAGAAACCGATGCTGCCGCGCTAACGAAGAAAACAATAACTCGATTTTGGACAATTTTGAGTTGTATATATATTCGGAATCAGCGAATCGAAATCTATTAACTCTCTTTAAGTAACTTTTTATGAATCCTTCCGGAATTCGGGTTTTTCAGTAAGCAAGAATGCAATAACTTATACTTCACTATGAAAGTTCGAAAATTTTAGTGCGTTTTTCTCCGAAACGTCAAAATCGAGTTATTGTATTCTTCGTTAGCGCGCCAGGATGGATGATTTCAAATGACATTTAATTTGATAAATGAACTGTTTGTTTTCTATTAGATAAGTTAAATTTTACTCGAAAATTTCAATCGGTTTCTTACTAAACGTCAACTATATCCGACGACCCTGGTTACTTATCACACGGTGACCGTACGTAGGTACTCATCTATAGATGTCATAGCATCACACCTGTATTCTCCAAAGACCGAAGGGTAAGGTAGAGGTTTACTTAAAGTACACCCACATTTCACCAGCTATCGACGTTTAAGTCCCGTAATAGTCGTAGTCCCGTAATTAGTCATGTAATAGGGGGTCTCATTTTCTACATCATTTTATCTAAACTTGTTACAGAAACAAATCGTAACTGCTAGGCTGATCGAAATAAGCCTCAGAGTAGACGATTTCATTTATAAACACAAGCCGATCTCAGTGTGTGAAGCAGAACAATACATGAGAGAGGTGTCTTCGTACAAAACACAATGCAATCAAGATGTGCGCTCCTTGCAGGTATGAATTACTTACGAGTTTTTTTACATCTTTCACGGGTTCGTTAATGTGGTGTGGGGTTAATCTATGTTCTTAGATATAATCCAGGGGCCAAATATTAAATAAACTCACGGTTTATTCACATGTGGGTAGGCAGAAGCTACTGAACGCCACCTGTTACGATCCTTACATACTCCTTTTTAACCCCCGACGCAAAAAGAGGAGTGTTATAAGTTTGACCGCTGTGTGTGTGTCTGTCTGTGGCACCGTAGCTCTTAAACGGGTGACCCGATTTGGTTGCGGTTTTTTTTTATTTGAAAGCAGGTTTTCTAGCGGTGGTTCTTAGACATGTTTTATCAAAATCAGTTCAGCCGTTTCAAGGTCATCAGCTCGTTTTTGTATCGGGGGTTTTTTAATTTTACTTTTTATACATCATTTACGTTCATACATCTTATCATACACGCACGCCGGTTGCTAGTACTACTCACCTGAGCTTTCTGAAGAACTTCACCAATATGGTTACTATATGTCCTAGGACGCCCAGTAGTAGTAGCAATGCTTTTAATAAAGGAGTTGGTCTGGGGAAGTTTTACTACCATTGTAGCGGTATCTACAACGCCACATGCGAGCTACGCATCACACTAACGTCACGCAAAATCCTGCATCGCGCAAGCAGAGTTTACCGCGCAACTAGCATATATAACGTCCCGACATCAAACGTCGGGGCAGTTGCCCACCAGACAACAACCGTCTGGTCGGAGGATTCTCCCTTTTCTATGGAGGTGTGAGTGAACTACGCCATCATCAACGCCTAGGCTTTTCCCAACTCTGTTGGAGTCAGCTTCCAGTTCAACCGAATGCAGTTGAATATTTTACTACCATATCTACATACTTACTTCTGCCTCCAAGAAGCGTTGCTCTGTTTTAATTTGTAGGTGTGTAGTATAAAATTACAGGCAGGTCTTGGGACGGCAACGCGCCTACGATAGCTCTTGTATTGTAGGTTATATTGACGGGGTCCACTTACCGTCATATACAGGTTGTAAGGGACAGCCCTCCGCAAACTAACAGGGTGCATTCAACTCCTTATTTTGAATCATATTCCACCGGAAAATTTGTCAGGACAATTTTCATTCTTTGTATCGTTTTTTCAGTTACTCCTTTATTTCAATGTGAAATTACATTCTCTGTACGCAGCTCTCCATTTATGTAAATAAAACAGCTGAAAACAAAAAATCAGCAATGGATGTTGAAATAAATCACGTAGCGCGAGCGCGCTGCCGGCCGTTCATTACGTGCGTTTTGCCACAGTAACGATACATTGCGTGTGAGGTAATAAAACAAATCAGGTCTATTGGATTCTCATAACGTTCCTGAAATTATTTCATGTACCGGTCATCTTAATATGATATACTGAATTTACCCCATCAGTCTGCGGAGGGCTGTCTCTTACGCCTGTCTACCCTTGTCTACCACCTAATAACAAAATAAATTCATCAGTCGATAGGTAACACATTGTTTGATTTGACCTCATACAGTTTGGTTTTAAGGCTTATCAACGAAGCCAGATTAAACTTTATCCGTTACAAAGTACTAAAATAATTATAATTTATGCATAGCAACAAAATCATGCTCGAATTATTTATGTTTAGATAATCAGCGGTGACACACAGTCCGACTGCGGTACCAGTACTGACTGACCCTGAATAAACTTACCGAGCACCGCTTTCATATCACGAGCTTCTTTAAAATAATCCTTACTATAACTTATCATGGAAGTGATTAATTTAAATTTGATAAAAATAATTACCTAACTGTAGTAACTATGTGTCAAGAAGGGTTTTGTTTTACCATGATGTCGGAGGCACGCATATTTTATCAGTCGAGTATGTGTCTACACGGAAATAAATTTTACCAGTCTTGATCTCCTCAGGTCTTCCCCTAACGTAAAAATCTTAAAAACAAAATAATGAAGTATGAAAAACATGTCCTTTTGGCTTCAGAATTACCCTTTTGACATATGACATGGGATGTGATACCCACAAGCGCCGGCGCTGCTTCCTAACGGATACTCAGGGGCGTAAATATCTAGATCTTCTTGGAATTATGCATATTATTAATTTTCCCTTTTAATTTATAGCTAAATGCGTTAGTTGATAATGATTGTACCTACAGTTTTTCTACGTATTTCAATGGATTTCATGTCGCATTGTTTACTCATAGGACTGATAAGGCTACTGATTGCAAAATCAGTTGAAAAAATACAGTACCTACCTAACGGTTTTGCTCCCACATTTTTTATTAAGATAATAAAATCCTGATGATCCAAAAATACATTTTGATTTAAGCGTATTTTACTGCAATCCCTGTTTTCAGGTTATTGAGAAACTAACTCGCTGCATGAAAGCAATCGTTTTAAATGATCAAGAACTAAGGCCTAACATTCATAGCGAGAACCCGTGCAGTTCTATCGCAGATGGTGGTAACCGTGCCAGTTCCATATCACCAGTATACTCTATAGCTGATGAAGACAGGACGCAACTGACACAAATAGTTGAAGCAAGACCTATAGACGTCACGGAAGCAAATAAAGATGTTGAAATAATAGACCTCACCAACGTTAATGACGATAATGATTTAATTCATAATGATACTAATACTGCAACAGCCGATTATGCAGGTTCTAAAATAACTGTTGAAGTTGACATACATAGAGGTATGTCTAGTCTTTCTCTGAGAGATGTAGAAGCTTCATTTAATATGACATCTTCTCATGTAAATTGTTCCCAAAGTATACTCAATAACTTTGAAGGCGTAGATCAAATGCAGCAGAATGAGATAAATAATATAGTTTCTAAAGGAGCTGTTGCTGGTGGATTACAGGGTAATATCGCCGATACAGGAAAAACTAATAACGTCATGCAGGCTAGTGGCAACACTAGTATTGATAAAATACCGAACAAAAATATAACCCCTATTATTCAGCCTAATGAAAGCGTGAAGACTAGTATTGACCCAAATAAACCTATTATTAGTAATACTAAAAGTAGTTTTATATACAAAACTATCGTACACAATAAAGAACCCATTAGTGTAATCAATACTGCAAACGCCAATATAACCAATACTGAAAAGGATAATTATACTACCTCATATCAAACATTTTATCCAGGGACTAATAACATTCATGAAACTCAAACATGGTATGATTCGAACAGAACATGTACAGTAAATGATTCCAACCATAAACTGAAAGATGGTAATCATGTCAATCAGACTGCACAGATTTATAAAGTTGTGAACCCTATCATAGTTAAAAAGGTAGATAAATCGAACGGTAATATTCCAACCAATACTTTTAACACAGCTGAGAAAGAAAAACAACTAATCAAAGCTGCTGAAAATTCAAGAGCAGTTACTAATAATACAGCGATCGTACAAGATGATTCTACAATTATTAAAAAGAAAAGAGGTCCTCGCAAGAAGAAAACTTTAGATGATAATGTAACGAAACCTAATAATAAAAGACTATATAAACCCCCCAAAAGTAATAAAGAGAATACATATACGAACTCGCCTAAAAACAAAAGAACCGATATACCGATATACAATGAAAATGTTATAAACGATCTATCTTGGATAGAAAATATAAGATACGTCAGGGAAATAAAAGTCGATGAAAATGATCCAAAACTTAATTTAGAAGAATCTTTCTGGGATAATTTTTACGTACCCGCTAACTGGAGTGAGGATGAGTTTCTGTAATGTTTTGATTTGAATTATATTAAAATGATTTTTGTGTATGCAGGTTCCTGTTTTTAATTTGTATTTCCGTCCTATATGGTCTATCATGAAAAGTGAGGTTGGGTTGTATTTCTATTTACCTTTACATGGGCTGATTTTTCCAACTCCAGATATCTTTAACCGAGAAATCATTTTGAACTTTTGTCTGTTTTTCAATACATAGACTGTTGAAACATCAATTTTATTCCACGGATAAAATATATTTGCCATTGGAGAGTAAGGTGTTTAGTTATAAACGTCGCTTAAAGTTTAGTAATGACTAGCTTTTGCCCGCGGTTTCGCCCAAGTGTATGTCGGAAACTATCCCATGGGAACGTACTACCGGGATTAAAAGTACACTAAGTGTTAATTCAGATTATTAACTATTTGTGTGCCAAATGTTATCCAAGTCCGTTCAGTCGTGTTTCAGACAAATAGACAAACGGACAAAAATTCTAAAATCTATATTTTCAGCATCAGACTCGTTCCCACACCTCGAGAAATCCTTTTTTTTATATTCAATATACCGGTTTGAGTTCGTTACTATTTTACTATATTATGTGTAGGTTAATTAACGTGTGCTTAAACATACATTTTAACTGACTTCAAAAAAAGGAGGAGGTTCTCAATTCGACTGTATGTTTTTTTTTTTGTTAGCTCGGAACTTTTTTTAGGTGAACCGATTTGGATGATTATATTTTTATTTGAAAGCTGGTGGTTCTCATGTGGTCCCATATTTTGATCAAGTTCTCACCAGTAGTTTGTGAGGTATCCTTAATACTGCGTATTTTTTCCACTTAGTTTATATGGATTATGTTTTAATCATTTACTGTCACTGTTACTTACATATCAAGTAGTGGTATACGAATTTGTGTGTGGTAGGAACCAGAACTAAAAAGTGAAAAATAAAACTATTTACGAAAAAAAAAACAGACTTTTAACCGAAAATTCCTTTAATTTCGGAAGTCGGTGGCCAAAAACGAAAATATAAAACCAAAGACACCGACTTCCGAAATTAAAGTTATTTTTCACTTTTTCGTGTTTTCATTTTTGGAAGACGGTTGTTTTTTTTTTTGTAAAAATGTTTTTTTTATGATTAAACTTCTCTTAACTTTAAACAACGTTTACAAATACACCCTTAAGTATGCTGCTACTGTGATTCCTAATCGGATCTTACTCATGCTTGTCAATCGACATCTATTCTTTTGGTGATATAGGTGTGTGTTGTCAATAAAACTACATAAAAATATGATTCAAATATTTAATAGGTTTAAGATAATAAGACAAACTTCAATGACACAAAGGTCAAAACTATACGAGTACACAAACAGCAACATAATATAATTTGTATATTATTCTATTATTGTATGTAAATGTGTAAATATAATGTTTTCATTAAACTATATTTGCCTTGTGATAATAAGTGATGTGATAGCATAATAATTGTTACAAACTATCTATGCTTATTATTATGCTTCACTTGGCGTGTTTGCAAATTTTCACAATATTTTGCTAACACAAAATAGACTTTATTCCAATAGAGATAGGGTATATTTTGCATTGGCCAGTTGACGCAAATATTTAGACAAATATGTCGTGAAGTACAGGCTTTAAAACTATTCTTTTAGTGTAGGCCTGCAAAACGAACGCACCTTAAAGCATTGTGTTTGGTGTTATTATTACTAATTCAATTATTTATATCGCTGAATTAACTCGACCACATTGGCCAATGTTGAATGTTACACCTAGCATTCAACCATTTTTCAATGTAAGAAATTATATCCCGATGTAATGAATCAACCAATGACAGAAAAGTACTCAAAAGGTGGAACCCTTCCAAAAAAAAAGGAAATTGTTTTAAAAGTACACGTTAGATTCGGTTCTGTTTTATATGGTATCTCCGTAAGGTAAGAATATATTCAACGGAACAGTGAATTCTGCGAAATTACCATTCATATTAATAGAATTATTTCAGTAGAAATTATTACTATCACTAGCACATAATTTAGAAAACCACGTGACACACACTCACCAATAACATTGTTAAATAAACACCGTCAAATCGTGTCTGTGTTGCATCGAACTGCAAAAACAATTCATTAGTACATTTTATAAACATTTATTTTATTAATTATTACGTCATAGACCAGAGATATGTAAGAGTATTTTTCAATATACTGTGATATTTTTTTAACCTTCAACCATAACTTTAATATATTTGAATTCACTGACCAAGTAATGTTCTAAAGACACCTAAATGTCACTTTAACAATACATTTTTTTTTAAAGTATTGCTAACTCATACAATTTATATGATATAAAATACTATTAATCGCTGAAAACCCAATCAATAAAATCTACTTTCATTTCATTAGCTATAAATAAGGCAATAACATTAATCTCGAGCCCGTTTATACAGCATGTATCAGAAAGGTGTGGTCAAATTTAAGGGTGCGGTACAGACCATCAAACAAGTTTCTTGACGGGACCAACATCGAAATCGCGCTGTACTCAGGGTCAAATTAAATAAGCTAGCGAAACTCTGCAGACGTGATGGGTATCGATATGTAAACACGATAAAATAAAAAAACTTATGTTTTTTTTTGGGGGTCAATGACGTTTTGTGGTGTTGTTACTTAAAGTAAGAGTTGAGAAAAACTGTTTATTTTGTTTTAACGTGTTTCGATATAAATAACCATCACGTCTGTGTAGTTAACACGAAAAAAAAACTTATTTTAAACTGATATTTCAAGTGACTACACTAACTGCGGCCGATGAACCCAAAAAAAAACATCAAATTATTTTTTTTTTGTTTTAGCATGTTAAGATATCGATATGTACCCATCACATCTGCGGAGTTTCGCTAGCTAATTTAATTTGACCCTGTATGAAGTTGCTGACCAATCTTTTATTGTTACTTCAACGGAATCAGGGTGGAACTTAAATTATTGTTACCAGCACACCGCAATCTAATACTAATAATAATCAGTAAATTCACTAACAAATTCCAAAAATATATATCAATATAAGTACCTACCTAATTTATTAACTTCAGACCTTCAACAGGCATTATTTCAAATTATATTTATATACACAGCACATAATTAAGTATAACATCAACTAAATATATTATATATAAACTATATTTACATAAACCTTTAGCACATAACCTAATGGTAAATACGGAAGCAGGTACATTACATCAAACTACGTATAACTAACAAATATAACTATATTTTAAACTGGAGGAAAAAACAGTTTAATGAATAAATATTGTAAAATGTATAATTTTTATAAATCAATCCCAAATATTTATCAATAATAAAATCGAGGCCAAAATACCTATGACTGGGATAGAAATTGCAAACATCAAAATATTGTCCTAAGACAAGCCTTACTTAGCATTACCTACATATTTTATTAAAAATAATTCAAAATTAAAAAATACAATAAAAATCACATTATTTCTGAGCAAAACTTACACTAAGTACAGCAGATACTAAATTAAAGAATATAATATCTAACTGTTATGATGATGGGATTGTTATTGGAAAATGTGACATAATGGAACATTCTATAACTAATGAATGAGCAAAATTAATAAATGCAATCAAATCTGTAATTTTATATAAATTAAGTACAGTAGTTTCAAAACAAATAAATAGGTACATTAGTTATTATATTTTTTTTGTAATAAGAAATATCAATATTAACAGTGCTATAATTTATCGACATGTGAACAGCACTAGCCCAATTTCTTCAGTCAGTTAGAACATCTAGTTACTAGATACACGTAATTTTCTTTTATATTCCAGTTGATTTCATCGTCTACTCGACTCTATGTCTGTGAGAGACTTGTATATGTTAGGAGGTTCTTATGTCGCATAATCAGCCTATAATGTTCCCACAGCTGGGACACAGGTCTCCTCTCTTCGAGAGGGAGTGGGCCGTAATCCACCACGAGGGCCCAGTGCGGGTTGGTAGATGTCACACATGTCTTCGAATTTTTGGTTCTCGGATATGCCGGTTTCCTCACGATGTTTTCCTTCACCGGTTTGAGAGCAGTGGTGATGAAATAAAGTACAGTCACTAAAAGAGATAAGTAACCAGAGTCTTCGGATATAGTTGAAGTTTAGTAAGAAACCGAAGGATATTTTCGAATGAAATTTAATTTGATAAATGACCTGTTTGTTTTCTATTAATTAAATTAAATTTTATCCGAAAATCTCTTCAGTTTCTTACTAAACTTCAACTATATCCACAGACCCTGGTTAGTTATCACTTTTGGTGACCGTACACAAAATACAGCGCCTGTCTGGGTTCGAACCTACGACCTACTCGTAAGTCGCGACCGTTACCACTAGACCACCATTGCTCCTCGTACATATCTTATGTACAATCACCAAAAGTGATAGGTAACCAGAGTCGTCGATATAGTTGAAGTTTAGTAAGAAACCGATTAATATTTTCCAATAAAATAAAATAAAATTAATAGAAAACAAACAGGTAATTTATCAAATTAAATTTCATTCGAAAACATCCTTCGGTTTCTTACTAAACTTCAACTATATCCGAAGACCCTGGTAACTTATCTCTTTTGGTGACTGTACTTTATTTCATCACCACTGCTCTCAAACCGGTGAAGGAAAACATCGTGAGGAAACATATACGTGAGGAAGGCATATCCGAGAACCAAAAATTCGAAGACATCTGACATCTACCAACCCGCTCAGGGCCCGCGTGGTGGATTACGGCCCACTCCCTCTCACCGAGAGGAGGCCTGTGTCCCGGCAGTGGGAACATTATAGGCTGATTATGCGACATAAGAACCTCCTACCTAGAACTTTTTATAAATACCTAGAATATTATGATGTATCGTAATATTAGCCACCTAGATGACCTATCCCTATGGACTGTAACAACAAGCTTTTGGTATTAATATGTTTATAATTATAATAAATACATAGGTATGTATATTATTTGATTGATGCAAAAGCTACAATACGCTATTCAATATTCTCTTTCTAATGTCAATCATTTTGTTATTATATTTTGAGACTAATTGCCTATCACTTACTCATATACAACATTTTTTAACTCCTTTACGAGTATTTTATAATAACCATGAAGCATAACGCTCTATAGATTAATTTTAAATAAATTACATACTTGAAAGACAATTTAGTAATAAGAAATATATAGTTTTATTATATGATGGATATTATTATATTTTAGAGTTTTATATTATTTTCCAATGTTTATCAAATTGGCTCTATATTGGTGATAAAAAAAACTTTTTTTTACATTTATAGTCGACTACATTTCATTCAAAAACACTGCTGGGGCACACTGTTCTAGAATAAGATGTATGTAGTTAAAAACCAAACACACAGTGTATTTTACACAACATAATCAGTGAACATACAACTTAATTTAAAAATATATAATATATAGACAAGCTTATGCCCGCGACTTCGTCCGCGTGAATTTCTTGTTTCCCTGACCCATCGTCGCATCGCATCGACTGCCCGTGCTATTACTTCGTTGTCACTTAGCGTTCATTACTGACTTTTTTTCTTTTTGCTCGGCTCCTAAGGGTCCTAGCGAGATGTTAAATAGCCTATAGCCTTCCTCAAGAATTGGGCTATCAAAAGCAAAAAGTTTTTTTCAAATCCGACTGGTAGTTCTAGAGATTAGCGCGTCCAAACAAACAAACTCTTCAGCTTTAATATTAGTATAGATATAGACTTATTTAACGTGGCAAAAATATTTAAAATTATCACAAGCAAGTAGGTAATGCCCTAAGACCATAAATTCACGACGCATTTTTTCCCACTGCAGTCCCGATTAGTCTATTACGCGGCCGTGTGTTTCCACACACAGACAAGGTGGAAGCATCGGGCGCTTGGACTTTTTCTCAACTGATGGCTGATTGCAAGCAATAATGTGGTCGACGATTGTGTACGCTCAACTTAAAGTAATCTATGCAGTTGAGACTTAAATATACCAGGTAAAAAAAAAGATAGAGAAAGAGAAGAAGAGTATTCTATTCTATTCTAAATCCCAGGTTATAGCCATCGGAATACAGCTCGAATCGACTAGCAACAACGTCCAACCACTGTTGCTGCTAATGAAATTCCAACTTTTAATATTTTTTACCTGCAAACGCGATGTGACACCCCAAATAAGATCTACACGAGGTGCGAAAACGCAACTCTTTAGGCGCGTGCGGACATCATGTCAAGATCGCCTAGTCTAAGGAACTTGTCCCACCGCTGGCGATTAACGAGAAGCGAGTAAAGCTTGCAACTAAAAACGAGTTGGCGAGCAACGAGCAGCCAATGCGCGGCGGCGACGAGCGATTTCTCGCTGGTATACTTGTGTACCAAGCATGAGTCTCTTAGCGAGTTTTCTGCCCGCTGTCGCTGAGCGAGTTCTCTCTTTGATAATTCTTGTCGCTGCGACAAACGAGTACTCGCCGGCCATTGTGAACACGCAGCGATCTGCTATTAATATATTTTTATCATTTACATACACGGGACTTACCATTTTTTTACGTTTCTTGAGCGAGAAAATCGTTGATAGCTAGTCGCTTACTCGTCGGCGGTGGGAAAGTGCTATATGCTATATCTCTTTGTTAACATGTTATATCTCTTTTTAATCCTACCCCCATCTGTTACTAACATGAGCTGTTACTAATATGCCCTTTGGCGAAGCTAATCCTAATAACGCGCATTAAACCAGTCACAAGCTGCTTCGCTTCCAGTAATTTATTATTTAACTATCATTAGGCCTATAACATACGAATCTTTATTTAAGTAATTTAACAATATTATTATTATTATTGATTAAGTACTCGTAAACTGGAACCTTGCTATATTCACTTTTTAATTGCAGTTACATATCAACATAATGACGATAAATGCTATTAGAAAAATTATAAAAAAATGAGACAAGTAAAACGCTATAGAAGTTTTAACCCAACTTTTTAAAGGACTGCTTCAAAGCCCAAAAGGAGGGTATTTTTTTTTCTACAGAACTTTCAGTCACATCAAAGCAATCCAGAAAACCCAAGTCCGAACAACGACAATTCCACACTAGGTATTCGTAATAATAATATTAATTACGCCTCCTTTTATAAATAACTCTAGCTACTAAATATAACAAAGTCCCAGCCTCCATTATCTAACTACCGAAAATTGTATGACATCGCCATTTACATCTGCTATCTCAATGGTCACTCGACATAATGATACACCTTAACAAAGGGTTGTACCTTCAAAGAAGCCTTCTTAGAAGCTGAACTTCCCCCTGACTTTGAAGAATCCCATGCCAGTCTTGTTGTGGAGCAAAGACGTCACTCCTACGTAGCTCTGGATGACTATAGGGGAGTGGTGTATGCAGCACGCTGATGATGTCATGTGCTCTATTGCTCTCTGTATCTTTGTGGCGAATGTTTCCATGTCGTAGGTTGATTTTTCTTCTGCTGTTCCCTCTGAAAAAAATTATGATAGTGGTGAATATGTGTGCAATATGGTTTCCGACGACACTGTTACCATCGCGGGTAAAACCTAGATGAGGTTTGCACAGGTGTGGGGATTAGCACAAGTAAAGAGAGGTCTATGCCTAGCAGTGGGTGAAGTAGGGCTGGGGATGGTGATGCTGATGGTTTCCGGGCGGCAAAGTGGCACATTGAGTTCTAGTAACAGACTGTCACACACAGGTATGACCGACAGAGATGATGCTCTAAAAACCAATCTGCCACGTTAAGTAAGCTTGCAGTGAGCCGTCAGTCGAGCCAATCCCTAGCATCAGGCGGCTCACATAAAGAATAGATTAGAATCATTTTTATTATGTAGGGTTGCCAGCAGGTCAAGCTACACGAAACTGTCAAATTTCTACAAACGATTTTAAACCTTAAAATGTTGATGGTTAAGTTCAAAACCGGATAAGAAAATCTCACAGTTTGTGGTGACTTTATGTGCTGGCGAATACACCATAAAAATTACCCACCCCACCAAAAGCCCCTTTCATCAAAGTTTTGACTGTGATATTTTTACAAAATAGACCGGGTGATGTTTTGTGAGCTCGTACATACGTGGTCACATCACCAAAAATCAAAAAGGGCAAAAGCCCTGGCTCCGAGTAGCTACCAAGAATTACCTAAAAGAAAAAAAAAAACAAGTAGGGATTGAACCAAAGACAGTGTTAACAGAGAAGCAAGTAACGTACTTTTAAGAACATTTGAATTCTAATCCGTCTCAATCTTCCAACAATTGTATACCGTAGCTTAGGTATCTCCATTTTTAATGAAACAGAAAGTAATGGTGGAGTTTCTTGCCCATTCTTCTCCATACGAAACTACCTTTTTGAAGGAGCAACTAGAATCAATTCTATTTTATTGTAAATTTTGACATTCAAAGGTGCCTTTTATAAAAGAAAGAAAGAAAAATATTTTATTTGGGACACGCACAGGAAACACAGAGTAAAAATAAAAAAGGAGCATTTAAAATTACCCAAAAAAAAAATGCCTATATGCCTTTTTTAACCCCCGACACAAAAAGAGGGGTGTTATAAGTTTGACCGCTGTGTGTATGTGTCTGTGGCACCGTAGCTCTTAAACGGGTGAATCGATTTGGTTGCGGTTTTTTTTATTCGAAAGCAGGTTTTTTAGTGGTGGTTCTTAGACATGTTTTATCAAAATCGGTTCAGCCGTTTTAGAGTCATCAGCTCTTTTTGTGTCGGGGGTTTTTGAGTTTCACCTATTATATTATGAAAAAATTGCTTTTTGACATTTGACTGTTGGTGACAAGAGATTTTGAACGTTTTTAATTACGGAGATTGGCTTTCTGGTCGATGTCGCGGCTGCTGATCCTAGGCTAAAAACGCACACAAACACATATATGTGAAAAAGTTGTATGTACATATCACCTTCACCTTTATGCCAGAAGATGGGATGTGAGGCGTACGTGAGAAAGGGCACGTCTTGACTGAAGGGGTTCCACACCGTCTTCAGAGGAACTGGCTCGCCTTTGTTCCACATCAGGCGCAAGCCGCGGAGGTGACGCTCTCTGTAGTCAATAGTTTTGTTATTAGTATTCATTTCTTTAATGATAGGGTAGGCAGAACATCATCAAACCCGTACCATAATTGCGTAACACACTATCACAATCATAATCATTTTGAAGCATATTGCTAATCCATTGCTTCATATATTCGAAAAATGTATCTGCTCAACAACGTTAATAACGCAAAGTATGTTGTTTAACTGTCAAAATTAAAGCCATTTCTACTGTGTGTTACGCAATTACCTCGCTGGTTGGGATTGTTATAAGAGTAAAAGGATTGCCGGTCCTTAACCGGAACCTTTTTCATATTAGGACGCTGTAATTTCGCAAAATGAATGCCTATAAATTCCGTTAACTAGTAGACGGCCGGCCGAAAATAGGGGATTTTTGCATCATGGTCCTCCAGAGGATCGTCTCCTATTTTCGCACCATAATACTGTGAGCATACAATGCGGTGTTGTGATGTCTTTCTTTACGACAACTCGTTTAGGGAAATATTTACAAATGCGAATTATACTAAGTACTTAATAATACTAAAAATATTTATGCCGATAACAAGCTAAAATAATGCAACTAGAAACATGCATGTTTTACAATGTATTATGAAAATTTAAAGTGTAAATAATATTAGTTTAGTGAATTAGATGAAATTATCTTATTGCAACTTAAAGTTCTGATTGCGATTCTGAAAATTATACATGCTTTAGATATGATGGCAAAGATACCATTAGCTAGATTTTAGTAGTCTACATCACATTTAACAATTACAATTATACACACAATTAATGCACATTAGGAAAGCAGTTTGTTCAGAATCATTTACTGAATCGATTTCTGACATTTTTAATAAAGGTAATTTTTACCGAATTCATAAATCTGACAATGGAATATCGAGGGCCATATACGAGGCCAACTATTTCTTCGTATATGGCAATTAATATTCCAGCTAAATTAACACTTATCTATTGCTTTGTTGTAATCTAATATATAAAATTCTCGTGTCACAGTTTTCGTTGCCATACTCCTCCGAAACGGCTTAACCGATTTTGATGAAATTTTTTGTGCTTATCCGGTATCTATGAGAATCGGCCAACATCTATTTTTTTTTTTTTTTTTTTTTGGTAGGTATGGTAGGGAGTTAGGGAGGTAGGTAGGTAGGTAGGGTAGGTAGGTAGGTAGGGTAGGTAGGTAGGTAGGGTAGGTAGGTAGGTAGGGTAGGTAGGTAGGTAGAGTAGGTAGGTAGGGTAGGTAGGTAGGGTAGGTAGGTAGGGTAGGTAGGGTAGGTAGGTAGGTAGGGTAGGTAGGTAGGGTAGGTAGGTAGGGTAGGTAGGTAGGTAGGGTAGGTAGGGTAGGTAGGTAGGGTAGGTAGGTAGGTAGGGTAGGTAGGTAGGGTAGGTAGGTAGGGTACGCCGTAGATAAGTACCGCAACCCGTGCGAAGCCGGGGCGGGCAGCTAGTGTAATGTAATATTTAATTTATTTTATAGTATTGTTTTGTATTAATTTAATAATTTATTTCATTTTTTTATTTTTTTATTATGGTTTAATTTCAATATGGGTGTATTCCTGAAATAAAAATGATTGGATTTGATTTTTGATTGTTTCCCAAAAATAATTAAAACTGCGTAAATTACAATCACACTTCCACTGTACAGTCAAAAGAAAAACAATATGGACGAAGTACCTAGTACGCTAGACCCTTATACTGTGTTCGTGCGTAAGATTTGTTATGTGACCACAATTTTCTCCCACAATCATTATAACTAATTTAATAAATAAACAATGTTTTATGCATAATAGTAAAACTTAAGTGTATGTGTTATGATTATAACATAATACCTATTCTAATTGGGGTGTTCGGTGGTGCGCGCTAATTCCGAGACATGTATAGATAAAAATGAAATACTGTTCGTGCGATGCGCTTACCATCACTTGAGAACGTCTGGACCGATTTGGCTATTTGTTGTTTTCAAATGTCCGTTATAGTCCAAGTTGCGTAATTATGGGAAGATTTTTTTATTAGAGATTCTCGGAAAAATTTCAAATTCGGGTCAAACTGAACGATCTTTTTTATGGATTTTTCGTATGAATTATTGACAGGACAACGTCTGTCGGATCAGCTAGTTTAATATAATATTATAAAAAGAGAAAAGATTACATTTTTGTATGTTTGTTTGTTAGTTACGATTTCAGGCTAAAACGGCTGATCGGATTTGGAACATGGAATTTGAATTTGGCACATGGATAGACCATGACCTGGATTAGGACATAGGATACTTTTTATCCCGATATTCCCACTGTATCGAGACTTAAGCGCGTGAAACCGCGGGGCGCAGCTAGTTTAAAATAATTGAAAATAATGACAAAATGAAAGACGCTATGTACACGTGCTAGGTGTTGCGCAGCATGACGCAGAACAACAATTAACTTTTGTTTAGCAGCGTTGTGTGTGCAAGAACAAGGCACCCGTCATGTTGCTAGCAACATTGTTGCATTTCAGCTATTGTTGCATTGTCACACCAATCAATGCCTCGCAAATACACGGCTCTATTGATGTCTACTATCTAATTTTACAACATCGAAATATTACATAAGCGCAATCATGTTCATTATCATTATTCTCTTGCTTATACATAAGCATAATCAGCCTATAATGTTCCCACTGCTGGGACACAGGCCTCTGTGAGAGGGTGTGTGTGTGTAATCCACCACGCGGCCCCAGTGCGGGTTGGTGGATGTCACATGTCTTCGAATATTTTAGTTCTAGGGCATCCTGGTTTCCTCACGATGTTTTCCTTCACCGTTCTGAGAGCAGTGATGACGGAATAATTTAGACAAAGTAAAGTGCCTGCCTGGGTTCGGACCTACGACCTGCAACTCAAGCCGCGGACGTTTCAACTGGGCCACCATCGCCCTACTCTTATCCCAATTTATTTCGGGTCATCACAGCATACCATACAGTACATACTTCTCTATTAGTCATCATCTCAGCATGAGAATATTTTTGAATAAATAATAATTAATTTTATTTCAGACAAAGTCCATTAAATTACATTAACATCATAAAATTGATATAAAAATCACACATACACAATAAAATAATACTCAAACATTCAAATAAAATAAAATTTAAATATACACATACACAAATCATTCAAATAAAATTCAAAATTCATACAAATGTCACTTAAAATTCAAACTAGTAGGTAATCACATCCCAAACATTTTCTAGATGAGGAAAATATTGTGATTGTGGTCAGCCACTCGAGAAAAATAACTCGCATTTAAGTGGGGAATTATTTACATTTAAAAGGTACTTACCTTTTAAATGTTAATAATTCCCCACTTAATTTATTTCTGAAGTTAAACTATAAGACACCACAAACAAAAGAAAACAGCCCGGTATAAACAGAAAACCTATTAGGTTATTAATTTATTGCAGACTTTTAAGGTTATTTCACAGTCCCTCTGCATTCTGTCTACACAATTTAGTCTATGGTACTTATTATTAGGTATGGTACCCAGAAGCTGTAGTGTCAGTTTTTAAAGTTTATACTAATTAACGCAAAAACTATTAGCGTCTCATTACACAACGATTTTTAAATTTGGTCCAAGCTTCAACCTTTCAGTTAGTTTTCGTATTTGTAACCTTATTTTGACTCAGATACAGTTTCTGCTACTAAGACTCAGGTTTAAAATCTGTTTTTGTATTTAGAACTTGAACTCAAGTTTTAAATTAAAAAATGGGTCGATTGTTTAAACCTGGGAAAAGACAAATATTATTTTAACCGACTTCAAAAAGGAGGAGGTTCTCATTTCGTCTGTATTTTTTTTTGTATATTTGTTACACGATATCTCCGGCAATTGTGGATCGATTTCAAAAGTATTTTTTTTAATGGATAGGGGTAATCCCACATAAATTTTATTAACTTTGCTTTGGCAGTTTTTCAGTAAGCTTCAAGAAAACGTATTTTTTCCACTTAGTGTATATTGATGATGTTACAATAACATCCTGTCACTGTTATATACATAGCAAGTAGTGGTATACGAGTTTGTGTGGAGTAGGTAGTACAAAGTGAAAAAGAACTTATTTTGGCATTTGGTGGCAAAAAAACAAAAATACAAAACCAAAGACATCGACTTCAGAAACTAAAGTTATTTTTCACTTTGTAAGTAGTAATTTTTTTTTAGGAATTCGGATGTTTTTTTTTTTGTAAGGCCGTTAGCGATAAGTGAAAAAAAAAAACTTACACTAGATAGCACATACATTCTCTACATCAAGCTACGCAAATATACATCAAAATACGAAATTAACCCAAAAGAAGCTAGCAACGTTTAGTGTATCCTACAGCAACAGAAAGGTACCTAGGTTCAAAATACTTGGGATCGAACAGTTTACTGTTCTGGTGGTCCACGTCTTCGTGCGAGGGTCGGCGGCACAGCCGGTCTATGACGCAGTCTTTCACGACCGTCGTGACGCCGGAAGCGAAGCCGTTCAGGCGACTGTGTATCAACACATGGGTAAGAAACTTTATAGGATCTTTGCGTATCTACCTGAATTGGAACTGCATTTCTTAGTCAGCCATTGCTTATAAATAATTTTTGAGTAAAAATTTAGTTTTTAAGACATTAATAGTTGATGGATATTAGAATGAAATCGGATCTTAGTTACATTTGCACCACAAATCACTATGTGTTTAGCGCTAAACGTATTTAAAACATTGTTCTGTTTCAGTCAATCACTTGCAGATGACAGAGACAGTACGATGTTTTAAATTCATTCATTAACATTTTGTGGTGCAAGCGGGCTTAGACTTGAAAATGGAATAGTAAACAGAATCCTTTCTAATTTTTAATCAAACTATGTCAATATCAAATTAACATGGCTGTATCTGTTTACTTTATTTTACGATGGTGCTAAAGAAATCCTTACCAATTTCTTACAAATTACACTTAAAGTTCAAGAACACATTATACATAACAGACCTATTAGATATTAACATTACAATATAAATCTATGTTAAAATTGTAATGCCATCTAATAAGTCTGACATATGGATATAATTTAACCATGGTGCTATAGAAATCCTTACCAATTTCTAACAAATAAAGGTCATGAACAAAGATTATAAATGTTATCTATTGTGGTAGGTCCGTGACAGATTATTAATGAATTAATCATGTGCAATACGTTGTCATGTCTAAATTTATATTAACCTACAGAGATTACACATAGATAGCAAGATAAGTCTGCAATATTTCATCATTTAATATATTTTTTTAATTTTTTAATGATTTCCTTTTAAAAAGTGAAACAATGAAATATTGGGTCTATTGAGTGTCTAGCTCAGCCATATTAAAATAGTAATTCATTGGAGAAAGAATTAACCCATTGTTTGCATAAAGTATTTGTAATATCAAACAATGATGATGTATTTTGAATACCACAAGAAAAACCAGTTTTTAGCTAATAATAAAACAAATCATATAAGGTAGAAGCTTTTTGAATGGGTGTTAAAAACCAGTTTTCTTCTATTATGTTTTCCTATTTGCTTGCCTCAAACATGTTTCAAGTTTTATTTTCTGCATTGGTAATTAAAAACATCATACTTACGGTACTAAAGATGAGGGTGGGTAGACCAGTTCCCCTATAACGATAGTGTCTAGGTCATCCAAATACGTCTTCTTGAATTCAAGCTGCTTCATTGCAATGAAGTCATACTTAATTGTCATCACCAATCTTGACGTGAGGAGCACAATCCTCTCTCTCTCGTTATCCCATAGAGTTATCCTGGAAAGTTATATATTTGTATGAGAGACAGGATGTAAGCTCTGGCCAAATTGTGGCGAATCAACTAAATGGGGGCTATCGTTTTTGTGCTCGCCAGTTGGCGCCAGTGGTGAATAAGGTCCTTTCGGTTCTTTTATTTGATGTTTTGGATATGTTTACGTACCCATAAATCCATATTATTATGTTTATTTTATTACATTTTAAAAACTTCAAATGAATATTTAGATTATAATGTTCCTAAAATTTGCAAGCATGAAGCAGACAAATATTATTCTTCCTTCAAGTGCTACCAAATTAGATCCTAAAGAAGTAAAAAGTTAGCTTTTTACTTAAAACCTTAAGCCTTATTTAAACAGGAATGGCACAGCCATTACAACGATGATCAATCATTAGTCAAAATCCGTGATAAAAAATTCCACAAACAGTGAATGTTTAGTACATTTGACATCTAGAGACTATGCTGTTGAACTTAGCCGTCCAGCAAGGGACATTAAATGAGGACCCCGTTGAAGCCTTGAGTCAAGCTTGATCCTCAGGAAAACAGTATTATCCACGAATTCTAGTTTCTCTTGATTCAATACTATCTCACATTTAGTACAAGTTTTGACATTTAGTAAAGAAAACCTTATGCATCTAGTCTTTTCCCATTTAATCCTAAATTATTAGTAATAAACCAATTTTGATCAGCAGTAGGGCGTTATTTACATCATCAAGATTAGATGCACGTCTATTATTTAAAAAAATTAAGGAAGTATCGTCAGCAAATGACACTATTTGTGATTGGGTTTTTAACAAATGGGGTAGATAGATAGAAAAAGTGGAAAGGACCCAATATCGAGCATTGTGGTACACCCATTTTTACTTTTAAACCGAGTGAATGGACACCATTAATTTAAACTTGCTGTTTTCTATCATTTAAATAAGATTTTACTGAACTGAGGGCAAGTTATCCAAGTCCGTAATGCTCAAGTTCGAAGATTAATGTTTCGTGGTCGACGCAATGAAATGTCTTGGAGAGGTCACAAAAGATTCCTACGGCGTCTTGGGCCTCTTCCCACGCCGTAAATGTTTTTTAATAAAATGACACCGGCATCAGTCGTACAACGTCCCTTGGTGAAGCCATACTGTTGATCATGTAAGATTTTATTGGTGTTAAAATGATTCAGCATGACCTTTTTAAACACCGTGCTGAAAACCGGCAACGGATAGGGGCCTATAAATATTGGTGTCCTTACTGCACAGGATTTGAAAAGTGGTATTACTTTACTGTATTTTATTAGATCCGGGAAGAATCCTTGATCTACACATGAATTAAATATTAAGGCCAAGTACGACGCGCGGCGCTAAAGCCTAGAAAAATGGAGGTACAATCTTTGATAGACATTCCCCATAGATCTTCAGTTAGTTTGATCCCGATTTGCTAGAAAGCTTTTATTACTATTATTGGGTTTATATGCTTGAATTTAAATTCAATCGGACAGGATGAAATGTTTGCTCTTAATCAGTCAATAGAACGCGAGAGCGAGGAGTTTAAGATTCCAGTAGTTTTAAGTGGGATACTAGTAACAAAATTTACAAATTCTTGAGCAACTTCTTTCTTAGTGCCTATGAGACCACATGAAGTCTCTAGTGTGAAATCATTATTATATCTTTTATTCCTCTTAGTTTCGTCACTGATAATTTTCCAAACTGACTTTATTTTATTATCGGCTGATTTGAAGTTGTTGCTAATGTATAAGGCTTTAGCTACCATGCAGGTATTTTTGAAAGTTTTAGAGTAAGTAGCAACTTATTTATTAAAAGTTTCAGCCCTAATATAAGGCTTAACCCCATAAGCTCAAACAATTTTCCCCTACTTTTCCTAATACCCTTAGTTGCCCAGTCACTGAACAAAAATGTTGGGCAAATCGCTTTTGTTTTCTTTTTAGAGTATTGTTGAACTTGGTTCGCACTACCGAAAAGAATTCCTCATAAAATTCATTAACATTATTTATAATATGGCCCTGGCATACTTAACTTACTAATTAAGTTATTATTAAATCTGTTTAGATTGCTGGCTGTTATTTCTCTAGATTGTAACTGAATTTTCTGTAATGGTGTTTTGGACTTGAAAGCAACGGTTTGACCTCTGTGATCAGAAGAGATATAATTTACAATGGCTTTATCTAAGTAGTTGCCGCAACAAAAAAACATCATCAATACATGTAGCAGAATTTTTATTTATGCAGGTTGGTTCTGTAAACACATTTGACATATTGAATGATTTAAAGAGATTTAATAATCTTCTGTTATTTGAACTATTCTCTAAGACATTAATATTGAAGTCACCACAGATAATAATTTGCGATTGTTTACCAGTTGCAAGTTTTTCTAGAACATCTTCCATTACGGACTCAAATATGGAGAAGTTTTGATAATTTTGGGATCTGTAAACGCACACTATAACATGTTTACCTAGCTCAACACAGGACAGTTCAATGTTATGTTCTGCCGACAGATCAACTATATCTTAGATTTAATAGAATTTTTAACTAAGATTTGTGAACCACCATGCAGCATAGATTTTCGATTAAAACAACTGCCCACACCATAATTTTCATAATGAATTAGCATTTCATAATCTTTCGACCAATGTTCAGTTAAAGAAATAATTTCAAACATATTTTCTAAAAATAGTTCAATTTCTAATTATTTGGAAGAAAAACATTGAATATTTTGTTGAAATAATGTCAAGGAATTCTGCTTAGAACCTTTTTTACACTTAACTGTTTGAGAGCAAGAAGAAACCTTGTTGGTAGGTATAACTATATTGTTATTGGTATCTTCTGTTGTCCTACTATCTACTTTTAATCAACATCCAGAGTGGGCCCGAAGACTCGCATGCCAACACCACGCAATGAGATCCTACTACTTGTGGACCCCACATTAGGACAAGGATTTACCAAAGTGACACATGAATCCTCCTTCATACGATTATTGTAAATATTTATGTTATTAGAATTATTACCAATGATGACATACTACTAATGTCTGAGTTTATATAAGCTAATAGCCTCGCTATTTTATGTCTAAGCCTAATGGACAGATATGCTGTATTCCTTGTTGAATTTAACTTGTAAAGAATGATAGATGCGATTTGAAAACACAGTCAATTTAAATTGATAGTCAATTGGCTTAACAATTCATTTCCCTGACTTTGCCATGATAGTGCTTACACACAAAAGTACAACTAAAATATGTTGACAATTAGCTTACTCTGTCAACAGCCAGGATCCCAAGTACTCTCCATCTTCAGGGAACAATAGTGCCGTAATACATTCCTGTATAGCAGTGTCTACAACTCCCTTGCGGAATGCGAAGAAGTCTTTGATGTTCTCCTTGTCAAATGGCACATCGTAACGAGGGAATACTGCTTGTATGCCTGTCAGTGGAGTTGCTGCTGCTGCTGCTGGAAGATTTATCTGATCCTCGGATGCTCTGGCATCTGTAACATGAGTTGACATATTGAAGTCTATGTGTATAGTGTGGAAAGTTCTTTGATGATAGTATGAATATGGAAAAATTCTAATCAAAGTAAACCATTTTATATTAAAGTAAATAGGTAGCTGTTCATGTATATATAGGTAATAGATTTGTTCTATTCCATATTGGGAATTTTATAGTTACCTACACCAATTATAATGTTCACCTTCGCGCCGTATATAGCATACCAACGTTAAATATATTTTTATACAGAATATTATTGACTAAGTTTATTTTTACCTCTCTGTGAGCCACTTATAAAAACATCCGACATGGAATGTGCTATGGCATAATATTTTCAAAACATACCGGCAAAGGAAGATGTGGAAGAGGTCAAAGAATTTTCACCAGACAACACCGAGGGATTAACACTAGTTGGGGGTTTCCTTCTCGCCGTATTATCCGTAGTATTATTGCGATTACTTTCTGAGCTCTCCGCCACGGTGGTATCCGTCGACAGCTGGAGGGTACCGCCGCGGAACTCCAAGTCTTCATCATGCAAGTCACTCATCCTGTATTTATGTAGTTTTCTTTATTCTAAGCACTGTTTTCTTTATAAATTATTAATTACTCTGCGTAAATAAAATAATCGACCGACGGACTGATAAGCTACGTCAATGTCAAATGCGTTTCGTTTCAACGCTATGATTATTTTATATGCGTATGTGTGTTATTTTACATTTTCTTGAATCGAATAAACAAAGTAGTTTTATATAATTATAATAAAAATCATAATTTTATTTGGCTTAATCTCAAGGTTATAATTTATTCATTGTTAATGATTAAATAACAAAAAAGAAAACATAGAACTAAACGGAGAATACTGCCAATGGCGGGATTTTAAAAGTTTTCAAATCTTGCAAAAAGTTTAGTTTCGCTGGCTTGATCATCATTCTCCAGCCCTTACCCAATTTATTTGGGGTCGGCGCCTGCGCAACATATTTATCTTTTCCTTTCATAATTCTCTATTAGTCGTCATCTCGGTAGTAAATGAGTAAATAAAGATATGTACCTACCATAAAACGCTTTGTCGAATAAAAATAATACACAATGTGTTCTTTTTCAACATAAACGGGATCGATTCGCGTTCAATATTAAAAAAAAAATCGCGAAAATCTAACATGCAGTTTCAGTTTTTGCCAAAAATTGGCCTCAATTTAAGGCTCCTTTAGTATTTTTCGCTACTTCTTATAGTTTCGGATCAATTTAGCGATCCACGCAGCCACGCACACTTGGTAAATTCATTCTTTATAAGTAATTTAGTAACTTATAAAGTTTTCTTGACATTTTATAAGAGTATCTAATTATGAAGTTTCTTGCCCATTCTTCTTCATACGAAACTACCGTTTAGAATCAATCAATTCTATTTTCTTGTAAATTTTGGCGATCAAAAGTGCATTTTAATGGACTACTTATGGGGTTCATTAATGTGGAAAGACATATTAGTTTATAAATATTATTTTATTAATACGTGTTGATACAATGCATACGTACATGACACAATATGTCTTTTTGACATTAGGTTTTTATGAGAATACTAGCGACTGTGCGGTGGCCAGTACTCACACTCCTCTTCACGGCACTATCGCGGTCATCAAGAGTCCTAGGCTGCTACGCAATCTCATAAATCGCGGACCAGCTAGAGCCTTGGTCAGTAAGTCTGCTTCCATATCTTCGGTTCGCAGATAGCTGATTTCTAATGCTCCTTCTTGTATACAGTTCCTGATGAAGTGCATTTTCAAGTCGATGTGCTTTGACTTTGACATCACCATCTGATTGTGGCTTAGTTTGATGGCTGCTTGGTTCTCATTTAAGATAACTATGCGCTCGTAGTTAGTTCCTAAATCTTTATAGAGGTTCTTCAAGTGGATAGCTTCTTTTGTAGCTTCGGTTAGTGCTACATACTCTGACTCGGCTGTCAAAAGTGCGATGCTCTTTATTGTGTCTTCGACATCCAACTTGTCGTTCCAGCATATTTAAAACAATAGCCTGAAAATGACTTTTTGTCAAGCTTGCAAGCGTCCCAATCTGCATCTGCCATTCCATATAGGTCTTGTCCTGTTTTAGTGAATGTCAAGCCGACATTTTTGGTGGCTTTGAGGTACCGGAGTACTCTTTTGGCGCACTTGAAGTGTTCTTCATTGTAGCAATCGTTAAACTGTGATAGGTAGCTAATCGCAAACATGATATCAGGGTGAGTTGCTATAGCCAAATACATGAGTGTATCTATTAGGATTTTGTATGGTAGATGCTGTGTTTCATTTTTGTCTCCCTTTTCCAATTTTAGCCCAGCACCCTAATTACGTAACACACTATCTACCACAATCTGAATCATTTTGAAGCCTATTGCTAATGCATTGCTTCATGTGTTATAAAAAATTATCGGCTCAACAACGTAAATAACGCAATGAATGTTGTTGAACTGCCAAAATGAAACCCATTCCTACTGTTAGTGTGTTACGTAATTACCCCGCAGGCTCCATTGGCGTAGATATGGTTTTGCAGTCTCCCATTTTGAACTTCTTTAGGGTATCTTCGATAATTTTTTGTTGGTTCAACTTTATTTCATCTCCATTGTATGATAAGTCTATACCAATGAGCCGTTTCGGTTTTCCAAAATCTTTTAATTCAAATGTTGAATTTAGTAAATCTTTTACTACTTTTATTGTTTTCAGACACGAGTAGGCAATCAATAAATCGTCGACATATATTGTTATTATAATTTTGGCTCCTCTTTTCTCCATTATGTATATACATGGGTCAGCTTCTGATGCTCGAAACCCTATACGTTTTAATTCTTTGTCGAGTTTTATATACCATTGCCTCCCTGCCTGCTGGAGTCCGTACAAAGCTTTGATAAGACAGCAAACTTTTTCTTTTGGAATGCTCTTAATGTCTTTTAGCATCTGTTTTGTCTTATTGTAGATTGTTAAATCATCTTTTGTACTTTCTTCGACCATAATTTCTGTCAGGTATTCTTCCAAGTGGTCAGGGTATTTCATAACTATCTTTTCTTCCAGTTCACCGTTTAACCACGCTCTGAGCTACCAATTTATGGGGTTAATTAACGCGGAAAGACATATTAGTTTATAAATTCAATGCATACGTACACGACCCAATATGTCTTTTCGACATTAGGTTTTTATGAGAATACTAGCGACTGTGCTTTGGCCAGTACTCACACCTACGGTGGAGCGCTTGGGGGTTTTGTCCTCGGACTTTATTTAAACAGAAAATTAATTTATATGGCCGAGATGGGATTCTGTTATTTATATAAAAAATTGCAATGTTTACCAACATTTGTTTTTGTGCTTTTGTTTTTTTATTATTTGAACAAAAAAATTACTACCTACCTATAAAAAATAATATTTGAGTAGGTACTTAGTCATATATATATTTCTTTTTTGTATAAGTTGAGTTTGACATAAATATACATAAAAAATCTTGTAAAGATACATGAGTGTATTACGGGCGTAGGGACCTTGAACAGGTGGCACCGTGAAAGGGAGAACGGTAGCGCGGTGCATAGCCACACGATGCGTTGCCGGCAACTTTTCCCTGCCGATTTGATCATGCTAATGACCACCATCTTCAATGGTGCCCTGATCAATAACATTTTCCCACAAGCATGGAAACAGGCCAGTGTCATCGGTATTCCCAAGTCGAGCAAGCCTAAATCCACTCCCTCCAGCTACCGCCCCATCAGTCTGCTCAATATCCTCAGAAAAATCTATGAGAGGCTTATTTATAAGCGTCTTAGAGACTATGCCGAGACAAAGGGCCTTATTCCTAACGAGCAGTTCGGTTTTCGAAACCAACACTCCTGCGTAGAACAAACAAACTCAAACTCAAAGCATTTATTTCAAATAAACCAATTACAGGCACTTTTGAATTGTCAAGGGGTCGGTCAGTCACAAAGATGAAGCTAGTTGCCCATTCCAAAGCGTAGTAGGTACCTATGGAGACGAACGGGCAAGAAACTCCATGGACACTCTTTTAAATCAAAATATGGTTACAAAATATTGGTTACATCATTCATGTTGAAATTATGCATGTGAGAACGATGCAGAACGTTAAAAGCGTCCGTAATAAAGAGACAAAAACAATTCAAATATTAAATTAAATTAAAATAAGCCGTGGCAGCCAAGAGATGACCAGTCCCCACTGTCGGCGCCCGTTCACGAACATGACGTAAGGATCAGCACCATTTAGCTCAACCATTTTGAAGGAACTTAATGATCTAACACACACGCCACCACCAGCGAGACATTTGAGTGATCATGACATACTCCCAGCCGCCAGGGCACATTCAAGTCAATGAAAGACAAACCTAGTAAATGGTAGCTTTATAGTAGGTACATAGTACTCACACATGTGCTATGCAATTATACAATACTAAAAGATTGAATTTATACAATGCAAAGATAGTTTTTACAATCTTCAGTAGTGCCAAATGCTAATCAATTAGTTGATGCACCCTTGTGGAGCAGGACCAGCGATGAGCCAAGCATTTTTATCAGCGATGTAATCCCTCAACTTATAATATGCTTGACTGAATTGTGTGCGTTTTATACAAGATTTAAATTTCGTTTCATTCAGTTGAAGTAAATGGGGAGGTATTTTGTTGTAACATTTTGAACAGTACTCCATGAAAGATGAGTCTAATTTAGTTAGCCTGAAACCTGGTTGAACTAATTGGTCCTTATTTCTAGTCATATAATTGTGTCTTTCACCTCTTTTACTAAAAAGATGTAGATTTTTTCTTACGAACAGGTCCACCGTATCATCGAACACATAAACTTAGGTTTCCAACGTGGTTGGATGACAGGTGCTGTTTTCTTCGATATAGCGAAAGCGTTCGACAAAGTCTGGCACAACGGCTTATTATATAAGCTTTACCAACTCGGTGTGCCAGATCGTCTCGTGCTCATCTTACGAGACTTTTTGTCGAATCGTACCTTCCGCTATCGCATCGCAGGAGCGCTATCCTCCGCCCACCACATCCGCGCCGGAGTCCCTCAGGGCTCTGTGTTCGCACCTCTCATTTTCACGCTATTCACCAGCTTTATCCAAAAAAGTAAAAGGGCTCAGTTGGCTCTGTTCGCAGACGATACGGCCATTTACTATACCGGCCTCAGCCATAATACGATATCTCGCACTCTCCTAACCTCAGTCGATGAATTCGGTGCCTGGTTTAGAAAGCAGAGAATCGAAGGCAATCGCGACAAAAGCCAAACGGTATTTTTCTCGAAACCGCGACGTAGTCCTACCTTCCCTCGTTCGATCATCATGTTCGGCAAGCCGATCCCTCGGGAAAAGCGAGCCAAATACCTGGGTGTAATATTTGATAAGCATCTCTCCTTCCCTGAGCACATAAAACAGGCGCGTACGTGCGCCGCTTTCGCTCTCGGTAGACTCCATTCCTTTCTGAATGCACGTAGCAAATTGTCACTCAAGTGCAAATTGCGCATTTACACAGCGTGCATTCGGCCAATTATGACCTATGCCAGTGCAGTTTTCGCACACACAGAATCCCACCACATCCATAGGATGCAGACCCTCCAAAATCAGTTCCTCCGTAGGACGACCGTTCCCCTCGGTTGGTTCGGAACGAAATCCTCCACCTTGATCTCAAAATCGCCACTATGCAATAATTCATGAAACGTAATTCCAAGTGTTTCTTTGATACCGCGGCCATACATCGCAACCCTCTGGTTGCCAAAGCCGCCAGTTACACCCCGTCCCAAATCAGTAGTATCCGCTGTACAAGGTATGTCCTAGCCGACCCCGATGACCCCATAACCCTCCTCCAGGAGAGCAGCAGGGCCACCAGCACAACATACAACCACAAGAAACCATCGTTCCGACCTCGCCGCCGAGATCCCTCGAGACGACCCCGACGTAATTGTTCCCCCGACCCTTGCTCGACGAAGTGCCAGCCCGCGCCGTAGCTGAGCCTGTAGCTTTAAATTCCCCTGACAATAATACTTTTCAAAATTCGATCCAGCTTGTCCCACCTTGCTGTCCTCCCCCAGCGACGCTCTAAGCCGAGATCCGTACCCCACAGGGGGTGCCCTTAGCGTGCAGTCGCTTAGTAATGTAAGAAATTCGCCCCTGGCTGGAGGCTTTGAGTTCGCTTAAGGCAGCCACAGGATAATCCGGTTAAGTAGTCACGACCTCTCAAGGTCAGGAAATGCCATACCAAAATAAAAATAAGATACGTTGCTGGCGCGTTACGATGCCTGAGTGGTGACGCTACGTCATCCTTCATAGAAACAACAGTAACATGCCACACAGAGCGTTGCGACGACGACGTGCGGCGACGCAACGCACGCTCAACGGACAAGGCGAACAGAGAGACGAAGCGGGGAGAGATGTTGCGGTGCGATGCCGAGCGTCGGAGCGGCATCGCAGTGTTGTTTGTACTATAAAGAAAATGACACACTCCACACCGAGACGCTGCGATATCGTAGTAAGTGGCGTTGCGTTGCGACACCGCAATGCCCGTGTGGCACTCGGTGCGTTGAAATCATACCGGTGCGACGACGCAACGCATCGGAAATGCCTTTGTGCAGGGCCTTTGTTTGCACTGGCCACTCTGGGCCTGCAGTCTCGACATTAGATAGCGACAAAAATCTGTCGCTAAGTCGTAACGATGTCAAATTCCTTTAATAGATTTTCAACTTTATTTCTAAAGCATAAGGTTGAAAATCTATTTAAAAAAATTGACATCGATACGACTTAGCGACAGATTTTTGTCGCTATTCATGTCGAGACTGCAGGGCCTGGGCAAGTACCCAGAGCCTCTTAATTCATGTGGCCCCATTTCCTGCCAGCGACGGAGCTAGAGGCTATCAGAGGCAGACAGACTACTTTAAATTTCGCTCACTTCGCTCGCTCTTGCACCCTAGATTCTTCAGGGGCCTCAGTATCCATAAGTGCCTAAGGCCTCCAATAGGTAAAAACGGCCCTGCCCGTGTGGCTAGTTAAGTTATATGACTCGAATTCTGTGCATGTTGTGTATATTTAACAGAGAGAAATGTGTGCGATTTTTTTTTATATTTGTGACGAAAGTTTTATTGAAAGCGATTACTTCTTATTGAACTTCTATATAAGATATTTTATTAATTTTCTTCGTTTGTAAATAATCTGATTTAAAATCTGCAATCAATTAGGTACACTTATTACATCACACTACTACTACATTACATTTATTTTATTTTTATTTTTTTTACAGTTTTCTAACAATGAATAAACCAAAGACCAGTAGGATGACTGATGAGCATAGTAGCTTATTATGTGAAATATTGGGTTCATTTTTCGAAACCAATCCAGATTTGGGTGATATTATAAAAATTATTAGATGGTGGAATTGTGTGCTGGTGCCTACGTTTATGTATGGAAGTGAGTGTTGGGTGTGGCAAAAGAAGCATGAAAGTAGAATAAATGCTGTGGAAATGCGTTCCTTGCGAAGCGTGTGTGATGTGACTATGACTGATAGGCTGAAGAATGATGTGATAAGGCAATGGTGAGGTTAAAAAGAATATGTACTTAGTGACAAAAATTTAAAAGAGTATGTTTAGATGGTTTGGTCATGTTGACAGGATGAATGAAGGGGGACTAACAAAAGGTATTTACATGGCAGATGTGAGTGGAAGCGCTGGGAGGGCACGCCCTAGGAAGACATATAGTTACCTTATTGGTGATATTCTTCAAAAGGTCAGGTGCGTAGTACTCGCAACCAGCGTGCGTGTATGACCATCTATGAACGTAAACGAAACAAAAGGAGTATGTAAGGATCGTAGCAGGTGACGTTCTGTAGTTTCTGCCTACCCCCATGAGAAGAAGGCGTGAGTTTATGTATGTATGTAATTAGATGAGTAACTACGTTGACCGCTGCGCCGCTTCAAGCGAACGACAGCATTACAAACTGCATTTATTCGAGTTGTTGACAAAAATATAGGTACATATTAATAAAAAATATATAGAAATGTAAAAGAAGAAGCCATCATTACCTTCTACAACTGATGCAGCGTTTGAACACCTAAAACGAGCGAGTGCACCTACAAATCCAGATATGGCTAGGAAATGACGTAGATATTGAAAATTTGGGCTGGAAGTATTCCAATAACACGTTCATCCCAATAACAATGAATCAATTGCCAACTCCAGATAATCTATTGAAAAAGGTATTTTGTAATTGAAATGAAGTCGGTTAAAAAGGGATATGGAGCTGCTTGTAGATGTCAGAAGAGTGTAGTGTAGCACGTGTACAGTTCAGCGAAAATAGTTATTTCAATACTCCACCTATCATTCGAATAAATAAAGTCGAAGAAAATATTTGCTATGGACAAAAATGTAAATTATTTAAATAAACAAATATTTTATTAAGAATTTTCTATTGTATTTAATTGTCCTTAATTTATTTCACTTTCCCGAATATTATCTCCGAGTATATAAATGGATACGTTAACTTAATTTTGATATACAAAAATATTCTACAGCCTTATTTTATTTGAATTGTTGCAATTATATATATATATATATATTTTTGTCAAATCAAGATCACGATTTCTTAAACTTTTTATAAATATAATTATCTAAACATTCCATTTAGAATTTTTAAATTTCATTCACTGCAACTGAAGTCCGAGGTTTTCATGTTTTTAACGCTCCATAAGCTCCACTACTACTTGAAATAAATTATTTGACTTTGACTTTGAATTCGATACTGAAATACAGAATTAATCATAAGTACCTGCATTCGTACGTGTGGAGGAGGCACATAGGTAATTATATTAAAACAACAGTTACACAATATTTATTTATTTTACAAAAATAATTGGAACTAAATAAAAAAGAACTTAAGTCTTACTTTCTACTTTCTGGCACAAGTTATTAAGTAATATGGCGAAAAATTATTTAGACCGGTAAATATTCGATAGGTACCTAGTACATTCACTATTTTTGCTTATGTACTTAGTATTGACAAAAATGCACTTAAATAATATCCTAAAAACTGTACAGTGTATATAATTTATAAATAAATACAAGATAATTACAATTACATACATTTACGTAATTGCTCAGTTATTTATAATTAAGTAAGTACAGCATTGCAAGTTCAAATTGTAAAACAAAATTGATGCAAGAAAAATCAGAGCCCCAATTTATTGCGTAATACATTTTCTATCAAAATCCATTGCTTCATATGTTTGAAACATTAATCTGCTCGACGACGTAAATAACGCAATGAATGGTGTTGAATTGTCAAAATGAAAGATATTGCAATGGGAATAAAAACTGCCACTTGCTCACTTCAGACGTCGCTGCTGTCCAAAGTCCAAGAATTTGACAGCTAGCTGTCAGTATCCATATTTTTTTGTAAACAACCGACTTCTTTTACGCATAGTTAATTAATATATCCCGTTGCGCAGCTGTTGACTGCAAAAAAACGAGGACCCATGTATTTGCCAAAGATGTCCAAGCACAAACATTTTAGAAGAAAGCCCTCCGAAAAAAAATTGGATACCCGATATTTCATTTAGACTACTCGAGACTCCTCCTATTCCCTATTCCTAGTCCTATTCTTTATAAACCTGAAGACTTATATGGCAGAAATTCGTATACATGTGATGCTCCCAAGAGAGCTAAGTCCGATTTTAATACCTACAGGCACTTGTGGTGTGATTTTACGTAAATTAGTAAAGGTGTGTGTGTGTTTATATTATCATATTAGATCAGTGTCAGAATTAACATCTGAAGTTTTCAGCCAGGAAGAACATCCAACGGTCCGGTACGGTTTTCAACTCCGATCAGGTTATTCTTGTCGTACGCCTCCAGTCTTGATCAAAAATTGAACTTCAAGCTAAATAACACATGTTATCGTAATAGATAGATTATAAAACGTTCATAATTTATTGTATTTTCCACTAAAGCTATTTTTTTACCAATGGTAGACGCTTCCGTTTTCCTTAGATCGTTTTTAATAGTACTACACTCCGAATCTCATAGATAATTATCTAGTATTCGTGTAATTTGTGATCGACACAAAAGTAGACATAAACAAAACAATGGCGATTTGTAGACGTTGAACAGTGCTGCCACCTATGATGAGCTTTCAGTTTTTAACCCCATTGTATGTGTTACGCAATTACCCTGCAAATTTGTGCACAAGCATAAATATAATTATTATCAACGTAATCCCTGCATTTTCTAAACCGACTTTTTAAAATCAATTTTTAAACCAAAACCCCTGAAAGCGACGTGGAGGAATTCAATTATACATAAATAATTATACCACATTATACATAGTCAATCACTCAGCTGTCAAAATCTTTCTGACAAGTGAGGGATTTACTTTTGAAATAATAATACAGTAAAAATAATAATTAGTTACTTATTTTATCATATTATACAAATGTATACAAAAAATGAGCTACTTCGAGAAAATAAAGGAACTGTGTCGTTTTTCAATTAAAATAATCTATTAATTCTTTCTTTTTACATGATCCTTCTGAATAATATGAATGGGATTTAAGTACAGTCGCCAACACATCAATGTACCACAAACTGTCAAATTTTCTTAATCGATTTTGAACTTAATCTTCAAAATTTAAAGGTTTATAATCGTTCGGAGAAATTTGACAGTTTCGTGTAGCTTGAACTGCTAGCGACTGTACGTACACGTGTAATTTTTCTTGATCTTTATTCTGTTCGAAAGTAGCTCAATATACAATCCTTTCACAATTATTTTACCTCTAATTACGCATCACTGTCAAAATCACAGTGGTCTTTATTCTCATTATAATAAGGTTGCTTTTGGGTTGCAATCATAGACACGTCGGTCAAAATAACAATGATCTTTCTTTTCGTTGCAATAAGGTTGCTGTTGGGTTGCTGCTGTCAGAGGCAAAATGATAGGAAAGGACTGTAGACGTCCTAGTAGCAGCTACACCGGTTCGTGGGACAATGGGGTGGGTACACGATGCACTGGTCCATGCAGTACACATCAGCCCCCGCGCGACCTTCCAGTTCGCCCACAGCATCGCATACTTGCCTGAAAATAATCACAGAAAAATATTAGCAATGCGGGTACTTAGGTATTTATTGAGATACCAAGTACAAACAGAACAAAGATTCATGCCACAGATGTCGCTACTTGTCTGTTCTGTGACTATCATTAATTTTTAATATATTAATTACGAGTATTAAAATCCTTGTTTCCAATTGATGTTATTTCGATATATATCAACTTTATAAGAGTGTAAATTAAGTTTTTTTCAGAATGAGTAGAAACTATTGAAACTATTGAAAAATGTTTAAGTTGTAGCGCAAATTGAACTTAATGTGTGGGTTTAAAAGTATTTTTTTCCAAAAACACATACCTGCACCGTAATTGCGTAACACACTATCAATCAAAATCTGAATCATTTTGAAGGATATTGCTAACCCATTGCTTCGTGTTCGAAAAAAAATGTTTGCTCAACAACGTAAATAACGCAATGAATACTGTTGAACTGTCAAAATGAAAGCCATTCCTACTGTTAGTGTGTTACGCAATTATTACCCCGCTGTTTACAGTTTCGGAAACTAAATTGCAGACGCAGTATAGGTACTCTATTCTAGTTATTATTTTAATGACAACGACATTTAAACACCGATGATACTCACGGGCAAGTACACAAGTCTTCAGGACAGTTTGGCGGGTACCGCAGACAGTTGGTCTGACACCAGCTCAGCATGCCCGGAAGTCTTCGGTAAGTTTTAGTCGGCACACACACTTGATCCCTGAAAAGTTAATCAAATCTATTAAAGTTAACCTAAAATTGATGCAATTGGCGTTTTATATATATACACAGCTAAAGGCTGAATACCTATAGCCCGGGAGGTTGTATAAAACCAGTTCGGTTGGTGACAATAAACTAGAAACGAATGAAAACAAGTTTTATCTTAAATTATTCGGTACACCTAAACAAAAATACCTAAATGATAAAAACTTTGATGAAAGAATTAAAGGAAATAATAGATTATACAAGAAGTAGTGCGCCCGAATAAAGTAGCTTGGGTATTATACAACGCATCTACATTACATTGTAGCATAAATTTAATGTACTATTCTACTACTATTAAACTACTACATTACACTACAGTACTAATCTACATTACACTGTTGCATATTTTTTAATAAACGCCGACCTCATCTAGTTTAAAAAATATGATTGACGTGTTTGTACAAACCTATTTACAGAAATAAAATAATTTATCATTCAATGCATCTACAATCAGGGGAAATAAAGGCGCTGAAGATCGGTTTCGTGTTAATACGTTATAATTTTTCAAGTCAGTCAACCATTCCTGAATACTTAAAATTCATCACAAACGCATTAATTTCTATCACACAGCCTAGAAATTAAGCATCTACTCTTAAACAGGTAAAAAACAAAGGTTTTCTGTACATTCTTGCAACACAGGATCATTGTTAGTCACAACTAAGGCTTTATACATCTGTACACTTATTATTATACGAAGAAAAGAGATTTGGGGTTTGACAGCTTGTTAGTTACGTCATAAGTTGGACACAAACTTGGGAACTAAACTACAACACATAACATCCAAGAGGGGTGGAAAGTTTATTCACATAGGCACCACCACGTCGTCAGCCAAAACCTTAAAATCATTCCAAGGACATGAGAAATTATACCTAATGACCGGTGGAACAAATTCCTCCACAGAATCTGTATCAATATTGTTGCTGAAAGAAAACGATCATTATTATAGTGCACGTTATTGACAGTAAACATATAATTTTATACATTACACATACATATTTATGTTTTACCTAATTACGTACGATTCCTTTCGGATATCCTTCAGTTTTTTTCTGAAATAATGAAGTCACAAGATACATACAGTATTATAGATGGTACTTACATAAATAATGTGATACGTACAAAGTACAAACATATAACAAATAATAATAATGTGACAAAAAATACACAAAATATAGACAAAATTATACATGGGATATACAAGATTGTAAATAGTATTATCGAACCTGACGACAAGAGGGTAGACATTTCTGGGCATGTTAATGTCCCTGTAGTATAGGAGGAAGGGATAGTCCCTCCTGAGGTCTCCGGCGAAGGCAGGTGGAAGACCGCCGGTGCTGGTGATCACGCTGACGTCAGCGCAGTTCCTGAAGGTCTCCGAGCGACCACACCCGACGGCCTCCGTGCCGTTAGAACATACTCCCCACATATTTCCTGGACAAAGTTAAGGTTACTTCAGTTTTAAGGCCTGCCCTATTTAATACTCAAGAAGTGCCTCTATCTGAGTACTCCAGTAACTTGGTTGTAGAGGTGAAACAGGCAGTAGCTCCATGTAAAATACTGGTATACAGCTGCATGGAAGCTGACAAGGTTAGGCAGATAATGATGATGGAGTTCCTGCAAGCTTAGCATGACGCTTTCTATTTCTTGGAAGGCAAGACATAGCTATTTCTATACAAAGTGACATTTCGTTTCTCCATTTTTGACATCGCACCGTAAAAATCCTTCTACAATCTGTCATGTTGTCTTTCATTTCTACCGATCGTTGTCTAGGTCCTTTTTTATGTAGACTAATTCAGAAGAAACTTTTCTATCCCAAACTGTCAAAATCACACTGACTACTGAGGTCTAAGGTAGTGAAGACAATTTTATTTTCTAATCGCCATGCTAAAGAGAGTAGAAAACTTTTTATTCGACGGCCACAAAGTATAAAAATGGAATGGAAAAATGGAATTTTTCACTTTTTGTATGGAAAATGTCAAAAATACCTACGTGTTGAGTTTTAGGGGTTTAAAGGTTTCATATAGGGGTCAAAATTTTCATTAGTTTTGCGATAGGACAGACCATTTTCAAGATATAAGCAAAATAAAAGAAAAAACGTGAATAAACTACTGAATTTCGTAAAAAGTGCAATTGACTCTTTCTATCTTTCTACTTTGCTGCCGTCGTACTGTCTACACGGAACGTCATTTTTGTCTATTATTCCGTCAACAAAACGGTGCTCGTGCTAAGCCTGCTGGGATTATTCATTGTCTTATCTTCAATTGTCAGTTTATCTAACCTGTATAATAAGTCCATTGTAGCACACACTGCGTGCATGTTACGTAGGCAGGCAGCCGCACGCTGTACCTGAAGATCTCCTTCTTGGCAGTGTCCAAAGGAATCAGGAACCTGTCATCTCTCGTCTCGGATATGTACAATGGGAATCTGGTAATGATGAAATTAAATATTTTAAAGATGTCTCTTCTAGAGGCTTTACTATATCCTATTATTCATTAGCAAGAGGTATTAAGGCCAAAGCGCCAGGGTAGCCCGCTAAATTAAAAGAAAAAAAACTCGGGAGCTACCTTAGCGCTTCCCCCTTGAGACTTCAGCCTCAACTTTTTCAATTTTGGGAGTGAAATCGTCATCGAGGGTAGGAAGGGCTATGATTATAGGAACTGATAAAAATAGCAAGTTTTTAATTCTACTTAAGCATGATGGTTAATCAGGTAGAGTTAGATAGAGACTAAAGCCACAGACACATTACTGTGTCGTGTTGTGTCCTGACGCGGGATACACCAATCAAACTAATCTGTTCAGGACTACGTCAAATCACAACGAGTTTTGATTAGCTAACACTGCCTCAGAACGCGTCTCGACACGACACAACACAGTAATGTGAATCTGGCTTTATGGTTGCAATGATTAGAAAGGGGGTGACTGAGATGACGACTACTTAATAGAGAAGCATAGAAGAAGAAGACACGTTGCGTCGACTTTAAATAATTGGAACGAAGTTCCTTATCTTATTACACTTGGCGAATAAGAGCTAGACCGAAAAAATTGTAACGTTTTTGAGTATTCTGGCGATACTTTGGTTACTCGAAAGTGAAAGGAACTTCGTTCCAACCAGCACCCTAATTGCGTAACACAGTATCAATCACAATCTGAATAATTTTTTAGAATATCTAATCTAATAATAATCTAATCCATTGCTTCATATGTTTGAAAAATTTGTCTGCTCAACAACGTAAATAACACAATGAATGTTCTTGAACTGTCAAAATGAAAGCCCTGCCTGTTGCCGGCCTGTTGTTAGATCAGTAGTCAAACATACTAATAGTTAAAATGCGTTAGTTAAACTAACAATTTGTTAAAAATGACAGAAGTATGTTGTTTGACAAAAAGGTAAGCAACTACAGTTAAAAAAATTGGCAATTTGCTATAAAAGTTAGCCATGCGCAGACAGAGTAGTTAAACTTTAACAGCTTTTGACTATTGTCAAGTGACTAATTGTTAAATTGACTATTGGTCATGTTTAACTATGTATCAAACAACGGGCCCTTAGTGTGTTACGCAATTACCCCACGGGTCTCCCACGAGTCAAGACACCTCTCGATTGTTTTTGAGATAAGGGCAAGAGAATGCTGATAACATATCACCAACCTGTCAAAACATTCCTGAGTGGCTTCTTGGTTCGGGTTATTGTTGGGGCACAGCTTCATTACGAATGTTCCGAGATGGTTTGCTGTCAGCTCCACTTCTACTTCGATTTCCTGTTGAATTTTATTAGTTTCCTACTTAACTGCAAGGTACTAAAATTTCCAAACGTACAGTGTGAGTATTCTTGGTTAAGAGCGGCCAACCCGTCATATTTTTCATACAAACGCTCGTACGTGATTAAGGCGTTGGAACACATCTTTCCTTGAAAATTTTGAACTAATCGGTATCTTGCGCGCTTTATCTAGGTTTCTATGCAAGTAAAAAATCTAAATTTGGGGAAACAAATTCAGTATAAGCCTCCAAAAATCAGCTTTTTAGCACAAATTTTACCTGAACTTTGGGCGTTCATAATATACTCAAAAATTGTAAAAGCAAAGAAAACATCTTCATAGAAACCTCGCACATGTAATGGAGATTCTAAATTATAATTTTTTTTCCAAAAACTTATAAGGCTTTTTCAAAAACACGTATTTCCTGGAACAAGTTTTATGAAATCTGTGCGCCAATTTACGTTCGATGTTATCACGTTCTAACTCTTGCTTGTTTTTTCAAACATTGCGTTGGATGAAACAACAAGCTTTTCAATCATGCTTGCGGTGACGATAGACGGACCGAGAAGGGCCCTCTTAATATTGCTACACAATGATGGTGCACTCTTTTAACATAAGAGTATTTGAGACATCGCTGAAGTTCCTGGACGCTGATTCCTAGCCTGATTCCATGCTTTGGGAATTTCAGATCAAAACTTTATTGCTGGCAGCACAATCATCAGTAGAATATCAGTCTTTCAACCGCGCGGTGATCAGTCCTCCGCAGTATCTAAAATATCTATCCCAATCATAGAAATATTCTTATATCTATGATCCCAATGCTGACGAGAACGTCATACTCTTTCGGGTTACCTATTTCCCAATAAAACATTGATATTTGCTAACACTGACCTGTCCAACGCTGTAATGCCTGGTGACGATACCTTTGCCGTACATACCACCAGCTTCATGAGGCCGTGGTTCAGGTACGTGGTGCGCGTCTCCGCAAACCCCACATTTACCTTCGTTCTGCTCCCATTGGACTGAAATATTTTAGAATAAGGTTAAGGCGGAAGACCAAAACATTATCATCATAATCTGCATTATTATTTAGTAACTAGCTTCTGCTCACGAATTCGTCCGCGTGAAATTTCTGGTTCCCCCGACCCACCCGTCGCGTCGCATCGCTCGCCCGTGCTATTACTTCGTTTTCGTTCTTTCTGACTTTTTTCTTTTTGCTCGGCTCTGAAGGGTCCTAGCGTGATATTAGCCTATATCCTTCCTCAAGAATTGGGCTATCAAACGCAATAAGAATTTTTGAAATCCGACCGGAAGTTTCAGAGATTACCCTCTACATGCAAACTTACAAACAATCAAACGAATTTGACCTCTGTAGAATATTATACCATCATTATTGTATCATCGATCACCATGCCTATTTGAATAACTCTAAAAACTAATTTACTTAGAATTCAGTAAATAACGCTGCCTTTCAAAAACGACTGTAGGTTTATAGTACTAGTAGATATTTTATATTAAGTTTAAAAGGAGATGGAGGAGGGGAGGAGGATGTATAAAAGGAGCATGTAAGGATCATAGCAGGTGGCATTATGTAGTTTCTGCCTACCCCCATGGGAAGAAGGCGTGAGATTCATGTAGAACTCAAACTCAAACTCAAACTCAAACTCAAAGCATTTATTTCAAATAAACCAATTACAGGCACTTTTGAATTGTCAAGGGGTCGGTCAGTCAGAAAGATGAAGCTAGTTGCCCATTCCAAAGCGTAGTAGGTACCTATGGAGAAGAACGGGCAAGAAACTCCATGGACACTCTTTTAAATCAAAATATGGTTACAAATTATTGGTTACATCATTCATGTTGAAATTATGCATGTGAGAACGATGCAGAACGTTAAAAGCGTCCGTAATAAAGAGACGACAACAATTCCAATATTAAATTAAAATAAGCCGTGGCAGCCAAGAGATGACCAGTCCCCACTGACGGCGCCCGTTCACGAACATGACGTATGGATCAGCACCATTTAGCTCAACCATTTTGAAGGGAACTTAATGATCCAACACACACGCCACCACCAGCGAGACATTTGAGTGAGCATGACAAACTCTCAGCCGCCAGGGCACATTCAAGTCAATGAAAGACAAACCTAGAAAATGGTAGCTTTATAGTAGGTACATAGTACTCACACATGTGCTATGCAATTATACAATACTACAAGATTGAATTTATACAATGTAAAGACAGTTTTTACAATCTTCAGTAGTTCCAAATGCTAATCAATTAGTTAATGCGCCCTTGTGGAGCAGGACCAGCGTTGAGCCAAGCATTTTTATCAGCGATGTAATCCCCCAACTTATAATATGCTTGACTGCATAGTGTGCGTTTTATACAGGATTTAAATTTCGTTTCATTCAATTGAAGTATATGGGGAGGTATTTTGTTGTAACATTTTAAACAGTACCCCATGAAAGAAGAGTCTACTTTAGCCAGCCTGAAACCTGGTTGAACTAATTGGTCCCTATTTCTAGTGATATAATTGTGTCTTTCACCTCTTTTACTAAAACTATGTAGATTTTTCCTTACGTACATGATGTTTTCATAAATATATTGACAAGGTACCGTCATGATGTTAATATCTTTAAACCGTTCCCTTAGAGAGTCGCGCCTGCGGAGGCCATATATGGCTCTGATGGCTCTTTTCTGCAGAATAAAAATAGACTCAACGTCTGCAGCCCGTCCCCATAGTAAAATACCGTACGACATAATACTATGAAAGTAACTAAAATAGACTAGCCTCGCGGTACCTACATCAGTAAATTGACGGATTTTTCTCACAGCGTATGCCGCTGAACTGAGCCGTCCTGCAAGGGATGTTAAATGAGGACCCCATTGAAGCCTTGAGTCGAGCGTGATCCCCAGGAAAACAGTTTTATCGACGAATTCTAGTTTCTCTTGATTTATTCCTATCTCACAATTAGTACTGTTGACATTTGGTAAAGAAAATCTTATACATTTAGTTTTTTTCCCATTTAATACTAAATTATTAGCTGTGAACCAATTTTGGATCTGCAGTAGGGCGTTATTTACGTCGTCAAGATTTGATGCACGTCTATTAATTTTAAAAATTAAAGAAGTATCGTCAGCAAATAACACCATTTGTGGTTGGGTTTTCAACAAATGGGGTAGATCATTAATATATACTAAAAAGAGGAAAGGCCCCAATATCGAGCCTTGTGGTACACCCATTTTTACCTTTAAACCGAGTGAATTGATACCATTTATTTGAACTTGCTGTTGTCTATCATTTAAATAAGATTTTACTAAACTGAGCGCAAGTTTTCCAAGTCCGTAATGCTCAAGTTTCAATATTAAGGTTTCATGGTCGACGCAATCAAATGCCTTGGAGAGGTCACAAAAGATTCCTACGGCATCTTGGGCCTCTTCCCATGCCGTAAATATGTGTTTTAATAAGGTGACACCGGCGTCAGTCGTACAACGTCCCTTGGTGAAACCATACTGTTGATCATGTAAGATTTTATTGGTGTTAAAATGATTGAGCATTTGATTCAGCATTACCTTTTCAAACACCTTGCTGAAAACCGGCAACACGGATACGGGTCTATAATTATTGGTGTCTTTACTGTCCCCTGATTTGAAAAGAGGTATTACCTTACTATATTTCATTAGATCCGGGAAGACTCCTTGATCCACACACAAATTAAATATTAAGGCCAAGTACGGCGCTATAGTCTCAACAATGGAGGTACAAACTTTGATAGACATTCCCCATATATCTTCGGTTAGTTTGATCTTGATTTGCTTGAAAGTTTTTATTATTATTATTGGGTTTATATGCTTAAATTTAAATTCAATCGGGCAGGATGAAACGTTTGCTCTTAATAAGTCAATAGAACGCGAGGGGGACGAGTTTAAGGTATCAGTAGTTTTAAGTGGGATACTGGTAAAGAAATTTACAAATTCTTGAGCAACTTCTTTGTTAGTGCTTATGGGACCACGTGAAGTCTCGAGATTGAAATCATTATTATGTCTTTTATTCCTGTTAGTTTCATTATTGATAATTTTCCAAACCGTCTTTATTTTATTATCGGCAGATTTGATCTTGTTGCTAATGTACAAGGCTTTAGCTACCTTGCAGGTATTTTTGAAAGTTTTAGAGTAAGTAGCAACGTATTTATTAAAAGTTTCAGAGTTAACATAAGGCTTAAGGCCATACAGCTCAAATAATTTTTCCCTACTTTTCCTTAAACCCTTAGTTGCCCAGTCACTGAACAAAAAATTTGGGCAAATAGTTTTTGTTTTCTTTTTTAGAGTAATATTGAACTCGGTGCGCACCACCGAAAAGAATTCCTCATAAAATTCATTTACATTATTTATAATATGGCCCGGTATACTTAACTTACTAATTAAGTTATTATTAAATCTATTTAGATTGTTGGTTGTTATTTGTCTAGATTGTATCTGAATTTTTTGTAATGGTGTGTAGCACTTGAAAGAAACGGTTTGACCACTGTGATCCGAAGGGAGATAATTTACAATGGCTTTATCTATGTAGTCACAGCAACAAAAAACATTAGAATAGAATAGAATAGAATAGAATACTCTTTATTATGTACACCATAAAAAATAACAGATATAAATGTAGACATTTTACACAGGGTGACACAATGGGCGGTCTTATCGCTAAAAGCGATCTTTTACAGACAACCTTTGGATGGATTCAAGGGAGAAGGAGAGACAATACATGTAGCAGAAGTTTTAGTTATGCGGGTTGGTTCTGAAAATACATTTGACAAATTAAATGATTTAAAGAGACTTAATAATCGACTGCTATTTGAACAATTCTCTAAGATATTAATATTGAAGTCACCACAGATAATTAGCGATTTTTTACTAGTTACGAGTTTTGCTAGAAGATCTTCCATTACTGACTCAAATATGGAGTAGTTTTGATAATTTGGGGGTCTGTAAACGCACACTAAAACATGCTTATCTAGCTCAACACAGGACAGTTCAATGTTATGTTCTACCGACAAATCAACTATATCTTTACGAGTTTTAGATTTAATAGAATTTCTAACTAAGATTAGTGAACCCCCACGCAGCATAGATTTTCGGACTCTACGCGGGGGTCGTGCCTCTACGCGGGGGTCGTGCCTCTACGCGGGGGTCGTGCCTCTACGCGGGGGTCGTGCCTCTACGCGGGGGTCGTGCCTCTACGCGGGGGTCGTGCCTCTACGCGGGGGTCGTGCGGTCCATGGCCCTTTACGGGGCACCGGTGTGGGCGCTTTCGCTAAGGCTCCGGCCAGCCCGCCGGTTGAAAGCGTCCCAAAGGGTCATGGCCATCCGGATGGTACGGGGATACCGCACGGTCTCCTGCGAGGCGGCGAGCCTCCTTGCCGGATTGCCGCCGTGGGATCTGGAGGCAAAGGTCCTCGCGCACGTTTGGGAGTGGCGCGAGGAGGCGAAACGCCGGGGCGTAACTCCGCTGCCGCGAGTAATCACGGCACAGCGGACAGAGCTCCGGCGGGATCTCATGGCGGCATGGAGAGTGCGACTGTCGCAACCCAGCGCAGGGCACGCCACAATTGCGGCGGTAAGACCCCTCTTTGAGGAGTGGCTTGAGAGGCGCCACGGCGTCCTCACCTTCCGCCTGACGCAGGTCCTCACCGGACATGGCTGTTTCGGGAGGTTCCTGTTTCGGATAAGGCGGGAGGAAACGCCCGGGTGTTACCATTGTGTGGATCGACCGGAGGACACGGTGGAGCATACGGTGGAGGTCTGCCCGGCTTGGGCGGAGCACCGCCGTGTCCTCGTGGCGGCGATCGGCGGCGGCGACCTCTCGCGTCCGGCCCTGGTTCAGGCCATGGTACGGAGCGAGAGGAAATGGGAAGCCGTCACCTCCTTCTGCGAAGCAGTAATGCTCGCGAAGGAGGAGGCGGAGCGCGAGAGGGAGAGGCAATCACTGCGCCCTCGCGCCCCTAGCCGCCGCAGGAGGAGGAGACACCCTGGGCGTCGGGAGTCGATTGCCGACTCCCGGCCACCGTAGGCGCGGGCTTGCGGACGGCGAGCAATGGGCAGCTCGCCGTCCGGTAAGGACCAGGCCCGGGTCGACGGCGCGTCGTGTTCCACGCGCGCCTTAAAGAGATGTCAGCAAAATTGACGGGGTCCGATAGGACCGATGCCTGCCGGGGCTGCGGATTGTTCGAAAGAGTTACCGTGGCCCTGGCGCACAGGCAACTGAAGGAACACGGGTGGGTTTTAGTCAGTAAGAGTCTGACACGCCCTTCCGCTCCGCCCAGAGCGGGAGACGTCATTTGATGATTTCCCACCCAAAAAAAAAAAAAAAAAAAAAAAAAAAAAAAAAAAAAAAAAAAAAAAAAAAAAAAAAAGCATAGATTTTCGGTTAAAACAACTGCCCACACTATAATTTTCGTAATTAATTAGCATTTCATAATCTTTCAACCAATGTTCAGTTAAACAAACAATTTCAAACATGGTTTTTTCTAAAAATAGTTCAATTTCTAATTGTTTGGAAGCAAAACCTTGAATATTTTGATGAAATAATGTCAAGGAATTTTGCTTTGAACCTTTTTTACACTTAACTATTTGAGAGCAAGAAGACACCTTGAAGTTGGAAGGTATAACTGCATTGTTACTGGTATCTTCTGTTGTCTTACTATCTAGTTTAAATAAACATCCAGAGTGAGCCCCAAGACTCCCATGCTATCACTAGGCAATGAGATCCTACTACTTGTGGACCCCACATTAAGACAAGAATTTGCCAAAGTGACACATGGATCCTCCTTCGTACAATTATTGTAAACAGTTATAGCATTAGTGCTACAGTTATTTAAGGTGACCACCTGTACATTAGAATTATTACTAATAATTGCGGTGTTAATTAAAGAACAAGACGTCGACATACTACTTATGTCTGAGTTTATATAAGCTAATAGCCTCGCTATTTTATGTCTAAACCTAATGGGCAGATACACTGTATTCCTTGTCGATTTCAACTTATCAACAAAAATGTTGGTGTCAAAAAATATAAGTTTGTCACTGTAGTGACTTACTAAAAACTGCATATGCTTATTAAGCATATGTATATAATTATTTTTTCTATTTGATAATCTCTCAAAATATGGAAGATCTTTATATGTATAAAAATTACGTGTCACGTTGTTTTTCCGCGATGGACTCCTACTGAGCCGATTTTAAATTTGATTAGCACACCATGTGCAATTTGATCCAACTTGAAAGATAGGATAGCTTACATCTCAATTTATAGTCGCAATATTATTTTATTGCAAATTATTTGTCTATTATTTGACAGTCACAATTATCTGTTAGCTCTAAACAAACAGAATGCGATATCTGTTGACTGGATTGAGTAAGTATTCAATAGATGGCGCTATGTTAAAAATACAAACGTTTCATATAAGCTACAATTTAATAGCATAACCACCACGTGTTGCTGAGGCTAAGGTATAACCTAAATATATTTTGTAATAAACGAAATATAGTATAATAATTTTATAAAGAGAAGGTAGATAGGCTCCGAAACCACTGAAACGATTTCAAAAATTCTTTCACTGTTGGGAAGCTACACTATCTCCGTGTGAGATAGGCTATATTATATTATGCTTTGCTACCCGGGCGAAGCCAGGGCGGGTCGCTAGTGAAATATAAAGAATAGTTATTTATGATACAAGTGCGATAAGTTGGTTTTTACAAACGAGTAGACAAATGTAAGCCCGAGACGAAGTGGAAGGCTCACCATAGTCACGAGTTTGTAAATACCAATTTCCACACGTGTGTCATACAACGTTTTTCAACACATTTGCAAGAAAACAGTACAATATTAATATCGGATTCCTCGCTAGAACTCATTTAATATTACTTTGTTTCTTTATATCAGTTAGAAACTCGCAACAATCTTTAACGTTTCTAATATGAAAATGGCGCGAATTGCAAATGGCGCCACGTGCGCGTGGTGAAAATTTGAACTATATCTTTCATCTCATTTTCTATTTAGTATTAAAGTGTGATAAACGTATGGAGCAAAAGCGCTTCGAAGGAGGTTCGATTATTCAGCTTATATAATCTCGTAATGTGAAACTCCTTTCCTTGGTGGAATTCTTATATATTTTTTATGGAAATTTAAAATAAACCGTAAAGGATACGCACGGCGCTATACAATGGAGTATGCGGCAAAACAGGTACTTAGGTGTGAGTACCTATTTTACCGCACGTTCCGTTGTATGGTGCGTAATTTTTAACTTTCGAACAATGTATACAGGCATCGTAAATGCATTTTTTGAGGAAATTGTTGAAAAATAATTAATTATAATCGGACTCAGTGCAGAATACCAAACTAATTATGCCCCTCAGCTCTTATCGTCGCATTCGATACCTACTCTGCATAAATAACAAACAAAAAATAAACCAAGGGGATTTCTTTTATTGACTTTGGCCATTCACAACGGTCAGATTCTTTAGATATGAATACAGAATCCGATTTACACGAACGTGACTTGCATTCGCTATTTAGTAAATTAACAAATGAAATAGACTTCAACCTTGGAGGCTTATTGATAGGTCATTGAACTTAATTTTCCGTAAGGAGGTACATTGGCTCCTCGCATCATTAGTGGAATCAATAGACTGATATTTAAAAAAAATGTTTTGCGGTAATGCTCAAGCGAATGCAAGGATAATGCCCTGCCTAGAGATTCAATGCGGATGTTATTAAATTATAAATCAATCTGCCTACCCTGCGGTGTAATTACGTAACACACTAACAGTAGGAATGGGTTTCATTTTGACAGTTCAACAAAATTCTTTGCGTTATTTACGTTGTTGAGCAGACAAATTTTGCGAACATATGAAGCAATGGATTAGCAATAGGTTTCAAAATGATTCAGATTGTGATAGATAGTGTGTTACGTAATAAGGGTGCTGTTCCCAACTATGTTGGAGTCAGCTCCCAGTCTGACCGGATGTACCTGATTATCAGTATTTTACATGGAGCGACTGCTTATGCTTACCTCCACAACTGGGTAACACGATACCCCTTGGTAAGACTGGTTGTCAGACTTTTGGGCTTCTGACTACCCGTAACGACTGTCAAAGATCTAAGTACATATGAATGACAGCCGGAACCAACGGCTTACCGAGCTTTCCGAGGCACGGAGTGGTCTCGATTTGTAATGGATGGGCACCCATCCACGATCCAACCACGACCAGCGTAGCTTAAGCTTCCATCGACCCGTGCGGCTGTTATTATTTAGCCACAAGCCCCTCTACCTCTATGTAATCTAATATATAAAATTCTCGTGTCACAGTTTTCGTTGCCATACTCCTCCGAAACGGCTTAACCGATTTTGATGAAATTTTTTGTGCTTATCCGGTATCTATGAGAATCGGCCAACATCTATTTTTTTTTTTTTTTTTTTTTTTTTGGTTGGTAGGGTAGGTAGGTAGGTAGGGTAGGTAGGGTAGGTAGGTAGGGTAGGTAGGTAGGGTAGGTAGGTAGGGTACGCCGTAGATAAGTACCGCAACCCGTGCGAAGCCGGGGCGGGCAGCTAGTAAAATTATAAATGACAAAAAATATTTAAGTAATTTGTTGACAGTTAAATTGACAGCTTATGTCACTCCAAGTTGGCGCGTGTTCGTCATCTAAGTTATTGTAATGTAATTGATTTAATCCACTAATTCCATACATTACACAACATTAAATAGGTACATTGATCCTTTAAATATGACTTTAATACACGCTTAGAATTTGTTTAATCTGTTTGATATGTATTTGGTTTGTTTTTTTGTACCTGAATAACATTTAGTATAATTCTGACATTACGCGTGCATTTACGGATTAAGGCGGGTGCGGCCAATTATTATTTTGAGTTAGGTACATACAAAATTATTTCGGTATAGGTACTTTAATTTAAATATTTGATTACATGAACAAATATATACGGAAGTATCTTGTTGCCTGGTGCATTGTTATTATTCTAAATTAGAATATAGATTGACATTAATCGACATCTAACAAAAAGTGGATAAGTAGGAAGGTAAGTACTTAAATATCACAAAGGTCACTTCAAAGAGGCACATTCCTTGCTCGCATTTTTTCCATACGGCTACACAACGCAGCGACCATTTTGGGTAGGTCTCGAAGTTGGTATCACACCACCAAAACTCTAAATGCTTTAAAAACTGCAGCTAAACCAGTATTTGTGAACACCGAGTCTAAAGCCCCATATACACGATACAAGTTTCTTGCCTGTAGCTTATAATAAAATTGAAGCAACAATACTTGCATCGTTTAAGCACTTTCTAAGTTGCTTTAACTTATGGAATGCCACAGGCAATCAAAGGCTCCTATAAACAGGTGCGACACGCGATGCGAATCGCAGGTCGACTCAAAGGCTCCGCGTCTCGCGCGTAGAGTGATGCCTTTGTATCGCGTGCGAGTCGCGTCGCGTGTCGCGCCTGTTTGAAGGAGCCTTAAATCGCACCGTATAATAATCAGGCTTAATACAGACAGAAGGTAGTTTAATTACCTGCATACCCTCCACAGAAGAGCTCATTGTCATTGTAGTTGACAGGGTTGGGGAAGCCGAATCGCCACATGGAGTTGCGCGCTGGTGGGTCCATCAACCTGCCGTGACCCTCGGCTCCGCGGCGCGCGCTTCCTAACATCTGGAACACAGAAGGCAGAAAATTAACTTATGTTAAAATGCTTTAGTAGAATATTTGTATAGATAGGATAGTTGTATTTTTAATTGGAAAATCTTTCGAATTAACGTTACGATTACGTCGCGCGTTCGTGTTTCTAGGGCCTTCGGTAAAAGTTGATATGGAAGCCTGGGAAATTATGTCATACTCGTAGAACCCATGGGATTTTATAACTTTGTTCTGGGTGGCCGTAAACGTAGCGACTGTCTCCTGGGTGTTTTTGATAGCCAATAGGTGTGACAAACAAAGGGGTAACCGCATAACGCGCATTGTCTTTCATTTTGACAAATCAAAATGAAATCAAAATGATTAATTTCACATAAACCAACATAGGCATTATGAAACGCCAGAAGCTAGGTGCACGGTTCCAATTGGTCGTTCTCATGGAAAAGAGCCGGCAAGAAACTCCACGGTTACTCTTTTAAAAATACAATTACACTGGATCGCAAAAATTCCGGGTCCAAGCCAATTGGCTTTTACAATGTTTTCAAATTACAGTAAATTCGTTTGGGTAACCTAACCTAACCTAAATAACGGAATAAAGGCTCCTAAAAACAGGCGCGACGCGAACGGTGCGACGCGATTCTGGTAGAACAATTTATTTCCATGAAGTTTTCGTAAAAATTGTTCTACTAGAGTCGCGTCGCGCTGTCGCGTCGTGCCAGTCTGCGGGAGCCTTTATTCCGTTATTTAGGTTGTCGAACAAACGAATTTTTCAAGCATAATTATGTAGGTATAAGCATTGCTTTCTGTAATTTATACTTTTAAGATGTTTTTTTTTTGTTGTTGCTGTAGTGCCAACAAACCCATTTTTCTTTCTTCCTTTGTTTAGGTAGAAGTGGATTAGGAATTTCCTTAAAAATCCTTCGAATTGTGATAGAAAGTGTGTTCCGCATTGGGGTGCAGGTCCTGGATAAGTTATCCACTTACAATCTTGGTGTACAAATCAATAAAATAAGGATTTCGCAACGCACCTGTAGCAAGAATATCCAGAATGTGAGGAAAGAAGTCCCACCCGATCTAGAGCTGTGCCTCCTCAGTTCCATCTGAAAAAGAAACAGACCTTTTATTAATTTTCTTTCTTTTTACTTTCAAGAGTGGGAAATAATCCTTTCTACGAAATGTTTCCATCAGAAACAGGCTTTGTGCTTGACATCAGATCTAAGCAGGCCGGGGGAGCAAAGCTTACATATTTCGTTTAACACGCAAGGTATTGAAGTAACTGAAAACATCTTTGTTTGGTTCTGCTCACACTGTGGCTGTATTTCACGAGACTGGCCAAATTAGTAAATACTGATTTTATAGCGACATTTTATAATTATTTTCAATCCTACCCATTATTATTAAACTAGCGCACATTATAACCGTGGCCGGGCCGCAGGGCGCCTATAGGAACAGGGTGTAAAGCTCACTCATACCTCCATAGCAAAGGGGGGATCCTCCGACCAGATGGGAGGATTTTGCGTGCGTCGTCAGTATGACGCGTAGTTCGCATGTGGCGTTGTAGATGCCGCTACACGCCCGCCGCATTGCAAACATGCGCCAAAGCACATTAGGAGCGTTTCAGACAGATTCAAAATTCGAATTTGCAATGCGCTGCGACACGACGTGGCCCGCCCAAACGTGCGCGAGCCTTTAGAAACAATTTTACTTTGGGACCCATCCAGAAATCGTGAAAAAACATCAGCTGTTTATTCATTTATTTTGTCGTGTTATGCGAAAGTAATAGTAGGTATTTTTTTCGCGACGTCGGCATTGGTTCCTTTGTAAAATATCATGAGTACACATGACCCGTTTTCAGGTTTTCAGTTATTTCAATTATACCTTGTATAAGTAAATATGAAAAAACATTTGGTCAGGTATGGGTGTTGTGTTATGGCTGATGCTCGAGTCGAGAATCAGGTTTGCTCATTATTTTTATAGTATTTTTATCGTCATTTATGAGAATTGACAATTCCACAGGAAGTCACAACATGTTGGTAGACAGTTAGAATTACACCTGCCGATTCTACCTTATTTTTATTAAATAACCGTTGTTTTGCAGCGGTACAGGAATGCGACCGACTTGGTCACGTCGTAAAATTTGGTCACATCGTAAAACCTATAGATTATTATTTGTATAACAACGTTATCTACCAACACGGAGAAATTTGATAGTGTCCTGAACAGTCCTGGGGTTTTATATATATGAAATGTGATTTTATCGTTTTTTGTCAACATTAGTGTCGGCTAAACGGGGTTTTGAAGATAAAAGGCAATTTATTTTTTAGCCTCACAACGGCACAAATCGTGAATAAATTATCGTGAGATGTTAATAAAAGATTTGACAAATATGAAATGAATTATTTTCATACATTTACCTATATCTCTGATTAATAGATAGGTATAAAAGTAGGTACATATTATAATACACTATAATTTCGTTGGGATTTATGACGGAATATGTAATTAATTAGGCAGTTAAAGGATTGGTGATCAAATAATAATGTCGTACTTTCTAATAACTATATACTATACTTATACTTTCTTTCATAGTGAAAGTCTAACATGAAAGCTTCTAATTCGAATGATAAGTATTTTGTACCATTTTTAACGACTTTATAGAGGTATGAGGAACAGGGTGTAAAGTTCACTCATACTCTATAGAAAAGGGAGGATCCTCCGACCAGACGGGTGTCGTGTCTGGTAGGCAACTGCCCGACGGTTGATGTCGGGATGTTGTATATATGCTAGTTGCGCGGTAAACTCTGATTGCGCGATGCAGGATTTTGCGTGACGTCAGTCTGACGCGTAGCTCGCATGTGGCGTTGTAGATGCCGCTACATCACTCCCCCCCGGAGACCGGAGGTCGATAGTGGGCTGAGTCGTGTATCTTGCGATGCTTGCCAGGGCCAGGTGAGGTTCCAGTGAGTCGGAACCGGGTGCCGCATAGTTCACGGTGAGTCGGAACTGTCTGCGGTGGTACCCCAGTGAGTCGGGGTGGCGCTGCGTTATGCTCCAGTGCGTCGAATGTGGTACAGCGCCGAGTTGAGGCTGACTGCTGGCGTCGACCAGGAGAGGATTTGAAGGCTCTGCTTGTAGACCGGCCGATAGTGCAGTGTGCTGTGCCAAGGTTGCTGATGAGGCTGAGGGTGATGACCAGGTATGCGCGGTCGCTGCATGCTGTTGGTCAGGATACCCGTTGAAGCCGTGGGTGCTGGCTGGCTGTGTGACTCGCCGCTCGAAAGCTTGAAGGAAGTGATGATGACGTCACGCTGATGTACTTGCACGAAGGCTGCGCTGACGTTCATGTTCGGGGTCACCAGTATAGAGGTATGAGGAACAGGGTGTAAAGTTCACTCACACCTCCATAGAAAAGGGAGGATCCTCCGACCAGACGGGTGTTGTGTCTGGTGGGCAACTGCCCGACGGTTGATGTCGGGATGTTGTATATATGCTAGTTGCGCGGTAAACTCTGATTGCGCGATGCAGGATTTTGCGTGACGTCAGTCTGACGCGTAGCTCGCATGTGGCGTTGTAGATGCCGCTACAACTTCTACCTATAACCTACATAATTTTACTCTGCAAGTACAACTTTAGCCTCTAGTCCATAGGTTCTCAAAGCTGGTGATAACGTGGGCGTTTGAGACTTTCAGGGGGACAGTAGAAGACCCAGAGAAAATATGGGGACGATGAGATGGGATCTTGCACTTGACTATACATATAATATTACACGTTTAAATATTGGTAATCGTGGTCTGGCTGTTTGTGTATGTGAGTATAAATGTTTGTAAAACAGACCCACAATACAGGAGAAATTCCTAGTGTGGGGCAACATTTAAGAAAGAAGCTGTTTCAAATTCGCGACAGATGGTACTTAAGTAAAAAAATGGGGTCTCTACAAAAAAAAAATACTTACAAATGGGCGGTGGGCAAAATAAGGTGGAGAACCTATGATCAAGTCTATGGAATCGGCATCATTCGCTATCACCAAATATGAATCCTCAAAACAGTTTTTTTTTCTTATAAAATCTAGTTTAGTTTTGGCCAAGAAATGATATTTAAATAACCTTGTTTGCTCTATCAAATCAAATCAAAAGTAATGTATTCAAATTAGGCTGGGAACCAGCCCGGTAAGGACCAGGCCCGGTTCGAAGGCGCGTGGCGACCCACGCGCGCTTCAAAGAGATGTCAGCACACACTGACGGGGTCCGCTTGGGCCAATGCCTGCCAGGGTCGCGGGTTTGTCCGAAAGGGTTACCGTAGCCCTGGCACACAGGCAACTGAAGGAACACGGGTGATTTTTAGTCAGTAAAAGTCTGACACGCCCTTCCGCTCCGCCCAGAGCGAGAGAAGATATCTGATGACAGCAGTATTCGCAAAATCAAACTTATATTTATTTCAAACATTTAGATCGAAACGACGAAATAGAGAGATATGTGCTACTCCACACAAAACTGCGCTCTACTCAAAGTGCTTTTTGGGGATGGCACCCAAGTTATATAATAAGTTACCCATTTGTATAAAAGATCTTGACAGCATACACCATTTCAAAAAGGCTCTTCTTAATTTATTAGGCGAAAAAGCTTACTACACAGTCAATGAGTACCTAGAAGACAAATTGTGATTTAATTACATTTTATTTAATTTCATTAAATGTTTTATCTTTCAGTTTTGTTAAATAATTTAATTGTTTTTATATAATCTAATTTAATTTTAATGTTTTGTTATCTGATCAAAGTTATTGTTATTTTAATTAATGAATTGAACAGCTTTTTATTTAATATTTTTGCTTTTTGAGTTTAATTATTAATTTGACTGTTTTATTATTTTTACCAATTAGTCTTAAGAAATTATAATTAGAATATTTGTACGCCGTTGACGGCAAGACATAGCGCTCATTTTATTAATATTGACATCTGTACTTTGTTTTACCTATGTTCTACCAATAAAAATATTTGAATTTGAATTTGATGATTTCCCAACCAGAAAAAAAAATGGCTGAGAATCAGCACTTTTTAACGTCAAAATTACATAACATAGTCCCCCAAACCGCCCGCCCTCCAGCCTTCACCACTTCCTAGTGGTCTAGCTGGGAAGAAGTGGCGCTACAAACTCCCCAGCATTATATTTGTTTAAGCAAATCTCGTCGGCAAATGAACAATCTTCAAATATGCTAAAAATACTGTGTAAACAAGCTAAGAAGTTCGTAAAATACAAACATTGTTTTTTTTTTTTTTTAAAACGGTCTTAAGTGGCGGTTAAAAAACTTTTAAAAGGTGTGACTTGTTTTTTCTGCTTTTATTACGTTTCCTTTTAAACCTAATCGAATTTTATGGTTGAAGATAATGTCAGACAATTATGCGATTTGTGAACCACGATACGACAATTATTTAAACTTCGTATATATAGAATGTGTAACTGAATTAATGCACATTATGAAAGTAGTTTGTTCAGGATCGTAAAATGAATCGATTTTTGCCATTTTTAAAATAGGTTTTTTTTTTGCCCAAAAGAATATTAAAACTACGTAAATTACAGTCACACTTCCGCTGTACAGTTTAGTTAAAATAGACGAAGTACCTACTATGCTTGACCCTTAATTATTTGTGTGCGACTGTGTGCGTGCGTAGATTTGTAAATGTGACCACAATTTTCTCCCACAATCAGTATAACTAATTTAATATATAAACAATATTTTATACATAATAGTAAAAATTCAGTGTATGTATTATGATTATTACATAATATTCTAATTGGAGTGTTTCAGTGGTGTGCGTTAATTCCGAGACATATTATACACGTCAACTTATATTGACGTTCCTAATCTGTATACTATTAAAAAAATTCAAAGAAATATATACTTAATATCCAACAATTTCCTCACTATAGCTAGGTATAGTGAGGAAATTGTTATACTAGTGATGGGCCGGTTATGTTTTTGCGATCTCTGACTAGTCAAAGATCGCAAAAACCGTAACCGGCCCATCACTAGTATTTCGTTTAGGTGGTTTTTTTTTTTTTTTTGTAAAGATTTGATCGTTTTAAAATGCTCCTACGCACTAATTTTGCCGGTATTTACATTTATTGTCGTATTGCTGTCTCCACATTTACACACATCAAGAGTGTCTAGGGAAACAAGGTTTAAAAAAAAAAATTGCCTTATGGAAATAAAAAAAATATGTATATTTAGATTTATTAAATAAAATGTTTTCGTATATTAAAACGACGCGACTCGCGACTCTCGAAATAAAAGTTATTTTTCACTTTGTAGTGTTTTTTGGAAGTCTGTTGTTTCGTTTTTGCAAAAAAGTTTTTTTATTTTTCACTTTTTAGCTGTCGTATCTGCCCCACACGAATTCTTATACCACTACCCACTACTTGCCGTGTAAAATACAGTGAAAGGAAGTTTTATAACCTCGTCAACATATATAAAGTGTATTAAATACGTATTATTGAAGTTAACTCAAAAACTACCATAGCAAACTTAATAAAATTCATATGGCATTCAAACCCAAATAAAAAAAAAACAAAATTGGTCCACAATTGATGAAAATCTCCTCCTCCTTCTTTTAAAGTCGGTTAAAAGAAATACATAGTAACGAAGTCAAAACTGTACAATGAATATTTTGGAAAAAAAAAAGTTATTGCTACGAGATGTCAGAACGACTCTGATGCCGAAAATATAGTTTTTTTTATTATTTTTTCCCTCCGGCTGTTTGTCTGGATGTATATTCCGGATTGATGCAAAAACTGCTGAACGGATTTGAATGAAATTTGCCACGCAGATAGTTTATAACCTGGATTAAAACATAAGGTAGTTTTAATCCCGGTAATACGTTCCCATGGGATATTTTCTGACATCCACGCGGGTGAAGCCACGGGCACAAGCTAAGTTGTATTTTATATTAAATAAAGTCTGTCTTTAGTTCCCGACCGCAAACAAAAACAGTCATCGTCTCATCCAAGGTTTACTTATTCAGTTTTTCGCATGAAATTCATCAACAGGATTACCTACCACGAATTATTTGCATAGAATGGATAATGAATTGTGACCTCAACGACTCAATAACATTTTTAAATTAAACCATTTTAGCACCAAACGTGTTAAGAATAGAGTTGGGTTTCATTTTGACAGCGTCGGGAAGATGTAGTGGAAAAATGTGTGGTACAAGGCATAAGCGTTACCGGGGAAATACACTCTTGGACACCTGAATCCAGCCACCCTGCATATTTTTGTTTAGAGGTATTATATCTTTTGAAATAATGGTAGCACAAAGAAAATAAAATTTGTGGTTTCGAAGCCAATCACTCACTATCATTTTTCCAAATTTAAAATCGGAATACAAAAAAAACAGTTTCAATTGCAATAAGTCTCCTTTTTGCGTTTCACAGGGGCAAAATTTGCGTGGATTTTTTTAATAACACAATTTTTACATGAAGAAAACGTTTATTTAGGTATTTGTGATACCTCCAAGATCATTACCGATGGCCTTCATGTGGTTTGGCATGGAATTCATTAATGCCACTATGACGTGCTGTGGAATGTTCTCCCGTGCTTCCGAGATGGCAGTTTCAGCCACCTACAAAATTTCTGGAGCTGATTGGCTAGCTCGAAAACGTCTCTTCTGCTCATCCCATTAGTGTTATATTGGATTCATATCAGAGCTTTTTGCTGGCCATTGCATTACTGCGGTACTAACGTCATGCAGGTATTTTCGAACAATTCCTGCAGCGTGCTCCCTTGCATTATCATGCATAAAAATGAAATCCTGACCCACGAGCCCAGCATATGGCATCACGACGAATTTTTGACGAAAGCATCGGCCGCTATAGTGGTGGCAACGGTGGTCCCGTCACAACCTCAAGGCCAGTTTTTCCTTCGGTGGAAATTCCGCCCCAGATTGTCCATGCATGACCTACCGCCATAACTCACCTTCTCTTCCATACAACATTGCTGAAAACTTTCTCCCTGTTTTCGGTAGACTTTATTACCTTCATCATTGCCAGACAGCATAATCTTGGTTACATCCGTAAAAAAAACCTGGCTCCATTGACCATTGGCTGGCATGTGAGGTTCCAAGCCACGTTCTTTAAATCTCCTTTCAACAGTTCGAGCGCAAACAGTCAGTCCATGAAAGTCTCGAAGCTGTTCCTGGACCTGTACTGAGGTCAGGTGACGATTACGCAGACTGGTGGTAAAGATTAACCGATCTTGTCGTGCTGTCGTGACCCGGTTTCGCGGTCCTCCTGGACGGCGCACGAAGCCGCAATTTTCCAGGTATCGATGGTAAATTGTTTTAATGGCAGAACGACTTACATGAAGTTGTGCACTTGACATTTTGCAGACTAAGCCCAGACTGAAGAAGATCCATGGCTTGCGCGGCTACTTCAGCTGCAGTATCCATAATTTGAACTTCAGAATGGATTCAAAAATAAGGAAAAACAATTTCGATACATTTTTTAAGCAAATCAAAACTATTAACGAAATAACTATTGACTTATACATGCTTTAATCACAGCTTGTTGCTTCTTTAAGAGTGACCAAACTCCGATTTTCTTCTCTTCTCTTCAAATTCGTGAATTCAAATTTGGAACAACGATTATACCGAAATTATGGCCAGTATGTGAGCTTCAAAACTACATAAAAACTGTTTCTCTGGCTTTAAATTTCAACACAAACATTATTTTGATGTTTTAGCCCTATAAACATAAAAATGCACGGTGGTTCGATTTAGGAGTCCGGGAGTGTATCTGGTTTTTCTTCTTTGCTGTTGCTACGTATTAAAGATACAAGAAAATGCGCGAAACAGAGAGTAGAGTTGTGATGCACAATGTATGTTGTCGAACTGTCAAAACGAAAGCGATTGTTTTTGAGCGTGCTTGACCCTGGGTCCTAACCAAAAGCGACTGTCGCGCGAATACGCGATCGTTTATCTTAAAAATTACGTACGCACATACGCGACTTGATTGACCGCGTAAGTATAATATTCATATAAAAGAGCGCGACGAACATTTTCTATTTTCTTCTTTTCTAGTCAATGGAGCTGATGCTTTTCACTATAACTTTAAACTACCGGTAGTTTAAAGCTTCACCTGCTAAAGTTTATGACTCACACCATGCTCTGAACTTAGGGCGTTGACATGCCAGGATTGTTTGTAGGCGTGTAGGTCAAGATCCTCGCGGCCTTGACAGCTGGCTTAGATGCGTGTGCGCATTTATTGGCGATTTGCTCATTATGTCAGCGGGGTGTCCACTATCATACATCTACACATATTAATTTATTATTGTTGAATGAATAGTGATTTAATTATGAGTAGATTAAGATTTAAATGCTTAATTTAATCAGCAAATTATAACGGTACCTATCTACTGTCAAATTATATTCTATCTTTTAATTACCGATGAGTGTAGGGTTTAGGATACAATAGTCTTAATATACCAGCTATTCAATACTTGTCATCATCTTTCTCTTATTTGTGGTAGGCGCAATATGTCTTTTTTTTTCATACTTCTCTATCAGTCGTCATCTCGATAGTCACCCCCCTTTCTTACCATATCATCTTTCACACAGTCCATCCATCGTTCCTTCGGTCGTCCCCTACTCTTATAGCGATCCACATTCACACTCAAAACTTTCCTCACGACATTTTCCTCATTCCTCCGCATCACATGCTCATACCACGACAAACGATTTCCGCACAACTTTTCAGTCACCGGTGCTACTTTCAGACTTCCTCTTATGGACTCATTTCTCATTCTATCCATTCCTGTAACGCCACACATCCCTCTTAGCATACTAATCTCAGCAGCATGCAATTGCCTTTCATTCTTCCCTTTTGTGGCCCAACATTCTGATCCATACAAGACAGGTCTAACCTATTATACAGGGTGTAATTTTAAATACCATCAACCTCTTAAGGGGTCATTGTACTCATCATTGGAACATCTTTTACCAAACCTAAAACAGCGAAAAAAACCAGCTGTTCCCTACAATTATGTTCGCATAAAGGCTCCTATCCATCGCTCGTCACACGACGAGCGGCGCGCGGCGCCATTGTGTCGCGGGCGATTCGCATCGCGTGTCGCGCCTGTGTTTAGGAGCCTTATCTCGTCAAAATGTAGGGAACAGCCTATTTTTTTTCACGGTGTCAGGTTTGGTTCCATAGTAAAAGACGTTTCATAATGATGAGTACAATGATCCCTTAAGAGGTTGATGGTATTTAAAATTACACCCTGTATAATAAAATATATTCAATACTATAGGTAGTTAGTTCGGTATAATGATTGATTGGTTGGTTAGCAGGTACTGTAAATTCAGTTGTTCTTCAAAATCATCACATAAACCACCTTATCTGGACAGGTAGGACTGGATAGGTAGTTGTAGATGGATAGGGAATCCATCTTGTTACAATTTAAAAGCAGCTGAACAATTTTATCGCATCCAAAACATCGGGATTGGATTTTTAGGCCGCGTTCTAACCAAAGCGATTGTCACGCGAACACGCGACCGTCGCGTTCATTTTGTTCGGAAAGCCTGAACGCGTGGTCGCGCTGACAGAAGACACCTTCCGGTTGTTCGAATGAACGCGACGATCGCATATTCGCGCGTTCGACCGCTTTGGTTAGGAGGCGGGGTTAGCCTGAGTAAGACCGGAATTGCTTTATTTATAATTGCTGGAATTATATATCTAGGAAAAAGAATAAGTAGATAAGATAAAAATGCAAAAATATCAATAAACAAGAAATACACTTAAGTAAATCTCTACTAAATGGAGGAACAAAAAAGTAAACAGAAAAAAATAAGTTATAAAATGTTTCACTTGCAAATGTCAGTGAAAAGGGCAAGCAGTAACATTATTAGTATTTTATTGTAAACTTAAATTGTTATATCTTGTTTATACTGTACCTAGACCGGCGGGGTAATTACGTAACACACTAACAGTAGGGTTTCATTTTGACAGTTCAACAACATTCATTGCGTTATTTACGTCGTTGAGCAGACACATTTTTCGAACATATGAAGCAGTGGTTTAGCAATAGGCTTAAAAATGATTCAGATTGTGATAGATCGTGTGTTACGTAATTAGGGTGCTGGTACCTGGACCTAGACTGTTGGTAGATACCTGTCTTTTTAGTATCGTCTTCATGTTCTATGAATCGTATCTGTAAACTATTTTTGGAATGAAGTTCCGTATCGCTCGGTAGAGACTTGGCGGATGGGGGCTAGGCGAAAAAAGTGTAAGAATTTTCCGTCACGAGTTTCCGTCACAACCCTTTTATTTGTTTGTTTGGTTGAACGTGAACCTCAAGAACTACAAGTTGGAATTTAAAAAATCTGTTTGTGTTGCATAGTCCATTTATCGAGGAAGGCTTTAGGCTATATAACATCACGCTAAGACCAATAGGAACGGACCATAAATGAAAAATGTTGCAAATACGGGAAAAAATTATTCCTTTTGAGAGATTCCGTTGCGTGCGCTGCGTAAACGGTTAAAGTTACGCAAAAATCATGTATGGAGGAATTTTTTCTCTTTAAAAGTTCAAAAAAAAAGTCCGCCACAGCATATATCTATCTTTTAAGATTGACTCAATATAACACCTTTTTATGGTAATCAAATTAGTTTTATGGATGTTCTAAATATAGTACGAAAGGAACTTCGTTCCAACCGAGTGTTCCACGACACGCACGCATTTTTTTAAAGAAAAAAAGATTTCCTAAATAATAATTGTCAATTTCACCATAATTGTATACCAATTTTTTTTATTCTGCTGTAGATATGTTACTAGTGCATACGTCGTTGGAGTAACATTCAAATAAATAAATTACTTTAATTGGTGTGTAAAAATGCGTGTGCAGTATGACCACAGAACATATAGTAATTATTCTGAGGTCATACCTACTGCACACGCATTTTTCCTATTGAAACAGCAAGATAAAGGAGGTTTTCTAAAACCACGTAGAAAAATCATTAAGGGAAGCTGATTTTCGAAACCATATAGTTTCTGCTATAAACATATTATTGCCTCATTAATAAGATATAGTACGAATCAAACTTAATGGCGGCTCGGAACATGAGTCGAGTCGCTGCGCACTAACCAATTCACGTGTCAGCGGGGGTGAGGGTTGAGGTACTGCGCAGCGAGTAGCGCACTACACAGCCGCCATTATGTTTGAATCGTACTGTACTTAAAATTAGTTTTCAATATTAAATAAGCAATTAAAAAATATCATCAAAATTAATTCGACGATGTTCATAAGTTTTTCTCATTATCCTTTCAGAAAGTAATTGGACGTTTATCCGTTGAGAAATTAACATAATGACGGGTAATGAGTATCTCACATTGATTAATATCCTACGAGATGGCAGAATTACACATCAAATTTTATGTAAGTACCTACTGACAACAAATATCGGGTCATTGTTCGTGATACTCACTTGTTGAGGTGTGCAAGTTTGTCATGTCTTGGTGCCTACCACTGTCCGTCTGGTGAGAATAGTAAAGTATTTGTGGTTCTCGTCATTGTACTATTTCAAGTGTAAAGTAATGACAAATGATAAATGATTTTATTTCTGTAAGTAGGTTTGTACAAACACTTTTACACGTCAATCATATTTTTTTAACTAGATATGGTCGGCATTTCCTATCTGAGTACTCTGAGAAGAAAGGCCGAAACAAACTCAGAGGTCACCGTCTCTTTTCAAGTCCAGACATAATCTTGGTCAGATCATGCGAAGACCATGTAGATTGGTATATGATATGGTCTTTTGAGGAAAGAAACACAGATTGAGTGGACCTGTCCAGTCAGTGTCAATGTAATTTCTTTAACCATATCTTAAAACAGTCAGTGAAACTGTGACAAGGGTGGATCCAGGAATTATTTCTGGAAGGGCCACATGAGCCTTAGAGGTAAGAATGTCCCCCCCATAATATTGTACTATGCTATGGCTTTTTAGGATTAGGTCATTCTTTTTCAACGAAATAAAGTACTAACATGAATAATTATACGCAATTGACAGATTTGACAGATTGCATCCTGAGAAAGGATATGGCAACTTTTTGTCTCAAAAATAATACCAAAGGATATAGAATAATACAGGGGATGAAATATTGTTTTTTAAATAAGAAAAAAGTCAGAAAGCTCTTTAATAAAAAATGGCGTTGGACCCTAAACACGGTACTTTATGTCCATAACAAATCACAGAGAAGATTCAATAAATAAATGAGGTCGATAATATACTTATTATAGCATGCTTACGACGTATGTGAGCTCAAATGTTCTTATAAACAACTTCCAACGTACTAAGTGTTCAATATGATTTAACTAAGACTACGACAAAATACACTTATAATTTTTTGGTTATTCAGCAGTTGTATAGGTATAATGCTTTAGTAAAATCAGTACTCTTTTATAATACTTACCCGAGGAAGCTATTAAGAACAAACTATCTCAAAAGATGCCTGATTAAGTATAAAAAATATCAAGGGTAAAGTCTTTAAAAGCGCGCTTGTAAACTTTTATTGTTATAAATATTTTCCTAGGAGTTCATATATAAATTTATCTTTAGGAGTTTTTTTAGTTTATACGTTATTTTAGTTCAAATAATCTGTATAATTATATGCCTTTATAAGAGGCCCCTTAATCAGGAGACTTATAAACCTTTTATAATGCTGTTGTTCTTATATGTGATTTTGTACAAGACTATTTTGCTAACATTTTGACACCATATTGTCAGACCCCGGTGCCATCATTCTCATGACTGCTGTCACTGCCGCCGTTATGTGGCGGCCACCGCTCTTCTAGAAAACCTTATGGTCTAAAGAAACAAGGTCTGGCATTCCGGGAGTAACACATGCCTACGTCACTATCCAGTTGCCACTTTATTGCAACAAAACACGAATTATGGAAACATTTTCAGTCACAATTCTGTTAAAAAATATATATATTTTAAATTGTCGTTTCGTTTTTCTAATCAAATGAAACAATTCAATTTAAACATATACCAACGTAATCGGTAGTTAAAACCTCTTTGTTTTATCTGATTCGCACAGGTAATAAAGGCGATTGGGGAGTTATTATTATACACTACGGTAACACAGCGGTGATGACGTAGGCTTGTGTCTCCCACGTGACCACTGTGTCTCGAAATGCTATACCTGGTGAAGTATATTTTTATACAATGGGAAACCTTAGCTTTATTCAATAAAAACGTTAAAGCTACAGTTCAAACGTTTGCACTAGGATTTCTTCGATATCGTTGTGTGTAAATCATTTCACTGCGTGTATTTCGTCAATGATTGTCTTATTATCAGAGATCGGAAATTCGGGTGCATATTCACCTAAAATTGAGATGTTGGCTAATATGGAATGCGCTTTTATACCGAAAACATTCCGCTAACGTCAGATTTCAGTGACCAAACCGGACCAAATCCGATTATTTCCGATGATTTTAAATCCGAATATTTATTTTTATTTTTTATGTTTTATTTTTCAAGTGTTTTAATTTTTTTTTTTTTGTTAATGCTGAATTGTAATTTTAATGTAATTTTAATTTATAACGCATGTTTTGTCTGTTCTTTTTCTATGGACCATGGTCTGAAAATAAAGCATATTATTATTATTATTATTATATAGCGATTGAAAGATAGTGATTAAAATCGTTGTAGCCGAGGTAATGGGTCAATCCGCGGAATTCCATTATTGGCGAATATATGCTAATAATAAATTAAATATCAAAACTTCATTTTTTTTTTTATTTACATTACGTTTCTTACATGTTTTTACGTAAGGCGCCAGTATCATAAATAGTATACTCCCTTTATTTAATGTATTATTTAAATAAACACGCACCTAACGTCATTACCACTTGCAAAAATAAAACGAGTATTAAACTTCCACAATTACTTCCAAAAAATTGCCAATGTACTTTCCGTTTTTATATTCATTTTTTGAAATTACACATTATCTAGATTAACATAATAAACCATGGAGTGATTTGATAACTAATAACATATAATAATAAATAAATAAAATGTTGTTACGGAAATACGTCAACACCGTCTCGGCATCGTCAAACTTGTATTTCTCGAATGTTCCAACTACCTACAACGATAGCGACGCCACCCCTCCTTTCCTCAGTCTCTTCTACGAAACGGAGCGCACCGCACGTTGTCAATTTTATTCACGCAGTGTAAAATTTTTCGAGTTTCATAAGCTTGTGGACAGTTTTTCAAGTATTTAAATCATCACCGATAACGGAAAACATCAGGTAAGCATCAATACTAAATCTTTTTAAAATATTCACGATTGTGCGTTTTATGTACAAGGTCTAAAAAATGGCTGGATCGAGCGCTTTGCAGTGTGGTATTTATAAAAAAAAAATCTTTAGAAGTCATTTCGTCATAACCATCCTCGTCATTACCATTTGTTCTGTGTTAATGGTAATGATACAGTGTGAATGGTAATGACATACTGTGTGTTTATCTCATATGAATTCTGATTACAATTATAATATGTGATGTTTGCTTTAAAAAAATATTGGAATTGATCAAAACTTGCTGATTTAAAATAATGTATCATGTAAGGTAAGCTAGTGATGCGACATACGGGCAAGTTAGTGGTGTGAGGGTAATAGCTATTAACCAGCCATTAACAAGTTTATAACTCGAAAAGTATATTTATTTCTAGTTTATATTGCTTAAAAAGCGTTTAGTAACGCGTTTGTGCAAGCGTAGTGTGAAGAACAACGATTTGAAGAAGGTAACTGGCAGCGGATGGATGCAGGCTGCCCAAGACCGGGATGATTGGCGATCTCTGGGGGAGGCCTAAGTTCAGCAGTGAACAACAACAAGCTGATATGATGATGATGTAATATTGGTGTAAGTAAATTTTGTTTATTTTTTAGATAAATCATGGACAGAAAAAAGAAATCCAAGGAAATTATACGGTTGGAGAAACAAAAGATTGCTAGAAGAAAGAGATACGCTGAAATCAAGGAAGATCCAGTTCTCTACGAGTTGGAAAAAGAAAGAGAAAAAAAAAGATATCAGAAAAGAAAGGATGAGAAAAAAATTAAAAGTGTGAATGAAGAATCGCCTCGCGATCAGCGGGAAAAACGGAAGAAATGGCGCGAAGCTTCCAGGAAATACAGACAAAAAAAGAAAGAAGAGTCTAAAAAACAGCCAGTGGTTCCTGAGGTAGTGACTATTGATGCAACTATTAATGACTGCAATGAAATAGAGGTAAAGTGTGGAGATCCATTAAAATTAAACGAATTTCCTAAAGCTGAGGTAAAACTCCGAAGAATTAGATACATAGAACAGAAGAAAAGAAAGTCCCTTATAGGAATAATTAAGAAGCTTAAAAAGGAGAACAATTTATTGAAATTAAAGCTTAATATGTACAGGAGAGAAAAAAAGAATAACGAAACTAATAAAGAAGGGTCAGCTGAAAAAGTAAAAAGAGTGATAAATAAAGTAAAGACTAAAGAAGAGACTCCAATTCGACAGTTGGTACAAAAAGTGCGCAAATTTTATCTTGATGACTTAAACAGCACAATGGGAGCAGGAAAAAAAGAGTATATAACAAGATTTAAAGTACAAAAGCAAAAACGCTACATGACCAGCACACAAAAAGTATTGCATCAAAAGTTCATGACTCAATATCAAGTAAAAGTTAGCTATAGCTTTTTTTGTAAGCATAGACCGTTTTGGGTGTTGACTCCTAAAAGTGCCCAAAGAGACACATGCAAGTGTATTGTCCACGAAAATATTGATCTCATGACCAAAGCTCTGAAGATATCGTCTATAATAGACGAGTCAAACTGCGATGCATTAATTAAGAGTATGTGTTGTTCTATATACGAAGAGAAATGTCTGAGACGAGAATGTCAGTCCTGTAAAGATAAGTTAGTACGGCTGAAGGAATTTTCTGATGATCAAGACATTACTTACTGTAAATGGATACGTGCAAGAGAAACAATTAAAACAAAGAAAGGCCAAAAAGTTGTAACAATAATGAAAAAAGAGGAGGTAATAGCCAAGCCAAGAGAAATAATTAATGCTTTGATTGCAAGTGTACCAGCACTTTTTAAACATATTTACAAAATCCATAATCAATATATCAGCATGAAAAAATTAAAGGATTCGATGCCTGTAAACTGTGCTGTAATTCACGCAGACTTTTCTGAAAACTATGGATTAAAATTTAATAAAGAAATACAATCCATGCATTTTGGTGGAAGTCGAAAAGAAGTTAGCCTTCACACAGCCATAATATACAGTTTTGATTTTGGAACTAGTTCAACAAAACCAAAATCTTTTTGTACAACGAGTTCTTGTTTGAGACATGATGCTCCAGCAGTTTGGGCACACTTCATTCCTTTGATACGAACAGCTATTAGAGATAACCCATTTATAGATACCTTACATATTCAAACTGATTCCCCGATTTCCCAGTATAGGAATAAATACATATTTTATATGATTCCACAAATTCACAAAGAATTCCCACAAATAAACATCATAACGTGGAACTATACTGAAGCCGGTCACGGCAAGGGCGCTGCCGATGGTGTGGGGGGAACAATAAAGAGAACAGTTGATTCCTGCGTCAATCATGGTATTGATGTAGGCAACTATGACCAATTTATGCATGTGTGCCGAGAAAATATAACCAATGTGACCATGATTGATGTAACGGAAGAGAGCATCAGAGAGATAGAGAAGAAAATCCCAGAGAACTTACAGCCATTTAGAGGGACACTAGAAGTCCACCAAGTGTTGTGGAAAAAAGGAATCCCAAATTTAACATTTCGAAATGCAAGCTGCTTCGAATGTGATTGCGGAATCACATGCACCCATGGGAAACACATTGGTTTTTTGAAAATAACAGAAAGTTTGAGCTCTTCTCCTATTGCTGATACTGAAGTGGTACCCCTCATAGCTACAAAGAGACATTATGGCAATGAAGTATTCGCAAATATTACCAATACGCTGCAGACGTCCAAATCAACTGTAGCAGATAATATTTGTGTTGCTGGACCTTCTAATATAAAGATTTTATCGAATAAAAGAATTATAATTAAAAAACCCAGAAACTAATATTCTCGATAATATTGATTGTTAAAGATTAGTTGACAATTTTGCAAATTTTGTTTAGGCTACATATGTATAATTTTTTTAATTCCTTAAATCAAAGTGGGTTTCATCAAAAAAAATATTTTACTGAGCTTTAACGATTGTTCCTAACTTGTTTTATAACTAAACGTAGTTTAAGTAAACTAGTTGTACGAATGAGTAAATTTCCAAAGAATTATCCAAAAATCATTTAATCAGTGAAGAATTATGGTTCTAGATTTTTTTTTTATTTGTTTTTATGCCATTCGGTGCTTTTGGTTGTTTTTATGCTCTTAACTTTAACTTACTTATCAATACATTCATATCAATCGTTGATTTGTGATTTTTTATTATGATTATAGTGATTGAATCAAGCAGTAACATGTGTTATTCATTCTTTTTCATCATTCCCATTAACTTATCGTCATTACTGTTAAAGAAAAGTCATTACCATACTATAGACGTCATTACCATTTCAATTAAATAACTTTAAAAATCAATAACTTCTGATTCGCTCGTTGAATTTTAGTGCCTTCAGTATTTTCGTAAAGGTTATTAAAAAGTCTTTATATTTAATACATTTAGCAAGCATTTCTGATCAGTTAAAAAAAAAAAACAAAATAAATAAGAAAGAATCAAAACGGCGGATCCACCCTAATGTTTACGCCCAATCAGGATATATTACTTAAGTTAATAAAAATAGTTATTTTAATTTTGTTTTTTTTTTGTGTTAACTCACACACCTCCTCTTACACCCTACATAAATATATTTGCATCGGGGGTTAAAACATTGATTTGAAATAAATATGCAACTGATTGTTTTACAACACAAATATTTTAAGAAACCGCTTCCATACTTTCATAGCTAAAACATAACTTTAGGTAAATACGCATCCAAATATCCGATCTCTGCTTATTATATATCTGCTTAGCCTTTTCCCAACTATATTGGGTCGACTTCCAGTCTAACTGGATGCAGCTGAATACCGGTATTTTACATGGAGCGACTGCCTATCTGACCTGCACAACCCAGTTACTGGGTAACGATACCCTTTGGCAAGACTGATAGTCAGACTTTCGGGGTTTCAACTATCCGTAACCACTGTCAAAGATCTACGAATGACAGCTGGTACCAAGTGCTTAACGTGCTTTCCGAGGCATGTACAATGATTGCCTTAAAAACCATAAAATATAGCAATAATTACATTTAACATAAACACTTACACTGAGGTACTGTAGAGGTTATCTGCATGTGTCAACCTTATGTTGACTGGCTGGTAATTATATTATCGATGGTGACTCTCGAACAGTCAAGCAAGTTTGAAATAAGGTTTAGAAGGAAAAGTGATGGTAGTTTGTTTAAGAAAGTAGATAGGCAGGGCTAGGGCCTGTCAATGTAATTAGGAATATTCCTTGATAAAATATAATAATATAGTTAAATATTAAATATAGTTTCCTTTCTCATACGCCCCCACTTTCATATATTGAGAAAGGTATAACAGTACTTACACGAAATATCTTTCTGTATAGTTTTTTTTTTATTCGGCAATTATACATCGTGTTACTCAACGACTTTGTAACACCGTGTTGCGACCATCATCATCATTTTATTGCTTCAGGACATACAATTCGGTAATTATAATGTCATTACCATTGATGTGTCAATTAAAACATGCTTTCGACTGTACTCGGTGCCTTTAAGTTCTTCGAATCGGTTTTTAAGAAACGCAATAACAACTGTCGTTATTACCACCTCTAAACGACTTCGACTGCCTCTTTGGTCCAGTGGTCCTGGGTTCGATTCCCGGGTCGGACAAAGTGTTATTGGGTTTTTCCAACTGGAATTTTTCAGTAGCAGCCCGGAGTCTGGATTTGTGCCCGGTTGATGGCAATAGGCTCGCTCCCTATTACATGGGATTTAAAAATAACCGGTGAAATGTAGGTGTACTATAGGTACCCCTCTGCCTTACCCTTTGGGAAATATAGGCGTGATGTTATGCTATGTTTACTTAAATAAAAACATCTGAACCATGGATTGATGTCATACATGGTTGTTTTACGATAAAAGTGATAGTTCTTGTTCTATTTTCATTTAGCAATGTTCTTTAATTGCAAGCAATGAAAGTATGTTGGGAAACATCATAAAATAATGCCTATATTTCCCGACAGGTTAAGCAGAGGAGCACCTATAGTCTACCCAAATTTCGCCAGTTATATTAACAGGGGCCTATTTACTTATTATTTATTTTATTTTAGGGGCCTATTGTTACAGGGGTGGAGCCTATTGCTATCAACCTGGCACAAATCCAGACTCCGGTCTGCTACTGAGAAATTCCAGATGGAAAAATCCAATAACACTTTGCTCGACCTGGGAATCGAACCCAGGACCTCATGCTCAGCGGTAGTGCTTGCGACCAATTGACTAACGAGGCGGTCAAATAGGCAGAGGCAGATTAAATAAAGTTACTAAGGCTCATTTGCACCGCCAATACCCTTAACACGTTTAGCGCTAAACGAATTTTAAACATCATTCTGTCTCTGTCATCTTCAAATACTTGACAGAAACAAAATGAGGTTTTAAATTCGTTTAGCGTTAAACGTGTTTAGTGATCTGTGGTGCAAGTGAGCCTTAGTTTCAATTGCTTACTTACTTATTTAAAAAAGAAACATAATAACTATGTTCCATTACTTACGTCTACATAATTCCACGTAACAACGCTTTATCTTTTCAATATCATTATCTGAGAAATTTTACCTTATTTACTAGGTAGGGTTCGCGCCAAATTAATGAAGATCACGATTCGACCATCCATTCTGTAAAGTTTTATCGCTTACAGACCAAAAGAAATTGTAGTCCATTTATCTTGCCGTTTTATATCGTAACCACTGAAGGAACTATGTGATTTACCAACTTTACAGCGTACAGCGTTCAATAATTTAAATACTTATTTAGAGATATGAGGAACAGGGTTTAAAGCTCACTCATACTCTATTGAAAAGGGAGGATCCTCCGACCAGGTGGGTGTTGTGTCTGGTGGGCAACTGCTCATTGCAAGTGCTCATTTTGAGAAGTGCTATTTTGAGAAATGCTCATTTTGAGAAGTGCTATTTTGAGAAGTGCTATTTTAAGAAGTGCACATTTTGCGAAGTGCACTTTTTGCGAGGTACACATTTTGGGTCAAGTGCACCTTTTACGAAGTGCACATTCTGTGTCAAATCCCCGTACGAGCTTCGATTCTTTTTTATGAGTTCTCAGAGACAAGCATTGCTTTTATTTAATTATTTTATTAGAAATCAAGTCACGTCTCTTTGTATCGAATGACACTCGGCCGATGCACCTTGGAAACTATTCTGTAGTTCAAGTCACCCGAAAATGTGGTTGTTTGTTCTGGGCCCTATTTAATATAACTGACAATGCGACATATTTGTCAAGAAATTACATGTTTATGACAGGTCCTGTTTAATAGCAGAAAACTATGCATTCACATAATTCGCACCTATAAAGACAAACCGTTACTAAACGAAAATATAAAATTTTACACAGGAACTTAAATAAAACGAAATACACGGCTTTTTCGCAATAGAATTTAAGGTTATGGAGCTTTGGGCCATCTTTTGAGGTCATAATGATGGATATTTATTTACACTGTAACATAAGTTCTATTGCGAAAAAGTCGTGCATTTTTTTTATTTAAGTTCCTGTGTAAAATTTTATAATTTCGTTTAGTAACGGTTTGTCTTTAAAGGTGCGAATTATATTAACATTTTATATCACTTATAAGTACTAATTTAGGTAACCTACATAACATTTTACTATTGAAAAAACTTTCATTGACTGGCATGTGCCCTGGCTGCTGAGAGTACGTCATGTTCACTCAATTGTCTCGCTGATGGTGGCGTGTGTGTTGGATCATTTAGTTCCCTTCAAAATGGTTGAGCTGAAGGGTGCTGATCCATGCATGAATGGTTTCTTTTTGCTGTAAGTACTCTAGACGCTTTTAACGACGTGAAAATTCGTAAAATATTATCGGTAATTTTTATTGATAAGAGGCCAGTAATGTATGAGTACCTAATGAAAAAAATCAAATTAATTAAATTTGTTTGTGGCTTCAAACTGAAAGCATTTATTTCAATTAAACCATGATTTTACATTCGAATTGTAAAGGGGTCGGTCAGTCTGAAAGATAGAAGCTAGTTAGTCACCCATGCCAAAGCGTAGTAGGGCAACTATGGAGAAGAACAGGCAAGAAACTCACAATAACAGCTTTACTTTACAAGTCAGTGTGCTATTTTGTATAAAACTATACCTAGGGTAGGTATTGTTTTTTGAAGCTTCGCCGTAGTCTGGTAACAAGGGCCCCCAACAAATTTCGATACTGGGCCCCTTCAGGACAGCTACGCCACTGGTTATGGCATAAAAATACCTAACAATAATCCTTTTCCCTTTCAGATCACAGAGAATCCAAACAGTAGTATAAGTAAAGAAAACTTTAATATAGAAACGTCACGGTTGGCGCAGTGGTTAAGCGATTGACTGCTGCGCTGCGTGTCGCGGGTTCGATTCCCGCACGGAACAAATATTTGTATGACCTACAAGTAGTTGTTCCGGGTCTGGCTGTTTGTGTATGTGAGTTTGAATGTTTGTAAACGCACCCAGAATACAGGAGAAATTCCTAGAGTGAGGCAAAATTAAAAAAAAAAAATATCACTGAAGCAATTTCTTTCTACAAAAATACTTTTTAGCTACAAAAGACCTTTCCATTCCTCGCAACATCATTATCATTCTCCTGCATATCCCAATTTAATTGGGTTCGGCGTAACTTATTTTTCGGTGGTCACCCCTTTCTAGCCATACCATCTTTCACACAGTCCATCCATCGCTTCTTTTGGTCTTCTTCTACTCTTATGTCCATATTCATAGATACTCAAAACTTTCCCCACGACATTTACCTCATTACGTTTTCCTCCACCTATCCATTCCACACCTTACTCGATATAAATAACCATAAGCCGTGGGGTGCGCGCACGACCTCTATTCGCCGAATCTTCTAGTCGTACGAAAGCAGGCTTACGAGCACCCCTACGTCGCCTTACGGGTCAATATAACAATCTCTTTCAAAATATTGACATCTTCGCTTTTCCAACTGGCAGATTTAGGGGCCTTGTTCGCGAAACTGTTTTGGATATTGCTCCGTAATATTTAACTCTCAGACTGTGCTTTTATAATTTCTTGTTTTTCTTTTTTATTTGCATGCCTGTTTAATTTTATCATTAACACATTATGTATTTTTCAAATTGTAAGCGCACATCGTATTAATTTTATAACTTGTTTTTATAATATGTGGAAACTGTCGTGGGTTATACATTTACTTACTCTGTAGCACATTTTTTTTTTGTAATACTTTAATGTGTAACTGTTTATTTTCCCAAATAAATAAAAATAAAAATAAACAGCTATCTGATTGATTAATTAACAACCTCTTAATGAAGGGACACTTTAAATGGTTTCAGATCCCCGATCATATGCTTTCGAGACAATAACAATATATTCATGGCAACAAACAATTGTCAGTCGACGATAAAGTCATCAAGTTAATTGTTAATTTTAATTAAAACATATACAACTAGTGAGCAGAAACTGTGTAATTACAAAGAATTGCTTTAAAAATTCACATTGACCTACATACTGGGAAATACAAAGTATTTCAGAGGAATTTACTTGAGTCGTTGAGTTTTATGGTGAATATTATGTTAACATATTAATTGTTACTTATTAGTCTTTACATGCATTAGGTGTAATTTTTTTTTTGTGATTTTGGTGCTGTAGGAGTCGTCAAAGATAAGATACAGACAAATTATAGTGTAACAGCTTATTATTAATCAAATTAAATATTATTAAGTATTAGTATTGTATAAATATCCTATAGATACAGTTACCAGCAGGTCAGGCTACACGAAACTGTAAAATTTCTCCAAACGATTTTAAACCTTAAAATATTGAAATTTAAGTTCAAATCGAATGAGAAAATCTGACAGTTTCTGGTACCTTGATGTGCTGCCGACTGTACCTAGTCCTACCCCTCTTAAACTACGGTTTTCTAGAAGAACGGTGGCCGCCACATAACGGCCGCAGTGACCGCTGTCATAAAAGTGATGGCTCCGGGGTTTGACTTTACGTTCGGTGTCAAAAAACTCTCTCTAGGGAAAGACACCAACTTCCTTTCATAAATAATGTTTCAGTGACGTCATTCGAAGGTAAATGGCGGACGCTAAGTGGCGGCCGCCGCAGTCTTAAGAAACCTTAGCTTTAGTTTCAACTTTCAAGTATGTAGCAACCTATATATTTTTACCTGTAGACCTCAAATAAAACTACGTACCTAGCATTTGGATAAGATATTCCAGTAAAATAAAACTACGTACTTAGTAGTTGGACAAGATCTTCCAGTAAAATAAAACTACGTAATTAGCATTTGGATAAGATGTTCCAGTAAAATAAAACTACGTACTTAGTATTTGGATAAGATGTTCCAGTAAAATAAAACTACGTAATTAGCATTTGGATAAGATGTTCCAGTAAAATAAAACTACGTACTTAGTATTTGGATAAGATGTTCCAGTAAAATAAATCTACGTACTTAGTATTTGGATAAGATGTTCCAGTAAATTGCGTTGAATGTTTGTGACAATTTAATAACAGTTTCATACAAAGTACTTAGTGAACAATTTTATTGATACCTACACTGCTCAATAAAAGGAATAAACGGTGCGTTTTTTATGCTCTCGGAGACGTTAATTTGCGACTGCAAAAAGAGTGCTTTATCAACATTTTGACAACATTATTTAGTATTGACAAGTTGATAACCGAAGCTAATTCGCGTAAGACACTTAAAGTCAGATATATTTTGTGTATTTTGTGTGGGTTTCTAACTTTTTTCTTTGTGGGTAAATTCCCCCGCAGAATGGTTGTAAAAATGCCCTTAACGAAGCCATAAGTCACGTCTAGTTCCAGCCGTTATTATGATATTTTTTTTGTACTGGACCATACCCGGAAATCTTCTGCGGGGTAATTACGTAACACACTAACAGTAGGAATGGGTTTCATTTTGACAATTCAACAACATTCATAGCGTTATTTACGTTGTTGAGCAGATACATTTTTCAAACATATGAAGCAATGGATTAGCAATAGGTATCAAAATTATTCAGATTGTGATAGATAGTATGTTACGTAATTAGGGTGCTGGTTACGGACATATTAAAGATGAAAGTACCAACTATTTTTGACTTTTTCTTACGAAACCTATAATAAGCTCATGTTTTGCGTGCGTTACATTGCGCACTACCGTAAACAGCAAATTTTCACACCAAAAATAAAAGTGTTTTTTTTCACAACGTTACATAATTTGACGGTTTCGTTAAGGGCTTTGTTACGTATCCTGTATATCAGACCAAAACTGTGGTATTTCTCCATCTACCTGATACTGAGGGTGCAAGATTTGGAATTTAGGTGTCGAGGTAACTACCATATTAACACGTTCGCGTGAGCAACCTCATCTCTGAATGTTTGTACTGCTGTGCACATTTTTCTCATACAAAATTAAGCAACGTCTAAAGACGTCCCGCCGTAATACGTATGTTTTAGAACTGTGTTATTTTGGACGGCGTTCACAATGCACCATTTATCTGCGCGCAACTCAACTGGCGATGGGGTTCGCGGTACAAGGGAGGACGTCGTATGACATTGTGCATGAGTGCGCGCGACTTTTCCAAGTGTGCGTACAAAGCTAGAAAAATGTTTTTTTATTAGGTCACACGGCGGTATAACCTATGAAAACTGAATGAGTTGCGGCGCAAAAAAGATGCGCTATCGGAATTTGCCCATTAAACAAACGTCCAAAGACGTTCCGTCGAAATAAATATGACAATCAGAGGCCGTCATATGACGTTGCGCCATTTCATAATGAATCGTAAAGACGTCGTAAGACGTAGCTTACGCGAACGTGTTAAGGCTCCCACAGACAGGCGCGACGCGCTCCACAAAGGCGCCGCTCGTCGCGCGACACGCGGTGCCTTTGTTTCGAGCGTCGTGTCGCGCCAGTGTGTACGAGCCTTTAACCACTTTTTTTAAAAGTGTTTCATAAAACGACACAATACTTTACAACTATGCAAACAAATTAATGAAATAACGACATTTACGTCCAATAAAGTGTTTGAACATATTTATTATACAAATTACTCCTACGAACGATGCCCTCAAGCTGGTTGTAAGATAATATGGGAGTCTGGGAGGTAATGCGATAAATATAACCATCGACCAGGAGGGCTCATCGTAAACAACGTGTGTCGATACGATACCACCATCTTGTTTCGACACCAAAAAATTAAATTAAGCTTTTTTATGCGTTGTTGTTGCATCAAAAAGGGTTCTGGACAAAAAGTCGGTCAGGTCATCATAAGTTGTTTGACCCTGCTAATTAATTTCATATTAGGCGGGTTTTCCTTGCCTTTAAGGCACGCGGTCATCAACTCATTACAATATATCTATAACAAAATATCCTCTCAAATTCATGCTCTACTAGCTTTTGCCAGCTTTGCCCCCGTCGGCCATTATTACACGGAAATGTACCTACTATTGAGATAAAAAGTATCCTATATCAATGACTTAGAGAATTCCTCAACCTAGGTCAAGATTTACCTATGTGCGTTTCGTTCGGTCGTTTTAAGGCACCGACAGCGCGACACAAAGGCACCGCCTGTCGCGTGACGAGCGGTGCCTTTGTGTCGTGCTGCCGCGTTGCGCCTGTTTATGGGAGCCTTTAGGCATAAAAAGGTAACAAACAGACATACTCAATTTAGATTGCCATCATCGTTCTAAGAAGGGGAGTCTTAAGAGGCAGCGTACACTGCACAATGAGCGACTAATCGCATTCAAATGTCAAGGCCGTTCGTTACAACAAACACGACTAGTCGGAACTGAAAGCGACTAGTTTTTTGCTCAAGAGCCAAATAGAATAGTGCTGAAGAGCTTGGTTTTTTTTTTTTTGTTTGGAGGCGCTAATCCCTGGAACTACCTACTTGTCGGATTTGTTTTTTTTTTCTTAAACATGCTTAGAAATGCGAGCATTATTTTGACAACCTTCTTCAAGATAAATTGAAAATGCTGTACTGGTCAAATACATGCGAGCAGCGGACGGCAATGTTAGTATGAAAATCCATATCTGTCGTGTTTAGCGGCCGAATAAATTACTATGAAAACTCATATCTGTCGTGTAATTTAAAAATGGAACGAACTTTTTACTTCGGCCCATGGCAACCAAGGAGGTAAATTATCAAAGATTTTATACTGGCTTAGCAAATAGAGCCGTTTAAAGCACATGCATATTTTTTTATGCATGTGGTTTAAAGTGAAAAAGAAACAAATGAACATGTTGGTCCGAGAAAAGCTATCGTTGTTCATCATTGATTCTGGAATTTATAATTAATTTACTTAGTTTGAATTTCCGCGCATTATTTGATAAAAGTACTATACAAGCCTTGGTCAGAACCAGGCATTGATGAACTCACGTATGTGCGCCTCGGCTTCGCTTCGGCCCACATTTTCACGTTCGTCCATCAATGCATCTGTTGTCGGCCGCTGCAGTAATGTATAGTACTATTTGCATTTAATAGCCCAATTTTTGAGGCAGGTTACAATGGTGTGGTTGGATTTAACATCACGCTACGACCCATAGGAGACGAGCAAAGAAAAAAGGCTGTATCATCAGAAGCATCGCGCGGACGGACGGCTATGCGTCGAAATTAAGGACCGACCGAAGGTTCGGTTTCGGTTTCGGCTAGTTTCGGCCAAAAAATCTAGTTTCGGCCACAGTTTTGGTTTCGGCCAATAATTGGCCGAACCTTCAGCCCCGCCGAAACTACGTGTTTGTGAATTGTCGCGCATCATTCGGCTAACTTTGAGTGAGTGAACGTGATTGCCAGTTGAGTTCGCCAGCCGGCGCGATCGTGATCGTAAAAGTACTTGATTGTCGTACAAAATATACTCGTCTTTAATGAAACTCATAAATATTAATTATCACTGATAATTAATTATAATGGTAAGATAATTCTTTAAATAGTAAGTGAAATACTAGATCTCATTAGAAAATTACAACACAAGTTATCTAATCATTAAGACTATTGTAAACATAAGTAATTAAAGTTGATTTTTGAAAAAGTTTGATAAATATGTTGATTGTGGTTTTTTTTTAGTTAAATTGTTAATTTTACAAATAAAGAACTAGTTTTGTTACATAGTTTAATTGTTGTATAGAGGTATGAGGAACAAGGTGTAAAGTTCACTCACACCTCCTTAGAAAAGGGAGGATCCTCTGACCAGACGGGTCTTGTGTCTGGTGGGCAACTGCCCAACGGTTGATGTCGGGATGTTGTATATATTGTTGTATATATGCTAGTTGCGCGGTAAACTCTGCTTGCGCGATGCAGGATTTTGCGTGACGTCAGTCTGATGCGTAGCTCGCATGTGGCGTTGTAGATGCCGCTACATCACTCCCCCCCGGAGACCGGAGGTCGATAGTGGGCTGAGTCTTGTATCTTGCGATGCTTGCCAGGGCCAGATGAGGTTCCAGTGAGTCGGAACCGGGTGTCGCATAGTTCGCGGTGAGTCGGAACTGTCTGCGAAGATTCCCCAGTGAGTCGGGGTGGCGCTGCGCTATGCTCCAGTGCGTCGGATGTGGTACAGCGCCGGGTTGAGGCTGACTGCTGGCGTCGACCAGGAGAGGGATTAAGAGCTCTTCTTGTTGACCGGCCGAAAGTGCAGTGTGCTGTGCCAAGGTTGCTTGATGAGGCTGAGGGTGATGACCAGGTATGCGCGGTCGCTGCATGCTGCTGGTCAGGATACCCGTTGAAGCCGAGGGTGCTGGCTGGCTGTGTGACTCGCCGCTCTAAAGCTTGCGGAAGTGATAATGATGACGTCACGCTGGTGTACTTGCACGAAGGCTGCGCTGACGTTCATGTTCGGGGTCACCAGTATAGAGGTATGAGGAACAGGGTGTAAAGTTCACTCATACTCTATTGAAAAGGGAGGATCCTCCGACCAGACGGGTGTCGTGTCTGGTGGGCAACTGCCCGACGGTTGATATCGGGATGTTGTATATATTGTTGTATATATGCTAGTTGCGCGGTAAACTCTGCTTGCGCGATGCAGGATTTTGCGTGACGTCAGTCTGATGCGTAGCTCGCATGTGGCGTTGTAGATGCCGCTACATCACTCCCCCCCGGAGACCGGAGGTCGATAGTGGGCTGAGTCTTGTATCTTGCGATGCTTGCCAGGGCCAGATGAGGTTCCAGTGAGTCGGAACCGGGTGTCGCATAGTTCGCGGTGAGTCGGAACTGTCTGCGAAGATTCCCCAGTGAGTCGGGGTGGCGCTGCGCTATGCTCCAGTGCGTCGGATGTGGTACAGCGCCGCGTGACGTCATTGTGACGTGTAGCTCGCATGTGGCGTTGTAGATGCCGCTACAGTTGCATTGAATTTTTTTACACGTGTTAACTGTCTATATGTGCGTAAAAATACAATAGATTTAACATGCTATAAGTTTCGGTTTCGTCCGAAACTGGGACCAAGACCGAAGGTTCGGTTTCGGCTGAAAATCCTGTTTTGATCGGACACTAGTCGAAATATATGTTTAATTAATATTATGATATGGGTGGAAGGGGTGTTGGAATTTGTAGGAGAAAATACAAAATTCACGCGAAGGAAGTCGCGGGGGAAGTGCTAGTCGTTTATTATAACGAAAAGTATCAATCACGCTTATTAAATGCGCGATAAGGTCGGTGAAGACATAAGACCGACGGCGACGACGTCGCCATCTTTATCAGTTAAATTAATATATCGAGAAGTGGCAAGTGACTTGAAAAAGTGGCTTTGATAATCGCAGAAAAGTTTTTTCCCTGCGCTTGGTTCCAATAAAATTCCAGATGTAGCTTTGTGAAAAATAATGTCTGATAAAAATAACAGACTTTCGACATTCAAGCTTTAACATACCAAATGCGTGTGCCAACTGCTTTCCAATTATTGGTATAGTCGTTTATTTTGTTAGTTGTTTAATCCCTATTTTTGAAGTAACCTCACAGCTGAACACTGTCTCTTAAGATACATGTTATCCTAGTTTGAGAGGCAGGGCTCACAATATCTGTATACAGACTTCTGCAGCGTAGTTAGCACCTTGTTAATCAGTGTATACTAATGTATGTTTCTTTGTGACAAAAACTATTATTATTGCTATTATTATTATTATAGTCGGCTTCGTTTTCATTTACTATTTTTGATAATATTTTCCAAAAAATTAAAACTATAATACGGTTGGCACTATCACCCACAAACAAATAGACCTTGTCGTTTTATGACGTGTCATTGACATTCAACCTTAGGATGGTAAAGCAAATATGAGGTCGACAAAACATACTAAGCAAGTTTTAGCTTCTATCAAATTCATAAATGATAGAAAGAAGAAAGAAAAGAAAGAAAGAAAAGAAAGAAAGAAAAGAAAGAAAGAAAAGAAAGAAAGAAAAGAAAGAAAGAAAAGTTGTTTATTCTGCACAAACAACACGCACAATACAAAAAAGAACTATTGTTGACAAAATATATACACTAATAAAAAGTAGCCAAAAGCCTCATACTTAAAACGTTAAAAGTTTGAAGTTTACCTACATGGAAGAACGGGATAAGGATTATGTTCAAATGAAAAATGCGTTAGACTTTCCAATAAATAAGATTTGACTCTATGATTAATTTCAATTATACTTGCACCCCAAATCACTTACCTATTGTTTAACGCTATTCATATTTAAATCATCATTCTGTCTCTGTGACAGAAACAGAACGATGTTTCAACTTCGTTTAGCGCTAAAAGTATTTACTTACAATCCGGCTGCCGAGAGAATGCGTTCTTGACACCCGTCAGTTTCATACAAACGAATACGTGTTTTGCAAATTTGATATTTTTTTGTTACCAGAGTTGTCACACTGACAGATGTCAAGAACGCATTCACTCGACGGCCGGTCTTTAGTGATTTGTGGGGCAAGCGTAGGTTCGTATGTCAAATGAACAAAACGTCCGAGCCAACTGACATTTACATCAACTAGGTAGGTACAAAGTTAGTGGAAAGACCAGTGGCAATTAAAAGAAAATGTTTAGCACTTGACGTATTCAGGTAATGAGGTAAACAAGAGCATACAGTATCAAGTTGCATCGCCAAATTCCACACATTTGCGTTCCACACATATGAGACATTTGTCAACTATATAGTTGTACAAGTAAGTTTTGGCGCCAGAATGACATAGACAAGGGAGCGTGGTAGGTAAATATTTTTGAATTGTCAATTTGGCACATAAATTATAAAGACAAAACAAAATGGCGGCGTTAGTTCCAATTTTGGCCACGCGCCAAAATAAACTTGTAGCGGTGTACTTTGTTTACACGTGTTATTATTTTATTAGTGACAAAGGCTATACTGACACCACTGTTTGTAAAAGAATTTCTTATTTCGATAACACCTACCTACTCAATAATTAGGAAAACCAAAAATTTCGGACTGAACGCTGACAAGTCAATTCAGTGTTTGTTCAGTTACTTCGTATTTCCTACTATGAAACAAAATTCTACAATTCTTGCTTTTGGGATAAGTCAGCGAATTTGTGAGTTCAACACAGCATTTCCAGGCGTCCTGTAAGTAAATTTTACCTTAAAAAAATACTCTACCTTTTCTCAGTAAAACTTAAATTGATGTTCCAGGATGAGGACATTGTTGTCAATAAGTAATAACATTTCTCAGAATCAACCCAAGCCACCTATTAATCTTATTTTCCTCCTTCAACATTCGACCAACGACAGTTCAAAGACAGTACAAACACCTATCAGACAAAAAATACTGTTGTTCCACAGTTCAAACAATGCCCTGAGTAAACATTAATATTTGTCGTCGGCCCAGGCATAAATCAGGAATTTGTCAGTGTCAACAGTGGTCTGTCTATAATTTGACAGTTCAAAGAACGTGCGGTATGTGGACACTGTCAATAATTAGCAGTGTTTATGCCTCTCGTCGTGGGGAGTCGTCGCACCCGCCCTTGGCATTCACCGCGACATTACTCGGGGGCTGGCCTGTCGCGCGTTTATATCGATAACCTACAGACTCACTAATCGAATAGACGTTTAAAACGATAACACCATTAAAATTAACTTGTAAATGTAAAAAAAATAAGAATTTCGTTCATTTTTTGTATGTTTGAATAACTATCAAATAAAAACCATTTTGAAGTTGTAGGTATTTACCATCAAAATCACACGAGTGTGCTAAATAAAGTACAAATAGAGTGGCTGCTAACACTGTAGGTATAATATTTTGATAGATACCGGAAACTGCGGAAAGGTGTGGCAAATAATTCAAACTACATACAATTTTAAACTTCTGTTTTTTTCTTCTTCGAAGACCTGTCTGAATTTCAGGGTGGCTGGCCTGCAGTCAGCGGCCGTTCACACAGCGCTGTCCTAAGCGATCATTTGCAGTAAAAAGTTGGGATCACACGTCAATATGTTCATACAGTGCAAAACAAATGCAGTACTACCGTCAGTTCCCAAAATTTAACAATAAAATATCGTCACCCTAATTGCGTAACACACTATCTATCACAATCTGAATCATTTTCAAGCCTATTGCTAATCCATTGCGTCATATGTTGGAAAAAATTGTGTGCTCAACAACGGAAATAACGCAATGAATGTTGTTGAACTGTCAAAATGAAAGCTGTTCCTACTGTTAGTGTGTTGCGCAATTACCACACTGGTAAACGCCGTGTGGACAGGGCCTCAACCGAGGGGACAGCTCTCAAAAATCGTCCTTTGACGTCCATTTACCTACAGTATGTACCAGAAAGGTGTGATCAAATTTAAGGGTTTGGTACTGACCATCAAACTAAACAACTTTCTCCATGGGATCAACATCGTAATCCCGAAAAAAATATCAACTGTCTAAAATTATCAACTGGTAATAAATTTTCTAGCTGTTGCCCGCGATTTCGTCTGCGATCTAGGATGAAAGAAGCCTATGTCTTTCTCCAGGTCATGGTCTACCCATGTGCCAAATTTCATCCAAATCCGTTTAGGCGTTTTAGCATTTTAGTGTAACAAACAAAAAAACAAAATTACTTTTGCATTTATAATATTAATAAGGATTATGATAGGGAAATTTCACGGGGACGAAGTCGCAGGCAGAAAATAGTGTCATAATAAAATGTCAATCAAAAAGTATGACAATACTCGTACGTTGATTAGCATGCGTGGTTGCAGTCGCTCTCCATCTGTTACTAAAGACAATGCCGTTACCACGATGGAACCGTTACTTTTAATGAACCCATTGTTGTATATGGAACATTTTACGATTAATATGACTCGTCAGACGCTATTTATAATTTAATCAAATTCTTTATTTAAAGCAAACTGTTGTTTTCCCGCGCTAGTTATTAAATGATAAATAATGATGATGTTATATGATTTTTATTTCTGTAAATTGGTCCAAAAAATACTTTTACACGTCAAACATAACTTATGTTTTAAAACTAGATGAGTTTGTAGCGGCATCTACTACGTCACATGCGAGCTACGCGTCACACTGACATCACGCAAAATTCTGCATCGCGCAAGCAGAGTTTACCGCGCCACTAGCTTATATATAACGTCCCGACATCAATACTCGGGCCGTTGCCCACCAGACACAACACCCGTCTGGTCGGAGGATCCTCCCTTTTCTATGGAGGAATGAGTGAACTTTACACCCTGTTCCTCGTACCTTTCTCCTCCTAAATGACTACTCTGAGAAGAAAGACCAAAACAAACTCAGAGGTCACAGTCTCTTTTAAAGTCCAGACATAATCTTAGTCAGGCCATATGAGGACCATGCAGGTTAAAATCTGGTCTTTAGAGGAAAGAACCCTACCGATTTAACTAGACCTGTCCAGTCAGTACACGCATTTGTCAGTCATCGTGTAGCTCAATTCAGAACTTAAGGACTTAATTGAATCATGAGCACTGGATTACGGAGTAACAACGCTTTATCTACTTATTGTTGAATCGCATTTTACGAATGTAACAAACTACATATTATGCTAATTACGTAAATATTCGTTACTATTTTTATCTGACACATATATTTTTTTAAATTGCATATATACACGTCACGTTGCAGCATTAAAAAAACTAATTAACATCCGTCACCTCACACTTCAGGTCCAGATGAAAACCAAGCGTCAGGCAGTTATGAAGCATTTTTGCTGAACTGGGCCTATTTCTTACATTGCACTTTTTATTGAATTTTTATTTTTTATTCGTTCTTATCGTGCTACCGGGACAAACAGTAGCCTATGTCCTTCCCCAGGATGCCATTAATCTCCTTGCCAAATTTTATCGAAATTCGTGTTTTTAGCGTGAAAAGGTAACATACAGACAGAGTTACTTTCGAATTTATAATATTAATATGGCTTGTGTGCCTTTTAGTCTGTGCTAAATAAATGTTATTTCTTTCTTCTTTGTTAACTTGGGCTTCTTTGATGGACACTATACAAGGTGGAGACGACAATACGACAAAAAGTTAACTGCGTATATCTAATGCCATTCCTAGTCTGCTCACAAAAATGCAATCAAATATATCCAATAGTTTAGTCACTATAGCTAGTCAAAGATTGGTAAAACTCATAGTCGACCCATCACTAATATTTAGTTTGTTTGAAAAAAACACGTGTGGCACTCTGGGACCGCCGCGGTAAAGCTATTGCATAGCAATTTTTATCAACTTATGCAATTGTAAATATTTGTTTATTTTTTATTTATGCAGTATTTTTTTTCTTTGATATTAATTCAAGTACAGTCGTACAATATACATACACGTTAAGCGAACGCTCGGCCGAGCTACATGGTAGGCGGAGTGGGGGGTGTTATGTTATATTTTCGTTACGGAATTTCTTGATTCGTTCACCGCGCTCAAAGCCCGCGATAAAAGCTATGCAATAGCTTAAAAACACTTTTTTATTTCGATGTTAGGATTTATTTGATAGTTTTAAAATACAAAATAATTACAATATACTTATACATTAATTAGTATTGCCAGTGTTTCATTTACTGTCGTTTTGTTGTCTCCACATTGTATAACGCTAGAGTGGACTAGAAACTTTACCTCAACTTTTGTTAGATTTCGAAAGAGGTTTGATTTTTCAATGATGACCTCAAGTGTATCACTTTTCGATATTAGTCTAAAATGAGCATAAAGAGAAAATATACCATTAAGTAAATAGTTCTGACCTCATATTAAAAAATCTAGTTTCTTGAATATCATTTCATATGTTAATGTCAAGAATTATAACTACTTATTTTATTTTATTTGAGCTCATTTATATTATAGTATTATTCCTAACACGTAGATATGCCTTTTTTCCAGGAACAAAAATTACAGGTATGTAACTAAACTACTCAATTTGAATGTCAAGTTCAATTTAAATGGTAATTTTAGACGGTCACTACGTGGAGTTTTCTGAGGTAAGCTTATACAACCGAACTTACATAGATACCACCAATGAACGCATGATGTACCCACAAGTCAAAATTATACCGACCACGACATTTAAAGCCTTATCATCGGTTCCAAAAGTATCTGATAAAAGTGTAAACAAAACCTACGGGGTAATTACGTAACACACTGACAGTAGAAATGGGTTTCATTTTGACAGTTCAACAACATTCGTTGCGTTATTTACGTTGTTGAGCAGACAATTTTTTCGAAGATATGAAGCAATGGATTAGCAATAGGCTTCAAAATGATTCAGATTGTGATAGATAGTGTGTTACGTAATTAGGGTGCAGGTTAAATTCTTACGCAATTAGGTACTCACTTAATGGAATTATTAATACATTCATCTGAATTTAGGTTTCAATTTTGTATATCACCACTTTTTCCAACAATTATTGTTTGAATTAAATGATTAAATTGTACCTAATTGTAAAATCATCGACGAGCAGGTACGCTTTCTGATTCATTTGTTAACATTTTCATGCGATACTTTTAGAGCAGACTATATTTCCGGTCATAAAAATAACGCGCAGTTGACTTTTCGCACGATTCCTAGGTCTACTGACCAAAAAGTGGAGCAAAATACCGGCACTGAAGTAAAATAAATCCAAACTGGTTCACTTTATTTGCGTACAAGCAGGGCCGTATTTAAGCGTGTGGAGGCCCTGGGGCAACCAAAAAGTGTAGGCCCCGAAAATTTTGTGGAACAGACGATAAAAAAAGTAAAACACAGTTTTCAATAATTTTTAAACAGGGTGGATTTTTTAGCTAGGGCAGTAAGGACAAGGTACCCTAACGGTTGTACGGTTGTACCTACACACCGTGTGTAAAACAGCGAAAAAAAATATCAAAGGAAAAGTTGTTTACTAGTGTTTACTCGTCGGAATTTAAAAATATACTTTTTTTTCGAAGTCTCTATTGTGGGGGCCCCTCTTTTGTGGAGGCCCCGGGGCGGTCGCCCCGGATACCCTCCCCTAAATCCGGCCCTGCGTACAAGGTAGGTATAAATAATTGGTTAATCTTATATTCACAGATTCCGATCACCACGCCTCCCCAAACGCGTATTTCTTCCTTGTATGCAAGCTCCATTAAGATTTTGTTGCAATTAAAGTATCTCTTGATAAAAGACATGGCAACTTATATTTACTTAAAATTTATAATTAAATAGCTAATGCCCGCGACTATATCCACGTGAGATTTCTTGTTTTATCAATAATATGTCCTATATCTGTGCCCCCCCCCCCCTTAAATCGTTTTCGCTTGGAGTTATTTCTGACATTTTATCTTTTTGATCGGCTCCTACGGGCCATAGCGTGATTTTAAATAGCCTATACCCTTCCTCAATTATTTGGCTATAAAATACAAAAAGAATTTCAAATCTGACTGGTAGTTCCAGAGATTAGCACGTTCAAACAAACAAACAAACTCTTCAGCTTTATTATTTGTCTATATCAGTTATACAAATTAATTAATTCTGGATTGTGAATGAGAAATTAATGTAAATAGATTATCGAGTGCTGGATTGGACCAGTTTTTTATGCCTTTGAACAAACCAAAAATAATAACTTGATTTATTAGGATATATTAGAACAAAATAATTTTGTATGTATTCATAAATTAGGAAATAGGAATGATTTACGCGGTACGATTTAATTGCCTGTGTCTACTGTTCGCCATGTCGAAGCAACAACAAAAATTTGCAAACAACAACAATAATTTGTTGCATCATGTAAAAGGGGCTTTAGTTTAATGGGAAATTTAAATAATGCACCAACCTTCACAAATAAACTATAATCCAAAAAGACTCCTAACATTAAAGTTGGCAGATTAATTCGTTCCTAAAATATATGACTTCGAAATGTCAACGGCTTTTTAAAATATTTTATTGCTCTGCTTTATTTTTACATGACAAACAAAGGATGATTCAGACCTACTTGCACCGCCAATCACTAAACACGTTTAGCGCTAAACGAGTTTAAACATCATTCTGTCTCTGTCATCTTCAAACATTTGACAGGAACAGGATTATGTTTTAAACTCGTTTATCGCTAAACGTGTTTAGTGATTGGCGGTGCAAGTGGGCCTTAGTCACTGTTTTGTATTATTAAATTAATTTATCCGTATTATAAATGGCCGCGAAGACATTGATCCCATCGAATGATTACATAAATATTAATGACAGTAATCTTTGATTATAATCTCGGTCTCCCACGCGGCTGTAGGTATAAGTACTCGTAGGTACAGTAAGCCTCAAAATGATCGACAAGAATACATTTGATTGTCTACAATTTGTGTTCCATAAAACTGTATCAATGTGTAGCTACAACACTTAGCAACTTAGCCCCGTAGACACCTCATTAAGAACATTTTGTTCGAATATACTATCGTCAAAAGTCAGGGGGGGCCGAGGTGCAAAGAGAGCTGTGATTGGCTATTTCAATGTCACATGTCATACGTCATATGACTCATAGGACGGCTTAGGGTCGGTATGAGACTCGATATTTTTTATCGATAAGCAACATTTGTAAGTACTTAGATTTATTTATCTATTGAAAAAGGTACACCGATCAAATACTAATCTCACATTATAGCACAGAGTATACCGTACCGTAATTCGTTATACCTAGTACTTACATCTAGGTATACTTAATTCAGGAAATATTTTTGCATCAAACAGAAAATAGTTTTGGAGAAGCACGTGCCACATTTGCGCCAAATTCCATGCACTGAGTGTATTAATTAGTGCCAAAATATTTCGGGAATTAAAAAACAGAAGTCGATAATATCTGACAATATTGACAAGTGACCCACCAAAGTTGGTAACAAAAGCGTTGGTACAGCAGTAATAAATAAAATTTGTCGTTTCTTTTTGAGTTCAAAGCAATCCGTCGTAAAATGACGGGAACATATAACACTATTTTGTAGTGGGACACCAATTTTCATCTCGTTTTGTAGCACTTATAAAAATTTTCTTTAATTCTAGGCATTTAGGAAACCTTTAAAATAAAATAATGATTATTTATTTATTTTATATTTGTGGTAACATATCGATATTTTATTTGTAGATTTGTTATCGATTCATCATCACTAGTAAACTGTTACCGATGATAGAGCGAGATAGTCATATATAAATTAAAACGTGAAAGAAAGAGATTTTTCAAAAGACATCAACGAGCGCTACTGCACCTTTGCATTTGTTTCGTATTCAAATATTGTCGTTAAATTATTTTTTTAAATTATTTTATGCTTCTAGATAACTTATCGGTGAAATGTAATGCCGTCTTTGTGTAACCTCGAAGTTCTGCTACATTTTCCGCACCAATTCACTGCACAAATACGGCATTTTGAATATTCTTTTCGATTTTTAAAACCTCAGAACAATAACTAAAACACGTCAACATTCAGTAACGGACTGACTGGCGCTTCCTAGACGAGTTGGGGGCGTGGCCATCACATATGAGGCCGTAGAGCTAATGCTTGGCGAGCGCGGTTGCCCTCCTATGCGGTGTCTACGGGGCTAAGTTGTCTGTGAGCTACAATTAATAAATACAATACAATTCAACATCACGCCTTGTTTCCGCAAAGAGTTGGGCAGATGTGTACCTATAGTACACGCACATTTCGCCAATAGGGGGCAGCGTTTTGCCATCAACCAGGCACAAAGCCAGACTCCGGGCTGCTACTGAGAAATTCCAGATAGAAAAACTCAATAACACTTTGTCCGACCCGGGAATCGAACCCAGGACCTCATGCTCAACCGTAGTGCTTGCGACCACTAGACCTATGAGGCAGTTTCCAATTAAGTACTCAATTTGAAATATGTTTATTGGGTCCACATTGATACACTGTCGTGGAAAAAAAACTATACACAAAATTAAGTCGAAAATTATCCCACGGGGACGTGCTACCGGGATAAATAGTATCCTATCATCCATATCCATTCAGCCGTTAAAGCGTAAAAGGTAACAGACAGACAGATAATAAATGCAAATAATCTTCTTTTTTATTATTAAACTGGTTTTTATGATGCAAAATCTCTAACTTATAAATAATAACAATTAATTTTAATATGATCATTATTCATTTGAAATACTCTAGCGCCGACATTGGCCCCGTATTACCTACAAATTAGCTAGGTAAGTTATTTTAGAACTTCAAATTGTAAAAACTTTTAAGCGGATTCAGAACGTTGGCATTAATCGCATGGACTGGCCCGCGAGAAGCCCGGACTTGTGAGAAGAGCTCGTGGAGGCAATACAAAGTACTAATTTTGTTTTAAAGTTCGTTTTTGTGTTGTATGTGAGGTACCAACCGTTTTTTTTTTTCAACGTAAAAAGTATTAATATTGTATTTTTTATGTAATTTTGATAGTTAAACTAATAATATTTCCAACTTTTGGTGGTGTTTTATAAACTGGTAAATTATCTACAACATACAGTTGCATTCATGCCGCTCGCTAGCTCTATTATTTTAGGAGTCATCTTAGTTTTTCGTACTGACCCGTATTCTTTGTCCGCGAGTGTATATAAGTATATAAGTCTGGATTAAAAGAATTCTTGTCGATTTTTACGTCTTTTTGAGGCTGACTGAATACCTACCTAACGCTCACATAATGCAGAATCGATTTGTACGCTTGCAATCGACTATAATCGATTTACAACTTTAACTGACTACAAATGTCATATTTTCGTCTACCGATGACTAATCATCGTTTTACCTTAATTAATTTTAAAGTGGGCATGAAATTAAATAACGATTGACTTAATGAACTAGGGCGCGCGTGCACCACAGAAGACTTACAATATTTGAGAACCATCTTTGCAACTACTTATTAAAGGTATTTAAAAGTTCTGGACACCGAGGTCGAGTACTATAAACGTCACCTTAGCACGACACTATGCCTGCCGGGGTCGCGGATTGTTCGAAAGAGTTACCGTGGCCCTGGCGCACAGGCAACTGAAGGAACACGGGTGGGTTTTAGTCAGTAAGAGTCGGACACTTCCGCTCCGCCCAGAGCAGGAGAAGTCATTTGTTGATTTCAAACCCAAAAAAAAAGTATAAAACAAAAATAATATGAGTAACTACATGATATTTTCAAACTTTTTGGGGAACAGAAACACAAAATATTATGACATGACACTATGCATTGGTTTAGATATGTTCCCGTCTCTATCTTGTACTTGTAGTTTGACAGTTATGCGACAGTGACAGGAATAACGCTATCCAAAGTACGTGCTAAGTAACGTTTATAGATTTCGGCCTTAAACCACTGTAAGAACCTCTTTTTTCACACCTAATGCCTCCGAGAAAACTGAAAAACGTTTCTAGCTTCTTCAGAAGCTTTTTATCCCACGACGAAAACAAAACCAATCGACAAGACGAAAATAACCAAAATTAAATCTTTGTTTTTGAATCTGCTTGCGACTCGACTTTAAATATGGCTGCTAAGCGAAGTCAGGGTATTTTTTTATCGAAAAACAAAATAAATAGACAGTTACCAACCGATTGTTTGCATCCAAAATCCTTCAAGATACCCCAAGAAAAGTATGCGCTTCGGAAATCATCGTCTATTTTCAGAAATACGAAGACGCGATGTTGCGATCTAATATAGAGCTGTACATGCCTATTTTGTATTACCGTGATTACAAAATTCTAGATCAACAACTCTATGCAATTCCAAAACACTTTTGAAAACATTTGAATGACAGATGACAACCTGGGGTCGGAGTAGGTAACCGACACAGAGAAAACTTCATACAAACTTCCAATGATAGGTGTAAAAAAGCGCGGTACTCTATTCGTGTTAATTCGGAAACGCGAAGATTAGGTACCGAAGCGCATTTTTATTCTTTGTCTGCCAGTTTTATTACTGCAAATTCTCTAAATTTACGATTCCTTAAGTAGATTCGCATTTCGTTTTGTATATTTTTAAATATTTTCGACGTTACGGAGCTCTTTAGGTGCTGTTATTTTTCTTGAACTCAATAAAATGCTTCGATAACGACCTGAGAAGTTTATAATAAAGATACTGGTTTGCTTTTAATACAATTGTGCAAAGGAAAGTTTAATATAAATAACGTTTATTAACACCTTTCATGATATGAGATTTGGAATAGGTACTATAAAGGTTTTCTACAAATGGGAACTTTACATCATTCAGGCTGGTAGAAAAATGACTCTGGTTGCACTCGATCACTCAAGTTTAATTTTTGTATGGAACTTTGGCTAGGACGTGTACATTCCCAGAAAATCTGTGAAATGTATCTATAAACATATAACAGGCAATGATTTATAGAATTAATTTGTATTGTAGAAGTACAAAAATAAAATTGAAAATGTTTGACATTTGTTGTGAGAAAAATGGAGACATAATGACAGCTGACAATAACATTAATGTCATCTTTCAATAACCTGTAACGGGGATAATTTATGATTGACAACGACACTTCCGACAGTGTATGTCAAAATAAAACGTTCGGAAATCAGAAGTACACTGGCCAAGTAGATTTTATTAATCGAACTAGGATATTATTACATGTTTCCATTAGTAACACATTAGAAATAGGTGTAATAGATGAATTAATAATACAGCGATACCTTTTTATAATTATATTTAATATTTTTGTATTTACGGTTTCACATTAATTTCAGATCCATTCTGATTTCAGAACGCATGTTGTCAGGACGCCGCGCGCCGCCAGTGTGGCCATAGCGACAACAACAGCAATAATTGAAAATCTTTAATTTGTGTGTACAACAAAGATAACATTCTCAAATTCACGGATATATATATATTTTTTTTAATATGCGGCGATTGTTTTCATAAAACAACAGTTAAGTATGTGATAGGCGCGTAATAGTGAGCAGATTCTCTTAAGAGGGCTCTTCCAGATCCGGCTATCGTCAACGCAAGCATGATTGAAAAGCTTGTTTTTTCATACAACGCAATATTTGAAAAAGAAGCAAGAGTGAGAACGCGATAACACCGAACGAAAATTGGCGCGCAGAGATTTTACAAAACTTGTTCTAGGAAATACGTGTTTTTGAAAAACTTTTTTTGTTTTTGGGAAAATATGTTTATCATTTAGAATCTCTATTACATGTACGAGGTTTCTATACGTATGTTTTCTTTACTTTTTCAATGTAGGTATGAGTACATTATGAACGGCTAAAGTTGATTACATTTGTGCAAAAAATCTGATTTTCGGAAGTCTTTACTGAATTTCTATCCCAAAAGTAAATTATTTTTATAAATAGTAACCTGGATATAAAACTCAAGATGATCTACGTGTTCAAAATATCTGGAGGAAAATTTGTTATAATGCCATAATCACGTACGAGCGTTTGTATGGGAATTAAGACGGGTTGGCCGCTCTTAAAATAAATAGAAAAAATTCGGTATTGATTCTTATTTTCTTATGTAGCGCCTACCCCGTATAGATCTGACCTAGGCTTTACCTGGACGGGAGATAGTGTTAGATCAGTCAGAATCGTGATAGGTACGATCAGCAACATACCTAGATTATGACTGCTAATTTTACACAATTATGATCTAACTAGACCCAAAATTATTTGAAACACTACCTTTGAAACCTAGTTTGAATTTTATGTAATAACTTAGAGTTTGTATTATCTAAAGTTAACTCCAGTCTCAATTTCTTTTAATACTGTGCTGTTTTAATCGACTTGCTGCTGACCGTACCAAAAGTTTCCTTAGCTCTACTGCTGGGTGGAGTTTAAAAGTGATTGCAATCCATAAATTAGGGACAATTAAGTAATTATTACGAAATTAAAAATATTCCGCTTTGTTTTTATTATAACAGGCGTTTTCCTCATTGGTATATTGATTAGCAAAGTGTTAAGGGAAGCACTTTGCCAACTTTGCAATTTCCATGAAGTTTTCATAGAAATTGTTCTACGAGAGTCGCGTCGCGCCTGCCTGTCAGCATTTAAGCTTTAAAAGGTTCGTGACTAGACTAGTGATGACCGATATCGATAAAAAAGTTATCGAGATTTAAATCGACTCATTTTGCATTACCTACCAGTACCTAGCATTCAAATTATCCTTTCTAATGTCTACCACCTACAGACATTTGTAATTTACACATTCAATACTCAATTATCAATAGTTTATTGTATTCCACAAGCGTAGGCAGTTAGGTGGTGACTTAAAATTTTATGTGCTCATTTTAGACCCTGTTGGGCACAGCAAAATCATAGGAGAGAGGAATCTCTTCTACGATTTGGCTGTGCCCGAAAAAAACAACAAAAAAAAAACAAAACTTAGGTCAAGATTTCTTTCATTTTTGTTGTTTTTTTTTTTATGTAAAAAATAAACAAAACTTAACCTATCGTCTTCTGAACCAAATGTACATAATGTTCGGTTTTTTTTTAAATAAAACTTATAATAATGTATATAGTTTACTGTAGGTACTAATAATTGATAGATATGATAGCATTTACTTAAGTCATTGCATAATGTCGGTATATATATCTATTCTTAATCTTAAGTTATTGTATTATTTATTTACTTACCTCAAAAAATCTAACGTTTTATGTTTTCAAATCTATAATTTCTGTATTTATTTAGGAGGAGTGAATCACGCTTAAACCAATGAAGTTCGCTAAGAACAGTTGATTGTCCAGCAGAATTTACATAATTTATCCGCTTATGTACATAATGCGTGACAAATGGTCCATAAAATACATAGAAAAGGAAAAATACCTGCCGGGGTTCGTTAACCTAACCGTGGACTTTTAAATATTTGGATATCTGCGTGTTTTTCTCTTAAATGCATTTATTTTATTGGCTTTTAAGTACTTAAATATTTAAATTGTTGAGTGCCACGTATTTTAAAAACATTTTACGTAGATAAAAATCTAGCAAAATTCATAAAAGTTTGCACCAAACTGTGCCTCACTATAAACTGATGACTTTTTTGTGAATTAAGTCACATATTAAGCAATTTTTGTTGACATCTCATTTTAAACTATAGGTACCTTATTAGGAGACTCATGCAGTAAATAATTGTACTCTCCAAAATCGATCAAATGCTATCTTTTAACACTTTGGTTCTAGTCATGACAGTCTATGCTTCCGCGCTCAAGTCCCTCAAAACGTCACCCCGTAGTTTTTTGTTTAGCGAGAGATGGAAAATAATATAAGAAAAAGCCTTTAAAGGACTGATTTAAAGCGGCAGTAGTTTATTGTACATTAAAAATGACTAAATACATGTTTATTAACAAGTTTTACGGTAAAAACTGAGCAGTAAACTGAATCAAAATGAGTCATAACAAATATATAAAAGGGTAAGTAATTAAACAAATAATGAAGCAGTTTTACTGAACGGGCAGTTAACAAATCGGAATTAGTCGGTAAGAAATATAACTTCAATGTAGCGCTCGGCCGCGGCCGCCGCGATCGCCGCACCGCTCGCTCAGCTCGCGCGCAATTTGTCACAGTTCTAACCTATCCTAGCCCATTTGGTCGGGGTGCCCTAGTAACTGCGACCAATTCGGGTCGCGCGTGGTTGATCATAGTTCCAAGCTAACCTATGAACTGCTGAACTATTTACCGCCCATTAACTGCCCATTCCAACATTTTTATTGACCATTAATTTATAACACTACTTGAGTATTTTTGTACTGACATTATAGTATGAAATAACCGACCTATTTTCTTTTCATTGCTGTTCATCACACTAATTAACCAATCGCCAAAAATTAAATTACTGCCTGTCAATTTGTTCAACTGATCATAATATCCTAATGTTTAAATAACAGTTGTTACAGTTATTACCCCTTCTTTAATAATAACCGATTAAAGAGCACACGTGAAAATGTGGCAAATTTGTAAAAAATAATACAAAATTATCTCATTGTCAGTATTTAATAAGACCCTGAATATCGCTTAGAAAACATCGAACATCTGCCACCTCTAGAGGCCCAAAGCCACACTTTCAAGTGATTCATCTGACAAGCCACAAGATGACAAGTGGACAAGTCACGACTACCGCGTTACCTTGCAGTGAAGGTGTTTGATTTACATGCGCATACGCAGGCGGGTAGTTAGTCAATTGTTTGAAGACACGATGCTCTTGTCGTCGAAAGGACAATCCGTTTTGTTTTTTGGTCTGTGGCGCAAGGACGTCTGGTTTTTTTGGAATTTGTATTCTATAGTTGTTTGGTAAAATGTGCTTTTAGTGATTGATGTATGGTATGTCCAAAGTTAAACAATTAGAGGGTTTCTTCGTCCGGCATTCTCAGATTAAATAGGGGTGAAAAAACGGGTTATTCTCACTCTAGTTTTCTGCCCTACAAAATCTACCTGAGGGCCTAGACAAAGTTACATTCTATCAGCGTTAACGATGATGGAAAAGTCAAAAATGTATGGGATTGACATATGCTGCTGAAACATGTATGTCAATACTGTTGAATGTCGTTGTAGAAATACGATACACGCTTTGATAGCAATTAGGTACCACTTGTCTATCACTCTGATTTCTCAGTCCTGAAGACTGGAGCACCCCAATCACAATCCCACGGACTAGAAAAAAAGGACTCCGAAGGAAAATGAAGCACCGTACCGATCTATGCGCGTGTGTGTGTGTGTAAATAAGTGTCTTACTTGTGATATGTTATTCCTAGACACTTTTTCTGGGATGTAGAATATTTTTACTCCATTTCACAACACAAGAAGGCATTATTTTATATTATTACTATTGACGTAATCAGTACCTACAATGACTCCGTAGTGCCGCGTAATGGCGGCCGGTTGGCACCTTATGATTTAAATGTGTGCGTGAGGCTTGTTTGTACAAACGGTCCGACTTATAATGCTTCACTTTCTCCTCTTTCCTCTCTCTTCTCTCTTTCCTAGAGTCTTTCTTTTTTTTCTAATCCATGCACAATCCATTGCTTTTTATGTTTAAAAAATTCGTTTGCTCGACAGAGTAAGTAACCCAATAAATGTTTTTGAATTATCAAAATGAATGGCTTTGCCTTCGTATGTATGTTACGCAAGTACCCCGCAGGTCATGTTTTTGTAGAACAAAATTATTGATTGCGTCATTCTGAAACTCGCCCTTTTCCTATCACTTTAGCAGCTCCTCGAAAATCTGCACGTATAGGATATCTATTCATATAGGTAGGTAGGTACTTCAGGTTTATAAAAACAGGTAGGTAATTTCGGAAGTCGGTGTCTTTGGCAATACGAAAGACATCGACTTCCGAAATTAAAGTTATTTTTCACTTTGTAGTGTTTTTTGGAAGTCGGTAAAAAAATTTTTGTACAATTTTTTTTTTTTTCACTTTTTCGTTGTGGTACCTTCCCCACACAAATTCGTATACCTTCACTTGCTAAGTAAATAACAGAGACAGGAAGTTATTATAACATCACCAACAAAGTGGAAAAAATATATTATTGAAGCTAACTCAAAAAACACTCATTAGAACTTAACCAAATTTATATGGGACCACCCTATAAGTATACTCTTTCAAACAAAAGAATATTTTTTCAAATCGGTTTATAAATGACGAGTTCTGAGGTAACAAACATAAATAAAATAAATACATAAATGCAACCGAATTGAGATCCCCCTCCTTTTTTTGAAAGAAAGAAAGAAAAAGTAATTAATAGGACTCGCATAAGATTATCACAAACTAAACTAAACATACTCTTAAAAAAAAGAAAAGAAAGTAAAATGAAAATAAAACAAAGTCCTGTAGGATGCCAAAAGTCCCCTATCTCGGCATGATGCTGCGACATTTAAAAATAAGTGTCCCAGCGCTGGTATTCTGATTGGGCCCGCCGCTGTGATGTCACGGACAGATACTCGTACAGAAATAAACAATAAATAAAATAAAAATTAGATATGTGTGTGTAACATATGTATTAAGAAAATAAAATACTTATAATTATATACACCCGACGAAGTTGAAGTCTTTAAAAATAATAATATGTAATACCAGCCTATTATTGTCCCAATGTAGCGAAAAGGCCTCTTATCATACAGAGACACCACGAGCATTGATCACCACGCTTGCTCAAGCAAGTCTTCAAGTCTAATAAGTTTTAAATGCCGTATAAAAACCCGTATAAAAACAAGATTCTTCTCCCGTACCTACTACGCTTTGGAATGGGCAACTAGCTTCATCTTTCTGACTGACCGACCCCTTGATAATTCAAAAGTGCCTGTAATTGGTTTATTTGAAATAAATGCTTTGAGTTTTAGTTTGAGATATAATTATTAGTAGGTACATTGACGATATAATAATATCCTGTATCATTCACAAACTTTTTTGTTGGTTTTTTGTTTCAAGGAATGTGAAAGGGACTTTAGCAATCATAAAAGAGATACAATTTAATTTGAATACCCACCTATACTGTTATTATTAATCGAGTGATAAAATGCTGATTTATATATAATAGGCCAACCTATTAAATGGTGACTTATTTATTTTGTTGCACTTGTTTGACATTAAAAATTGCATTCGGACGTTTCGTGAACTGTTCACATCAAATTCATGTTATTAGAAGAAGTAGGTAGGTACCTATAGGTCAATTATTGTTATTAATAACTTTGCGACATTAATGCTTATTGGCTTTTGCAATAACTGTAGGTGAACTTAGCTTATCGACCAATGACAATTAAAAACATTTGTTGATTATTCTGCAACCTTGCACTTTTCAGAGTCATAGTCATGTGTGGTCTAAGGCAGGGGTCGGCAAGTAATTTAAGTGGGGTCCGGATACTGTTGAATTATTTTATAGATGTCCATAAAAAAAAAAAAATGTTTTTTTTTTGTAATAATTATAAGTACAAGGTAATTATTATAAAACCCGATAGGTAGATATTCTAAAAAAAATATGCGAGAAATTACACTTGCGGTCTTGAGGCAGATTTTTATAGTTTTATTTACGCGGGGAACAGCTAATGCGAAAAGTGTCTTCAAGGTGGGGTCCGTTAATCTCGAACGGTATTTGTTTTCCAAAAAATTAATTTGTGACAAAGTTAATTCACGTAGGTACTTATGTGGAGCCAAACATAGTGGCCAGGTTGATAGCTAGTTTTTTGCAATTTTCATATTATTCAAATTGAATAGTAGGTACTATTAATAGAAGTAATATTTGGCGGTCCAAGTTCCGACCTTTCGCGGTCCGGATATGGACCGCGGTCTGCCTGTTGCCGACCGCAGGTCTAAGGTAAGAGGGCACGCCACAATTGCGGCGGTAAGACCCCTCTTTGAGGAGTGGCTTGAGAGGCGCCACGGCGTCCTCACCTTCCGCCTGACGCAGGTCCTCACCGGACATGGCTGTTTCGGGAGGTTCCTGTTTCGTATAAGGCGCGAGGAAACGCCCGGGTGTTATCATTGCGTGGATCGACCGGAGGACACGGTGGAGCATACGGTGGAAGTCTGCCCGGCTTGGGCGGAGCACCGCCGTGTCCTCGTGGCGGCGGTCGGCGGCGGCGACCTCTCGCGTCCGGCCCTGGTTCAGGCCATGGTACGGAGCGAGAGGGAATGGGAAGCCGTCACCTCCTTCTGCGAAGCAGTAATGCTCGCGAAGGAGGAGGCGGAGCGCGAGAGGGAGAGGCAATCACTGCGCCCTCGCGCCCCTAGCCGCCGCAGGAGGAGGAGACACCCTGGGCGTCGGGAGTCGATTGCCGACTCCCGGCCACCGTAGGCGCGGGCTTGCGGACGGCGAGCAATGGTTAGCTCGCCGTCCGGTAAGGACCAGGCCCGGGTCGACGGCGCGTCGTGTTCCACGTGCGCCTCAAAGAGATGTCAGCAAAATTGACGGGGTCCGATAGGACCGATGCCTGCCAGGGCTGCGGATTGTTCGAAAGAGTTACCGTGGCCCTGGCGCACAGGCAACTGAAGGAACACGGGTGGGTTTTAGTCAGTAAAAGTCTGACACGCCCTTCCGCTCCGCCCAGAGCGGGAGACGTCATTTGATGATTTGAAACCCAAAAAAAAAAAAAAAAAAAAAAAAAAAAAAAAAGGTCAGAGATTCTTACAACAAATCATCACAATATTAACATCATTACATCGATACCTGCAAGGAATAACATTGTATCTAATATTTAGTAACATTACAGGAGAGCGCGTCAAAGATTTAAAAAATTCTCCCAGATTTAAAACAACCTTAAAAATATGAGTCCAGCTATTCCCTCCTGGACTCATATTTTCAAGGATGGTTGGCATTAAGACTTAACCGAAATCTGCGAGAATTTTTAAGCTATTGCATAGCTTGTATCGCGGGCTTTGAGCGCGGCGACCAATTCAAGAAATTCCGTAACGAAAATAAAACCTAACACCCCTCACTCCGCCTACCATGTAGCTCGGCCGAGCGTTAGCTTAACGTGTATGTATATGGTACGACTGTACTTGAATAAATATCAAAGAAAAAAAAATACTGCATAAATAAAAAATAAATAAATAATTATAATTGCATAAGTGGATAAAAAATGCTATGCAATAGCTTTACCGCGGCAGTCCCCAAGTGCCACACGTGTTTTTTAAATCTTTGACGCGCTCTCCTGTAAAGTTACTAAATATTAGATACAATGTTGTTCCTTGCAGGTGTCGACATATAGCCTATGTTGATGATTTTCATGCCATAATGAGAAAGAGGGCAGCGTCAATAATGGGTAGGTTGCGCGGAAGCTCCCAGAGCATCCTAAAAACATTGTACAGCAAGGTGGACAGCCCCTCTTTATAATAGGCGCTGGGTGCGGAGGCACGTGTCTACGTGTTTTGTGCCACATAATTATTAGCTTTGCTAGGTTAGTTTCAAAGTTTTACTAACATCATTTTTAGGTCGTTGTTACTAACACTTCAAGGATTGTATGAACTTTTGTGTGTGATCTGCATTGATTACTATTAAGGAACTAGTGATCGATGGTGATCCGGTACTTTTATATTTAGATATTACAAGTCATCGACGATCGGTCTCCTAATCGCGAGAGAGATTCTGTTATTTCCATGGTGTACATCATAAAGAGTATTTATTCTATTATATTCTATAAAAAGTCTATCTAAAGTCAAGACACTATCACTCACTCGATCCGTGAGTAAATTACGAAGTTTCCTTCCAACATAAATAAAGTCATAATTCCCTACAAATTGATTTAAACACATTAACCTTATCAAAAGCCCACATACAACTCCCTGCCCGTCACAACTCACCGTCGAACCTTATATGCTTACATTAAAAACCTCTCATTAAAGGTCAATCTTTCGGTAGCCGGTGAAATATTGGACAGAAACCTTTCACGGTGTCCGGTAAGGGTATAGTAAGTATTTAAGTAGACCAGCCGGTATATCCTGTACAAATCTGACTGGTGATCTTGAGGTGATCTATCATTCCACCCGATCGATGCTAGGGGATTGACTGACACTATTGACAGCATATTTCAAACTCACTTCACCAAAATTTTCACGGTGTTTGTACAGAATAACTTGGCTTAATATACAGTTGTGATATCTACTGACGGATAAATTACGAGCGACCGACAGTTGGTCACCTACACCAGGCCCTGCAGTCTCGACATGAATAGCGACAAAAATCTGTCGCTAAGTCGTATCGATGTCAAATTTCTTTAATAGATTTTCAACCTTATGCTTTGGAAATAAAGTTGAAAATCTATTAAAGGAATTTGACATCGATACGACTTAGCGACAGATTGTTGTCGCTATCTAATGTCGAGACTGCAGGGCCAGGTGATTGGAACTTTCCGAAGATTAACCTCGTGTCCGAAAAGAAGGCGATAGTCGTGAGAATACGCGATCGTCGCGTGAATACGCGTTCGTCGATCGTCAGTGGGCGCTTTCCGGTTTTCCGAACAAATGAGTGAGGCCGCGTCCTAAACAACGCGATCATCGCGTTCATTTTGTAAAGCGAACCCGAATATGTGGTCGCGTCGACAGAGGACGCCTTCCTGTTTTCCGAACAAAAGAGTGACACATGAAACCGACGATCGTGTATTCGCGCGAATGATCTATTTGTATAGGCCGCAAGCCGCAGGTGGATATATTATGAAAGCTACGATTTCGTATTCGCACGATGATCGCTTATATTAGGACACAGCCTAAGAGTAAAAAACGGCGAAGGAATTCATTTAATAGACCTGAAGGAAATATGTCTTTTAAAATAAAGGAATCATCCTCAATTAGGAGATGAAAAGTTCAAGTCCTTGGGCATCAACACTCCCAGATAAGAAAATAAAAGTCACAATAAAAAGCTCTGTTTTCATAGCGATACTGATAACCAAAAATATTTATTGCATCCATAAAATAAGCTCTGATCTGCAGATAATAAAATATTAATGAATAATCATTATTAACAAGAGCTCTGGCCGATTTATTTCTTCGTATTTTATTATCTGCACCGAACTTGGGTGTTTACCGGACATTTTCTTAAATCAGTTACTGACAGACTTGCCTTCTTTCTTTCTTTCTTTCTTGTGACACAACTTGGGAGGCCTAGGAAAGTGGTTCCGTCATAGTATTAGACCGTCATGAAAATCATTTTCTCCAGTATTTGACATAAAGGTGTCAAAAAACGCTCTGTATCTGGACAGCCATTATTGTGTGACTGTTCACGGCTTTCCTAAAAAACCACAGCTTAAGTAATTATGTCCAGCAGTGATTGGCACATGTTGATTGATGGTATTCTTTTCCCCCTATGCTGTGAGCATCATTAGACCACAATGAAATCATCCAGTTAGCTTAGAAACCCTGATCTAGCTTCTAAAATAAATGTTGGACCAGTTTTTATCCATGACTGTGAGAGATATTGCCATAATATATTTGGTTATAAACTTGTTTGATGATTTCAAAAGGTGCTGGTTCGAATACCTGTCCCAATCCATTGACTCCCCTTTCCATTCAAGCCAATAAACTGTATTCCCCTTTTATTTATTAAATAACCATGAATTTTATACGCATTCCGCTTTTTAAACATGAGCATGCAGCTTGTAAGGAAAATCTTCATTATGATGTCAATGAATATATGATTTAAATTCGCTCATATTTAAAATCGTACATGCACTCGACCGGGGAGGTAGCGACTTTAAAGTTATTGTAGGTACTACGTATGGAAGTAGGTATTATGCCTTAAAATAGATCGATCTTTAAAGGAAAGAATGCAGTACAGCCTACGCAGTTAGCAAAACACTTCAAACAGAGGTCGCTTCAATAAACGTCATAATGTAAGAAGTCGGATTAAGATTGTTTTTGTTTTGAGATCGATAGATGCACTGCCTAATGTTATTAGAGCTCCTGGACTATTCGCATTCACGACTTTCCACACTCTAGAACATCGAAAATCAAAATCAAAAGTATTTTATTCGAATTAAGCTGAGAATCAGTACTTTTGAGCATAAAATTACTTAAGACAGTTCACCCAAAACGTCCGCCGTTCACCACTTCCTAGCGTTTTAGCTGCGAAGAAGTGGCGCAACGAACTACCCAGCAACACATTTGTCTGTTAAGTTAGAAGAAATTGCTTCTCATGAATAAAGAAAAGAGTGATGACAAATGCTCTGACCCTGGAGACAGAAACCTTCAATTGGCCACACAATCGTGACTTAAGAAGATCGAACGATTTCGATTAGGAGATATAATGCTCAATATAGACCAATAAAGCCCCAAGGCTCATTACTGGTCCAGCCGCCTTTGTATTAGCTCACGGAACCAATACTACTCAGTAATGGTAATGTCAGGGTTTTGGTAGGAGATCGATAGATGCACAGCCTTATGACAATGGAGCTCCTAATTGGTATCCGAGATTTATCGCACTTTAGAACACTTTTGCTTCCTATGAATAAAGAAAAAATGCTGAGATCCTGAAACAGGACCTTCAATTCGCCACACAATTGTGATTTACCGATGTCGACTAGCAGATATACTAAGTACTCAAAATGGTACATCAATCCCCGAGAGGCTAGTAACGGTCCAGTCGTCTTTGTATTTAAAGCTCGCGGAACCAATGCTACTCGGAATAATAGGTAATGGTAATGTCAGGGTTTTTATGGAGATAGCACAGCCGACTGATACCATAGCTCCAATTGGTATTCGAGATTTTCCACTCTCTATAACAGGGATGGCGAACCTATGGCACGCGTGCCATTGGTGGCACGCGACTAAATAAATTGGGCACGGCATCAATTGAGGAGTTTTGGTACCTCAGTCACAGTAACAAACATAGAAATCTGAGCGTGGCCGGCTACGATAGGCGCTTCGATTTCGGCTTTCGGCCGCGTAAATGCCGGGGAAAATATGAACCGGATACAAATTATTTGGCATCTAGTTTGTAACAGCAGAACTCGCGCTAATTTGTTCTTTAATTATTTAAATAAATATGAAACGGTAAATGTTAAGACTACTGTTGTTAGTTGTTGTTGTAGGTGTTAAAATGACTAAATAGTAAAGGTTTATATCTGTTTACGAATAAAGAGTATTATTCTGAAACTACGTAGTTTTTTTTTCAGTAGTCACTAAGTCAAGATTGTTTACTGACACGTCATGGCCACTTTAAATATTTATTTGCAAAAAAACACACGTACATGTATAGAGGTTCGCCATCCCTGCTCTAGAAAATTGCTTCTCATGAATAAAGAAAATAGTGATGACAAGTCAAGAACGCTATGATCTTCGTAGTGTAAGTGTATATATTTAATAGATAATGTAAACAGTCTCATTCACACAAGAGGTGTCGCTGCTGACACTAATGTCATCTGTCAGTCACGAGGAATAGCGGGAAACAGACAAAAGTGAAGAGAGTCTGCACCATAGAGCTTGGTAGTGAGCCAGTGAAGTGATATATTCAACTTAAATACGGAATCAACAGGATTCTACAATCCTGAATGAAACAGTAACGCTAGGGTGTCTCGGAAAGTAGTTCCGTCCTATAAAAAAGTCCGTCATGAAAATCTGCCATTTTCACCAATATTTGACATTAAAGTGTCAAAGAAGGCTCTGTATTTGGACAGCCGTTGTCCGCTTTCGTATGAAACCTAAGCTTCAGTAATTAAGGACCTTTAATTCACCACACAATCGTGACTTACGGATTCCGATTAGAAAATATACTGCTCTAAATAGAGCATCAATCCCCAAGAGTCTATTATTCAGCCGTCCAAATAGAGCTCTTGTTGTATTCGCTCGCGGAACCGCTGCTGCTCCGAATAGTGATGGTAATGTCAGGGTCGCCAGCGAACAGGTCCCGCTTGACATTCTACCAGCCGATCCGTAGGTGTCACTCATGTTCATTATATAAATCAATTCAAGAATGCTGTTATGATTAGAGGACATGATACAACTGTTCTGAGCAAACAAAATTGTTTCTTTTGGTGGTTAGGTTTTTTTTTCTCATTGTAATAATTTTTTTAGTCGTTTCGATTTTTAGTTATGTCAATGTGTGAATAATAGAGGGTTATATTTTATTCATTGGCTTCAGTAAAGTAGGGATAACACTGAGAATATTTTCACGCCGTACAAAGGAATAATCGTTTACTTCAACATCGATCAATGCGACTCCGACTGGTTATTTTATTTCCCAGGCCAAAATCATAAGAACCTATAAAAAAATATGTCATAATTATTCCAGGGTAGGCTAAGTGGCAAAGCCTCTCTCTCATCGTATTTTCTTTCTTTCTTTTCTTTTTCTTTCTTAAATAAAGCTATGAAAATACTTAGCTCGGATTCTCAAAACCTGCAACCTTATCCGTCGTGACCCAATTTCAGTCAGGACAATAACGAAGATATAAAAACAAAAAAACATTTTTGCCCTTATGTCACCGTACGTAACTCTATCATGAATACCGAAGATCGATAACATTACATAAGCATTGCTTAACCCTCATTGTAAACCAGAGGACAGCGGAGGCTGCGCGTGAGTATTGCCAATTACCGACACCAATACACGCCGTCGAATTGTAAGTTATATACGTTATGGGGGAAGATGCAGTTGGGAATGTTGTAAAAATACCAAAAGCGTTTATAGGATAGAAAATGGTTACTGCCAAGAAGCACTTCTAAGTTTTGGTCCGACCAAAATTTCGTTTAATCTAAGTAGAAATTTTTATTAAATGATCTACTAATTTATTATACCATTTTTTTATATTCTTGCTCACTGTTGATCTGACTCCAAATAAATGGGGGCAAGAGAATGATGATGGTGTGTTTTAAATTAAGAACAATTCAGTCTCTAAAGTTACCTCTACGGTAGAATATTTGCATATTACTAATTAACGTTTTGTGGATCATGGAACAGCTTTTATAAAAAGCTTTTTTAAATCGCATAGCCCTTTCACTGAAAAGATGTAAGTACCTAAGTATTTATTTATAGCCTCTCAACAACATTATTATTTGCTCAAATTAATCGACACGCAACGCGGCTGTCAACAGGGAAACAGTTGCAACGAAATCCCAACCATAACACAAACATTTGAGGTCCATTTTCACAGAAACTCCGACAAAACAAATGAGAAAGATATTAATGATAAATGCAAATTAGTTTATTTATTTGAGTGTTCCGTAAATGGCAAGAAATGTTCTCGCTTCTCAGTAATAATGTCTCTGCCTTGTAAATATGGATAGTGAGTTCTGAATTAATTATAAGGTTATTTCAATTTGAAGGTGTTCATCACAGGGTTAATACAGCAAATAACACATAAATCGGAATCAAGAGGTGTTATATTAAGCCAAAGTTGTACCCATTTAAATGGGAAATATTTAACTAATGCTCTAAAACTTTTTACTCTTGCAATGACGTAGCATTTTTTTTTTAAATTAATCAACCTCTTTAAATATTTTGCGCTTCTAATGATTCAAACTTTTGAAAGAATTGAGCCTTTTTTTAAACTTCTCTCAGTTGGTCGCAGTAACCAAGCTAGGGTAGGTACCCCGACCAGATAGGTTTGGTTAGGATAAAACTGTGACCAACCGCGTTGGTCTACATCCAAGTTGGTCGCAGATAGTTGGCTATTTAGTATTTTTAGGACCCCAAAAATCAATAATATTTTTAGGAACGCAAAAAAGCAGTGTTCAATAATATTTTTAGGAGCGCAAAATGGGAATTATTTAAGCTTCGATTAAATACATGCCCATTTAAATTCGAATCTAGAATGATTTCGTTTAATTGTGAGAAATGTCGTAATCATGTCTATTAAAGCAAAATAGTAGATTCGACAACAAGTCAAAAAAGGAGAATTTAATTCGAGGGACTAAGTTGGATCCCGAGAGCAGCGCAGGGTTCTAGATTAGAATCCTGAGCGGAGCGAGGGATACAACGACCGAGATGTTTTTTTTTTATCGTATTGTGTACTCTACTTTTTACCATTGACTGCGAGAAAATATATATGTATTTATATTTATCACATTTTAATATATAATCGGTAATAAAAGAATAAAGGATTAAATATAAACATAAAAATTTATTGTGAAATTAGAACAGTTTTCGATTTCAGTTCAATTTTATTTTTTATTGTACAGCTCTATGGAATAGCTCCATTTAACCAGCCAGTAGGTACTTTCAGCAGATTTCTTTTTTTGTACACAATTCGTATAATTCGTGCTTGTTCCAAATTCAAAATGTTTTATTCACTCAGTGACAAAAGAGATTCACTATTATCGATTAATCAAATGCCCTTTTTCGAGTGGCAATGGTAGAAATATTGTTTTAATAAATCATCCATCATCCGACAAAGTTCATTAAGAATGGACCCCCGTCGAGCATGACAAAGCCAGACTTCGATTGAAGGAATGAAGACAATTAGAATGCTGAATGCCAAAACTATACATATAAAGAATTTCTTCCGTATTGTGAGTGTTTACAGACACAAATCTTACACCAGCCGACCTATTCCGTGAAAATCTCACCGTGAAAACTTAGCTGAAGTAAGCTTGAGGTGAGCTCAAACTCAAACCCAAAGCACTTATTTCAATTAAACCATTTACAGGCACTTTTGAATTGTCAAAGAGTCGGTCAGTTAGTCAGAAAGTTGAAGCTAGTTGCTCATTCCAAAACGTAGATCTCTATGGAGAAGAACGGGCAAGAAATCCAAGGACACTCTTTTTAAATCAAGATATTACAACAGCTCACTTGACAGCTGTCAATAGTGCCAATCCCTAGCACTGAAATAACAGCTCACTTTACCGAAGTAAATACCACCGCTGGACCCGGAACAACTCTCAATACTTAAAAGCCTTAAGTACTAACAATGGCATGCATGAATAACAACTATTCACTCATATACACTTAGGCCATACAAATATTGGCTAAAATTGGCACCGCGCATGAATTTTGCTCGCGATGCGTTGCGCAGAACACAACCTCTCATTTACATGAAGGTAAGTACTCGTAACTTCAAGAGCCAAGCTGAAATACTTAAACAAAACTTGGTTTCCGTTAAAAAGGCTTATATATGACATAGCATGAAAGACTGCCTCGTTGGTGTAGTAGTCGCAAGCACTACCACTGTGTTTCGGGAGGTTCCTGTTTCGTATAAGGCGGGAGGAAACGCCCGGGTGTTATCATTGCGTGGATCGACCGGAGGACACGGTGGAGCATACGGTGGAGGTCTGCCCGGCTTGGGCGGAGCACCGCCGTGTCCTCGTGGCGGCGATCGGCGGCGGCGACCTCTCGCGTCCGGCCCTGGTTCAGGCCATGGTACGGAGCGAGAGGGAATGGGAAGCCGTCACCTCCTTCTGCGAAGCAGTAATGCTCGCGAAGGAGGAGGCGGAGCGCGAAAGGGAGAGGCAATCTCTGCGCCCTCGCGCCCCTAGCCGCCGCAGGAGGAGGAGACACCCTGGGCGTCGGGAGTCGATTGCCGACTCCCGGCCACCGTAGGCGCGGGCTTGCGGACGGCGAGCAATGGGCAGCTCGCCGTCCGGTAAGGACCAGGCCCGGGTCGACGGCGCGTCGTGTTCCACGCGCGCCTCAAAGAGATGTCAGCGAAATTGACGGGGTCCGATAGGACCGATGCCTGCCGGGGCTGCGGATTGTTCGAAAGAGTTACCGTGGCCCTGGCGCACAGGCAACTGAAGGAACACGGGTGGGTTTTAGTCAGTAAGAGTCTGACACGCCCTTCCGCTCCGCCCAGAGCGGGAGAGGTCATTTGATGATTTCCCACCAAAAAAAAAAAAAAAAAAAAAAAAAAAGCACTACCACTGAGCATGAGTTCCTGTGTTTGATTCTCGGGTCGCGCAAAGTGTTATTGAGTTTTTCCATCAGAAAATTTCCAGTAGCAGCTCGGGAGTCTGGATTTGTGCACGGTTGATGGCAATAGGCTCGCCCCTATTACGTGGGATTTAAAACATAACTGATGGAATGTGGGTGTACACATCTGCCTAACCCTCCGGGCAAAACTAGCGTGATGTTATGTTATGTTATGCCCTGAAAAAGTTTTCCTGTAAAGCTTGCATGTTTGAACCAAAATATTATTACTTCATTTCGAGGTTAACAAGTCAATGAAAACACTAATTACTTCATCATTTTAGTTGCTTTTTTAAATACTAAGTAATGGATTTACGTCGTTACGTATAAAAAAACGTTATATTTAATGACCACAACCATTTAAACCAGTTCACCGCTGTTTTTTCGCTCAGACTAATCATAATTTATCGAAACTAATAATTATTTTGAACCGAGTTAACGACCAACCTAATTCCATTTGATTATTTAATTGGTTGAATAAATTGCCTGTATGTATCATACACGTGCCAAATGCCAAGGATATTGTTAAAAGAAAAATAAATCGATTTTAATTAGCCTACAAAGTTTCTTTCACCGATTTTTTATTTAAAGGAACTATAAGTTCCCATGAGCATATCGATGCGAAAAGACCCGGTTCCCGAATTGAAAATTTGAAGTTGAGAAATTGTCAAACTCTACTCTACAAAATTCTAATTCCTTTGCAAAAACATTAAGAAATTAATTTCGCGGGCGTCAATGAAGGAATCACCTAAAGTAATACTAAAGTAGGGTTTGTCAAGTTCTCAACTTCAAATTCTCAATTCAGAAACCAGCTAGGTATAATATAAGGCCGCAAATGAGTAAAAACATTCTTCAAGCTGCAACCGATCACACTCCTTGCTCCATTGTGCTTAAAATTACATTCCAGACTCGTAAAACTAGCCACGGTTAAATATTTGTATGCTACCTTAACAGAAGACATGTCGAGAACACAATGGACGCTTTAACACTTCGCAAAACAGTCCCTTTTCTAAGAAGACCAACATATCTTTAGATACAGCGAAAAAGGGAACTAATATTTAAAATGTACTGAATTTGACAGATCCTTGACATTTACCTTTGGCAAGTTTCGCCACCATGAACAATCCATCTGCCTAACCTTTACCTAACTTTTTAACTATGGAGTCGGCTTCCAGTCTAACCGGATACAGCTGAATTCTAGTATTTTACATGGAGCGACTGGCTATCTGACCTCCATAACACGATATCCCTTGGTAAGAATTGTCAGACTTATGGGTTTTTCGACTACCTACCCGTAACGACTGTCAAAGATCTACGAAAAACAATCGGAACCGGGGCTTAGCGTGCTCTCCGAGCCACGGGAGGGTATCGGTATGTAATGAATGATCACCTATCCACGGACCGACCTCGGCAAGAGTTGCTTAATCTTAAAGATCGATCCGTGCGGATATATTTAACCACGAGCCACCATGAACGGTCAAGATTAATTGGTCCCCCTACACCCGTCACACTTGTTATATTAAAATAAAAGTAGCAAGTAATCTTAACCTGGCCAGTTTTATTTATTACCTTTGATTCGGTCCAGGTTAAGATGTCACAATAATTGGACTTCTGTTTCTTTGATTAATTATGCTGGAATACGAAAATATGAAGTTCGTTGATCTCATTGTATTTAAACTTGATTTTATGAATATTTATAAGTATGTCTCTGGTCTCGATGTAAATAGTTGGGGAGATAAGGATTTATTGTAATTAATTTATTTATGCAGATGTGCTAAATACTCGTATGGTAATTAAGATGCAGCATCTTACTTCGGACTTTAAAATTATCGGTATGCAAATCTCCCAAGTCAGACTCTGGTATTTGCATAAAAGCTTTTGTCCAACTGAAGGACTCCGACAGAATGTTCTATCAGAAACCTTTCTACTTAAAACTTGAGATGCTTTTTCATTTTCCTCTACCCTCAGAAAATACTTATTTTTCAGTAAAAGGTAACCTATACATATTTATTTCAGGTAAAAGATAGGTACTAACCTTTTTTTTTTTCGCGGAAAATGTGTGGGTTATAGCCACCAGTGGGTAATTCCGGGCTGAAATGATGAAAGGTAACCCTCCGTCTGAACCTACCAACCACAGACGGAGAAATCTGACACAGACCGACAAAAATCACACGATTTTTATATTAATCGAATACTCCTTTTGCGCTACGGTATTTACCAAAAAAGATCCACCCAAATAAGAACAGACCGCTATAACAAGCCGTCCCCAAGCAGATTAATATAAAAAAACCGTATTCCATAAAAGAAAAGAAAGAACTTTTCCATACAAAGTGACGACTTTATAATTATGTCGAAAGACGACCATCCATCAACTTTTATAGGCTCCAAGATTGTTTTTTCACCAATCATTACACGGCAAAGGTAAATTGTGGTGTTATGATTGATAGCGTATTGTAATTTCACCCTATTACCTTGCAAGAAGTGTAAAGTGAGTCGGTAAACCAACCAATATTCTGTACACGTTGTCTCTGTCGGGTTAAACTTGTTGTTAAGTAATTGGCAGGCATGATGAGAGAAAAGACCTACGATTTTATCTTGAATATATTTTATGGATAAAGTAATTTGTATGATTTTACACCTCGTTACAACTATGTTGTAGGTAATTTGGTATGGAATATACTTATATTAGTGGCATTATTTTTTCTTCAGAACTATCTGAGGGCTAACAATTTTCTTAGAGACAACATAAAACTAAGTATGCTAATAATACGCGTCATATTAGACGCAAATAAAATTATTGCCTTTTTTAATTTTTAGCCATTTTAGGGTTTCGTACCCAAAGGGTAAAAACGGGACCCTATTACTAAGACTTCGCTCTCTGTCCGTCCGTCTGTCTGTCACCAGGCTGTATCTCAAGAACCGCGATAGCTAGACAGTTGAAATTTTCACAAATTATGTATTTCTGTTGCCGCTATAACAACAAATTCTAAAAACAAAATAAAATAAATATTTAAGGGGGGCTCCCATACAACAAACGCGATTTTTTTGCCCTTCTTTGCTAGATATCAATAATGGCAACAGGTAGGCACTTGAAATATTCACAAAATACTCAGTAGTATTTTTACTTAATAATAAATAATAAAATAAATATTTAAGGGGGCTCCCATACAAAAAACGCCATTTTTTGACAATTTTTAATCGATATCTATAAATGGTAACAGCTAGGCACCTAATTTATGTACCTACTGTATTTACCTAGTCAATGGTACGGAACCCTTCGTGCGCGAGTCCGACTCGCACTTGGCCGGTTTTTTGACTTTACCCTTGAAAGGAAATAAAAAGAACTCAAAACTGTATTTAAATATCAGCCAATTAAATTAATTAGAGCCTTTTATTGTCATTGTCACGCACTGGTCACAAGTATAAAAGTAGTGGTCATAATAATTAATACACTTGTAATCATTACGAGGCAATTTGTTTGCCGATCGGTTGCGATTCAGGACTCGTATCGAAAGAATCTGTATCGAGATTTTACCTTCTTTTAATGATAAGTCACTTTGCAAATAAATAAGCCTCAACATCATGCCAGTGATGTGCTTAATTCGAACCGTATCTTTAATCTTTTTCGCAGTGTTGAAAGCTTTTAGATGACTAGTCCAATTTCTGGAAATTGGACCAAGAATCTGTATTTAAATGAGGAAACCCTGCCTAAAATATGTTGGCTGCAGGTTTAACCCAAATAATCAAGAGCCAAACAAAAAGTTTCGACAATAAACTAAGGGACAATTTATCAATCTTCAGATACAATTTATCTGAGGAATAAAAATTGTGGTTTGACAGTTTTTGTATAGAAAGGATGTAAAATCACCCTTTGATTGAATACCTAAGCTTTGATCAATAATGTTCAGTATATAGTCAGTAAGGTAAGTATGTTAACCTCATTCAAACAAGTCTACAGTTATTTAAAATAGGCGTTATTTTTCTACGATAACAGAAATCGTAGAAACAAACACGGAATAGTTACAGCGTAGACTCGTAGGCCGTAGCGGGTGTAGCTCGTAGCACTAATTTAGAAAGTACATCCCTTGTAGCGCTACGAGTGCTACGGGTCTACGACCCTTATCCCTTTATTATTCCCGAGTTATTTATGTGCGTCTGCGCATTTTTTTATTCAATATATAAGAAAATTTTATAATATTATTATTTAATAACTAATATTGGTTAATAATTTTTCTATAGTTGTATGTTAGTGTTTAACTAAATAACTTACCTACGTTATCTTCTAAATATTTGCATGCCATCATTATATGGCGGAATGCGTCTTTGCACTGAATTACAAAATCATTTATTTGTGTAAATAAGGTACAGAAAGTTCTTCAAGTTAATTATGTCGATCTCTTATTATGCCTTTAATGTCAACGTGAAAATTTTACATACTTCTAATATATAACAATCTCGTGTCACAGTGTTTGTTATCCAACTCCTCCGAAACGGCTTGACGGATTTTATGAAACTTTTTGTGTATATTTGGTAGGTTTGAGAATAGATTAATTAACTTGAATAATGCATGCAGTTAGTAACTTCACTTGCACCTACAACATTTTATGCAAATAAATTGATTGGATTTGATTTGAATCATTTTACTCGTGACAGAATTGCTGCTACCCGCCATAAATATGTAAGAAATGCTGTTTTACCAAATAACTGTCACTTTCGCGATCGGATGACGCGATAATAGTGAAACATATGTTTACAGCAGCCATAATTTAACTATAGCGTCCCTTTTCGGAGTGGAAGCCATTTATTATTTTGATATTATATTTATTTACCTACAGTTTTATATTAATATTTGCAGTTTGCGGTTTCGAATTCGTTCCATATCAACTACTAGCTGTGCCCCGCAGTTTCACCCGCAAATCGGATTAATTATACATAACTTCGTTGTCGCTTAGCGTTCTTTCAGACGTTTTTTTTCTTTTTGCTCGGCTCCTAAGGGTCGTAGCGTGATGTTATCTAGCATATAACCTTCCTCAAGAATTGAGCTATGAAAGCACAAAATATTTTATCAAATTCGACTGATAATTCCAGAGTTTAGCGTGTTTATTAATTAATTAATTTGTTTGTTTGGTAAACTAACAGCAGTACATTACATCCGTTTCGTAGTTAAGAAGAACAACGCAGTCACACGATTTTGTCTTTTAGATCTAGGGACTTTAGACTTATTAATTTAATGTACGCAGGTATTAGGTATTTATTTTAGTTTTTCATTAATCACTACACAAAACACCCACACACCCATGTCACAAAACTTTTAATTTATTAGAACGGACACACACTTCCCTATTCTTTGTATTATTCTAGCGTATGGCACTCGTGGGTTGCAGCTGAAAATCAGCGTCAGGTGGTACACCTTGTGTTGTCATCTGACATTATGCTGAGCTGAGGCCCCATTGGCATTATAATCATTGTTCCGTATTTTTTAGTTTTAAGGTGTATTTTTGTTGCTGCAATGCCAATAAACGCATTTTTCTTTCTTTCTTTCTTTTCTTTACAAGGAATTATCAGAATACAAAACAAGACTAAAGTGCTAGTAGGTATGCCCATTACAGGTATACGCAGCAGTCACAATAAACATAACAAAGTAATTAACTAAGAAAACAACAAAAAAATTAAAAAGCGCGTTGAAACAAACTAACTCTACAGGTTTATTATATTAATATAGATAGATACCTTACTTGAGGGCAAGGATTTTTAAGATTTTTTAACTGCAATAATATATATATATATATATATATATAAATGAATCCCTATTTCCCTTGTTCACGCCATAACTTGAGAACGACTTTACCAATTTCATTCATCTTTTTTTTATCGTTTTCTAATACTTTTTAACTGACTTCAAAAATGGAGGAGGTTTCTCAATTCAACCGTGTATATTTTTTTTTATAATAATAATAATAATAATAATAATAATTTATTTGTCAGAATATTGTTTTACAAGGTGTTACAAATTATAATATGATGTCCATAATACTCTGCTGTTTCCAGCGTACAAATATTGAAAATAATTTAAATGATAAGGATTAGAAGACAATGTCAAAATTAAACATTAACAAATAAACAAATGACAAGAAAAAGGGAAAAAATAATTACCGTTACATGCACGCTCAGGAGTTATTAGTAAGCATAATGTCAAAAATGAAATACAATAATAAAAATATTAAAAAAGATATACAATGTCAAATAAATAATAAAAATTCTATTCAATTCGCACAAATGTCAGTAGTCATCTAATTTAAATTTAGAATCAAATCTTTCATTTAGAAACTCAGTCGTTGAGTAGTAACACTTTTGTAATAGGAAGTTAAATAATTTCTTTTTAAATGTCATAAAGTTAAGAATCTTAAATGCATTGGGTAATTTATTATATATTTTAATCGACATGCAGTAAACATTATTAGAAAATAGTTGAATTCTTTGTTGAGGTGCACAAATTTTATAAGTATTTCTGCTTTTTCTTACAAAAACATCATTATATACCTGAAATAAAGCTATGTTTTTCCGTACAAAGATACACAGTTCAAATATATATAAAGATGGGAGTGGTAATATTTTGAGCTTTTTAAAGATTGGGACACAGCTTTGTAATGGTTGTGCTTTGGTCATTGAACGAATACATTTTTTTTGGGCTCGGAACGCTTTAATAGTGTCAACAGAATTTCCCCATATAATTATGCCGTATCGAAGAATTGATGCTACGTAACCATGATACGCATTAAGTGCCGCGCTGATACCAGCCACGCGAGTTATTCTATTTAAAGCAAAAACAAATCTTTGTACCTTAGCGCATAGTTTTTCTATATGCACTTTCCAGTTACAATATTTATCCAATGTTATACCCAAGAAAGTCGCACTTTCAACCTCTTCTACAGCATTATCTGCATATTTTATTTCCAATTGGTGACGTGTGCTATTATAAGCTTGGAATTGTATTAGTTTCGTTTTACTTATATTTACATGTAAATTGTTGTCTTTAAGCCATTTAATTATTTTGTTTAATGTGTCGCTAATTTCTTTTACGTAATTGATGATATTACCATCGGTGAGTTTAATGCTAAGAGTAGTATCGTCAGCGTACAGAATGCAAGAGTGTGGGGTTACGTTGGGCAAATCATTGATATACAATAAGAACAAAAAGGGACCTAAAATACTGCCCTGTGGAACACCACATGAGTTTAGACGATAAGTGGATCTATATATTTTCTTCTCTGATAATGTGTGCCTAGATATTTCTACGCATTGTTGGCGATTATTTAAATAGGTTTCTATCCATTGTAGTGCGTTTCCTCTAATCCCATAACGATTTAGTTTCAAAAGAAGCAGTTTATGATTTACGAAGTCAAATGCTTTTGACATATCGAGAAATATCGATGCTATTGGTTTTTTATCGTTCAGACTAGAGGTAATCAATTTCATAAGAGAAAAACATGCAAGAGTTGTAGATTTATTTTTTCTGAAACCGAACTGTTCTTCTTTCAAAATGGAGTGTTTTATTATAAAGGAGTGTAGTTTATCGTACATGACTCTTTCAAAAATCTTGGAAATGACGGGTATAAGAGTAATCGGTCGATAATTATTCATGTCATTTTTATCCCCTTTTTTGTGTACTGGTTTGACTACAGAAAATTTTAGTCTGGTGGGGAATAAGCCTTGAAATAATGATAGATTGATAATATGGGTCAGTGGAGGTGATAGATATTTAGAGCAACGTTTAATTATTTTCGTATTAATATCGTCATAACCGGTTGAGTTAGTAGAATTTAAAGAATTTATTATTTTATGAACCGAGTCTTCATTAGTTGGAGTCAAGTAAATGCTATCTGATATGTCAGTGATGGTATGATTGTAGTTGATAGGGGTTTCAGAATCAGGGGTTTTAGGTTTGTTTGTCATGTTTATAAAAAAATCATTAAATTTATTGGCAATTATATCGGCGTGAGTGTAAGTGCACTGATTAATTTTGATACAATTTATTTCAGCGTTATCATCCATATCTGTGCTATTCTTTTTAATAATGTCCCAGGCAGCTTTACATTTGTTGTTCGACTGTAGTATATAGCGCGTATTATCAATTTTCTGTGCATGTAATATACACCGTCTTAGTATATTTGTGTACTTTTTGTAGTTTTTTAGGTTTTGATTTTTATTGGAGTTAAATAATTTGTATTTTAGGTACATACTTCGTTTCTTGACACAACATCTTTTTATTCCTTTTGTTATCCATTTACTTTTCGGCGGCTTGTTTGTAATTTTTACTTTTACTATGGGAAAACAGAGATTATAAAAAAGGGACAGTGTATCATGAAAGTGATTGAATGCTATGTCAGTATCATCTGAGTCGTATGTTTCTGAAAACGAAAGAGACGATATGCATGATATACACTTTGCTATGTTGTTTTGACTTAAATCTCTTTTCTTTTGGAACCAAAATTGTTTCCTGCATCTTGCAGTTTCTACATACGCATTGAAACAAATGGACTGACCGGTCTCATGATCTGATAATCCAAGGGTATGTATTTGAGGCTGAACGTTCGATATGTCGCTTGCGATAAGATCTATGCATGATGATTGTCTAGTGGGTTTAATAATGTGGTTAGATATGTTATAGTTCTGTAAAATACATTCTAATTCTTTAAAATTATTATTACGCTTTAATGCGTCAATGTTCCAATCTCCACACAGTATTATATTATTTTTATTTCGTTTTGTTAATTTCTTTAAAATAGCCTCTAGGTTTTTTAAGAACAAACTAAAATTTGAATTTGGTGTACGGTAGATACAGATGACAAAGACCTTAACAGTGATAATTTCTATTGCACAATATTCAAAATCATATACTAAAGGCGTAACCAAGTTGGGGATAGGTTTACATTCGAGATCCTTTTTAACCATTATGCAAGTCCCACCTCGGCGCTGATGAGGTCTTGAGAAAGATGAGACTAGCTTGTAATTATTGAGTATTAAATTACTTTCCGATCCTCGTCTAATGAATGTTTCAGAAAAACATAAAATATCAATAACTGACCCGTTTGTATCTAGTTCTTCTAAAGTTATTTCTAATAAATCTTTTTTATTAAGTATACCGGCAATATTTTGGTGAAATAATATAAATTTACGTTTAACCTCGAAAAAATGTGGATTTACAAGTACTAGTGTTCGGTGTAGTTGTATTGACGTCATTAGCATTTAATGGCGGGTGGGGATTCTTTACTAGTACCTTAAAATAATATGGTATTGTTCCTTTTTTGTTAGTGCAAATACTACTATTTACGTTTGAGCTTCTGTTAAATAACGTGCGGGATTGTTTTAATGTACAAGCTGTGTCCATACTTTTCTTAAGATTAATATTATCAATTTCTATGTTTAGTTTATAACACAGTGTTTCAATGAATTTGTCGTGAAGATTATTATGACTATATATATTCTCAGTTGTATCAATGAACTTACAGTTAGGAAAATTAAGCAAAAATATTTTTATATTTTGATTCAACAAATTAAAATTTAAATAAGGATTATTAATGATGTTAATTAAGAATACTCGGTTTTTTCTAAGTTTATGAAGGGTTGGGATCAATTCTGAAAGGAATTTGTACGGGTTTTTATCGTTGCTTCCCATACCCAATATAACTATATCAACATTCTGCAAGGTTTTTATATAATCGTCTATGTTATGCAATATTTGTGTACTTGTTGCGTTTGGCTTTGACACTCCTGACACAGAATACACGTTATTCCACTTATTTGCATCCCTCTGTAATTTTATTTGGCTGGCAAAACCTCGTACCATTTGGTCACCTAATATAACAATTTTTGGATCACTAGTCGCTTTATAGTTGTCCGACATTTGTGAAAGTTGGTGATCACTTTTATTCGCTAATGTTAGTGAAGTTTGAGCACATGGGATCTCTATACTGCTAACTGCTTTTAATGTTTGTTCGCGGATAACTTCGTCGTTTTTAGAAGGTTCTTACGGATTATTTTTTTAATAAAGTTGCGAGTTTCATGCGGGTGAAACCGCTGGGCGCAGCTAGTTAGTTAATAATAATACCAGCCTATTATTGTCCCACTGCAGCGCAAAGGCCTCTTCTCAACTCAGCGAAGGCATGAACATTGATCACCACGGACAGCATTGATCACCACGCTTGCTCAAGACGGGATGGCGATTTCAGACTTATATTTACTATAAGTCCAGGCTTCCTCACGATGTTTTCCGTCACTGATGTCAATAATGTCCAAGATAAACTCAAAAAGTAGATATGAATTGATAAAGTCAAATTGGTACAAGCCCGGATTTGAACCCACAACCTCGTGCATGAGAAGCGAGGCTGTAACCACTGTGCCGCCACGACATACATAAATAAAAAGGAGTTGATTGTACCTAATTGTTTTTTTAAGATGCTGAAGTTCAAAAGGCAACTTCGATATAGTAATTAGTAGTTGCACATAATTATTAATTACTAGATTTGCCCGCGGCTTCGCCCGCATGGATGTCGTACCGGGATAAAAAGTATCCTACGTATTAATCCAGGTTATAAACTATCTCTTTTCCAAATTCCATCTAAATCCGTTCAATAGTTTTTGCGTGAAAGAGTTACAAACATCCATCCCCATCCATCCATCCTCACAAACGTTCACATTTATAATATTAGTAGAATAGGAAGTAGGATTTAAAAAATCAAGATGAAGTTAATTTTACAGTAGCTCACTATTAACCGGTTCTGTTAAACCGACCGCGGAATCTCCACTTCATCCCAAGGACTTTCCAATTATGATCTTTTTTAATTGGAACCCTTTTTGGATGAGTAAATTGTTTTGTACAACAAGCACAATGATATTTAAAAATATGTTATTTGTTTTACCTTTCACTCACATTATTGTTTTTGTAAAATTTGTTATTTTATTAAATTACTCTATAATGTAAAATAATATTATATATTATTATAATATTATATTATATTTATTTAAGTTACATACAGTTAATTATCTTGACAAAACATAACATGACGCCTGTTTTCTTCGAGGGGTTGGGCAGAGCTGACCCACATTTCGCCAAGTATCACCCCTAGGGCCGTTTTTAATCTATTGGAGGCCCTAGGCACTTTAGGATACTGGGGCCCCTATGGAGAATCTAGGATGCAAGGGCGAGCGAAGTGAGCTCGAAATTTGTAGTACCCTGCCTCTGATAGCCCCTAGCTCCGACGCTGGCAGGAAATGGGCCCCCCTGGCCATTTGCCCAGAGTGGCCAATGGAAAAGAAGCCCCGGATCGAGTAATAGGTAATAGGGAGCGAGTCTTTTCCCATCAACCGGGCACAAATCCAGACTCCGGACCTCATGTTCGGCAGTAGATATAACGCATTGACGAACATCTTTTTAAGCTATTGCATAGCTTTTATCGCGAGCTTTGAGCGCGGCGACCGAATCAAGAAATTCCGTAACGAAAATAAAACCTAACACCCCCCACTCCGCCTACCATGTAGCTCGGCCGAGCGTTCGCTTAACGTGTATGTATATGGTACGACTGTACTTGAATTAATATCAAAGAAAATAAAATACTGCATAAATAAAAAAAACAAAAATAATTATAATTGCATAAGTTGATAAAAAATGCTATGCAATAGCTTTACCGCGGCAGTCCCCGAGTGCCACACGTGTTTTTTTATTTTAATTCTTGAATATTGACAATAAATTCTCATTTATCTTTAGCATATCCGATTATATTTATATTACTCATCAAACTGGCACTTCTCGAAATATAATGGCCGAAAATTGTTCCATTTAAAAAAGCACAAAGGTTGTGAATATGAATAAAAGATGAGGAGTATCCTTCAACCATAATTCATAACAGCCAGGCGATATATCTCGAAGGGAACAAAATTGATCGTTATATCTCCAAACATCAAATCATTGCCGTAATTTTGTATTTACTCGTCGAACAGAGGCAGCTTTTTGGAGTTCCGTACGCAAAGGTTTACTGACAAATGCGTACACTTACTGAACAGGTACATTCAATCTGTTTGGTTTTTCCTCAAAAGACCATTTCAGACACCAATCTACATGGTTTTCACATGATCAGACTAAGATTATGTCTGGACTTCAAAAGAGACTGTGACCTCTGAGTTTGTTTCGGCCTTTCTTCTCAGAATAGTCAGATAGGAAACGCTGAACTCATCTAGTTTTTAAAATATGATTGACGTGTAAGTGTGTGTACAAACCTACTTACAGAAATAAAATCATTTATCATTTAAAGGGTGCTAATGGGACCCTATCAGGTAGTAAGGTTTCGCTGTACGTCCGTCAGTCTGTCACAGGGCTGTATCTTTTGAACAGTAATAGGTAGATACTTAAATCTTTCGCAGTGTTTACTATTATGGCCGCTATAACAACAAGTAATAAAAAATAGGCAGTCATGCGGACTGCCTACAGAAGCGAAAACCCCAAAATGTACACAGGCCGCTGCGCATTGCCAGTCTGGCGCAACTCGTCCCATAAGCATGTCGGTGACGCGAACCCATAAGTTTTTCCCGTACCACACAAATCGCTCAACGTGGCTCAAGAAGTTTTCACTTCCAAAATAAAATAACTTTTATATTCAAAGGGAGTCCCCATACAAGAAACGTGTTTAATTTTGGCGTTTTTTTTTTTAAATTAAAGTATAAAAATATTTAGTGTTAAAATGTTAAAATATTTAACACTAAATATTTTTCCGGAACCCTTCGTGTCCGACTCGCACCTGGCCGCTTTTTTTAATATGCCCATTGACTTAAAAAGGCGGTAATATTTCATGTGGATCGTCAACTTTTTAGTTCGGCGAGGGACCATAATCAATGGAGGAAGCCATTACGGAGAATATATTGGGGTAAGAATGCACCGGAGCCGCCGCAAGCGCATGTGCAAGCAAATATGTATTTATTTATAGAATATTAAATGATTTGTTCCAAGTATCTACAGCCTATAGGTAGGTAATTATTAATCCCTCAGTAAAGTTAAACGAGATAGTGACTAGTAATTGAATATACCAAAATAACTAAACTAATAGGTAGATACCTAAGTATTCTAAGTGGATAACTTTACCAAAATGATTGTCTAGGTCCTAATAGACCGTTTCTCTAGGTACCTATGAGACTGTATCAGAAAACACAATATGGGAGACAATTTAAAAAAAAAAATTCAAAAGGAATTAAAAACCCCACTTACAAACAAAAACAAACCACTGCGCCAGATCTATCTTAAATTACCCGAGAAGCAACAAAATCTTGAGAGAAACCGGAGACTAAAAAACGAGCAATCTTCCAAGTTTCAACAAATTGCAAGCGAACATTAATTTGTCAATAAAATCGCCTCTTAGCACTGTAAAGCTTTAAATACTCAGAAGAAAAGGGATCTGATATCCGTTTGTTCCTCCTTACTAAAGGCCGGCGCACACTGGGCGCCACGACGCGACATGGCGGCAAAGCATTAATATCTGTCTGTCCGAAGCCTTCCGCGGCATACCGTAGCTTCCAGCGGTATGCTCAGATCCCCTTGTGATAATATCACCGAAATACGAGTGCTAAGAGTATGAAAATATAATTCCAAATAATTTTCGCTTACGAAAATCCTTTGTCATGACATGCCGCGCCGTGCCACCTAGCCTTAATATCTCCTTATCTTGTTGCATTAATTCGGCACAGTAATTTAAGAATTTAAGGTATCCAAGCTAGGAATCGAAGCCTGTTCACCTCACACGTCGATAAAATCAGCTATCATATACCATGGCGAGTTTTATGAGGTGACGGGTAATTTTATTTAAATACTTTTGTTCAATTTAAGATTCAAGGCATGTTTCTGCGAATCAATTAATTATATTATTGGTAGTACAACTCCAAACAAGTTGCGGATTCTTTTGAAGTATTTTCGCGTGAACCACTTGTCAAGTCCTTTAAAAAAACCATGTGCTTTGCACTACGCTAATTAGCTCTAATAAGAGAAACAGTACATCGACCTTTGTTACAAAGATATAAACGTGTAGGCGGAAAAACAAGCAATTTAAGTAGATTATTTACCAATTCAGCCTAACACAGTCTACTGCTAGACACAGGCTTCGCCACAACACCCTGTCCATGCGTCACGGCATCTGTCCACGCCTATCCTCCGCCTTTCGCATCCAGTCAGTCCCAGCCACATTCTTAAGGTCGTTGCTCCATCTAGCTGAGGGGTCTCGCACACTAAGTTTGAAGATACGCTGCCTCCACTCCAGGACTCGTCTGCTCCACCGGCCATCGGTCCTTCGACAGACATGGCCAGCCCACTGCCACTTCAGTTTGTTTACTCTCCAAACTCTGTCAATAACTCTAGTTCTGTTCCGGATATTTTCATTTCTGATTTTACCCTACAAAGAAAACGCTCGGAGCGAGCAGAGAGATTACTTATACCGACCCGATAAAGATGAAATAAGTTTGCCTTTCAGCAAACAAACTATCAATGAAAACCAACTTTCACAAAGTTACTTGCTTGTCGCCTTTACCGACACGCAAAATAAAACGGCGCTTAATTTGTAAAAAAAAAACAATTATTTCTCTTTAATTAATACGGCGAGACACAACACAAACAAATTCTGTTTTTTGGTGTCGAATACAAAAAATAACATTGAACTTGAGATGTTGAAAGACTGGATTCAATTCCACACATTTTTTTGTAAGCCCGCTGTACAAACTTGCTCCATATTTGGTCCAAGTCTAGCTTGACCTTTTCCAGTAATGACAACAGAGAAAAACCTGTATACAGAACCTACTATATATTTCTGTTCTGCGATTAATGATAATACATGATAAATGTTTTATAATTAATATAATCATATAAGAATCCATAATTCTGAGAGTAATCATTTCCAGCAATTAGTGATCATTGCATGGCAATTTAAACTAGAATCAACTTAGCGAAATAATATAAAAAAGCTTGATAATTTTAATTTAACCCCCAAAAATATATTTGGGGCCGATATAATTCTTCTGCGGGACCGATTAACGAAATAAATGAAAAAAAAAAACAAAATCAACTTATGAGATCGCTCTGGGACCGCCGGATGCGTATTAAAAAAAAACGAAGAAGCCGTATTAAATAATGAAACCCTCTTTTCCTTATGCGTCGGAAAAAAGTATTGCTTTTGGGACGGAAATAATGGTTATTTGAAAAATTCCACCACTTAAATAAAGAGCATAACATAAATAAATAAAGTGTTTTTCATTCATGATCTGGAACTTCAATGTTCCAGCTTCGCTCTAAAATAAAGGCTCTACATAAAAAATTTAAGCTTCGGTATTTATGAATTTAAGTACACATTCCACATTCTGCAAAAATCTTAACGACTTCTCACGCAATGAAAAAGATAAAACAAAAAATGGAAAAATTGAACATTGTAAAGCTTACACGGAATTCTTAAAAAATAATAAATTTCACCAAACCAGTGAGTAATTCTTAATATTTATAGTTTGTCGTTAAAACGGGATGTTTGGCAAAATTAACCGTTTTCTTATATTATTATGCCGAAATTAATGTTAATTTTTGCATAAATATATTTACTTTTATATTTAAAAGTGTGTCATGTTTTAATGGGCTTAAAATTAGAATATAAATGTATATACATATGTACATATTATAAATTAAAGTCGCTGTTCTTGTCTGCCTGTGTGACCTCGTTGTTCTTCTAAACTACGCAACGGATTTTGATGCGGTTTTCATCATCATTTAGAAAATTTATTCTGGAAGGTTTATGTGTATAAAACATTAATATAAAACTAACATATAATAAAGAAATCTCGATGTTTTGTCAAGTCGTAAACACTGTTCGAAACAGGGGCGAGTCGCTAATTTATAAATAGTACTTTTTAACTTTCCTAAACCTCTGTAAATCTAGCCAAATAATGCTGCACAAAAAAAAACATTTCAGGAAAATTTAACATGCGGTCAAGCGCTGAGTGAAGACAGAAACGTGAATTATAATAATTGGCTCGATAAAAGAAATCATAAAGATGACACTGAATCGCTATTTAAAACGTGTAGTACCTTGAAGAGATTCCATCATGAAACCATGTAAAAGTTATAACTCAAGATAAGGCTTATTGTCTTTTAGGGGATGTTGAGAACACATTTTAAGGTTTCATTATAATTTTAAAATAAATAAAAAATCTAGCAGTTCAAGCGCTCGCACCAGCCGGCCAGTGCCCATTCGAGACGCACTCCAAGACATACCGCACTACAAGAGGGCCTTAAAAAGTTCTAAATGTGATGTGACGTAAGATCGAGTAAAACAAAATGTAGGTATAACATTAGGTATCTAATTAATTCAATATCATCAACATCTTATTATCTGTCTAGCTTTTCCTAGCTATTTTGAGGCCGGCTTCCAGTGTATCCGTATGCAGCTGAATAATTACCTACTTCATAATCATTAGAAAATATTTATTTTGCCGTTCATTAGACATCTTCCCTTTTCATCTACTAGGTACCTACTTACCTACCTTACGAAAAATAGGCAATAAGGCGACGCGACAGCGCAACACAAAAGCGCCGCTCGTCGCGCGACGAGCGGTGGATTTGTGTTGCGCTGTCGCGTCGCGTGTCGTACCTGTTTATAGGAGCCTTTAATCATTAGTTCACAAATTAACATTAGTCATCACAGCTCGCGCCGTAGAGGTCAATGATCAATCACCATAACACAACAACAACACCGTTCGCCCTAAGACTAAATCCGCTGATCTATAGGACAAATATCTCCATAAAATCGATTAATAAACCGATCTATTACAATTTATTACAAAATAAAACATAAAATCCTAGATATATTCATTTCAAACACTATTATAATAATCCTGACTAAGTATAACTTATCGAATTTCGAATACTTAAATCAAGGAAAGGTCAACAGCCATTAAATTAAAGTTCTCGATTTAGAGAATAGAAAATTAAATTGGTAAAATAAGATTTAAAAATAAATAAGACACTAATGTATTGAGAATATGGCGGGCACTTCGCGGCTGACAAACATGGCGAACGAAATTTACATTACAAAGCGTAAAATTACCATTGCCGTTCTTTCTCGTTGTTAGGGCTGGCAGTTTGTCGCGGATTGTTCGAAAGAGTTACCGTGGCTCTAGCGCACAGGCAACTGTAGGAACACGGGTCGGTTTTAGTCAGTAAGAGTCTGACACGCCCTCCCGCTCCGCCCAGAACGGGAGAGGTCATTTGATGATTAACTACTCAAAAAAAAATGGGCTTGCAGTTTCAGAGAGTCCCTGAACAATCTGGGTTTAAAAGTATATTTATAAATATCTATGTAAGGACAAAAACCTTTGTAACTAAAGTTACTGAACTTAAGGCTCAAGGTATCTAAGTAAACTTTATAAAACAGCTAGTACGTATTTTTTAACGATTACCTCGATGACTTGAGCATTAACCTCTATTTCCAAAAAAAACAAGAACAAAAATTAAATAACTTTGTTTCCAAACCCGTCTATCATTCATGTCATGTGTAAACATTTAAGTTATTTGAAAAGGCGAGAACTTTGAAATATTAAAGCGTCTCTGTGAAAAATCCGTGTTTGTATTTCGACAGGGCCTCGAAAGTGCTATGATGTTCGCCATAACAATGAGTGACATAACTCCAAATGATACAAGCATATTAACTAGACGTGTGGGTGCAATATGTACACTGACATGTGGGCTTAATTTCCGCTGCAACACGGAACTGTGAGCTGTTTCGAGCCCACCAGTTCGGAAACTATGGCCCTGGATCTATTTTGTACCATCTAGAAACAGGTCGCGCAAAACTTCATGAGCGCTCGGAAGTTGCACGCGAATGACTGCGCAGTATGCATAAGATAGGTGTCCGAGAGAACTCTCTCACTCTCATTCAACTTTACATGCGCGGTTTCGTTCTCGGGCCTACGTTCAGACGGGTCATAGTTTTGCACGAACTGTAGGTTCTACACAGTAGTTAGTATGACTAGTATTGGATATCTACCTAAGCAAAATATTTATTTGACCAAAGAATCAGCAGTGTGGCAATCCACACGACGTGGCAATGCTGCCAGTCTTTTGGGCACTTTTCCCGTTGACAGCGATGCGAGCGAATTTTTTGATGCCCTATTCGTTCCCCTCCTTTTTTATACATAGGTATGTACATAACATAGTAAGATAACATCACGCCTTGTTTCCCCAAAAGATTAGGCAGAAGTGTACCTATAGTAAGTACCTACACCCACATTCCGCCAGTAGACCCAAGAGGCAGTTTGAAAAAAGAAGAGTATATTTTATTATGATTATTTTTAAGACCGTTAGCTTATATTATTATGTTTGAATCGAATAAGCAAAATATTGCCTTTCTTGTTTTCTTCTTCTTGATTTTTGCATAAGTGTTTGCGGAAATTAATAATCTTTTAGACACCCTTGCATGAATATGTTTATTTATATATCTATATATATTTATTTATTTAAACTTCTCGAACACAATACCATACGAGTACAAAGGCGGACTTATGCTACAGGCACAGGAGGCTATATCTATCTGTCTACCATTCACTTTGACAGTAATACACGAGTCGTTAGACTTGAAATTGGTTCTGAAACGATTATGAATCTAATGGACCTCGTTTTGCACTATCTATTGCAGCAAAAAAATAAATTGTCTATTTTGCGTGTACGCCCATTTGTTATGAAGCCGTCGATATGAACTTCCTGTGGAGTAATTTTTAAATTTACTGTTGCTGAAATGTCCAAAATATTGGTAGGTACCTACTGCATGGTGCCTAAGTAGATACGATAATTTGAGTGTGTCTATGTTTTTTATAGAGACGTCATCAATTCGTCATAGATGTCGTCATCAAACGAAGCAAGTTCTGTCTACGTTCTGTAGTTTCTGCCTACCCCCATGGGAAGAAAACGTGAGTTTATGTTTGTGTATGTGTACATCATCAGTTTTTTTTACAGGTCTTGATACTACGATGGTTTATTTCTAAATGACAATTACCTATTCAGCCATCGTACGAATGAGATGACAAAATCATTGGGCTCTTGGAACAAGGTCCTGGCGCCATTACGTGCCAGCCCTACCTGATAGGTATCACATCACAAGAAACGGACGGCATATCATCTTTTTTTTTAATGAAAATGTCAGCCACTATAAGTTGTTTTAATATTATTACCAGTCCAAGTTTGTTTGTCAATTCTGTTGTGTTCTCTTTTCTTTATTAGCTGTTAACACACCCGGGCCCGGTGCTTAATCGACTCTTGACTTTTTATAAACGGTAAACTTTAAAACCTAGTTTAATATACATATTAAACAGTTGTAAGTCGAGACACAAATGGGTGGACTCGAATAAAAATAGACATCGCGAAATTATTTATGAATCAATAAAATTTTAGAGTCGGTATCAAGATGGTAGCTCTCGCATTTCGCAGCTGTTATGACTAAATCTCAGTTCGGTATCCATATTTTTAGTTTACAAAATTGTAAAACATAAAATAAGCGAGTGACAACTTAATAGTGGACATGCCTTTAAAATGCCTGGAGCTCATCGCTCACCGCGGTGCATTTAAATTCATTTTAAAGCACATAAATAAGTAACTGCATATACTTAAGAATGCATAGGTAAACTTTATTGTCTTGGCAAACTCGATAAGTTCATCGAAGATACGAGTATATGCGTTATTTCTAAACTCACCTTGTTATAGAACTCCAAGGAAACAAATCCCACAGCCTTGTATTCACTATAATCCCGATCGTGTTGCACGTGGTACTGGCACAAAAGTCAAAAAACACCGAATCGTAAAAAAAAATAACAAATGAAAAACTATTCTAAATTCAAACGGCGCGCGAAACCACAGAAATGTGTCAGTGGCGCGTCGCGGCGGACGGCCTAGGCACTAAACGTGTGTAGAATAGTAATAATGGTGGGGACCAAAATCGAATTTTTCGAAATTTTGAGAACGGTAGTGTCGCATCGGTGGCGAGGTTTTGAATGGCGCGGCGGACCGCTGTACATCCGAGACTGGCTAACAAAGCGGCAGGACATCGACTTTATAAATTGATTTTGTCCAACACGACGTAACTGTACCTCGCTGTAGATTCGGCTAAATAGACGTCTCTTTAATGCCCTTACCTACTAATTAAAGTCTCCCAACTATTAAAATACTATCGCTAATGGATAATAAAAAAAACTCGTCGGAACGATTCCTCTTGCACCTTATCTTATAAAGTTACTTTTTTGTTTCGTTAAATCGGTAAACATAAGGTAGTTGCGTATGTAACACATAACTGAATATAATATAGAAAAAAGCCGGTCTTTATAGGTAAGTAAATACATTAATATGGCCGATCCCAACTAATTACATACACATGAGTGCAGCTTAAAAAGGCTATCAGAGCCTATCGATCGTACCTACATCATTCGACAGAATCCTCATATTCCTCACATGCATGTTATCATCAAATAATATCATAAGAAAAGCATAAACTTGCCTGGTGTGCAGGTCTTTGTTCTCGGTGCGGAGCATTTGCCAGCATCATACTACGAACGATTCCAGTGCCGATTTTTTTTTTTTGAATTTTGGACTGTTTAACCGTATGTCAAAGTCAAAGTGAAAGTGAAATCATTTATTTCAAATAGGCACATAAAAAGCACTTTTGAACGTCAAAATTTACAAAAAAAAATAATTGAATCTAGTTGTTCCAAAAGGTAGTTTGGTATGGAGAAGAATGGGCAAATAACTCCACCGTTACTCTTTTAAAATGTTTTACAATATTATGTAGGTTCACATTAATTATATAATTATATGTGAAGGCACCTATAATAAAATTACTTTACCACAATAGGTAAAAAGAATTAAATATAATGCAATGACAGGTAAATTAATTATGTGATAGATATTAGGTCTTTACCTATGAAATTGCCGTTCTGCAGTACTGGCCATTTCAAATCAAAATAATTTTTGTTTGGCTATGAATTCTAATTTCAAATTAATTTTATTTTAAAAACATGGATTTTTTTTTCTAAAAGTAGTCATTTCTTTATTGATTAGTGTTACATTTTCATCGCATTTCAATCTTTTTCGTCATCATGGATACGTTAAAAATTCGAGTAATTATGGAATATGAGTACCGTCGTGGCAGCAACGCGGCACAAGCGGCACGCAACATCAACGACGTTTACGGAGCTAACTCTACAAACCAACGCACCACCTGTTATTGGTTTGCTCGCTTCCGTTCTGGAAATTTCGACCTGAAAAATGAACCTCGCGGTCGTCCGAAGACTTTGGTCGACAATGACGAATTAAAGGCGATTGTGGAAGCTGATGATACACAATCTACGGCTGAATTAGCAGCAGCTTTCGACGTTAGCGTCAAAACAATATTGGTCCATTTGCGTCAAATTGGCAAGGTAAAAAAGCTTGACAAATGGGTGCCCCACGAACTCAATGATCGCCAGCGCGAAGTACGCGTCGAGACGTGCCTTGCACTGCTCAACAGACACACAAATGAAGGAATTTTGAACCGCATTGTTACCTGCGATGAAAAATGGATTCTGTTTGATAACCGTAAGCGCTCAGCAAGTTGGTTGGATCCTGGTTCAGCACCTAAACAATGCCCTAAACGAAAACTTACCCCTAGAAAAGTGATGGTCACTGTTTGGTGGTCTAGCGCCGGTGTGATTCATCACAGCTTCTTACCAAACGGGGTGAGCATTACTGCAGATGTGTACTGTGAAGAACTGAACACAATGATGGAGAAGCTGGCGCATCTCCAACCAGCATTGGTCAATCGCTCGTCTCCGCTGCTCCTGCACGACAACGCGCGACCTCATACTGCACAGCAGACGGTCTCCAAGTTGCAAGAACTGGGGTTGGAAGCTCTCCGTCATCCGCCCTACTCACCAGACCTTGCGCCTACAGACTACTACTTTTTCCAGAATTTGGATAACTTCTTGGCGGGAAAAAAATTTAATACCCGAGAGGCAGTACAAAATGCCTTTGAAGAATTTGTTGCCTCCCGTCCAGCTGATTTCTTTAAGAAGGGCATCAATAAACTGCCACTGCGATGGCAAAGATGCATTGATTGCATGGGTGATTACTTCGATTAATACAAATAAAAAATTCATGAAAAAAATTCGTTTAAATTTTTTCATACAAAACGGCAATTTCATAGGTAAAGACCTATTATATGGTGCTCACATATTTACAAAATTGTCTAAAATTGTGAATGTATGTTCCAGAATCACACAAAAACTACCGCATAGATTTTGTTCAAAATTGGCATAGGTATTCCCTATAAGCTATAAATTATCACACTATTTGCTATGGGGATGAGCAATATTGCAATAGTTCGTATTCTTCTATAGTTTACCTGAAATTGTTAACGAGCCAAAATATTGCAGATAGTTACAGGTTTAACTATATAATATATAATTTAATATAATATATATATAACTAGCTGCCCGCCCCGGCTTCGCACGGGTTGCGGTACTTATCTACCTACCTACCCTACCTACCCTACCTACCTACCTACCCTACCTACCTACCTACCTCCCTAACTCCCTACCCTACCTACCAAAGAAAAAAAAAAAAAAAAATACATGTTGGCCGATTCTCATAGATACCGGATAAGCACAAAAAATTTCATCAAAATCGGTTGAGCCGTTTCGGAGGAGTATGGCAACGAAAACTGTGACACGAGAATTTTATATATTAGATATACCTACTTATATTTGATGAATAAATGAATTTCAATTTGAATAAATTTAATATCATAAATGATTACCTTATAATTGAAACATTTAGATTTGCATGCACAGATTTTCAAAAAAAAATCCTTATATCAAGAATATTGACAATTTTCACCAAAAAAAATAATGCCAAACTATCCTATTTCTTATGACGATCAAAAAACTCTATCGGACCACTGAGGTTTGAGTAGCTACTAGAAAATACAGAAATCGCAAAACAATTTCCCACAAATTTGGAAGGAAATGACACTGAGATGAAAGATAACACAATATACTAGTGTAAGAAAGAAAGAAAAATAGGTTTATTTGTCACAGAAACACGTGCATACAAAAAATAAAACTCTTATAATAAAGAAAACAAAATAGATCTTTAATCACGAGCACAAAACAGAAATAGTCAACAGTTGCATGTCATGACTGTGACAAGAAGGCTTCCACTCAGCATGATGCTGTGCTATGGGAAACCACAGCACAGCGCTGATTTTCAGTGGTTACCCAACGTGTTTACGACAACAGTCGAATTATTTACTTCACTGGGTTGAATAGGGAACGAATAAACCAGATTGTTACAGATTTAAGCTTTTAAATAATTACCATCCCGCTATACCTTTAGGGCGCTATGCAGTTAATCATGACATAATAATATAAGAACGGGTATTTTAGTCAAGTAAAATAGCTTAACGGTTCGACGACTGCTTTGAAAACCTATGTTCGATTCCCAACAATTGATATTTTGTTTCGATTTGATTCTCTCCATATTTTGGCTGCTGAGACCAAAACTACAAACGTAGTATAGGTACAGATAAGTTTTATAAAAATGTGGCTGTTATTTATGTATATTTGGGTGTCTTACGCTTCTGCGCGAACGAAGTCGCGGGTAGAAGCTATTTCTTCCTAAACCTGAAGTTGAAGGTCACGTGAAGTCGTTTTAAAAAACGTCGCTTTAATTAATTCATATTATGTTTGAACTCGCAATGCCTTACACTAGTCAGGCCCGAGGTGGCCCGCTAGAGGGCCATAACAATAGAAAATGAGGACTATCGCGCTTGAGTTTACCGCTAGAGGCGCTAGTGTAGAGTGAGGTCTCTAGATGTCAAAATATGTACTGAACGTTCACTGTTTGCGGGATTTTTTATCACGGATTTTAACGAATGATTCATAATAGATGTAATGGTTATGCGATTCTTGATTAATTATGGCTTAAAATTTTAAGTAATTAGTTAGAATCTAATTTGGTAGCAATTGAAGGAAGAATAAGATTTGTCTGCTTCATGCTTGCCAATTTTAGGAACATTATAATCTAAATATTCATTTGAAGTTTTAAAATGTAATAAAATACCTTATTATAATAATACCTTACTCAACAGTGGCGCCAACTGGTGAGCACAAAAACGATAGCCCCCATTATTTGTGCCTCATTAGCGATGCTTAACTAGTTAAACGGTACCTACCAACAATTACCTACCTATACCTACAACATCCTAATTTGAAAGCACCACTAATCTATTGAACAAATATTTGTACTCCACTAACAAATCACATGTGCTTAAACTGCTTACCATATACCACTCTGTCTAATTCTAAGTAAAACTACCGCACTTCAGTGGTCAATGACGGTAAGTCGGTACACAGAGATCAAGAGTTGGTTGAAGTGGTATCTATGAGTCATGACCACAGAAACAGAAAGAAAATCTAAACACGTGTGGCACTCGGGGACTGCCGCGGTTAAGCTATTGCATAGCATTTTTATCAACTTATGCAGTTATAATTATTTATTTATTTTTGATTTATGCAGCATTTTTTTTTCTTTGATATTAATTCAAGTACAGTCGTACCATATACATACACGTTAAGCGAACGCTCGGCCGAGCTACATGGTAGGCGGAGTGGGGGGTGTTAGGTTTTATTTTCGTTACTGAATTTCTTGATTCGGTCGCCGCGCTCAAAGCCCGCGATAAAAGCTATGCAATAGCTTAAAAAGAAAGAAAATACGATTGTTTGCGGTAAACATGACGCAGAGAAAAACTCACAAAAATACAAAAAAGAACGAGTAAATAAAAAATAAAGGAAATAAAAAGGAAGGAAGGAAATAGGACATTTTTTTTAGTTACTTATGACCATGCAAACTGTCCAGAATTAAAAAGCTAACTATTGAAACGGTATTGCTGACTGACGTTAAAAACTAAGCCGAGGTAGCCATTGGTGCAGATTCTCTTGCCACAAAATTCTCTAAACTAGACTAAAAATCACAAAAATTTTGTTTATTCCTGTCAAATAACGATCTCTCATTCTAAAATAGACTAAAATGACACAATCTAACTATATTTTAGTTTGACAGCACTAAGATGGCACTGAGTTAGTGAAAAAAAAAAAATATTTTGAATTTTGTGAAAATGGCAATTTAGGTATTCTGAATTTGACGTTTTTATTAAAAATTTTGGTTGTCTAACTAAATCTGGCTATTTTAAATCGCGATTAAAAAGGTGTGGAATAAAATTATTTGTCATGAACTAAAATTCACCACAACACCTCGACTTCAGGTGCAAAAACTCTAAGTTACTGCACCTATCTTTTTATTTTATTTTGCTTATATCTCGAAAATGGCGTGTCCTATCGCAAAAATAATGAAAATTTCGACCCCCTTTAGGTAACCATTAAACCCCTAAAACTCTACATGTAGGTAATTTTTTTTCATATTTTCCATACAAAAAGTGAAAAATTCCATATAAAACACGTCGAGCCTGCTCCATATGCGCGTCCCCGGCTCTTAAAAAACCAGTACCACGTGGAGTCGCAATTGTCAAATTAAATTTTAGTTGCGTCAAAATTATTTTTAAATGTAAAGATATTTTTTGCAGAATAGCTTTAAGATTCTCATAGCCAAAAGTAAGGAATTTTAATGATAGTTTAGTTCGGTGTACAAGAGAATCGGCACCATTATAGTACTAAAATGTAAAAACGGCAAATTTAGGTATGTTACGTGAAGACGAGTAGCTTCAGCCCATAACACACACACTTCTGAGTTCGCCATTGTCTCGGACGGTACCGAGAGCTCCTGCGCTTACACACACATTTACAGCGTATTTGTACACTTGGTTACCACAAGTAAAGCGCGCGTCGTGAGATAAAATACTATAATTTAAAAGGTATAGTACCTATAATCGTGAAACTTACGAAACTAACAACAAGAGCGCGGAAAACGTTAGCATTTTCCTTTGAAAAGAGGCGAGCATGAATCTTAGAAAGGCACTGTTGTAGCGTTCGCATAATAACATCGCGGCACAATATAATACCTCGGCCTATACCTACATAGGTCTGTAGTGTTTCATGGTCTGATTTGATCTTTAACCTGTAATTATTAGTAAGAGAATATATTATAATAATATATAATATGTTATGATATTATCTAGATGCAATATTTTATGTGCTAGCTGTAAGTTAAATATTACTATTTGCTGCGCCCTAACAGGGTCATGTACTCATAAATTTAGCCTAGTCATAGCTTGTAACTGTGTGTACATTGTGCAATAATTATATAAATAACAAAACAATCATTTTAACGATCCTTGACTAAGGTACTTATTTTAGAACAGCTCCCGTAAAAACGACCCATGCTGAATATGAATTACCATGATGGATTTTTTATATTTTTTCTCAGATGACATGAAAATATACAAGATAATCGACCTCAATCAATTATGTATTGAGATCAAGTATATAACAATCCATTAACCTAATAAGCTGCGGGTTGTTGGCACAAGTGCACACACTCGGCCATTGCGCAATGTTTGGACATATTGTTACATAAATTAATTTGATAAACAATGGTACTCAAGACTTAGGTACTCATTCTACACAGCTATACAGGGTGGCAGGGACATCCACGTGCAAACTGTATGCCCCGTTCAAACAATCTGCTGGCCTGGATTTCAGAAAAAGACTAGCAGGTCGTATGACCGTACAAGGGCGGATCCAAGAGGTGGGCACAGGGGCACGGCCAGTCTCCCAGTTTATTTTATTTTACTTAATCCATTTGAGGGGAAATGGATTAAGTAAAATAAAAAACTGGAAGATTAATACGATAACGCTTAACATTCTTCTGGATGGACTGGCCTTAATGCAAATCCATCAAGACATTGCTTCAATGATGAACGCTGAAGAAGAACCTACTGGATAACATCAGCAGCAATGGCGTAACTACTAGGGTGCGAAATAGTGCGGTCAGTTTGTAGTTGGGCCCAGAGGTCTGCTAAGTCAATGATGCACCGGCCTAGAGCCTCAGTCGGCGAGAGGATTTGAGGCTAACATATAAAAAGCTAAAAAGGTAGTGCGGTCCAAAGGGCCTCGCGCCTTCAAAGTTTATGCAGCTTCCCTCAACTCATAAAAAAATATTTAGCTACACAAACTATATTATTTAAAAGTTAACATCCCTTTTAAAGTTTCGTTCCGATTCACCCCTGCATTCCTATTTACCCCATATGACGGTACCTGCTATAAATGGTAAAAAAAACCCCCCAATCCGAGGTCGGGTGAAAAAAAATTCTAGCTCGCTTCGCTCGCTCTTAAATTCTCTTATACCCCCAAATTTTCAGCATAATGAGTCAACCACGAAACTCCTATTTCATTATTGATGGTCGAAAGTATTCGGAAAAACCTAAACTGTACCTTCAAGGCGGGTTGCACAAATTATCAAGCTCGCGTCGCTCGCTCGCTCTTGTCAACATTCTCTTAATTGTCAAACTTTTCTACATACGTCGACAAAGTAACTCCTATTTCAGTATGAATAGTCGAAAGAAAACTTAACTTATACCTACGAGGCGGGATGCTTAAATTTTTTGAACCCGCTTCGCTCGCTCTTGACAATTTTTTTTTTGTCTAAAACTTTCTACATAGTGTGACAACGTAACTCCTATTTCAGTATGTATGGTTAAAAGAAAATCTATCCCATGGTCTAAAAAAACTATATTATTATACCATGATATATCCTATCCGTCTGGCCCCCAGAAACAAATCCGCCCTTGTGACCGCAGCAAGGACAACGAGTGCAGTACGGTATATCAACAGTGGTAGCCAAAAATTATAGGGAAAAGTTGAACAGCCAGCAAGATGGGTCGAAGACATTACCTATAAGTATAAATTGAGGCTCAAACTGAATGGGATAGCCACAAGACAGAAGCGAATAACATGTACACGAAATCAATACCAAGCATCCAAAGTCCTCTATGTCCTGGTTTTTTATATGGCGATATAAATGAAATACTACAAACACCCAAATTGAGAAACCTCAGAGAAATTGACAAAAAAAAAACAAATCCGTTACCAGAATTACCGAACACTTTAGAAAGGTATAAAGAATGCAACCGTGAACTTGCGTCACTTACATTGGAATACCTGTGCGTGAGCATCATAAACAAATGAATGCTATAAATCAGTCCCTACCTTGTACCACAGCCGAAATATATGCAAATCAACCGGATTATCTTGTTCAGAGATCGAAACTGACAAAGCTCGAAGCTTCATAATATTTAAAACGAATGAAGTGTCTAATCTAAACGATTTTAGATGGATTCTTGAATGTAATCTGTCAGTTCAATAAAGTTACGAAGTTAATTCATAACGGTGTTTGTTCTTCGTAAAGTTACTTACTTCTTCGTTTTATGGATAACGGAAAGTGAATATTGGAATAACTGGTTTCGTTCAATTTGCAACAATACTGCTTGAATCCATTTGTATGATAATGATGGTGCTAAGCAGCGGGATAATCCTCATTTTGCGGGACGGTTCGCTGTTTATCTTTTTATTTTATACGCACATTTTTTTTCTGAATTGCAACATGAATGTGTCATCGTAACACTCAAAAAATAAATAATAGTTCGTTCAGTAGTAAAACTCCTGCCGATCTATTCCGTAAAAAAAACGAACGGTTAAAATTTTGGCATCAGGTGTCATGACAGCTGGGCACGCCACAATTGCAGCGGTAGGTCCCCTGTTTGAGGAGTGGCGCCACGACGTCCTCACCTTCCGCCTAACGCAGGCCGTCACCGGACATGGTTGTTTCGGGAGGTTCCTGTTCCGGATAAGGCGGGAGGAAACGCCCGGGTGTTACCACTGTGTGGATCGTCCGGAGGACACGGTGGAGGTCTGCCCGGCTTGGGCGGAGCACCGCCGTGTCGTCGCAGAGGCGATCGGTGGCGGCGATCTCTCGCGTCTGGCCCTGGTTTAGGCCATGGTACGGAGCGAGGGCATTGGACGCCGTCACCTCCTTCTGCGAAGCAGTAATGCTCGCGAAGGAGGGGCGGAGCGCATGAGGTAGAGGCAATCGTTGTGCCCTCACGCCCCTAGTCGCCGCAGGAGGAGACACCCTGGGCGTCGGGAGTCGATAGCCGATTCTCGGCCACCGTAGGCGCGGGCTCGCGGACGGCGAGTAATGGGTAGCTCGCCGTCCAGTAAGGACCAGGCCCGGTTCGACGACGCGTTGTGTTCCACGCGCGACTCAAAGATATGTCAGCACCAATTGACGGGGTCCGCTAGGGCCGATGCCTGCCAGGGTCGCGGATTGTTCGAAAGAGTTACCGTAACCCTGGCGCACAGGCAACTGAAGGAACACGGGTGGGTTTAAGTCAATAAAAGTCCGACACGCCCTCCCGCTCCGTACAGAGCGGGAGAAGTCATTTGATGAATGTTCAACCAAAACAAATAAAGTGGTATGACAGCCAACTTCAAGTTTTCACGGTGAGATTTTTATAAGAATAGACCTAGCGCTAAATTACTCTAGTTTCAGGGCGTATGTTGCTTTTGAACTAGTCAAGATTGTTGAACGATGAAATAATTGACATTTTTCTATAGTAAGACACTACTGTTTTCTTTATCTGAATAAGATAGCTTTTCCCAACCTTGAATAAGTTCACTTGTAGGTACATTCGTTCTGCTATAAGAGCGGCTTCAGACACTGTGGCGAGGCGAAGCGATGAACGGCGCACCAACAGTTTCATTATTTTGGTAAAAAACACTTGAAAATAAAACAAAAAAATCACTTATAATACATAATATAATTAAAAGATCTTGTCTCAATATCATTTACATACGTAAAAACTTCTCATACTATTTACATCTCAATTCACAACTCATTTACAATAGTAATAAATCACAAAAAATATAAAAAAACAATCTGAAATAAAGGGGACAGTACAAAATCTCCTCATTTACAAAGAACCTTATTTGATCATATACTACATATAATGTACATTATTTACATTCAATACTGCATTTTGAGTCATAGACACAGTCGATGGATTCCTTTACTGTGCAAGGATTTTTGGACACATTGGGCCTAAAACTACAAACATATTATGTGTTTCTAAATTATGTACATCTTTATTACATTGATACATTAAATCATTAACGTATTGGAGGTCCACTTATGTATCGTTGACCTCGTAATTGCTTTGCCAACCTAAGGTTTAACGTCTCTGGCACGTCACAAAACATCAAGCTCTATTGCTGTTTAAGACCAATGTGACAGTTGGATAGCTTCAACCTTAGCGAAGTTTCAATTTACTGGAAGTTTTTGTCAAAAGTGGTACAACAATTACGTGGTCGACTATACTTTAAAGACAACGATTTTATATAAATACTGCCTCATTGGTGGTGACCACCACGGTAAACAAATGTCTGCCGTGGTGTTATTTCACTTTTCCATTAGTTAAAGGCAATATATAAAGGATAAAATCATTATAAAGTCAAACGCACGTCCATGGTAACAGTTTTACTTATACAGCGCCTTTATCACGTAGCAGTAAGAGCAGTTTTCGCAGTTCAAGCGTTACAACTGACGTGCTTTTGACCGTACACCAGCATAAAACACTACAGACCTCCACAGAATCTACCAGCGAACTACTTTCATATAAATTATATACAAACAATAATTCGTATTATACATTGTGCTTAAGTTTTGAGATCATAGTCAATCCTAGACCCAGTAGTGTCGTTCCATAAATTCGAAATAGGAATGAGATCTATGGACTCATGTGCGAAAGACAGGAATTTTGATTGCAGACAAAATAGAGGCGCAGAGCAGATCATTTTCTGATGAAACTGAATAATAGACTTTATTGTCAGTGTTTAAAGTGCAAAGTTGTACTAAACATCGACACAGACGTCCTAGAGCAGGTACGGCGAACCAATGGCATGTGTGCCTTTGGTGGTACGCGACAAATTAATTTGGGCACGGCAGTAATTGAGGAATTTAGGTACCGAAGTCGCAGTAACAAACATAGAAACCTGCGCGCGATATTTCCATCTACTGCCTGTGAATGGTTATTTTCAGAAACCGTTTGTAGGATGATTCCATTAAATTATGAGCCTTATATAAATTACTTGGCATCTAGTTTGCAACAGAAGTTGACTAATTTATTCTTTCATTTAAATAATGTGATGAGATGTTGATATCTGTACAATAGTAAAGATCTATTTCTACAAACATACATACATACATAAATTCACGCTTTCTTCCCATGGGGTAGGCAGAAACTACAGAACGCCACCTGCTACGATCCTTACATATTCCTTTTGCCTCTTTTACGTTCATACATTTGGTCATACACGCACGCCGGTTGCGAGTACTACGCACCTGACCTTTCTGAAGAATATCACCAATAAGGTCACTATACGTCCTCCTAGGGCGACCTCTCCCGGCGTTTCCACTAACATCTGCCTATTTCTATTTGCAAATAAAGAGTACCTATTATTGTGAAAGTATTTTTTTCCACTAGTCACTAAGTCAAGATTGTTTGTCGGCACGTCATGGTTAAATTAATATATTTTTGGAAAAAATGGCACGTAGATGTAATAGAGGTTCGACATCCTTGTCCTAGAGCGTCCTTGAGCGCGCTCATTTACACTTTAAGGCACTCATTATAAGGTTTATTATCCAATGTCATAAAACTATTCTGCTCTGCACTCCTCTATGGTCTGCACAAAGCCTAAGGTCTTCACAATATAGCTTGCTTCTTTAGCATATAGCGTAGCATAGGATAGCATATACTGGCAATTCTAATTATTGAGTAGGTCAAGGCGGACTTTTTAAACCAGCCAAACAATCGGGTTTAAGGCGAAAATGCCAGGGTAGCCCTACTTACGTTTGTTGCAGTTTAGCATAATATGCCTATATTGTTCCCACTGCTGGGACACAGGCCTCTTCTCTTCAAGAGGGAGTGGGCTGTAATCTACCACGCGGGCCCAGTGCGGGTTGGTAGATGTCACATGTCTTCGAATTTTTGGTTCTAGGACATGCCGGTTTCCTCACGATGTTTTCCTTCACCGTTTTGTTGCAATTTGCAAGACAGTATTGGTTGTATATTGATCAAAATATGACTCGCAATCACAACAAATATGCATTTACAGAATTAAAATCATTAAAATCTATACAACTCTCTCATATTTCAATCATAATTTGATCAACATACAACCTGACACTGACCTGCAAATTGCAGAACACGTAAGAGAATTTGAATTCTGCGGGCTACCTTGGCGCATCCCCCTTTGTCACACGACCACAAAACCGTTTGCGAACCGCACAGTGCCGCCTATGCTACTCGACAGCTAACCTCAGCTAATCCACAATTCTATCACTTATTTTGGAGTGTATTTAACAAAAAAAAAAACATAATTATACAATTTCATGTGACCAACAGTCAACCAATAGAAAAATTGATTTAAAATCACAGGTGTATATGTGTTTGGAATAAATAAACAAATAAAATAAACTTCAGATTATTACAGACATTTTTGAAAACATAAGTCTAATCAGTTTCGAGTGTTAAAACAAAATAAATCTTTAGACAATCATGTCAATTGTTTTTCCGTGGTTTTCATATACAGATTTGATTGGTTCACAAGTCATTTTAATTCTTTTGATATTAGAGAAATTTCGACGCCAAGTGCGATGAGTCTTATGTGTCGCCTGGCGAGTTTCGTCTGCAAAATTGACATGGTCATTCTCGGCTCGGGCAAAAACCTGTCGTCATACAAATGAGTCTCTATTCAAGAAACACAACAGAATCGAGAGATAAAAAAAAAGGATTTTCTTCTTTTCTTTCTCGTTACTCCAATTGGTTATTTACGAGCCCTTAAAGCTGTTATCATCGTCATTGGCATCGAAAATTCAATTCTATATTATGCTTTGTACATACTGCGCCTGCGCACGTGGCTCGCTCAATGTGGCCAACTTTAAAAAAGTTATTGGCCAACGCCGACGAATGTTCATTGACTCGGTTTGTACTCAGCATTACTACTGGTTCTGATGAACAACAATTTACATAAAATATTGCTATCTTTTACCTGCAGATTAAGAAAGAGGCGATTCTGTTAAATACAACATAACATCACGCCTGCGTTCACCGAATGGTTAGGCAGAGGTGTACCTTCAACCACACTACAGAGGTACAGGTACCTAGTGGTCATTAAAAGATGAACTAAAACTTCCTCCGTCACCGACAAACTGGAAGGGAGAAGAGAACGAGACCGCATTCAGCCACAATTCACGACGCTGTTCTGCAGGTGATCAAAAAAAAAAAGGCAGAAAATAAAATCGTCCGCGAGAAAATGATCACTGGGGGAGGTCCCGACCCTCAGTATCGAGGAACACGACACAACTGTTGTAAAATAGTATGACAGCTCAATACAAACTGTCTCTTCCCAATCAACCTGCTAGACAAAGATAGCAATACTCTCAATGTACTCAGTACGTAATTCTCACAAATTGACAAGACATGTACCGTCGTTCCACTCCTGCGCACACACAGCTACACATCCGTTTCCGGCCTCGTTTGAGCACATCACACTCTAGCGTTTGCACTATTAACACGAACACTCTGTCTTGTCTATGCGTTTGTGTAGTCTATGACGCCCGCCGTTTTAACGTTATCTTGCCGCGGGCTAACTGTGATATGTATATCCGTACCCGCTCTAGATTTATTTTCTTTACCCATATCTGCAACAAGGAAATGCATTTTATCCATTAAAAAGCACATATTATTATTGTACTGCTAATGAACATTGTTTTAGGGATTCATATTAAACGAATTTGTACAATAACTCTTTATTTAAGAGGGCGCACAGCGGAAATCTAGCACCACTCCTTTAAAAAAAAAAATCACGTGACTAACAAGGAATTATGAATAACGGCTCAAGGACCCCCGGTAAGTGTGTTTAGAATTTTCTAATACCTTTTATAAAGTTTCATATTAAGATACCAAGCAATAAAATACGATCTAGAGGAATGTGGCCGCTTTTCTTTAGATCGAATTTTGTTGCTTCGTGTCTCAATATGAAACTTTATAAAAGGTATTAGAAAATTCTAGACACACTTACCGGGGTCCTTATTGAGCCGTTATTCATAATTCCTTCTCAGTCACGACATAATATTTTTTTAAAGGAGTGGCGCTAGTGTGCCGTTGTACGCTCTCTTAAAAGTCAATCACCATACTGAGAACATTTTATAAAATAAAAATCGCAGTTGTTTTTCACAAGTCGCACAATATCCAGTTCATCTTCTATAGTCGTTGATGTAGGTCCATTTGAATGCGATTCGCCTTCACAGTCGTTGATCGAAAAGACATCGTTTACTAGACAAGTCATAGGTCGGGTACTTAATCCTCATAATTAATTCCCAACCAAAACTAATGATATAAAGAGGTGAAATTGTTTGTTTGCAAGAGGTTATCTCTGGAAATACTGATACGAACCTACACTATTGTCGAGTCTCTTAGGGTATGTTTCTTCCACGTGGACGAAGTCGCGGACAGAAGCTAGTATTTTAAATTCCTAGGATTTCCAATCGACAAGTCAATCGACTATCGACGAACTTTCGTACGAAAGTTCGTCGATAGTCATTCGTCAAAAAGATGTGAGTTTGTATAAACTCACATCTTTTTAACCCCTTTAGAGGTTGAAACTTCAAAAATCCTTTCATAATGCCAACTTTCGCTACATAAGGAACTCTTGCGCAAAATTGCATGCTTCTAGACCAGTGGTTCCCAACCTTTTTTGACCAAGGACCACTTCAATTTCATTATTATTAGCAGGGACCACAAGATAAAAAATTAACTGTACCAATCCAAAAATTTACTTTAATCGAAAAGTTTAACATACGTAATCGTAAAATTCAAAAGTAACATTAATTAACAAAACATTTTATTGCAGATAATTCAGTTTGCATCAATGAGATTTTGAGCTTGCATCTTTTGTACAAGTTCTTGAATTCTTGAGGTAATGTTTTTGCGCAAAGCTACATACATATCATCACTTGCTTTCAATCGATTCCTGGACTTGTTTTTATTTATCAGTAAAGCAGTAAATCCTTGTTCGCATAAATAAGTTGTGGAGAAAAGCATAAGATAGCGCAAAGCGATTTCTCGAATTTTTGTGTGTGAAAGAATCAGATTCAAACGCGTCCTTACAGTTTCTATCATTTTGTTTGAAATCTTGCGCCGACCATATTTAATTGGGAACCACTTTTCTAGACCCAGCGGTTTATGCTGTACGTTATCTATTAGTCAATGAATGAATAAATTAAATAATATTAAGATTTTATTAAGTAGATTAAATAGTACTAACCGCCTCGTCGGTGATGGCGTGTATGTGTCCGGGGAATTTGGGCATGTCCCGTCCCTCCACGGACACGCTTTGTCCCCGATGGTACCAGCGACGCTCGTACAGTAGCTTGCCGTCTTCCACTCGAGTATCTGTCGTCTCGCCGCTGTCCCGGACCGGGGACTCGCCTGGGGAGGAAACTTTAGATTATGAATAATCGATTTTGAAGCAAAGAAGAAGGAAAAGCAAGTGGCAAATTATCCTCGAATAAAAAGTGTAAAACAACGTTTCATTGATTTCGGTTTTGTTTAACTTATTATATATTTAAAGGTTCGCCACGTTTTTAGTAATAATACTAAAAACATGGAATTATTGTCCCTAATAAAATAACATACTGCCATTTCTGATGTTAGCTGCTGTGCGCACTTTATTAAAATAACATCATCTAATCCTATTTCACGATGAGATTTGCTTGACATCAGATTAAATTGCATTTCAGAAACCAGTGATAAGACATAACTTGGAAATTATTTTCAAAATACTCACAACTACTAGAATTCAAATGCTTCCTGGGCTGCGTGGAGTTATGCGCGGGTGCATGGTGTGACCTGGGTGGCGGGGAGTGTCGCGAGATGGCGCGCAGGTCGGCCTCGATGTCTCGCTCGTCCAGTTGGAACGTCAGCGTCGTCGCGAGGGGCTTCCGCCGCTTTTCCGGCGCCGGCGCAGGCTCGTTCGCGCGCCTCCGTAGGATTCGCTTCATTACTGGTTTTACCTGAGGATTGTCGTAGTTTTGTTAGAACAGAATAAAAACACATAAATATCACAAATACACACTACTAATTTTACGTTAATAGTCAAGAATTTTTCAGTATACAATAGCAAAAAAAAATAACGTAAACATATACAACATCACGCCTGTTTTCGCCAAAAGGTAGGGCAGAGGTGTAAAAAAAATCATAGTGGTACAATATTATCGCAATGGCTAAAAGGAACATTCACCACAACAAATTGTCACGAGAAAGCTGTTGCAAAACAATAAATAGCAAATGTTTTGAAATGAACACAAATCCCGTCCTGATATGACATATAGCACTATTGCTCACATTGCCTGTTATCAGCGGATTTCCTTAATACGGCCATTAAACAGCTGTTGAACAGTATTCATTAGCAACTTCTATTACAACTGATCCTCTCTTTATGTATAACGGGTGTATAAATACGCCGAAAGTCACTTAGCTATACTCCCCGTCATTGTGATTTTTTTGTAATTGGACCATACCTTGGAACTTTCTGGTTACGGAAATAGTGAAGGTCAAACTTGCAACTTTTTGTCACGAAACCTTGTTGTATATGTAAAAAAAAAAAAATTAAATACACCCACGACTCCTGTATCATTGTAGTTTGATGTACGGAGTACATAGATAATGGCTATATGATGGGTCTTGTAACTCTGTCATTGTGTATAACAAGTTAGCAAACTCATTTATAAAGCTTCCCATCCAAGAAAAACTGATTATTGTTTGGCGAATTTATGTAATACTAGCTGCGCCCCGCGGTTTCACCCGCAGAAATCTCGATCGCGTGGGAATATCGAGATAAAAAGTATCCTATGTCCTAATCCAGATCATAGTCTACCCATGTGCCAAATTTTATCCAAATCCGTTCAGCCGTTTTAGCGTGATTGAGTAACAAACATCCAAACATCCACACTAATATTAGTAGGAAGTAGGATTAATAAAATCTAGATGACATGTAATTAATTTTCTGACATTGATTTTTAATAAAGATTGTCTTACCTCCATAGAATCTCCATTAAGTTCCATGCTGTGCCTCTCACTCTCAATCATTTTCCTCTTGTCTTCAAAGTCATTGAGTAGATTTTCCCTCAACTCTATCTTCTTCTCCTCAAACTCTTTCGCCGCTGCTTTCTTCTCCGCTATGTACTCTCTTTCTACTACGTCGTACATGTGTTCCCTGTGATTTTGGGGAAGATTTGAGGTTCGTATTTTATTTAACTAATACAACATTTTAGTAAATTATATGTATTGTTATATTTGTAATAGAATTCTAACTTACTAAGTAGGTGCTGATGACTTTTTTGAAAATTTAAAGTGTGAGAGACTTACTTTTTTTGTAAATTGGGCGAAAAGGAATTTAATGAATTTTAAATCGCAAGGCTCAAATATCAGAGGTCACGTATTTTATTTTTTACTTGTTTTGAAACATTATTAAAATGATATTATAAATTAGCCCAGGAGAGCAGATCCTAGGAGAGCTTAGGAGAGCAGTGCTGGCCCAGTGGCAATGGCCCCGACTTACGATTTATAAGTCGTGGATTCGAACCCAGACAGCCGCTTTACTTTGTTTAAATAATTTCATCACCACTGCTCTCAAAACGGTGAAGGAAAACATCGTGAGAAAACCGGCATGTCCTAGAACCAAAAGTTCGAAGACATGTGACATCTACCAACCCGCTCTGGGCCCGCGTGGTAGATTACAGCCCACTCCTTCTCGAAGAGAGGAAGCCTGTATCCCAACAGTGGGAACTTTATAGGCTTTAAGAGGCTATGCTAAATTAGCCTGCCTGTAAATGGAACCTAACAACTTTAATTCTGCAAACTCACTATAATAAAATAGTCTCATGGAAGAGTGGTTATAATGTAAAATCATGGTTTAAAATATTTATCCTATCTGAAATATAGCCCTTAATCTCACCTGTATATCTTATTTATTCTGAGCCTCTCATGCAGTTGGTGCTCTAGCCTCTTGACCCTCCTCAGAAACTCTGGGTGAATGCCATCTTCTAGCTGCTGCAACTGTTTCTTCAAGTTGGCCAATTTGTCTTGGTATAATCTGAAATTATTACATCTTCGTGTACAATTTGTCTTTCAAAAGGGTCACGTGCTACTTGCTAATTAAAATTGTCGCTTGAAAATTGGTTATAAGCTTTGTTTTTATCTTCAGAGAGAAATAACGTTTATAATACTGTTTGCTAGATTTTCTTTCATTAAAATAACCCAGCTTTTTTCTGTTCTCTTTTTTGGCCAGAGGATAAAAATTAAAGACATAAAGTAGGATAATGTAACATTAGCAAAATCACTTTTTTAAGTTGGTCTGAAAATGGTGCAATTTCTAAAGGAGTTCTTGAGTCCTTGAAGAATAAAACTATTAACTATTTTATATTTTAACTAGATTCTGAAAATTCTGGTTCCCCGGCGCATCGCATCGCCTGCCCGCGCTAATAGTTCGTTTTCGCTTAGCGCTCTTTTTGACTTTTATTATTTTTGCTCGGCTCCTTAGGGTCACAGCATGATGTTGAATAGCCTATAACCTTCCTTAAGAATTTCGTTATTAAATGCTAAAATAATTTTTCAAATCCGACTGGTAGTTCCAGAGATTAGCGCGTTCAAACAAACAAACTCTTCAGCTTTATTATTAGTACATGTAGATAGATGTAAAATATAAACATACTGTTCCTTGACTTCAAGTGGCTCGTCATTGTTGGGTATGTCCGTCTCACTGGCCTCTTCCGTATCTGTAATAAATTAGAAATCCTAAGTATTATTCAAGGCAAGTCATCCAGCTCGGTAGACACAACTTTGAGAAAGACGCCGAATGAAGGACCCAGTTGGGTTGGGCAGCGTTTGGAAAACTTCGTCAAGTCTTCTCGTCGCCGATCCCGCAAAGTTTGAAGACTAAGGTCTTCAACCAGTGCGTCCTGCCCGTTATAACACAGTGCCGAAACGTGGACACTGACAGTCAAGCTGGTCCACAAATTTAAGGTCGCTCAGCGCGCTATGGAGCGAGCTATGCTCGGGGTTTCTTTGAAGGATGAAATCAGAAACGAAGTTATCCGGAAAAGAACAGGAGTTACCGACATAGCTCGCAGAGTAAGCAAGCTGAAGTGGTAGTGGACTGGCCATGTTTGTCGGAGGACTGATGGCCGGTGGAGCAGACGAGTCCTGGAGTGGCGACCGCGTATCGGCAAGTATAGTATGGGACGCCCCCCAGCTAGATGGACCAACGACCTCAAAAAGGTGGCTGGGACAGACTGCATGCGGAAGGCAGAGGACAGGGTGTTGTGGCGCAGTATGGGAGAGGCCTATGTCCAGCAGTGGACTGCGATAGGCTGAGTTGATTGATTGAAGTATTATTATTCATTTTATTTTAAACCTGTTTTGACCCACTGCAGGGTAAAGGGCTCTCTTCATTCCATTCCACTTGGTATTGGGCAAGTGTGGAGCAGTCCTGACTTAAGTAATGTTGACATAAACTTTACATACACAAAAATGTTATTTGCTGTTGTTTTAAAAATAATATATTCAAGGAATTATTCCCAGCATTCATCAATTTAGGTACTGGAATGTTATACCAAGGCAATATGCAGGTCATTTATTATTATTATTGGATTCCAAAACTATGTATTAAATGCGTTCTATTGGCATGTTTTTCTTTGTGTCAGGAATAGTTGAAATCTTTCCTTTTCATAATCACTTTAGTTTACACTAGCTTATGCCCGCGACTTCGTCCGTGTGAAATTTCTGGTTGCCCCGACCCATCCCGTAGTAGTTTTCGCTTAGCGTTCTTTCTGACATTTCTTTCTTTTTGCTCGGCTCCTAAGAATCCTAGCGTGATGTTCAATAGCCTATAACCTTCCTCAAGAATTGGGTTATCAAATACAAAAATATTTTTGCAAATCTGACCGTTAGTTCCAGGGATTACCCCCTACATACAAACAAACAAACAAATTTTACCACTTTAAATATTATTATTAGTAATAGTATAGATTATTGGTAAAAAGTAAAAGTACTGTGTTTATGTTTGTTTGCTGTTGACAGACATAGACTTAGGTCTACAAAAATATCTGTATTCGGCAAATAATATTCTTCAAAATGACATTGCAGATGCATCTAACGTAACTTAACAATATTTTCCCTAACTTACTGCTCTGTGACATTATAATCTATATATATAAAAATTAATTGCTGTTTCTTAGTCTCGCTAAAACTCAGAAACGGGTTACCCGATTTGAATGTTTTATTTTTGTTTTATTCACTTCTTTTCTGGGGTAGTTTAAAAGAAAAAAAAAGGAAATACCCAAAGGAAAAATTTTGACAGGACAATGTCTGACGGGTCAGTTATGTAGGGTAGGTAGGTAGGGTAGGTAGATAGGTAGGGTAGGTAGGTAGGGTAGGTAGTGTAGGTAGGGTAGGTAGGTAGGGTAGGTAGGGTAGGTAGGGTAGGTAGGTAGGGTAGGTAGGTAGGGTAGGTAGGGTAGGTAGGGTAGGTAGGGTAGGTGTTAGATACGTAGTGCTACCTGTGCGAAGCCGGGCCGGGTAAACCTAGTAATAACATAAAATGGCGAAAATGTCTCGCTGATGGTGGCGCGTGTGTTGGATCATTTTGCTCCCTTCATAATGGTTGAGCTGAATGGTACTGATCCATGCGTCTTGTTCGTGGACGGTCACCTTCAATTGGAACTGGTCATCTCTTAGCTGCCACGGCTTATTATATATTTTTTGTTTCTAAGTTCAACAACAGTTTTGTATCAATATAATTTAAAAGAATGGCCATGGAGTTTCATGCCTGTTCTTCTCCCTATGGAGAACCAGTAGCGCGTAGCGTGCGCCAGTGCGTAGTAGGTACCTATGTAGCTACTACGCTTTGGAATGGGCAGCTAGCTTCACATTTCAGACTGACCGACTCCTTGACAATTCAAAAGTGCCTGTACATGGTATAATTGAAATAAATGCTTTGAGTTTGAGTTTGAATAACTTCACTATGTAAACATTTTCTATCTTATTTCTTATCAAGTCACTTTACAAATACCTAAATAAGACATGTTTACAAAACAAATTATAGTAAGAATATCTCTTATATATAAAAATATACTGCTGTTTGTTAGTCTTACTAAAACTCAAAAAGAGCTTAATCAATTTGTTTTTTTTTTCTTTTTTGTCTCTATCACAGGGGTGGTTTGAAAAAACAAATAAGGCTTTACAAGACATGCCCAGCATTAGCTACTATTAATATAATTTCCACTACATATTTTGAGTTTGATTTAAAATGACCACAAACTCAAAGGCTTTATTTCAATTAAACCAATTACAGGCACTTTTGAATTGTCAAGGAGTCGGTCAGTCAAAAAGATGAAGATAGTTGCCCATTACAAAGCATAGTAGGGTCCTATGGAGAAGAATGGGCAAGAAATGCCAGATGGTTAAGAATTGAGTTTTAAGTGTTATATGGAATATTAATAGCTATTTTTGTTGATGTGAAGACAAAAAATATGTCCTTGATATGTTATTTATTTAGCAACAGCTTGTTTACAATGTACAACATAATGATGGTTTATTACAATGTTTTCTTATACTGAACCAGAGGGTTATTATTTCAGCATGTTATTCCAGGGTGGATACTGGGTAAAATATTGGATAATTAGTAAAGATCAGAAGCCATAGCAGGTGGCTAATTTGAACAATTTGATGGCCATGTTCCATGTTATGATAAGATCATGGATTTAGCAGTATTGAAGTCTAGAGCTGTAGCCAGCTATATTTTGTCGATAATTATGTTTCCTGTTAATAATAAAAGAATGTTTTCATTACTAATGTAGTCGCATGTGATCAGATGTTTGACCATGAAAGTTGGCCACTTGCTACTATTTATACAAATGATATTTTTATGGAGAAAGTGACACCAAAAAGAACCAATTACGTCACCAAACAGGTTGGTAAGAAATAGGCGGGAATGCAACAGTATGGTCAACAATGTATTTATAAAACCTGTTGTAATTACATACCTAACCAATGTTTACATGTCATCTACGACTCTATAGGGGAACATATATGAAGTTATAGCAAAGATACGTGAAATAAGATACCAAAACAGGGTTAGACAAAGATCGTAAACAAAACATACCTTCGTCACTGTCCTCGACAGGCGGCACTGGTGGTAACGTGTCATCCCTGTCCCTGTATTCGTCCAGGTCGTCGTATCCATCGTCCTCGAAGTCATACTCGTCCCCGGGGCCCGAATATGATCCTTGGCAAGACATAGTAGAGGCGACGCGTAATAGTTGCATACAGATTGGGTGCGATCACCGTCTCAGAAACAAACTCTGACAACGAGTAACACCGATAATGACACGAGCAACAAATGGCAATTACCAGTTATGTCACTCATATAAAGAATTTAACATAAAATCCACTTCGATGAAAAAATGAAATTAGAGCAAAGCAAATTGAAGCTGTTTTACGTCAAACTGGACAAAAAGCATCATGCAAACCTTTCAAAACCTAAAGATCAACAAGATAACCGTGTTGTGGCGCTAGTGAAGCTGACGGAAACATAAGAGTAAGTGAGAGATCCGATTGTTTCGTGTTTTATAGGTTATTATGGGCATGACTGCATTGGAACCATAAATAATATAGATAACTCGTGAATGATCGACTAAAAAAACATTTCCAGTCATCAGGTTCAAGTCTCCATTTTAACAGTAAACCGTCGATTAAAATAAGACGTACCTACTTTGAAAAAAGCACTTTCATATTTGTTTGGAACCTTTAATATCGGTTAAAGATTCCATCATTCTAATGTGAAAGTGTCAAACTCAAAGCATTTATTTCAAATAAATCAATTACAGGCACTTTTGAATTGTCAAGGGGTCAGTAAGTCAGTTATGCATGTGAGAACGATGAAGAACGTTAAATGCGTTCGTAATAAAAAGACAAAAACAATTCAAATTGTATGTATTAAATTAAATTAAAATAGGCCGTGGCAGCTAAAAAATAACCAGTCACTACTGACGGCACCCGTTCACGAACATGACCGTCTGTTGTCTTCCAGGAGCCTAGATAACTAATTCCATGGTTATCTTTGTGTATTGGTCGTTCAAGTGTTCCATCCGTTCATCCAAAATATTTTTCAAAATATTAAGATAAATACTTCCCTGAGTATAGGTATTGAACCACGTTCAACTAGAATTCCTCAGCTATAGCCCGCGAAATTGAATTTTTCTTTGGTTTTTGAAAATTGCAGTTCTGTTTTACGTCACTTGTTGATCAAAATGCGATTCGCGACTGTAGGAATGATATACTTACTTACTGAATAATAATCACCAATTTCATATCAATCGTCAAGCTTCCGAAATTTGTTCCACCTAAGAATTTTCATATGAAATATTCTGAAAGATTCTTAGGTGGAACACATTTCCAAAGTTAGACGATTAACAAATAGAACAACCGACTTCAAAAAAGCGACTCCAAAGTGAATAATAATTTTTAGTTTTGAAAATCACTGGATTTGCTTTTGTTTTTTTTATATTGCCAAATTGCTGCCGACTTTCAAAACTAAAATAATTTTTAACCGACTTCAAAAGAGGCGGAGGTTATGCATTTGGCGGGATTTTTTTTCTCACGATTTACACTGATTTCTCAGTGATTGGTGGGGCTGATTTACGTAATTCTATTTTCCATTTGATAGATGAAACTAGCGAAGCGGTCTCATATTATAACTTTATTTACTTCACAGTATTAACTTTAATTGGGTAGTTTTTGAGTGAGCTTCAATAATACGTTTTTTTTTCCACATAATGTGTGTTGATGTTATTTATATAGCGAGTAGTCCTCTACGAATTTGTATGGGATTTTTCTATTTTTCTCTTTTTGGTTATGCTATCTGCATAACCAAAAAGAGAAAAATAGAAAAATAATATTAACTACCAAAATAAAAATAAACCGTTAAAAAGTTTTTTTCACATTGAAATAATTATGTGGTTTTGTATTCAAATATGTTGTCTATGTAAAATAATAAGTCGAACGATTGATTCTAATAGAGTTGATTACCTGTAAAATCGACTAATAAAACTAACTAAAAAACTGTCATCTAGTGTACGTTAGGTTGCGTTGCGATTGCGACGGGGACGGCAAAAAGGTTTATTATTTGTCTATTGTTATGATTTGACGTCACGAAGGTGGACGTCATCTTGAATGAAAAATTCTTATTTTATTATTTATTTTGCTAAATTAAACACGTAACGCGGAGCTATATTCAGTGTTAAACGATTAAATTAAACAACGTTGCCTGTGATGTGTTCAATCGATACCAGTTGTGTGTGTTTGTAGGGAGTGAAGGTGACGCTATACGCTATTGTGTCGGTGATGTAATTTAGGTGATTGGGTGGCTTCCTAGTCCTAAGTACTAACTACAATGGAAGAGTCCTCATTCACGATCCCGGCCGACGACAATGGTGATACTGAGCTCGACCCTAGAATACAGGTCAGTGAGTGAAAAATTATGTACTGAGTAACTGTTATGGTAGGCCCTTGTAACTGCAAAGATGAGTGTCAACTTTGTAGATTATTTCGCCAACGAGCACAATGGATACGATATATTATATCAAAACATGAAATACGGACTCATAGCCAGCAAAGAGCTCTCAGAGTACCTTAGGGAAAGGTCGAATATAGAAGAGACTAATTCGAAATCGTTAGCTAAATTAGCGAAACAGGCGAATAGTAACTGCGCGCAGGGCACGTTCGCACCCTTTTGGGGCGTATTGAAATGTTCTGCCGAGAAACTGTCGAATTTACATCAACACATGTTCCAGAAGCTAAGTGAACTGGTTAAAGATGTTGCTAGGTATGCAGAAGAGCTTCACAAAAAGCATAAGGCTGTCAAAGACTCTGAGTCTAACACTTTGGAAGTAGTGTTGTTGATACAGAACACTAAACAGGCCTTACAGAAGGCTAAGGATGTGTACACAACTAAGTCAGCTGAGCTAGAGAAGCTGAGGAAAGATAATGCATCTGCTAAAGATATTGAGAAGGCTGAGGTTAAGATTAAGAAGCTCCATGAAGATTATAAACAGTTAGCGGAGAAGTACAATCTGGTGAAACAAGACTTTGAAAAGAAAATGACCCAAACATGCAAACATTTCCAAGATGTGGAGGAAGCACACCTCAAACAAATGAAACAGTTTGTTAATTCATATGCTGATATCATTCAGAACAACCATGACCTTATGGGGCAAGTGCATAGAGATTTCAAACACCAATGCCTGGAATTAACTGCTGAAAAACTGCTGGAACAGTTCCTGATAGAGAAATATAACGCTATAGAGAAGGCAGTTTTAGTTGAACTACCTCTTTCATTACCTAAACCAGGGTCAGCTAACAACTCCATATCGGAAGCTGACCAGATATCAACTGTCTCAAATGGGTCACACAAACCTGCACAACCAGCTAAGGCACCAAAGAAGGAGCCATCTTTTGCAACTAAGACTTCAAGGAGAACTACCTCACTTTTGAATTTGTTTACACCAAATTTCCAAAGCAAGGAGGAGCCTAGTGGAAGCATCGAGGGTGCGGCGCCATGCTCGGCGCCGTCAAGTCCCAGTGGAACACCGGCCACCCCAGTGGCACCTGATAAAGACGCTGACATGGGCCGCACTACGCTCAGAGAATCCAAGTGGTTCTTGCGTAGCAGGAGAACTAAGCCTAAACTGAAAAAAGCCAAAAAGAAGAAAGATGAGATTTCAGAAAACTCGAACCCTGGCGAAAAGTCTGATTTAGAGGAGAAGGAGGAGGAAATACCAACAAAAGATGATCTTATGAATTCCCCAGAAGTTGATGAGGAAGGTTACTGTATTAGACCCAAAGATGAGAAAGGCAGTGTGTACTCCTCTACAGATACAGATTCTGAGGAGGAGAGGGAACAAAAGATCCATGTGGAGATTAAACCCATAAGCAATGGTGTTAATCCCATATCAGCTAGTGTGGATGAGCTCAGAGCTACAGTCGAGAACATCTCCCTGTACAAAATTGGCACGACCAGGCGCGGCTCGAACGCCAACACAAGCAAAGCAAGCAATGAAATATTTGACTTCTTCCCAAGTCCCACAGTCAGCAACCCCGCGTCGCCGCACGGCAATGTCTCCAATCCTTACGCTCCTTTGCAGGGCAATCAGACAAATTTACTCGAAAGCCCCACTCCTGTTTCTAATCCCGATGTAAGCGATCTATTTTCTGAAGTGGGTGAGATGGGGCAGTCGACCATCCGAACTTCCACCCCTACGATGTCGTCTATCTCGCTCCCTCGTCCGCCGTCGCGGCGATCTGAAGGAGACTTCCGCACTGCCGGCTCCTCGGGCTCGCGCGGTCCTTCGCCTCTCACAATAGGCATGGCGGATACTATACCGTTAGCCGTCGCGTTCCACGAGATTATTCATTCCTATTTCCGTGGTACGGAAGAGTCGAAGTGCCAAATTAAAATGTCAGGAGATATGATGCTCTCCTTCCCCACCGGTATTGTTGGCGTATTGGCCAACAATCCGAACCCAGCTAAATTATGTTTCAGACTGAAAAACATACATAGATTGGATAATGTCTTACCAAATAAACAATTGATAAGTATCAACGCGATGATGTCGACGCGCGATAACACGGTAGTCGAGTTTAACATGCCTGCTTTGACATCGCTCCTGAAACGGCAGTCGGAAAAGAATCCGACAGCGCAATACTTCAACGTGGATATACTTAAATACCAAGTACGACCCAAGGCCGGCGCCGCGTCATGTCCTCTCCAAATGGTATCTTATTGGAAGTGTGAGCAGGACCACACTGACTTGAAAGTGGATTATAAATATAACCTGCACGCGATGAGCCCACCGTCTCCTCTGCTGAACGTGTCGGTGTGCGTACCTATGAATGGGGCGGTTAATAACGTGATCGCGATGCCGAAGACCGCGTGGAGCGGCGAGAGCGAGCAGGCGATGTGGCGCTTCACGGAGCTGTCGCAGCACTCGGAGGACCGCGGCGTGGGCTCGCTGAAGGCGCGCTTCGAGCTCGGTAAAGGTCCCTCAGACAAAGCGACCATCTCGGCCCAATTCAACTGCGAGGGCGCGACCCTCTCCGGCATTGAGTTCGAACTAATAGGCAGCGGGTACCGCCTGTCCCTCGTCAAGCGGCGGTTCGTCTCCGGCAAATATATTTGTGATAGTGATTTGAACTAATTGGTCCAAAACACTTATGAATACACATGTTTGTATAGATCTTGTTGTCGTATATTCAGTGTGTATGGGATGCGTAGGTTTCTATACTACATGTTTCTTATGTGTATATGTTTTGGTACCTTATAGGACTGTTTCCTGTCCACTAAAAAATAATTTACAATAATGTATCACAACATTGTTCGTCAATTTTCGAGTTAAATTGTTAGTTGTTAATTTGGAAATTGTATTACTTATTGATTAGGTATATGTTTCACATCTACTAACTTATTTTTCAGAATAGTTAATGTGCCATTTTATACTGTATTTTGTAAATTTACATGCGAGTACTGATTGTTGCACTAGTACACTCATACATAATAGACACAATCTTTTTGTTCACATTTCTATTAAGTGAGTACTCAGCCTATTTTTTTATAAATAAAATATGCATCACATTTTATATTGATTGGAAATATGATCTTTTTTCATCAATCGACTTAAATGTCTTTTTTGTCAAGAATTAGCAATATTTTCAATGTTGTTTTGTTTAAGTATCTACTGCTGAGCAGATTTACTTAGTAATTCAATTCTTTAAATTTTATTTTGTAGTGGTATAAACCCAGAATATAAAAGCTTTAAAGCAATAATGTATCATATAAATTGGATGTGTTGTATGAAATTATTATCACTTAAAATAATGTTTTAAAAAATTCTGAGGTCAATAAATGATAACATCATTTCTTTTAAAGTAAACAAGTAAAATAAATGATGTATTTTTTAAAGTTTTAAACCAAACTTTGTTTGTACAATTCGCTCATTGGCAAGAAAGGTGACATAACTAAAAAATCAGCAAATTTGAGTTAAGTATACCGGATGAATGCAGGAAAGTTTTTTCTTTTTACTACACAAATGACAGTGAATTAAAGCCTAAAAATGAAGGAGCTAGAAAGATGATTTTATGCTTAGTCCCACTCTTACAGCTATTTTTAAACTTTTAAATCACAATTTCCAAAAATTGCTCATTTTGAATTATGTCAAGCGTCTCGCAATTGAATGAATTAAGTTTTTAGATAGTGTCTGTTATATTTCTATAGAGGCCTAAATAATGCAACAATTGAGAATTATAAGGCCACAAATCACTATTATAAATAATTATATTGAATTGTTTCATTTATGTGAGGTTTGACTCTAATGGTGGCATAAATCATGCTACATAGTTTTATTTTTACATACATTGCAGTTTCATCCACTTTGAAAATGTATATTTTTGCATGTTGTCTCAAACAGACCATTCGGTCAATATTAACCATTATATATTTTTCATAAAAAAAAAAAAGTTAAAAATATTGTAGCATAGCAATTTAACTGTAGGTTTAGACCACACTACTTGTAACCAGCAGGTTTCGGATTTTGGCATTGATTTGCCCATAAATGGACCAGTAATTTGTACCTACTGTTACTCAGTCTTTGGCAATAATCTGAATAATACAGATTGCTGTTTACCAAACCAGTACCATGCTTGTGCATATACGGTCATGAATAATCAGTAAGTGATAAGCAACCAGAGTCGTCAGATATAGTTTAAGTTTAGTAAGAAACTGATGGATGTTTTTGAATAAAATTAATTTAATTAATAGAAAACAAATACCAATTAATCAATATAAAATTTCATTTGAAAACATATATAATCGGTTTCTTACTAAACTTCAACTATATCCGACAACCCTCGTTACGTATTATAATTCAAAATTAGGACCAATGACATAACTGATATTTAATATGTTTACTTAATGGTTTCAGTAAAACTTAAATTATTTTAATTTTAAATTACTTCGGGTCAAATGACACGTAAATGGAACATTATTTTCATTGATAAATATAACTTTTTAAATAATTATGTATATTTACATTATTTGTTGCAAGTAAGATTCTTTGAATCTCGAAGTAGCATATTGTATTCTCGTTGTTTTTTTTTTAATTATAATTTTCAACATATAATTATTAAACCTTTATGTTGATGTTGTATTTTTGTAGTCAGCATTTAGATTTCGACCACCGGAGAAGTTTAAAAAAAATTAAATATTTAAAATTGTGTTTTTTTATGTTTGCAATACTTACTATAATGTGAAGTAACTTATCATATAATTTTAACTCATTTTTATGTAATCTCATATTGTAATTTTATATAAAAATCCTTTAAATATCCCAGCGGCCTAATATGAGTTACGAAAATAGCTGAGTGACTAACTTTACTAAAAGTTTAGTGTTCATAAAAATACGATTTATTATATTTAAATAAAGGTCAAACCATAATAATATAATAGTACCTACAACAGAACCATTCCATTAATATACTATTTCTCATAATTAAGTATTATTTTATTTTATTATGTATCACAAATTATTATTTTTACACATAAAGGTGCGTAGCTATTCGGCTGAGTTAATTTAAAAACGTATTAAAAAAAATCTCTTTTCATTTATAAAAATTAGATAAAAAATTTGCTAAATGCGTAATAAAATATTTTTGTAACGTAAAATTTATCGCATGTATGATTCTAATTATAATGTAAAACTATGTTAATTTTAAATAAAATGTAATTTAGCATTTATGTAGTTATTTTATTAGTGTAAAATACCAAGCCGTTGTTAAATAAAATGGGTGTAAACTATGTAAGTAATACTTTTAGTTCGCTTTTATTGTAGGGACAGGAAACGTTCGTCGTATAAGGTACAGTAACAGTTAGATAAAGTGCGATATTGTGTCGTTTATCTAGAGTAGCGATAAATATTAGTATAGTGATAAAAGCTGATGAATCTATAGTAATGTCTCGGATGTTTCCCGTCTCTACATGTTGCTTGCTGTTGCCTTTCGTTTGGGACTACCATGTGCGAGTACCGTGCGATTGTATCAAGTTCTTCAAAAATTTTCAGGTGGAGTTGGAGAAGTTGAACGCGGCCACTGATGAGATCAATAAGCTGGAATTAGAGCTAGATGTAAGTACTCAATTTCTTATTATTTTAGTGCAAGAGTCGGCTGACTTACGTAGGCTAAATTAGGTGCAACCTTGGGATAGTACATACACTATACCTGTATTTAAGGTCAAAGGTATCTTTTTGCAGATAATTGTCGTGTATTAATTGTTGGAACTACAATAAATAAATTAAAAAAGATTGCGTTGTCGCTGTATTTTAACGTATACCATGTTAATAGTTTTAGCAGTGAATTAGTGATGCAACACATCTACTTTTGAATAGGTATATAGAGTTGCGCCGAATAATAAATTAAACACTTTAAAAATAGTCGATGAAATTAAAAGGCTCGTGACAATACTTTAACGTCGCTTATTTCCCTTGAAGAAACGTTAACTTACTAGGCTAATTAAATACTAGGAAATATAATTGACCTACTTACAAAATTTATACTCAAATGTCACGATTATGCATATTCTGGGTCGTTAAAACAAAAACAAAATGGGGTCGAAATATTTTTGGAATTTTACTACTTGGCAGCGCCTAGAGCGTAACTTCGGGTTCAAAAAGTAGGTATCCGCTGTTATAAAGTTGAAATGTATTGTTATGGCATTCCAACTTGGCAAGCCTGGATTTTTCAGCTGATCTGGTGAACTATTTTTGTGAACTCATTTCGTGGCGCAAAAAGTTAAGACATTTACACGCAGCTTATGTAAGACCAACCACCATAAAAATTAACTGACAGGGTCTCAAACTGAAGTCAAGTGATTTTATCGGCTGTTAAGCAGCCAGTACATACAATACTTGAAAGTTTTTTTTTTTTATCGTATGTTATCAGTCCCACTGCTGGGCAAAAGTATCCACCATATTTTTCCAATTTTCTTTATGCTTTGCTTTCTGCGGCCATTCGGAAAGGAACAAGTCCAAATCGTCACGCCACCAGCGCAGCGTTTCTTAGTCCTGCCTCGGTGACGAGGCCTGTCTTCAGGCACCTACTTTGACGATCCTGGCCGAACTGTCTTGGTGTGTTGTCAAATAAATTTTTCGTTGATGAACCTGTCAGAAAGCGGGCGTAAACGTTACGTTTAATTAAAATATCATGCAATACTTAGCTCAGAATGTTCATTGAGTCATCCATAAGCAAAGCATGAATATTTAATTATCACTTTGTGTAAAGAGAGAATTCCGCATCTTTATCTAAGAATGTACGAGGAAATGTATTAATTTATTAATAAAGATCGTGTTCTTGAGATAGCATTTTCTTTAAAGATTTTTAAGGAGGAAAATGAGGCGAAAAGCCCTAATCAATTTTTTTTTTTCTTGGATCCTGTGTTAATTTAGAACTAGCTTCTGTTCGCAGCTTCGTTCGCGTGGAAGTCGTAAGACACCACAAACTAAAACGACCCACCGCGTCGCATCGCCCGCCTGTGCTATTATTCGTTTTCACTTATGTTCTTCCTGACTTTTTTTTTTGCTCGGTCCCCAGGGGTCGTAGCGTATTAAAGCAGGTAGATCCCGAGAGTTCGCGCGTTCAAATAAAAAAAAAAACGGGCCTAATGCGAGTCGGACTCGCGCATGAAGGGTTCCGTACCATTATCTAAAAAAACGGCAAAAAAATCATGTCTGTTGTGAGGGAGCCCCCTTAAATATTTATTTTATTCTGCTTTTAGTATTTGTTGTTATAGCGGCAACAGACATCATCTGTGAAAATTTCAACTGTTTAACTATCACGGTTCATTTGATACAGCCTGGTGACAGACGGACAGACAGACGGACGGACAGCGAACAAACTAAAAAACAAACAAACACTTCAGCTTTATTATATTATATAGTAAACTATAGTAGTATAGTATTAGTATCTCTTCAAAGTGAGAGTGAACAGCGGCGTAATTACGTAACACTAACAGTAGGAAAGGATTTCATTTTGACAGTTCAACAACATTCATTGCGTTATTTACGTTGTTGAGCCGTCAAATTTTTTGAACACATGAAGCAATGGATTAGCAATAGTCTTCAAAATGATTCAGATTATGATAGATAGTGTGTTACGTAATTATGGTGCTGGCTTCATCTGGGTAAGCTCACTCCATCGTCGACTTGTGTCTCTGTCACCTCTGACCTGGACTAGAGTCAAGAGCAAACCCATCTCAAATTAAAAAAAAATAGTATAGATTGTAGAAGTTCAACGTGATTAGGGTTCTCGAAATCTATTAAGTAAAAAAGAAAGAAAGAAAGAAAAATATTTTATTTAAAACATATTTTTGTCATAATCACAAAATTAGTTTACGTGGTCCTATATTATAGTCCTCTGCATGGTTGCTAGACAAATACAGAACAACACAACTAGATTTAGAAATAGCCATTCTGTCTGAATCCGTGCTCATTAACAACTTCAGCTTTGTAATTAGCACCTGCATTTTCTTTTTATTTCTCGTACATCAAATAAACTACGAAATTGACCCAGAAAACCGGATATTTTCGGACCTATTTATGTGTCTCTGGACTGTAACAATCCATATGTATTAATGTAATGCGCATTTTCACTATGGTAATACCACCATGGACTCCATGAGACAAGCTCGATCTAGTTTGGAGTTCATAAGCAAAATGCTTCCTTTGCTTCTTGTTTTTGTTTTTAACCGACTTCAAAAAAAAGGAGGAGGTTCTCAATTCGACTGTATTTTTTTTGTTTAATGTGTGTTAGCTCAGAACTTTTTTCTGGGTGAACTGATTTGGATGATTCTTTTTTTATTTGAAAGCTGGTGCTTCATATGTGGTCCCATTTAAATTTGATCAAGTTCTGACCAGTAGTTTTTGAGATACTGCGTATTTTTTCCACTTAGTTTATATTGATGATGTTTTAATAATTGTTATAAAAAACTTTTTAACAATAAAACAACCGAAAAATACAAAACCAAAGACACCGACTTCCGAAATTAAAGTAATTTTTCACGTTTTTAAGTGTTTTTTTTGGAAGTCGGTTGTTTTATTGTTAAAAAGTTTTTATTTTTCCCTAAGTTTTTATTTTCCCTTTTTAGTTGTGGTACCTACCCCACACACATTCGTATACCACTACTTGATATGTAAATAACCGTGACAGGAAATTATTAAAACATCATCAATATAAACTAAGTGCAAAAAAAATACGCATTATTAGGATAACTCAAAAACTTCTAGTCAGAACTTGATCAAATTTAAATGGAACCATCAATGTGAAGCACCAGCTTTCAAATAAAAAAAGAACCATCCAAATCGGTTCACCCAGAAAAAAGTTCTGAGCTAACCTAATAAAAAACATAATTAAAAAAAATACATTCGAATTGAGAACCTCCTCCTTTTTTTGAAGTCGGTTAAAAATACGTGAAAAACAAACTTTAATTTCGGAAGTCGGTGGCCAAAGACGATAATACAAAACCAAAGACACCGACTTCTGAAATTAAAGTTATTTTTCACGTTTTTAGTGTTTTTTTTTTTTTGGAAGTCATAATATGTATTTTTGTAAAAAGTTTTATTTTATATATAAACCTAGCTAATAAGGAAATGTATAGCAATGTTTTGCAAATAAACATTATCTATTATCTACTTCTACCATTTCCTGACTAAGTCACTTAAGATGTTATCAATAGACAATAATAGAAAAGCAATCTCCAAAACCGATCGATAAAACAATTTGTGTCCAAGTATACAAGTATATCCTGGCCTAGATAAAAAGGTACAGTCAGCAAAATTCGCGGTTGACCACTTTCCACCTTATTCTTAAGGGCAAGATTTACAAATCGCACTTTGGCTTTACTTTGATAAGTAAATTTAGTTTCATACAAATATGGACCTTATTTCTAAGCTAATCATGTTTATATTCGTATAAGCGAATGTGAACAAGCGTTTCGTGCGAATATCAACCTTATAATTGTTAGAAATAAGATTCATACTCGCGTGGAATGCTAACTTAGAAAAGTCAAGTCAAAAAGTGCGATTTGTGTGAGGGTGAAAAGTGGTCAACCGCAAACTCGGTCGAGTGTACCCATTAATGATTTATGACCAAAACAAGGTCTCTTCGAAGCTTTTTCACGCTGTCATGGCGTTTAGTGGGAGATATTTCCATGGACTATTGTATTTCTGAATTCAGGCCGCGTCAGGAATGATTGATTGTATTTTGTAGTCGAATTTGAAGGTAATGCTGTTATTCTGGGTGTTGGGACGCTGATGTGCCAAAAAGCATTGTCTTATAAAATTATATTATCCTACTTTTTGGTAAAAAAAGGCGTGTTTTTTAAGATAAAACTCACGACAACGATACAAAGGTAACATTTCGCAGCTCGATTTCGCATAAATTATCTGTAGGATCCGGTTTAAAAAAAAAAACCGAAGATTGGAATGATTTAGTTAGTTAGTTATGATAACGTTTTAAAACAGCATCTTACCAAAAATATTATAGGCACAGAAGTTATTCTATGGATAAAAATATATTTATTTTCATAAACACACCATAAAAAGTCACATGAATGTAATAAAATAAATACTATTCCTCATGAAAATACATGACTTTTCTACCCGAATGGGCACCGGTCTTCATCCACCCACATGTAATTGACTTCGATCGATCGTGCTATACTAATAGTATCTACAGATTACGGCCGAGTCGCACCACAGAATATTTCACGGGCGAACTACAGACGCCTTATGCCTCCTCCAGCGCGCGTAGCATGACCATTATAGAAACGGGTTTTGTCGACGGAAGAATAGACAAAAATGACGTTCCGTGAAGACATTACGACGGTAGCAAAGTAGAAAGAGTGAACTGCAGTTTTTACGAAATTCAGTAGTTTATTCACGTTTTTCTTTTATTTTGCTTATATCTCGAAAATGGTGTGTCCTATCGCAAAAATAATGAAAATTTCGACCCCCTTTATGAAACCTTTAATTAAACCCCTAAAACTAAACATGTAGGTAATAATTTTTCATGCAAAAAGTGAAAATATCAATTTTTTCATTCCATTTTTATACTTTGTGGCCGTCGAGTAAAAAGTTTTCTACTGTCTTTAGCATGGCGATTACAAAATCAAATTGTCTTCACAACCTTAGACAACTGTCACAACGATCGGTAAAAACGAAAGACAAAATTACGGATTGTAGAAGGATTTTTACGGTGCGATGTCAAAAATGAAGAAACGAAATGTCACTTTGTATAGAAATAGCTATGTCTTATCTTCCAAGAAATAGAAAGCGTCATGCTACGCCTGCTGAGAGGCCCTTTTATATCTAATTTTACATTGGCCTTGCGACGAATGTAGAATACCGACGGTAACTTAATTTACTCTTCATGTCTTGGCGAAATTGAATTCCAGATTTTTTGGGACGTTGCTTAAAGTAATATGAAATACCTTGAAGCGTTTTTCCTTTTCTAACATTGTTATTTAAGTTTGTGGAGCATATTTGCCCGATAAGGCCAAAGAATCAGCATTGCCATACAACGTGGCAATGCTGCCAGCCTTTTGGGCACTTTTCCCTTTGACAGCGATGCAGACGGATTTGTTTATACCTAATGAGCTCTTTTTTGTATACCATAATATATATATATATTTTATTGTTAGCTTGTATATTGTATTTAAAAATGAAGTATCCAAACATTATCATAAAATAACGTAAATAAAATAAAAATAATAATTCCCCTTAACGAAATTAAAAACAGATTTGGCAGCAAACTCGTTCCGCTCGATAATTTTACTATCCGCCATCGCTCGGTAAACATTGAGCATTAAAATTCATAAACCAACTTCCGAAACTCCGAATAATCGATTGTAACGACTTCCTAAAATATCTCCAATGCCCCGTTACGTTTAACCAAATCAGACGGAACCCTGAGGTACTTTTTGGTCATTTTCTCGGCATAAACCGATTTTCTGAAGGCAATTTTTTTTTAAGCTATTGCATAGCTTTTATCGCGGGCTTTGAGCGCGGCGACCGAATCAAGAAATTCCGTAACGAAAATAAAACCTAACACCCCCCACTCCTCCTACCATGTAGCTCGGCCGAGCGTTCGCTTAACGTGTATGTATATGGTACGATTGTACTTGAATTAATATCAACGAAAAAAAATACTGCATAAATAAAAAATAAATAAATAATTAGAATTGCGTAAGTTGATAAAAAATGCTATGCAATAGCTTTACCGCGGCAGTCCCCGAGTGCCACACATGTTTTTATTTTTTATGTTCTAGACTGTTCAAATGTTGGAAGCGACATTTAATCTCCTTAAGGTTGCGTTTGATGTGACTTCCGACGCAAGTCTTATAAAAAAAAAAATGTATTAATAAATGGGACCGTTTTTTTGCATAAGGCTCTACCTCTGTTACATGGGAATTAAACATAGCTGGCGAAATGTGGGTATACCATAGGTACTATGGTGCCTTTCCCTTCGGGGAATACAGGCTTATGTTATGGGACCGTTTTTAACCTCGGTCTTGCAAGAAGGGAAGCGATGGATGAGGTCTAAGATTGATTTTCACTCTTATTTTGAAGAGTTATAAATTGGTCAAAGAAGATGTTCCAAAATGTATGGAGCCTGGGCGAGGTCCTTATACACTATACTTAAAAATAGGGAAACACATTTTATAGTTCTTAACTGTCCAATTACTTTGAAATGCGTTTGTTTGCTGGTAAACCATTAGAAATTACACTTGTAATTGCAACACACAACCGAAACCCGTTATGGCGGTAAACTGTAATTTTGATTGAATGACGTTTGACATATTTATTAACACTCTTGTGACAGATGACAGTTCTCTTTCTATGAACAATGGTCGATCTACGGTTTACTGGCATTGTTTCTAAGCACAGAGTAACTAAATCGGTAACACGCCATGTGGAAAGTCGATAAAAATAATTGATAATTATCAATTAACCACCACAACAGTTTATCAATTATCAGTTTTTTCCCCGAATTCAACGAATTATTCTCTTTATTTTGAGGTAGCGTACATAGATAGACCTGGCCCATTTTCAAACATCTCCTTTATGGAATTCTGAGCTCAAAAAATGTTGAGAGCAGTTTTTGAAATTAATTGCCCAGGTTCCATGTTAATTATAGTTCTACAAATGTCGCTCGTTGGCCAAGTTATCCACAATAACATTGTCTCACAATTTTTCCAGGAGTATAGTGAAGTCGTGTAGTGTAACAAACAAGATGAAATAAATCCTGTTATATGCGTTCCACTTCGTAGTTTAACGCGAGGGGCCCGTTAACTAGGCTTTGTTTTTACAAGGTTTTTGTGCTGCTCTAGTTTAGTTTTGTTTTAACTGATATTTGTTGTAGGTTACCAATAAAGATTATTTGTAAATTATGGTGGATGGAGAGGGAGAGGAAGGCAAAAGAAAAGTGGGATGGATTGTGTGGGGAATGATTTGAAAGAGACGGGAGTGAATGACATCGTGACGGTTGACACGGGAGATTGGAAGAAAGAAACGTGGTGCGCTGACCCTAAGTAACATGGGCCAAGGGTGGGAGATGATGATGGCCGAGCTTGTAAACTGCGACCGATTATTTTTTACAACTTGTTTGGTTGTATTATCTTTGTTTTGATGTCTTATGATAATGCAATTATCTTTATCGGTTTTCTTTAGTAACCGATTAGAATTGAATGTCCTTCCTTCGACGTAAATTGGAAAAGAATAAGAATCATTTATTTGCAGAAAATGTAGGTGTTACCAGTTGTAAAGTTGGTGGTATAGGGCCGCCGCACATCTGGTGAAGCGCAGCGCGGCGCGGTTGTCACTGCCAAATAAATATTAACGTGTGTGATTAAAAATAAAGTTAAGCATGAATAACCTGTGACGTCGATGACTCTTTCCGCCTAGACGCGCTCTCGAGCTAATGGAAATTTGTTTATTTTCAACTTTATTTCAACTTATCAAGGTCGATATTTGTTTAGCAGTGACGAATGCTCTGCGCTGGGCTTCGTCAGATGTGCGCCGGCCCATAATGTACAGTCCATATCTTGTCTGTTTAGGGCCATGCAAATACATTTTACATGGATACCTAATAGGTACTTGTTTTAATAAGAAATACAGATTATACATGAAAATATGTTCTAATAGAATTTTTTTATTAAAATAAACTAGCTGCCCGCCCCGGCTTCGCACGGGTTGCGGTACTTATCTACGGCGTACCCTACCTACCTACCCTACCTACCTACCCTACCTACCTTACCTACCTACCCTACCTACCTACCCTACCTACCCTACCTACCTCCCTAACTCCCTACCCTACCTAACAAAAAAAAAAAAAAAAAAAAAAAAATAGATGTTGGCCGATTCTCATAGATACCGGATAAGCACAAAAAATTTCATCAAAATCGGTTAAGCCGTTTCGGAGGAGTATGGCAACGAAAACTGTGACACGAGAATTTTATATATTAGATTTTAATTTACAATAAATATACACAACAAAACTTAAAACCTTAAAATAACGTGTTGTCATTATGTAACATAAATTCTTTAAAAGTTAAACTGAATAAACACACGCCACAAAACTAGACGAAAACTTAAAATAAAAAATCTTACCCGCAGAAGGAAGAAATCTTACCTGCAGAAATTCTTGTAAACTATAAAAAACAATTTTCTATCAACCATTAACATAGTTTAATTTTAAAATATATTTAAATGAGAGTTCCCTTATGAACATAGGTAATTAATTAAAAAAAAAAATGCACATAATAATACGATAAACATTATTTTTAATTATAGTTGTATTGCTAAAAGTTGCAAAAAAAATTGTTGCATCTCTTGGTCTCTGTTTAGTACTTATAATTGTCACTTCTGAATCTAAAGAATTCCTTATGTTTCCTTACAAAAACCAAACAAATACATTAAGGTCAACAGTTTAAGTTTTATGAATAAAAACCTATAAGATTCAAGTGGACCGACACCGCATGTAGCTCTTACACAATTCTTTTGTACAATAAATGTCTTATCTATCATTGTCTGTTGAATTGTCCAATATTATTAGTCCGTCCCTTTATAGTGATTCAATATACCCACTGACTGTATGCCGTGCGGACTGTTTTTCGTCTAACACAACACGAAGTTTTCTTATTGCTTATACAAATCTATTTAGTTTACTGCACACGTTGTTAATGTGTTGTTTTCAATTACAAAATTTGTCTAGAGTTGAATTGAATACTTTCTGTTTCTTCTATGTTTTTGTCTTTTTGTATTGTTAACTAGCTGTTGCCCGCGACTTCGACTGCGATCCAAGATGAAAACTAGCCTATGTTCTTACACAGGTCATGGTCTATCTGTGTGCTAAATTTCATCCAAATCCGTTCAGTCGTTTTTACGTGAAACGGTAACAAACATCCATCCATCCTCACAAACTTTCACATTTATAATACTAGTAGGATTTTATCGGAGAGTTTGATTTTGTATGTACGAAATTTAATGAATTTTGTTTTAGTTATATTTACACATAGGTTATTAGATTCAAACCATTTTATTATAGACTGTACAGCTTCGTGTATGTCTATGAACTGCATCCATTAAATAATATTGACACAATTGAATCAGCATCATGCATAAATAATAATTAAATCATCATTGGGTTGTTGTTAGGTACGGATTGTTCGGTTTTCCAATTGAATTACGCTTTAGATTAAATAACAAAGTTTCAATACAGTCGATCGTAAATTGCTACGTAGGATCTGCGGGGAGAGGTTTGCCACGTTAGCTCAATATCCAACCCAGGCTGGCAACCTCTCGTTATCATTCACTCCCTTCTCTTTCATATCAGTCCTTACCAGTGGCGAAGGTTCCATACAACTCGATTCCTACCGGCTTCCCTTTGAAAAACGGCGCGGTCAGTATTCTATAGACAAAAAAAAACACGTGTGGCACTCGGGGACTGCCGCGGTAAAGCTATTGCATAGCATTTTTTATCAACGTATGCAATTATAATTATTTATTTATGCAGTATTTTTTTTTCTTTGATATTAATTCAAGTACAGTCATACCATATACATACACGTTAAGCGAACGCTCGGCCGAGCTACATGGTAGGCGGAGTGGGGGGTGTTATGTGTGAATTTCTTTATTCGGTCGCCGCGCTCAAAGCCCGCGATAAAAGCTATGCAATAACTTAATAATATAATCACATTAAATATATGTACTCCGGCTGACCTATTACAAAAATTTACCCTTCGCTACTGGTCCTCACACAATCCATCTTTTCTTTGGCCTCTCCATCCATCAACATTTATACGATCATAACTCTTTTAGTCACTGGCGTTTCCTCCCTCCTCATCACATTCCCATACCAAGGTAAACGATTTCCTTTCAACTTTTCGGTCACTGGCGCCATTTTCAAACTTACCCTTATACAGGGTGACAGGATCTGGACCCGCCATAGCAAATTCGTACATAGGTCATTTACTAATTATTGAACCTTACTATCCCTAGCTAAAGTTTTATAGTTTGGGAGATTTTTTCAAAATTTCGCCTTCAGGCATTCATAACTATTCTTTTGCATTATTTTAGTAGTTTTTTATTATTTGTTGCTAGTCATAAATATTGGTGATTAAAATACCTCGGAACTTCCCTCAAACTAGGGTTAAAAATAAGATAGTACGTTTTTTTTTTCCAAAAAATAACTTTACGAGCTAGGGAAAGTAAGGTCTAATAATTAGCAAATGACCTCCTCTATATGCGAATTTGCTATGGCGGGTCCAGATCCAGTCAACCTGTATACTCACTCACTTGCTTCTGCCCGCGGTTTCGCTCGCGTGAATGTCGGAAATTATCCCACAGGAACGTGCTACCGGGATAAATAGTATCCTATCATCTAAATCCATTCAGCCGTTAATGTGTGAAAAGGTAAAAGACAGACAGATTAAATGCAAATAATCTTTTTTTTATTTTTATTAAACTGGATTTTATGATTCTAAATGTCTAACTTAAAATTAATAATAATTTTAGGCGTGAAAAGGTAACATACAGACAAACAGACAGAGTTACTTTCCAATTTATATATCTATCTATCTATCTATGATATATTCTTCTTCGTGTCGCTGGCACGACTTTTCTCATATTTTGTTGGCCCAAAACTACGCCACTTCCACGGCGTCATCGGTGGCAGCGCAGAGGTCACTTTGACTGCAAGTTTTGGGGCACAGTGGGCAAGATAGAAGGTGGAGCATAGTTTGCGACAGAGCTCCACATCCACATCCAGCTGCCATTCCATCGAGGTAGCCCCACTTTACTAGGTTGGAATTTATAATATTATAAGTATAGGTACCTATAAGTAAGGATTTCTTACTTTATCAATTTTCTTCACTCCATACATCCATCTCAACATTCTCATCTACGCCGCATGCAATCTTTTTCATCCATCTTCTTCACGGCCCAGCATTCCGATCCACTACGCTGCGCAGTTCATTTGTTTACCAACTGCAGCCGTACTGGACGATTCCACATTTTCATACAAAGCGACGCCAAGTAGTAGAAGCGTAGCCGTAAGCTACTGTGGAACAGCGCCTTTAATACTGTAAATAGAAGTTACATAAACACATTAAAGGAAACAAAGATATATAACAAAGTAGCTTATTACCGCTTCAGTTTGCTCAGAGCGCGACAAATTTGCTCTAGTTGCTCATTCTCACATCAGACACGGTATTTCATATTATAAAACACGTACACTCCATATTGGCTGAATGGCTGACCCTCGTTTACTTCAATATGGTTGGCCAAGAAGAATGTTGCAATATCACAAATGCCAATCAAGTGACATTTTAAAGACTAATAAAAAATATATTCAAGGCAATAGGAAACTGCAGACCTCTATGCAGCGTAGTTTTTGGTTGATTTACTACATTGTTTGTTGGTAATGTTTTCTATCATTCAACGGATGAAGTTCCTACTTTTAATTTCATTTTTTACGATCGTTTCCGCCCCTTTTTACCTAATATAAATAACTATTTAAACGCTCTACCGGCTAGGAGCGAGTCGAAATATGGGCACAGGTGGCGACAGATGTCAATGACCGAATGCTACAACATTCTTGTTCATCATGGTGCAATGCTAAGCATTCATAAGTTTTGGATGTCCCACCATTTTGTAAACCACTTATTATCTATTCTGGGTATTGTGACAAATTAAGGCTGTCATTAGACGGTGTTTTTTCCCCCCACACTAATAACCCTTAGTAATAATCTAAGGATTAAAAGGACTTTGATTACCAGACAGAATATTTCTAAACTTCATTTCTGAACCAGTTTTCTATGAGTCATCGATATCTTAGTTAAATACCTTTCTACATCTGCTAAAGAAAAGAACAATCCATTCCACAGTACTAACGCCGTATATCAAATAGGTATACAACGTGCGTCAACGCGCGATACGACGGAGGTCGGAGCGGGCGCAACTAGCGTAGATTAGGTCAATTACAGCGGCCCCGACGTATGACACCACCTCATGTTTCTAGTGTGATGTAACGCGCAATATTTGTAGCATTTTACGTTTAATAAGTTGTGTGTAATACAGGAAATTAGAGCGCGAATCTTAAAGACAATATTGGTTCAAATGTCTAAACTTCGGAAGGTTTCATAGAAAATATTTAGAAAGAGTTTTAAGACAGTTACTGGTTGCTGTCGGCCTACATCATACTACTGCTGGGCGAAGGCCTGCCCATGACTTCCAGCTATTTCTATCTAGGGCTAAATATGAACCATTATTTATTGGTTTAAAAAAATATTTATATAAAATTTAAATAGTTCTGGTACAATGAGGGCTATCGCGCTTGAGTTCGCCACTAGAGGCGCTAGTGTAGAGTAAGGTCTCTAGATGTCAAAATATCTACTGAACGTTCACTGTTTGCGGGATTTTTTATCATGGATTTTACCGAACCGAATTCATAATAGCTGTAATGGCACAACCATTACAGCTATTATGAAACCATTCTTGATTAATTATGGCTTAAGATTTTAAGTAAAAAGTTAGGATCTAATTTGGTAGCACTTGAAGGAAGAATAAGATTTGTCTGCTTCATGCTTGCCAATTTTAGGAACATTATAATCTAAATATTCGTTTGAAGTTTTAAAATGTAATAAAATAAACATACTATGAATATGAGGGTACTTAAACATATCCAAAACATCAAATAAAAGTACTGCAACAGGACCTTACTCGACAGTGCCGCGAACTGGTGAGCCTAAAAACGATAGCCCCCATTGACATTGGCAGAAGTTCCATTCTAGCTACCGGAATTTTAAAAGAGAGAGATTTCGTTTAAAAGTATTTTCATATAAACCATGGGTTCAAGAACTTTTTAAGGCTCGGTAGGAAGCAAATTTTTAGGTAATTGACAATAGCGCATCGCGGCAATAAGGTTCAAAACAGCGATCCGTTTGGTGTAAGTTGAATCGAATGACCACCAAATTAAAAGTAATTGTGCAGTTTTAATTAAATTAAATAATTAATGCACGGCTCAGTGGAATAATTTTTAGGTATTTCTTTAGTTGATTGAATTCCTTTTATTATCATTAATAGTTTACGCTCAAATCTTTGAGAATTATGCGACGAAAAATATTTGTTTGAGCTCTGATTTAGGATTGTTTTATCATGATACTCTTTCATTCGTTGGTCTAATGGTCGCAAGCGCTACTGCTGAGCATGAGGTCCTGGGTTCGATTCCCGGGTCGGGCAAAGTGTTATTGGGTTTTTCCGTCTGGAATTTCTCAGTAGCAGCCCGGAGTCTGAATTTGTGCCCGGTTGATGGCAATAGGCTCGCCCCCTATTACATGGGACTTAAACATAACTGGCGAAATGTGGGTGTACTATAGGTACACCTCTGCCTAACCCTTCGGGGAATACAGGCGTCATGTTATGTTATGTATGTGTCTTAATTTTTATGAAATGTTTTTGAATAAGTTTTTTCTGTGAACATTTGACAATACACTCGAATTTTTTTTCTGGCTTATAATATGTACCAATACACATAACTGCTAAAAAAAAACAAACGATTTCGGTGTCCTACGTTTGGGCAGCGCCTTAAGACGTATTCGTAGTTACCTCCTAGCCACATCATTCATAATCCCCGCTCAATCTCCAGGAGTCCATGAAAACATTCCACCTGCTGCTGAACGAGACTTCGCGTCGGCTGCAGGCGTGGACCAAGAGACTGGGGACCTGTGTGGACAAGTCCAGACCTTACTATGATGCTGTGGGGATCGCCAGTACTGCCAGGCAGGAGTGCCAGAAGGCTGCTGTGCAGTTTCAGAGGGCTAGTGGTAAGTGACTTGAAGGTTTACTAATTTTGATGGTGAATTCTAGGTATGACTGTGTCGTTGGTCTAGTCTTCGCAAACGATACTGATGCTCCTGGAATTTTCTGGCAAAATATGATTGGGTTTTTCCATCAGGAATTTCTCAATAGCAGTCGGGGGTCTGGATTCGTGCCCGGTTGATGAAATTTATATGGGACTTTTAACGTAACTCGTGAAATGTGGGTTTACTATTGTATGTACACCTCTGCCTAATCCTTCAGAGAAATAGGCGCGATGTTATGTTATGATTTTAGGTATACTAGCTTCCTAAGGTCAGAAGGCCGCTATGAAATCTTTTCTGCAGGCTTAGCATGACGCTTTCTATTTTACGAAGAATAGACACAGCTCTTTCTATACAAAGTGACATTTCGTTTCTCCATTTTTGACATCGCACCGTAGAAGTCCTTCTACAATTTGTCATTTTGTAATTTTTTTTTTGTTCCATAATACGGTATTTCGACACTGAGATTTTATTTGTAGTTGTCTTTATATACCTACGTGACTTGATATCAGTAAAAATTGAGAATTACACAGAAAAAAGAATCCTATCACAAAATAAAGAATTCTAAGTCGAATTATGTAAGAGTGAATTTCGTAAAAAGTACAGTTGACTCTTTCTACTTTGCTGCTTTCGTACTGTCTACACGGATCGTCATGTTTGTCTAATCTTCCGTCGACAAAACGGTGCTCGTTCTAAGCCTGCTGGAAAGATAAGTCAGCATTTGCATGGGTAGAAGGGTTGATAACTTATGCCAGCCCAGGGTACGATAAAATACGTTGGTATTGTCTGCTATGATTTTTTAACGCATTCATTCTCGTTTTTAGAATAGAATAGAATAGAATAATAGCCATAGTTAGGTCTGGGCCAATGTTCATCAAAAATTTGTATGCTGTCTGAGGTCTTGTTCATAATATTTACAGTATTGCTATATCTCAATAATTTTATGAATTTTTACGTACAGTCAGCGTCAAATAGTTAGTGACACTCAGCGTATTCAAATAAATAGACGCAACCAAAAAGTCAATAATATCGGTACAAACAAAGTTTTCTTATTATTGTCAACAATATATTCGCTCAAAAGGTCGAGACGTTTAAAATGTCATATAGATCGGTTCAGTCAAACCGCCATAAATATGGTTACAGTCATCCCGCCAATGGTATCCAAGCATTATAAGTGTTCAAAAATATAGAACACATTAGAAAAATAAACTTTACTGCTATATATTTTAAATATAATTTCTCACGTCAACCTTTCACAAAATGAAAGGGATAGAAACTTCTGCTGCCCTTTTCATTTTAAGCATGACGTCATAGACATGTCTTTTGTTTTGTAAATAATTTCGTGCATAACCGTTTACGATACTTATATTATAAGCAATAAATAGCTGACTGGAAATAGATGTAAACCTCATTGATAATGAGTATGAGTATATATCTCATAGAGCAAGAGTGCTTATCTATGATTCAATAACATGTTCATGTCACAAAATATTAATACGAAATTATTTCGTATTGATATTAACTTTTGTACTTAATTAAAATGATCACATTCCGTATTAACGACAAAATGAGCACTTTCGATCAAGTCACTTTCGAACGTACAGAACACTAAAAACTCTCATCGGGTGTAAAAATAAACAAAAACAGTTTTGCTCTAATTATGTTTATTTTTTTAACTAAAATCGTGTATAGCCACCGTCTGCTAGAATTACGTCAGAAAGACGTCTTCGCATGGATTGTACCGCATTATAGCAAAAAATGTCCCCTCTCATGGACTCCCAAGCTTCTTCGACGTGAGTCCTTAAATTTGCGGTGGTTCGTGCTCGAGTACTGTCCCATACCTGAACCATTTCGCCCCACAAATTTTCGATTGGATTTAGGTCGGGACTATGAGGCGGTATCGAAATGAACTCCAGGTCCATATTACCATCCAAGTAATTTTGAACAACTCTGGAGTTGTGCATGGAACTGTTATCTTGGACAAACCTAATCCTTTCACGGGGAAAAAAAATCCTGGCTGTTGGAAGCAAAACGTTTTCGAGAATATCTTTGTATCGGGGCCCATTCATTCTTCCTCCCACTTCGACTAACTCTCCTGGTCCGCTTTGGGTCATCCATCCCAGAATTCCTAAGGTAATTCGGCCACTGCGGTTGTTAGGTAGGACATTTCTTTCATCATACCTTGTGTTCGATGTTCGATAAAGAGATAAGCGTCCCTGGGCAGACGAAAAAAAAACTTTTTCATCTACAAAGATCACATTCTCAAAATTGAAATTTAAATAATATCTTGCGAATTGTAAACGCTGCGCTTTAAGCATCGGTGTTAATATAGGCTTTTTAGCAGGAATACGATGGCGTAACCCATGTTCTCGCAGGCGTCGTCTTATTGTGCTCTGTGATGTACCAAATTCCACAGACACACTCCTGGAGTTTATAAAACGATTGCTAATAGTAATTGCTAATTGCTAAACGTATACCCAATTGCATCGCTTTCTTTTCTTTCATTATTTTGACAAAAGAATTGCTAATAGAAATTCGTCATCTCCATTATTTTTTAAATTATTTTTAATTTCATAAGCGTTTTTCGATACAATTGCCACAAGCTCTGGCACACGACTGGAGAGCGTAGAAACCGAATACAATCTATCGCCTGTATGCGGGACTTGTCTGATCGGGTTTCCGAATTGCAGAATCGGAGCAGGTACCTGACATGTGCGGCCGCCCTTACATGCTAGTTTATTTTTCTAAGGTGTTCCATATTTTTGAACACTTATAATGCTTGGATACCATTGGCGGGATGACTGTAACCATATTTATGGCGGTTTGACTGAACCGATCTATATGACATTTTAAACGTCACGACCTTTTGAGCGAATATATTGTTGACAACAATAAGGAAACTTTGTTTGTACCGATATTATTGACTTTTTGGTTGCGTCTATTTATTTGGATACCCTGAGTGTCACTAACTATTTGACGCTGACTGTACGCTGTTACGTTTGATACAATGTTTATCAAAAGATAAACGAGATCGGTATGGAAATTCCAATAGGCAGAAATTAATAAGCCAATCACATTAAAGGAATTGAAATCCCTGAAATACGTTTTTTTGATAAGACATCTTGCTTATTGCAACCCGATAAGAAAATTGCATCTTACCTAGTACAAGTCTTGAATTTAGCAATGACATAACCTGAATCGATATAAAACTAACATGGCGACTAGATTCTTTCAACCCGTAACTTCCTGTCGGACCAATTTATGACATCAACGATTTGGCAACACTGCCAACTTCTAAGCACTATATAACATACCAAATCCGATGGAAATGGACCAAATAAGGCCACATTTCTCTTTACTAGCTTCTGCCCGCGACTTTGTTCGCGTAAAATTTCATGTTCCCTCGACCCACCCCGTCGCATCGCATCGCCTGCCCGCGATGTTAATTCGCTTTCGCTTAGCGTTCTTTCTTACTTTTTTTCTTTTTGCTCGGCTCCTAAGAGTCCTAGCGTGATGTTGCATAGCCTATAACTTTCCTCGAGAATTGGGTTATCAAATGCAAAAATAACTTTTCAAATCCGACTGGTAGTTCCAGAGATTGGCGCGTTCAAACAAACAAACAAACTCTTCAGCTTTATTATTAGTATATCGTCGGTCGGATTCATTACCGGAACATTTCCAAAATCACGTGTTTTGAGATGAGTTTGTAGAATGGTAGGGAATTGAATATTTTATCCAAATCACTAACGGTACAACTCAAATGTCATTTCTCTTTGACAGAAAACTATTTATTCCGATAAAGAAATATAGACTTTAGTGATCTCTTCGTTTTCAGTATCAGTTTATTTAGAAATGTCCCGCTGGCAGCCTAAATTTTAAAGTGCAGCCATGATTCATTAATCGAATATTTTGAAATGTTCCAGTATGGCTCTGAAATTCTTCACTTGATTATTGTTTATTCGTGTTATGTGCCAGTCGCGCTTTGAACGCTCAGTGTAGTGGTCAGACGGAGATTGAGATTTGATAAAATAAATTGTAAAAATGAGTTCCAGAGCTAAAAGATTGCTTAAGTTAGCAATGACAAGGAGTTCAGAGAGTGATCATGATGAGTTTAACGGTAAGTTTTATACAAATATTATTTTTCATAACATAACCACACTTTTCGTTTTTGTGTGAATGTTTTAAAATAATTTAACAAATAGTGAAATGGTGACTAAAAAAGAAGTTTCAGATAGCTTATAATACTAGTATGGGTCTCTTTTTGCTTAAGTTAAACAAAGTAGTAGGTTATTTCTTGCCTACAACATACTAGGTAAGTAACCTAGTAAATCCTAAATTAACTAGATACTTTTGTGTGTAAATCCTTTTTCAAATTATAGAAAAGGAAGATACAACTGATAAAAAATGCAGCTTTCGGTAGCTTAAAGGTATTTTGCTTTTCTTTTTTTCTTACTAGGTGGTGGTTGTGTGGTGGAATTTCCTTTCATTCCAGAGACAAAATTAAATGCTGTTCATAAAGAAAGTTCTGCGCTTAATGTTGTCGAAGAGCAAGAAGATCATCAGACCAAACCGGTTGAGAAAATGAGTGGGCAACACATCCTTTGTAAGTACCTAGGTACCTTCGTATGTACCTAATTAGCTAGATAAATACTTAATTTGTAACTACCTACCTGTAGGCCTGTTTCACAGTATCGTAGAGACTTAAATAAACTACTTATGATAATAACTTATGTGACTTTAAAAGTCATCGCTAGCGTTTCGCACACTTCAAAAACATTTGTGAAATGAAAACTATCCCATCCCACTAATATTATAAAATCGAAAGTTTGGGTGCTTGTTAGCAAACATACCTACGTAGGTATGTTTGCCTGTTAGTTAGTTAGTGAGTCGAATCTACATAGGAATATTTCGAGCATAGTTGGTCGAGTGGTAGCTTGCCCCGCCTTCCGATTCCTAAGTCGCGGGTTTGAATTTGATCGTACACCCATAAAATTTAATGCTAGTTTACTTGTAATGTTTGATTAAAAAAATAGGTATTATAGAAAACTTATTTGTTTATAGGTATCGATTCGGATCAGCTGTTTCAGTCAATTGTAATGGATGAAGAAAATAACTTAAACTTACCTAACACAGGTCTACAAAATAATGATACTACTATTCTTAAACTAATAGAAAAAAAATCTATAGAGCCGGGGGAGATTACAAATGAAAATAAACGTTTAAAAACGACATCTACTCTGACATCTACTCTATTTCGGGAGCATGGTGAGCCTATGCTAGGTATTAGCATTGTGATTCATTATTACTCATTTACATATTTTTGAAGAACGTAAGTACGAGTTGTAGGTGCGTCTGTTTTAATTGTTTCTTTATGTCTTGCAGATGATGAGTTGGATCAAGAACCAGATCAATCTGTCGTGGAAGTGGAAAGAAACAATAACTTGAATAACGTAGGCCCACATGATTCAGATTTAACGGATTGCGAAGATTCGGGTACTAACATAGTGATTTATTATTTGAAAACTACTCCTTTACATATTTTTTATGCAAGTACGATTTGTAAGTTTGTTTTGATTGTTTGTTTATGTTTTATAGGTGGTGAATTGGATCAAGAGCTAGATCAACCTGATGTGGAAGTGGAGAAAAACAATAACTTGGATAACGTAGGCCCACATGATTCAGATTTAACGGATTGCGAAGATTTGGGTACTAACACAGTGATTTATTATTTGAAAACTTCTCCTTTTAATTTTTTTATGAAAGTACGATTTGTAAAAATTGTTTTAATTGTTTCTTTATGTTTAATAGGTGGTGAATTGGATCAAGAGCTAGATCAACCTGATTTGAATACCAATAATAAAAGATCAAGAAAGAGGAAGAGACAGCCAGAAAAATGGCAAAAAAATGTGAAAAAAAGTTTGAAGAACACAGGAAAATCTTATCAAACCCTTAAAGGACGTACAATACCCGCTAAAAAGCTAAAAACTCCATGTTCAACTAATTGTCGATTGAAATGTACTGAAAAAATTAATGAAGAAAAAAGATTAAACATTTTCAACGATTTCTGGGGCATTGGTGATCTCGAAAGACAGCGCTACTTTGTTGCTAATTGTTTGGGAGTTGTTAAGCCAAAGTATTCACTACACAAAGAAGATAGTAAGCGATCCCTGAATGTGTCATACAATTTTACAATTAATTCCGAGAAAATTCGAGTATGCAAACGATTCTTCACGTCAACGTTGGACATAGGACATTCTTTTTTATCTACAGTGAATAAAAAGAAATCAGAAGCAACGGGCGTTATATCTGAAGATCTTAGAGGACGTCATGGTAATATCGGTAGATGTTTAGCACAGGCTGACAAAGATGGTGCAAGGGAACATATAAATTCTTATCCGAGAAAAGAGTCGCATTACTGTCGGGCAAGCTCTACAAAAGATTATCTGGATGGTGACTTAAACTTGACTATGATGTACCGACAGTACAAGGAATGGTGCCATCAGAATAGTAAATCTATTATCAAGCAAGGAACCTATGAACACATTTTTCGAAACGAGTTTAACATTGCATTTCACAAGCCCAAGAAGGATCAGTGTTCAATTTGTTTGTCGTATCAAAATGCTGTTGGCGATGATAAGTTACAACTGATGCACAATTATGAGAAACATTTAAAAGAAAGAGATTTGTGCAGATCGGAAAAGAAAGCTGACATAGAAACATGCAGGAATGATGCTAATAAGATAATTTGTTGTTTTGACATGCAGGCAGTTCTGCAGACACCATGCGGGAACGATTCTCTCTTTTTTTATAAAAGAAGACTTAATGTGTACAACTGCACCGTATTTGACGTTGTATCAAAAGCTGCGTATTGCTACCTGTGGAATAAATCGTTAGGGGGAAAAGGTTGCGATGAAGTTGGGACGTGCATTTACAAATTTTTGAAAGACCACTGTGTTGGAAAAAATGTTTTTTTCTACACTGACAATTGTTCTGCACAGAATAAAAATAAATATTTACTAAGTCTCTACCACTATGCTATCAAAGTTTTGGGTGTTGTATCAATAACACACAAATACTTAGTTGTTGGACACACCCAGAACGAAGGCGACAGCGTGCATAGCACAATTGAACGGGAGAAGACACGAATACTGAAAAATGGATCTATTTTTGTACCAACACAATGGAAATCGGTAATACAATGCGCCAAGAAGACTGGAACTCCATACGCAGTACACGAATTAGACTTCAGTGATATTCTCGATCTAAAGGACCTCGTAACGCAGTTTGGTAAAAACTTCACGGTTAATAACGACGGTGATCGTGTTGTGTGGAATGACATCAAAAAAATCTTCATGCAAGCGTCTTCTCCATACTTAATTTTTTATAACGACACCTATGATCCAAATGCAACGATGAAGTGCTTAAATGTGCGCAACAAAATGAGAGGCAGAGGTGGTGTAAATGTTGAACTAAATTTACGATATAAGTACCACCAGCGACCAAAGATATCAAGCCTAAAGAAAAAAGACTTGCTTACTTTATGCGACTCAAATGTCATTCCAAGAGTATACCGACAGTATTACTCAAGTTTAGAAACTGGAGACAATCATATTGAACCCGATGAGCATAACGAAAATGATTAATTTGACGCCCCTAATTATTTTAAGATTTAACTGATTTCTTTTATTTTTTTAAATATAAATAAACCATTAAGGTTTCTAAATTGATTGGTTGTTTTATTTCATTACTGGCTTATTTAGAAATATTCCAATTAGTTCTTAGATTTTCAGGAATTTTTTAATTCATTATTGGAACATTTCACAAAAATACTGATAACTCATTAATTACAATTGATATCCTGAATCTTAGTAATACACAATAAACTTGGCTATAATCTGCATATTATTCAATAAAAAAAAATTACAAAATGGTCTCTAGATAAAATAAAATGGCATTTGAATATTTTCAAAAACTTTAAACCTTAATTACTCAGAACAGGCCATTTTGAAATGTTCCATTACTGTTTCCGACCGACGATATATAGATTTGGTTGTATCTTAATTGGTCTTAGTTAAATTGATTATTTAACACATACTTAAACTTTTCAAATGCGGGTAGGCAGAAACTACAGAACGCCGCCTGCTTCGATTCTTACATATTCCTTTTGCTTTTGTTTGTTATTGATTATTTTTATTCAATTAATTGTTGGTATAGTGGTCACAACTCACATACGCCACTCTCGAGTCCTGTGTTTGAACCTTAGTCTGGAAGTTTTTATTGAGTTTATACATCAGAAAATTCTTAGCAGCCCAGAATCTAGATTGATCCCCGGTTAATGACAGTAGACTCGTCCCGTATAACATAAATATAATAGTCCAAATCAAAACTGAAAAAAAAAAACTATACACCTCTGCCTGCATCATCGTGAAATACAGCCGTCATAATGTCTGACCTTTTCATTATTAACCTGAACTGTAATATTTCTCGTTTATCTTTTTCAATTTCCGTCGGGTTCGCTTGACACCGCGCAATTTCCGATATCCATATTATGGTCAGAGCTTAGTTTTATCATACATTTTCTGAAAAATGTGTCTCTAATATTGTAAATATAAATGTAGGGATGATTGAATGTTTGTGTGTGTCTACTTCGAAATGCTAAAGGCTCTCACAAACAGGCGCGACGCGACTCTAGTAGAACAATTTCTAGTAGAAAAACTTCATGGAAATTGTTCTACAATTTCCATTTCCCTTTAGACTGAATTTGGAAGGTTAGCGAAAAATCATTTGTGTGTGTGTTTTTGAGTATGAATGTGTAGGGGAAGACCAGGGAAACGATGGATGGACTGTGTGAAAGATGATATGGCTAGAAAGGGGGGAATACCGTGATTACGACTAATAGAGAAGTGTGGAAGAAAACAAAAGAAATGTTGCCCTGACCCCTAATAAATTGCAGGAGACAGGAAGGAGATTGATGATAAGAGGAGAATCATTTCTTTTATGTGTAATTTATTATTCTATGCACAATAAGCCGCATTAGCATGTTTAACACATCGTTTTTTCGTCCTTCGTTGTCAATTACTCAGATGACACAACCAAAGACATACACGTAAGCATATTTTATTTACTGAAATGGATGCTTTTCTCAAAGTCATGTAATTAACCAAACATCTGCTTAATTATGTCTGAAATCAAGTACTCTCAGTCATATTAATTATTTATCTAATACATGCCTACACAGCCTGTTACCAACCAAAATGTTCAGGTTCTACACCTACCAGTAATCTGGGCTTACCCCTACGTATTATTTGCTAGGCTTACCCTTATACCGGTCACAATTACTGTACTTACCCCTACGTATTACTTGTTAGGCTTACCCTTATACCGATCACAATTACTGTACTTACCCCTACGTATTACTTGTTAGGCTGACCCTTATACCGGTCACAATTACTGTACTTACCTCTACGTAATACTCGTTATGCTTACCCTTATTCCGATCACAGTTACTGTACTTACCCCTGCGTATTACTTTTTAGGCTTACCCTTATACCGGTCACAATTAGAGTTACGCCGGATTTATTAAGGACATAATGAAAACATTAATGAGATGACGTTAACGTTGATGGAATTATATTGCTCATTTTATCTTCTAACGATTTATTTTTATATCATAATGACATATTTTTTTGCTCTGGTAACAGCGCTCCGGATCGCTCCAATATTTTTAATTTGATTACATTTTTTTTATGAAATTAATTCTACATTCTGTGATTACCCAAACTCACACTATGATTAATTATTTGTTAAAATGTTAGGAAAATTCGTCTACCTACGGGTAATTACGGAGTTTCTTAACCATTCTTCTCCACACGAAATTACCTTTTGTAAGGGGCACCTAGAATCTATTTGATTTTCTTGTAAATTTTGACGTTCAAAAGTGCCTTTTAATGGCCGACTTGGAATAAATTACTGTTCAACGACTTGGAGCGATTCTGAAAGAGAATACTTTTTGGTGTCAAAATCGGGTCCTTTCGGTCTAAATTGTCCTAGAACCCACACAAGCCTGATATAAGGTATTATTGAAAAAGACGAACGCGGCCTTTCTGGATAGAAATAGAAAATCAATCGTAGAGTAAACAGTATTTACTTTGCTCAGCAGTACCTAACTACGGATTTTTTCGGTAACAAAATGTTCTGTCAAAACATTCTTGTGACATAGTTTATCCAAATTAATTAATAGATTTGCCCATATCATGCAATGATATGGGTTCACTGACACCAAATTGAAGAGAAAGTAGCGAAAAATGCTAAAAACTAAACTGAATGTACCAAGGTTCTTGATAACATTCAGTTAATTAATTAGATTTGACTTTGTTAATTAAGTAGAAATGTGTCATTTACTCGTGCGTTCACCCGAATTCCTGCAAAAATGGCACTTACACTAATTAATGTACTAGGAAATAAAAATACTGCATGAAGTATTAATGTCTATCATTTCATGTATTAAAATTCCCCTGAACTCATTTGTACGGAATAAATTGATATTTAGAAAGTATTTAATGGTCGTGTGCTATGCCAGCTTTTTAATTCATAAAGCGTCTTTATCACCAAAATCAAGTCATTTATTCAAATAAGGCTGAGAATCAGCGCTTATTTAACGTCTAAATGACATAAGACAGTCCCCCAAAACGCCCGCCCTTCACCACTTCCTAGTGCTTTATCTGGGTAAAAGTGACGCAAAAAAGTCCCCAGCAGCACCTTACCTATTCCTGCCGCGCAACAGAATTGCTGTTTTCCGGTTAGGGTGGCGTAACCCCATAAAAAAACCATAGGAAACTGCGGTAGGACGTTCCTGTGGGATACTTTCCGACATCAAGCCACGGGCAGCAGCTTTTTGAAATAAATGCTTCAAGTTTGAGTTTAACGTCATATTTTACGTTTGTGGTTTAACCCCACAATACTGTATTAAAGCCTACGTTATTGCTATAGGCGTGGGCGTGTCTCCGATGTTACATTATATGTTTACAAAGTTACAAACATGTATCTCTTTGGTAAAACAAAACAACCAATTTCATTACCTTTATATTTCTGCTCATTAACTGCCCACTTTCCCATGTTATATAACAAGACAAGATACGTAATTTCTTTGCCTCATATACCACGCATTTTCCTCTTGGAATGAATAGATTATTATTACTTCTAATACCTTCTTTGCCTTTAATGTTATATGAAAACAATGGTAAAAAAATTTGTTCATTGTTTGATAAATTGCTTGGAGATCTCATTATTAGACCGCGTGTAAATCTTAGAATTTTCTAGGATGAAAAGTATATCCTTACTTCTTTTTTAGACATTATTATTAAGTTACCTCTCTTCCAAATATAATGAAAATCTGTTCAGTAGTTATGGCTTTAAAACGTTTCAAACGGGGATCTTATAAAACTAAAAACCATAATATCACGCCTGTAATCTCTGAAGGTTTAGGCAGAGGTGTACCTTTTTTTTTTTTTTTTTTTCGGGTTGTATCCTTCAAAAGGCACCAGACCTGTGGGGATGGAGGTCGGGGAGTGTGGGATTTTTACCTCACTAAAACCACCCCGGTGATCGCCATCGGCACATAGAGGGTGTCCCGGTTCCTCTTAAAAGACCAATTCCGGAACCCCCCCTGTGCAACGCCTGTAAAGCACATCCCTGGGGAGACTGTAAAGGCAGAGGTGAACCTAGAGTTCACCCAGATTTCGCTAGTTATATTGAAGTCCTATGCCTATTGCCGTCAACCGGGCACACATCCAGACTCCGAGCTGCTACTGAGAAATTCCTGATAGTAGAACCCAATAACAGTGTGCCCGACCTGGGAATCGAACCAGGACCTCATTCTCAGCAGTAGCTCTAAAATCTGTTCAGTAGTTGGCTTGAAAACGTTCCAAACAGGTAACTTATTCAAAAAAAACATCCGTTTTTAATGTAAAGATGATTATTACGCTAAAACCTTGTACTACCCTCATTTATAATGCTGTCTGTGGCAAAGGACACAAAGTATTTTCCGCTACGTAACATCAAAATCTCTCCATACCATTGATTCAGAAATTGGCCGTGAGTTTCCTCTAGTACCTTACTATTAAGCAAATCCATAACTGGCATCTCGCCAGAAAAACTTTGATGGAGATGAGATTGTAACATAACATCCACTAAGTTAACCAATATAAATGGAATTCTATATTCTACTAAACGTCGCGATTCGGTCCAATTTTGTTACTAACTGTTGTCCACGGTTTCCGTCGCATTCTGGAGAAACTTCTTCCTGTGCCTTGATAAAAAAAATTGCTATGTTGTTATCTACGACATGGTCTATGTGTGTGCAAAATTTAATTCAAATCCGTTCAGCCGTTTATGAATGGTTGAGTAACAAACATAAAAAATGTCTACAGAACTCTGGCATTTCTAATATTGGCTGCCTTGGGATAGTCTTGAGTTTGATCACTATCTCCTTGAAATAAAACGAAAATTCGTCCGTCTTAATGCAACTTGCACAGCAATAACCTTTTCACTCACTCCAATTGGCATGCCAAACATTTTGATCGGTGCACTAATAGATAAATTGGCACAAATCGGTTGTGCTCTTATCAGGCCGACATCCGGCCATCGCGCGGGCCCGAGGCCAGCAGTTCAAGGCCCTTGAATATTTGATTATGTTTGAAGGTCCAACGTGCTAATTACCTCGCGCCCTAAACCAAGGGCACCGAAGTAATTTGGGTTAATCTGATAATTTGTATTAGTGGGGGTAATTGGAATTTTATCAACGTGTAGGTTATTAATATCTAGTGCTGATGACTTAGATAGGTATCTTTATTCATTAGTGTGAATGTACTTTATTCCATTCCATTCTCTTCATATATTGTTTCACGATTCATTGCGGCGCCAGTATGTCTAGTTGCGTCAGAAAAACAAGTGACCATCTACAAGGGGTCCTTGAATATATCTGTAAGACCAACGAATTAGATGACCATGGTTTGACACTCTTGGCTAAGTAACTGGTGATTATAGAGGAGTATTAGCACGGAGATCAATCCTTCTGATCATGGTGAAGTAACCTAAAACGCTGCCGTTGGACTTTCAACTTTCGGCTCAGCGCCGAAATTCGAAAATCCAACAGTGCACTTTTGTTTAGGCGTTACATTTTGGTGTCGCCTATTGTCGTGAACACGGCATTAGTCTACTTGCACAACATCCACTAGAAAAAGTCACATATTTATTTCTTTTGCAACTTAAAATTAATTGAAAGTACCAACAGTCCACAAATAAGCCAGTCAAATTGACCGAAGTACACGTAAATGTTGATTGTCAGTAACTATTGCAAAACCAGTTGAATGTAATTGAAAGGTGTATACATGGCGAGCGCGCATTGTTGCAAACCTCATTGCGAACGTAATTAGGTAAAGTGGCAAAGGTCATAGTGGTATGCGAAAGGTTATTTGCACATCTTTTGCAGTCATGTGAATGTTATAACATAATTTTCACATGATTGGCTATATATGTGTTAGGGCCTGGACACATCACCCCGGCGCGGCACTTGAATGAGGATATATTTCGGTGAGTAAATTAACTGCTGTTTTATTTGAACAATATCTATATGTAAGTTCATAACAACTTAATTTGCTCATATTATTATGGTCAATTTATAAGTTATTTAGATTTGAAGATTTTGAAGATCATTTTCATCTCGGAAGTCATTTTCCCAATCGGATAACTCTGTTGCGATTTCAAAATCACTTTCGCTTAACGTAATCGTAATGATTAATTAAAATGTTTAAAAAAAAGAAGTTCATGTTGCTTAGATAGTTCCGTTTATCCCTGCAATTCGGCAGATAGACCTATCTGCCAGCTTTAGTAACTGTTCTGTGAAACAAACGGTTGTCAACATGTTATTGGGACGCATACGTTTGCTTTTTCATACAAATATCTATCCGTAGTCAGCGATAGACCCTCCCGTCGATAGATAGCGCGAGTCGGGAAGATTCCTTAATCTCTGATAGATTATTAGGATGTTAAAACCAGTGATAGATAGGTTTTTCTATCTCTAGTACGCCAAAATTGGTGATAGATACGTTATTAGGTTCGGCCGTAAATCACATTCTATCTATCTATCGAGAAGGGACTTGATACTAGAAGAGATGTTCTGGTCGTCAAAGATGAATAGGGGATTACATCAAGAGGAGGAAAGGAGTATGCAAGGATCGTAGCAGGTGGCGTTCTGTAGGTTCTGCCTACCCCTATGGGAAGAAGGCGTGAGTTTATGTATGTAAGGCACCAGTTTCTTCCTGGCATGGCATAGATTACAAAATGTGACTTATTAAGCAAGCTTGGTGATAATACCCATATTTTTTTCATAATAACCGATATAAGTAGTGTGGATTGTAAAGCGCACGTTTTTCATTGGGTAGACCTTAACAGGCTGATAAGTACAAAGATTTTGTCACTAAAAAAGAAAAATAAAGGTCTTAATAAAAGGTCTTCCAAAATAAATGTCTCTTTCATGGACCAATTTCACATTAGGGGAGAAAAAGGGGATGAACGACTATACCGGAATATACGTAAACCGGTAACAGGAAATCCGACCACGGTTTATTCTGTGCGAAACGGCATTTTTTGTTAATGAAACCTTTTTTATAGCCTTATCTTTAAAAACGGACGATATTGAAAAAAAAAAACCCCGCGTTCAAGGTCATTTAAATACTACGATTGCCGGAATACATAATATATTTATATACTAATTGAATTTTGTTAGTCAAATATAACGTTTTATTAGGAGTTGTAGCCCCAGTTCAAAGAAACTATGACGTATTTGTCGTACCTACATAGATAATAAATAAAAAATATTAAAAATATATTTATAGGGGACTTTAGTATTCATGTTAGGTGTTATGTTTGGTCTACTTACGTAATCAATTGGGTGGTAAAATTGGGACTAAGAATAATATTGATAATAACATAATATCACGCCTGTATTCTCCGAAGGGGGGGTAGGCAGAGGTGTACCTATAGGGATATAATAGTACACCCACATTATGTCAGTTATATTTAAGTCCCGTTTAATAGGGGGCGAGCCTATTGCTATCAACCGGGCACAAATCTAGACTCCGGGCTGCTACTGAGAAATTCCTGGTTGAAAAACTCAATAACACTTTGCCCGACCTGGGAATCAAACCCAGGTCCTCATGATCAGCAGTAGGTGCAAATTATTATAATAAATGTCTACGGCACTAAGTCACCCTGTGTATCTAATATAATACTTTTGTGCAAAAAAGGCATTGACAAATAAATATGCCTGAGTTAACCACCATCTGTTAGCTTATTTACCATTGCTATAATTAAAATAAATATAGATAAAAAGCGGTTATAACAGCTGTTCAAGTTGTAGTACGGATTGCAATGACATAATTATCGCAAATTGTTGATAAACCCTGATTCATAGCATGTAAATGAATAAATGAAGTAATTCGCATAACTGAGCTAATTCTCACACTAGGAGTGTTCGTTGTTGGTCGGATGTTAAGCATTTGTTTTTCCATACTTCCTCTTAGTTGAGGTTAACACTGAAGTCTTCAGGAAATAGGATATATTTTGCGGAAATGAGGCATTTGTGGATTCTATTCTGACAGCATTTAATACACCGGCATCGGCAGTGACTTATTAAAACTTGTTGGTGAAAAATGTGTGGATACCTGTATTTGTTGTGTGCCCTCTCCCCTGTGTGCGTAAATGCCGGTGAGGGTTACCGACATTATATGTATCCACATGAGATAAAGTTATTTAACTATTTGAGTCCCAAGGTCGCGATATCGAGCGATACACATTAGATAATCATTGTCTCATTACGCGGGATTCAAGAGGGTTAGGATAGCGCAAAAAATATTTAAATGACAAATTATATTATTTATTTCTGTAAATTGGTTCTAAAAACACTATTACACGTCAAAATTAAAGTATGTTTTTAAAACTACATGAGTTGGGTGTTTCCTAACTCAATTCAACTTAACTCTAACCTAACTCTGAGAAGAAAGACCGAAACAAACTCAGAAGTCACAGTCTCTTTTAAAGTTTAGACATCATCTTGGTCAGGCCATATGAGGACCATGCACGTTCAAGTCTAAGATGGTCTTTTGAGGAAAGTGCATTTGTCAGTAAGCGTGTAGACTTAGAACTTAAGGAGCTCAACGACACGACTAACAATACCAAAGAAAGGACATTTGAGTAGGCGGTAGGCCGTAAAAAGTACCAATTATTTAAAAGGAGAAGTGTACGATATTATAAATAATCAATTACCTACAGAGTTGCAGGAATAGGTCCGTGGTCGATCGACAAAAGCGTAACCCGTATCAACCAATAACGTTATAAAAAGAGCAGAATTACACAGATTCCTGTGTTAAATAGGTAATAATCTAGATAAAATTTAGCACAACAGTCCACCCAAACTAGCTGATGATCATATACATAGGTATGTCTGACAAACAGTTCAGTAACGTGATCCTACAATTCGTTACAATTAGCACTTGCATGGCGCGGTTGTGTACAGTCACCAAAAGAAATAAGTATCCAGGGTCGTCGGATATGCTTGAAGTTTAGTAAGTAACCGATAGATGTTTTCGAATGAAATTTAATTTGATAAATGACCTGTTTGTTTTATATTATTAATTTAAATTTCATTCGATAATATTCATCGGTTTCTTACTAAACTTCAACTATATCGACGACCCTGGTTACTTATCACTTTGGTGACCGTACATACCATTATCTGCTCAACCAGCCCCTGCAGTCTCGACATAGATAGCGACAAAAATCGGTCGTTAAATCTAATCGATGTGAAATTTCTTTAATAGATTTGCAATCTTATGCTTTCGGAATAAAGTTTAAAATCTATTAAAGGAATTTGACTAAGATACGACTTAGCGACGGATTTTTGTCGCTATCTAATGTCGAGACTGCCGGCCCTGCTCAACTTTATTTCCAAAGCATAAGGTTGAAAATCTATTAAAGAAATTTGACATCGATTGGACTTAACGACCGATTTTTGTCGGTATCTATGTCGAGACTGCAGGCCCTGGCCCTGCAGTCTCGACATTAGATAGCGACAAAAATCTGTCGCTAACTCGTAACGTTGTCAAATTCCTTTAATAGATTTTCAACTTTATTTCCAAAGCATAAGGTTGAAAATCTATTAAAGAAATTTGACATCGATACGACTTAGCGACAGACTTTTGTCGCTATTGATGTCGAGACTGCAGGGCCTGGCTTAAATTATTCTCGTTATGCACCTATATTATATTATGATACAGGATTAATTAAATAAGCTGGCAAAACTTCACAGATTTGATGGCTATCGGAGCTCGGCTACCGTGAGGAGAAAACAAAAAAATATAATTCGAAAGGAGATGTTTGATTTTTGGGTTACTACTATGTACACTACATAGATAAATAGGAAAAAAAATAGAGGAATTCCATAAAAATACACACAAATTAATTTGAAGAAGGGTAGGCGTACAATAATGATCATAAGGGAAGTTTTTAAATAAGATAACCCTATTTTTAGGGCAGCCATGACAGTTGTGTTTGACGACTGACAGTTTTAAGTTTCGTGAAATGACGTCTTTCTTTGACTTTCTTAGTTGTCTTTAAATCGTTGTGTTCGCGCGTGTTGAATTGGATGTTTCGGAGTTTTTAGTGATTGTTATTGTTTTGCGACCCAGTTTACTACTACAGACATTGATTGATTGCTTTTTTATCGCAGATATTATATAGACAAGTCAATCAAATGTCATTGTCAAAATGACATTTCGCATATTACTGATCCACCATATTTATGCTGTGTTGCTCTCCTTGACCAAGTTAATTGGAATTTACATTGAAACGAAGTAAAATTATAGAAAATTAACATTAAAAAACGGTTACTATATTGAAAAGTGATTTTTAATATAGTGTACATAGTGCTAGCCCAGGCTCCATACATTTCTGGAACATCTCCTTTATTGATTTAACATAAAATATATCCTGGGACACTCGGAAAAACTATAGCTTCCTATTAGTTTTCTATAAAACAGATGTTTATTTTTATAATGATGTGTTTAATTCATGGTTTCAGTTTGTTTGTTGATGTCATGCCACCCTGCATACTACTTTTTTTTTCGTCACTAAATATCGACCGTGTGTGTGAAGTTTCGCAGTTAATTTAATTCGACCTTGTTTAATGCAAACTGTACTTAGGCATGGCTAAACAATAGGACTTTGTTGCGATTGTGTTATCATGAGCATTTTTTAATTATTATATTTAGGCGTTGTGGTTTTCCTGCTTCCGTTGAACCTCATAAAAATATTAAAAAACCTTTTTTTTTTTACTACCTATTTTTTTCCGACTGCAAAATATCCAGATTTATTTAATAAAATTAATCATGAATATAGAAACCTTAAATTCATTCATTCATTCATTCATTCAATCATGCATTCATACACTGACAGACAACGCACAGCCTGAACCGAAGGTGAACACTAAGGAAGGGTTTTAAAAATTCATGCCCTAAAATGTTTAATCGGGGATGAAAGCTTGTATAGAAGTTCCTTATTTTTGCTGATGGAAAATGTCCTTGGGCAAACGGCTTGTAAATTGAATAAGACTTGAAATAATGACACAATAATAGTTACTATAACTTCCTCTCTTGTTAACAATCCTACAATCATAATTAGGTACTATAAAATGTGGGTAGGTACCTATGTCGTGCAACTCTAAAACTCAGAACAACAAAGCATAATTAGCAGTATTGCACGAGTGGCTCAGTGACCCATTTTTCTCTGTCGCTAACATCTCACATCTTGTTGAGACAGACGGTTTTCTTTTGAAGATCTGATAAACAAAATCTTGGCATAAGTCAATAATACAAATAATGCCATGCTTTTGCTTCCATGTATTCTTAACAATATAATAATATCAACCAATAACAAAGTGATGTTAAAAATGTTAGAATTTTGTCATATACCTAGGTACAAAGGCAGCAACATTATATTTTTCAATGATAGCAACTTTTAATGCAGTCTGTCAATGTCAAATCAGTTTCACTGTTGACTTACAGGCTGTCAATCAGAATATGTGGATATTATACCAAAATGGCGTTGGCGTTGGCGTTGGTTGGTTGTGCATGTGACTAAATTACTTATTAGCAATTTTGAAAAAAAAATAACAATAACGTTGCTGATTATGATTACTGACCTACGGGGTGATCATCATCATTCTGATTTGTTTCTTTGATTTGGAGTTGCAGGTAGTCCTAAATAAAAAATACGAACAATGACGTTACTTCGGTCAGTGGGTCGTCTTAGGGGCGGAGTAGTAGGAATTGCAGAAAACGCTTAGGAGGGCACTATGTGAAGCAAAGAAAACAAAAAAAAAATTGTTGTTTTTTTTTTAAGAAAAAAAAAAAAAAAATTTATTTCAATTACAAAAGGCATTTAGACACACTAATGTTGGAGATCACCTTTTGAGCAAGGAATTGCTTGTGTTAGGAGACTCCGCGCTTCCACTTATACTTATCTAATGCAATTGAATGTAGACAATGTAAACATGCAGAAAAATTTTGTAAATGGGTAACTTAAAATTATACAATAATGAATTTTGCAAATGAGTGAGCTTTATGCATAGAAAAGGGCCAGGTCGCGCGTATACGTGTGATTATGTGTGAGTATGGGTGAGAGTGTAAAGAGTGAGTGTTTGTAGTGTGTGAGTTATAATTAGCATATTTAGTTACGAGGGTCATTCAATAAATACTTAGCCTACAAAAAGTAAACGAAAATTTTGGAAAAGTGGCAATTTATTTTTCAACATAGTCTCCTTTTAGTTCGATACACTTAGCCCAGCGATGCTCCAACTTTTTTAACCCGTCCGAAAAATAGTTTTTGTCAAACTCTGCAAAATAGGCCTCCGTGGCGGCGATGACCTCCTCATTCGATCCATATCTATTCCCGGCGAGTGATTTTTTCAGATTAGGAAACAGAAAGAAGTCACAAGGGGCCAAATCTGGAGAATACGGTGGATGGGGCAGCAATTCGTAGCGTAATTCGACCAATTTGGCCATGGCAACGGCAGACGTGTGAACCGGTGCGTTGTCGTGGTGAAACAGCACTTTTTTCTTCGCCAGATGGGGTCGTTTTTTCTTTAATTCGGCGTCGAATCGGCCTAATAAATCGGCATAGTAAAGCCCTGTAATTGTTTTACCCTTCTCGAGGTAATCGATGTAGATCACACCTTGTGAATCCCAGAAAACGGTGGCCATAACTTTTCCGGCCGATTTTACAGTTTTCGCCTTCTTTGGAGCACGTTCCCCGGTCTGGATCCATTGTTTTGATTGCTCCTTGGTCTCTGGTGTGTACCAGTGGATCCAGGTTTCATCGACGGTCACAAAACGACGCAAAAACTCCGCTGGATTCATCTTAAACAGCGCCAAACACGTCTCCGATGTGGTCTCACGGTTGCGCTTGTTTTCTGGTGTGAGTAAACGCGGCACCCATCGCGCCGACAGCTTTCTCATGCCGAGTTCCTCGTGAAGAATATGATGCACTGTTCCTTCTGAAATGCCTACAGTCTCAGCTAGCTCCCGAACCTTCAATCGGCGATCTGCCAATACGAGATCATGGATTTTTTTAATGTTTTCCTCCGTAGCAGCTGTTTTCGGTGCACCTGGACGTGGTTCATCAAAAACCGACGTACGGCCACGTGCAAACTCGTTGAACCAATTCTTGACGGTGGCCATCGATGGAGAAGAGTCACCGTACACAGCATCCAAGCGCTCTTTGATTTCGATGCGCGTTTTCCCTTCCAAAAATAGGAATCGAATCACCGAACGATATTGCTCTTTTTCCATTTTTGTAAAACCGATCGACACGTTCGCTTCCATAAGTTGTCAAATTAAAACAAATGAAGGGATTGGAATGAAAATTTGAAAAAAGAATTAAAAAAGAATGTGCTACACTGTGGTAAAACTCTTTTGAAACTACAGCGCCCTCTGGCGATGAGGCTAGGTACTTATTGAACGCCCCTCGTATATATGGTATCCTTTAATATCCTGCCCAATATGAATATAAATACGAAAGTGTGTTTATTTTTAGGTATTTATGTGTTTGTTTGCCTATCACGCCCTCACGCCAAAACGGCTGAACAAATCCGGATGAGGTTTGGCACTTAGGTGGACCATATCTGGGTTCACTGGGTTAGGACACAGAAGACTACCGACCCGACACCTCCAAGGGATCGGGATCCACTCGGATGAGACCGGAAGGCGCTGCCAGTATAAGTTTAGGTGTAAGTGCAGGCTCAAGTGTAGGCGGTAGGTTGTGGATTAGCCCTGCGACAATGTCTTGGGATTAAGTACCAATTTTATTGCAGTATCGGGTTAACCTTGACCATAGAAACCATTTAGGTTCTAGAAAGCATGGCCCTACGGCACACGTAGGCGTAGTACTACTTCTGAATGGTTTTAAAAAAAATAACCACGAAGGGAAACGAACCTGTCCAAGTCGGGGTGCAAAATTGGTATATTACCGAAAAAAACAACTAAGATTTTTCTGTCCTCGCTCCATAGCGCCCCTGATCTACACACCAACCGTTACTTCAAACAGTAGGTCTGTATCGTAGGCCGCACGTCAGCGGTAAATACTAACCTTTAGCTGGCCTAGCGCCTAGCGTAGTACGGGGTTTCAAGGGAATAAGAAGCCAGGTTATACTGGTTTTGTTACCAATGACATGCGGGTTAACGTACCTGTTTAGACTTCTCATAAAAAAGCCGAAGCTTTACAAGGTCGTAGTAAAATCTGTAACCACCGAACAAGATACTTGTCGACGTATGTTTGTATGCAAATAACGGTGTAGTGATATATATGTTGACAGGAAATCGCTTATCAGCACGTTTATCAGCTAATACAATTGTGTTCAGTTTTAACGCTCGTTGCGGCCAGTTATGGCAAGATTCAACAGCTGTGTCCTATGCGTAGTTAGATTATTCTTTATGTAGTACTAGCCGACCTGACAGACGTCCTGTTGAAATTTTAATAATTCCTACAAAATCCCACAGAAAAGAGGACGGTCAGTTCTTCCCGAAATAATAATAAAAAAAAATGTGAAACAAAAAATAGCCAATTAGGTCTGCCCTTTCTCAGGTGATGCGTTTACCAACGAACAGAATTTCATTTTTATTATTGTATATAGATCTGTTTCATGTAGGACATTGTATGGCGTTTAAGTTTTTAACACGCTTTTATTAGTTTTAATTGTAACTAACTAACAAACAATGTAATAAAATCTTAGAAGTCAATTTTAACCTACTTCTAATTGTCGTATCGAAATGAAACTTTGTATGTATATGTAGTCCGGATGACAAAACTATAATTTGGTACATATCTTCGACCTGATCTGACGATGGAGCCAGGAAGAGGATAGTGAAACTCTTCAGTGGCTACTAGTAAACCCCTCGAGGCGGGATTCATACGATTCGTTTTGACAAGTCCAATAGATTAGGCTAAGGCAACGAGGGTCTGATGATAGAGCCAGAAGGTGGATAGTGGAATCTTCAAAGGCTACTAATAATTACTTCGACTTTTGGGTCATTTGATGGGTCCAATAAATTGCACTTGATGTAGACGGTATGATGATGGAGCCAGGAGGTGGATAGTGGAACTTTTCAGTAACTACTAGCAAACCGCTCGAGTTTGGGTTCTTTTGACAAGCCCAATAGATTGGGCTTGGTAACGAGAGTCTGATGATGGAGCCAAGAGGTGATAGTGGAACTCTTCAGTGGCTCCTAGTAAACCGCTCAAGTCATAACTTCGTTGACTTAAGACCCTAACGATGACCCTAGAGATTTAATTAAATGAAGAATATACTAGACGATAAAATATAAATATGTAGTTTAAAAATAACGAAAAAACACGCCTAAATTATCACACACTAAAAATGATAAAATAATTAAATTCACTTGTATTAGATCTTCTTTTATGTCCAATGATTAAATCAAAAAGCGTGACGCGCTTGTGTTGTGTGTACTTTTAATTGATTTAAACAAAGCGCCCAGCGCTTTTTTTTAATCTTTGTTGTCTGCACTTCAACGTTTTTACGAGTGGTATGGTATCAGTGAAATTATAATTGATTTTTATCTGTTATATAGACTTATGGCGAGACAAACGGCCATGTGTAAGAAAATCAGAATATTTGATAACTGGGTCTTAAGAAAAGGCAAAAAACAAATTACACAAAAAAAAATTGTGCATTGTATTGATATTATATATATAACCCAAACAAAATATTTGTCAAAAATGGTTCAATGCAATTTTAATACGCTTGACGTTGACTAGATTGATTTCTAACATCAAATCTTCATCTGCAGCAACTTAGATGTGTTTTTCTGTTTTAAAAAGTTGTTTTTAAATATTTTATAGCTATGCATGTTGTCGATAACAACGCATATCAATTAGCTCAGCTGTAGGTACGATAGAATTGATTGACATTGATCCGTAATGAACGAGCTAGATTGGCGAGCCATTTCGATACAATATTTACTAAGAGTAATTAATATGCATGAGTTTATATTGCGGAGACCTGGCAAATATTCTAAACAGAATGAATTAAACATTAAATAGCTAAAGTCGTTGTTCAAAATATGCGTTGAGTAGAGAGTTATCAATTATTTATACAAACGTACTACATCTAAGCTTTTGAGCGTATGGGCTTACTTTTTGATTACCAAGAAAATCATTCCTTTGATATTACAATATGCGCCGCATTTTGAACCTTATTAACATGCAGTAGGTAGTCTCTTGAAGGTAAAACTTTGCTTATGGAATTATGGTTCGGGTCGGCAGTCAGGCGGCACCATAGAATAAGATAGTAAAAGTAGTTCGGGAAAAAAGGCTAGGCTTGTGACTAAGTAATAATAGCCGCACGGGTCGACCGATCAGGTTAAGCTACGCTTGCCGCGGTTGGTCCGTAGATGGGTGACCATCTTTACACACCAATACCCTTCCGTGTATCGGAAAGCACGTTAAGCTCTTGGTCCCGACTGTCATTTGTGTATCTTTGACAGTAATTACGGATCGTCAGAAACCAGTAAGTCTAACAACCAGTCTTAAAAAGGGGTATCATATTACCCAGTAACTGGGTTGTGCAGGTCAGATAGGCAGTCGCTCTTTGTAAAATACTGGTATTCAGCTGCAGCCGGTTAGGCTGGAAGCAGACCCCAAAAGGCTAGGCATGTGATGATATGTTCATGGAAAAGCCGCTCGGCTTAGCGCGAATTGTGCCAAGTCGACCCGAACATGATTCCGCGAGAGTAGATGCCGAGCGGAGTTAGTTGATCGGCACGAGCCGTATGGAAGCCGAATATGTGTAATAATTTATTCGGGTCTACTTTGTTGTTCAACGAATAAATAAATAAAATAAAAATAGTTTATTTCTCACCATTTAAAGTTACAATTATCCAAACAAGTAAATGAGAAGTATTTCAACATTTAGATGTTTTCCTTATTTTTTTTAATACTTTTGAATCGAACAAGAAGTGTGTTGCACCCCTTACACTCGCTTTATTTGGTTAGTTAACCACTTTTTCCTGTTTTTCATTTGTCTACGAATGTTTTATAAATTTTTCATTATTTACTTTAACTACGGAATAAACCATGAGCTCAAAAAACGAGTTCCATGCCAACACGTGTGATTAGATAATGTACCTATCTGTGATGTGATGCGACATTCGTAACACCGGTTCTATCTGCGACCTTGTTTAAATAATACAATTCTGAATAATACATAACATTATACTTTTGTTTTTTTTGTATTAGATCTTTTATCGAGATTTCGTTTTGAAATAGTTGTAAATTGTTTTAGTGGGTATTTTCGTTAACAGGTGTGTCAAAGTCAAAGTCAAATCATTTATTTCAAATAGGCACATAAAAGGCACTTTTGATCGTCAAAATTGTGTGTAGGTACCTTCCTGCTTACCGCCCATAAGCTGTAACAGTTTCTTCTCGTGTGAGTTTTGACAGAATTGTGGGTGGCCCGTACAGCCTAAGGGGTCCAAACAGAACTCGTTTTTTATGACAAAGAATTCTCTCCTCTTGATTTTTTATCGAATCAGAAATCGCAGAACAGATGGCCGATGAGGTCGAAAGGTTCTGCACGCGTAGCATGGCCATTATAGAAACGGGTTTTGTCGACGGAAGAATAGACAAAAATGACGTTCCGTGAAGACAGTACGACGGCAGCAAAGTAGAAAGAGTCAACTGCACTTTTTACAAAATTCTGTAGTTTATTCACGTTTTTCGTTTATTTTGCTTATATCTCGAAAATGGTGTGTCCTATCGCAAAAATAATGAAAATTTCAACCCGCTTTATGAGACCCTTAAACCCCTAAAACTAAACATGTAGGTAATACTTTTTCACATTTTCCATACAGAAAGTGAAAAATTCCATTTTTCCATTTCATTTTTATACTTTGCGGCCGTCGAGTAAAAAGTTTTCTACTGTCTTTAGCATGGCGATTACTAAATCAAATTGTCTTCACTACCTTAGACAACTGGCAGTTGTCAGTGTGATTTTGACGTTTGGGATAGAAAACTTTCTTCTGAAATAGTCTACATATAAAAGGACCTAGACAACGATCGGTAAAAACGAAAGACAAAATGACGGATTGTAGAAGGATTTTTACGGTGCGATGTCAAAAATGAAGAAACGAAATGTCACTTTGTATAGAAATAGCTACGAGGGTCATTCAATAAATACTTAGCCTACAAAAAGTAAACGAAAATTTTGGAAAAGTGGCAATTTATTTTTCAACATAGTCTCCTTTTACTTCGATACACTTAGCCCAGCGATGCTCCAACTTTTTTAACCCGTCCGAAAAATAGTTTTTGTCAAACTCTGCAAAATAGGCCTCCGTGGCGGCGATGACCTCCTCATTCGATCCATATCTATTCCCGGCGAGTGATTTTTTCAGATTAGGAAACAGAAAGAAGTCACAAGGGGCCAAATCTGGAGAATACGGTGGATGGGGCAGCAATTCGTAGCGTAATTCGACCAATTTGGCCATGGCAACGGCAGACGTGTGAACCGGTGCGTTGTCGTGGTGAAACAGCACTTTTTTCTTCGCCAGATGGGGTCGTTTTTTCTTTAATTCGGCGTCGAATCGGCCTAATAAATCGGCATAGTAAAGCCCTGTAATTGTTTTACCCTTCTCGAGGTAATCGATGTAGATCACACCTTGTGAATCCCAGAAAACGGTGGCCATAACTTTTCCGGCCGATTTTACAGTTTTCGCCTTCTTTGGAGCACGTTCCCCGGTCTGGATCCATTGTTTTGATTGCTCCTTGGTCTCTGGTGTGTACCAGTGGATCCAGGTTTCATCGACGGTCACAAAACGACGCAAAAACTCCGCTGGATTCATCTTAAACAGCGCCAAACACGTCTCCGATGTGGTCTCACGGTTGCGCTTGTTTTCTGGTGTGAGTAAACGCGGCACCCATCGCGCCGACAGCTTTCTCATGCCGAGTTCCTCGTGAAGAATATGATGCACTGTTCCTTCTGAAATGCCTACAGTCTCAGCTAGCTCCCGAACCTTCAATCGGCGATCTGCCAATACGAGATCATGGATTTTTTTAATGTTTTCCTCCGTAGCAGCTGTTTTCGGTGCACCTGGACGTGGTTCATCAAAAACCGACGTACGGCCACGTGCAAACTCGTTGAACCAATTCTTGACGGTGGCCATCGATGGAGAAGAGTCACCGTACACAGCATCCAAGCGCTCTTTGATTTCGATGCGCGTTTTCCCTTCCAAAAATAGGAATCGAATCACCGAACGATATTGCTCTTTTTCCATTTTTGTAAAACCGATCGACACGTTCGCTTCCATAAGTTGTCAAATTAAAACAAATGAAGGGATTGGAATGAAAATTTGAAAAAAGAATTAAAAAAGAATGTGCTACACTGTGGTAAAACTCTTTTGAAACTACAGCGCCCTCTGGCGATGAGGCTAGGTACTTATTGAATGCACCTCGTATGTCTTGTCTTCCAAGAAATAGAAAGCGTCATGCTACGCCTGCTGGAGTTGCGACCGCGTACCGGAAGACGTAGCGTTGGAAGGCCTCCCACAAGACCGATGACCTTGTGAAGCCCGTAGGTATCCGCTGGATGCGGGAAGCACAGAACCGGTAGAAGTGGCGGTGCTTGGGGGAGGCCTGTGTCCAGCAGTGGACCTCTTTCAGCTGAAGTGAAAATGCAGATGATGTTTTGTATTCTAATATATTGAGAGTTATGCTTGAGGAATTGAAAGGTGATTCCTTTCAATTCCTCAAGCATAACTCTCAATATGTTGTTTTGTTTTCCAGAGCTGCATGCTGCTGCTAAGGAGACTGTAACACTTGCAGAGCAGCGGTTCGTGAGCAAGCAGGATGAGTGGCAGTTCGACAGCAACTGGCAGGAGGTGCTCAACCATGCTATCATTAAGGTGAGCTGCTAAGTAACACTTCAAAAAAGATATTTAGAACATTGATTTGGGGGATCAAAATGTTTAGCACGATAATAAAGGATGGCAGGGAGACATCGACGCGCAACCGGTTACCATGGATTCAGTACATGATTCTGGAAACCCTTGGGCTGAAATTTTTCGTCGGTTAATAAAAACAAATAGCTTCCATACATTTTGACCGCGTAGGTATTGCACTTTTGTATGAAACAGCATTTTTTTTATAAATAACCGTCGGAAAATTTCAACGATTTCAACGCATGAGGTCCAGAATCATGTACTTAATCCATGGTAACAGGTTGCGCGTGGATGTCCCTGCCACGCTGTATGCGTTAAGAACTTTGAAAAACATTCTTAATTTCGATGCAACATGTTTTCTACTACTGTTGATAGCCGCCTTAAAAAGGAACACTACAAACAACTGAAATAAATTATTTGGCCTCATCGTACAAATGTTGTCGGAATTGTCAGTGAGCCGATTATAGGATACTTAGTAATGCTTCGCTCGTGTTACTTTTTCAGGTTATGGATGCTGAGAAACGGAAGGCGGAAAGTGGACGAGAGCATCAGAAGAGAGCGGCTGCCTATATCGCATCTGAGAAAAAGGTAAATTCTTTGATATTCTTGAATTAATATTGTCTGTAATAGAAAAAACAAAAAAAAAACTGTTAGGTAGTTCTACCGTGCAGAGCACGTGAGGTAAATCAGTAAACGATGTTCTGTTTTCTATTAAAATACCAAAGTAAATACCTACCATGACTCATTTAAAGATATGCGCATCGCATAATAATGAGAAGCAGAGATATGTTAAACGAAAACACATAATGGAACAGGTAATAATAGAAATATATTGTCTCCAGGTGACACAACTAGAAGAGAATCTTAAACGTAATATCATCAAATCACGAGTTTACTTCGAAGAGAAGAAACTATGCGACGAACAGTTACAGACGCAAAATCAGAAAATTGAGAAGCTACAACGCCTCATTGCTGACGCCAAGTTCAGATACTCCAAGTCCCTTAAAGCCCTTGAAAAGATATCTGAAGAAATTCATAGAATGAGAGGAGAATATCCACCAGACAAGGACACTATCCCAGTAGGACCCAGAGAACCAGGAGTTGGAGCAGAAAGAGACGCCATACATGACGAAGACACAGCCAAAGCTGAACACGAAAAAGACGAAGACTCCAGTCTACAAGAACTAAGAATGCGTGTTAGAGAACTGGCTTCTAAACCAATAGAGAAAGACATTGAAACTGACGAAGCGTGGGCTTTGGAGCTGAACGAGACCATTAACAAACTAGACCAATTGTTAATGATGAAGGAAAATAATCAGCAGAAACGGTCTAAATTCACTGCCAGTTCTCCTAGGAACTCTAGCGCGCCATCTACAAGTACTAACTCGGGTAAATACACCCATCCACCGAGCGATAGCTGGAAAACTGAAACGAACCTAACTAGGACGAAATCTATAAGCAAGGATGTTGTCTATGAGCATACAAACCCACCAATTAGTAAGACAGAGAAGTCTAAAAGCATGATGTCTTTAGACGTTCTCGCTCTAGCAAGAGACACGAATATGATGGACAGGGAATCTTACCTCAAAGCGGTGATCGAAGACAAGTCCCCAACAGGGACGTATACAGAAAGTAATTCGGACAGGAATGATACTCCCGACGAAATATTGATGGTGGAATGTGACTCCAGTGATTCTAACCAGAATCCAGTTATCAGGATGACCAGTTCCACTGTCTCTGATAGTGACAACAGCTAAATATGACGCGAAAAACATGTTCTTTGGAAAGTATAGGTTTCTTTAATTGGTTGTGGAAATTTTACTAATTTAAAAAACATATTGGAAAAAAAGAGATGTGGCGTGTTTTTGTTAAAAAAATACGGTTAAACTTGTTCGTGAAAAATGCTTTAATTTGATTTTTGTTTATTTTTAATGTTGGTCGTGTGTAGTTTATTTAATCATGACTAAAATGCAATCTTTCCAATATTTAACAATCAATCAATTTCTAAATATTAGATGTTTTTCTAGTAAACTTGAAAGTTAATAAAAATTGGTAAAATTATTTTCGTATTGATGTTTAGTTTAGTTATGACGACAGTGCTAGTATTTTTATCAATGAAAAGATACTGATTTTAAAATACTCAATAAGACTTATAACTTGCCGTTTCACACAGAATAATTTATTAATGTCTAATTTATTATGTGAGCAGGCTGCATTATAGGCATTACTCACCCTATATTCATAATTTAACGTGGATTGTAGTCCTTTAAAACTCTTTTTTATCATAATTACACTTGCAAAATTAATGCATAACTTTTGTATAAATGTAATTTAGATAACCAATTTCACACAAACCGTTGATTGCAAAAAAATCATAATTATTTTTATCATCATACATTGTTCTTATAATGTTTGTGAAATAGTACATTGTAAGCACTTTGATAAAAACCCTAGCACAGTAAAAGCACGTTCTTATATTATAATGTCTTATGAGTGATTTAGTAAGATGGTCGATTTCGTAAAATAATTTGTTTTTATAGATGATGTCAGTATAGGTGACATTACACATAAAAAGATTCTTTGTATATTATGCCATTCGGGTAATGGCATATCGCTCATTTGGAGAAACATCGACGTAACTGCTGCTTTTAAAATTTTACAGGAGAGTGATTTAAAGTGTTTTTTTTTTGTAATCTGTTACCGTGTCGTTCTGACATTTTGATAAATCCTAATACTTATCAAATATTTCACGCCTCTGCTCCTCTGAAATTTTTTTTCGAGCGCAATATAATTATATCGACAACTCATTTTTGGGAAAAATTACATTTACGTCGATGTTTCTCCAAATGAGCGATATCATGTAGCTGTATTTGCAATACCAAATAACGGTTTTTTCAGTCAGTCTTCAACAGTATTATAATTTTACTCTTTTTATTACAGTTTATTTTATTCTAACAAAATATTTACGAGACCGGCTGCTTTATATATAGCTATAACACTTTTAGGCCCGATCTAAAACGATGCTCAAAGATGAATCTCTATTTTAAAACTAGTTTTGGGTAGATATATACGTAATTATGTATGGAATCTGTCAATTTTTTATATAGATTCATACTTTAGAATCGTTGCTATACGGGTCTCAAGCTGCGCTTCCACGGGCAATTAAATGCACAATTCTTGGCCATTACGACGTCTCAGCAATACTGAGCAATTTACGACAACACAAATATCGTATAAAATTGCCTAGAATTGCGCAATTTTAGTAGCCAATGTAAAGCATCATTAGATAATTAAATGTTAGATAATAATATGACACTTTAGTTCACTTATGAGCCATATCAGTCCACCGACTATAGCTCCCAAAATAACTTATTTTAAATCGTTAATATTAAACTTTCGTATCTCTATGGCATTTGACCTTGTGGAGGATTTAACTATCTGATAAGGAAGTATAGTGAACGAATCATATAAAAATCTTCACCACGTGTCTTAAACAAAACGATCGGTCGCGCGAATTCACGATTGAAGGCTCATACACACTGGCGCGACGCGACGTCCGACACAAAGGCACCGCGAGTCGCGCGACGAGCGGCGCCTTTGTGTAGCGCTGTCGCGTCGCGCCTCTCTGTGGGATCCTTGACGCGTTGTAAGTCACACATTTGTTAGGGAAACCACCTTTCTTAGCGCGCCGACCCCTTTAGTTTCGTCCAACAAAATTAACCCGACGGTCGCGTGTTCGTGCGAAGGTCGCTTTGGTTATAAAACGGCCTCAGAATTCCATCAATAACAACCTTTTTTCTACTTACTAGTTTCTAGGCAAACATTTGAAGGTTTTAAGCACGATTCACGAATGACACAGATTTGTGAATTGAAAAGCTTCTCGCCTATTTTGTATTCAAGATTTTATAACAATTTTATATCAAAGGATTTTAAGCTAAATTGAATGATGAAGCTCGGAGTGGCTGTTTGAATAGATAGAAGACTTGCTATGAGGTAACGTAATGTTTACGCATAGTCATGTCTCGTTGTGGCGCGAGAAAAACTGGCGACAAAATTTTGTCGTACTGAGCATGTTGGCCCGGCTGGAGTCAAGATATAGGTTCTAGAATGTGATTGACAATCCTATAACTCAGTGTATTGAAAATATTTGTCTGACTTGTCATTTAACAGTGATAAATATACTATGAATGGGGCTTTATATGATACATAACATTCATATGCTACTAATTATTTCTGACATCTTACGCTTAATTAAAATAGCATCATTACTCAAATGAATTTCAGCCAACATAACATCTTTACAGTGCCTTCATTACTCATTAACGTTTTCACTAAAATAAAATAACTTAGCCCAAACACAAGACTGGATGAGGTTGGTACTTAAGACGGTTGTAGAGCTAAAACTAATTATATTTATGTGAGTTTTTTTTTAAATTAAAATTATATAAACATAACACGATGAGGGTTCGCTAACATACTCATAAGTTTAAGAATTATAAAAATATGTTTTAAAAATCGTCATGTTATTTTAAGGTGATGCATTTATGAAAATCGAGTGAGCTTGTGGCAATGGGTTTTTACTAATCAAGTTTTTTATTGGTTCAATACCTGCAAAACAAAGTTGGATTGTACCAATGTCTTTAAAAACTAACATTTAAACAGTTTTACTTTATTTCTTATTACCTGAGTTGTGAAGTAGGACTCATTGTCACTCGACCGTGTAAGAATAAAATTATTCACATTTTAAGATGACATTAGGTTACTTGTTTAATAATATTGATAGCACGGTAGCAAATATATAGACTGTATCCCAGAAACTTTGATAGTACAAGTACATCAACAGTGACACTAGAAACCACGACAAAAAATAGTGCTCCTTCAATCATCTCTGCTTATTTGAACCATATTAAGTATGGTGTAATTAGTTATTCTAAAATGATGAATCAAGAATCAAGAGTATTGGCCACAAGCCTTAACTACGTCAAAGCAATTCAAAAATGTAAGTCTATTCACAAAAAGCACCTTTGGTAATATTGTGTCGCACTTTCAGAGTTCTCACTTAAATGTTGTACACATAGAATCCAATCTGTTTGTTCGTAATCAAAATTAAATTTCAGTCTACGTGTTTTCAATAAAATTAATGTTCTAAATTATTGTTCTTTTATTTATTTGCCTTCCTAGCGCGGTCGAAACGATTATAGTCTGGCAAACATCTTTGTAAATTTAATGGCGGCGCTGCGTGTAAAGCAGGGAAGCTAGAGCGAACTTAGATATTACTGAAGCAAGTACAGTAGCGTTTTTATACGAAAATTAACCTTATTCGTGTTAATTAATAAAGCACTGATTCTTTTTTCTTAGCCCTAGAGCCTTCGATAAAATATATTTGATCGAAATCGTTACATAAATATCTTCTTTCTGGGGCAATCGGGGAAAATGGTATAGATAAAAGGATGGCGCATAAAATAAAACACAAGTTAATCTTTACTCCACATATATTTGACATCTGATATTATCAACAGTCCCTTAGAAACAATAGCTTACACGATTACTTAACATCACGAGGGTTACAGAGAGGAAGGCACTTCTACAAGAAAGGTAGTACTAAACACGACTCGATTTTGTTAAAATGGCTACAGAGCTAGCTGGCCGATTGGAATTTATCTAAATATGGGGTTTTAAAATACGTTCTGCGACATTCACGCCCTGTTTTAGAAAATTCTCAATTTTTTAGGTGAAACTTGTTAGGTGGCGATTCGATAGTTTGGACGAGAATTGAGAGTGCAATTTCAAAGACGCGTCACATTTAGGCACATTTCGTTACACGAGAGAGAAAAAAGATTATAACAACTCTCTCTGGCTCTCACAATAAATCTCCCTTATTCTTTTTTTAATAATGTTTCAGTTTTATCACGTGTACGGTGCTGTACGCGCAATTTTTTGTTTTAATTAGTCTTTCAGAAATTGGGTGCACGAGAGCAGGAATCGAAAGTTATCAAACACACAAGTTTCCGAAGTCCTGTATCTATATCGCAAAACGCTTGCTTAGACAAAGATTTGAAAATATTATACAATTTTATGTAACCTTACCAACACGGATAAACAACTATATTTTATTTACATAAATAAGATGTTTCTATGATGAATATGAGGTATGGAAATAGAAGGTAGTTTAGTCCTTGGCTAAAACTACATGATAATAATAATTAATAATATTTGACTCTATTATTAAAACTACAAGATTGTAACAATCGTTATTGAACTTAAATACTGCAATACTACCTCTAGTTTATTTAAGAATTAAAAATTCAATAAATAACAGACACTGCGCAAGCGCATCCAAGTTAAAAAACATACCTTTCCTATCTGCAGTCGGGTTAAAACTTGCCATTCTTTCCTAAATCACCCCCACCCCGTTTATTTTATTGAAATTCTATGAAGGACAGGAAAATTGTTGGTTTAAAATTACATTTAATGACAGCCCAAAAACAATTACAATAAACATAATTTGTACTGTAATCACGAAAAATGCGAGTGTGATGCTACGCACTAATTAAAATGGAATTAAAGAAACTCTCTTCACAAATATTATATTATTGAGGTCTTCGTTAACTAAGGGCTGATTTTACCAAAGTCAGATATCTTTTATCCGTGGAATAAAATTGACGTGAGACAATTCTATAGTATGGAAAATCTATCAAAAATTCAAAATTTATTCTTTGGATTAGACTTACTTTAGTATAAAAGTTTGGTGAAATTCGCCCTTAGTGTCATCAATATCAATAATTTAATTAAAAAAATACACTTACCAAAACTAAGTATAATAACCATACGGCATGGAAACGATTGAAATAAATAAGTTAATATAAATAACAAAGATGACAAAATGGTTATGTGTTTACTTACTAAAATAAAGACTAAAAAAATCGACTAAATCTCAAGTGCTGGTAGTCAAAATTTCAAAGATTTCTTTTTAATCTCTATAAAGATATTATTTACTTAGAAAAACAAGGCCAAGCCGTATGAACTATATACCACAAAAATAATAATAAAAATATATGACCGTGCACATTAACCTTAAAAATAATAAAAACAGCATACAACTATCAAAAACAATTATTATCATAAAATAAATTGTATAATCTGTTCAGTAAAAATCAAAAGATTAACTATCATTATCAGTTTAATAAAAATAATATAATGATATTGTGCTTAGATTTAGAATCAACTAATCTATTGATAACGTTTGAGAAATGGCCATAATCTAGAAGCACTGAGCAGTGTTAACATTTTAATAATAATATAATACTATACCAAGGTAACATTACTTGAATTATATACCATTTTCTATGACAAAACTTCGCTTCTGCAGTGCGCGAAGTACTATTTCATACAGTATTATACAATACTATTTTTATACGAAAAATATTCATTATTTCAATTAAAATGGCTTTGAAGTTCTAATAAAACATCAAAAATATCAAGCACTGTAAAAGCGATTTATAAAAGTTATAAATCGCTTTTACGCACTTTTTTTTAAGCACTTTCGGTGCTCATAGGAGAACCCACAAAGTGATTTGACACTAAACATACACTCCCGGAGTCTTAAACAGAGCCACTTTGTTTTTTTTTTGTTGGAATAAGTTCCATAACTTTTTAAATGGTTGTGAATTCAAATTTGGAACAATGATGACACCAAAATTATGGCCAGTATTTCGGCTTGAAAACTGCATCAGAACTTTGACTTCAAACACTATTTTGATGTTTTATGCCTTTATACCTAACATGGACATGCATGGAGACTTGATTTATTAGTCCGGGAGTCTTCACAAAATGATAAAAATATCTATTATGACCTCTATTTCTGCCATATTAGCCGATTAGTAACTATCCGGACATATTTGTACGATAAACGCAAACTAAATGCATCGTTATAATAATATGAGGCGCCTTACTCAGACAAGTTTTTATTTTTCAACACAGTAACATCCCGGTTAAAGACCACATAATTTCAATATTACAATTTAGGCGAACTTAGGCGAATCCAGTATAGAAATATAAAATGTGAACAGTATAGTGAGAATATAAGATTGGAAAAATTAAGTAGAGAGGAGGACATTTGAATAACTTTTTTAGATTGTTTTTTTTTTTACACGAAAAGTTTGAAATAGAAAAAGTACACATCCAACGGAATTAAATACGAGATTTTCGGTAAGAGTCATATTTACATATTTTTACTCGGAACGAGTAATTAAAACTTTCGCATAATTCTACATTATAGTTCAATGAAATAAAATCTTACGAATCTTCTGAAATATTGGCTGAAAAGTCCCTACAACCTGGATTCGCCATTACAAAACTCAACACTAACCTACGAACATTTGGTCATAAGCTACATTGGAACTATTATATCTTAGATTTTGGTATAGTCACCACCTGGCGCCACCAAGGTGCGCGCTCGAATACTCCGGGGTGACTGAAGAACGCTTTCTGGATGTTTTGGTAAAGCTGCAAAGGAATATGTCATGTTTTATTAAAATTTTGTAGTCTTCTTCACCACTCGTATCTGCATGAAGTGAGAATCTCAAGAGAGCTCATGTTGTAGTAAAAAATATAATGACTGAAACTCCAAGACGATGAGAAGTCCCGAGAAATGTGAATGAGTGTCTCTACACCACCCTTGGTTGACTGGTAGAGAATGCCTAAGGCGTTAAGTGTTATTGTGTGCGAGAAGTTTAAATAAATAAATAAATGTGAATAGTTCATCGCTATCTCTTTGTGATTAATTTTGTTTTCTCGCGAGACTATTCTTCGTCTTAACGTTTTGATGGAAATCTAAATGGACTCTGTCCAGAATTCGGCTACGTGTTTGGCGCCATCACTAGCGTCCATTAAAGCCTGTAAAGTGCAGCTGACAGAACACGCAGGACATGATATTAAGTGTCCCATCGTTTCTGGAACAGCACCACATTTACACTCCAAGTCGGAGTCGTCTATGAATCGGAGAATGTTCGGAGTCTGTTTAAAAATTCCAGGTTACCCAAGGCAACTCATGTCCAGGTGGGATATATCAGTGGGTGGAACGAATGGTTTGGGTAAGGAAGCATTGTCTCGAGACTATTGTGAGTCTGGAGGCCGCATAACTCAGTCAGATGGAATCAGATCTGACTGCTTACTGCAGCTTTGAGGTTACTCTCTAATTTACTACGAAGAATCATGGTCTTGTCTAAACGTTGCTAAAATATCTAGACAAATTAAAAATAATAAATGTCGTTCCGAGAATACAAAGCCTGAAAAAAGTGAGAATCATTGATGAAAAGACCTTTGGACCAGGACGATAGAATTATAAATTGTTAAAAACTTGCGTAAACACTTACATTGCCATCACTCTTGCCGAGCACAGAGTTGAGCACGAAATCTGTAGGCGCGAGCGCGTCCACGACGCTCACTATTTCTCCCTTTAGCTCGTTGCATAGCTCTAGTACTGCCTCTCGCAGTAATCGTGCTAGCGATTCACCCTGAGAAGTACGAAGTCAGATATTTTAAATAGGTACATCTTTTAACATCATAGCTCATCTATTCTAAAATTGATGCTGGATATTTAGGAGGACCGCAATCTCAGGTTTGAGCCTGATTTTTGTAATCTACACGTTTCAAAATTTTGAAATCTAGATTTTTTTTCTTAACAAATTTTAATTAAATATCTGAATCTGGACCTAGATAAAAATATCTTATTGGTCGTTGACCTACCGACACAAACATAATGTTATTATTATTTATAAGGTCACAAAAAATATGTTGCCTCAATGCGCCATATTAAAGCGAAAATCTTTTCTAATAAAACGACGTTAGTAATTGAATTCATAACTAGCTGCTACCCGCGCCTTTGCCCTCGTGGATGTCAGAAATTATCCCAAGGGAACGTGCTACCGGGACAAAAAGCTTATGCTACTCCATATAATATCACCTATCTGCCAGTGAAAGTCCCGTCAAAATCGGTACAGCCGTTTCGGAGATTAGCCGGAACAAACAGACAGAAAAACACAATTCTTTTTAAAGTACCGTTTATACTTTCATATGCATTTCGTAAAAAGCTGTTATTTTGACATTACAAACAGACACTTCAATTTTATTTATTTGTATAGATAAAATAAACATACCTGTGCATACCCTCCTTGGTACAACTCCACTAGATGCTGATCAAGCGACCACAACCCATACAAACAGAACAGCTTGGTCAGCACCGGCTGCAGGCTCTGTTCCTTCTTATCCAAAGACTCCAGGAAGAAAATAATCGCCAAATATTCAGCATACGTCTTTGTAAGATCCCTCCATTTGTATACTTGTGATTTGGCGCGTGCTTCGAACTTTGATAAACCTTTGGCGATCTCTGATTCGTATTTCTCGTGTGTTTGTTTCAGTAGGTAGCATATAAGCCATCTGTATGTTGTTGTTATGACTGTGGAAGACAAAAAGTTATTATTAGATAAGCCCAATTTATTGAGCGTTACTATATTTTCTGACCTTTTTGAAAACATGAACTATATTTTGGCAAAAACGATGGGCTTAAGATTGAACCTTGGGGAACACCCCACTACCCAGGTACACTAAAAGATGTTAGGCCGTTGATATTAACATTATTATCCTTTTACCACACTGATATGAATACTTAACATAAGTGCCATATACTTGGCACCATTATAACTAAGTTTCTGAGTCAATCCAACATGTTGAACATAATGAAACGCGATCACCTAACACACCAACACTATTTTTTTACTTTTCATTGCAATAAATGAAAGGTGATACTATTGGAATGACTAGCGATTTATGAGAAGACTGAGTAAAAGGATAAGTAATTTATAAAGGTTTGTCAACTAAACACATACACAGCATTAACCCATAGTCACACACACACACATTGCACATTACATATATTTGTAAAAGATATTATTAAATATTTTATGATGTGTCATTCATTATGTAATTAGTGTGGATTAATACCGTTTTAGTTAAATAAATAAATAGTAAGAAGACTACTTACATTCTCTACTCTTCAATTCATCAGTCCTGCTACACCGGAACCTCATAGCGATCCACCTTTCCCAATCCTTGAGGAACGTCACGGTATTAAGGGGCGAGTCCACAGTCCCTCCGCTGCGGGCAGACTGGAACTGTCTGAGCAACCAGTTGCCGGTCTGTTGGGAGAGCACGTTGTTGTCGCCTTCGTAAGTCACAGTTGCTTCGTGGTTGCTGCGGATGTCGCCTAGGTTGGCGCACTGGGGAGAGAAGGGAGTTGTTACTACAAGGTAGATATAGTATATATAGATATTAAGATTTTTGAATTGTTTAGGTAAACGAATCATGGGGTTACTAACCAAGGGTTAAAGTATAGATGAGAAAGAAAATCTGTATTCAAATGGCCACAAAAATCAAGACAACGGTATATTCCAAATGAGAGCCACCAACGCTAGTCTTTTCATCACATGTGCGTAGGACCTTATTAACAACGATTTTGTTACCTGACAAGCCAATAGCTCGGCGTAGGCTGAATAGCACGTTTATTAATTTTCTGTTTCAAACTCGAAACTCAATTCATTTATTTCAAATAAACCAATTATAGGCACTTTTGAATTGTCAAGGGGTCGGTCAGTCAGAAAGATGTAGCTAGTTGCCCATTCCAAAGCGTAGTAGGTACAGGAGAAGAACGGGCAAGAAACCCCACGAACACTCTTTTAAATCAAAATATTTTTACAAAAAATTGGTTACATCATTCATGTTGAAATTATACATGTGAGAACGATGTAGATAGACGTGCACTTTAAAAGCGTCCGTTATAAAAAAAATGTTCTGAAATTAAAATAAGCCGTGGCCGCTAAGAGATGACCAGTCCCTACTGACGGCGCCCGTTCACGAACATGACGTACGGATCAGCACCATTCAGCTCAACCATTTTGAAGGGAACTTAATGAACCATGTTCCTTATGGGATTTCCTATCGACAAAAATAACGACCTTCCAAACAAACTTTCATCCCCTATTTTACCCCATCAAAGGATGAATTTTCAAAAAATCCGACCTTAGTGCTCCCCTTCGTTATTTAACCCTTCTTATGCAACGACGAACGTGGATCCATGCGAGACACAAAAGCTTTTTAATTGTTTTTGTAATTACGGCATTCAACCCGTTAAGGAAAACTTGTGCTTATTTTCATGCTTCCGGACTCAGCGGCTTAGGCTACGTGTTGTGTCAGTAAATTAATTAATTAAAGTTTTTTTTATTATTAACCGATACAATCCCGGTGGCCCTCTGTAGGGTCGGGGTGGCGCCACCATCAAGCTCCGCTGACCCTCTAGAGGGTCGCGCGGTCGTGCGGTTAAATAATCATCATTATTGCTTCTAAATGAGGGCTAATATCGTCTTTTGAGCATTTCACTGTAAGGGCTTTTTTTTTTGTGCTGACGAACTGTCTTGTTCCACGACATACCGGTGGCGCCACCTCGGCCCTACAGAGGGCCACCGGGATTCTATCGGTTAAGTAGATACTATTGTCTGATTGATACTTACTTTTAGGTATCCATGTCCACCACACGCTTCACGGCACTGCTGTGCGGCTGACAGTACGGTCCATGTTAATAGTGGCTTACTGCACGAAACCATCGCGTGGATCTCTGATACTGCCTCGCTCTATAACGCAATATGATATGGTGTTAAAAGGAATAAAAATAAATAATAACGTAGAGACGGAGACATAATCTTTGAGGATGACAGATTAAAAAACATGTCAAATATGTTATGAAGCGAAACTTGGCGTATCATACGCCTCGAAACTGTAGAGATAACATCGCGATTTTGAACACATGACACGTGTAACCAATCAGATTGTAGAGTGTACCCGCTATAATTTTAAACGGTTAAATTAACGTATCATACGGTCTGGAACCGAAATTTCATGGATTCGTAGTGGTATATCTCGATTTGAACGCTTTTTGCAAGAGATTCTCGCTTCTATGCTAAATATTATTTCTTTTTAATGCCAAAATTAGCAATGCAGGGCAGTACTTACCAAATTATCGACTTTCATCCCCGCATTAGATTTCTCAACAATATTTAAGTATACTCTGCTAAAGTTTTCTATATACATCCTGAAGACTACTGCGGCCGCTACATAGCCGAATAAGCGCCATTGCTGTGAAATAGAAATAAAAATAATTACATTTTTGAACAACGTAATATTCGGTGGTTGCTGTGTTGCTATATTCAGGAAATCTCGTAAAGTTGTATGGAAAACCTAGCATTAAATAAAATAATAAATGGCGAATTAATTATTTAATGATAAATGGCGAATTCTTATTTGAAATAAAATTTAACGTCTAATAGTGACACATATACGAAATAAATTTTATTATTTATCTACGTTTTTATAAGTATCATATTATCTAGTTAAGGCCGAGTAAAAAAATTATGTTTAATGAAAAGTTATTTGACTACTTCGCTCTAAAAGATTAGGAAATTGTTGTTTGGATTGGTTTAGTATTGCCATTTTATATTTATTTTGTTAAATAGTAGGTATAGCGTAATTTTCGTGTCTTTATCATTTTCAGTTTGTTATTATATGGAGTAAATGAATAAGTAACACATTTATTTTGTTGTACCTATATCTGAGTTAATTCTGTGTTCTTAGATAAGCATATTGCAGTAAAGTGGGAAAAATATAAATTTTTATGGCAATTCTGAACTAAAAAGACTAGTACCTATTTGAAGTGTTAAAAAAATATAGCTCGGTTGTTGACATTGACAACCGTTGACAGTTTATAACTCTTGACCAGAAGCTTGCGCTCTGTCCGGTGTTGTTCAAAAGTTCTACACTGAATATCTATTAATCTCCGCCTTCTCTAACAAAAAATCTTACACAAACTAGCTCAGAAAATGACTCTGGAGTTTAATAATATCTTTTTCATTTCCATAAATGAAAAAAAAAAAAAACTCAGGGTCATTTTTTTTTACTCCCGAGTGTTTTAAATTCAAATAAAACAATGTATGGGAAGCTGCCATTGTTCTTTACACCTATGCCAACTTGTAAGTATGATGAGAGAAGATAAGATATTTTTTGTGAAACATGAGTACATACAATAGCTTTGCATGGTCTTAAAATAAACATTCGGGAAACAGGATCTACAAGGTTTGCCATTAATGAAGTACAAAAAAAAATTGTCAAGTTATTCATTTGAATTTATACATAATAAATATAAAAAAACAATCATTTAAACTACTGTTGCGCAGTCGTTTCAAAAGATAAAACAAAAAATAAACTTTAAAACTAAAAAGTGACAATTATATGTTTAGCCTTTTTAATGTATTTTGGTCAATCAATTACAAAAACATCTCGGCAGTCACATCCGCTACCCACTGCTGATCGCCTTATCTTTAACGGCATAAACCATAGCCGACATTTTTGGTAAAAAAGCAGATTCACAGGATCAAAGACTAAATTAATGGATGCTTCCAGAAACTGTGAGGTGAGTAGACTCAAAGTCTTATAAACTCAGTCTGAAGTAATTAAAACGCAATTCTTTACAAACTGACATGTAACTGGTACTCGATGAGCGAGATCTCGTTGTCTCTCTCTCCGAATTGCGCGCGCGTGGCCGCGTACCGGATCGCGATGGTGACCGCGCTCGCTATCGAGTGGCAGCTCTCTTGCATTATTCCGATGCGACCTGGAACGAATCATTTAAAATTTAATTACCATAACGTAAAATTATGCCTACATCCGCGAAGGGCTACGGAGGTGTATAATATTACACCGGAAACCCACAATACACCAGTTATGAAAGTTCCATGTATAGGTGGCGAGCCTATTGCCGTTAACCGGACACAAATACCGATTCCGGACTGCTTCTACCCTATACAAATTTGATCCCCATGACCAGCAGTCGATTGATGTGCTCTAAGTTTTCTGCATAGAAGAGTCTAGAAAAAACCCTTTTCCCGGATGTGAGTCACCATTTTCATCTATTTTCGGAGGGAAACATCATTATTACTACATCTCAAAGAGTTTCGAATTCAGATGACACATTGTTCTCGCTAAACCAACTGGACCTATCAGTTCAAAAGAATATTTTACCTGCTGAAAGGTTCTCCAACGCCGCCCCCAATATCTTGGAGGGATCTGAGAAGGAGGACTCGTAGATGCCCTCCTCTGTGACGTCAGCGGTCCGGTTGAGCAGGTTCTCACGCGGTATCCGGTACTGGTTGAACATTATGAACCTGGAACAAACAGAAACAATGGTTATGGTTTATTTAAATAGTCAACAAAACCATCAATCAATCTATCTACCTTTTCCCAACTATGTTGGGGTTAGCTTCCAGTCTTACCGGATGCAGCTGAATACCAGTATTTTACATGGAGTGACTGCCTATCTGACCTCCACAACCCAGTTACTGGGAAATACGATACCCCTTGGTAAGACTGGTTGTCAGACTTTTGGGCTTCTGACTACCCGTAACGACTGTCAAAGATCTACAAATGACAGCCGGGACTACAGGCTTAACGTGCTTTCCGAGGCACGGAGGGGTCTCGATATGTAATGGATGGTCATCCATCCACGAACCAACCGCGGCTAGCGTAGCTTAACCTTCGACCGACCCGTGCGGGTGTTATTATTTAGCCACGAGCACCTCAGTCAACAAAACAATAATAAAGTAAAAATGGACAAAAAGCACCCTGTATGCAAGGTGTTTCCTTGAGATGGGTCAGTGGAATACTGGGCTTCAAAATGATTCCTTAAGATGGGTCAGTGGAATACTGGGCTTCAAGGTGATTCCTTGAAATGGGTTAGTGGAATACTGGGCTTCAAGGTGATTCCTTAAGATGGGTCAGTGGAATACTGGGCTTCAAGGTGATTCCTTGAGATGGGTTAGTGGAATACTGGGCTTCAAGGTGATTCCTTGAGATGGGTCCGTGGATTACTAGGCTTCAAGGTGATTCCTTAAGATGGGTCAGTGGAATCCTGGGCTTCAAGGTGATTCTTGAGATGGGTTAGTGGAATACTGGGCTTCAAGGTGATTCCTTGAGATGGGTTAGTGGAATACTGGGCTTCAAGGTGATTCCTTAAGATGGGTCAGTGGAATACTGGGCTTCAAGGTGATTCCTTGAGATGGGTTAGTGGAATACTGGGCTTCAAGGTGATTCCTTGAGATGGGTCAGTGGAATACTGGGCTTCAAGGTGATTCCTTGAGATGGGTCCGTGGATTACTAGGCTTCAAGGTGATTCCTTAAGATGGGTCAGTGGAATCCTGGGCTTCAAGGTGATTCTTGAGATGGGTTAGTGGAATACTGGGCTTCAAGGTGATTCCTTGAGATGGGTCAGTGGAATAATGGGCTTCAAGATGATTCCTTGAAATGGGTCAGTGGAATACTAGGCTTCTAGCTTTAATACGTAATGTCCGCTTTATTTGTGAAGAAAAAAGTTTAAAGCTTGTGTGTTAGATTAAAATGCCTGTGCATTCCACAACTTTCCTCGGCAAATCCTTTACTGTCCAGGCCGCTCGTTTGTGGAATGCATTACCAGTAGAAATAAAACGCGCGCAGTTGTTACCTGTGTTTAAAAGACTCGTGAAGGAATATTACTGTCGTTGTGATCTTGTTCTCGTAACTGTAATTATATATAGTCTTAATTTATTTTCGTTGCTTATATATTTAATTTGTATGTGTTTATGATATGTATATATCTGTGTATATTTTAGTGTATTGTATAGGTACTTATTATTTCCACCAACGACAGCCCCATTTTATGTCCAGGCAAATCATTGTCGGTGGAGGTCTGCCCGGCTTGAGCGGAGCACCGCCGTGTCCTCGTGGCGGCGATCGGCAGCGGCGATCTCTCGCGTCCGACCCTGGTTCAGGCCATGGTACGGAGCGAGAGGGAATGGGAAGCCGGCACCTCCTTCTGCGAAGCAGTAATGCTCGCGAAGGAGGAGGCGGAGCGCGTGAAGGAGAGGCAATCGTTGCGCCCTCACGCACCTAGTCGCCGCAGGAGGAAACACCCTGGGCGTCGGGAGTGGATTGCCGACTCCCGGCCAACATAGCCGCGGGCTTGTGGACGGCGAGCAATGGGTAACTCGCCGTCCGGTAAGGACCAGGCCCGGGTCTACGGCACATCGTGTTCCACGCGCGTCTCAAAGAGATGTCAGCATTATTGACGGGGCCCGAAAGGGCCTATGCCTGCCGGGGTCGCGGATTGTTTGAAAGACTTACCGTGGCCCTGGCGCACAGGCAACCGAAGGAACACGGGTGGGTTTTAGTTAGTAAGAGTCTGTCACGTCCTTCCGCTCCGCCCACAGCGGGAGAGGTCATTTGATGATTTCTCACCCAATAAATAAAAAAGACAAATCACTGCCCATGCCAAACTTGCTTGAAAGAGATCGCAGAAAGCGACAAGGCCGCCCTTTGTATATTTTGCAGTTTGATTTATTTTTTGTTACGTATTTTGTGGTGTACAACAAAGAATATATGTATAAATAAATGAACTACAATTCTTAATTTTCTTTTATTTTAAAATCTTTGAATGCAGTTTTTCTCTAACTCTTAAATCGACGTTAGTTAAAGCTTTCTCTACCTCTAATAGTTTCAGATTTGTCCATACCGACCTATCTCAACGGATCTTTCTATAAATCTACGTGACTTTTATTTGTGCAAAGGGGAATGCGGAGTGTGCTATCTGACCATAACAGAAAGCCTAGCTTAGAACGCAAGTTTTTAGCAAATTGATTTTTTGTGGTGCAGAAAAAAGAATGTTAAAATATTCTATCATCCCTTTTCTGATGATTTCTCGTATGAATTTAAACTAAGCCTATGTTCGTACACGCGACAAACACAATCGCGTGATGTCTCTCGTATCTCACAGCTACTTTTAGCATATTATTATTAATTTTAATCAAGTCATGACAAATCCGCTTATCAACAACTTCGAGACAGTAATTATTCATATCATATAAATCAGAAGATTGTTTGTTTTAAGCCTCTACGTGTGAATTTGCCTGTACTTTTTTTTCCCTTTGCAGAGCAAAACCTACTCATACAAAAATGAATGAGCATTGATCACCACGCTCGCTTTGCGTGTTGCTGATTTCAGTTCTTTAGGTCCAAGTTTCCTTAAAATATTACCGATTCAGTAAAAATTCATTTTCATTTCACATAAAATTCAATTCATTAAAAAAATATTTTTTGTGATCGATCCACAATTGCCGGAGATATCGCGTAACAAACATACAAAAAAAAAATACAGGCGAATTGAGTACCTCCTCCTTTTTAAAGTCGGTTAATTATCAAAAGGGTCGGCTTCATGTCGTATGTCAAAATCCAACGGATGCGTCAAACTTTAGATAGATTAGATATAATCGCACACCTTTATTCATAAGGATACTTTGTTACGAGTTTTAGTGACTCAGTCAGTGCTAAAAGCATTAAAAAGCCTATATATAATAATGACTTTTGAATTTGAATTAGTGAATGAATATTACGTTCAGTAAATGTAAAATCAAGCACTTTACACTTTGTAAAGGCTAGTACAAACCAGACAAATCCAGCCCTATTTTCACGGTCACAAATGTCAACTTTGTGCAATGAAACATTACGTTTAAAAAAAAAAAAATACATATATTATAATGATGATTAAAATTTAGGCTTATTTTTAGGATTATACTATTAGTTTACTTATGACATAGCATGGCATGACAGGTACATAGACGCACAGCTTGTTACCATGGATTCAGTACATGATTCTGGACCCCCCTGCATTGAACTATTTTCGTCGGTTATAAAAAAAATATTACCAGTTTTTTTTTTTTTTTGATAACCTGCGGATAATATCTACGCTTGTCTACGGGGTCAAGAATCATGTGCTGAATTCATGGTTACAGTTTGCACCATGCTTGTTTCCAGTTTTCCCATGCCACCCTGCTATATAAAAACAAACGTAATTATTCAACGCAATGCGCTTGACCTTGCGTAGCCACAGAACTCTACTGGTTAGCGAGCACCTCTTCCCTCTCATATTTATTTTTACGTTGAAATGCGAAAATGAATGTTTTTTACGATATCAGTCTAAATTAGTAAATAACCACGAGTCTGTAATAAAAGCCGACCAAGGGTTTAGTGTGGTGAGCCGTGACAGGTTTGCGCCAATCCTGAAGGCTCCCACAAACAGGCGCGACAAGACTCTAGTAAAACAATTTCTATGAAAGCTTAATGGAATTTTTTCTACAAGAGTCGTGTCGCGCCTGTCTGTGGGAACCTTAAGTATGTTAACTTTATAGAGTGCCTTTACTGGACTTTTATTTAGGTCACCCGTCTGACCTAGAATCTTTGGAGATGCGATGTTTTTGGTAGGTATCCGAGTTATCTTATTTTCAGAAACCTGAATATTTCACTTATTGATTTCCAAGTTCTGGGCAAATTCTTGTCATTTCTGATGTAGAATTCTAAGGTCTAATGAAAATGTATGTTCTGCTCCTTAGAATTCTCAAATTGAATACCTCTCTACGTCTCTTCTGGTGCACTATTGAAGTACCTAAACCCACACAAGTTAATTTTAGATGGGTCTGAAGCTGATGGTAACAATTTAATAAAAAATAAAAAAATAGATTCCAATCAGAACTATTTCAGCCAATATAATCATCAACATACGATTCCGACTGACTCAGATACGACCCTGAAACATATCGCGACTATGCGACGTTTACATACGGTATCATTGATAAGAGATTTAGCAACGATTGTAAAAAATACGTAAAAACCGATAAATAATGAACGCGCGTGTAATTATAAAACATACTGGCAGCCTTGATAGCAGTAACCTATAAATAATTTACGCCAATTTACGAATAAAACTGTGCGCACACTAGACACAAAACAGTTTTTAGGGTTCCGTACTCAAAGGGTGTCAACGGAACCCTCTTACTAAGCCTACGACGTCTGTCAGTCTGTATGTGACAGGGCCCAGGCCAGGGCTCTATATTTAGTAGTAGGTAAGTATCCAGTTTAAATTCTTACAGAATACTTGGTACTGTGGGCTCATAGCAAGCAATAAGGATAATGTAAACCATGGTCTAAAAAAAGAAGGTCTGGCATTCCGGTAGTAACACATGCTTACGTCACCACCCAGTTGCCACTTTATTGCAACAAAACATGAATTATGGAAACATTTTCAGTCACCATTCTGTTAAAAAAAAATATAAAGCATTTAAATTGTTTCGTTTTTCTAATCAAACGAAACAATTCAATTTAAACATATACCAACGTAATTTTTAGTTAAAACCTCATTGTTTTATCGGATTCGCACAGGTAATAAAGGCGGTTGGGGAGTTATTATGACACAATACTGGTAACACAGCCGTGATGACGTAGGCTTGTGTCTCCCACGTGACCAAAGTATCTCGGAATGCTATACCTGGCGAAGTATATTATTATACCATGATGTAAACTATCATTTATTAATTTCGCGAGGCTCACTCGTCCTGGACCGGCGCGCGGCGCGGCGCGGTAATTGCGTAACACACTAACAGTAGGAACGGATTTCATTTTGACAGTTCATCAAAATTCATTGCGTTATTTAAGTTGTTGAGCAGACAAATTTTTCAAACATTTGAAGCAAAGGATTAGCAATATCCTTCAAAACCAAAATCAAAATCCAAAATAATTTATTTGCATAAATAAGGTACAGAAGGTTGGTAAAATGTAAAAATTGTTCTCTTATTCTGCCTTTAATTTCGGCGTGCAAATATAAAATAAGGTTACATATTTTATTTAAATTAATTGTTGACCATAATCATGCAGTCATTAAACCGATAATCCCACTAAAATTGTATTACTGAATTAAATAAATGTCAATATAATAATGAAAAAATAATAAAAATAATAATCATAAATGTCAATACTGATCATGTCAATAATAGGACAGATTCGCCACAATAATAATAACAATAATAATTTAAAATGATCGTGCAATTTACAAAAACTTACAATTTATAATCTAAAAACTCATGTACATAGTGTACAATTACTTAATTGAAAAAGGGATATTATTAATTGCACATCAAATAAATAATCACCTATCAATTTATTTCCATCATTTAAATACTGACTGCACAGCAAATTAAATACTGACTGCACAGCAAATCAACCAGACCGTACATACATAATACTCACATTCATAGCGTGTGAGTATTATGTATTTGTCTCCGATCAGCCGTTTGTCGTAAAAATGCTCTATTCCCATCCAATACCTAAATGTTCCCGAAAATACTAACCCTAGATGGTCGACGTCAGTGACATCCCGAGGTTCGGTTGGTTAGGTTCCTTTAAACCCTTTAGACAGAAATAGGAGCCCCGCGAAGCGGGGCTCCGTCGACCAGCTTATTAACCCTAACCCTATATTTAGATTACCCTAGATTTCGGTAAAACGCAATTTAAATAAAACTTTGTGTAGCTGAGTGTACAAAAAGTCACGCTTTGGTATTCGTTAGTAATAGATTTTTTATTTAAAAAAATGTGGTACTCGTTGGGAATAGAAAATAAATTGATGAAAAAGCTTTTGCTTTAGGAAAAATCGCTGTACGCTGCGAAAATAAATTGTAGTGTGTTTAGTGATATTTTGAGTTGAATATTTTGCTGTGCAATCAGTAATTTTGATGGGAATTCGGAATCTTATTGCATAGAAAAAGGATATTTTTTGATTTGCGTTTAAATACTACCCATTGAAAAAGCATTTTTCAATTAAGAACCTCGTCAAATTATTTTTAAATCTAGAAAATGGTAGCGTTTTTATGGAATTTGGTATTTTGTTATACAATTTTATGCACATAATATAGCTGTTGTTACCTATAAATGTGAGATTTGACCTCGGTTGAAATAACTTATTCAAAATGATTCAGATTCTGATATTATAGTGTGTTACGCAATTAGGGTGCTGTTATTAGATAATGATACTTTAAGCTTTGTTGCCAGTGTGCGCACTATAATTGTTTTCATAGGGAAAGACACTCAAGAGACTTAGGGAAACCGAAGTCCTAACTTCCTAACTATCATAGCAACTAATATTATAAATGCGAAAGTAAGTTTGTTTGTTTGTTACGCTTTTTACGCTAAAACGGTTAAACGGATTTAGATGAAATTTGGCACATGGGTAGACCATGACGTCGAGAAGGACATTGGCTACTTTTCATCCTGGATCGTAAACGAAATCACGGGCAACAGCTAGTCAGACTATAAAATAATTAAACCATAAAAGAATACTGGATCATGAACGACTATGAATCATCTGATGATATTTGTATCTTTGGATTTTTGGACTTTGAATCCAGGGATTGAAAACTGCACCCTGATTACGTAACAAATTTTGTTTTTTAATGCGATTCCGAAATTAAGCAAACTCCGATCTGAATCGGTTCCTATATTTGGAATTGCGTAAGAAAAACCATTCAGATTCTGCTTAATTTGTTAGAGCTGGGAAAAATGCTTGCCCGCTTTTGGCGAACCTATACGTTTTATTTCATCACAAAAGAATTATTCGCTTCCGAATAATTTTGCTATAATATAATTTTGTTCTATTCACAACTGATGGTCTACTACTGCTTATAAATAGAAATGTACAATGATTGCCTAAAAATGAAAAACCAATTTATAAAACACTTTCTACCAAAAGCTACCATAATTGAAATACGTAACAAAACGTTTTTATTTTCACCTTTTTGTTATCTGTGGCCAATGAAAAAGTCGTAGAAAAGCAGTGTTGTCAACTTAGTGGAATTTCCACTAAACCTAGGGGTTTGGACCCCTCCGGGCAGACAAAATTTTGCTTTTAGTGGCAGGTAGTTTTGTCCAGTGGTTAGTCTAATTCAATTTGTAGAAAATACTACCATCAACTACTAAAATTGTGACTCGAAAAAAAAAATAACACGATAGTGGCATGTTTTATTGTTTGTCTAGAACTTGTGTCAGTAATTTTACGATTGATTTATTTCAAATGCCGAAACCACTCCGGATTCGAACGCTGAATTTTTAAGACCGTTCAGCATGACCAATAATATTATAAGTAGTGAAGTTACACAGAGGCTGCGCCCATGTGGAGATCGAAAAACAATGTCATTTCGAAAAAATATTCGACGGGAACATACTTCTGGGATAAAAAATTCCACCGTTAGGCCATTATTGTGTATTTAGCAAACATCCAAACATCTTCACAAATTTTTCAAGTATCTACATAATTATTTTGTGATACACGGTACACCGCTAGTAGTGGACTCGGGGAAAAAAAGTTGGCAACACTTGGGTAAATGTTATTATGAATGTTTTTGTTTACATTTAGTTATTTTATATTTTGCAACATACAAACCCAATACGATCAACTGACCAAAATTATATTTACTATTCCCATACTGATGCAGAAACATGGGACTATGTTGCAGTTTTGGAACATTTTTCTTGTGGCTTGCTGAAGACGTTTGGCAATAGTGAAACTACAAGTAAGTAAGCCAATATATATAGGAATTACATGTGTAGGAGTATACCTTCGTATCTCATTAGATTATTGTGGCTGTAGGTACATTATTGGTCAGTCTACATACGGACTATCATTCCTTTTTATTTGTGTAGACTCTCAAACAACTTACGTGAGGTTAGATGTTTATTGCAGCTAAAATAATGATTGTACTTAGTATATGTCTGTCAAGCTCACCTTCTAACAACTGAAATTGTTAATTAATATTTTTGTTGGTACCTATGTAGACGCTGAAACAGACTAACTACACCTAATAACCACTAATGAAATAACAACTAACTACAAAACATTAATCATAATATTTTCGCAGATGGTGATAGAGCTGAATGGAACACCACCCTACCAACATCAATCTAGTTGACATAGGGGGATTTGCTGTGGCAATGTTGGGCATTGGAAACCAATCTTCTGTATTAATTATTGAAGGTAAACTTTTGACACATAGTTAAGAATCAAGCAGCAAGTCACATAATTATGAATATATTCCTTGAGTGAACTTTCTACCTACATAGTCACATACATAATAATTTTATGTACACTTAACTAATGTTTACCATTCTAATTTAGTGTTATGTTAGATAAAAATATCTGGAGATTGAAAAATCAGCCCTAAATAAAGAAGAAATTAAACTACCTGCAGCAATGAGTAGGATGATGGCTTTTGTCCAGCCATGGGCTGATGAAGGTCTAGTTGATATGCCTAGTTTGCTGCATAATGTTTATATACTTATTTGAACAGAAAATAATTTTGATTTTCTTTTCAAATTGTAGCTGAGTTCCCGGGGCATTTCACCTACGAAGACATGAAGGCAGCATGAATGATGTTGCTCCATTGCTGTTCACTTCTGCCACTGCTGCTATTTACTTATGACATTACATTGCTACTGCGGCTCTGCAACTACTTCACTTTTCAAGCTTCTCAAGTACAAAAGTAGAAACTGAAGATTGTTCATAAAAGCTAATGCATTTTATTTTAGGAAACTGTTGATTATAGTCTTGCATAACAGCAATGTAAACATATGTACCTATTGTGTTAATTGATAACTGTGTAAACTTTAATATAGAGTGCTTTAATTATGAACTAAAGGTACAAATAAAAATAACTTGGTATGAAATATTTAAAAATTGAATACTTAGTAAGCTTTTTATAATATTGAGAAGTGTTTACTATTATAGTGATACTAATTAGAAAATAGTGGTGTTTAGCTAAATTAACTGTCATTCATTAGGTACAAGTAAATAGAAACATAAATTATGGTAAACAAAGAAAAACTGTTTTATTTATATCATATACAATCTTAACTGACAATAGCATTTATTCACATTTAACATGAAATATTTGGACATGGGGTAAAATTAAATGGAACAAATATATTGTATGGATTGGTAGAATTTGGCATTCAATGTCTTCCCAACATCATGGATAATTTATATACCTACCTACTGCTTGCTGTGAGCGCATGAGAGAAAGTTTAAATATTTCCTGAATGATGTAGTTGAGCCTGACACCGGAAACCCAAACCCTAATCTATTTACTTCATAGAACAGCAATATTCCGCTGTAGATAACAATTAGGTGCATACAATTCTATTGATAGATGGGTTGCTAAGCTTGTGGCTTAAAATAAGTTTGTTACATACGGTACGAGGTACGAATTTGTCTTTCATTAAAATGCCAACAAAATATCTCGATTCTGTAATAACATAAATTGAAGATATCTTTAGTTTAGGTTGTAAGCACTTGTAAGTTGTAACAGATGAAGATTTTTACAATTATTTTAAGAAATTCACCACCCTGCCTCGATTTTTAAAATATCATTAATATTGATTTATCATTGAGGTTTTACACAAAAATACATTCACAATTTATCAGGAAGACTACCACTCACATTTTTTCGAAATAAGTATGGAGATTATACGTATAAATCCTAAATTAAGTGGAACAGAAAACCATTGCGAGCAGAAGGTTGCCTTCGGTTTCAATGCGACTAGCCGTTGGTTTCATGTCAACGATTCAAGCAAATTCTCGCTTGTCATTTGAGTTACGTAATTCGAAAAATAGACGTATGCCCAATTTTTCCTGGCAATTTTGGCATATCGTTCACTCTTTAGCGTCTCAAACAGACTGCAGTTGGTTTCGCACGATAGTGGAGTTACGCAATACGAAAGTCGTCAAATTAAGCAAACTGCGATAGAAACGAAGCAAACTAGTCGTAATCGTTTGGCGAAAATGTATTACGTAATTAGGGTGCTGGTACGAATTAGAATTCCAGTTTTTCATTTCGGTTCTTAAAAAAGTTCTTTTTGGTACGGTTCCGGTTCAGGTTCTGGTTTCAAATAAAGGTTTCAATATACCGGTTCCGTACCATCCGATTTAAAGGTTTTCTAAGAAAGAACTACTATATGACCTACCAAAGCAAATGTGGCTCTCTCCCCTGTCACAAAAACCCCCACCTCTTCACCTGCCGGCAGCCGCCTGTACCTCACCGCTATCGTACAAAATTTCGTCCTGCGCTGAGGGGCATTAAATGAACTCGTTCGGACTCGTTTTAAAGAAGAACCGGTAAAATAAAGGATCTTAAGGCGAAAGCGTCAGGATAACCCGCAAAATTCAAATTTTCTTACGTTTTTTGCATTTTGCAGAACAGTATCAGCTTGTATGTTGATCGAAATATGATCCTCGGCCGTATCAAACGGCACGGTTGGCGCAGTGGTTAAGCGATTGACTGCTGCGCTGCGTGTCACGGGTTCGATTCCCGCACGGAACAAATACTTGTATGACCTACAAGTAGTCGTTCCGGGTCTGGCTGTTTGTGTATGTGAGTTTAAATGTTTGTAAACGCACCCACAATACAGGAGAAATTCCTAGTGTGGGGCAACGTTTTTAAAAAAAAAAAAAAAAAAACATTTTAAAATCATAAAAATTATCAATACGTCTCTGAAGTTCATATGACCCAATTGAATGACTATATTTAATGAAATCATGACATCAGAGGTCAATTCTAACTTAAGGAGTCGTTATGCTGATCCTAATGATTATAATTCTGTAAAGCCATATTTGTTACGGTCGCGAATCATATTATAATCAACATACAACCTGACACTGACCGGCAAATTGCAAAAACAGTAATTAAATTAAAATTTTGCGACCTACCTTAGCGATCCCCCTTAAAGGTTCCAATTTAGGTTTCTGTTCCGGTTTGGATTCTAGTAACGGAACCACTAAATACCGGTTCTTTACCGGTATTTTAGGAACCTTTTCAATCCCTGTTTGAATCTGAACTGGAGTTTTTGTGTGATCACGTTAGGTACTTGTACCTATTGCTGATAAGTGATAAACGGACTTAGTTGCTTTTCCTATTGAAAAACCTGTACTTTGAATTCGGAATCATCTGATGATTTCGTATCTTTGGATTTTGGCATTTGAACTCGAATTTTTATACATTACTAGCGACCCGCCCCGGCTTCGCACGGGTTGTGGTACTTATCTACGGCGTACCCTACCTACCTACCCTACCTACCCTACCTACCCTACCTACCTACCCTACCTACCTACCTACCCTACCTACCTACCCTACCTACCTACCCTACCTACCTACCCTACCTACCCTACCTACCTACCCTACCTACCTACCTACCCTACCTACCTACCTACCTACCCTACCTACCTACCTACCTCCCTAACTCCCTACCCTACCTACCAAAAAAAAAAAATAGATGTTGGCCGATTCTCATAGATACCGGATAAGCACAAAAAATTTCATCAAAATCGGTTAAGCCGTTTCGGAGGAGTATGGCAACGAAAACTGTGACACGAGAATTTTATATATTAGATGTATTAGGTCGGGGAAAAAGTTATTTCGTATTTTATATACAAATTCAAGACTACGAGCTCGTGTAGCACCCAAATATCAAGCTTTTTTCGTACACCCAGACTTTTCCAAATGGGTTAAAACTGTTTTGTGGTCAACCCCCAATGAGGTTATATAATACTAGAGGAGCAACGTCCTACTAACAATTTCAGAAAAACGTAACCACTTACGAGTTTAAAGTCGTAGCTTTGAAACGGATACATAAATATATCAATCTGTCAAAATAATCTATGTTTGTCTCATTTCTTCTACCGTCAAACTAATTACGTTGGAATGAGACAAGACATTGTTATCGGAAAAATGGCCAAGGTTGCCAATGATCAACATAATTTCCCCAGAATTAATGATGGTAGTTGAATCAATTATTATGAAAGGTTGTTTATGGAACTACCAATAGATTAAAGATTTATAGAAATTGACAAGGATTAGGTACCTACATAAAGGAAGAAAAGAAACAGATGCGTAAACGTAAATATTATATTTAAAAACTATAAAGATCGTGTCAAATTACTTTTGTTTGAAATGGAATGATATCATAAATTAGAATTACAGGAACATACATTCGTCATTCACTAAACTCCTAACAATCTGGCAAAATCAAAATCGTTTTTACTGGTAGCACTGATGGCAAAAGCAATGTTTGATAAATTTATTTCGTCTCGTAATGTTTTTTTGGATATCTGAAGAAAATTTAGCAAATTTACTTGTGAAATGTAACACCACTTGCTTTATTGATTTTTTCAGACCGTGACATACAAATTTTAACAGCTTATTTTACCATTTTGATATTTTATATTGCTAAGCAATTGCTCACTTGACGTCAAGCTGACAACTGAAGTCAGATATGCCTGCGGACATATACGAAGTAGTAACACGTCGGCGCCGTACACTGCTGATCTAGTCCTATAAAACATCATTGTCAACCCTTAACTCCTGAGCTATGTCGTAATTACTAAATTTCTCCACTTTTTCAAAAATGGCATCGACTTTATCTAATTACTAACAGGGCGACCAGAGCGAGCTGCATCTTTGACATCAAAATTCCCGGACTGAAAACGTTTGAACCAACTTTGTGCTACTCTTACTGACCCTGCGTAAGTCCATATACGTCACATATTTTTTTCGCGTCTTGTGTCGCATTTTACCTTTTTTGTAATAAAATTTCAAAATGTATCTAATTTCTTCGTTAAATTGACTCATTTTGGCGGACAGAAAAACAATTGAAAAATAGCGGGAAATCGTTTTTATTTTTTGAAATGTCATCTATTTAATTGTATCAAAACCAGCCAGATAAGAACAGTACAGCCAAAGATATTTTACTACAATTTTATACCTACAAAATACGAAAAAACTTTTTCCCCGACCTATTTATAACTGGCAGGCAACATGAATATCACACAATGATATCACGTTAGGTACTCTACTTTTCCTATTCTAGACTTGCATTCATGTCTGTAGCATAAATATCTCGATAAGGAGTTTTATGTGCGCGCGAAAAACGCCTAGTGCAATCGATGGGATTCGAAGTTTGAACTCTCGACCTCTCGCTCGCTTGACACCTTATTTATTGGGCTATTGTCGTGCTGACTAAGAATCAAAGGTAGGTAAAGAGCCACCTACTTACATTGTAGGTAGTTGGTACCTTAGATATTTAAATACATAACTAGCAAATATTAAAATTGTCTTTCGATGTATTTTATCTCAAGCTGAAATCGTCTTCGGGAACTTATATCTACTTATACAAAATTGCGGCATTGTACGAGTACGTGTAACACTTTCTTTGAATTTGATAAAAACCGTATTGAATGTAGATATAATAAAATTCCTGAAAATGTCTGAAGATCTCCTTGTTGTTTTTATCAATCGACATTGAGTAGAGGCTCCTTCAAACAGGCGCGAAACGCGACCAGAATTGCACGCGACACAAAGATACCGCTAGTCACGCGACAGGTGGTGCATTGTGCCGCGTCGCGTGTCGCCGCTGTTTGAAGGAGCCTTAAAGCGGTACATACCAAAGTAAAGAACGATCGTGTGCAAGAAAGAATATATTGATTTTAGATGATAGAATATTAGGCTAGTTTTGACAATACACTAGTGTTTTAAATTAACCGACTTACAAAATGCGCAAGGTTCACAATTTGATTGTTTGTGTATTAGGTTACGTTACTACGATGTTTCGATATTTCTAAGTGCTTTAAATTATTACTACTGGAAAGTTGATGAAAAAAAAAAGAAATCAACCGAAATTACAGAACACCCGCTTCCGTTACATTTTTTAAGTTTATTTATTCTGTAATAAAACTCCAAATTGCCCTTAGATTCTTCAATCATATACCGAGGGGTTAACGTTCAGACTGGCATGGCGGCGGCGGCGGCGGCGACAGGATGCGCACACGCATAGGGGCCGCGTTGCACCGACAATTGTCTTCATTGGGTGACACCCATTATTGAGCGAGTCAGAAGATACACATGCGTGGTAAAGTAATGGTTAATACAAGGTAATACAAGAACGGTGAGGAATGTATAAAGGTATTTATAACAACAAAATTAATAAGTTATATACATTTTGTAATGCATTATCTTTTATGTAATCGAATGTTGCCACATACTAATCTAGCGAATCAATTGTACAAAAAACCTACTTAAAAATTGACTAGAATATTCAATCCACACTCCATTTTGCACATTGTTATTACAAGACGCAAGCCCCCAAAGCAGATGAATGCGTAATTGAGTATGTTACATTCTAGTAGTATACAATAGCTTTATAAAAATGCAGGCACAGGAAAATACATTATAGAAACTATTAAATCGGCTCTCCCCACGGAATAGGTTATTAAATATACATACCGATTCTTCCCCAATACTTCCCTGTAGTTACTCGGAAAAAATTTAAGAGGATAACACTACTCTCAAATGCTATAATTAAACCAATAATTAGTCCCGTATTACAGAAGGTCACTCAATACTCAAGCATTACTTAAAACTAGTTTCAACCAATCAAATGGCTTGAATCGAGTTTTAAGTAATGCTTGAGTATTGTGTGTCCTTCTGTAATACGGGACTTAGAGTCTCAAGGCTCCTTTAAACAGGCGTGACCCACGACTTGAATCGCTCGCGACGGAAAGGCACCTCTCGTCGTGAGATAGGCGGTGCCTTTGTGTCGCGTGCGATTCGCGTTGCGTTTTGCGCCTGTTTGAAGGAGCCTTAACAGCATAATGACATAGATATGTATTTATTTTTTTATTGAGCTTTGCAGTATGTACTTATTGTATATATGTATTGTTTCCTCGTTTGTCAATGGTAGATGGATGAAAAAACATATTGGGGTTTTATTTTGACACAATTGTGCGTGACCTGTGCAAGGAAAAAGTGATTTACACCTATGAGATGATTTAACCTACTTCTGGTATAGGTTACCGACAAAAGAATAATAGGTAAATAAAATGCCTACTCCGCTGTTTAATTCGAACAATAACTTAATCGGAAATATCAACTCATTCATACATAAAAAGATGTCTGTCTACATTTTATTAACGATATTTCAGATCTGCCACGACGTGCCTTCGAATGTCATTAGAACGCACTGTTATACACAACATATAAATGTATTACTGAATAATATAATATACATTTTTTAAGAGACTAGCTTCTGCCGGCGACCTCGCCCGCGTGAAATTTCTTGTTCCCCCGACCCTCCCCGTCGCATCGCATCGCCGGCCCGCGAAATTACTTCGTTTTCACTTAGCGTTCTTTCTGACTATTTTTCTTTTTGCTCGTTTCGTAAGGGTCCTGGTCCTAGGGTCATGTTAAATAAATAGCCTGTAGCCTTCCTCAAGAAGTGGGCTATCAAAAGATATTTTTTTATTCGAAAGGTCGTTTCATAGATTAGCACGTTCAAACAAACAAAATCTTCAGCTGCATTTTTTGTATATATATAGATTATTCCAGATATTTTATATGTCTCAAACGCGCCGGAAACATTATAAATTACAATTTGATGCACAAATTGCGCTGCAATCTGCATTTGAAATCAAAAGTTCTAAAAACTTTAAAAAAAAATGGATTCAATTCTTACCCATTATCAATGCCATTGACTCCGATCTTCTCCCCCATATCTCCGACAATCAGACCAGGATATGTCTCCAAGGTCTCAGGGTTGCGGATGGGCACCAGGAACCCGTGTAGACCATGGTTGGTACCATCTGGTGTGATCAGCTGAGCAAACAGCAGGGTGTGGGTACATGTTCTACCTGGGGAGAAATAATGATGCCATTTATTATTAAGTTAGGTACCTACACACAACAGAAAAAGACAATTAATATAAAGGACTAGCTTTTGCCCGCGGCTTCGCTTGCGTTAATTTAGACTTTGACTATCAATTCGGGTTATAATTCAATCATGATTCGAAAGACACGTGGCGCCATCTATTATCATAAGAACGTTATTGTTGTTTTCCTCGGGAACAATACTTTTTTGTGGGATGAAAGGTACCCTATGTCCGTTTCTATACCCCTGACAACGTATATGCAAAATTTCATGATGATCGGTTCAGTGGTTTAGGCGTGAAAAGGTCACAAACAAACAAACAAACTTACTTTCGCATTTATAATATTATAGTTAGGATTAGGATTAGGATTAGGAAGTTAGGATAATATGTTAAATACACAGGTAGGTACTGCTTATTTTTTAAGACATTCTTGTTTCTTTTTCTTAATGGGATCTAATGGGTCTTAACGAAAGCCGAGAGTCACTTGTATTCCCCGTCATTGTAATTTTTTTTTTTTGTACTGGACCATACCTGGGAACCTTCTGGTTACTGAGATATTGAAGGTCAAAATTCCAACTTTTACTGGCGTTTTTTTACGAAAACAAGTTTTTAATGTTATTAACATAACTTTTAATACCCGAGTCCACGACCCCTGTTCCCTGTACCATTGCACGCACACATACGCACAATGTTTGGCATGGGTTACATTGCGCAATACCGCAAACAGCAAATTTTCACACCAAAAATAAAATTCGTTTGCTATTACTTAGTTTGATGTACAGAATGCGTAGTTGACGGCTGTGATGGGTCTTTTTACACCCTGTATGTGTGTTAGTTAAAAAAAAAAAACAAGCTAGTATCGACATTCGCCCACCCTTCAGTATTTCAAAGCGTTTAATTTTACATTATCTAGAGTTGAGTTTATTTGGACTAATTGAGCTGTAAAGACAAAATGACCCAAATAACTCCCCAGCAATACGTCAAAAATAAGGAAAATGAATTTTCTAATTTAAGGAAAAAGTTATGGTTTATGAATTTCGATAACTGGCTAATCTCGTACTTGGATGTGGATAACGGTCAAACAACTTGTATAATGTCAGCATCTCGGGGGCCAAAGACCCTTTTTGAAAACGACTCAAAGTAAATGTCCAGTTACTACTGGTCACACTACCTGACCAAAAGGGTAGTTGACCGCATGAACATAAAATAAAAAAATAATTATACACTTAATTTTAATGATGGACTGATGAACGGGAAAAACCAGTCCTTTTATTTAGTTGAACATCATGTAATCCAAAATAAGATTTATAAAACAATAAAATACAAAATAAAATGAAATCGCCATGCATAACTTTTTATAACTTAATTCTTTGTTTTCATGTAACGTTACTTGTTGTATTTCAACTTTTCCTGCATGCTCATGTCCCATGTTACCAAAGTTTGGCTCAAAATGTGTTACGCCCATAGAAATATAAAAAACAGGTTACTCCTCTATTCTCCCTCATTAGTTGCCCCGTTATCATTCACTCCCTTTTCATTCACATCTTCATTCACACGATCTATCCATCTTTGGTCTCTTTACTCTTGTTTTTGCAATTAAAAGATGATAAAAATAAGATCACGGCTTGTTGCCCTAAAGGATTGTCAGAGGTGTAAGTACCTGTAGTACACATGTAATAGGGGGCGAGCCTGTTGCTATCAGGTGGGCACAAAACTGCTACTGAGAAATTCCAGATAGAAAATCCCAATAACATTTTAACCGACCTGGGAATCCAACCCAAGACCTCATTATCAGTAGTAGCGCATGCAACCACTAGAGGCTAACGAGGCAATCTAAACATCTTGAAATCCTACTAATATTATAAATGTGAAAGTTTGTGAGGATGGATGGATGTTTGTTACTCTTTCACGCAAAAACTACTGAACAGATTTGGATGGAATTTGGAACACAGATAGTTTATAACCTGGATTAACACTTAGGATACTTTTTATCCCGGTAGTACGTTCCCGTGGGATAATTTCCGACCTCCACGCGGGCGAAGCCGCGGGCAAAAGCTAGTAGTATCTCCATACAGAAACAAAACAATGAAAATTTCACGCGTTTTTCTAAGCTATTACAGGCAACCTCGACTCATAAATTGTTTGATAAAAAAGTAATAAAAGTAAAACAATTCTTACGAATGACTCAAACATAATTGAAATATTTAACGAACTGATAAAATAATTCTTGATTAGAAAAATACCACTAATTACATTATCTATTGTATTTAAATGAAGGATGCATAACTGCATGTGTTTTTCAAATTACGAAATGCGAAAAGGCTCCTTTAAACAGGCGCGACACGCGACGCGTATCGCACGTGTCGCACGCGACACAAAGGTACCGCTCGTCGCGCGACAGGCGGTGCCTTTGTGTCGTGTCGCGTGTCGCGCCTGTTTGTAGGAGCCTTAACTCTGTCTGTATGTAACCTTTTCACGCATAAACCACAAAACGGATTTCAATAAAATCTGGCAAGGAGATAGATGGCATCCTGGGGAAGGACATAGGCTACATTTTGTCCCGATAGCACGTTCCCGTGGGATAATTTCCGACATCCATGCGGGCGAAGCCGCGGGCAGAAGCTAGTATTTTATTTTTCCATCTTTTTTTAGAAGGAAATATTTGAACTGTTATCGATACACTAGAAAATGACTCGACAATGAATCAGACATTTTATCTTTACTAGGTAACATAACTTATCGTTAATTTGCGAGAAGCTAGACATAATTCAAAAAGAGCAATTTTTGGATATGATGATTTAAAAGTTCAAAAGTAGTGGAAAGAGTGCGAGGAATCATAAACTCACATCTTTCTAGCTCCCTCATTTTTAGGCTTTAGCGTAACGTCGTTTGTGTAGCAAAAAGAATATAATTTGCTGCGTTCACCTGTATACTTAATTCAAAATTGCAGATTTTTTAGTTATGTCACCCTTGTTGCCAATGAGCGTTATCATCACGCCTGTACTCCCCGAAGGATTAAGCAGAGGTGTACCTATAGTACACCCACATTGCGCCAGTTATGTTTAATTCCCATGTAATAGGGAGCGAGCCTATTTGCATCAACCGGGCACAAATCTCCGGGCTTGCTACTGAAAAATTTCAGATCGAAAAACCTAATAATACTTTGCCCGACCTGGGAATCGAACCCAGGACCTCATGCTTTGCTAAAGTAGAAAGGAAGAAGAAGAAGCCCTGTTCTCGTAACTTGTGCGGTACCGCACCGAGTGGACCCAACATGCTGCTGCGTCCTGCTGTGCCTACGACGCAGCTGTACATTTCACGTCTGCATCACTCCACTACAGCTGAAGAAGTGGTGCAGTATTTGAAAGTGAAGACCAACTGGACTCTGAGGGTCGAAAGGTTGGAATCGCGCCATAACATCAACTTCAAATCTTTTGTGGTACGAGTTCCAACCCAACATCTGCAGACCTGCATGAAGGAGGACTTTTGGCCGAAGGGTGTCGTATATCGACGTTTCCGAGGACGGTTACGCGACACCTCGCAGCGAAACACGACGCCGACAACATTACGTGTATAGTTTTAGTTTTAAATGGTTTTAAATTATGTATTAGTTTATTGTTATTTGATGTTATTTTGTGTATTTTATCTATGGGCCTTAGTAGCCTGATAATAAAATGATTATTATTATTATTATTATTATTTAGCAGTAAAGCTTGCCACCACTAAATCAAAATATTATATTTCACATAAGCCCTACATGGTCACTTATGAAACGACAGAAGCTAGGTGCACGGTTCCAATTTGTCGTTTCCCATGGAGAAGACCCGCAAGAAACTCCACGGTTAGTCTTTTAAAAATAAGTAGCTTTTACAATGTTTTCAAATTACAGTGTTAATAGGTATGGGAGGACAGTGTAGGCTGTCAACAAGTAACAGGTACTCAACAAAATAGAACTAGACCAGCTAGGCAGTCTTTATCTTTACTAGGTACTTATTAAGTAATCTGAACTTCAATGCCTATTCGAGTGAAATCATCCACACCTATTATTGTTATTTTAAGTATTTTTATAATTATTTATGATATGCGTCACGCGCAAACTGAAACCAGGAATACAGCACACGATTGTATCATTGTAGACCCTAGCGTAGAAAGTTTTTGTCAGATATTTAAAAAAAAAACTGCTGTTTCATAGAAAAGTGCATTACCTACGCGGTCAAAATGTATGGCAGGTGGCAGAACATTTTTTTTTTTTTAAATAACCGAAGAAACCTTAGGCGCAGGGGGTTCAGAATCGTGTACTGAATCCTTGGTAACAGGTTGTGCGTCGATGTCCATGCCATCCTGTATAAGTTGTTAAGTGTATATATATTTATAAGTATACTTGATAAGACTATCAAGTATACTTATACATGCATAATGACGGAGAAGGTACGTCTCTCACGTTATTATCAGCAATATTTGAAGTACTGTGGGCGTACTATGGTGTTGGTTATTGCGCAATAGAAAAACCATTTGCAGTTCAAATCAAATTATAATTTACGATCTGTTAATCACACTAGCGAATCTAACACAGTAGGTACACGACACAACTATACGGAACGCGCGACAGTTTCTAAACATGTTCTGCTTAAGAGCGGCCAACCCGTCATACTTTTTATACAAACGCTCGCGCTCGTACGTGATTATGGCGTTGTATCACATCTTCCATTGAAATTTTTGAACTAATAGGTACGAGGGCGGCACTGAAAATTTCGGGAATCAAGGAAGTGACACAACATTACTATTTAAAAATGTATTTATTGCTTTTCGAAGTATTCTCCGCGAAATTTGACACATTTTTCCATACGATGGAACCAATCATTGAAGCAACCATTCCATTCGGAAGTTGGGGTCTCCAAAATAGCCGTTTTGTAGGCGTCCACAGCTTCTTCAGGTGATGAAAATCTCTGTCCACGCAATTTATTCTTTATTTTAGGGATAGTATAGAAATCATTAGGGCTTAGGTCGGGGCTGTACGGCGGATGGTCTAACAATTCTATGTTTTCTTGCTCTAAAAACTCTTTTGTTCTGTGCGCGGTGTGAGAATTCGCATTGTCGTGATGGAGGATGATGCGGCGGTTGCAGTTCTCTTTACGGAGTTCAGAAACGACCTGTGGCAAACAAATGCTAGCATACCATTCTGCATTAACCGTTCTTTGTCCCTCAAGAGGAATAGTCGTAACATGGCCGGTTTTGGAGACAAACGTGGCCACCATTTTTTTTGCAACACTCCGTGAACGAACAATTTTTGTTGGCTTTAACTCATTTTCGAACACCCAAACTCGTGACTGGTTTTTTGTTTCGGGTTCGTACGCGTATATCCAGGATTCGTCACCTGATACGATGTTGTATACAGCATTTGAGGATCCTGCGTGGAATCTTTCGAGAGTTCTGACGCACCAAGTAACGCGAGCCGCTTTTTGCTCTTCACAGAGCGAATGCGGTATCCATCGGGAAAACAACTTTTTTACAATTGTTCATGCAAGATTATTTGTATTTGACTCATGCCAATGTCTAAAGTTGCCTGAATTTCGCGGTATGTCACATGTCGATCTTCCTCAATCAGCTTACGCACAGCATCAACGTTTTCTTGGGTGACTGCAGTTTTTGGACGACCTTGACGGGGATCATCACTGAGCTTGACACGTTCACGTTGAAATTTAGCAAACCAGCGATAAATTGTGGTTTTGGGTGGGGCTTCATCCAAAAACTTGTTAAGTTTTTTCAAAAACACGTATTTCCTGGAACAAGTTTTGTGAAATCATTGCGCGTCAAGCAAAGATTTCACAATACTTGTTCCAGGAAATACGTGTTTTTGAAAAAACCTTACAAGTTTTTGGAAAAAATGTTTGCCATTTAGAATCTCCATTATATGTGCAAGGTTTCTATTACGATATTTTCTTAAATGTTATAATTTATGAGTACATTATGAACGGCCAAAGTTCAGGTAAAATTTGTGCAAAAAGCAGATTTTTGGAGGCTTATACTGAATTTGTTTCTCCAAATTTAGATTTTTTGCTTGCATAGAAACCTAGATAAAGTGCACAAGATACCTATTAGTTCAAAAATTTCAATGAAAGATGTGTGACAACGCCATAATCACGTACGAGCGTTTGTATGAAAAATATGACGGGTTGGCCGCTCTTAACCGCCAACAACAAACTCTGCTTTTACCGCTAAGCTTTTTAAGCGCTATATTATAGACTCTGTCGAGCGCCGCCTGGTGGCGCTGGCGTCCCAATTAGTCAAAGTCAAACGATTGATTTAACGTATTTCCGACATATATAAATGATATGATTTTATTTCCGTAGGTAGGTTAAGTAGGTTTGTACTGCACTTACACGTCAATCATATTTTTAAAATTAAATGAGGTCGGCGTTTCCTATCTGACTACTCTGAGAAGAAAGGCCGAAACAAACTCAGAAATCACAGTCTCTTTTAAAGTCTAGACAAAATCTTGGTCAGATCATGTGAAGACAATGTAGATTAGTATCTGAAATGGTCTTTTGAGGGAAGAACCACACAGATTAAGTGGACCTGTCCAGTCAGTGCACGCATTTGTCAGTAACCGTACAGCTCAACTCAGAACTTAGAATTCAGAACTATATATGTATGAGGCAAAGTGTTTGATAATAAAAAATAGCCCTTTAATATAATATTTTCTAAAGAAAAACCATAAAAACTTTATGACTTTATACATATAAGTAGCATTTTTATGCATGTTTCTATATTTTTGTTTTATTTTATTATAACCCTGCTCATAAGCCTGAGTTACATAATACTTTGAACTATTTCCCCATAAGTACATTCTCGGAGAGCAGTGGTGGCCCCGTGGCAACGCCCGTGACTTACGATTTGTAGGTCGTAGGTCGAACCCAAAGTCCAAGACAGGCGTTTTACTTTGTGTAACTTATTTAATCACCACTGCTCTCAAAACGGTGACGGGAACATCGTGAGGAAACCGGCATGTCTTAGAACCAAAAATCCGAAGACATCTGACATCTACCAACCCGCTCAGGGCCCGCGTGGTGGATTACGGCCCACTCCCTCTCACAGAGAGGAGGCCTGTGTCCCAGCAGTGGGAACGTTATAGGCTGATTATGCTAAATACATTCTTAACAAAATTCAAAATATTATGCAACTCAAGCTATTTACGTAGGTAAATAGCTTGAGTTGCATAATATTTCGAATTGTTCTTTATTAGTACATTTTTTAATTATCGCGATAAGTGACAATACTGTGAGCAACTAGTAATTAATAATTAATTGAACAAGTCATACATTTTTTTTTCGATTTATTATTCTTTATTGGTTTTACTCGAGTACCTACTTGTTACGAGATTGGCCTGTGCCAAGAATCCATGCTAATAATATAAATGCGAAATTAAGAAAGTCTGTGTGTTACCTTTCCATGGCAAAACCAAAAAAAAAAAAGGTAGCCTGAGACCTGGAGAAGAACATGGGCTACTTTTCATTCTGGATCGCAGACGAAGTCGGAAGTTTATATTAAAAGTAGGTAACATTTTTATCTTCAAATACTTATAGAAAAAGCGAACCTATCCTTTGCATAAAAAAAGTAATGGTATTTACTTTCCGTCCCTGCTCAAATATTTGTTTTGGTTTACTGACTCCGCGGCTACGCCATAACGCCATTTGGAGAGTCAATAACACGAGGGTACTTGAGTATGTGGGTCATCAATCAGTCATAGAGTTAATGTGAAGAGTATCAGCACAGTTTATCTATCTCTTACAATTCCATCGAAATAATTAGGAAATAATAGGATAGGATTTGCCAGTATATTGTGTGGTGTATGTAGGCACAGGCTACAGCAAGGTAATTATTATGATATTCAGGCTGTAATGAAGAAAATTCAAGAATTCTGGCTGATATTTCAATGACCTGTGAATATAAACTAATCAACTGTATAAGACCTACCTACTGTAGTATTTGAATATCGCCATTAGTAACATTTGCGCAAGAGTCTATAATATCGAGGCACAGAGGCATAATGTGGGAGGGTAGCAACTTAGCAAGTGTAGTAACCTCTTCCTAATTAGTCTTAATTGTCATAATTGAACGCAGAACGTCTGTTTTAAATGGTTTTGAAATATTGGAATACATTGTGTTAATAGAGCCAGTGCCGTTCATCTTCATAGGATTTTTTGTTTAAGTCTTTAAGATGAACTGAAAAAGGAGGAAAGGCACAAATGTTCGGATTTTAAACCCGATACGCAGATATAAACCACTAGATATATAGCGGCAGACATCAGAAATTCGGAATTTCAAAAGATCTCTCAAAACGTTAGTGTCATCGTTCTTGATACGGTAGCAGTAGACCGAAGAATAGAATAGAATAGAATAGAATACTCTTTATTATGTACACCATAAAAAATAACAGATATAAATGTAGACATTTTACACAGGGTGACACAATGGGCGGTCTTATCGCTAAAAGCGATCTTTTACAGACAACCTTTGGATGGATTCAAGGGAGAAGGAGAGACAATAATGCAGGTAGTCAGTGGTGTACCATTTACATATACAACAAATACATACATACATAAAACATATACTTATCTACATATAATATATACAATAATAAACATGAAACAAGAGCAAGGAAACTAAATGTAATGATGATGTTTAAGGAGAGAGGAAGTGATTTTTAACCATAATTTTAAAAGTGGACAAAGATTGAGCACGCCTTATCGACTCGGGCAAGGCATTCCATAACCGTACTGCTTGAACTGTAAAAGACTTGTCATAAAAGCTGGTGGAATGCATCGGCATCTCTAGTCTTAAGTTTTCCGATGACCTAAGATATCTATTATGTGTGTCATGAAGGAACTTGAAACGTTCTTTAAGATAAGAGGGGGTTTTAGGGTTGAATAGAATACTGTAGAGCTGAAACAAGATATGTGAATTCCGGCGAAGACGTATGGGAAGCCAATTGAGCTTTGTACGAAATTCAGAAATGTGATCATATTTGCGCAGGCCAAATATAAATCTTATGCAAAAGTTTTGAAGTCGCTCAAGTTTATCTAGTTGTGCCTCAGTGAGATCGAGATAACTGACATCAGCGTAGTCAAGGATGGGAAGTAAAAGGGATTGTGCAAGCGCAGTTTTAGTGGCAGTCGGAAGAAAGTTCCGCAATCGTCTCAGGGACTTACCAGATGCAAAAATTTTGCGACTTACGTCCTGCAACTGAGGACCCCAAGAAAGATGTTTGTCGATCCAAACCCCAAGGTTTTTAACCTTTTCGCTGACTGGAATAGCAGCTCCGTTAAATTGTACCTGGGGAAGCTGTGACCAGTTTACCTTGGGTGTCATCCTAGAGCTGCCAACAACAATGACCTGAGTCTTCGATGGATTAACCTGCAACCCATGTGCCTCACTCCACTCGCAAATTGAACCCAAATCTTTATTTACTATATTAATTGCATCAGCCAAATCCGAAAGGGCAGCTTGTCTATATATTTGTAAATCATCTGCATAAAGGTGGTAGGAAGAAAGAAGTTTTTTGGAAATAGAGTTTATAAATATTGCTGTTGCTGTTATTGTTTATTTTATTGTTTATAAGGTCAGTGGTAAAGGAACCAGTGTAAGCTGGCCTCGTATTCTATAAAGTGGCAGGAACATCGACGTGGAATCTGTTACCATGGATTCAGTAAATGATTCTGAACACTCCTGCGTTGAAATCTCTCGTCAATTATTTAAAAACAATAATTGCTGTTCCATACATTTTGATCGCGAAGGTATTGCAATTTTCTATGAAACAGCAGATTTTTTTTGATAACCGACGAATAATTTCTACGCTAGGGGGTCTAGAATCATTTGCTGAATTCATGGTTTCAGCTTGCGCGTCGATGTGCCACCCTGTATAAAACCTTTGTACTACGCTAGGCCAGCTCAAATGCTTGTCAAGGTGTTATCACCGACGTGCAGTCGACTGTACCAATTAATTATAAAGAAATAACAAATGAAAGTTGGGTCTTAAATTGCGAGCTATGCGGGCCTTAAAAAGTCAAATAAGTTAACTCCAGGTAACCTTGAGCATAAACAACGTCATGAGCACAAACAACGTCATTAATGTTTTAAAAATAGTCTCGAAGCAGTTAACTTTCAATCGCTAGCGTAGCAAAACATCATCTACAGAAAAGCTAATACAAATAAGCAGTGAATGACGCAGATGATATAATAAACTGACATTTTATTTATCTTTTATGTATAGATTCTTTAAATTTTTGTGAATGTGAGAACGTTGTAGGCCTTAAGGCTCGTACTCACTGGCGCGACGCGACGTCTGACACAAAGGCACCGCGTGTCGCGCGACGATCGGCGCCTTTGTGTAGCGCCGTCGCATCGCGCCTGGCTGTGGGAGCCTTTACTTGTAGACTGTAGATTTGAAGACCATTTTCTATTTTGATAAGTACCTGGTACTTGTTGACAGCCTACACTGCCCTCCCATACCTATTAACATTGTAATTTGATAACATTGTAAAAGCCAATTATTAAAAAAAAAGTAACCGTGTAGTTTCTTGCCGGATTTTCTGTAGAGGAAACGAGCAATTGGAACCATGCACCTAGCTTCTGACGTTTCATAAGTGCCCATGTAAGTTTATGTGAAATAAAATATTTTGATTTTGACATAAATGCATATTCTACTGAATTTTAATGAGACAGGCAAATTCTAGATTAAGCTGAAGTACGTATTAGTTTGCTCCACATAGGATATGTCTCATAAATGGCCGTACTTTTTTGAGTTAGAAGCTTGATTTTTTTAGAGCTCCAAGGTACCTATAGACCTACGTATTAATTTCAACTTAATACCTGCACAGGTTCCTAAGAAAAAGGGTCTTGACAGACCTACGGACGGACAACGATGTAATCCTATAAGGATTCAGTTTTTTTCCTTTTGAGGTATGGGCCCTAAAAAGAGAGAGAGAAAGTCGCATGGAGGAGGAATAATGTTTTGTCCTTACATGACGATTTCTACCAGTCAACTCTTATCGCAAGCGGCGCGGCGTTAAGCGGGAAGCTCTAGATTGCTCGCGAAATTCAGTTTTCTTACGTTTTTTGCCATTTGCAGGTCAGTGTCAGGTTGTATGTTGAACATTTTTTTTTTTTAATTATTATCCACAATCATGTACATAATTTTTCTTCTTATATGATCCGCGACCGTAACAAGTATATATTTACAGAATTAAAATCATCAATACAACCCACTAAGTTCATAATATAATCCTATTGAAGGACAATTTAATAAAATATCAATTGAAAATTTGTACTTCGCGGGCAACCTGGCGCTTTCCCCTATGGAAATTAGTTCCAAAAAAGACGTGTTATGTAAGTTAGCCTTGGTCGAATTTTTGTCTTTTTTGTTCAGTTCTAACGATCCATACCAAGGGCTGATTTACCTCCCACAAGCATAAAATTTGACTTACTGACTCATCTACAGAAGTCCATTAAAGTTAATGGAAAATTAACTTACGGTAACTATTGGTGACCTATATAACTGGACGGAGAAAAGACAACATACGGGTCACCCATAAGGGAAAAGCGCCAGGTAGCCCGCGAAATTAAATTTTTTCTTACGTTTTTCGCAATTTGCAGGTCAGTGTCAGGTTGTACATGAAATTCGCATTCAATAGGATGACACTGACAATCTGTGACATGACGCAGGCGTTTGATTATGTCCATCATCCTACACTTCTGAAGAAACTCAAACTTTATGGTATAAGGGGTAATGTTCTAGACCTGTTTCAGTCTTATTTACATAATAGACGTCAAATAACTGAAATTAATAGAATTAATTTAGCTAATAAACAAGACGAGATATTTAGATCAGACGAGCGAATTGTTAGTTACGGGATACCGCAGGGGAGTGTGTTGGGTCCTTTGCTATTTACATTATATATTAATGACTTACCGGAATGCATTGACCAACCATTGACCCTATTTGCAGATGACAATACCTTCGAAAAGTGTAGATACTTACGAAAGTGACATAAACATTTCTTTAAAATCAATAATAAAATGGTTAGACGCAAATAACTTAAGAATAAATTTAAGCAAAACAAAGATAATGTATTTTAACCAACGCATGCCAGATAACAGCAATCTGCATGTGCAATATAATAATGACACAGTTAACGATGTAGTAAGTACAAAATTTCTAGTGCTAGAAATAGACAAAAAAACTTAATTGGAAACAACACATAGAGTCACTTTGCAAAAAACTAAGCACATCCGCTTACGCTTTACATACTTTGCCGTCTGTTGTAAATCTAGACGCACTCCTGACTGCATATCATGGTTTAGTTGAATGCCACCTACGATACGACGTTATCTTTTGGGGCAACTCCACTGAAACAGAATCTGCATTCAAAGCACAGAAAAGATGCATAAGGTCCATTTTAAAACTGCAAACAACTGATACCTGTGTGCCATATTTTAAACAGAATAAAATATGAACTTTACCATGCATATATATTTTAGAAATGGCAGTGTTTGTAAAGTCAAACCCTGATCGTTTTGATTGCATTGCATACCTGACTTATTTCCACGAAATAGGCGTGATAATAGTAGGCTATGTCTCCCTAGTGCGAGAACGACTTTAATGCGCAAAAGTGTCTGCTACATGGCGCCAGTCATTTATAATAAATTACCGAAGAGTTGGAAAGAGTTAAACTTGATGTTATTTAAAAGAAAACTTCGAAATTTTTTAGTAAACAAAGCGTATTATAGTGTGACGGATTTTTTAATGGATAAAGGAATTTCTTGATTACTTCTATAATGATTAGACATAGAAAACATAACATTAAATTTTTAATTTATTTAATGTTAATTTAATTACAATATGAAATAAGTTGACTGTTGTGTATAATGTAAATTACTATTGAAGCACTTCATCACTAAATTGTAATTATAGTTAATCAATCTTTATTATACCTATACGTTATACCTTATATTTTTGAATATAATTTTTATTATTTTATTATTATTGACATTTAATAAAGATTGATTAACCATAATTACAATTATAAACATATATACTAAGTTTATCATATATAAACATATATTGATATACTTAGTACCTCTCGTGTACTTTTGCATGCCTTCTGGTGAAATATGGCTGTTGCTAATTTTATGTTTTATGTCACCTTGTTTTGTACCCATATTTGCAAAATAAATATCTTATCTTATCTAAGTACATACTTGTTACGGTCGCGAATCATATTTTGTTCAACTTACAACCTGACACTGACCTGCAAATTGCAAAAAACGTAAGAAAATTTGAATCTCGCGGTCATCCTGGCACTTCCCTCTCAGTAGTTGTCAGTTAATCGGTCATTAACGTTAATGAAATGACATCCAGTTTCGACAAGATCCATTATCAGACTTACCGGACAGATCTTAAACTAGTAACCTATTTTTCAAAAGCATTTACGAAAACCAACTTAAAAATTATTCTTCAGGTTCCTAGAATCCTGCGAAATAGTACTTGTATATTCACAAAATGTCAAAAAGCCATGTTAAAGTAAAAAGTCACACAAAATTTTACCTAGATTACCAACCCAGCATTTAGCCGCCTCGAAGTCGGGCGTGTGAATGACGAACTGCTTGTTTTGTGGGTCGTACGTCGCCGTCGTGCGCATGAGTCGCGCGTCTGAACCGTGCGCAATCTCTGTGAGCGCGAAGCTTGCGAGCGTCTGTTGAAGATAGATGTGTGTGAGTTTATGGGAATTTAACAGTTGGTGGTTTGAGGATGTGGTGGTAAGAAATTTGTTGGGTCGTTAATAACAACTTAAGAGATAAAAGTTTCCTAGTTCTCGGGTAGGATATACATGCTATATTTTGTTTTAGGAATCGTAGGATGACATTGTTTAACGAGTAATTCATATTATTTTGGCAACCTGAAATCTTAACCAGATACACAACATTGTGTGCATTTAAGTTTTTTCGGTATTGTTCTAAAAACTTTCGAACATTGACCGTGGTCTCGTTATTTATTTGAAATCACGGTCAGGGTCAGTGTCCGAATGTGCGTTGCTATAGTTTCAGTATTGTACTGAAATATAAACCATAGCCTTTATTATTCAGGCATTATAATTTAAGTAGGAAGGCGGAATAGTGATGCCCTCGCGCTTTGTTAAATTGAGAAATTACTTAAGCACTGTGTTCATTAGCAAGTGTCACAACCAACTTGCTCTGAGTGTTTCCACAACACATTTTATTTGAGAGGTTTTGAAAAGCATTCTTGCTAAAGTGTCCATTAAAAAAAAAGATACTAATTGGCTTTACTGCCAGGGGCCTATTTAATATAAGGCAACGGGACATACAAACTTGACCAAAAGTACTAGGCACCCCTAAATGAAAAACAGAGCTTTCTGTTAATCCAACCCCACGCGGTGTATTCAAACATTAAATAAAACAATTGATAAGGTATTTTGAGGTGCCGTAAAACACCTGGTCCACAATTAGTGGGAAATTACATTTAATGAAAAACATTTAAAGAAAAACTCGTCTTGTTTCGCTGTTCATGGTGTAAAGAAGCAAGAAGAAGAAGTTTATTTGTGAAGTAGAGATTGTCTATTTTACGAAATGCTTAAACAAAGTTAACTTTATAAAGAAAAACGGATAAAAAGGTAGATATCAGATAAAATTAAAAATTAACACAGCGCTAGGAACAATACAGTGACGCATGCAAAACTGAACCTTGCTTTGTACATACACGCTCACACACATACAACCCAATTTAAAACCAAACTACACCTCACTAAGTGCAATTACGTTATCGAAACCGGCCTCACGTCATTGTTGACAGCGCTATGTCTTGATTTTTTAATTGGTCTGAATAAGAGATTGCCATGTTAGTAAAATGTTCTCGGTGTGCGGTGCAATCTGCTCTTAAAAGGTTCGCGGAGACTGGTTCTCACCAACACCGCGTGAAAACGGGCAGGAAACGCGTGACTACTGAGCGCCAGGACAGAAACTTATTCGTGGATCTCTCAAGGACCGCAAAAGGAGGAAATTGGAAAACCCATTAGTTCTCTAACGGCAAGGAGAACAGGCAGGAAGAGTGACAGAAGCTGGCTTAAAAGGCTGTAAAGCCAAGAAGAAACCTCTGCTTTACGAGAACAAAAGGAAACGCTTAGAATGGGCTCTTCAACCCCAACGTTATACCGAAGAAGATTGGTCCAATGTTGTATGGTCCGACGAATCCAACTTTGAAGTAAGTTTTTACATAATCGATACAAAACAACAGAAACAATTACTAATTACTTAACTTGTATAAGAAATACTTTCAATCTAACATTGAATGCTTTTAGGTATTCGGAACGCAAGGGTGTGACGTTTGTGAGGCGGTATGTCGGCGAGGAATACGATCCAGATTGTGTGGTACCTACCGTCAAACACAGAAGCGGCAACATTATAATCTGGGGCTGCATGGCTGCCGATGGGGTCGGCGAAATGTTCGTTTGCGAAGGTGGCATGAATAGTGAAAAGTGCATCAATGTGCTAGAAACTGTATTTATGCCTTCGTTGATGCGTATTTTTGTGGCACCCACTTAGACGGCATAAAATTCCGGCAAGGTAATGCTCCATGTCATAAATCGGTAACCACGATGGGTTAGTTTAGAGATAACAATGTCTTGCTGGACTGGCCGGCGCAGTCTCCAGATCTGAACCACATCGAATATCTTTGGGGTATACTAAAGCGCAAGATACGAGCGCTGAGCATTACATCAAAAGCAGCGTTAAAAATGCCTTAAAAAATGAGTGGGATATCATAAGTACTGATGAGTGCACACAGTTTGTACGCAGTATGCCCCAAAGGATTGCTGCGGTCATTAAAGCGAAGGGTGGAGCCACATATTTTCTTTTTTTTAATCACTATTTGATCATGACAGCAAACATAGTTTTATTTTCACCCCCAAATGTGTGTAATGCAATTATTTGTAGGGTGCCTAATACTTTTGTCAAAGTCTGTATTTATCAAAAAAATACAAAATTGGCACATTTTCACCACAGGTGCCGTTTAATAAAGCATTAAAACTATGAAAATTCTTGTAAAATTGCCGAATTGCTTGTCGCTTCTCGGTTTTAAAACATATGAAGCTGTCGGTCATTACCAAATTCCAACCCACTGTGTATATTCTAACCATGGCCGCTAACGGTATCAGGCCTTTTTGTTCTACATTGACCTCGGAAGTTGGGAAGTGACATAACATTGACATTTTTTGCGCGTGAGATAAGAACTCGTACACAGGGTATTATCTATCTATACGAATATATACTAATAATAAAGCTGAAGAGTTTGTTTGTTTTTTGTTTGTTTGAACGCGGTAATCTCTGGAGCTGCCAGTCGAATTTGAAAAATTCTTTTTTACAGACATTTGACAGCCCAATTCTTGAGGAAGGTATAACCTACCTACCTACCTACCTACCTTGGCTATTTAACATCACGCTACGACCCTTACGAGCAGAGCATAAAGAAATACAAGTCAGAAAGAACGCTAAGCAAAAACGAAGAAATAGCGCGGGCGGGCGATGGGATACGACGCGGTGGCTCAGGGGCCGAAATTTCACGCAGACGACGTCGCGGACAGAAGCTAGTGTTACAATAAGTGGGCGGACTTTTTTATTTATGGTGCCTATCTTTTTAGCAATTTATGTCAACGTTAGTTTTCATTTAACTCAAGAGCTTCCCAACCTGGGGTCCATGAATCCCCGGGATCCTGATTAAAGATAAAGGCGTCGTTGAATAAAATTTAAAATGACTAAATATCCTCTGACTAAAAATCTAAAGAAGCCTACCTACCTATAAATTAAGGGGGCGCACACGGGTCCACTAGCGCCACTCATTTAAAAATATTATTATCTCGTGACTGAGAAGGAATTTTGAATAACGGCGCAATAAGCACCCTCGGTAAGTGGCTAGATTTTTTTAATAACTTTTATAAACTTTCATATTGAGACATGAAGCAACAAAATTCGATCTAAAGAAAAGCGGCCATATTTCTCTAGATCGTATTTTGTTGCTTCGTGTCTCAATATGAAAGTTTATGAAAGGTATTAGAAAATGCTAGACACACTTACCGAGGGTGCTTACTGAGCCGTTATTCAAAATTCCTTCTCAGTCACGAGATAATATTATTTTAAAGGAGTGGCGCTAGTGGACCGGTGTGCGGCCTCTTAAAAAAGGTTCTGTGACGAATTTCTTTGGTCTCTCACGGGTTCATCACTGAGTGCTTTAAAAGAAAACTTACAGGGGTTATGACTCTTACCTCTCTTTCCACAAACGTAGCTTCATAGAACTTATGATGCCTCTCAGTGCCGAGCGATAGTAAGGCGTTTGAAAACAAATATATGCCGATCGCCATCTTCACTGACACGCTGGGGTTCAAAGACTGCACAGCCTCGTTTATCGTCATTATTGTACGTGTCTGTGGAAAAATAAAATGTTAATGATATATTCAAAAATATACCTATTTATAGTAAAAAAAAAATTATTCAAGGTGTCGAAATTTTGACAAAAAAGAAATCCTTAAACAGTAAAAAACAAGATGGTAATTATGTCAAATTGACCTTCAGAAGAGATATCAGTAATTGTATTCAATGGTTGTCAACTACCTAAAAAGACTAGCATATGGCGTCAAAGAAGAGAAATTACGCTAAAATAGGTAAAACAACAAGAATCGTCAATATCGGACTACTCTATACAAAATATCCAGGGTCAAATTAAATTAGTTAGCGAAACTTCGCAGACGTTATGAGTATATTGATATACAGGGTGGCAGGGACATCGACGCGCAACCTGTTACCATGGATTCAGTATATGATTCTGGAACCCCCTGCGTTCAAATTATTAAACGGTCATTTAAAAAAAAAAAATACGTAGGTATTTGCACTTTTCTATGAAACAGCAGATATTTTTTGATAACCTTCGATAATTGTCTTTGCTAGGGGTCTATAATCATGTGCTGAATTCATGGTTATAGTTTGCGCGTCGATGGACCTATACAGGGTCAAATTAGATTAGTCGATATGCTTTTCGTGAACCTCCTCTTTTTTTCGTCGGATTACAAAAGATTTTACATTAATTATCTTGATAGTCCTAATTTGAAAACCGAAGCTAATAAGTAGTAAAATTTTCGAATTTTCGAAATTAAAGACCTTAAATCAAGTTTAATCGTAACACCAGGCTTCCCAGAAAAGTTTAAATAAATTGTAGAATAGTTGTTATGTGTGCTTTGGCTCTAGACTACTGAGTCGATATGAAAATATAAATAAAAAAAATGGTCTTTAGCATAATCAGCCTATAACGTTCCAACTGCTGGGACACAGGCCTCCTCTCGGTGAGAGGGATTGAGCCGTAATCCACCACGCGGGTCCACTTCGGGTTGGTAGATGTCACATATCCTCGAATTTTTGGTTCTAGGACATGCCGGTTTCCTCACAATGTTTTCCTTCACCGTTTTGAGACCAGTGGTGATGAAATAATTTAGACAAAGCGCCTGTCTGGGTTCGAACCTAAGACTTACACCTCGTAAGTCGCGGCCGTTACCACTGGGCCACAACTGCTCTATCGATATGATAATATAAAAAATTGGTCCTTACCCTTCGACTATAACTAGAGTTGACCATTTCTTTAGTGTGGAATTTGTACTCATTTATTTTCTTCAGTTGCAGCTGTGTGATCCGTTTCTGTTCCTCCACAGTTGGCGCGACGGAGTTGTGTGCGAAGAGCGGGTCCTTCTCCAGGGTGTGCCATATTTTGTACTGGAACAATGGAAAGAAGTTCGTTAGAATGATGAAACGATGGATTGTGAAAGAACGGCAGGAAGTGCTGGATCGGTGAAAAGAACTCTGTATCAATGTACTATCCCCAGCAAAGTGTATTTGTATTAAAAACACTAACTTCTGACCAGCGGTGTAATTACATAACACACTAACAATAGGAATGGGTTTCATTTTGACTGTTCAACAACATTCATTGCGTTATTTACGTTGTTGAGCAGACAAATGTTTCGAACATATGAAGCAATGGATTAGCAATAGGCTTCAAAATGATTCAGATTGTGATAGATAGTGTGTTACGTAATTAGGGTACTGGACTTAGTCCGCAAGAAGGCCAAATATATCATAAAATATATGCTATAGCACACGGCAATAGTGAAGCTGAAATCAGTGAAAGTATTTTTGAAATTGTATCTGTAATTAAAGTTTACTTCTTACTAACAAACAATTTTACCTGTTTTAACCGACTTCAAAAAAGGAGGAGGTTCTCAATTCGACTGCATGTTTTTTTTATGTGTGTTAGCTGAGAACATTTTTATATGTGAACCGATTTGGATGTTTTTTTTTTATTTGAACGCTGGTGTTTCACATGTGGTCCCATATAAATTTGATCAAGTTCTGACTAGCAGTTTTTTAGTTATCCTTAATACTGCGTATTTTTTCCACTTGGTTTATATTGATGATGTTTTAATAATTTCCAGTCACTGTTATTCACGTATCTAGCAGTGGTATACGAATTTGTGTGGGGTCGGTACCACAACTAAAAAGTGGAAAATAAAAGCTTTTTTACAAAAAAACAACCGACTTCCAAGAAAAACACAAAAAAAAAAAACGTGAAAAATAACTTTAATTTCGGAAGTCGGTGTCTTTGGTTTTGTATTTTCGTTTTTGGCCGTTTTTTTTGTAAAAAAGCTTTTTCTTCTTACACTGACAGACATAGTACAGCCTAAAGACTCCTCCAAACAGGCGCGACACGCGACGCTAATCGCACGCAACACAAAAGCACTGCGTGTTGCGCGACGAGCGGTGCATTTGTGTCGCATACGATTCGGGTCGCGTGTCGCGCCTGTTTGAAGACGCCTTCAACCGCCTGGGGTCTAGAAACATGAAAGTTTGCACAAGAGTTCCTTATACAGTATGTATCAGAAAGGTGTGGTCATATTTAAGGGTGGAAAGTTTTTGAAAAGGGTTAATTAAATAGGGGATAAAAGTTTGTATGGAAGTTCGTCATTTTTGGCGAAGGAAATTACCATCGGGTACACGGCTTGTAATATTATAATTTACAAGTTAAGATAAGATGCAGGCATTGTTGAATTTGTTACAGAAGTGGACAGACGAAAAGTTGTTGACAGTGATAACGAATTACAGTTGATGGTGATAAAGAAATCAACTATTCAGTATATGGGCACTTCAGAATGCAAGAGTTACATTTGTTTTATCGTAGATTTTACATAAGAAATAGTACCAAAACAATACAGGGTGTCAGATACATCGACGCGCAAACTGAAACCATGATTCACATGATTCTAGAGCGCAAGCGCAATTTTTTGTGCAGACTATCAAAAAAAAACCTGCTGTTTCATAGAAAAGTGCATTACCTACACGGTCAAAATGTATGGCAGAGCTAATAATTTTTGTTTCAATAACCGAAGAAAATTTTCAACACTGGGGGTTTAGAATCATGTACTGAATCCATGGTAACAGGTTGCGAGTCGATGGCCTGCCACCCAGTACACGTACCTTATCACGTATCTTGTTAGCTCGCTTATTTCAATGTTGTTAATTTAATCACTCTTTACTAATGGCTTTTGTAGACATGATTTTAATTCAGCATCCTAATTACGTAACACACTATCTATCACAATCTGTATCATTTTGAAGCCTATTGCTAATCCATTGCTTCATATGTTCGAAACATTTGTCTGCTGAACAACGTAAATAACGCAATGAATGTTGTTAAAGTTTTAAAATGAAACCCATTCCTACTGTTAGTGTGTTACGCAATTACCCCGCTGATTTATTACAGTTGTAATGGCAATCATGTCATTTACATGGACTTTTATTTTTATTATTTTATTTATCTTTTATATAGATTCTTCTATATTTTGTGAATGTGAGAACGTTGTAGGCCTAACTTGTGGACTGTACATTTGTAGACCTTTTTCTATTTTGTTGAGTACCTGTTACTTGTTAACAGGCTTACACTGTCCTCCCATACCTAATAATACTGTAATTTGAAAACATTGTAAAAGCCACTTATTTTTAAAAGAGTAACCGTGGAGTTTCTTGCCGGCTCTTCTCCATAGGAAACGAACAATTGGAACCGTGTAACATGCTTGTAACGTTTCATAAGTGCCCATGTAGCTTTACGAGTATGTGAAATAAAATATTTTGTTTGATTTATTGATTTGATTGACAAGAAAACTGAGTTAGTTAACTTTGGTTTCGGGAATGCCTCGTTGGTGTAGTTGTCGCAAGCGCTACAGCTCAGCATGAGGTCCTGGGTTCGATTCCCGGGTCGGGCAAAGTTGCCATTTGCCATCTGGAATTTCTCGGTAGCAGCCCGGAGTATGAATTTGTGCCCGGTGATGGCAATAGGCTCGCCTCTATTACATTGGAATTAAACATAACTGGCGAAATGTGGGTGTACTATAGATGCACCTCTGCCTAACCCTTCGTGTAATACAGGCGTGATGTTATGTTATGTAGTTACGGGACAGAAAATATAAAATCAAAGTTCAAATCAAACCATGATCAAAATGCATAACTTGACTGTAAAATAACATAACTTGATAGTGAAATCAATACAGTTGCATGCAGTATCGACATAAACGAACGTTATCTAAGGAAAAATTGTGTATGTACTGGCCCTGAAGTGGTTCCCCTATATACTCGATATGGATAAATATAATAAAATCGTAGCGAAGTCAAAACTGTACATTGTTTTTTGTTTTGTATTTTTGGCGTGGTTTGGAAATGATTTTAATGCCGAAAATAAAAACTTTTGAATTTTTGTCTGTTTGTCTGAATGCATGTTCCAGCATCACTCAAAAACTACCAGATAGATTTTGTTAAAATTTTGCATAGATATTCCCTATAATTCTGGTCAGTCTGTAGCCTATAAATTATCACGCTATTTGCTATGGGGGACGAGCAATATTGCAATTTGTTCGTATGATTCTATAGTTTACCGCAAATTGTAAAAAAACGAGCCAAAATATTTCATATAGTTACAGATTTAACCTTTTAAATGATTATTAGCACGCTATACCTTTATAGAGCTAAGCAGTCAATCATAACATAATATAAGAACGGCTATTTGAATAAACTTTCAACAAAGCAAATAGCTTAGCGGTTCGACGACTGCTTTGCAAACGTACCTGTTCGATTCCCAACAATTGATATTTTTTGTGCTTCCTTTTTTACATTTTTTTATACTCTGTTATACTATTATATTATGATAGTTCGTAAAACGTACACAGAAAAACATAAAGTTTCCGGCCTATTCTGTCATCTTTGGTTATAATAAAAATAAATATCTATAGTTAGGTGACTATTAATGAGAAATCTCGTGTGTTTACAATCTACTGTTATATTATTTTAGTGATAGCTGTTCGTCAGGAATAATCTATAAGAAAGCATCAGTCAGTATATCAGTGTTGTCATATTTTGTTTGTGCGAGACCAAAACTACAGAAGTAGTACACAGGAAAGTTTAATAAGAATGCGGCTGTTATTTTAGTAAATTGTGGTGTCTTACGACTTCCACGGGAACGAAGTCGCGAGCAAAAGCTAGTCTTTAATATTTTTATTGTTCAATTTAAACAAATGGACACGGATGGGGACATAGTAACATATATGTCACCGTATAATTAATTATGAAAATCGTTAGTTTATAATCTATCTCGCGAGATTATAAACTATCGAAAAGTTGTGAACTGCAACAAACTATTTACAACTTAACGCATTATTTTTCGATAGTTTATAATCTGTCCATGGCAAACCGATGAATTGTGAACTGGTATCAAACTTGCATGCGAGGGATCGCACCTTGCGCTAATACTAAATAGCCAAGTAACTGCGGCCAACTTGGGTGTAGCGCTCGCCGGCCGCTGCTGCGGCACCGCTCGCTTCGCTAGCTCGGCTCGCGCGCGGTTGGTCACAGTTCTAAGTTCTAACCTAATCCATTTGGTCGGGCTGCCCTGGCTTAGCTACTGCGACCAATTCGGCTACCGCCAAGACTGACAAATCAGGGACGGTTCACAATTTTACGAGTGATTAAATCGGACAGATAATGAACTCTGTAGGTAAGTGCAGGTTCGTTCACAACTTGACAGTTTGACATGGATAGATTATAAACTATCGAAAATTATTACGTTATATTGTAAGCAGTATGGTACAGTTCACATTTTGTCGACAGTTTACAATCTCGCGAGATAGATTATATACTAACAGTGTTCACAACCATATATGGTGACATATATATTATCATTTATTATTAGTGGCTCTGTGAGCTGTAGACTGTAGAGATCGCGAGTTTGTCTTTGCATAGCTTAAAATTCAATAAATGCGCACTTTAAAACAGAATCCTTAAAACTACAAGCGCGAAATGGCTGAAACATGTTTTTTTTTTTACGTTTTTAATCCCCATATCTCCGAAATTTGGAAAAATTTAGAAACTCTGAATCGATAAAAAACGTCCATATAATTATCGAACCTGCTCACAAAATTTGACGAGAATCGGTTGAGAATTGCGACCTGTAGATGAGAACAGCTATACGCCGGACATCTGGACATACGAAAGCCTTTTTGCCCAAGCTGAAATGGAGACGCTTCGCTCGTGCTTCGCGCTGGCCCGGTCAATAAAGAGGTAAAATTTGTTTTTTTGTATGTAGGGGGTAATCTCTGGAACTACCGGTCGTATTTGAAAAATTCATTTTGCATTTGATAGCTCAATTCTTGAGGAAGGTATATTCACCATCACGCTATGACCCTTAGGAGAAGAGCAATAAGAAAACAGTCAGAAAGATCGCTAAGCGGAAACGAAGAAATAACGCGGGTAAGCGATGGGATGCCACGCGGTGGCTTGGAGGCCGAAAAAAAAAGCAATTTAATCCTTTTATTTTAATCACAAAATTACTGCATTTTGTTAAAACGCGTTTCCATACGTCTTTCTAAATAGACATCGTGCCTGGTTTATCAATGCTAGTTACCTAAAAGATTTTAAATAGGAGCACTAGCAGTTATGGAATTACCATTATCACTTTTCAGGAATGAAAAGTACTGAGACAGTCGAGAGTGCTTATCCGAGATAACCCTCAGCCGTGACGAGATATACTCAGCTATAAATGTCAGCACATTTTAAACTTATCGGGCATTCTATCTTCGACATCCACGCGGGCGAAGCCGGGGGCAGAAGCTAGTCCTAACTAATATTATAAATAAACGTGAAAGTAAGTTTATTTGTTTGTTACGCTTGCACGGTAAAACGACTGAACGGATTTGGATGAAATTTGGCACATGGGTAGACCATGACCTGGAGAAGGCGAGGCTACTTTTCATCCTGTATCGCAGATAAATTCGCGGGCAACAGCTAGTTAGAAATATTTAAAAGTGATTAAGTAACTGTGAAAGCATTTATAAGAATTGATCTCGGTTATAACTCATTTTTAATGTAGGTGCCTAAGTACTAACATAAATTAGTATTTTTATGCATTACAAAACAACATAAACAGACGGACTCCTAATATCTGCCTAGCCTTTCCCAATTTATATGTGAGGGTCGGCTTCCAGTCTAACCGGATGCAGCTGACTACTTACCAGTATTTTACATGGAGCAACTGCCTATTGGACCTCCACAACCCAGTAACTGGGTAACACGTTACCCCTTGGTAAGACTGGTTGTCAGACTTTCGGGCCCGATCTACCCGTTGCGACTGTCAAAGATTTACAAAAGACGGAGAAGTCTCAGTAGGTAATGGATGGTCACCCTCACGACCCGACCGCGGCAAGCGTAGGTTAACCTCCGATCCCTAATCGGCTGTTATTATTTACCCATGAGTCCCCAATCTTTTATGTATCTGACGGCGTCACCATTGTAAACAGCACGTGCAGCGGGCCGAGTTACGCAGTGGTATGCGTCACTTACGCCTCCCCACTCTCCCCACTACTCAAGCCGCTCTACATAAGCGAGCGCGCACCGAGGTGGGGATCATTCTTGTCGCAGGCTCGGCCCGGTGCACATGTTGTAGCGCTTAGAATTATTCTAGTATTTATTTAATCAATAATTAACAAGCTGTTGGAATAAAAGTTGATTACTGCGATATTTCTGAATTTCATTTAAGATGTCAGACCTTTTGCGACATCAGAAGTGGGATTGGATCCACCGTCCACTAATGATAGTAAAAAGGGTATAGACCGATTTTGGCGCTTACACATACTGAAGGGCCGTGCCGCTGTGTATCTTACCTAGATATAACCTGACAAGATCTCATGGGCAACAATCAAGGACATGCTGTTTTCCAAGTTCTCCCAACCCGTGATGAAGAAACTGCAGCTGAAGTGGATATTCGTCTGTGGCAACTCATTGAGAAGATACCAAGTAAATTGGCCAGAAAAGCAGTTCGCAGTGAGCTGGGACATACGGCCAACGCCTGCCCCACGCGCTGGAAGAAGGAAGACTCCATACCGAGCACCAGCACCAAGGACGTGAACTTCTGCTCCAGAGCAGCTCGTGGAGTATGATAGATAAGTGGTACAGATATCCTTATTATAATTTGAGTCTGGCTCAGAAGCTCAAGTAGCCTTGTAAAGTATAGTAATTGAAATCTCGTTCATATTGAGCAATTTCATGAACAAGTGATCCTAAAAGGTATAGATGTGAATAAAAGTAGCGCGCATATTACAAATTAAATGTGCAACCATGGCACATAACCACTTGCTTCAAATAAATCACGTTGTATGGCCGGTTGAATGACTTAGCAGAAAAATTTGGTCGTGATATTTTAGAACACGGAATTTGAGTTAAAGTTACACAAATTATTGGTTTAGCTACATACGTTCGAAAATGTATTTCCAATTCTTCAAAATTCAAACTCCTCGGCTTATCATCTCATCAAGTTTAGCCATAACACAGCAGTAACATTTTAAACAGTACCCCATGAAAGATGAGTCTACTTTAGCCAGCCTGAAACCTGGTTGAAATAATTGGTCCCTATTTCTAGTGATTTAATTGTGTCTTTCACCTCTCTTACTAAAAAGATGTAGATTTTTCCTTACGCATAAGATGTTTTCATAGATGTATTGACAAGATACCGTCATGATGTTATCTTTAAACATTTCCCTCAGAGAGTCGCGCCTGCGGAGGCCATATATGACTCTGATGGCTCTTTTCTGCAGAAAAAAAAAAAAATATTCGACGTCTGCAGCGAGTCTCCAGAGTAAAATACTACACATGATACTATTAAAGTAACTAAAATAGACTAGCCTCGCGGTACCTACTTCAGTAAATTGACGGATTTTTCTCACAGCATATGCTGCTGAACTTAGCCGTCCTGCAAGGGATGTTAAATAAGGACCCCATTGAAGTCTTGAGTCGAGCGTGATCCCAAGAAATCAGTTTTATCGACAAATTCTAGTTTCTCTTGATTCAATACTATCTCACAATTAGTACTTTTGACATTTGGTAAAGTAAATCTTATACAATTCGTTTTTTTTTCCCATTGAATACTAAAATATTAGCTGTGAACCAATTTTGGATCTGCAGTAGGGCGTTATGTACGTCGTCAAGATTTGATGCACGTCTATTAATTTAAATAAGTTTCGTCAGCAAATAACACCATTTGTGGTTGGTTTATAATTAATGAAACCACTATTACTTGGCACCACAAGCGATCATATTGGCTAAATTCATGTTGGTGGTCGCGTTAGTATGCTGTGCCTGTTTAAGGTAAACGCGTTCATAAGGGATCATTCATATAATAGCTTTGATAAAATCGACCTTAAAGTTAGACTAGTCTGGTGGTTACAAGCGCTGTACAAATTTCGTTTCTGCCCTCTTCATTTGCCTAGCCTTTTCCAAACTATGTTGGGGTCGGCTTCCAGTCTAACCAAATTCAGCAAAAGACCAGTATTTTACATGGAGCGACTGCCTATGAGACCCCTCAACCCAATGACTGGGTAACACGATACCCCTTGGTAAGACTGGTTGTCAGACTTTTGGGCTTCTTACTATCCGTAACGACTGTCAAAGATCTACGAATGTCTGCCGGTACCAACGGCTTAATGTGCGTTCCGAGGCACGGAGGGGTTTCGATATGTAATGGATAATCACCCATCCACGAACCGACCGCGGCAAGCGTAGCTTAACCTTCGATGTACCCGTGCGGCTGTTATCATTTAGTCATGCGTTCGTTTTGCCCTAAGGCTTAAAGCAGTTAAAATCCAGTTCATTTGTTTGGCGCGCCGAAACGAGTAATTGCTGATCACGGGCGTTCGTATGATAATACAGATGTGACCATAACGAGTTGAGATATATTAATGGGGCTAATAGGGTCTATAAAATATTCTCATAAAAATTTACGTGAAGTATCTCATGGTCAAAATGTTCTGGTAGATATCGTGGAAAATTATGATGACGTGACGGCGGGTAGTGATGATGACGGTACCCTGATACACGAAACAAGCCACGAGAACCATGCCTTACAGCAATATAACTTTGGCAAATAGAGATACCATGTCCGTGAATAGTGATACTATATCGATTGATAGTGATACAATGTCTGCTGACTCACGTTTAACACCTACCAGTGAAAGTGTTAAACATCTTGGTTAACATTTTGTATCAACAGTCTTTTAGACCAGGGTTTTATTCGGACACTGGGTGAGATGCTACGTAATCGACGTTACCAAGTCCTTTTAAACTCAGAAAGAAGTAGATGGAGATCACAGAAGAATGGCCTGCCCCAGGGAAGTGTTATGGCGCCCACTCTCTTCAACATCTATACCAACGACCAACCTACTGTTGAACATTGCGAGAGGTTCCTATACGCAGATGACCTTGCCCTGGCTACCCAAACAAATACATTTGGGGACGCTGAAAACATCTTAGAGGCAGGCCTAGAAGTTCTTGGAAAGTATTATTGTTATTGAGAACGCTCTCAGACCAAACCCCACAAAAACACAGGCATGCGCTTTCCATCTCCGCAACCATTCGGCAAGACGCACCCTGAATATCAATTGGCAATGTGTCACCGTTGAACACTGCAGTAACCCTACCTACTTGGGTGTCACCCTTGATAGAGCGTCGACATTTAAGAACCATTGCCTCAAAACTAAGAAAAAAGTCTGCTCCCGTAGAAACTTGCTCAGGCTCACAACTGCCAACGCAACGGCGTAAAAGCAGGCACAGCTTCCTGAAATCGACAGTATCTCTACCAGGAAAACCGGCCGACGCCCGTTGCAAACTGTGGCAAGAGACTATTCCCCCTCCCATTTACTATCTACCACCAAAGGAGCAACTTCCTGCAGGGTGTAACCTTTCGTGGTTCACTTAGAAGTCCCTGAACCGTCTTCGGACGCAAGTGGGAAGATGTAATCCCAACCTAGTAAAGTGGGGCTACCTCGATGGAATGGCAGCTGGATGTGGATGTGGAGCTATGTCGCAAACTATACTCCACCTTCTATCTTGCCCTCTGTGTCCCAAAACTTGCAGTCAAAGTGACCTCTGCGCTGCCACCGATGACGCCGTGGAAGTGGCGAAGTTTTGGGCCAACAAAATATGGGAAAAGTCGTGCCAGCGACACGAAGAAGAAGAAGATCAACAGGCTTTTAATCCAGATTCAATTACTATTGTTACTAAAGTAGCCATAATAATTAGCAAAAGAGGTGACCCTGTAGAGTCAGCAATAACTGGTCCTGGGGATAATAGTTTTGCAGGGTCATTAAGTGATAAATGGCTGGAATAAAAAAAATAAAAGGGGAATAAAAAGTGAGCAAGAAAAAAAAAAAAGAGGAATAAAAAATAAAAAAAAGAGAAAGAAAAAAAAAGAGAAAAAAAAGAGGAAAGAGAAAAATAAGAGGAAAAAAAAATAGACGAAAAGCAAAAAAATAAAAAAGGGAGAAAAAATTAGGAGGAGTTCTGAAGGCTCAATAACGAGCGGTACAGAATTAGTGGCAAACTCTGAAGGGGTGAACCGGACAAGATTGCTAAATTCCTGAAGGCTCAATAACGAGCGGTCCAGAAGTAAAAGCTTATTCTGAAGGGGTTAACCGGACCAGATAGCTAAAGTCCTGAAGGCTCAATAACGAGCGGTCCAGAAGTAAAAGCTTATTCTGAAGGGGTTAACCGGACCAGATAGCTAAATTCCTGAAGGCTCAATAATGAGCGGTCCAGAAGTAAAAGCTTATTCTGAAGGGGTTAACCGGACCAGACTGCTAAGGCCTGAAGGCTCAATAATGCGCAGTCCCGAATTAAAAGCTTTCTCTGAATGGGTGAACCGGCCCAGATTGCTAGTCAGGATGAACGAACATGAATAATATCGTTGTCTTTTTAGATACTGCTTGATGAGATTACGCGCACGAGGACGTCCGCGCGTCAGTATGGCCGTGACGGCGTCACCATTGTAAACAGCACGTGCAGCGGGCCGAGTTACGCAGTGGTATGCGTCACTTACGCCTCCCCACTCTCCCCACTACTCAAGCCGCTCTACATAAGCGAGCGCGCACCGAGGTGGGGATCATTCTTGTCGCAGGCTCGGCCCGGTGCACATGTTGTAGCGCTTAGAATTATTCTAGTATTTATTTAATCAATAATTAACAAGCTGTTGGAATAAAAGTTGATTACTGCGATATTTCTGAATTTCATTTAAGATGTCAGACCTTTTGCGACATATCTATTAATAAAAATTCTGTTGGAATTTTTATGTAATACACAACAACATAAACCGATGGACTCCTAATATGGATACTTGATATTTTTATCCTGATGATATGGCACCCACGTTGCCTACATACATACTCGTCATTCTTCTGCTCCTATTCCTAATTATTTGGACTCAGCGCAACAGCGACAACGTGGCGTCTTTTTCATCCATCTCTATTAATCGTCATCTCGGTAGTCACTCCCTTTCTAGCCATATCATCATTCACACCATGCATCGTTCTGTTGGTCTTCCCCTAGTCCCTACTCTAATAGCCATCGACATACATATTCAAAACTTTCCTCACGACATTTTCCTCATTTCTTCGCATACCACGATGCGTACATACTCCTAATCTAATATACGAATAATCCGTATTATACGGCACCGAATAGCCGTGGATATAAAATTCTATGAATGGGCTTACAAACAGCACTAAAGGCCAGTGTCTGTTTTGATAAGCACTTCATTAATTTTTAATGCACAGACTAATCAATATAAACTTCCAAATACGTTTCAGGCATATCGATAGAAGACATAGGAAAATAAATAATAATTGATGGCATAGTAGCAAAATTGGGGCTCCTGACTAGCCGCACGGGTTGATCGAAGGTAAACCTACGCTTGCCGAGGTCGGTCCGTGGATGGATGACCATCTATAACATATCGAGATCGAGACCCCTTCGTGCCTCAGAAAGCACGTTAAATCTTTGTCCCCGGCTGTCATTTGTAGATCTTTGACAGTCGTTCCCGGTAGTCAGCAGAAGCCCGAAAGTCTGACAACCTGTCTTACCAAGGGGGAACTAGTCTTATTGTATTACCCAGAAACTGCGTTGTGGAGGTGACCTTACTGAATAAATTACGGTTTCACATTTTCAATGTCATGGCGGGTCACGTGTTATGCGGTCATGCAAGATTAAACGTATTCCACTAATGCGCTGATAAAACTAGCTAACGGTGCATTGCGTGATGGGTTTTATGGTGATTTTGAATTAAAACAGGAATTGGGTTATCAGCAAATTTGGAGTCAGTGATCTCTATTCCTGATGTAGTTTCTTAAATTATAGACACAATTAAGTTAAAAGATGATATTGCCCATAATAATTTCTAAGGCACAGGAAATCAGGAAGTATGGGGTGGTTAAATTCTTTGTGTGAATCGCACATCGTACTAAGGTATTCTGGTTTGCAGTTACATATATTTGCAATACTATAATGCTGCAGACTATTTTTTTAATTGACGAAGTCTTGACCACTTTCGCGTTCATCGTTCTATTTCTCATGCGATACTCTTTGACGGGGTTCCCCAATCTTATCACTGAGTGCCTAGATAGGAGCGTTACTCCAGACATTCATACTTTGATCTCAATATCTAGTCACGATGCCGGCACTTAATGTGAGTTTATCACTACTTACTTTACTTATGGATACAGAGCAATATTTTAACCTTGAACCAGAACTGGGAATTTTCTTCTCTAGATACACAAGTATACTAAGTACCTAGGGTTGTTGATGTCTAAAACTAAGCAGTGCGGAAGACTGGTCCTTTCAGACGAAAATTTTGCAAATGTTCCCAGACAATCCGAAGGAGCTCGGATAAACTAGGGAGTAGGTGTCAATTAGGAGCACTGGGTTACACCGTTGGCCCTCGCATACCTCCGCAGCTATGCATTTGAATCATGTATCATAATAGAATCATCGTTTTGGTTGTAGCAAAGCTCCCAGTCACGACTACTGCTAGCCTATTGCGTAACACACTTTATTTCACAATCCGAAGGATTTTGAAGGAAATTCCAAATCCAGAACATTTTTCATATGTTAGAAAAATTCGTTTGCTCGACAATGTAAGTAAATAACCTAATAAATGTTGTCGAAATGTAAATATGAAAGGCATTGTAATTGTTAGTATGTTACGTATTTACAACGCTGGTTTCAGGAAGTCCTGGGTCTCTTTGCCAGGAAGGGAACTCCCGCATATCATGTAAAATAATAGAGGCAGTCTCCAATTTCTGCTGGACTTAACAGAATCGAAGTCAGTGGCAATAAAACGATTGGATTTCACAACAAAAAATGAAAACCGCGACAGCTTATAACTATAATCCCTACTATCACTTCTGATTTAAATGCGTAATTCGATTATGAGTAGTGTTATCTCAATAAAAACAAAGTATTTTGGCTAAATCTGACTTGATTTACATTAAATGGATATTAAGATATCACATCTGAAATGGATCAGATTCGCATATTTTAAGTTATCTTCCAATAACACACGTGCATTAAACTATTATAAATGCCAAAGCAACTCTGTCTGTTTGTATGTCAGGATGTTACCTTTTTACGCCTAAACCACAGAGCTAGATCGTTATGAAAGACAGACAGGTGGTCTGGGACCTGCAGAAGGACATAGGCTACTTTTTGTCCTGGATATTAGTCTATATATATAAAAATGAATTGCTGTTCGTTAGTCTCGCTAAAACTCAGAAACGGCTTGACCGATTTGAATTTTGTGTTTTTGTTTTATTCACCTCTTTACTGGGGTGGTTTAAAAGAAAAAGAAAATAGGAAAAATCCAAAGGATTTTTTTTTTACAGGACAATGTCTGACGGGTCAGCTAGGTAAGTAGCTAGGTAGGGTAGGTAGGCAGGTAAGTAGGGTATGTAGGGTAGGTAGGTAGGTAGGGTAGGTTAGGGTAGGAAGGTAGGTAGGAAGGGTAGGTAGGTAGGTAGGTAGGTAGGGTAGGTAGGTAGGGTAGGTAGGTAGGGTAGGTAGCTAGGTAGGGTAAGTAAGTAGGGTGGTAGGTAGGTAGGGTGGTAGGTAGGTAGGGTCTCCGCTGCCGCGAGAAATCACGGCACAGCGGACAGAGCTCCGGCGGGATCTCATGGCGGCATGGAGAGTGCGACTGTCGCAACCCAGCGCAGGGCACGCCACAATTGCGGCGGTAAGACCCCTCTTTGAGGAGTGGCTTGAGAGGCGCCACGGCGTCCTCACCTTCCGCCTGACGCAGGTCCTCACCGGACATGGCTGTTTCGGGAGGTTCCTGTTTCGGATAAGGCGGGAGGAAACGCCCGGGTGTTACCATTGTGTGGATCGACCGGAGGACACGGTGGAGCATACGGTGGAGGTCTGCCCGGCTTGGGCGGAGCACCGCCGTGTCCTCGTGGCGGCGATCGGCGGCGGCGACCTCTCGCGTACGGCCCTGGTTCAGGCCATGGTACGGAGCGAGAGGGAATGGGAAGCCGTCACCTCCTTCTGCGAAGCAGTAATGCTCGCGAAGGAGGAGGCGGAGCGCGAGAGGGAGAGGCAATCTCTACGCCCTCGCGCCCCTAGCCGCCGCAGGAGGAGGAGACACCCTGGGCGTCGGGAGTCGATTGCCGACTCCCGGCCACCGTAGGCGCGGGCTTGCGGACGGCGGGCAATGGGCAGCTCGCCGTCCGGTAAGGACCAGGCCCGGGTCGACGGCGCGTCGTGTTCCACGCGCGCCTCAAAGAGATGTCAGCACCATTGACGGGGTCCGATAGGACCGATGCCTGCCGGGGTCGCGGATTGTTCGAAAGAGTTACCGTGGCCCTGGCGCACAGGCAACTGAAGGAACACGGGTGGGTTTTAGTCAGTAAGAGTCTGACACGCCCTTCTGCTCCGCCCAGAGCGGGAGACGTCATTTGATGATTTCCCACCCAAAAAAAAAAAAAAAAAGGTAGGTAGGGTAGGTGTTAGATACTTAGTAGTGCTACCTGTGCGAAGCCGGGCCGGGTAAAGCTAGTATTAAATAATGATGAGTTTGGATTTATGCCCGGTTGATGGCAATAGGCTCGCCCTTGATTACATGGGACTTTGTGGGTGTACTATAGATACACCTCTGACTAAACCCTTCCGGGAATACAGGCGTGATGGTATGTTCTGAAATAGAAAATTCCCGCAGACGAAATCGCGGAAAACAGTTAAGTCTCTCATGAACAGATCCTACCGATACGACATGAGAAATAAAAATACACAGATATGTAATTCCTCAGTATCTAAAAATAACACAATATATACAGCATACCAGTTACCACGTGAGTACAAGTGGCTTCATAAGCAAGTGATTACTCAAATAGTTTCCTTGAGTGACTGTTGTTCAACCAGTAATTTAGCGCATAGCTAATGAATCAGGGGCAGATAGACGAATTGTGGACGTGACAATATGTTATGTCAGCCCATACATGTGAACACGGGTGTTTCAATGACCGGTCAATCGAGAAAGAAAGAAAGAAATCATTTATTTGCTGATAATTTAGATATACATATAAGTTGGAATATTTATTAATTGTCCCGATACATTTTACCTTACGGCATGCAAAATATTAGGTTTGAATTAAGTAGTAATAAATATAGATACAGCTATTACGATTATTATTAGCCCTAGTCGAACTTAATAGGTAGTTATATAGAGGTATGTGAGGAACAGGGTGTAAAGTTCACTCATACTCTATAGAAAAGGGAGGATCCTCCGACCAGATGGGTGTCGTGTCTGGTGGGCAACTGCCCGACATTTGATGTCGGGATGTTGTATATATGCTAGTTGCGCGGTAAACTCTGCTTGCGCGATGCAGGATTTTCCGTGACGTCAGTGTGACGCGTAACTCGCATGTGGCGTTTGTAGATGCCGCTACAGTTACAGATCAGACTAAAAAACATTTCACAACACAAACAATGTCACTATTATAATCTAAAACATTCGAAATTGCAAAGGCAACGTACATGTATCAATAACATTTTCCTATATAGTTTTGTCATTTAAAAAGTCTTTAATTGTGTAATAACACTTCTCCAGCAATAGATTTGTTAACTGTTTTTTAAACATTTTTATGGGTAGGCCTTTTAAATTTTCAGGTAATTTATTATATATAAGCGGTCCCATGGAAAAGATGCTATTTTTAATAAGGCTGTTTTATGACCACCTGTGCACAATTGGTTTTTATACTGGGACCTCATTGGTGCTGTGCGTGGTCTTATGTCCATCATTGAAGTAAATAAGTGTTAGAGTGTCGAGGAACTGCTATAATATCCACATTAGGTACACATACAAGTATTGGTGACCTCAATTTGAAGTTATTAGTGGACTAGTGTCCATGGAGTTTCTTGCCCGTTTTTCTCTATAGCTACCTACTACGCTTTGGAATAAGCTACTGGATTCATCTCTGACTGACCGACTCCTTGACAATTGTCATAAAAATATTCAACGTTTTAACTCCAAACAATTGGAAATGTCAGAGCATTGGTTAAAAGATTCTAAAATGTTAATTAACTATGAGAACTATAGTGTGGCCAGTTGTTTTAACCGAAAATCAATGCTGCGTGGTGGTTCACTAATCGTAATTAAAAGTTGTATTAAATCAAAAACTCGTAAAGACGTAGTTGAACTATCGGTAGAACATAGCATTGAACTGTCTTGTATTGAGACCAAACCCCCAAATTATCAAAACTACTCTACATTTGAGTCAATAATGGAAGAGGTTTTGGCAAAACTTGCAACTGGTAATAAGTAATCAATTATTATCTGTGGTGACTTTAACAGTAATATTTTAGAAAATAATTCTTATACAAGTAGATATAAAATTTGTTTAAATCATTCAATTTGTCAATAGTGTTCGTAGAACTAACCCATACAACTACGACTACTGGTACATGTATTGATCATGTTTTTTATTACTGCGACTATTATTAAGTTGTAGCGGTATTTACATCGCCACATGCGAGCTACACGTCACAATGACGTCACACAAAATCCTGCATCGCGCAAGCAGAGTTTACCGCGCAACTAGCATATATACAACATCCCGACACCAATCGTCGGGCAGTTGCCCACCAGACACAACACCCGTCTGGTCGGAGGATCCTCCCTTTTCCATAGAGTTTGAGTGAACTTTACACCCTGTTCCTCATACCTCTATAAAGTCATCATTAATTATCTCCCTTCTGATCACAGCGGTCAAATCGTAACTTTTGAGTCCAACATATCAATACAAAAAGTGCACAATCCAGACCATTAATATCTGTTAATTTAAATACATTCAAAAGCACTTTAATTTGTCATTGAAGTAATCAGGACCTTTCGGTAGTTCAAACCGAGCACAATAACTATTTTAAGAAGAGCTCCAAAAGTATCAGCCCTAAGTTTTGATTTAGTGACTGGGCAAATAAAGGACTTAGGAAAAGTAGGGAAAGACTGTTCGAGCTGTATAGCCTTAAGCCTTATATTAACACGGAAACTTTTAATAAGTATGTTCTAGAACTCAAGAACTTTTAAGAACACTTTTAAGGCAGCTAAAGCCTTATTCATTAGCAACAAGGTTAAATCAGCAGATAATAAAATAAAAACGGTTTGGAAAGTTATCAATAATGAAACGAACAGGAAGAAAAAGCATTATTCTGATTACACACTGGAGACGTCATGTGGTCTCATTTGCGATAGCAAAGAAGTTGCTCAAGAATTTGTAAATTTCTTTACCAGTACAGTTTCTTTACCAGTACAGTTTCTTTACCAGTAAATTTCTTTACCACTTATAATAACTGAAACCTTAAATTCCTCGCCCTCGCTCGCTTTTGATTAAGTAAGGGTGAATGTTTCAGCCTGCCTGATTGAATTTAACTTTAAAGATACTAACCCCATAACAGTATTAAAAGCTTTTAAGCAAATCAAGATCATTTTGACTGAAGATCTTTGGGGAATGTCCATTAAAGTCTGTACCTCCAAAATTTAGACTATAGCGCCTTACTTAGCCTTAATATTTAATTTGTGTGTGAATCAAGGAGTCTTCCCGGATTTAATTAAATATAGTAAGGTAATACCACTTTCAAATCCGGGGACAGTAAAGACATTAATAATTAGAGATCCGTATCCGTGTTGCCATTTTTCAGTATGGTGTTTGAAAGGTAATGCTTAAATCATTAATATTTTTTAGGCAATAACTCCTGCACATGTGGCTTCCCTGGTAGGTACCTCATTAACGGCATCTCTATGTAAATGTCTATTAACTGCTCCCGAATTACGAAGTTTAGTTAAAACATTTTTTTTTACTTTGTTCTTTGACATAATCTTTTCATTATTTGAAATTATATACCTCCAATTCTTATTTCAACTCTTTACTAATGGCTTTTGTAGACAGGATTTTAATTCAGATTTGTTACAGTTATAATGGCAATCATGTAATTTGGTTTTTATAGGCTTTTATTTTTATTATTTTATATAGATTCTTCTATATTTTGTGAATGTGAGAACGTTGTAGGCCTAACTTGTAGAATGTAGATTTGTAGAACTTTTTATATTTTTTAAATTTTGTTGAGTGCCTGTTACTTGTTGACAGGCCTACGCTGTCCTCCCATACCTATTAATACTGTATTTTGAACACATTGTAAAAGCCACTTAAAAGAGTAACCGTAGAGTTTCTTGCCGGCTCTTCTCCATAGGAAACGACCAATTGGAACCGTGCACCTAGCTTCTGACTTTTAATAAGTGCCCATATAAGTGTGAAATGCCCATGTGTGTGTTAGTGTGAAATAAAATATTTTGATTTCGATTGCTCAATAATTTTATCACCAATAAAATCATACACGATCAGTACAGTTTCACCAAGGACGTTGTACGACTAACGCCGGTGACACCTTATTAAAACACATATTTACGGCGTAGGAAGAGGCCCAAGACGCCATTGTAATGTTTTGTGACCTTTCCAAGGCATTTGATTGCGTCGAGCATTAGGGACTTGTAAACCTTGCGCTCAGTTAACTAAAATTTTATTTAAATGATAGAAAACATCAAGTTCAAATAAATGGTGTCAATTCAATCGGTTTAAAAGTAAAAGACAGAAGGCAATAAAACAAGGTTCCACAAGGTTCAATATTAAGTCCTTTCCTCTTTGTACTGTATCTACTCCATTTATTAAAAAAATCAACCACAAATGGTGTTATTTGCTGACTGTGAGATAGTACTGAATCAAGAGAAACCAGAATTCATCGATAAAACTGTTTTCCTGGGTATGACGCTTTGATTCAAGGCTACAATGGGGTCCTCATTTAATATCTTTTGCAGGACGACTAAGTTCAGCAGCTTATGCTGTCAGAAAAATCCGTCAATTTACTGATGTAGAAACCGCGAGGCTAGTCTATTTTAGTTACTTTCATAGTATCATGTCTAACGGTATTTTACTTTGGGGATGGGATGCAGACATCGAGCGTACTTTAATTCTGCAGAAAAGAGCCATCAGAGCTATATATCATCTCTCATCTCTCTTGGGCTATCAAATGCAAAAATTATTTTTCAAATCCGACTGGTAGTTCTAGAGATTAGCGCATTCAGACAAACAAACTCTTCAGCTTTATTATTAGTATAGATTTTATGTTTGGATTGTTTTTCATTTGTTTCTATTTGCTGTACTCTGAACGCTTTTAACGTGTCTGTCTTTTATACTTCGTTCTCACAAATATGTAATTATAAGTTCAACATTAATGATGTAACAATAGAATTTTAAACTGTCCATGGAGTTTCTTGCCCGGTCTTCTCCATAGGTACGCACAATGAAATATCGTGCTATACATTTCCAGTATAAGCTGACTTCTCATTGTACAAAAATCTTATAAAATGCGAGGTCAGCTAAAATTGGGAATTTATTAGATTGATATGTCGTCGTTTGTACCTACTACGCTTTGGAATGGGCAACTAGCTTCATATTTCTGACTGACCGACTCCTTAACGATTCAAAAATGCCTGTAAATGGTTTAATTTAAATAAATAGTTTGAGTTTCACAAATGCAAGATACTGAAATGTACGTCTACCGCGACTTAGGCAATCAACCCCGCTATCACCTAAGTGACTGTCAAAAATGTTTATTACGACATGGCAGGAGCTATTTTTCACAGCGATTGTGACAGCCAAAGCCGATACGAAAGAGCATAAGCATAATCAGTCTATAATGTTCCCTGTGCTGGGACAAAGACTTGCTCTCTGTGAGAGTGAGTGAGCCATAAACCACCACGCGGGCCCTGTGCGGTTTGGTGATGTCACATGTATCCGAAATTTGACTTCTAGGACATTTCGATTTCCTCACGATGTTTTCCTTCACCGTTTTGAGAGCAGTGATGATAAAATTAAAAACACAAAGTAAAGTGCCTGTCTGGGTTCGAACTCACGATCCACAACTCGTAAGTCGGGGCCGATACCACTGGGTCCCCACTGCTCCTCGATACGAAAGAAGAAGCAGACATTCAGACGACGCTTCCCAGTTTCTTCACGTCATCCTTTAAGGCAAACAATTTCCATGAATTTTTCATAGAAATTGTTCCACCAGAGTCGCGTCGCGCCTGTCTGCTGGAGCCTTTAGTCGCCTTTTATGATCAGCACGTAGGTAGACTAAGTTATTCCGTATCGAAGACTATACATACCATGACACAGTACATTTATGACTTCTCACTTCAAAACTATGAATACTATGATGGAATAAAAGTTCCATTAACGTCGGAAGAAAGGAATGAATAGAACATAAGAATCACAGCATTACGTGAATTTGAACCTTATCTCTCTGCGATTTGAGTCCTAAATGACTCTTGGTTTACCACACGCTTGTTTTAGAACTTACTTCTAAATTCAAGCAATATGGAACTGTACTTTCCACTGATAAAGTTCAGAATCGGTTGGACTTAATATTCAATTGGTGTAGTCCTCATTGCATAGCTATTCCTCAATATGAAGTTCATTCAATATTAGGAAAGGATATTTCCGCTTTATTATTGTCATGAACTGAATGCACAAGTAGGAGTACCCTCCTATTACTTATTTCGTTAAGTAGCACAGGGAGCCATGGAGCGTCCATGCTTGGCACTTAAAATAACGCTCTTCAGAGCTTGTTGTACATCCCTCTACACGTGCAGCTTGTGGGTAAAGTATACTCGTGCGGCATACAGCGCCCTTCGCGTCCAGTTCAATAACGCGTTCAGGGTGGTGATGAGGCTGTCCCGCCACTGCAGCGCCTCGGGCATGTTCGCGGAGGCGCGCACCGATTGCTTTTCACGCGATGATGCGCAAGCGGTACGCGTCTCTAGTGCGCAGAGAGCGGGGCAGCGCCAACACCGTCCTGGCGATGATCGCCAACAGACTGGATGGTCAATGCTGCAGCAGACATATTGTTACCTTGTGAGTGTTCGTTTTTGTCTGTGCTTGTTATCCTGTATGTTTCCTTTTATGTATCTGTTTGTATAAGAGTCTTGTTGCTTGAAATAAACTTTATTTTTATTTTTTATAAGCCGTATAGCCGAGTTCCAAACGTCGAGATTCGAAGACATACGAAGGTTTTCGATATCAAAAACGAGTTGTGGAACTCAAATGGAGTTGAGCAGTGATGACAGGTGTAGTAAGGCAGTGACCCAGTGGCGTCCAAGGACTGGAGCACGAATTGTCGGTCGTCCGGCGGAGAAATGGACGGATGGCATTGTTACCATCGCAGGTGGAACCTAGATGAGGCTGGCACAGGAGCGTGGGGATTGGCACAAGAGAGGGATAGCTATGCCCAGAAGTGGGTGTAGTCCCGCGAAGTCGGGCTGTGGATGATGTTGATGATGAGAAATTTCTAGAATACGCTAGGTAGATAATTCTTTTTTTTTTTCTAATAAAGCTTTTGTATTATCGATCCGTTATCCTTTACCACGCGGATTTATCCATTTATTATTTATTTATTCTAAGAGGATAAAACTATAACTGTACCTATTTGAGTACCTGGGCTGTTTACCCAATCAAACTAGAAAACCCCTCAAGGGAAATAGGGCTCAGTATGATACTTATTTTCCAGTAAAAACCCCAACAGTAATCCCTTTGTTAAACTCAGTGCCGAAGAGTAAATACCCTGACATCTTACTAGGCAACTCCGAATTCTTAAGAACTGCTTACGCAAGAAAAACAATGATTTGCTCAAAAATTGTTCGGTTTCTGCAAGAAGTGTCAATGTCAGCAATGTTTAGCCCAAATGCGCAAATTGTTTTTTTAGGTTAACCAACAATAGAGCAAACGCGCAAAATGTTTGTCCACACACCAGTAATTCATAAAATCACGCTTTTCGTCAACGGGGTAGTCTCAAACTATAACGTAGCGTATATATGGCTCTCTCTCTGCAAGATATTATGAAAATATGCGTTTTATTTTTAAATGACTCAACAATAATACTGCAAGCATCATTGACGAATCAGGTTTTGCGTTCCAGATTTAAACACGTTTTTTTTTTGTGGAAAGTTTATAACAAAAACCAGACTTCAAAAACAGGAACATAAAATCGAGATTTATTATATCTTTAAGTTCTTTAATCTGGTGTTTAGAAGGTTAGACTTGAATGTATTTCTAGACGACTTGATGAAGTTTACGGGGCTACAAACTTTGGTAGAACAACAAGATGAAAATTTACTAGCTCCTACCGATTTTGGAGAGTGCATAGAAATATAAAAACTTCTTTCTTACATCTACGGGAGAGTCCTACCTACGGAAGTTTCTAAAACAGTATATTTTCTATACAGCATGTGTCAGAAAGGTGTATAATAAAGGGTGTGGTACAGACGGGTGCGCCAAAGTTCACCTAAATTTTCAATTCCGATAATTGGAAATCCGAAAATGTTCTTCCTAACATTTTTCATCCTAACAATCACAATTCCTAACTACTCTGTCTCTAATGTTCATAATTCCGAAGCATTCAACTTCATAATGTCAGTAGCAATAAACATCTATTATACTTGTATTTGTTTTCCTATATTTTCTCAACATAACCATCTTATACACTATTATTCAAAGTCATATTTTTTTTGTTTAGATTTCTTTTTATTCATAATAATCAGTATTATATACATAAATTTTGCGTAACTTTATTTTCACATAACATGTGTAACATATAAGAATAAAGCGTATTCTTTAATTTTATTTATAGCGGTGTGTACCTGCAAATATATCCATAGGTTAGGTTAGGTTAGAACTGTGAGGGGGATCCCCCACAGCGCATACTTCCACGTAGTTTCCCCCGGGCAACGCCGTGTCTGACCACCGTAACGGAGTGGCAGACCGGCGGCTAAAGTGCGCTGTGATTCGCAGACAAAAACGAGGTCGTCTGCGGATATGCCGAAAAAACCAAGCCGTGCCGCCTCTGGGCGTTTTAATTCGAATCGCTCCTCCCAGGGTGATTCAAACGGCCCTTCTCAGGGCCAACCCGACGGCCCTTCTCAGGGCCAAACCAATGGCCCTTCTCAGGGCCAATCCAGCGGCCCTTCTCAGGGCCACGCCGGCGGCGCTTCGGCGTCGGAAGCTGACCGCGCACCATCTGCGGCCAGCTTTTTCAGCAGGCCGGACGATTTGTCGGACGCCGACGAGTCCAATATGGACACGTCGGCGGCCGAAAACGACCGCCCCAAGCGGAAGAGGGCCGGCATGAGGCTCGGGTCCGAGGGCTCCTCGGAGTCGGTCGGATCTAGGGCGAAGAAGAAGTCGAAGTCTAAAAAGGCTTCAACTTCTCCTTCGGCTTATGCTCACGAGGTGGGCTTGGTGGACGCCGAGCGCCAGCTAAACCTGGCGAAAAGGGCGCAACTCCAGGAAGACCTGGAGGAGAGGGTCGCAGCCAAGGAGCGGCAGGCGCAAGCCGCCAGGTCGAGGGCTGGCTATGGTGCACCCAATGTGCTATATGCTGACCACTCCCTGGCGGAATTGGAGCGCATGGCAAAGGAGGACAAGGAGGAAGTTCTGGAGGTCGCCTCAAAGTCCTCCAATTTGAAGGGGACCTTCCAGAAGGCCCTCAAATGCCGGGCCGCCAGCATGCACGGCATCGTGATGGAGCTGGTGAAGCGGACGGCCACGGACGAGACGCGACAGCTGCAGGCGAAGGTCGATCGTTTGCAGGCGGAGGTCAGCCAGCTGCACCAGAAGCTGTCTGAGGTCACGGCCCGACCTGCCCAATCTGCCCCAGGTGCGGTGGTGGAGGGCTCCTCTTCCCCTGCCAGCCTTGAGGCAATTATCCGTGGGGTTGTCATGGAGGAGAGGGCCTTCATCAGAGGCTGCTTCGCGGGCATCGAGGACCGACTCTTGCCGGAAAGGCGGCTCCGCCCGCCGCTAGCGGCGGATATGAGACCACCGCCGACGGAGCCGGAACCTGCGCCTCTGGGAGGCCTGGCATCGGGCGAGCAGCCCCGGGCCCCAAAGCCCTCCAAGGGCAAGGGCAAGGGCAAGGGGACTACGGTGCCCGCTCAAATGCCCACCACGAGCGCGGAGGGAGCGTCTGGGTCGTCTGCCACTCCAGCAGCCCCCCAGAACTTGCAGGGAGAGGACGCCCTTCTTCCCTCCACCACCCCGTCCAACCAGCCGTGGACGAAAGTGGTAAAGGGGGGAAAAGGGAAAAAGTCGACCCCCAAGCCCGCTGCGACTGCTCCTGCAGCGAAAAAGGATCCAGCCGGCGGGAGGAAGCTGGTTCCTCCCAAAACCGCGGCCGTCGTGGTGACCATCACCCCGGAGGCCGTGGAGCGGGGCGAGACGTATGAGTCCGTCCTAAGACGGGCTCGTACCAACGCGGATCCCTCCCGGCTGGGGATCGGCAACATCACGTGTCGCCGAACCCTAGCCGGGGCTCGAATTTTCGAGTTCTCGGGGGAGCAGCGCGGCGCAAACGCGGATCTCTTCGCGAAAATGGTGCAAGAGGTCATCGCGGATGCGGCAACGGTCGTCAGGCCTGTAAAGACCGCAGCCTTGGAGGTGGCCGATCTAGATGATTCGGTCACTAAAGAGGACGTGGTGGCGGCCGTTGCGGCGGCTGGAGGCTGCGACGCTGGCGCGGTGAAAGGTGGAGCCATCAGGCTCGGCCGCCGCGGCATGGGCACCATCCGCGTCGAGTGCCCGGTCGCCACGGCTGGGGCCGTCCTTACTGCGACCAAGGGACGGCTGCTTGTGGGGCTCAGTTCAGCTGTGGTCCGGCCGCTTGAAGAGCAACCTACGCGCTGCTTCAAGTGCTTCGCGTTCGGCCACACCCGAGTCACGTGTCCCTCCAAGTTCGACTGGGGAGACTCATGCTTCCGATGCGGGCAGGAGGGACACAAGGGTGCCGCTTGCCGCGCTACCACGCTGCGCTGCGCGGCGTGTGCCGCCAGTGGCCGCCCCGCGGACCACAGGATGACGGGCAGGAACTGTAAGCCTCCCGCGAGGAAAGGCATAGTGCCGGCGCAGGTTCGCCCTGCTGCTGCCACCACCGCCGTCGTTGTCGCCGCTGCAGATCCAGCGGCGGTAGCCGAGGAGGGATGTGCGATGTTGGAATAATGGTTTCCAACTACCGCATCCTCCAGGCGAACACCAATCACTGTAGGGCGGCCCAGGACCTGGTGGTTCAGGTTATGGCCGAGTGGTTGGTGAACGTAGCGGTGGTCGCCGAGCCCTACTCAGTCCCCGGCAGCTGGCTGGGTGACGAGGACGGCTTGGTGGCACTAGCGGCGCGGTCTTCCACAGACTCCCCTCCCCTCTCGCTATTAGAGAGGGGACCGGGATACGTGGCCGCCGCGTGGGGAGAATTAGCCCTTGTGGGCGTCTATTTCTCCCCAAACCGCCCTCTTCAGGATTTCGAGAATTATCTCGGAATCCTGGCTGCCGTGGTCGGCAGGGCGGTGCCGCGTCAGGTCTCCGTACTGGGTGACCTGAATGCCAAGTCAGTGAACTGGGGCAACCCGGCCACCGACGCTCGCGGGAGGGCAGTGGAAATGTGGGCAGCCTCCTCTGGACTCTCCCTCTTGAACAGAGGAAGCGTCCAGACATGCGTGCGGCGGCAGGGTGGCTCAATAGTGGACGTCACTTTCGCCACCCCTGCGTTGGCCGCGCGCGTGTTGAACTGGCGGGTGGACCTGGTGGAGACTATGTCGGACCACCGCTACGTACGATTCGACATCTCCACCGGTGGCCCCGGAGAGTCGCGGCCCCCCTCGGTGCAACCACCGTTCCCGCGGTGGGCTCTCACCCGCCTGGACAGGGAGGCAGCGGTGGAGGCGGCGTTCATCCAGGACTGGTTTTCAGCGCCTTCCGCCGGCCTGGATGTGGACACCGTGGCGGGGCACCTGAGGGAGTCTCTGACCAAGGTATGCAACTCTAGCATGCCTCGGTCTAGCCGACCACCACCCAAACGCGCCGTGTACTGGTGGTCGGTGGAGCTGGCGGGGCTTCGAACAGCGTGTGTGGAGGCAAGGAGGGCCTACACGCGAAGCCGAAGGCGGCGTCGACGAGACCACGCCAACGAGGACCACCTCTATGAGCTGTACATTGAGGCAAAAATGGTCCTCGATAGGTCCATCGCCGCCGCCAGAGACTCGGCAAGAGCGGAGATGCTGGAGGGTCTCGACAATGACCCCTACGGGAGACCATACAAGACGGCCCGCAAAAAATTGCGCCCCTTTGGTCCCCCGGTGGCCGAGACCCTGGAGCCCTCATTTCTGGATGGGGTGGTTCAGTCCCTGTTCCCGTGCAGGGACAGTAACTTCGCCCCGCCAGTGATGGGGGCCACGTTGAGGATAGCTCCGCCAGCTGAAGAAGAAGAGGAGGCCCCTCCGGTCACGGAGTCGGAACTCGGCGCGGCGATTCTGCATATCCGCGCCAAGAAGACGGCTCCGGGCCCCGACGGTGTTCCGGCAAGAGTGGTGGCCATCGCTGCCACTCAAATGGAGGAGAGGTTTCGGGACCTCTTCAGCGCATGTCTTGCGTGTGGGAGGTTCCCGAAACCGTGGAAGGAGGGGCAGTTGTGCCTCCTTCGCAAGGAGGGCCGCCCAGCAGACTCCCCCTCGGCATACCGGCCCATCGTGCTGCTCGATGAGGTCGGAAAAATGTTCGAGGGGATAATCGCTGCCCGCCTGAAAAGTCATCTGCGGCGTATCGGGCCGGACTTGTCGGACGCTCAGTTCGGTTTTCGGGCTGAGCGTTCCACGGTGGACGCGCTGGCCCGCCTTAAGGGCCAGGTGAAGGGGGCGATGGAGGCGCGGGACGGATTGTTGGCTGTGTCGTTCGACATAGCCAATGCCTTCAACTCAGTTCCCCACTCCACCATCCTAGAGGCGCTCCGATTCCACGGAGTGCCTCGATACATGCGTCGTCTGCTGGCCAGCTACCTAGAGCATCGGACGATCGTCCTGGCGGATAGGACTGGCCAAGTCCGGCGGTACGCCGTCGAGGCTGGCGTTCCGCAGGGGTCAGTCATAGGACCTCTCCTCTGGAACATCGCCTATGATTGGCTCTTGCGGGGAACTCTCCTCCGGGGCACGAGTGTCGTCTGCTATGCGGATGACACTCTTCTCACCGCCCGGGGGGGGAGTTTCAGGGAGGCGGCCAACCTGGCCTCGGCGGGCGGATCCTTGGTCGCGGGGAGGATCCGCCGCCTAGGTTTAACGGTGGCGCTGCACAAGACCGAGGCCGTGTTCTTCCACGGAGCTCGGCAGCGCCCCCCATCTGACGCCCACATCTTCGTGGAGGGCGTCAGAATTGAGGTGAAGGCCCAGATGAAATATCTGGGCCTTGTACTCGACAGCAGGTGGCGCTTCGGTCCGCATCTTAGCGGGCTGTCGTCGCGCCTGCTGAAGGCCGCAGGCGCACTCTCGTGGCTGCTTCCCAACCTGGGAAGGCCCAGCGCGCGATGCCGGCAACTTTATGCCGGCATCTTGAGGAGTATGGCCCTTTACGGGGCTCCTATCTGGGAGGACTCCCTCCGAAGGAGGGAGAACGCCGCCGCATTGCGGGCACCCCAAAGGGCCATAGCCCAGCGAGTGGCGCGGGCCTACCGCACGGTGGGCTTCGCGGCAGCATGTGCTCTGGCCGGCACCCCTCCTTGGGAACTCGAGGCGTGGGTGCTCGCCAGAGTATATGAATGGACGGCGGGGCGGAGGGCGAGAGGAGAACGCCCAGCCCCGGAAGAGCGGGAGGCCGTCCGGCGGGAGGCGAGGGACGCCATCGTCGTCCATTGGACGGGGGAACTCGCCACCGCAGCCTTCGGCCGCCGAACCCTCGACGCGATCGGGCCTGTCCTGCGAGACTGGCTTGAGCGGTCGCATGGGTTCCTCTCGTTCCGTCTGGTGCAGGTGCTGTCCGGACACGGTTGCTTCGGATCGTACCTGCACCGGATCGGACGGGAGGAGACGCCGTCGTGCCACGACTGTGGCGCGGCGGAGGACACGGCGCAGCACACCCTCGAGGTGTGCCCCTCGTGGTCCGAAACGCGCCGCAGTCTCATCGCGGTGATCGGACCGGACCTCTCACTCCCTGGCTTGGTTAACGCCATGCTGGGGGACGAGGGGTCCTGGGCGGCAGTCGCCTCCTTCTGCGAACACGTCATGTCCCAGAAGGAGGCGGCGGAGCGCGCGCGGGAGGAGGATCCTCACGCGGCGCTGCTCCGAAGGCGGAGGAGGGGTCGAAGAAGACGTCAGTTTGATAGTCATCTCCGACTCCTCCCGGGTGGAGACCAGCAGGCAACGGGTGCGGGGGCACCCTTGCCTGTATTGCACAGGCCTCCACCAGTGTCGGACGGGAGTGGCCAGGTGTTCCCGGCCATTCCCGTAGCCCCCCAGCCTGGGGGGCATGCGGGGCCCGCCAGCTAGGCGGGCAAGCGCCGGGAGGGTTGTGGATGTAAAGGCTGAGCCGGTTTCCCATGGCCCTCCCACCACGGCGATGTGGGAACACCGCTGAGTTTTAGTGGGTATACTGTCATTCGGACAGGAGTCCCACATACCCCGTCTCGTCCCCCGACGAGCGGAAGTGCATAAAGCATTTCTCAGCGACAAAAAAAAAAAAAAAAAAAAAAAAGGTTAGAACTGTGACCAACTACGCGCGAGCCGAGCGAGCGCTACCTCGAAGTTGGTCGCGAAATTTTTCTAAGTATTTTTTTCATAGTGCCCCCAAGACGACACTCTGACCTGAATTTCATTCATTTAAGACAAAAATCAGTCAACGACCTTTAATCATTCTAAACAGTTGGTTTAAAATATAGTGGGTAGGTTATATATAAGTTGGGTGAAAATATTATGGTAATTATGTTTAGGGATAAAAGCGTTATGATAAAAAAACAGTAGGAGTTTAAATATATTTACATTAATGATATTATTAATTACAATTTTCGGAAACATGAGTGTTATGAACATCGCCGGTAGCACTACAAATAGTATGAATGAAAACTTTAGGATGAAAAATTTTAGGAAGAGTGATCATTCGGATTACAAATCGTTAGGAAGAACAATTTCGGGTAAAGAACTTTAGTTGAGCCAATATGGACCCGGTACAGACAATCAAACTACTAACAAAAAATATCAGCCGCCACACACCTTTGGATCGAGTAGGTATTGGAGTTTTGTGTTATGAATAAAAATATCCTCATAATTATTGTACTTTGCAAAATGAATCGCAGTATTTCAGTAAAAACCATTTTACTACACTTTTGATGTGAGTTTTTTAAATGCACTTTGAAATAAATAAATTAAAAACTCACACGCTCTTTTGTCTGTGGCTTTTGTTCCGTATATTTAATAATAAAAGAAATATATTATATTTTTAAATGTTTTTATATTCTCATATTTAAAAATATAATTTGTAAGTATGTACTTATATAATGAAATAAAGGAAATAAATATATAATCGATAATTCATTTTATATAAATAAAAAAGGTTCCACTTCAGAGGTTTAGGTATGGTTAAGAGTATTTGTTGCAAAACTATTACTGTACTAAGACTTTGATATTATTTCCTCAATAATTTCATATGAGCTGCGTTTGGATGTAGAATATTTAATTTATGTCTTTGAAAACTTTTTATGTGCAAAAGAACAGGCTGTGAAAAAAAAATGCGGAAGTTGGAACTTATTATGTCACGGACACGAGAAAAAAATATTTTGCATTTAGCAAAATATTTATAATGAAGGTATGTCATATCAACAGGTATGACAATATCATATCCGAAAGCATATGTTTTGCTTTGAAATATACTAAACAATTTTTCAAAGAAAATTACTCATTACTTACTCTAGTGTAACTTAAGTGATTACATATTTTTAACAATAAGTAATGCAAGTTAAAATAAATATGTTGATGATCCTTATAACAGCGGTAATTAATATTCTATAAAAACGCTGTGACCATTTAACTATGTGACACACGTACCAAATATCTTACTTGGCCTTCACAGATGCGATAAAACTGCACTCGTCATCCAAAAAAATAGATACACCCACTTTTTGTTTAACATTTATCGATTGTTTCACAGATAAGCTGTTTCATGTGTTTCTTTTATTTTGAGGGTCGATATGATGATTGACGTGTTGTTTGTCATATATCTTATTGCACTTGAAGTTACTTAACAATATTTATACAGAAATACTGTTGAGTGCTGATTTGACGGTTATACACCGGATCAAATCAACTCGTTCTTCCAGTCAGAAACAGACTTTTCTAGGGATTTCGTGTTAGTATCATTAAGTTTAATTGCTGAGGCCTTAGTTTTGATTAATTCTGCCTAAAAATAATGGACACTACTGAAGCTGAGGCGGCCCTAGTTGTGGCTTTGCTGCAAAAAGGCTCAAGTCAACGTATCGTGGCCAGGAGATTAAATCTCAGCGGTTCTGCAGTTCGGCGAGTTTACCAAAGGTTACTCGAGACTGGGCAGCGTCAAAGACGATCTGTATCTGGAAGACATAGGGTGACAATTCAAAGGGATGACTGCTTTATAGTGGTAACAGCTTTACGAACTCAACATCTTTCTGGCGTTGATCTCCAGCGACGTTTACGTGAAGATCGGGGTGTGGGTATAAGTGACAGTAATATAAGGAGGATACTACGTGAGCAGAATTTAAGACCACACAAGCCAGCAACGGGGCCACAATTGACCACAGCTCATCGACAAGCCAGGCATTGAGGCAATTTGCGCAGAATCACGTCAACTGGACTATAGCCAATGGCCTAGGCCAATGGGAGTCATTTATTTTTTAGTAATGAGAGTTGGATGACTTTATACGGTTCTGATGGACGCCGTTATGTCATGCGACGGCCAGGTGATCGTTATGCCGTGTTGCATAAGAGGAACAGTCAGTTATGGTGGGGGCTCTGTAATGTTTTGGGCTGGGATATCTGGGATCACGGAACTGGTTTTTATAAGAAGTCGTGCTGTAACTGCGGTACGCTACATCACGGGATATCTTGGAAGACCATGTGGTGCCATGTGCTGGCGATATTAGAGAAAATTTTGAACTAATGCATCATAATACACGGCCACACGTAGTACCCATTGTCACCGATTACCTTGAAGAAGTCGGCATTCAGCTTATGTCATGGCCAGCAAGAAGCCCTGATCTTAACCCTATAGAGCACATGTGGGAATCCCTAAAACAATAGGCTAGAGCCCATAATCCAGCCCCTACATCCTTAGGTGACTTGGAAACCGCCATTAGGGAAGAATGGAACCGAATCCCTCATGAGGCCATCAAAACCTTAATTAGGTCACTAAAACGGCGAATGCAGGCCGTCATTCGAGCATTTTATTTTTTTTTCGTCCTAAAATTGGTGTAAACAAACAAGTCAAATTAAACATAATTAACAGTACTACACCATTTCTTTTGTTCTCTCATACTCTTTAGTCATAGAATATAGTAATAATATTCTTTATTGTTATCTCATAATCAGAAACACAGTAAAAAGTCAAGGTAACACTTAATTGAGACCGGTGTCTGTTGTGGGTAAAACCTGTATTACAGATCACCAGGCTTACCCTCCATCGGCCAACTCACCTATGACCTATGGCTATTTAACTGAACATACAGCTTGTCCATAATATAACACTATTACAAATTAATAATACAAAAGTGACACAAAATGGAATGGAAAATTAAAAACTAAAGTAAAACAATTCTGATGGCAAAAGTGACTTAATATTGATTTGGGAGTGAGTATGGGTATGTCGATGAGAGTGAGAGTGAGTGAGAATGAGAATGTGTGTGTGTCTGTGTGTTTGGTGTGATCGATATATGAATGTGTGTTTGTTGTGATGGGCATTTGTGTTAATTGTATATCGTTCTATACTAGTAAATGTTACCTTAAGGGTTTTAATAAACGTTCTGTTGCATTGTAATCAATGCCTTGAAGAGACAGACTTTTTCTTGGACTCTGCCCTAGATAGAGGATAGATTAGCTACTTGTTCCTATTATTATATATATATGGACCCAGGAAACCGTAAAAATTATGTGCCAGACTGAATTTATATCTATTTGTTGAGCAGACATTGGTGGTTCTTCTCTTACCGGAGTTTGCTTTGGGTCCTAAAAATGTTATGAATGCTTCTTAGTAACATAAGTAGCATAAAAAGTTGTCTTACGGTCAGTACCTTACAGCGCTGATATAAATCAAACGTAGGGTATTGTATCGAAAGGAAAGAACTTACTTTTAATATGGCTCTTTGGGCTCTCTCCAGTGTCAGTAGGTAAGTTTTAATGGCTCCACCCCAAGAAGTTATACAATAAGACAGTAAGAATTGCCACAATGCGAGATAAACCATTTTAATTATGAAAGTGTCAGCAATATGACGAAACGGTTTAAATATATAAATAAGTTTCCGAATTCTAGGAATCAAGGCCTCAATATGGTGTTGGAAAACTCAGATTAGGACACAAACCCTCGGGGCACCCAGATCCTACACAGATGCTCGTTGACCAGGAGACATAATCAACTTCTGGAGGCGGGTGGGTTGGTTGGAATAATCATCGACGGCCGCCACGGCCCACGCATAATGGTCCACATGAAGGGCTAAGTGCGGAAACCAAATCCCCTAAAGAAGTGGTGTTGGAAATTTAACCGGTTATACATATATTACAACACCCAATTATTTGATGGTGTTCGTTTTTGACAAATGCAGACAATCACATGAATTGTTACTTATATGGTAAGTTGAGAATAGTTTTATTCTTATTCAACATTATCAAAGCACCTGCTTACTAGAAAATAATTAAATAATTTTGATTGTGGTCATGTGACACACTGGTCACTCTGTTGTCAAAATTTAAATTTAGAAATGCAGCCTGATTACTCTCCTAGATAACTACTTGTTCCTCAGACTTTTTCAACTCGCGCCAATAATTTTCTAGATTTTAAATCTAGAAAATTATTGGCGCGAGTTTGATAACAAAATGTTGTGCAATGTTTAGGAATTAATATTAAAAATAAGTATCATATTTCTGTCACTAACCTTTAGTTTCAGGAGCTCTATATCACCTTCCAAAGCCAATTTGAGGCGTTTCCAATCGAAGGACGCGGTTTTTCTGAACTTATCCAGTGGCCCGCTCGGGAGATCGGGAACGAAACTCAAGTCTTCCATACTAAAACACAATAACACGTTATAATTCAGCCTTCTTACACTAATAATGATTATGAGCGCGCACCAATTTTATTACACCGGATGACTAAACATACAGGGACATTTCAAATTCCCTCGCAGACACAAATTCAAGGTCTACAACGATCCGTAAAGTATGAACTAGTCTAGTCCGGCGTGCTGTTTCTAAACTCTCACCTTGACTATGAATGGGAGGATGAAAGAAACTGATAATAAACGTTAAAGCGTCCGTTGCCTAGGTGTTACGAACGAAACTGATAATTTTGGAGGAGGTTGTAAAGAGGGAAAGCGTATGATAACGTGAATGCAGCGCACGCTGTTTTATTGGGCGCACTGCTCGCACACACACGTCATACATCGAATGATGATTACTCGTACTGTCACAGCCATCTGTCACTGTCACTGGAATGTCATGGCCATGTCACTGTCAAAGTAACATTTAAAGTTTATTCTATTTTTTTTGCTTTTCATTTTGCTAACAACAAAAGTACTTAAAATAATAACTAAAACCAGCACGCAAGTAATGAATCAATTAACTAACAGAAATATAAAAAAGTATGTAAATAAACAATAGTTTGTAAAATTAGCACCTACTGTTGATTTATATTTATCATACAATGTCAGATTGCATTAACTGAATCATAATAATTATTTAGAAGAACGATTTACTTAAACAAAATGGCACAATCATGATGGTGGCTAGTCTTCGCCTAGCTCAAAACAAGTAACTGATCAACGTTTAAGAACTGTGACTACTGCCACCTACCGTAATTTATAAGAACTATTTAACTCCTGGAACACAGTGTATGCTCATGCGTTGCTGACAAGATGTGAATGTGGCTTGTGTTTAAAATAATAACCAATAGATGGCAGCACCAGGAACAAGTGTAATTAATGAAAAGTGTAACAGAGACAGAAAGATTCAAACCTTGCGTTGTAGACAAAGACAGATATAGTCACTCACACTAACAAAACTTTCACTACATAGATATTTTAAGTTACAGACGCATAAACAAGAAAAGAGAAGTTGTAAAACAACAAACTGTGTTCGCTGCTTTTCTATCAGATGTAAAATGGACGGGCGGTCGTGTCGTTGCGCGCTCGCGAACTCCGCGTGTTCGTTGTGAAATCGATGTTTATTGTTTTATATTTTGACGTGAATACGAATATTGTTTACGCGATTGTACGACTACTTCGGTGTTCGGTTGCCGAAGGAGATTGTGTTTAGTGCATGTGTTTTTGTATGACGTTAGCGCTCACTTCACTTGCAGTGATTTCGCTGATAGCTCACTCACCGGTGGGTGCGCGCGTGATAAACTACGTGTTCGGTACGAAAAAAGGCGATTAATCGTCTAGTGTGGGTGTTTTACAGTAGCATCATGCTGTGTACGGTGACATAGTGAACGTTGAATAGACCCTGACCTCTGGCAATCATGTCTGGGCGATCGGATTGCAGGAAATTTGCACCAAACATCTTCAATAAGAGCAAATGCACTAATTGCTTCCGTCAGAAGGAGGAGCATAGTGCTGAGGCTTTGGAATCTAATCGGGTGAGTATCATTCATTACAAACCTTTTAAATTCAAATTTTGAACGTCGTTTATTTCTAATCAACAAGATGAAATATTCGCGTGTAGGTGTGTTCGTTGAATAACGTAACGTATACAGTGATGTCTGTGTGTGCGTAGGCCGACCACTCTTCAGGTGTTGATCTAACGGATTTCATCGAGTTATTAAAATGGTATTGAGTACCTAGTAGGTACATCATATGAACACGCCTAACAAATTTTAATGACATTTGGTGGGTAATTTTTTTTGCGGCGGGTATGTTGTTAAAATAATAGTGTTGACTAGTTCAGACAGTTTGTAATTTTAACACATAGAGAATGGTTGTAAAAAGTCCGTTCATCTTTATGGTACCCTATCTTAATTAGATACCTTTATACAATAATCATAAATGTAAGTAGATAGGTATAAATATGAACTAAACACCACTTTCTAATATCAATAAACAGTAGATTGTAGGTCCTGTACCTATATAACCAACTAATAAACTACTGTTATTTTTATCAGAAGCTAGCTAGTCGCACCTCTAATTTGAGTGTCACAAAAATTACAGAATTGACACCACCAACTTGGCGGGAAACAACGGAAAAATATCGTTCCGATTTCCGAAATCTGTAGCAAGTCTCGTAACAAAAATAAGAAATAATGTTATTATTTAGTTAGAGCAACTAGCTTCAACTTTCTGAAAAACTGAACGGTTCCTTGAAAATTGTATTCAAAAGTTTGATTCAAACTTCTACCTATTTATTATGGTTTAACTAAATAAAACTAAACTCAGCCGCTGAACCGTACCTATTTCTTCCACTGCAACTTGCCAAAAGTATGATTAGACAAATTATTTGTCTTAATTATTCTTATATCTGCTAATCTAAACGTACGACATCAATCTAGCACCATTCTTGCATAAATGTTTAAAAAAACCTGCGTAGATAGTGTCTCGTCTCGTATCGTCCTAAGGTACCGTTGCGTGTACGCCGCGGACAGGATGCACGACATGTTCAGCATAAAATCTCTGGTTGTTTGTGGAATTGTATCTATGGGACTCGTTTGTACTTTGTATGTACAACTTTGAACATTCCTCATAAGAGAAGATGTGAGAAAAGAAAACTGGCATATTAAATAATTAGTGTAGTTTGACAACTTTCTCAAAAATACGGATTTTTATGATAATTATGTAGGTAACATTTTCTGCGTTTTCACAGAAATCCGTATTTTTGTGAAAATGATATTCTGGCCAGATATATGGTAGGTAGGTACCTACTTTCCTAATACCGCTGCCATATGCTAAACTACTGAACACGGGCGCCCGGCACACGGTTGAATCTTTTCATCATCCCTACATTGAGCATCATAAAGGCTCCCTCAAACAGGCGCGACGCAAAGGCGCGACACAAAGGCACCGCTCGTCGCGCGACACGCGGTTACTTTGTGTCGCGCTGTTGCGTCGTGCCGGTGTGCACGAGTCTTTAAATACATTAAAAAGAGTAGATACTCGCCCTTTTTTTTTAAGGTGGTTAAAAATAGATAGTAATCGTGATAGGTAATTTTGCTATTCCTAGGGGCTCCTAGTGCCCTAAGTGTATACTCCAACTCCTACAACTCCGCCCCTAAGACGACCCACCGACCCTAATGGTGCATTCTCGTACTTAGTAAGTACTTGTCTTAAATCTCGTCCGATAACCAAAGTTTATCTATATGAGTACTTGGTCAGATTCTGTTTATTTAACCTGAAAACTCGACTATGATTCACGTCAGACCAACTCTGAATTCGTATTTTGGACTACGGTTCCCTTTTGAATTAACAAAAAAATATCTGAATAAAAAACCGTGACTGCAGGTAGGTACTTATATGGTGTCAGGTTACAGAACTACAATTTATTTTTCTATCCAAAATATTTTTAATGGCTTTTTCACCGTTTTCACGCTAGTACCTACCTACAAATGATTAAATAACGTAATTTTACCGATGTTTAATTAACATTTACACCATAGTTACGGGAATACTTGTACATATACCTACCTAATTTTTATCTTATAACACTTTCCGTGGGAGAATGATAAGACGAATAAATAGTGATTTAATCTCCACTATCAAATGGGCATTAAGTGCTCAAATAAATTGTCATTAGACCATCATCATCATTATTTTAATTCCAATAATATACGTTAGAAACCGTTGTTTCCTTTCGCTGCAAGTTGAAAATAATTGGTAATGATATGGTGAAATCACCATTTAATTATAACAAGCTACCTTCATGGAGATTTGTATGTAGAGAACTGCTGTAGGTCCTTATCGAAACACAAACTGAAAAGGGGCTCGTGGCTAATTATTAAAAGCTTCACGGGTCGATCGAAGGTCGAAGGTACGCTTGCAGCGGTCGGTTCGTGAATGGGTGACCATCCATTACGTATCGAGATCCCTCCGTGTCTTGGATAGCACGGTCCCGGCTGTCATTCGTAGATATTTGACAGTCGTTACGGGTAGTCAGAAGCCCGAAAGTCTGACAACCAGTCTTACCAAGAGGTATCGTATTACTGGTATTCAGCTGCATCGTGTTAGACTGGAAGCCGACTCCAACACAGTTAGGAAAAGGCCAGGAAGATTGATTTTTTGTTCTGAAAACCGTAGCCTAAAAATACTAGACTAGACATACAGTAAGCCCATCCAAACGTTTTACAGAAAGACGTGATCTGATTTCACCAAAATCTTACAAGTTACATTTTTATTTCGCGGTTCTGAAGTCTTATTATTTTCTGCACACCCACTTTCGATTTGAGACAGTTTTCTTACAAAAGCTATAGGTAACCAATTTCAATTGTAATCTCGTCTCTAAAGCAATTTTTGACAGGAACGTGGATAACTTTCACAATATTTCAGTGTGTAACAATAACAAGATTGTACGTACAATCGAGGTCACTTTTACGCATGCATGACCATGATTCATTTCAATAACTATTCTACTTGTACATTACGAATGGAAGCCTAGACAATAGTGTTAGCATATTTACACGTAGCTAAGTAGGTAAAGTAAGTACCAACTTAATAAACTGCAGTGACGTAGAACGTAGACAACCAAAATGCTTGGAGCATTTATTGCTAAATTTACAGCTCTTGCAGAAGACGACGCGACGTGTCAAGTTCATTTCAAAGTTATCAAAAAGTGAAGTAAGATTTGAATTAGTTACTTATTTGAATTCTTACTAAAGGTATTGAAATATCAAAATATTGTGTAAAAATCAGATAATTACCGCCACTGAATTTAAAGTAACGATGACGCATAAGATTGACATCTGAAACCTTCAACTATTTTTTATCTGTCACTGATCAATGTTTGCTATTCATATTTTTTTAGTTATTACCTTTTTTGTTAGACAAGTCTTATTAAGTGTTCCATTACTGTTATCAAATGAAGTTATCTGCTCAACTACCAATACCATTATCGAAGTTCGCCATTCACCAAAAATGCTTAGAATGTCGTTATTCATAGCCTAAAGAGCGAGATAGACATACCGTTTACTTAGCGAGAAAGTGAGATAGGACATCCATCACCTGTCAAACTGAGTCAGGTTTTTAATTAGATAATAAGTCCATCGTAGACATTGCTGATAATTTCGGTTAAAACAAATACTTCTTGCGTTACGTTGTAGAAGCAGCTGTGACAATAATATGACGAAAAGTTACCTCGTTGAGGCCCGTGCTTATGGTGTTTTTATATCGCTATAAACAAAGTATTTAGGGCCAGTCACGTGTCTACGTAAGTAATGTAAAATAATATTGAAAATTAAAAACGAACAGACTTCGTTCTAAAGCCGCGACGAAAAGTGGTTTTGGGTCATATAATCAGCGTAACTTCAGTTTGCATTAAAGAACCAGTCTTTAATGAGAACGAAACGTATTATTAAGAAATTGATTTGAATCCATGTTACATCTAATTGTCCAATACATTTGTGCCACATTGTAAAATTCACCTTGAAAGTTCAAGTTTTCTTAACGTCATTGAAATCAGCTGCGAACAAAATATCTTGAACGTGGCTGTGACATCTTATATTCGCACTGGCCTATCCGCGCTTGTCAACGTAATTGAGCACAAAACAACCAAATTTGGTCGAACACGACACAATGTCAAAGCCAAGGCTGAATCATACAATGCCCCACCTAATAATGCGGTTCAGAATCATTACCATTGCAATGTGCCTCTTATATCCGGGCAATAAGGGTAAACACTAGTTTCAATAGGAAACTACAAAAGGTAAACTATTCATAATAATCAGGAAATGTCAAAGCCTCAAATGGCGGTGTTCGGACAATTATCTTGACAAATGCTCCACTAACGAAGCGAACTGACGCGCGCCATGTTGGATGCGCGTGCGCAAGGTGACGCGAAGCGAATAGGAAGTTAACGATCGATACAATGAATGCTGACTTTACACGGTTTGCTAAATAGATGCTAATTTTTTTTAATATTTATGCTTGTGTAACAAATGTCGGAGAAAGTTCTGCTTATTTAGCAAAAATGTCTTCCTCGTATCGATTGCCTGGCGCTTGTACTGGAACACGTCACGCTAGAATGATGTTTATCTTTTTAATCATTGTTATATATGCTTGGAAAGTTATCATTTATTACTTTTCCAACTATATTTTATAGTCGTTATAATGGTTTATAGCCTCATAGTTAATTTTCCGGTCTCGTGCCGAAGCTTTCCTTCCATCATAATGCGTTAGTTGGAGGTCGTTTATAGTTCTTCATTCTTACCGCAGTTTTTCTACAGATCTACTATGTAGACAGTTGAAACCGCAGCCAGATACCTTAAGGTACATTCTAGTGGTTAAGGCTCTTAAGTATTTTTTGCTTTGGTAAAACATGTAATTTACATGTCGACACGTATCTATGGTAAACACATAGGTTTACCCGGTTATGCCAAGACCATAAAGAAGGAGTTCTAGACCTCTTTTGCTTCCAATGTGCATGCCATAGTCTAGAGATTTTCAACATTTTAACGGAACACCTCCACCAAAATAATTACCTAAGTAACAACTTTAATTACTATTCCATTATATCACACACCTCGACTTTGCCCATCTAATCACAAAACCAACACTGACATAATGTTTAGTTTATGATAACCTTATCTGTCATTAATAAAACTGTTTTTAACAGCATGAGTAGAAACTAAAGGTATAATAACTTTCCGGTTTACTGTTATATAGTTTGTTAGCGTCCACAGAATGTATGTAAGCCTTGTAGGAACGTCACCTTTCTTGCTTACACGCTTGAAGTATGTAATATGTGAAGTAGGAAGTTACGAAGAAAAACATTAGTATGAGTACTGGTTACTTAATTATTACTAAGGTATGGGCATGTCGTTAAGCGTGTTGTAAGAGATATTTTCTAGCGAGATTACCTCAGCCCTATTCTGGAATGTGTCATTCCTAAAAAAGGAGGCGGTTTTAGTCTTCAGCCCCGTAATAGTAATTTGTGATAACTGTTCTCTCTATTTTAGTGTCTCCTAACGGTTTTGGATTTCGTTCAGGATTAGATTTTCTCACTAAACTAACGATCGCGTCTCAAGTCCTTTTGATGGTCCTTCAGCATCTTGTTTAGGTTGAGGATCATCATTTAGTCAGTAGCAACTTTCTTTTTGCATTTAGAAGTGTTAGATTTGTCCTGATTTATATATCTTGACAGTTTATATTGGATTGCGATACGAGTATACTTGCAGAGAGACTCGGTATCGGCCCACGAGTAACTTAACTCTTTGCTGATTCAGACGAAGCAATTACGTTAGTAGACCAAGAAGTCCCAAAGACACGTGACTAATTAGACTAAACTTCAATTACTTGCAAAGATAGTACGCTCTAGGCGCCATGTCGAACAAAGTAAGTAATGAGCACAATTTGAGAGATAGCATTAACGCATTAGTACTGACATGTAACGACCTATAGAACTTGAAGTATAATAAACTGCATTTCTCAATGGAGTAGGTTAATAAGCAGCTGACACTGTGTTTATATTGCCTGATATAAATACGGAAGTAACACGGATAACACTTGGTATCTTGTATTTACTTAGCATTCATTCAGACTGCGCAGTCTATTAAGAAAATAAGAGTATGTTCCTTGAATTGATAACCGTCAACATCGTTATAAGAGGTTATAGAGACTTTTATTATGGAGCGATTTATGGCTTTTCCAACTTGCTTGTACTGTTGCACTCTCCAAGTCACCTATTCCTCGGACATTAGCCGCTATTAACGCTCTCCTGAACTCAAAGATGTTGATATGTTTGCGAATGAATGGAAGATGATACTGTCAAAATGTTTGAATTTTTGTGAAAAGAATTCATGGCTGTGTTAAATAAATTATATATATGTTTAAATAGTGTAATTGGCTTCGGCCGTTCTATCTATATATATAAAAATTAATCCCTATTTCCCTTGGTCACGCCATAACTTGAGAACGACTTTACCGATTTCATCCATCTTTTTTTTAATAGTTTTATAATACTTTGTAGAAGGATCTTATGGATTTTTTTTAAAAGAAATTAGCGAGATTTATGCGGGTGAAACCGCTGGGCGCAGCTAGTTTAAAATAAAGTAAATAAATAAATAGCACATTTTGACCATGCATCCAAAGTTTAGGTGATGGGGCAGAGCAACTTGCTCTGCCCCATCACCTAAACTTTGGAGAAAGAGAAGAATGGAAATTGCTAAACCGACAAGAGTCGGTTTAGCAATTTCCATTCTTCTCTTTCTAATGACAGTTCTTTTAGTTCCCTATAAGTCTATTTTCCTATTCTTTCTCGGTCATCTAACTTTCGTGACTAGCACTTAATGTTTCACAGATTTGTGTTTTATTGTCACATATCTGTCTCTTTTTAGCATATTTTGTACGTTTTATCACTACTTAGCTCTTTGGGGTCATATTCAAGTAGTATAGTACCTTGCCTTGCCAGCCAATATAGCCACAAACTAATAGCATTGAGCCATTAAGTAAACCCGGAGGTTAACCTGCCTCGAAGTAACTTAACACCGTGAGCTGTCGAAACCTTTGAGTCGTGCCGTAAATATCGTACTTAATATACAAGTTAAAGTGAAAATAATTTAGCTTTTGCCACTTTCACGTAACGCCAGTTAAGTCAGGTTTGTAGGTCGCACACATGTGTGTTTGTTTTACAAAATTAACGTTTTGCTCGAACAGGTTTGAAATGTTTTCGTTGGCCAGTGGCGCCGGCGCAGCTCAGTTTTGCGGTTAATGCGTAAGCGCAGGCCGCAAACGCGTTTAGTACTTTGACACACTTACTTGTCATACAAAAAACATATTTTTCAACTGGTTACGCAACTTGCCTGTGTCCTTAATGTTTTGCAATTAAAATAGCTAAACCAGTACTACATGTGTCGCTGCTGTATCCGGGCGTTTCTTTCACTCGGTTTATGAACCGTTACGTTTTCGCTGAGATGAATAAATTTCGTTTATGAGGTGGTTTTCAATACAGCTTTAAACCTCGCCTTCTTAATTATATTTATCCTTAAAATTAAACGTTTTATGTCCCAATTTACGGCTTTTGATCTCCAAAACAAACAATCTTGTTCCCAGTTCTCACAAACTACTCCGGCCAGTTTATAACGTATGCTCCAATTAAATGTTCAACCAATTCGTGTGTGCCCGCTAACTCTTTCTGTCAAAACTCAAGTGTTCTCTTCAAGAGGCCATAAATCCATACAACAAACACAACACACTGTTAATATTTGTTCTGATGTTTGTAGAGGCTGTATAACCTGGGGTCGTCTCCAAAAAACTTTTGATCCGAACTGCCGAGCAACAAAGACGTGGAGATGGAATAGTTAAATTAAAAAAAAAAGGAAATAGGAGATGTTGCGTTCCGTTCCTACTACGGTGTCCATTGTAAGGAGAGCCGCGCACGAGAGAAGCTGCGACCCTTTCTAGTCTGTTAATCTTCAGCAGAGAGGGGAATAGTGGTCCAGATTAGAATGGTTGGGCTAAACTTGTAGTGTAGCATAAAAAGGAGTGCGTGAGGAATGCGCCGGCGCGATCGCCAGGTGCAACGGCCGCGCGCCCCGCCCCCGGCTGGCATTTTTGTGTACGCGCACGCCTAATGTGTGAGACTCAAATGATTTGGAAATCGAACCTGGCGCCAATTAACTGAATTAGAAATAGAAAATCTTATCAAACCTTTTAAGACAGTCACGATTTACTCCATAATAGATTGACCCACTCATTTTTTATCCCATTAATATTTAATTCCATCGATCGTTCGGAAAATATCATACTCCCGCCGCCGATTTGAATTCGGAATGCTATCTACGAACCGTTAACAATACAATGAGTTGCCAGCGCTAAATAACAATAATATGTGGGTCGCGTCGCGAACTCGACGCCGGATAAGGCGAACAATTAAAGTCAACATTAACACCTATTTGACAAAGCGAAATGAGCTCGCGTCGTAACTCGATAGTGTATCATATTTACGTCTTCATTGTTAACCGTCTAATTAAAAATTCACGCGTAAAGTCCACCGGTGGGAGCGGACCGGTACTCCGTAATTTGATAGCGTTGGAATGTGTTGCCAGTCACCAATGAGGTTTTATCTATGTAGGTTGCAATTGCAAACGAAAACGTGTTATTCAACCGTTGTTTGGGTGTATAAATATTTTTGCGGCGTTTTGTTTTGCCTTGTTGAGTATGTATGCAAATATTTTTAGAATAAATACTTAGGCGTAAGTGGGCAGCAAATGAGGCTCATAATAATGACAAATCGATCAGATTAATGACTTATCAAAGTCTTTAGTTATCTGACTAGTTTTAGTTCTAAACTAATTATGAGTTGACCTTCGTTATCCTTTAGATAAGCCAATAGAACACGCTTTTGGCTGACGTCATTGGTTTATCACAATTATCTACGTTGAATTTAATCCACTGTTTACTTGAACCAAACATAAGATAATTCTAAGGTAGCCAACATTTGTTTCTTTAATAATTTTGTTTAAACGTGACGATAAAAACCTTTTCTGATGACGTTTCTGAATTGGATGATACTCCGGTATTTATTTATGATACCCATCCTATTATATAAGCCAGGTACATACAGGTAGATAATTTAAATCCTCAGAAACATTCATTAGTAGAAACAGAAAAAAGGTGTAATAAAGAACAACGTCGAATGAAATGCGTTCCATTTCATTGTCCGGATCTCGCATCAAACAAGTCCACAGAATCATAGCCACTAATGACTGTCCTTTATTCAGCCTCTCTACGTATTCTTTGAAACTCGTATTGCGTTACACCGTGGTAAATCTCTACAAAGGTAATTTATGCTTCAAATTAAACTTTACGAGCCACTCTGTCTACGATCGGAGAGATGTCACATATCAAATTCATAGACAAACTCGTTCTCACGAGTGCACCCGTCAGATTAATTCTGGTTGCGCGTTTGTGGCGGGCAACGTAAACATTTTTATTGAACGAAAATAATACTGGACACATTAAAGAGTCTTTTACACGTCGTTAGTCAGGTGCAGTAAATCGAGAACGTTCATAGTCGAGCGCTAATTTAACTTAGTCGAGTGCAGCGGGCGGCGTCTCTATTCTGTGTTAATGTCGCTCCAGACGCGCAATAGTACACCACTCATTAACAACTTTTTATTTAAAATAGATACTTACCGTAGTTAGGCTATCTCAGTAATGTTTCAAGAGTCACGATGCGTTTTCACATTTACATATTCACAATCTAGACGAGAGATAGCGGCTCCGAGCTAAAGCGAATCTCTAATTAAAACATTAAAAACACAATTTGTTTCATTTTCCGTACGCAACCGTAAAAAAGTCAATATGGCGGCATTTGCATACACAAATGAGTGCATCGCGCGGCGTGCGTGCTTTTAATTGCCAACTATTTTTATCATTTTATTTAGTCGAGTTTCTGTGTCGATACCTTGGACGGCTTGGCTTCGTCCAGCGGTCCACACTAAATGGACGCTATTCCTAGATTGTGTTGTTTTAATGTTTATCGGTCGTGTTCCCATCTGAAAACACATTCCGGTTTGATGCGACGCGGTACCAAAACAAATGCATACCGTTAAGTACGCGTTCAATAAAATACTAGCCGGCCGCATATGGTAATTTCGTAATTGCGTGTTTATCCGTGACCACGGCTATATTTAACCGCAAAAGGTTCACCTGCGAGGCGGAATCGCTTAACCAAATAATTATATATCGATTACACGCTAGACTTTTGTGGAATAAATGAGCTGGTAGCTGGTAGTTGCCCGATGCGACTTAAAATTGCACCCATACCGCATTGTAATGCCTCGATTAATTCAATTAGTAGTTATAATGAAACGTTCAGTTTGATCAATTAGAGGGATAAATGAAGATACAAAAGTAACTCGATAAGTCAATGCCGTAAAAGGTCTGCGTTTACGAGTTAAGCAACGGTTGTGATGCAAACGGTACGCAACATTGTAATCGATAAACGAAGTCGAGGAATCGAGTCCAGAGAAAGGTTACGTGTTTTTGATTATCAAAATCGAAACCAGATATTTCGTGCCGGCGAATTCGGTCGTTTCCGTGCGTGGACGTTATTCGATACTGTACTGACTAGGCATTTGAACCACTGCTTCGTTTGGTGAAAGTCCTGCGATATTCACGGGTCCATTCCATGTTTATTAATCGTTTGCTAAATCTTCCTATTTATGGGATTTATTTACATATCATTAATAAATCAGTGTCCTAATCCTATGCTCAATAAAAAGGCTTTTGCAAACACAGTGGTCGCGATTGGCATACTTACCAGACCTCAAGACCTCAATAATGAATACGGTAAACCCTGATTTTACTAATCACCCAGTAGGCATAAAGATTACACCCAATTAATGGGAACCTGGTTAGAAAGGGGTCGAGGCGCCGAGAACCTGGACTTAGTACCTACTTGTGTATGAGAATGTTTAATTAAATAGTAATATTTACTGCTAACTGGAATATTGAATGGAGTTAGGCCTACTGTACAAGGAGGCGTAGCTCTATAGACGCGTATTCGTCATTATACGCTAGGTGTACGCCTGCTTGCTGCTTATTATCCTACGACATACATAATATGTCAATCAATCAATCAACTCAGCTTATCGCAGTCCACTGCTGGACATAGGCCTCTCCCGTGCTGCGCCACAACACCCTGTCCTCTGTCTTCCGCATCCAGTCTGTCCCAGCCACTTTTTTGAGATCGTCGGTCCATCTAGCTGGGGGGCGTCCCACACTACGCTTGCCGATACGCGGTCGCCACTCCAGGACTCGTCTGCTCCACCGGCCATCGGTCCTCCGACAAACATGGCCAGCACACTGCCACTTCAGCTTGCTTACTCTCCAGGCTATGTTGGATAATGTGTACTTAATTGCAAAAATCTAACCTTTGCGAAAATTCTTGTAGGTATTTTTACATAAGACTGATTAGAAACTAAGAAAGATTTTCGTAATCATACAAGCTAATATCAGGATTTTTGTAAAAAATACCAGCTCATCTTAGGTTAATCGCGAACAACGACGAAGTACGAGTAAAAAACCTACGCTTGCAATACGCGCATGGACGTTAGAGTACGTCCGGTGTCACAAGCTGTACGGCGTATTTTGAAGCGTCTATGAAGCTACTCGTCCGTGGACGGTAGGCCCTAGTTTGCTTTATTCCCGTTGTACCCCGGGGCGGCGCGACTACTCACCCACTTAATGTTAGCTCTGAAGTGATTGATGTTGATCTACAACACTGTACGTACAGACAAACAAGCTATTTACATACAGGCAAAATATACTTTTTTTTTCACTTCACTGCCAATATTCATTTTTCTTTTTTTTATGCTGTTGGCGTACTTAAGTGAGTGATGTAAGACAATTGACTAGCTACTCAGCACACTCCCACTGCTGGGACACAGGTCTCCGCTCTGAGAGAGGGAGTGAGCCGTAAGTCCACCCCGCGGCCCCAGTGCGGGTTGTTGGATGTCACAAGTCTTCGAATTTTTTACTACTAGGACATGTTTTCCTTCACCGTTTTGTGAGCATTGGTGATGAAATAATTTATGCAGAGTAAAGTGCTGGCCTGGGTTAGAAGAACCTAGGACCTACAACACTTGTAAAGGTAAAAGTCCGTAGTCGACTGCAGGCAGCAGCAGCAGGCGACGTGTCGCTAGCTACTGAAGGTATTTCATAGAAATACATACAAACCAGTAGTGTCGCGGCGACACGTCGTCTGCTGCTGCTGCCTGCAGTCGGCTACGGACTTGTACCTTTAGTCGCGGCCGTTTCTACTGGGCCACCACTGCTCAACTCACAACATTGTTTAAAAGTAATTGCGAATAGGTACCACCTGTCTACCAAATATTTTGTTCGACTGTACTAATTTACTTCTACTTATTGTTGCTGTTAAGTGAATTCGTTAGCACACTAATGGATGTTAATTAATATTGAATAGATTGTTCTTACACCATTGAAATTACCGTTTTTTTTGTTTGCGAAAACAAATGATTGCTCAAGATACTAAATAATCAAAATAAGCTTGATTAATGTGCGATAAATTAAGTACTTAATAATACTTCTTATTACTAAGTCTAAACTTAGACACCAACTTAATATACGCAAGGTCTAGTCGCAAGTCTAAGGCTGAGCGCGAGGTCTTGGGTTCGATTCCCAAGTCGGCCAAAGTGTTATTGGGGTTATCCATCTGGAATTTCTCAGTAGCAGCCTGTAGTCTGGCTCGCCCCCTATTTGAAGTACCTACATGGGGACTCATGGGGCTTAAACATAACAGGTAAAATGTCAGGGTCTACTATAGCTACACCTCTGCTTAACCCTTCAGGGATTTACAAGCGTGATGTTGTTATGTGTGCTAAATTAAACTAAGATTAAATGTTGACACCAACTTAATATACGCAAGGCTATATTAATAATATACTCAGCTAAAATTACAAGCTATTAGCAATTTAAATACAAAATGATCTAACATTACAAGCTGACAATGTTATACGGCTAGTGCCATGCAGCATCAATTCTCATTCCCTTGTGCTTTGGCCACACTAACCACGTTGGAACCTCTAAAATCTCGCATATTTTTTGACTATACAAAGGCGAGCACAATGATGACTCTGACAGCTCTTGAACCCAATCACTAATCACGTTTAGCGATAAACTAGTTTAAAACATAATTCTGTGTCTGTCAAGTTTGAAGATGTCCGACACAGAATGATGTTTAAAACTCGTTTAGCGCTAAACATGTTTAGTGATTGGCGGTGCAAATGGGTCTTAGTTTATTTGATGAAGTATCTAATATTGTCTCCGGTTTTCTACGTTGTAAATATTAATGAAAAGTTTAGTAACTATTCCCTAATAGCTAGATCTTAGCAGACTTGCAAATTAATATCTAGTTTCAATATTATTCATTTATATATCCTCATATTCATGCCTTGTAACTAACTCTCTGAAACTCATTTCTCGTTAAGGCCTATGTAAGCTCATTCCTACGAATTGAATTTTATTAAACGTGTGAAAATGATATTGAATTTAAATAAGTATTAAATAATTTCTAGATAAAATAACAGTAAGTAATACAGAAGTGGCACGGATTAGCAAAGTCGCTCGTCTGTGTCGAACTTTGGAAGAAGTGGGTGCGACTATAAAAATGACATTTTATGTGAGATTCAATTCTATAAACTTACTAACTGAGAAATCGCCTAGTTGGATTGTATACCATTATTTCCGAAGTCCGATGAATTAAAATAATTTTGACACTTGCACTGCTGAGGTAACGGACCGGACCGAGGTTTATTTGTGTTGACATATGACAGTATAAGGCAGAGTTCATCGGCTTAAAATGACATATTAAATATTACCTCATATAATATTATGCATTTTTTAAACGTAAAATATACATCGTTTGCGTTGATATGAAGTAAATCTATGCTAAAGGTTACGTACGTCTCGATATTTTAGAGATTGGTAATTCGTTTGGGAACCTCTAGCCAATGCAACTCAGATGTATTTGGAATTAGGAATGCGTGATTTCAAAATCGAGCCTTTCAATAGATTAACTTGGGAACGAAATTACTCTGACATACCAAACCGAATATTTGTATGGGTTCTTAGAATAAATATTGATATTCGATATTCAAGAAACCACATCCATCAAAAATCCTTTGCGAAAGAAAAAAACGAGATCCTCTCACGTATCGTTGCATTTCTGACTCCGTATTACAAAACACGACAGTTATTTCGTCGATTGTTCGCGCGCTGTCAATTTCGCGCGGGAACCCGAATCCGCCATTGTTTAAAAACGTTCGGATGCACCGGGATCGAATTTCGTCACATTGGCCGTCAAGCATTGTTCTTGCATATTTCCAGACGCGAATGTTGTGTCAACACGTTTGTTTTCATTGTTTCTCATTGTTTTGGCATGCTTTGTTTGTTGTTTGGAAGATGATCAGGTATTGTTGAATTCTCGATAGACGGCGGATGCCTCGGTGTAAACACGGCCGAGCATGATGAGCTCATGTTTCCTTTCAACGTACACACCGTTAATTGGCTTGGCATGGTTTTCGCGATGATAACAATCAACATGCAAATTCTGCATTGCGTAATCGTCCTTCAAATATTTTACGTGTTTTATTCATTCATTAAAATTTACAGTCAGTTGAATATATTGTTGTTTACATGGTACATGCTGGAAAGAATGGATCATTCATTTAGTGGACAGAATTTCCGAACTATTCGGGTTGTGTTTGGCTAATTAAAAGGTTTGATTGTTTTTACAAAAAAGTACAAAAAAATTACTAAATTTAAAACTTTTCCTCTTTTTTAACCTGCAACTAAGCTTTTGTTCTGGGTCATTACTTAAAAGATATTTCAAGTAGATCTGTCACTGCGTCCCGTTAAGTCCCGTATGAATAAAACTTTGATCCTATCTTCATCGGATTCATTATCTTTTTAAGTCTTGCCTCGAAAAGGCATAGAACAGTCCCCACAAAACTCCACATTAGCCAGCGGTAGTACCAGCGTGTCGCAACCGCGACTACGCATGTCCCACGACGAACAATCGAACGCTCTAACCATGTACCAACGTAACCTCAGTCGTGTACCATGCAAAGAATTAGCATACTCGCAGAACACCATGCCCACGCGCAGCACTGCCAATCCATCATATTTGCTGCTGTGTGCGTGCACGGAGCCATTTTAGCTCTTACCAATATAAATTTGCGGGGATTGGAACGGGTCTCGCGCGATTTTCGACTTTTCTTTGTTGGTTTTAGAAGTTTTGGGTCTCTTTCGCCGGTTGGTGGTTGTGAGGGTTGCAATAGGAAAGCTAATGGCGCGCGTGTATCTACACAGTCATCGTGGTTGAGCTAAAACGATTTTGCCTTGTTGGACGTCAAAACTGAATTAGCTCGCTTGGTTTTAGTATTTCGGGCATATGATGGGAAATCTGGTCTTTTGAGCCGAGTTACTCGCATCCAAGGTTAATTTTGCCTTTTACTTACTCAATTAACGTATTATTAGCATTCGAATTTATTGGAGTATCGATAATATACTAATGCACTGCCTCCGTTGTCTATTACGGGACAGGAAATACCAAGAAGCAGCCAAGATTCAATGACATTTTATAAACCTTATTGAGATACGGTTGAATGAAATCTGTTTGCTTAAAATCTTGTGTTGACCATTTGCAGGTTTGCTAACTAATTATTTTGTATGTAATGAATAATTATTAAATTTCTTGTTTTAACATGAAGTATATCCTATAGCTGTGCTGCGTGACGTCGTTTTTGCTTAGCGTTTTCGTTTTGCTCCGCTTCTAAGGGTCTCACCGCGATGTTAAATAACCTATAACCTTCTTCAAGAATTGGGCTATCAATTGCAAGAAGAATTCTTCAAATCCGACTGGTAGCTCCAGAGATTAGCGCGTTCAAACAAATAAACACTTCAGGTTTATTATTGGTATATATATTATGGATTGGTAAAGAATTAAGCTTTTAATAAGAATGTAATTATTAACATATCCGCCTATCAAAGTGGTTATTAAATAATGATTATGTTGACACCTTCCATATTTGGCTTAAACTGTTTTTGCCCATTGTCATTGTATAAATTAATATTAAAATATACTGTTATCCTTATTTTGGTCAATGCACTAAGAGTTGTTTCAGTTATGTAAAGTTTCTGATCGTTCTTTTGTTGGTCCTTTTCTTTAACGCAACCAACGCGCGGATCAAAGGAATAGCAAAAATTCTTCAAGAAAAAAATAACACTAAATAACGTTAACACCTCACGCGTTTTTCTAGACTACCTCAGTTATTTTCAATCAGCTGCAAGTGGAATTCCTAGGCACAGGTGTTCCATACCTGGTATCACGGAAAACATACCAGGTATAGAGTTAACGACTTCCGGATGGCATATTAATTAATTGCTTTCCTGATACATAATTATTGTAGCTAGGTCTGCTCCCTTGTTTCCTAATAACCTTAAAGTACTAAATGGTGGCTTTAATGACTTATTTGACTTGATTGAGGACGGATTAAATTCATTTATTTTGTATGTGAAAGTGAGTTTCTAAGGTCTATTTGGTATGTTTTCTCTTCTAAAATAAGGAAAGTATTTGTATTATATAGTGCAGCAGAAAGGTAGATCGCAGTAAAACTCCATGATTAAAAATCCTCAGGGTTATGCCCAATTAATTGTTATGTGCGTCGCGAAGGACCAAATAAATTACGAACGTCAGCTTCTTAGAAAGGCACATAAAGAAGATGGCGGAAAAGTAAAATGGAATAGCTCTGGAATCTAAGGAGATATGGGTACTTTTTATAGTAGAAAATTAAACACAGTGCTCGCGGGCGGCGTCTTGATCACAGAGCAGCTGCTGCAGATATATAAATAAGATGAACTTTATAGCGTAACAAATAATTACGCCTATTAAACGGTTGTCGTATAAGTCTTGATTGAAAACAAATTAATTTAGCATATCAAACAGTTTTTATTAGCATTAACTGGATCACATATATATATTATTATTAGAATAGGACCAACGCGGCAGAGGGGTAATTGCGTAACATACTAACAGTAGCAATGGCTTTCATTTTGACAGTTCAACAACATTCATTACGTTATTTACACGTTGTTGAGCAGACAAATTTTTCGAACATAATTATGAAGCAATATCCTTCAAAATCATTCAGATTGTGATTGAAAGTGTGTTACTCATTTAGGGTGCTGCCTTTACTAGCTGTGTATGTTATAAGGCGGCCTATACAAATAATTGAGTTATGGACACGACAGAAGAACACTAATCTAACCAGAGGGCCTGGACAAAGTGATATTATATCAACTATAACGATGAGATGATAGAAATGCCAACAATGTATGGGACTGACATTCTGCAGCGCCTCAGGGATGTTCGCCGAGTCTCAAGTAGACTGTTTTTATTCTACTATGCGAAAACGATGCACATCCCTGGTGCGCAGGCTTCGGACTAGCTCCAACGGCATCCTGAGGGCATCTGCGTAGAGCTTCGATTGTCAGTACCTGAACAATTGCTGTATGGTTCACATACTGAGCAATCGAAGACTGTAATAAGTATGTTTATGTGAACTTTTTAGTTGTATGTTTGTATTTTATTTAAATTTTGAATTTCTATGCCTATGATCCTTTGTTGGTCGAAATAAACGTTTTTTATTTATTACGCTACCAAAAAGCTTATGTCAATACCGTTGAAAGTGTTGTAGAAATAAAACGAAAACCTTTGAAAGCGACTGCTATTTGTCTATGCCCTCAGTGGATAGATTTATCTACTGAGAGCCATTTTGTGATCTATATCTATGCTATTTTATAAAGAGGCACAGAACATATAATTAAAGACGTAACATTTTTGAGTTTGTTTGTAATCTTAGAACGACTGATCCTATTCCGAAAATCCGTTCACTTATGGGAAGCAACAATACTACAATGTTGCCAAGTATCGGAGGATATATTTCAGAAGCTAGTGTTTATTAAAAAAAAATAAAAGATCACAACATGGCGCCAGGGTCAAACCCATTATTATATTGACTAGTTACATTATGTGTAATTCTCGTCTACAAAAGCTAATTGTCATTTGTCAGTAGGTACAGTCATGGTTTATTAATAATGATAATTTGTCATTCATTGATTGTTTGCTTGGAGGCGCGTGTGGCGGCCTCGACGCCCACACGTCATCTGATGCTAACTCAGCTATGTCCATAGATATTTGTCTCGTGTGTTTAGTGGGTAGGTGACAAATGCTAATATACCGGTACTGTGGAAGGTAATTTCGATAATTGTAGGTAACGGTCGAACAAGGTCATTATTTTAACATAAAGAAGGGGCTCGTGGCTTAATAATAACAACTGCGCGGGTTGATCGAACGTTAAGCTACGTTTGCCGCGGTCGATTCGTGGGTAGGTGACCATCCATTACAAGTCATTCATAGATCTTTGACAATCGTTACGGGAGCCTAAAAACTCCAACAATCAGACTAACCAAGGGGTATCGTGTTACCCAGTTACTACTGGGTAACACGATACCCCTGGGTTGTGGAGGTGTGCTTCATGTAAGATACAGATATTTAACTGCATCCGGTTGGATTGGAAGCCGACCCCAACATAGTTCCAATATTGATTTTGGTGAAACAAGGTCTTAATTTTAACATGACTCCATGAAACTGAGGATTTAGAGCTGATTGCTTGGCTTAATAGTAACCAATTTGTAGGAATTAATTGTCTTGAAAAATCCAAATGCTAAATGCGTCAAAGGTTCCTTATTTCTAAACCAGGCAAATTAGAGCTTCATCATTTTTATTTATACAGAAATAATTTTAAGGACTCTTTCAGGGTTGCCGCGCTAGCCATGCAAGATGCAGAAGCTATACACGGTAATTAAAGGCAGCAATTGATTAAGAATACTAATTAAAATCACTGTTTATATGTGTGTAAATAAATTGCATCACTGCACCATTGTTTAGCGGTGCACAGATTACTCCTTTCCAATTTTCATCGATATAGTGCAAAAAATTGTCTCTGAGTAAAATGCCCGTGTGTTATCCGCACGGACTGACAGACGGACTTGACAAAATCGTAAAGGAACCCAAAAAATCAAACAAACTACGTTTGTACAAAGAATATTAATAAACCGCGTTAAATGCCTGTTTAATACGTGTAAGACGAACTTATGAAAGTGTTCATCGAATTTAACTCAGAAAATAGTTTTACATTTTGCTTTACGGCAGTTTTAAGGCTTTGCAGGCGAGAGTTCGCATAAATTTGGCGTAAATTTCCTTTTAACGTCTTTATTTATGATAGTAATTTCATTTGGATTCGGTAGTTGCTAATTTTGGCGGCAGATTCCTTGGATTTTTTTTCGGAAAATGTTCCTTGACGCTACTTGTGTTATTGGAGTTGTATGGAAATAATAACGTTATTTTTTTGCATTGTATATTGTATACTAATTTACCCTTTTGAATAAATAACATTCCATACAAAATAACTTCCCCTGAATATCCAAACCATTTTTATTTTTAAATATCACCTTTTTTAACGCAACTTTATGGACGCGGAATAAACTTTTAAAAACATTAAGCTTTTTACTGCGTACATTAAGACTTAAGACGTTTTTATACGTAGGTACATTTAACGTTTCAACATTTTAATTAATGATTTTCTCTCTTTACAGGTAAGTCATGCCGTTTTGGAACTCAACAAAGTCATTATGAGGTTCAGATTAAGTTTTTGCTTCCATCATGGTAAGCAAGTGTTGATTACTATTTTAATGAGCATGATGTATGTTTTGTGACGTAGATATACTTTTTGTCGCTAATTGTAGAACGTTTTATGAAGGTATCACAATGTTTTGTCAACAGCTTATGGAATTAAAAACTTCAGTGAAAATATCTTTGTTTTAGCGTCCCCTATAGTCTCTAAAAGGCTTTAAAAGGCACTGTCCCACCGCCAACGAGGAGGCGACTAACTGTCAACGATTTTCTCGCTCAAGAAACGTACAAAAGATTGTAGATCCCGTGTAACTTAAAGAGACACATATATTAATAGTTGATCGCTAACTGTTCACACCGCCGACGAGTGCTCGTTTGTTGCAGCTACAAGAGCTATCAAAGAGAGGACTCGCTCGGCGACGCTCGCTTGGCGGGCAGAGCACTTGCTGAGAGATTGACGCTTGACAAAGAAAAAAAAAAAGAAAACCACCATACGCATACCAGCCAGTAATCGCTCGTCGCCGTCGTGCAATCGCTGCTCGTTGCTCGCCAACTTGTTTTTAATTGCTAGCTCTACTCGCTTCTCGTTCGTCGGCGGTGGGACAGGCGCTTTAGCTTTTAATAACACAATAACAGTGTGACATAAGCCGTTTTAAAATTAACTCAATGACGATTGCCTATTATAATCTATACTAATATTATAATAAAGAGGTAACATTTGTTTATTTCTAAGTTTGTATGTAGGGGGTACCTAACCTCCGGAACTAACGGTCGGATTTGAAAAAATATTTTAGCATTTGATAGCCCAATTCTTGAGGAAGGCTACAGGCTATTTAACTTCACACTAGGACCATTAGGAGCCGAGCAAAAATAAAAAGAAATCAGATAGAACGCTAAGCGAAATCGAAGTAATAGCGCGGGCAGGCGATGCGATGCGACGTGGTGGGTCGGGGGAACAAGAAATTTCACGCGGACGAAGTCGCGGGCAGAAGCTAGTTATTTATAATTACGACGTTATTAACGAAGGTTATTTAACAATAACGTGATACACAGAATAACTGCTAAGCGTTCTAATTACAGAAGGTCTTATTTGTTTTAAATGAGCTGTTTCCCTGCCATCACGCCTGTATTATTCGAAGGGTTAGGCAGAGGTGTACCTATAGTACACCTACCTATAGCCTACCTACCTATAGTACATTTCGCCATAAGTCCCATGTAATAGAGGGCGAGCCTGTTGCCATCAACCAGACATAGATACAGACTCCGGGCTGTTAATTAGAAATTTCTGACGGTAAAACCCAATAACACTGCCCGACCCGGGAATCGAACCCAGGACTTCAAGTTCAGCTGTAGCGTTTGCGACCACCAGACTAACGAGAGAGACATAAATCAGTAAATATTTTGTTTTTAATATATTTGCTAGTCGAATCTAAACAGTAAATAATCTAGCTTCGAGATTTAGCATACGTAACGGATTCCATATTGTCCGATATCGAAACCGGTTGCGTATTTTCGCAACCTGTATACGTGTATCCATTATATTAAACAGCTACTGTCACCGTCATTAAAAAAACCGGCCAAATGCGAGTCGGACTCGCGCACGAAAGGTTCCGTACCATTATCTATAAAAATGGCAAAAAAATCATGTCTGTTGTATGTGAGCCCCCTTAAATATTTATTTTATTCTGTTTTTTAGTATTTGTTGTTATAGCGGCCACAGAAATACATCATCTGTGAAAATTTCAACTGTCTAACTATCACGGTTCATGAGATACAGCCTGGTGACAGACGGATGGACAGCGGAGTCTTAGTAATAGGGTCCCGTTTTACTCTTTGGGTACGGAACCCTAATAAAAATGGACGAAACTGACTCATTTATTACATGGATGACCTTTAAATAATCAGTATAAAAGACTAAATGGAAATAACATGACATATGTTATGTTGTAATGTGTTTTCGTAACAAGTGCAAGGCCCAGATAGCACTGTTTAATTATAATTAGTGTTCTGTGACCATGGCTGCGTATGCGCAGCGTCGGCGTTTAATCTGTGTAGGCGTTCTTATGTCACCACTGACTAGCATATATATAACGGTTTACGGATTCGGTTAATCCATTACTGTTATGTTTTATTTGGCCGCCCAAATAGGAACAAAATATCAATAAATAATACGGATAAAAGTCTAATATACCATCTCTGTGACATTAATTTGACAGTTATAAATAAGCATAGAGATTGATTATTTTTTGCTATGTTCCGATTTTTTTAGCTTCTTGTTACTTAGGCAGAGATGTGACAAATAACAATGATGGACCTTATTAGGCAGTAAAATATACTCTTAGTTAATATTATTCAAAGCAATGGGTAAAATATACTGTGATAAATTTAATTCTGATTTTATCTATGGTTTAAACTTAAGCCTTCATGAGCTAGTACTTTCATCTAACATTGTATCCATAACCCCGCATTAAAGCCTAAATTATTCACGCATTTCGTCATACTCCCTTATCTCAACATAATTCCTTAACTGCTCGAGTTAAATCACCGTCGGTTACAAATTCAGCGACATACTTACTTAACTGTAAACTAATTTAAATTGAATGTAATCATTATTCATTGAAAATTGCATAAACTTTACAGACAAGTTGAAACGGCCATGTCGTGCCCAATAAAAATTAAACGTGACAATTTCCACAGTGTTATAGCTCGCTTGTTTATTGAAAAACGTGTTTACAGTGAGCATTTCAAAATTGTTACCACCCTTTTATAGAAATAGTCCACAATCTTATAACTTGAGGTGTCGATGGGATCTGTAAACATTTAACACTTCCTTTTAAGGTGTGGAACTGGCCGAAAATAAATAAAGCAGAAAAAAGTTATTTGTCAACTTACGCGCGCTGTCAACGTGACGTTTGATTTCCCGCCAACGCGTTGCGTCTCGCCCACGTTATCTGATGTTTCTACTCTCTGATCCAACGGGACGGCTCCTTGTCAAATGCATCAGGTATCTTAGCGTATTATGATGTAAAATGTCGTGACACCGATAAAAATGTGACATAAAAAGTGTATTTTATCTGATTGTGGACGTACGAATGGATGTTGCATTTGTTAATTCCTCTAGTCCATAAAACATGGAGCATAGATTGTATCTGGACATACGTTTTCGGTGTAACAAGTTTGTATGTTTAAGGTCGGTTCGCGTTTAGTTTTTCTGTAAATTCTCTTTTAAACTGTCGCAGATGACTTTTGCTAGGTGTAGCGTAGTTAAATTTCAACCAATTAGATTTTTTATTCAATAAATCAAGACAGCTTAGTTCATTACGTCTCCTTGGCGCAAAAAGAACGCATCTGTAGGTAGCATGTGACCAAGTATAGATGATGATGACCGTTACGTGTCTAACCACTGGGTCACTTGCTAATCTCTCCATGTACGGACCATTTGGTCGAGGTTAAATGAGAGGCTTTATTTAAAATTGAAATTAACTCAAATAAAGAACAAGAATCTTACAAACAAACTTGTAAGTATTAAAAATCTTGATAGATTTCGGAACCGAAGTACAAAAAAATATTGCATCGACGCTGACCATTGAATTTTTTACTGCTGTCGTTTAGCTCGTATCAAGCACAAGACAAAAATATATTCTGCCATAAATCTTACTCATACAAACACACAATATGACCGGAGAACATAAAACACGCCTTCAAAGTAAGTCTCGTATGAGTTAAGACAACCCAACTCACTGCGAATTACCTAAAAAGGCTGGCCAGGAAATTACCACATCGTAAATAATTCATGCATTATTACTCAATCATGTCTGCAACGGTGAAAGATTCAGTGGGACGTTTTTTTTGTCCGTGTCCCGTTTGTGGCGGAGCCGTTTTTCTCTAGACATTGTCCTGTCCATTGCGTCGGAACCAACGTGCACCAGAATGAGATGACTCATGCTCCCCGACCACTTCGTTGACAGATTCAGTTTTGTTCAGAAACTCTCCGGCCCCGCTCATATTGTTAAAAGCCATCAATATTTCGTAAGTTCCATGTTTAAAATCTGTAACGGTACTCGAAATCGTCACAGTGACCTGACGAAAAAGAGTACAACCAGCCGGTCACGGTTAACTGTCGTCACAGGTGCGCCTACGTTCACTTTCAATCAAGATGCTACGATTTATTTTTATAGTTTTATACTACTTTGGGCCCGTGATACGGTCGATTCCTATTTGAGTTATAATTTGTGTCAGTCGAGTAAGCAGCACGGTAATGTAGAATTTTTAATACTAAGTCTACAGTTTTATAAGTTCTAGCATTTCGTTATCTCGACCCGCTATAGTACCAGTTTTTTAATTAAGAAAGAGTAATCTGCCAGAGTTCGTGCGAAGATGCAGCGTAGAATAGCGGTCACGGCCTCGGCGGGAAATTAAAAAATAAACGTTGGTTTTAGAATATCATTTGTAAAGTCTTCATGATTAAATAATTTACAACCATGAAAAAATAACAGAACGAGTAATATTAAATGAAATGGATTATTATTTTAATCAAAAAATCTTTGTAGCACGATTATGTTAGTCGAGTTGTGTGTCTTGCATTCGTCCTAGTTTTTTTTCTGCGAAATGATCGTGACATTAACATAATATTCCACCTCGATTTACATATTTATAACAAGGGAAACTAACAGTAAAGTCTTGTTTTAAGAACTTCTACATACCGGTTGGAAAAAAAAAATAGGGTGGTCCGTTTGTATGTAAATTCGAGTGATATTTAAATTATCTAGAGTGAGAATAACAATAAATTAGGATGTATAATGTAGTCGTCGTAATTTCACGTTTGTAGGTGGCATACCGGTGCAATGTTAAAGGATCTTTATTGTTGTTTAATGTATATTCATCTACTTATATTAACAAATTGAGATATCAATTCGGTTTTGAAGTATTTATTGACATAAGAAGACATTTAATTGCGTCGAACTGGTCTACAGCAGTATAATGCCATGGGAATCGGAATTATGGGGTTCATTTACTTTATTTATGTGTCAACGAATTTATGGGCTTTTAAGATTTGGGCAATAACATTTAAATTTAGCTGATTATGCTTTTTCCACTAATACTGCTGAGCGTGCCCGGCTTTAGGTGAGTGGGAGTCGGGCCTCCGGCTTCTGGTGCTACCGTCACCCAACATAAGCACTATGCTGGGTGATACCACTTTCCGGCTCGCTGTTTGTCTGCGTCTGGGCACTCCTTGCGTGGCCCGCATCGCTGCTAATGCGGTGAAGGTATCGACAGTCTCGGATACCATGGCCTATCCTGCAGTAGGAGCGCAGGCCGAATAGCACGTCACGCCAGCATCGATGACATCATCCGTCGTACTTTTGCTACCGCCGGGGCGCCAGTTTTTCTTGGCACGCGACGATGGGAAGAGACCAGACGGAATGATCATAATGCCTTGGAAGTTAGGTCGGCCTTTGGTGGGGGATGCAACATATATCGACTCCCTCGCGCCGTCCCATCTTCCTAGCACAACGGGCTATGCTAGGGCTGCTGCAGGTGCGGAGAACCTCAAACGGCGCAAATATTCCAATCTTATTGGAACTTATATGTTTGAGTCATTTGGGGTTGACACTCTAAAGCCATGGGGTCCGAGTGTCCACTTAGGTTTTCGAGACATTGCCAAGCCGTTGGTTGACTCTTCATGTGACTAGAGGGCTGGCCTATTTTCTGGCCAAAGAATCAGCATTGCCATACAACGCAGCAATGCTGCCAGCTTTTTGGACACTTTTCCTGTTGACAACGTTGCGGACGAATTTTGTGATGCCCTATGATTCTTTCCCCTCCACTTTTTATATACTTGTACATATTATTGTTATTATTTTAAGATTGTTACCTTTTAAATTATGTAAATAAAATATAATATAATTGAGCTATTAACATCGATTTATCTTTGCTGTCTACTGCAGTTAGCTTAATTTCGTTTTACTTCTTCTAATAATTAACACCTTAGACTTACTATCATATTTTGAAACTAAAACAAATGGCTTGCTATTCCACTCCAAGCTTGCTAGGTACCTATATTCTGCAAGCTTTGGTTTAAATACTGGAAATCCACATACGGAATATCGAATGGATCTGAATTAGCTACATTTCCTTAATTAATGAAACAAGCATCATTACAGTTTAAAATCGCATAAATCAACGATAAGTTAAATGCTAGAAGGATGTCATTACCCGATGACGAAGCCTCCTAATGAAAAACTTCAAAAGTACTCGTATCCTTCGTAAAGCTGAATGAAGAAGTGAATTTATGCCGCCAAACGAGTTTCCATGGGGTTACTGATCCTAGGATCCCTTACAAAGCTAGCTACCATGTGGTTTATTGCTTTCACAGACATCTGTCCTACGTTTTGTTATTGTGTAACTAAATCTATTAATCCTTAAAAGGTGCGCGTAGACCGCCTGAGCAAAACAAGTCATAAAACACCTTATTAGGGAGCCAGGTTTTAGAGACGGGACTAACATGTGCCCAATAGTCAGGCCACTCACTAATCGACTAATTAACTCAGTGTTTTACTATAGTCGCGTTTAGAAAGTTGTTCCGTGTGGGCGAATGTTAACGTTTATGTATGAAACTTGAAATTTAACGATGTAATAATATATAGTGATGGACAAGCGATTCTATGAGTAAAACCTAAATTTGTGATAACTTCATTTGAATAATTAACACTTAAAAGAAAGCCAGTGATGTTTATTGTCGCAATTGATGAATTCTATATATATATATTAACACTGGCTTGTGCCCGTGGCTTCGCCCGTGTGGATGTCAGAAATTATCCCACGGGAACGTGCTACTGAGACAAAAAGTAGCCTATGTCCTTCCCCAGGATGCCATCTATCTCCTTGCCAAAATTTATCGAAATCCGTTCAGTGATTTAGGCGTGAAAAGGTAACATAAAGACAGAGTTACTTTCGAATTTATAATATTATTATGGATTAATTAATCGATTTTTAACGATTTATTAGTCGATTTTGAGCGTCTTAAATATCAATTATGTTACTGATTAAACTTAAAATATAGCAAAATATGTAAATATATGACGTAGCCGTCTTCTATTTTATCGAAGAAGAAAACTAGTAAAACAGGGATTATTTCCACTTATTAACTCGCACAAATACGACTTTATTTTGCGCATGCAAGTTGTAAAAACGGACATGTTTGTAACTACACAATTATTGCGAGTACATAAAAACTAATTGGCTTAATTAAGATAACTCGATACCGATATAACAAGTTAGTCCATTAGTAAGATGTCGCATCACTACCGAACTAGAGTGCGCGCAAGATAAGTCTGCACGCGTGTTTGACCTGCAAGACTATATCCCTGCCAGCACTTTTAATCACTTTCGGCATAATGATGGCGATTATTTTACTTTGGAAAATACGGAACACAGGACAGTCTCTTGACACCAGATATAAACGTCGAGATGGTGGCAGACAATTATTTCCGATTTCGACCGCGCGCAGACTTTTTTTGCGCGCACTTTAGTGAGTCGATTCTCGCCAAACTCTCGACAGTAATCGTAACTGCAGCATCGATACTGGTAATCGCTACACGTAATAATATATAAGCCACTACTGCCGGTTTGTGTGTTTGTTTACAGCGCAAGTACATACATAAGTATATAGGTATATGTCATTATCCGGAAGTTTCTGATACCTAACATCATCAGCCTGCTAGGCTTTATGGTAAAACATCTGTTTCTCTAAGATCCCTGGAATGTAGAATAGAAAAGAATACTCTTTATTATGTACACCATAAAAATCAGTCAGTCAATCAATATTTTTAATCAGTCTGAAAGTCTTGTTTTGATAATCTAAGCTAACAATGTAATGTACTAATAATCTACCGTATCTCTACGTTGGCGTCGTGGTGAGGCTTGCGCGCTCCGAACGTTGGTCTGTGCCGGTATAGTTTACTTTGCTGGAACAAGTCTAGGGTGAGGAGCCAGACCAAAAAAGATACAGAAACCCGCAGGGCAGCTTGTGGCGAGCTGTTGAGCAGTAGCGACCCCACAGACCCCATCTGCCGGGAGAAGTCTTGTTCCTCATCTCTGGCTTGTTTTTATTGACCGGATGTAATAAACACTGAAGAAGAAAAGAGCTCCCTCCTCTTTCTTGCCTTTATTGGCCGGCTGGAATGGAAATTTGCAAGAACAAACGTGCTCGGAGGAAGGAAGTATTTCAGTAAGTGCTGGTAGGGATCTTGACCGGGCTCTGGGATTGTTCTAATAGCCGTGGAATACCTCTCCACTCCTCAAGCACCTCAGGATATATTGCCCCTTTGTCACTACGTCACTAAGTGCTAGCGACCGTTTCCGAGGGCCCATTATTGAGTGTGCAAGTCACCCCCTGCCATTACTTCCGTGTATGATAAAACATTGATCAGGCAGGGGCCATAGTCCTTCCGTAGTTCTAGGTAAACAGTCCACTTTAGCCATCCAAACACATATTACAATATCTTTGTTTCTATATCCTGCAATGCTACCTACACCAACCGGGGCTTGTCCTTAGGTGCACTTGCATAGTGTGTACAGGGATAATAGTCGTTTGGTGCTTCATTTCATTAAAAGCATTTAAGGAGCCTGTGAGAGTTGGCTTCGGCCCCTGGCACGACTTCCAACGGTCCGGGACCCCAGGGTCCAGAGAAATATCAAGAAAAAAAAACGTGATTACACTATGAGGAAATTCAGTGATGTCTTGACAATTTAGACTTACGAGATTAACTAATGAAATTCAATACATTAAAAGCATCTCTACAATAATCGGCTTCTGCACGTCCTTATCCTCACAAAACGGCTATAAAGAGACTCAATTATAAGTGCAGCCACCGGTTAACTGCGTGTACGCATCAATACTTTGTTTTAATCGTCCGATTTATATCTGTAACTTGTGCTTTTGATACGGGAAATTAGCACCACATCCTACGGGTAAGCGGTTTATGGTCGGCTTGTGTCGAGTTCGAAGCTCAGCTGAAGATATTTTTGAAGCAGAATTTATTTTTGTGTAGTTGTATTGTTAATTTCTTTGATATTTGTTCCTACTTCAGTCTCAGTTTCAGGCACTCACTATTAACCCAATAATTAACCTGAATCAATTTAAGAAGTTGTAGGTATCTTAATTACCTCTACGTAGTCAGTATCAATATGTAGTTAGCCCCTCTCAACCTCGCTGACTAGCCATTATTTTCACCACAATACGAGTTATTTAATTAGAATAAGTAGATATAATACTCTTTATTATCTAAGTACACCATTATTGCAGATATAAATGTAGAAAAATTACATACGGTAACAAAATGGGCAATTTAAATATAAACAAATCACCCTGTCACGAAAGAATTGCGCCTTCAAAGTTCCGCTGAATCTCTATCTACTGAAAATTTCTCGAATTTAAAGTTTTAACTACAAAGAGTGTTTTGGTATACACAATTAATTTTTGGCCATTTGTGGGTTTGAATTCTTTTCGTTTAACTGCGTCCAATTAATTCTTCACTATGCTAAAGTTATCCTAACCCTAAATAAAGCTATGCAGCTATCTCGCTTCGCTTCAAAACTAAAGGCACGCCCTTACATTTAAATTAACCTGGAATATTTATGAAAACACTGACGTTCTATTTGTATCGCAACAATTTACCCGTATTTATACTGTTACATAAACCTATTTTAGCTCTAAATGGTACATTTGAAAGTCCATTTTGATATCAGAGTTTGCAATCAACTCCGCAATTCGGATGTTAATTTTAACGAAAATGGACTTTATTTTCTACTTACATTGATAATATTGAGAGATTCTGTTTAAATGTATTTGTATTATTGTAATCGTATTAGTTAACTTTACTTTTTTTGTTATTAAATTCTGGTTTGAATACTAGGTTGCTATCGTGTTCATGGGTTATCCTAAATAACTCGGAGTTAACAGCTAACTCAGGGTTAATCAAATAATTCATATTGCGCCACCAAGAGTTAAAGGTAAATCTAGAGCTAAACTTTTAAATATTAAACCCACCGATGTCGGAGAGTTAACTCTGGGTTAGTGTTAGTAATGTCAAAATAAATCTACGTTATGAGGTACCACTGATAACTTATTTTGTATTTTATATTGTTCGACGTTGTAGTAAGTGAAAATTTGGTACTTTATCAGCAGGCAATATATTCATGAACTCATATAAAAATAAATACAAATTATAAAAAAACAAAATTGTCACATTTTCGTCTATCAATAAATTAAATCTTCATGGAAACCATATACCTACAATACGATTAAAACAATGTCATGTTATAAAATTCAAAGACAAAAATGTATTACGTATCATAATGTAGTGTAAAAGAGATGGGTATACCATTTCCGTTCATTAATTTTTGGTCGGATTATAATATCAGGGCATAGACATAGCAATTCTATTTTATGTTTCGTCGATTGAACTGCAATGGTGTTACTTTTTAGTGGCGCAACGCGTAATACGAGTTAAAATGTTAATTACATAACTCCGAGGTTACAAACTCTATATTTATTCATTTAACCCGACTAAACGTGCAGGTGGGCGAAATTCTCGGGATAAATAGTAACCGTCTTTCTTTAATTACCAAGTTTCTTCTATGCCCAGAATAACAAACATCCAGAATGATTTATTTTCTCATGTTCAGCATATCAATGTGTTCAGCACAACTGTCAGTAAAGTTCCTAGAAAATTCGCTGAAACTAAACCTAATTTAATTGTGCTAGACTAAATGCTAGCCAGATGTTGCGACGGTTTTCTCAGAAACCAAGTTCCGCGTAGACATGTGCAGAGCATATTTTTAGGTCTGACTGAGGACTAAAGGAATAATATATTAAAATAAATTGACCAACGAAAGTTATAGGCATAATAATAGTCACCTTATAATAAAAATAACAAAATATTAAAAAAAATACAACATCCTTGATTCCAAATTCAAAACAGCATTTTTTTTTCTTATGTCAATGTCATACAGCCAATAAAACAGAACACCATGTGACGTGACTTTTAACATCAAAGCTCATACCTTAACTTAGAATTTAGGAGCCGTCTATTTTCATCTGAGCCATCAATCTTTGCTCCCCCCTCCCTCGCGCTGCACCTGCGCTGCGCTTGCGCATCTTTATTATTAACCGTCGCGACGCGCCGGTCGTTGACCCCAGCGACCTGCTTACCGAAATAAATCGTGCACACGTGCCAGTTAAGCTTTTGTCAAGCTTGCAGAATTCTAGGGTTGGTTAAATAGTAGCTAATTTAACGTAACTTACTGGTAATTTCTAGGCTTCTTATTTGCGCAGCGTTTCAAAAACAAAATCAAAAACCGTTTATTCTAGCTAGGCTGAGAGTCAGCACTTTTTAAACGTCAAAATTACATAAGACGGACTTCCAAAATGCCCGCACTTTACCACTTCCTAGTGCTTTAGCTGGGAAGCAGTGGCGCAACACATTCCCCAGCAGAAAATCAATAAAATCGGGTACTTCTCATTAGTCAAACATATCGGGGATTTTGACGAGTATGTTTATAAAATTCTGAACCGGAAGATCAAAATTTTCCTCAATTAATTTTTACTAAAATTAAAACTCCATGCAGTCGCGTATAATTTATGTACCTAATTTAAATCTTGAGCGATTTGTAACAAACCTTTATTTATCAGAATTTGAATCGATTTGATCTTGGAATTTAGTTTGGATTGACAGCGTATGGATAAATAGAATCAAATAGAATACTCTTTATTACGTACACCATATGTATTACAGATATAAATGTAAAAATAATACATAGGGTGACCCAACGGGCGGTCACTGAAATAATTTCCAGAGATAAGTAACTTTAAACCAGCGGGAAACAGCGCAATAACTTATATTCATTTAAAAAAAAATCTAGTCATTAATAAATAAACAATCGTACAATAAATTAATTATAACAAATATAAATATTAATAAATTAAGTATAATAAGCGATTATCATAGTTTAAACAAATACTAAACAACAGGAATAACTTACTAACTAAAAATATATAAGTATAACATTAAAAATACCTAATTACAGGTATTATTTATTATAACTTAGAGATAAAACTAAAATATTTAATTAAAATATTATTAAAATACTTCAATAAATTAAATACATATTAGAAGAAGAAAAAGTAGTAATAAAATAAAAAATACAATTACGTAAATATTATAAACACAAATAGATAGGCGTTTTTCCTTCTCTCTCCTCCTATTCTGTGCCCGTCAGCGTCCATAAGAATTGTTTCATAAATTTTAAGCCTACCAACTGTTTTACCAACATTATGGAATGCAATAAAGAATTGTGGATTGTGATTTGGTTAACGAAGTACATAAAGTACCAACTTACATGTAAGTAACAGCCATTTCGTTAACACAGCAATCTTTGCTAAGTTTAGACTTGAGATGCTGTCCGTTTTTAAGTACTTCCTCATTACCGTCCGTTTCGGTACCGAATTGCCGGAGCTTGGGTTAGACTGTTTATCGGCTGCGGTTTGTGTGAAAATCGCTTTGCAAAATTTTGTATGGAAGTAAATTACATACAGTGTGTGAGGTGAAGAGCCAGTCGAAATGCAGCAAGAAGGATATTATTGAAGTCTCTTTTAATCACTGGTCATAGGCGTTAATTAATTACCGAAATAGGTGCCTCTTTTTGGCTGCAATTTATTGAATAAAAATCTTAAATTCACTGACGGACAACACGGCCTATACCGCGGGGTCTAGAAGCATGAAATTTTGCGCAAGAGTTCCTTGTATAGCGGAACTTAGAAGTGAGCACCAAGGATTTTTTTTTTGAAGTGACCACTAAGGAAGAGTTTTAGAAGGGAGCACCAAGGAACATTTTTTTTTAGAAGTGAGCACTAAGGAAGATTTTTAGAAGTGAGCTCTAAGGAATATTTTTAGAAGTGAGCACGAATCAAGATTTTTTTTAATTCACCCTTTTGGGGTTAAATAGTGGACGAAATTCGTAATTTTAGCCGATGACTAATTCCATCGGGCACACGGCTAGTTTAGTATTAACAAACCTTAAAAAAATTAAATACTCGTTTTTTATTCTTAATTATTTTATACCTAACTTTATTTTTTTATCAATGACTGCCAAAGGAGGCGCCACCGCGCACCAATTTTGTCAACGACTTTTATGTTGAAAATTATGTTGCAACATTATGTAATGTCATGCAGGAATTTGTCAGTATCTTAACTGACTAAAAAACTACTTAATGAGTTTTTGATCTTAGGAAATTTTTTGACAGTTCTTTAATAATAATTACCCAAACGGCAATACCTAATACCACCAGGACCTACGGCTGATTACACAAAAAAAGTAAACCGTACTTCTATTCCAGTTGACTAATCCCAACACCGGATACAAATAAACTCGTTGCTTGCAATTCAGAATCAGAACATAGTCCAGACGGAGAAGTAAAACAAAACCGGCGGAGCGCGTCTGCTACCCGTATTGATCTGTCTGCTAAACTTAGGTTAACATAGTGCACCCAGACAGTGGTATAGCTACTTGTGTAGTATGGCTTCGGCTGAGCGCGAATCGGATCGATACAGAATGCAGAATTTCAAACGGAGAATGTGAGTTTGTTTTTGAAAATGGAGGGAAGGTGTTTTAGTATGGCCACTGGCCAAATGATTTATCTAAAAATATGACAGGTTATTGAACTCCTACGGACCTTGGATTAGTGGATATTACCTAATACAAAGTGCATAATATTATCTTGAATCTTGAGAAATATTTTATTTTATCCGTGTGATTATCTCCGACATAAATCCGACCGTTGTGAAAACGTCACATCATTCGCGAATTACACAGTAAGATGTAGTTGCTTGACAGGAGTCAGAAATCTAAATAGATTATAATCAATTGTCAAAATATAATCTGTCAGTAATCAAATGCCTGGACTAGACTGGTAATAAATCACTGCGGACAAACGGTAGCCAAATTAGCTGTGGAACTACTGTTACTTTAATGCACCATAAATTGAATATGGACGAAACAATAAACTATTATGATGAATTTGCATTCATTCATCATAATAATTTATTGTTTCGTCCAACCCAACCCTGACGTTGCCGTCAGGGTTGCCAATATTGTAAATAATTTATATAATAGGACCTTAAATAAATAAATTGAATAATAAATTAAAATAAATAACAAACCGTAAATAATATTGAATAGAAGTTATTTTCTATTTTTCTCTATTTTAATAAACAAGATCGCTGTAATATAGACAAAACAATACTATACATATACAATACATTGAAAATGGAACAATATATTGTTGTGCAATCTGACGCCACTTAAAAATAGAACTGCTTGCATTAATAAGAATAGCGCGGATATTTTGAAAAAAAAAAATGGAATGCAAACGTAATGCTAAACTGGATTCACAATAGAATATGGAGAAGATGATACGACAAAAAATGAAAATACTGTCATTACTAAGTAATGCATAGGATTATTTTGAAACTACCACATAAATCCTAAAATCGAATTTAACGAAAATGTTCTTTTTTTTTTACAAACTAAATATTAGTGATGGGCCGACTATGGGTTTTGCCAATCTTGGACTAGCTATCCTGATTAAACTATGATATATTTGATTGAACTTTTGTAAGCAGACTGGAACCATCATTAGATATACAAAGTTTAATTTTATTGTTGTAATGTCTTCTCCATCTTGTATACTGTTCACGACCAAACAATATTTTATAGGTACAACAAATTATTCGCTACATATCCTTACAAATGTTTTGATGTAAAATCGAAAGGAACACGGAGTTGGCAGTTAAACGAGAAATACTCAGAATCGATTTACAATAAAGGTATAAAATGACGTGACGATATAAAATAAAGGGTCAACTTAGTGACCGCAGTTTTATTAGTACGTTCGCGGGTATAACTGCAAAATAGGTTTCTTATTCTGTGAAAACTTATACAGGACTGGCAGAGGTGGAGGGGTTAATGACACTTTGTATGGTAAACAATCCAAAGTTTTTTTTTTATTGTTGAAATAATTAGCGAAATTTTAGTACTACACTACTTACTTACTTGGTGTATGTAATGTTTTTTTTTTTTTTTTGTTAAGTTAAATATACACGCATTATAATTTAACTATTTAACGCTAATGAGTAATGGGTTGGTATTATTCAAAGTATTTCTTTGTTTTCCACATAATATTATTGAATAGGTCCTTTTCTTTTGTACCTATTTAAATTGTGTTAATATGTACGTTCGATTTTATGTTTAAAAAATATAAAATGTAACAAAAACCAGCTTCTAAAATTCTAAACATTTCCACCCTCGTGCTGCGCCCGCGCCGCCGACGTACACACGAACACATCACTATCTTTAACGAGTCCAATCATGAAATAGCCCGTTTTTTACATTTCCCGGTACTCCATATGAAACGGTTTCCTAGAATAACTGTATTGCAAATGCAGCCATATGGCCTAAAGATAAGGTGCGCTCGAACCTGCGCGAGAGTTGCTGTCAACATGTTTGTAAAATAAATAAAGTTGTCAATTTGTGAATTGTTTTGTTTATAAAACTGTGGACTGCACTGTGTATGTTAATGTAAACATGTGTTTTGCAACACTATGTATTTTCTGCCACAGACTAGGACATGTTAAAACAAACTTGATAGTTGAAATCTATTTCAAACCGATCAAAAAACAAGCTGATAATACGTTATCGATACTATTTTTATAATTTTTTTATTTGGAAGAAATAACAGAACTTATAAATTCCAGCATTTACAAAAGGTAGTAATATTACAGTCAAAAAAACGTATAACCCACAGTTATACAAAAAAACGTATAGTCCACGAAGTGACATTGGAGTATGAAAACGAACGCATGTTAAATGAAAAAAAAAAGTACATTATTTAGATGAAATACTATATACCGACAAATCGAAGGAAGCGGATGACAAGGGCATCCGTCTTATAGGCGACTTGCAAGACATTGTGAAACCATTCTTTTAAATTTAGATTGCGACAGCGCGAAAATATCAAAATCAATTGATCAATCAATCAATCAAACTATTGTTTATACATTGTTATAACATCATTATTAGTAAAATGACTCATGCACACACTTATACCTACTAAACAGCTCTGTAAAAATCTCACCGTGAAAACTTAAGTGAAGTACGCTGTCATTCCACCTGATGACGGATTGACACTCTTGACAGCTGACGTCACTTCAGAAAAACCAAAAAAAGCTTCGTCTCTTTCTCACGTCACCTAAGTTTTCACGGTGAGATTTTTCAGAATACGTCGGCTGGTATACATGGAAGTATGAAGTACGTGCAACAGAGTCTTGATCAAAACATACACACGTTCGAAAACATAAACAATTTCCTAAAATAGTCCGATTACAAAGTTTCCCAACACTGCATCGCATCGTGGATAATCTGATCTGTTTATATTAACCCAAAAACAATGAAGTAGGTCGAATTTTATGATGTGGTGTTGTTATAGCTATAATGTTTTAATGTACAGATTTTGATTTAGGTCATTCTTCATTCTTCCAATGTGTTTTTCTTGGCACATTATTTTTATTAGGATTTTTAGTATCTTGTGCTAAATTAACTGTTAATTTACGACACATGTTAGTATTTTATTTGTCACTTAAAAATGTTCCTCTATTTAAATGTCAGACAGTCCGGCTACCCTGGAAATATTTTTACTACTTATATAAATTTATTTTCTAATGCATTTCGACACCCTCCTAGAGGCGCCACAGTCTACGTGTCAAAATTCACAACTGCGGCTGCGCCACAGATTAAATAAGTTACCTGTGCGATGACAGGTTGCTTGTTGAGAAGGGTAGCCCTACAAAATGATAGGGTGGAGTCTCCCATATCCGTTTACTAATGGTAATAACAACGTAGCTACACAAAACGTTTTTTGCCAGACCCTTCAAACTCCCGAAATTGGATACATTTACCCCAGATTTCCAAAACCTCTTAGCTGTAAAATCTTATTTTAGCTGCTGTGATTGATTTACCGAATAAACAAATCTCTTGACATTTGACAGCAGTTTATATTAAGAAGCCCATAGACTATCCCGGAACATCACATTTCAAATCAAGAACTCAATTTCTACATCATCAAATGCCAACACAGAACGGCATCGCCTCGCTAACTGGCACGCTGTGCCCACTAATCATGGAGAATGATACCATTCCATTGATTAATCTATAATCGAGAGTATGCTAATTGAACTAATTATTTACAGTGCAAGCTAACGGTGTAGCACACGGACGTACATTGTGATCAGTTCGACCGGAACATTACCGCGGTAAACTAATTGGCGACCATTGTTCCATGGTATATGGACGGCAAAATAGGGTTTAGTACAAGAGTTAAGTAGAGGGTTAGGGTCTATTGCCCTGAAAATATTGCAGTGATAAAATGGATGATCTAGGTAGGATATTGGGTCTAGAAACTGATGAGAGTCGGAAGGCATTCCTCTATAAGACTGTCGATCTGAAGAATGTTATGAGAAGTCGCAGCATGCAGTTTGACTAGGAAGTCTACAGGGCAAAGCTTTTTGTCCAGCTGTAGAAGCGAAAAGACTGATAATAACTATAATGACGAAGAAAAAAGAAAGAAAAAGAAAAGAAGAGAAAAATATTCTTCCAAATACTGTTTTAAAAATTGAACGCTCCAATATTTTTGTGCTCACTTCAAGGTTTTAGGTCCTTCAGTTTTCCATTTCAACAAGATATACTTATTTATTTCTTAGACATTATGTAAAACTAATAATCTTACAAGGTGCAGGTGCATAATCAGCTACAGATTACTGCACGTTTTGAAATGCTACAAACAGCACGATGTGCTTACGAGATCACGTAAAAATGTGACATGGATTATGTTGCTTACATAGTACACAAATGTAGTAAATATACGCGTAGGTATTTAGTTAAAACTCGTTTCATTAAGCGCTTGGCAGCGTGCAAGGTGGCTATTGGCGAGGTCATGGTTGCGGTTTTCGTTTTACCTAAAAGGGTGACTAAGTGGAATCTTCCAGCAGGGTTTTCGTCTGCAAAATCCTCCTTGATACAATTTTACAATACTTACGAACGACTCTGTCTTTCCACAAACATACGTTTTGGTCAACTAAGTTAATTAGGAACCTGGAGAAAATTTGTCCTCATGGTTTCCCTACGTTTCCAAAGTGGTCCCAACTCCCGCTGTGTAGTCGATACGATTTTGAGTTGTGACGATTGACTAGCGTCGAAGATTTTTTTCAAAGCAAAGAGTTTGAACATGAGGGTAGTATAGGTGACATTCACATTATTATTTTACACGCGGATGAAACTAGTATCTCCATTAGTAATCTGTGTGTCTAATCTATGCCATATTAATTATAATGTTCCATGATAACGGAAGACTTGCGTGCGGCTCCAAGCTCCATTTGTCGATACGCTCAATGTTCCCGTCCACTAACTTTGTTGGTCGATGTGTCTTAATATGTACAATGTACGTGTATATGTTTGTACTATATCTTACTATGTAGGTATGTAATGCATTTAGTCCTGCTTGTAGTTCCGGAAAGTGTGCTGATTCCGTTTGAAGAAAGTTTTGTAAACAAGGTTAATTTAATATTAAAATCAATCCTGCCTTTTACCAACTATGTTGGGGTCAGCTTCCAGTCTAACCGGATGCAGCTGAATACCAGTGTTTTACATGTAGCGACTGCCTATCTGACCTCCACAACCCAGTTACTGAGTAACACCATGGTCTAAAAAAACAAGGTCTGGCATTTCGAGAGTGACACATGCTTACGTCACTATCCAGTTGCCACTTTATTGCAACAAAACACGAATTATGGAAAAAAATTCAGTCACCATTCTGTTAAAAAATATATTTAAAGCATTTAAATTGTCGTTTCGTTTTTTTAATAAAACGAAACAATTCAATTTATACATATACCAGCATAGTTGATAGTTAAAACCTCATTGTTTTATCGGATTCGCTCAGGTAATAAAGGCGGCTGGGGAGTTATTATGACACACTACTGGTAACACAACGGTGATGACGTAGGCTTGTGTCTCCCACGTGACCACTGTGTCTCGGAATGCTATACCTGGCGAAGTATATTATTATACCATGAGTAACACGATACCCCTAGTTGTCAGAGTTTTGGGCTTCTGACTACCCGTAACGAATGTCAAAGATCTACGAATGGCAGCCGGGACCAACGGTTTAATGTGCTTTCCGAGGCACGGGTTTAATATAATATTAATTCAGTGTAATAACAGGGCCTACCATCCAGACTATAAAAATCAACGATACTCAATAACGCAGAAGTGATAAAATTATATTTAATAAGCCTGAGAAAGTTTAATTACAATTTTATTACACCGTCTTTAAAAGTCACGTCTCCAAGTGTGTAAAACAACTAATGTTTAATTTACAGTTCATAGAAACTCGCTTCCAACTCAACATATTATTAAATTACTGGACGAAGTCATTTTATAGTTGGAACTTATCACTAGAACCTGATTTTATAGATCTATAAATCTGAACATGGCAATCATGTACCCTGTTTAGTATAATCATTACCCTGGCATTCTTTGCATAATCAGCACATTAGTATTCACCCAGGATCCTCCGATTCCTGTTCCCACAATAATTACCCTGTAATTTTTAACTGATTAGCAATTTGACGTTCTTGGGGACTGTCATGTCGCAAAATGATCACCTAACGGGTTCCGAAGGATGGTCGGCTGGTGGTCCAGGGACTCCGAGAATCTTGGCAGTTTGGACTTGATTTTATGAGCGACTTTGTGATTGGACGTTTTAGTGGTACTTTATGTGAATGATTAGCCATAAAGTTGGTGTTGATGTTTGTCTCGGAAACGTATCGACAACAGCCCGTAGCGCCAGTGACATGGACAGTTTATTGTCAAAATAATCGCCTTTTAAAATCATGTAAGTATAAAATGTCCGCCCAGCACCTTGATGTAGGAAGAAACGCGAAGTCCCGATACAGGAGCGAACGGTAATTAATAGAAGGTCACGTTGCGCCGTTAGATGCGCCGGCGCATCTCGACATATATAGCAAGCAGTCGGCGTCCGGCCTCGCTGTATATAGACGACGACCCTTTTTAGCCGCGTGCGCAAGTACTTGTGCAATAAATCGATCTTTATTGGATTAGTTTTTGCTGGTTAAGTACCGAAATTGATGGGGCTAGTGGTGGGGCGATGGAGAAGGATGTTAGAGTACTGTTTGATGGGTTTTATGTTGAAAATGTAAATTGAATTGGTTAAACGTTTGCATTGGACCAAATCAATGACATAGCAACTATATGTACTATGGACAGTGGAAATACAGTTAGTAGCTCTCTTCTGGAGTCCTCCGAAGAGGCCTGTGATCTCCTGAACAAACGTCCAGGGATCGTCTGCCATAGGCTGTGTTCCTTAAGTCCACGAGTAACTGCTGTCATTACCGATGGACGCCGTACTAAACTATTGAGGTTACTTACTTCCTCATTAAACTTACAGTTGTATAGCAAAGCGCCCTTCTGCACATAACGGAGTCGTATGCAATTACAAATTTGTCACATCTTGGACACATTATAATTAAGTTGCAGACGCTAATTAGCGTCTCGGTATTCACAGCACGAACTAGGAGTTATTACAGTGACGTATCTTAACATAGAACCTATTTATAAAGATGAAAATATTTACCGCTGTTCCTGTGCTACCTGGAAAGTCAGGAAATCCTGGACTTGGATTTGATTTCATTAAAAGTAAATTCTCAGTAGTCTTTTACGGATAAATAATAGCAGCCGCACGGTTATCTTCAAGGTTAAGCAACGCTTGTCTAGGTCGAGCCGTGGATGGACGACCATACATAACATACCGAGATCCCTCCGTGCTTCCGAAAGCACGTTAAGCAGTTGATTGATCATGGGTCTGTCATACGGAATTGTGACAGGGAAATGATAAGGACCTTACCAGAAAAATTATGCTACAGAGGAGACCCGTTATTGGCGAAACGTGGAAACTGTGCAACAAATCTGCCTAACCTTTAAGGGAATAAAGGTGCAATAATATACGTATTTCTTGAATACTTTAAGAGCTTGTCTTTTAATGTGTAGGTAGTTTATCGAGGTCGATACTTAGGGTTAAGATGGGCGCGTCGATATCCTATCAAAGACATGCGAAGTGTCGATAGTCCCCGATAGACACCGTTACCTCACTAATTAGAGGTATTACGTGTATCGATAGACATTACTTTCGAGTTACGGAATAGAAGATTGTTGGTGATTGCTTTATTAGTCTTTGATAGTGTGTAGGTGTAATTGTGAGGTCTGGCGTCGTTGTGTTAAGTGTTTTGGTTAATTAAGTTTTACATTGCATTTCATTTTGGCGGAGGTGTTTTAAGTTGCGTGTAATGTGTTGTATAAGTGTTAATAGCGGGCGCTACTTCGATATAACGATTCTTCCTTTTCACTCGAAAGACACACACACATTTGAGCACAGTTTTCAACATTGTTAGGTATTTGAATCGAACCCTAAGTTGGAGTAATCCTTCTGCCCTTTTCCAAATTTATTCGGGGTCAGCGCAACAGACTTCTTCCACATCTCTATCAGCCGTCACATCCTTATCTAGATCCACATGAAAATGTTATCAATCACTGATCAATCGGTATCAATCACTTCCTATCAACAGACAGTGGCTATCCCGTTTCGTAATACAGCCATGTCCAGTTTGCGACAGGCGACACCTCGCTAGTAGGTAGCGGTAAGTAGTTATTCGAGGAATTTTAACTGATATCAGAGTGCGTGACCCAAGCGGTAAATATGTATACCTTTATACCGCGGTTTTTACCTTAAGGGGTGAGGAGTATTAATGGTAGCGGTAAATTATATTTAGATGTAAAGATATTAGGCAATCTGGCGATTTAGCCTGTGGGAGATGGTGAGATAGGTACTGTACCAAGTGCTAAGCAGTTATCGAAGTGGGATGGCTAGCTTTAAGCCGTAAATTGTGGCTTTAAAAGCCATCATTGGACTACGATATCGAGACCCCTCCGTGCCTAGAAAAGCACGTTCATCCGTTGGTCCCGGCTGGCATTCGTAGATCTTTGACAGTCGTTATGGCTAGTCAGAAGCCCAAGAGTCTGCCAACTAGTTTTACCAAGGGGTATCGCTAGTAACTGGGTTGTGGAGGTCAGATAGGCAGTCGCTCCATGTAAAAAACTGGTATTTAGCTGCATCCGGTTAGACTGGAAGCCGACTCCAACGTAGTTGAGAAAAGGCTAGACAGATTGACTACGATACTGCTTCTTTTGATCTTCGAAATGCCAAAGAGTCATCATAAATAAGTTGTTTTTTTAATGCAATGGACTTTCAATAAAGCAAAGATAAAAACGTCAGTTTTTTTTAAATTTTCGATAATCTTTCGTTTTATAAGTAGCTAAAAACGACCCAACAGATAAATTAATTACCTAATCTAAAATAATAAAAACAATCGCCCTGATTAAGGCCACAGCACACAGTTATTTGAGCCTTCGCAAAAATATCCATGATAAAACATGCAATTAATTAAACAAACAACTAGGTTAAACACTTAATTAACCGCAGAAACAACAGTTTTCCTTATAAATATTATAAATATTAGTTTATTAACTATACCTAATTAGCTAAAGGTAACCTTGCTTCAAGTTCCGGACGTCGGACGAGCGGTAGCAGCACAATAACCTTATTCGCCGGCAACTCTTGAATATTCATGTTTTATTACATTTCTTTATTAGTTATTAACCTAATTTTCAATGTTAATTAACCTCTAAATGTTTAAGTGATAGTTCAGGCTGAGGAGTTTAAATTATAGACGCATAATTACTTGGAAGTTCTGCGGTTATAGAGGGTTCCGGTTTTAACATGTGTGGGAGCCGAAATCGTGATTCCGGCTCAATTTTCTATTGAAAATGGAGACGTTCGCACGTCGAATATTTCCGGTGTATGGGCAATGCGAATTGGACATTGAATCTATGTGAAACTCAAGAAAAAACATACAATACCTAAAGAAAGAAAAGAAAGAAAATATGTTTATTTGCGGTAAAAATTGACGTAAAGAAAAAACTCAAACACACAATTTCAGGCGGTCACTGAAATCATGTTTAGCGTTTTGGAGCAACTTGATATCTAGTCAACCCACCATAGTGGTTAGAGCCCGCCTCTTAATGGCTTACAAATCATTTGCCTAAAAACATTATGAATACTTTATTTCAAACGACAGGTGTAGACTATTTATCACTAGAACGTATTACAAACCTATAAAAGTACTTAATCAGAATTAAATCATTTATTTAATTAAAAAACAAGTATAAAGAAAGTGCGCCAGAGCTTAAAATATAAATTCCTCAACAAGTTTGGCAGACCTTGGAATAAAAAATACGTAAACAGCAAAACCAGTTTCATTTTTACTACCTGGGCCTAGTATTTTAAGTCTGGTAATACTACATTCTGAATTACTACCGTACTCACTCAACACCGTTATAGAACATAAAGTTTCTTTTTTTATATTACGATTTTTTTATCTGATAGGCTCGCGTTTGACCACTATTTCACTTGATGGTAAGCGATAATGCGGTTGACAATGGTTCAAGCAAACTCAAAGCATTTATTTCAAATAAATCAGTCACAGTAACTTTTGAATTGTCAAGGGGTCAGTCAGTCAGAAAGATGAAGCTAGTTGCCCATTACAAAGCATAGTAGATTCCTATGGAGAAGAACGGGCAACAAACTCCACGGACACTCTTTTAAATCGAAATGTTGGTTACATCATTCGTGTTAAAATATTTCATGCAAGCTTGCCTAAAAATAACCTATTCATTCCAGACTTGAAGACTCCCAGGTTATAGCTACAGAGAAACAGACTCTGGCAAGGAGTTCCACCCCTGTGTGGTAGGTACTTGAGAGAGCAGTGGTGGCATTTACAAACAGGCGCGACATGCGGCGCGAATCTCACGCGACATAAAGGCACCGCTCGTCGCGCGACACGCACTGCCTTTACAATTTTAAGGCTCCCACAGACAGGCGCGACGCGACAGCGCTACACAAAAGCGCCGCTCGTCGCGCGACACGCGGTGCCTTTGTGTCGGGCGTCGCGTCGCGCCAGTGTGTACGAGCCTTTAAGATCGCAGGTTCGAATCCAGGCTAGCACTTTATTTTATCACCAATAATCTCAAAATGAAGGAAAATATCGCGAGGATACTGGCATGACCTAGACACCACCAATTCGAAGACATGTGACATCCGCCCGTACTGGACCGGCGGCGGCGGCGTGGTAGATTACGGCCCGCACTACCTCTGGCAGACAGGAGGCCTATCTTCCAGCAGTGGGAACGCTAGAGACTGATTATGTGGTACTTTCATGAGACCAATTATAGTGGCTCTGTTAGTGTCCAAAAATAGTCGGACAATCCCTAAAAATGCTTAAAGGTAAACCTGTAAACAATAAGTTAGGTAAACAGTAAATAGGTACTTTTTAATTATGTCTAGGATTGTCCATAAACCTTCGATCGCTACGACGGATTGCTTTTCCTTTAAAACTCATAACCGGTAAACACGGCACAGATTGATTCCCATAAACTCCGCAAATCAATAATTCTAAACGAGAGAATATTTCTCAAAACCAGTCGGTTGAGGTCGCATGAGTTTCCCCCGTGTCAAAGTGCAGGTGCGAGTGGAAAGCGCATTTCGCTTGCGCCTGCGCACCGCAAGGTTGAACGATGCCTTTTTTTAATGATTTATGTTGTGTTTTTATTTATTTATGCATGGAATCTGTTCCGGTTTAATTCAAGTACTTTTAAGTACTCAGTGGGTATGCGCCTTGATTGTCAATTGAAATGATTTTTCGTTGGTATCAATGATTAAGAATATTCGTAGATCCTTCTAGGTGTTAAATTCTTTAACACTAGATCAAAACGCTGTAAAATAAATTGAACATCAGTTTATTTTTCAAATGCCATTCCACTGACATTGAAAACCAATTTGTTCAAAGAAATATGACAGCCGTTCATTACTTACAGACTTGTAGATATCATATCGCGGCAAACACTACAAACAAAAACGCACAGAAAAAGTAAAAGATAAGCACAGAATAAAGCACGCATTCAGATAATTGTGTGCTCACTCTCCTTAACCGCACGCGTTATGTTTACGAAACCCTCTAGGTCTTACGATAACATTGTAAGGACGTGCTAAATGTATCCCCCCCGTGTAAACACTGTCTCGTTATGATGCATCATGCGTGTTTGCGCTGCGCTCGCGCATCGTGACGTGTTTCCGATATTTGAATTTGTGGGAACCGTGTAAAAATTGCAGAGGGTATTTTAAATCGAAGATTTTGTTAGTAAAATTTAAAATAAGCAGAAATAAAACATTAAAAAAAAACTTATATACTTTGTCGTGCAAAGAGACAATGTAAAATCAACTTGAACGTACATATTCTCTGTAAATACATCTAACAAACGCCGACACCTAGTCCACTCACAGAAGCTTACTAACAAGAACAAACCAACAATGTTGGCTAAAAATTCTCCCTGAACAAAGTCACATAAAACCTAAACAAACAACTTTTACCTCCAAAGCCAATATTCAGCACAAACCGATAGATTTCTAAACGCAGTACCCAATGTCGGAACACAGGATTCACAAGTGCAAACGAACTAAGATACGGACAAACAGACAAATGTTTGGCACAAATCAGTCGTGCCAGCGTGGCGGCTAATGCTGCTGAAGACTGGTAATTGTCAGAAGTTACTTTTGGCAGGGAAATAGATTGACTAACTGACCAGTGGTCGACTGTTGATTAGGACGAAAATTAACCAATTAAGTTTGGAGTTAAGATTTCCTAAACTTTATGATGAGGGAGCAGTGGTGGCCCAGTGGTCGCCCAGACCCAGACAGGCGCTTTACTTTTTGTAATTAATTTCATCACCACTGCTCTCAAAACGGTGAAGGAAAACATCGTGACGAAACCGGCATATTTTAGAACCAAAAATTCGAACACATGTGACATCCACCAACCCGCACTGAGCCCGCGTGGTGGATTACGGCCCAGTCCCTCTCACAGAGAGGAGGCCTGTGCCCCAGCAGTGGAAACGTTATAGACTGATTACCTATGTGCGTTATGTCAATTTACTTCGACAACTTTATGAAGTATCTAAAAGAGGAATGGCTAAAGACGATGAGTCTACAGTTCCTTAAACGCTTTTAACTCAAGCCTTGCACATAACAAACTTCAACAAACAAACACACGCACGTAAACAGTCGGGAGTGTGAATGCGAAAGTAAAACGTGGTACAAAACTCAATGTTTGCCCACTGCACGCATGCGCCATTCTCCTAGCAGCCATGTTTGACCAGAAAAATAAATCGCAGGACGCAGCCGTACGATTCTTTCAACAAACCTTTTACCTCCTCCAAATTAGGGAGGTCTTATGGAGTTCCAAGTAATGTAATTAGTTAGTGAGTCTTTGAGGCCATTAAAAGCCTACCTATTTTAAGTGTCTAGAGTTTAGAAGAACTGCTAATGGTATTGAAACTGATGCCTTATATAGGAATGCGTTAGTTAACAGCATAGAGGATGGAAGGAATTATGCAATAGAAAATAGGAAGGATAAAGTGGCAGTGTTTTTCCGAGATTAGTGTCTCCTTAAGTCCCTATAAGTACCAGCACAAAATAAGTATCCATTAAACTTAGTTTGCAGCTTCCATTATCAATAAAATAAGCCCAATATCTAAGCAGAAAATCTGCCATTTTTCAAATAGTTACTATCAAAACCACCTCTCAAGTCCGGAGATTTTTTATCTCTTAAATGGACGGACCTACAAATAAGCTCAAATAATTATGTACATAAACGGATACAATAGGTAATGTCGTTGCCTATAAATGGCGAATAACATTTATCGATCGATTGATGGTAACATTCGCTGTTGACGGCCCACGACCACATCGGGGGATCAGGATGCCTTTAAAGGCAGATACGGTGTTTGTGGCATTCTCTATCACTGCCCTATATTCTGATTTGGAAAGTTTTATGGTGAGATAGGTCGGAAAAAGGAAAAGTGGATTTAAAATAGCTGTCTTTAAGGAGTTCCAGTTGAAGCAGCTTTGATTTGTTCGGGTTGGTATCATAAAGGGCGAAAGCTACATTACAATTTTATTACTTTTGGTTGATTTCCTAACTATATTCTGCTCGCGGCTTCGCCCGCGTGGATGTCGGGAATTATACTGGGACAAAAAGTAGCCTATGTCCTTCCCCAGGATGCCATCTATCTCCTTGCCAAATTTTATCGAAATCCGTTAAGTAGTTTAGGCGTGAAAAGGTAACATACAGAGTTTTTCGAATTAATTATATTAGTATGGATTATCGCTCTCAAGTAAGAGGCAAGCTTCAATTAAAATCACAAGCAAAATACAACGCTTCAAACTGATAAATCTACACATACATAACGTAATATCACGCCTATTTTTCCCGAGAGGTTAGGCAGAGGGATACTTATAGTTCATCTACATGTCACTAGTTATGTTTAAGTCCTATTTAATAAGGGTAACTGTAATTATAACAAACAAATCTAATAAAAAATAACAACGTATTATAAGTATAGAGAAACTTGGTGTAAATCTTATCTCCATGCCTACAGGCTAACAGTGAACTTCCCGACTCTTGAAGATTGTCACAATTACTCCGATCGGACTTAATAAAGTCAATGAGAGAAATTTTTGCTATATTGTATCGCCTCTGGCTAAATCGATAAACGTAAAAGTCGTCCACGCTTTCATCCCTTCATTGAGAGGAGTGGTTGAAGGAAAAATATGACGTCACACTTTTTTTTAAGAAGGAAAAATATGAGTTTTGCCAGTAGTTTTTTCTGCTTTTAGTAGGTTGAAATTAAAATTACCAAGAGATTTATTTATAAACTGTATCTTGGAATATCGAAAGACGTTGGACTGACAACGAATATCATGCAGTGCAGACCCGAAGATTTTTGTCAATTTTGAGCATTTTAAAAATCAAGTTTAAAATGGCGGCCGTATTACGCGGGAAATTCCAACTGCTGATTTATTTTTGTACACTAACAATTTTATTTATAGTTCTACTATTGTAAACAGATAGTAAAATAGTTATACAACCTCATTTGCATCTAGGACCTTGAATATACAGTCAAATAGATGCGAAACCAGAACAGCGACATTACACTCTATTGCAAAACAATTTGATACTTGCGGAATCAACCATCACATTGCAACTTTTATAACTCTTATAGGTATGCAAATAAGGTTGAATTTTGAGCGGTTTTTGTCAAAGTAATGGTGACAGAATTACCGTTTTATCGATTTATAAAATATTTTGATTGGTCTAATTTATTGGAAGACCTCGTTTTGACGTAACCGTCTAGAAGTTTCATCGGTTTTTTTTTATTGAGATTAAGTTGAAAATTATGCTAACGACTCTGATTTGTTTCTGTCACATTGTTGTAATGTCATTATAAATGTATTTGTGTGTTTGTAAATAAATGTTGAATATGTTGACCTTAATGGGGATAGGTTGCGCTTGCGCTGCAGGTAAGGTTCAGTATGGCATGGAGGATTCATGGAGTATCTCTCGTTCTTTGAGATACTTACTTTAAATTCTACACATTTAATTTCTATCTGATTAAAATGTCTTCCTGAAAGGATTAGCCTTATAATGCGTCATAAATATAAACCAGCATAATTCAGTCTTATCAAATTGTATACTCTAAAAATTACTAAATTAAATAGCATGAAATAATCTGATTTCAAATCATACATTGGCATCAAATTTTCATTAAGTACACGAAAGTTGAAATTCCGATGACATTTAGTTTAATAAAACCATTGATAAATAGCTAAAATAAAATTTAACGAGTACAGTAACAAATTACACGAATTAATAATCTACAAACGTGTGTATCGTATTAACGACGTTTTAAATAAACATGTACAAAAATAAAGAAAACATAGCAATGTTTTAGATCGATATCGATATGTCGAAATATTTGTAAACGATATCGGTATTACCGATAACAGCAGTCACGATATCGACTGTCCCGGGCTCAATGAGAAAGCCGCACTATTGTCATAAAGTGGGACACGATGAGCGCTAAGTATCAGATAAAGCGACCGATCAATTCGACTAATTGCCTATCGAAGTATCGACCACTGACGAAAATCATCGACATTCACCTCTACAGTTAACGAACCCGATTTATAATAGTTATAAATATTCATTCGATTTTTAAAACACAACGGAATCGACTATTAAAATTTAAATGGCTTCCCGATTTAAAATCAGAACATTGACAGACGAGGTCGCTTTTCGAATTGCCTAAAAAGGATTCCTTTTTTAAAAACCGCGTTTTATTGAGGAACATTCTCCGAGATATATGAGAATCGAGGTGATGAATAAAAAATCAAAATTGTATAGGTACTCGAAGGGCATTACAGTACATGACCTGTCAACGCGACGCGGGATACATGACAAAACATATCGATATTCATTCGACGCTGTACGCAATATGGAATTTCTTAGAATTTATGGGTAGTGGTATTACTGTGGTTTTTATAGCTTCTAATAAACCTGTATTTTTAAGACGGTGATATATAAATAAGACAACCAAATAATATATAATATACAAAATAACCTATGAATTCATTAGAAAAATTAAAAGTTGTGTATTATTTCTGAAAATTGCATTTACATCGGGTCGCGACCTCTGTAAGTATTAAAACCTTATCTTCGGTGATGGGAAGCCATCTTTTCCTGTTAACCCACGAGAGGTGTAGATTATTACTATTCACAAGAGATAGGTGTGATTTTAACTTATCATTTATCATCACTGTAAAGATTACCTTTTCTAACATTTCTTATTTTCTAACTTCACAATCGTGGCGCGGAATGTATACCTACGTAATCTGGCGTTGATTTGATGTTTATTATAAAATATACGCTTACGTGTTGATGTTTTACACAATGAATACAGAAAGGTGAATAATCAACATACTTAGCATACTAATTGTCATAGTTTCATTATTTATGACTTATTAGCATAATCAAGCAATTAACTCAAAAATGTCATATAAAAACTTGTCATAGATAACGTTGATAAAAACTCGTAAATAGTGCTAAATTTGACAGCTCGATTTTCCCGTGCACAATAGAATTTAACGGTTTTTACCAGTTCTAGCCATGTCGGACTGTGTAAATTCCTCTTATTTGTGTCCGCAGTATGTAGGCCAATTTGTTACTTTTTTCCACTGCGACAGGTTTTGAAATGTTTTTGTATAAAAAGAGCTGGCGCCGACACCGTTGTGTTAATCTGTGATACGTTATTTGCGATTTTTATCGATGTTTCTTTTGATGAGTTACGGCTCTATTTATTTTTTGATATGGCGTGAGTTTGAAATATTGCGTACGTTTATTTGATGTTTATTACAATTAAATTACAATATGAATCAATTTAGACACCATTACTATCTTCATGGGGGTCTTAATTGATTGATACAGTTAACATTGATGTTGAAATCTAGACTTTTACGGCTTATTGCAGGTAGCCTGGCCTGGGGGCACTATTTATTTAACTATAAAGATTTCGATATTAATCTGAATCGTCACTATTGATCCGAATCGAATTACTTGTACTTAGTTTATATTTTAATTTGTTATATTCCTTGTTTATAGCCTAGTTTATAACTTTAAGCTGCAGTTAAACTTGATTGATGGCATAATTCCGAAAAAAAATCTGTTTAACTATAAATTAATTGGGTCTTTGATCAATCTTTTGGCAGATACGCTGCTATTGCGGGCCGGGGCTGCTTTGAAGCGGCTCTTGCCCAATCTGGGGGGGCCAAACGCCTCCTGCCGGAGGCTCTACGCGGGGGTCGTGCGGTCCATGGCCCTTTACGGGGCACCGGTGTGGGCGCTTTCGCTAAGGCTCCGGCCAGCCCGCCGGTTGAAAGCGTCCCAAAGGGTCATGGCCATCCGGATGGTACGGGGATACCGCACGGTCTCCTGCGAGGCGGCGAGCCTCCTTGCCGGATTGCCGCCGTGGGATCTGGAGGCAAAGGTCATCGCGCACGTTTGGGAGTGGCGCGAGGAGGCGAAACGCCGGGGCGTAACTCCGCTGCCGCGAGTAATCGCGGCACAGCGGACAGAGCTCCGGCGGGATCTCATGGCGGCATGGAGAGTGCGACTGTCGCAACCCAGCGCAGGGCACGCCACAATTGCGGCGGTAAGACCCCTCTTTGAGGAGTGGCTTGAGAGGCGCCACGGCGTCCTCACCTTCCGCCTGACGCAGGTCCTCACCGGACATGGCTGTTTCGGGAGGTTCCTGTTTCGGATAAGGCGGGAGGAAACGCCCGGGTGTTACCATTGTGTGGATCGACCGGAGGACACGGTGGAGCATACGGTGGAGGTCTGCCGGCTTGGGCGGAGCACCGCCGTGTCCTCGTGGCGGCGATCGGCGGCGGCGACCTCTCGCGTCCGGCCCTGGTTCAGGCCATGGTACGGAGCGAGAGGGAATGGGAAGCCGTCACCTCCTTCTGCGAAGCAGTAATGCTCGCGAAGGAGGAGGCGGAGCGCGAGAGGGAGAGGCAATCACTGCGCCCTCGCGCCCCTAGCCGCCGCAGGAGGAGGAGACACCCTGGGCGTCGGGAGTCGGTTGCCGACTCCCGGCCACCGTAGGCGCGGGCTTGCGGACGGCGAGCAATGGGCAGCTCGCCGTCCGGTAAGGACCAGGCCCGGGTCGACGGCGCGTCGTGTTCCACGCGCGCCTCAAAGAGATGTCAGCAAATTTGACGGGGTCCGATAGGACCGATGCCTGCCGGGGCTGCGGATTGTTCGAAAGAGTTACCGTGGCCCTGGCGCACAGGCAACTGAAGGAACACGGGTGGGTTTTAGTCAGTAAGAGTCTGACACGCCCTTCCGCTCCGCCCAGAGCGGGAGACGTCATTTGATGATTTCCCACCCAAAAAAAAAAAAAAAAAGATACGCTGCTATTAGCCAGAACATAACAATTTGTAGTTTATATTTTGGTATTTCATTGAGAACGGCAAGCTGCTACAAGCAATTTTTTGAGTGCTGATCATGTCATAGCTCGATGTCATATTGACGTATTATCAAAGATTTAAATCGTTAGATTTGACCTCAACGTATTAAGTCGTGCGAAAAAGTGTCCGTACTGAGAAAAGTGAGCCATGGTGTTTCATGACAATCAAGGCAAGTCTCGGTGACATTGTGTGTGTCAGAAGTTTCAAAATAAACAGAAACGCGACCATCTTTTGACGCGGCATCGGCAGGGCGAATCTACGATTGAAATCTTTAAGTTTTATGTCAACTTGATCAAAAGCAACACCGCTACTCAAAAGTGTCCACATCGTAAACTTTAACCCGTAAAAGGACATGTCACTACCGATATCGACATCCATGACCTACACCTTTGTCACGACCAACTGCCGAAACCATACGACAGAAAATTAAAAACGCGTTAATAATTTATGAAATCTCCGATCGACCTCACCGGTTTTCAAAAAGGGGTATACCTTAACAACCAAGTGACACTTACGGTAATTAAACAATGAGTCATACATGATATCCTCGTTATATAAAAAAATCATTTCCGCAGGGTATCGTGTGCCATATTGAGATCGAGTTACCTTGCGCATGCACATATTGATACTTGTAGAGACAAGCTGGCCTCATGTTGTGGTAAAGACGAAATATGATAAGTGGGTTTGTGAGACAAAGGTCGGGATTTTAATATGTTCAGCCTTTGATGGAGTATCGTTAATCAAGTCAACCTCTGGTTGACACTTTGATCAATTTTCAATTTTGTTCGGTTATTCGTTAATGCCGAAAGGTACTGCGTTTTAAGGCTCCCGCAGACAGGCGCGACGCGACGTTGGGACGCGATTCTGGTAGAACAATTTCCAAGAAATTTTCACGGAAAGTTTTCTAATTGAGTCGCGTCACGCCTGTCTGTGAGGGCCTTCTGGGATGGTCAACAATTAATAGGGCAGTGTCATGGCGACTAAACGAAAGTTCAAGACAGAAATACATTAATCACATTAATTCCGCACTTCCTTACGTAAATAATTAGATACAGTAGAACTTCCGAGAGCTATTAACATTGATGTGTCATCTGATGTTGCCACAAGCAAGTTTTCTCCCCGCTTAAGAGGAAAAATTACATGATAAACTGACGGATATTGCAGAATGCTCGTTTGAAATTTATAGGAAATGGAACCAGAATTCTAAAGTTATCAGATCGCTATAAGACAAATAAAAGAAACATCCTTAACTCTTATCATAATTCCAATCTAAATACCACTTCCTCCCAACCTGTTATCACTAGCCAACCAAAGAGAAATGCATACAATTTTATCTCCTTTCCAGGTGTCCTCAAATCAAGACTATATTTACTACTAAGATGGTCAATAAGCTGTTCATAAACAGACATGATTCGCATTCGAAGTAAGGAACTCGTAGATAAAATGTAAATATTTATTCCTTCAACCAGTTCATATCGTAAAGCGGAAACAGGGTTTTATCAATGTTTTCTAATCGTTTATTAACTTAGCGTGTGGAGTAGGGATGAGCGTAGCAAAGAACTAGATATAAAAAAAATACCCATGAAAAAAATAATAAAGCCAGAGACAAGATTTTGAAGCATCAATTCAGCAAATTTGACTAGCTAAATATTAGATCAAAATGTAATCTCATAATGTGGTCCTAGAACAGTTCCTTGTGGCACCCCAACGGTTACGTTAGTCATCTAGGAAAATCCTTAACTAGATAAAATATCATTAAAAATTAGTTAATTCTATTTACCTTCCTGACAACCCTTACTTATTAATATGTAGAGAACACAGCTTAGAGATTAAATAGATCTTAGCTGATACATGCATTAACATATGTAAACAATTAAGTGTCCTCATTTGTAAATAGCCCATTCATTAATATATTTTATTAGGTTGCGCAGGCAGGAAGGCGGCATGCGTTTGCGCAGGGTCGTGGATGAACAGATGAATGATTTACATAGTGTGGATAATAAGATGGATTAAGACTGACGATGTATACTTATTGATTCTAGTCATTGTCATGTTGCTAGATGGATGGATCTTTATTGAACACCTCATACATAACAAGGATCACGTAGTTTAGATTTATTTGTTTATCTTTATGTAACGAGGTGAGCTGCGTTAAGCAAGAATGTAGAATGCACATATACCGAAGACCGGTTGGTAGTTGGGTTAGAAGGTGTTGGAGGTGAGACCCAGAACTAGCCATAGGAGTGTAGGCAGGCCACGAGCCAGGTGGACCGAAGACCTGGTCAAAGTATCGGGCAAGAGTTGGATGCGGGAGGCCTAAGAATGGAAAGTGGCGTGCAATGGTGGAAACCTACACTCGCATTAAGTGGATACTGGTTGAAGAAGATGAGGGTAGAGAGAGTATGTAGAATCTAACGGGTTTCAACTAAATGTTTTTATTTTCGAATTTTTGTTTTATTGAAGCAACAGGCAATTAGGTATTTGTAAGTAAACGAACATATCGTAACGAATCGTCGGTATTTGTCGTAATTGCGCTGCAATTCGGAACATATGCGCACGCGCAGGTGGGCGAGAAACATCACGTGCCGACCCAACCTTGTGTGTGCATTGAAAATATTAGACGAAACTGTAAAAACAAAAACTTCAAACTTGATTTAAACCTTATTTTGAAGTGTGACGGTAGACAATTCAATGGGGTTTTTTAATAAAGACCTATCACTTTTGGTGTTTCCGAGTTAGCATTGCAAATGCGCTTCAATTGACTAGATAATGCGGTTTCCGTGTAATAAACTGTAAAAGCTTGACAAATAGGGTTCAAGGCGTTATAATCTTCATTAGATAGGCAGACAGTGTACACTGGTAGACACGAGGCCAGGAGACATTTTATTTGCATGACTTGTCAAACGATTTGGTATTCTGTTCGTTTTTACTTAGAAAATTGGGGCGTCCAAGCTTAGTATTGTGACTAATACAGGGCGGCAGTATAGAGGTATGAGGAACAGGGTGTAAAGTTCACTCATACTCTATAGAAAAGGGAGGATCCTCCGACCAGACGGGTGTCGTGTCTGGTGGGCAACTGCCCGACGATTGATGTCGGGATGTTGTATATATGCTAGTTGCGCGGTAAACTCTGCTTGCGCGATGCAGGATTTTGCGTGACGTCAGTCTGACGCGTAGCTCGCATGTGGCGTTATAGATGCCGCTACAGCAGAGACAACGACGCGCAAACTGTAACCATGAATTCAGCACGTGATTCTAGACCCCATAGCGGAGAAATTTTTCTTCGGTATCTGCTGTTTCATAGAAAAGTGCTATACCTACGCGGTCAAAATGTATGTAACAGAAAATGTTTTTTTAATAACCGACGAAAATTTTCAACGCAGGGGTGTTCAGAAATCCTGCCGGGGTCGCGGATTGTTCGGAAGAGTTACTGTGGCCCTGGCACACAGGCAACTGAAGGAACACGGGTGGGTTTTAGTCAGTAAGAGTCTGACACGCGCTTCCGCTGCGCCTAGAGCGGGAGAGGTCATTTGACGACTCCCCACCCATAAAAAAAAGGGGATCCAGAAATTATGTACTGAATCCATGGTAACAAGTTGTGCGTCGATGACCCTGCCACCCTGTAAATCGATGTAACAAGGATCAGATTACAAATGATTCAGACGTTTTACGAGTTTTATCTAGCCATGTCACAGTTTCAATACACGTCACTTTATTCAGGTTCGATTACTTTTATTTCAAAACATGGAACATTAAAAAGTCAAGTGAAATAATTACACACAAAATTAAAACATCACCATTCAATGTTCAATTTTTAAAGTCAACATTTGCAGACGACAGCTGACTAAACAGCATCTTTGGAGAGAAAACATTTCTTGAAAACTCGCATGAGATCAGACGGACAGTTTATAGCTTAAATGTTCTAAAATCTTTCACGAAAGCACGTGCCTTCAATCCGGTCTAGACACTTTAACGAAAAATAAAATAACCGTGTATAATTTCATGCAAATTAAACTACATAGACGTTAAAACGTCCGGTAGATATACATAGACTAAATGGATAAGGCATCTTGCAGACGGACGTGAACACGCGACGCACCATTTTTTTGGGAGAGAAATCATCAAATGACTTCTCCCGCTCTGGGCGGAGCGGAAGGGCGTGTCCAGACTCTTACTGACTAAAACCCACCCGTGTTCCTTCAATTGTCTGTGCGCCAGGGCCACGGTAACTCTTAACTAAACGCGTTAATTAAACGCGTTATTTTAAGACAGCATTCTTTCACAAATATCGGTATAATAATTGCTTTATGATTCACAATAATACTTCTAGATATAAGTTAGCATATTCATTGTTCTTTTTGTGTAAAATTCCACACAACAATAAAATTAGCGAGATAATATCAAGCTATCAGCTATTATGAGATAATAGGATTGTCGTGGGTGCAGGCTAAGGAAAAACCTAATTTGTGTGTAGGAGTGAGGAATGCAATCATACTGTTGTGTTCTAGAATACATACGTGTTACATATCTCGCGATGTAATTGTGATCACGTTGCATTTATGTGTCGATCGATTAGGACGTAGGAAATCGCGCGTATCACGACGTTTAACACGCATATGTGTAGAAGCCCTAACGTTTGATTGCAAGACCCGAAAAATATAGGCCAGTGGGTACACGATCGCTTTCATTGCTTGATGAATTGTAAACAAGTTTTTACGATTATATACTTGATTTATTATATCAAATTGGCAGTTTCTGAAGTCTCTGCTACACCGATGAAACACAGATTTATGTGTGTAATAAAGACATCTACGGAAGCCTGTCATTACTGCCTTGTTTCGAATATGATGCGGATAATAGGAACTGAAATTAGTGGTATGCAAGTACTGATTTGCGAGCTAGTATATATTGCAATCGAATTACGAGGGCTATCGACTTGAGTTACAAAATCTGCAAGGAAGTGATACCGTATTGGCAATAAGATAAGATGTGTTTTATCTTTATGGAGCCTGTTTCTTGAAAGGAGTAGGTAATATACTCGAATTTGGTTGGTTATATTAGGAACAACAATTAGTTGTTATGTGAAATAGCAAGGACTGCTCACCGGATGTTTTGTAAATGTTGAAAGCAAAAGTTGTTAGTAATCTTGTGTTGTTCGTATACAAAATTCTTAATATTGACATCATGTGGTGGGGTTTTAGAATGAACATCCCATGGCCCCGGCTCTGGATCATTGACTTGACAGTATGTAGGTAATTGGCACAATGTTTTAGTTTTATCTGCATGACGTAATTATTTAGGAGACCGCACTTCATTTTGCTAAACATTTGTTTCTTATTATTTAGCATTTTTCCAATTATATTTTTTCCCAGAACTGCAATGAGGTCGTCTATTTGCCAAGCAAAAATTTCGCAACTTGATTGCCTTCAATAAATTCAAAATAGACAGGTTTCATCTACTCTTATTTATCTTCACAATAGATAAAAATTGATGTACTGAATACTCAATTAAGCCGATAATTTTTATTTTCCCGCCATGCAGTCGGCCATGACTGACACTTGGCTGAATTGTGTCAATGACAGCTGTCAAGTTTATGGATGATTAACTGGCAACATTAATTATGCACATAAATAACACTGTGAATTTATTTGTTGGCAACTGAGTGATCCTTGATAAGTTTTGTGGGCTATCTTTTGAGCCCACCCGCAAGATACTAGCACTATTTTTATTAATCGTGGAGATTAGTCAATAAGTACTTTGGCAGAACGAGTCCAGTGATGTTTATCTGTAAATAAAGCCACTTTTATAGTAGATAGAGATGATAAAAAGGGCTTATTGTGATTCGCTCATTGTAATTTTTAACCATTTTCGTTTCGAGTACTGCTGAATACAGCCTCTTTCGAATACATTCGTGTTGATTCTGAATATTGCTGAAGAATAAAAGTACAGGTCATCTCAGTTTAAGCTCAAAATGCAAAAAGCATTGTGCATTCAAATTCATACGGTATATTTAAAATTCTTCGATGTTAATCTGGTTGAAGATATTCCTAAAGAATTTTGATGATGTGAGGTCATAATCCAAAGTAAAATAATCAGAATGCTTGTCGCAAACATTTGGCATAGGTTCGTTATAGTGACCATGTTTTTTTAGGACATGGCGACATAATTTATAATTTCCAAAATTGTTTTATATTGTTAACAATTTGCATATTTATAGATAAATAAAACAAAAAAGAATTATGAACTAAACGATAAAAAACAAGCAGAATCTCCTGTATCTACAAAATTAATTACAAGACAAAATATGAGGCATTAGAAAAGCATTTACAAGTACAGTTTGCAATTATTTCTCGCTCTTATTTATTAATACAGACGTTGAGAAATGGATAGAATATGAATAGACTATGCAGCCAATCGGATACCGGTTTATAGTAACGTGTGTACCATTTACTGCCCATTATAAATGTGCACAATTGACATGAAATAAGTAGCACATCGATTGGCTACTTAGCGATTAATATTTTTTTTTGCTGTATTTTTTTTTATTCTTCGGTCGAATGCTTTGATGTCTTAACTAGTTGACTCTTGATTTGAAGGCATTTTTTTACGCGGAAACGTTCAATACATTACACTTTTTAAATATGACTGTGATTGACAACACTTCGGTTAATTAGTGAGACACACGGATGTGTTTGATTTTATCTTTTGGAGGCTTCGTTTAATCATAAGTAATTGTTTAATTATTTATGTTAATGACTAAGCTGCTCAAAGTGCGATGTTAGTGTTATTTAACTTTTTATTTGCTTTGTAATAATACGGTAGTACGGATACATAGAAACTGATGCTCCAAAAACTAATGAATCAATCTCAGCTGCTCCCATTTCAATACACAGCTTTGTATGTAATAAATTCATTAACTAGTCTTCCTAACATTGTGTAACATAACTGTACCTAACAAAAACACGGCCGCTTCCATTTTAATAAACTCATTGCGCCCGCGCCCCGGCTCTAAATTAGACAATCGAATTGAACAGAAGTTTAATTGAAAAAAATATCGGTCGGTCGCAAAAAAGATCGAAAAAACATTTATATCAAGTACGTGACAATCGCATGGTCACCGTAGCGATGGTGCGCGTGCGCTGGTTGGTCGCAGCTTTTTGTGAATGAAGTCCGAAAGCCGACAGGTTCTGTTAGAACAAATTTAACGGGACTTACCTTCTCTTGTAATATTTTTTTATTATTTGTGCTACAAGGTAGATACAAGCTCCCATTATGTACAGGTGGTAACCTCAAAAGTATGATGACATGTCCATGTGATGTTGTACAGGAAATAAGGTGGAATAGGTGTCAGGTCTGCCTGCTTTCAACGGTAAATCGTGTGTGGATGGATTGGTCATGGCTTAATGTCAAGCGGTCAGAAAAGGCTGACGAAAAGCTGCATAAAAGATCTACCGCTTGAAGCGCTTTCCCACGCTGCATTTGATACTTATGTTACCTTCGATTGACTCACTGATTCGATCTTTCTTAATCATGATGATAATTCAGTAGCCATTAATTTTACGAAACAATTATTCCAATAAATCGCAGAAATATCTTATCGTATCAATGTGTTGAAAACTAAATGTCGATCGGTAGTGTGAATTTTATCGCAACTCTTGTTATGCAATTATATTATCATAATTAATGAATTTGCGAAATTACTTATCTAATGTGGAAACGCGAAAGAAAAATTATAATATTTAAATTAGAGAATTATAAATTTTAATTTGTGGAGTTCATATGGGAGTAGAAATGAACGGGTCAAAACGGTCTGAAATCTAAATTAATTTGTAGAATTGCTAGATAATTTCTGATAATCTAAACTGGTTTCAAAATTGAGAATTTTATTAAAGTTTTTACTGAGTTCTCCATATTTGCTTTAACAGAATGCATATAATATGCGTGCCTCGGAAAGCACGTTAAACCAGTAGTTCCTGGCTGTCATTAGTAGATCTTTGACGGTCCTTACGGGTAGTCAGAAGCCCGAAAGTCGGACAACCTGTCCTACTAAGGGCTGATTTTACCACAGACAGATATACTTTATCCGTTGAATAAAATTGACGTCTGTCAGTTCTATGGAAAACACATACACGTACATAAACTCACGCCTTCTTCCTGTGGGGGTAGGCAGAAACTACAGAACGCCCCTTCTACGATCCATACATATTCCTTTTGCCTCGTTTACGTTCATACATCTGGTCATACACGCACGCCGGTTGCGAGTACTACGCACCTGACCTTTCTGAAGAACAAGACAAATAAGGTCACTATATGTCTTCCTAGGGCGTCCCTCCCAGCGTTTCCACTCACATCAGGCTTGTAAATACCTTTTGTTAGTCGCCCTTCATTCATCCTCTCAACATGACCAAACCATCTAAGCAAACTCTTTTCAATTTTTGTCACTACATCTTCTTTTAAACCCACCGTTGCCTTGTCACATCATTCTAGGAAAAAAACTGTCAAAAATTTAAAATTTATTCTCAGGATAAAGCTTATTCTATTTATAAAATTTTGGTGAAATTCTCCCTAACGGGTATTACTTAGTAACTGGGTTGTGGAGGTCAGATAGGCAGTCGCTCCATGTAAAATCTTGTTATTCAGCTGCATTCGGTTAGACTGGAAGCCGACCCCACAATCCCAATCCCATCGTTGGGATAAGGCTAGGCAGATGATGGTATTATATGCCCTTCATCGTCATTAATCATTAACTTGCAACATTTGCAACGTCTGACAATTAATACTTGTCAGTTGCCATAATTTCAACCTTCGATTGTTAAAAAGACCTTAATTTCCCCTTGGCTTTGGTTTGTCCCGTATGCATCTTTTTCTTAATACTTTATATATATCTATAAAAATAAACTAAGACTTAATCAATGACAATAATTATACCAGAGATACAATACCGAATAATAGTTAAATAATATCAACATATTCATAATTTCAAATAAACCAATTACAGGCACTTTTGAATTGTCAAGGTGTCGGTCAGTCAGAAAGATGAAGCTCGTTGCCCATTCCAAAGCGTAGTAGGTACCTATGGAGAAGAACGGGCAAGAAACTCCACGGACACTCTTTTAAATCAAAATATGGTTACAAAATATTGGTTACATCATAATCCCAAAAAGCCCAAAAAGTCTGCCTACCGATCTTACCGAATGGTATCACGTTACCCAGTAACTGGGTTGTGGGGGTAAGATAGGCACTCGCTTCATATAAAATACTGGTATTCAGCTGCATGACTGTATTCGGTTAGACTGGAGCCTCCCCCAACGTAATTGGGAAAACGCTAGGCAGATCGAGGGTGAATAATAATAACACAACCAAAAGCATTATTTTCGTAGTGAATAAAGTTTTCCTGTTATAAATCATTTTAATAAGAATTCGCATTAATAATAACTGTCTCAAAGTACACAAACATTATTTTAAGCTTTAGCACGAATTTGTTTATAATTAAACATTTTACTGTAAGTTAATCTTGGGCAGCGGTTAGCGGTTAGTGACGTAACCTTTCTTGTAAACCTGTGGTTAACCTGACCTACTGAATGGGATACAAATATTAACCTATTGTTGTTTTTTTATTTACAGGTATGTTCTTTGAGATTGAAGAGTATATACGTGAATATACGATGAAGCATTTGAGAGAGGGTAAGCAGTAGGATTGTAGGAATTATCACCGAAATAAACCACCGTAAGAATACAATCAATGGATATTTGCAGACGAGCAAAAGCGTTCACAGTAACAGCGTTCAATGTTTGCACGGCCAAACGTTGATGGAATTTAACTAAGGTTAAAAGTGAATTTTTAATCTCCTTCCTCGTCCACACTGCAGAAGACTGCATAACTTGGAGACCCGTCGTATGTAATCGCGATCCTCAGCATTGAAAGAACGACGAAAAGAAAAGTATTTTTTTATTTGAAGCAGGAAGGCATGGAATAAATGTTAAGGGTAATGTCCAGTTTCTAAAACAGTCGAAGAAGCTCATAGTTGCCAGTGGTTTTAAAAATAAAAAAACCTGAATAACACACTATTAATCAGAATCCGAATCATTTTGAAGGATATTGCTAACCCATTGCTTCTTATGTTCGAAAAATGTGTCTGCTCAACAACGTAAATAACGCAATGAATGTTGTTGAACTGTCAAAATTAAAGCCATTCCTACTGTTAGAGTGTTACGCAATTAACCCACTGAAACTAGAAAATCTTAAAATTCAGGAATAGATAGAACCTATTTTACTCAAACTACGTGGACCAACCAAGCTTCTCTGAAAACATACGATTACATGTCGGTGTACAATAAAGCATATTTTATTATTTATATCTATAACAAGAAATTATCAAGAGATTTATTAATGACTACTTCATCCGATCTAGGAGGCTTCAGTTGCAAGTACTTGCAACATAACCAGGTTCTAGTCGCAAGCGCAACTCACTACAATGTAACATACTAGTTCTAATATAATCGGCATTACATACACGTAATGCCTGTCACACATTATACTTACCGAACGGGAATATAGATGTTATTGAATTATGTTTATGTGCTGTTTAAGTTCCTTTTTGTACAATGTATAATATAACAAATTTGGCTAGAAGTTTGCCATTTTGTAACTCATCATCATACATACACATACATAAACTCACGCCTTCTTCCCTTGGAGTAGGCACACACTTCAGAACGCCATCTGCTACGATCCTTACATACTCCTTTTGCCTCGTTTACATTCATACATCTGGTCATACACGCACGCCGGTTGCGAGTACTACGCACCTGACCTTTCTGAAGAACATCACCAATAAGGTCACTATATGTCTTCCTAGGGCGTCCCCTCCCGGCGTTTCCACTCACATCTGCCTTGTAAATACCTTTTGGTAGTCGCCCTTCATTCATACTCTCAACATGACCAAACCATCTAAGCTTACCCCTTTCAATTTTGTCATCACATAATTCTTCAGCCTATCATTCATAGTCACACCACACCACACAAGCTTCGCAAGGAATGCAGTTCCACAAATTGTTCCCACTGCTGGGACACATGGCCTCCTCTGTGAGAGGGAGTGGGTCAATCTACCACGCGGGCCCAGTGCGGGTTGGTGGATGTCACATGTCTTCGAATTTTTGATTCTAGGACATGCCGATTTAGTCACGATGTTTTCCATCACCGTTTTGAGAGCAGTGATGATGAAATTATTTACACAAAGTAAACCGCCTGTCTGGGTGCGAACGCACGACCGACAACTCGTAAATCAGAGCCTTTACCACTGGGCCACCACACTGCTCCCCTACATTTAGTAATTAACCAGCTACAATGGAGAACCATAATTGATGCAATAAGAAAATATGAACTAGTACTCCATTTTCAGGTTTTTCATTATTTTTAGCAGTGTTAAGTTACTGTTAGCCTGCATCATCCCACTGCTGGGCAAAGGCCTCTCCCCATGACTTCCAGCTCTTTCGATCCAGGGCTAAAGTAAACCGCTGGTCGTTTGTTTTTTCTAGCTCGTCCCGCCATCTTCTACGGGGCCTGCCGTGACGCTTTCTGGCTGCGTCAGGGCTCCACGTAGTGATTATTTTGGCCCAGAGCTAGGGTTACCATATCGAAAATTTTAAAGTCCTGACATAAAGCCTGATTTCTATAGAAAATTCCTGAAGTTTTGTTGCAAACGTAATTAACGACGACGCATTTTCTTTCACATGATTCCCTATGTGAAAAAATGCGTCGTGCTCTGATATTATCCAAAGATTATATTTTTGTTTATTTTGATTATAACTTACCAATAAAATAAAACTGAAAAATGTAGATAGAGATACTTCATTTTATTTAAAAAGTCGCAATCCTGAGATTCCCAAGATTTCCCTCAATCCGGCCGCAATCTTGTCAGGAGCCTAAGAATCCTGAGATCTCAGGAAAAATCCTGAGATATGGTAACCCCACCCACAGCTCGTTGGGCATACAGTTTTAAGTTAAGGCTCCTACAAACAGGCTCGATACGCGACCCGAATCGAGCGCGACACAAAGGCACCGGTCGTCGCGCGACGAGCGACGCCTTTGTGTCGCACTGCCGCGTCGCGCCTGTCTGTGGGAGCCTTTGGCCCTTTTTAAACGTCTTTTGAAGAAGGACCAATTTATCTTTATAAACTACTGAGTCGCCAATTTTTTTGGAATTAATTGCTATATTAGGTTCTTCCAAGAAAATTCTAAAGCAAAATACAATGTAACGCTCTCCCATATTTCTCAAAACCACTCAATCAACAATAAACAACATTATCTTCGCAAATAAATTCATACAAACGCGAATTCCAACAAATGTAACGAAAATTGCCCAGTACAAGTACACCTGTCGACAATGCACAATCATAGGCTCAAGGCACACCGTTGCAGGTACCGCTAGTGTTGTCGCTAAAACTAATACAGTTGGAACTTCGCGGTGGGCTATTATGTCCCGGGATTTATTTGTGGCAAGATGTGCCTTACCGATGTTGTGGATTATTTAACTGTCAGCTTTGAAGGTGCTGATTTGTATGCTTGTCGGTTTTGCGTTTGCTTAGTGGGTTGGATAAGGAAATAAGGGCTCTATAGTATTTTTCAGGCAACATTGTGTACAATTTTTGTTGTATCGAGTTAAGGATAGCGTGGTGCATAGCTGGCGAGGCGTGCTTGTGCATGGTTTGCGAATCATTGGACACTGAAATACTCTCAAAGTAGTTTCATTTAATATTACAAGATACTATTACACAATCATTGTTTTACATCAACTAGTCCTAAGTTCAAAGCAGTTTGCATAAAACACTTAAAACCACTATCAAACTATCTTAACGGTATAAATCCTCTAAACAACAGCATTTCGTAACAATTACCACATTTCCTGAGCCCGCACCAGGCTCTATATCTTCGTAAATCGATAAGATGTCCAGCAATATCGGTAAATTGACGTCTATTTATCGATAATATCCGCCGATCGACTGCGGCGTAATAAATTTGAAGACGGTTAATTCGGAAACATTTAGAGGTCGTTGAGACAGTGTACTCCGGGCCTTTAGAGCTTGTAACAGGTACTTTTGTACAGTTTTAATGTTATTGCTTCTAGTACTTTTATTTAATAAAATGTTTAGAGTAGAATTTACTTAGAAAGAATAAAGGAATGCTCAGTGCTATTTTGAGTGCCATAATCAAGTCACAAATTTGTGTAATGTCAAATCTTTCAGAAGATTTTAACTCATTACATGCAGAGCTTATTCCAATTTCAAAAGGATAGGAAACTATTTATATCACATACGTTCCTCACGTAAAAGAGGTAATGATGGGGGGGCGGTTTTACGTGGTGAACTCATGTGACCGAGATGACGACTGATAGAGAACTAAGGAAGAAAAATACATTTTGCACCGACCCCAAATAAATTGGGATAATGATGATAAACTTCAATAAGTAATTTTTTTTTAAGTACCTCTTCGGATTCTTCCGAACGCTGAAATCGATCACAAAACATGCACACAAATAAAATCATGATTGTTTCACACACGCATCGAACGAATGTCGGTTGTGTATCGGTTAAATCACTCGCATCGATTGACGACTAGAAAATCGATTCGTTCGTGATCGTATGCAGACATTCCACAGCCATGTTTTTATACAGCCTATTTGAATAAAATTTCTCATTTAATATTCCCAATGCGTTATTGAACCGACTTAGCGGAAATGCTATGTGTTTTATGCAAGCTTTAATTATAATAGCGGCTTACACCGCACCGGTAGTGTCGAAATCAAAATCAGTAAGAAACGAGAATGTCCGTCGATAAAATAAAATGTAATTGCTGATGTTGGTACTCGTAATTTTATACTCGTTCGGAATTGTGTCTCTGACCTTTTTGAAATGGTTCTTTTTTCGTATATATTTTTTGTTTTATGATGTTTCGCAGCTATTTTGTTTTTGTTTTGATGATAAAATGCTGGTCTCTTTTACTTTGCTGTGGAATGCATTAATTACCAATATAACTTGAGTTTAAAGTTTATTAAATAAAAGGAGTCGGAAAAATACTTTTATTATTAATGCATAATATGTATATTGATTGTCTAGTTCTTAAACAATAAGTTCTGAGTTTCTTCGCCGCCATATTCAATTTATTTATAACTTAATTATATATTTGATACATATGTAAATACATGATTAAATGAGTTATTACTATTAAATCGAAAGTCCATCGTTGCGTGGGTGTGGGAAGTAAGCCTGCCTCTAAGCATATCAATTGACAATATATTATCTGTGGAATACTGTGTGGGCATTAATTGGTCGAGACTTACTACAAATTTATTGTTTTTGAAAGTTATTTTGTCCTAAATAGTTGGTCGGTTTTGTCATGATTATGAGGTTAGATTTCCATTTTTGTCAACCTTTTTATGTCTTGTTTGTGACGAAACTGGAAAAATGTAGAAAGGATAGGTAGATACTTAATAATGATAAATAATTCAATTTAAATTGGTCTAAGGGGGCTCTGTGAATTGACTTCGGCCCCTCGTACGCCTTCCAAAGCACCTAGACCCCTAACAAAAAAACAAAATGAAAACATTTATTTTCGAGTAACATGGACCCATAGCATTAGTAACAATTTACTTACAAACTATGCTAGTAATGCATTTGTATTATCTCTTAAGGCTCCTTCCTACAAACAGGCGCGACACGCAACGCGAATCGCGCGCGACACAAAGGCACCTCTCGTTGCGCGACGAGCGGCGCCGTTGAGTCGCGCAGTCGCGTCACGCCTGTCTGTGAGAGCCTTTAACCAAGGTATTTTCTTCCATGTGGCTATAGTTGTTGGCAATATTTAACAAAAGTTACCAAAAACAATACGTGCAGAATATTTAAAAAGTATCTTCACCCGAAACAAAGAAAACCATATTAATACGTACCGACAGTCATGCCTCGTAATATAAAAACAGTACATATAACAAATTAGCATATATTTTCACAAATGTTACGGTCGTGGACACCGCGTCCATTGTTTCCAAAACACAATAAACAAAATGGCAATTTATTGTATTTTTTATTGAATCATAAGCCGCAACTTATTTATGTTAGTTTATGTTAAATGGCAACTTATATGTACACACGGGGACATGTCAATTTATATTTCCAGTGTAAGACTAAAACCCACCCGTCTTCCTTCAGTTGCCTATGCGCCAGGGCCACGGTAACTCTTTCGAACAACCCGCGACCCCGGCAGACATTGGCCCTATCGGACCCCGTCAATGGTGCTGACATCTCTTTGAGGCGCGCGTGGAACACAACGCGCCGTCGACCCGAGCCTGGTCCTTACCGAACGGTGAGCTACCCATTACTCGCCGTCCGTATGCCCGCTCCTACGGTGGCCGGGAAACGGCTATTGACTCCCGACGCTCTGGGTGTCTCCTGCGGACACCTGCGGTGACCTGTCATTATACGAAAGAGCTTTCTTGGTTGACTTCGTTGCTCTCAGGCCATCCAGAATCAACCACCAAAGGTGAGAATAGACTTGTGGGAAAAATAACATCCGCCACCACCCAACTTCGTCCAGCCCCTGGAGCACCTGCCACCCGGACGTGACTTGCAGTGGCCTATATGGAAAGCAATCAATCGACCGCGGACCCAAGTAGGCCGCTACTAGCACAATCTTGCGAAATGAGGGGATTATTGACCCAACCGACACCCATTGTGAATGCGGTGCTTCTGACCAAACCATGTCTCATATGTTGGAGTTTCCAAAGTGTCCATATACCTGAAATTCTGAGGACCTAAAAACGCCACTAATGCCGCGAATAGCGTGGCCACCTCCTGGGCCCAACTCATCTAACTTAATAAAATATTTTTACTTTTGCCATCGACTCCAAAAGAAGAAGAAGTTTGTGCGAAAAGCCTATACCTACAAGGCGAGGTCAGCTTATACTGGAAATGTATAGTTTGTTATTATGTCGTTCTGAGTACATCTTAAGCATAAATCGCGCCTAAATCTAAGCGTAGGCGCAGAGTAATGGGAAAAGAAATCATTAGGTCCGTTTAATAAATCGTATTTTGATTGGCCAATGGTAAAGGTGATGCTGGTAAATCTGTCATAGTTTTCTTATTTATAATGCATTTCTATACAATATATTAATTTTGGTAGATCGTTATTTACATAGATTTACATATGAAAGAGGATCAGACGTTTGGTATTAATTTTTGTATGCAACGTTAACATGGAAATATATCGATGATTTTTAGGAATTTTGGAGATTTTTGAGCAGTAGATAACTACAGCTATGTTGGGAAAACTCCCTCGTTCCGACCTCGCCGCCGAGGCCCGTTGCGACAACCCCGACGTAATTGTCCCCCCCGACCCTATCTCGAAGAAGCGCCAGCCCGCGCCATAGCTGAGCCTGTAGCTTTAAATTCCCCGTATAATAATAATTCTCTAAACAATTCGATCCAGCCTGTCCCACCTTGCTGTCCTCCCTTCAGTGATGCTCTAAGCCGAGGTTCGTACCCCACAGGTGGTGCCCTTAGCGTGTGGTCACTTAATAATTTAAGAAATTCGCCCCTGGCTGGAGGCTTTGAGTTAGCTTAAGGCAGCCACAGGATAGTCTGGTTAAGTAGCCATGACCTCTAAGGCTCAAAACTACAAGAAACCAATCCAAAAAAAAAGTACGGCTCTCAATTTACCTCACTAAAGTATCCATGAAAATAAGGGTTTCAAATTGAAAATTTTCTGTGCGGTTGCAGAAGTGGTTTCCGTACTAATAAATAATGTAAACTCATAAAAATGCGAATTTAGTTATTATGTAACCATATTCGTATTACTGTCAGCTATGTTTATTTATTTTATTTTTAGGAAAACTTACAGCTAAACAGATACAGTAAGTAATAGTTTAAACAAAATATGGCCAATTACAAGTTTCCTCGTATAGTATATAAAACATGAACAAAACAGAAAATGTTTCAAATGTTATCCGTGCCAATTATTAAATCTTTATTTTCAAGTAAAATAAAATGCACACCTTTTGCAATTAAACTTCACAACATTGTAAAATCGACTTTACAAACGGGTTTGTTCTTCCTCAAGAAACCATCCCAGACCATATTTTTAAATCAACGAAGAAAATAAAGGAAGTTCAGGAGTACGCTCCATAACTGTCGGTACAAAATAGATCATTGATAAAAACCTGCCTCTGATTGGTCGGTATCGAGTTCGCTTAATTGTAGAGTGCGCATGCGGCGGGTATACTATCTAATGCCGATAGTAACGATAAGCTTATGAAATAATACGTTGGAACACGCCGGGAACTTATCCTGCTACTGATGGTACAACTACCAATGGTTCCTGTTGGGATTGGTGGGTTTTTGGGTGAGTTAGTGTCGAGTCGAAAAAGTGCTGAAAATTTAATAGTAATTCATCTATGAGCGGAATTCAGTGTGTGTTTGTAGACTTGTCAAAGAAATTGATGATCGAAATCGAACGGCTCAATTTTATTTTGGTTAGGTATATTGTCTATTAGGACACCTATTGTGCAATACAATTCAATGTACATGAATGGAATACAACTCAATTAGTATATAGTGGACTACTGAACTACTTACACGTTAATTAATCTGACAACGTACATACATACCTACTATTAAAACCTCATTGATAAATAATATAAAGTTTTTTTTGGTTGGGAAATCGTCAAATAACTTCTCCCGCTCTGGGCGGAGCGGAAGGGCGTGTCAAACTTTTACTGACTAAAACCCACCCGTGTTCCTTCAGTTGCCTTTACGCCAGGGCCACGGTAACTCTTTCGAACCCGTCAATGGTGTTGACACCTCTTTAAGGCGCGCGTGGCACCCCAAATAAAGTCAGTACCTGGAGATTCATTTCGGATAGAGAGTTCTTGATGACTCAGAAGTAGAATTATTGAAAGCTCTTTAGAACTTCAACTCCTAAATAGAGACAATCGAGAATCAAATGACATCCGCACTAAAAGTAGCGGTGCAAAACATTGTATATGGTAAAACGGCCATTACAAGTACAGACAGCAAGGCAGGCAGGCATGTTGCATGTTGTTGCATTGTAAGTAATCTGCCAATTTGCGATATGACCAGCTGAATGAACATCGACGCATAGCTTATGCCCGGATTACATGGGGCTAGTTTTGCAGGCTAGAATAGTCAGAAATTGCTATTAAGCTAGCAAACTTACACTCTGACCTCGTGTGTACAGCACTATCCTCATTTTCAGGCTAGTAACAAAGATAGTAAGCTAGTGTGATAGTTTAATAGAATCGGTTTCTATATTCGAACCAGCCAGTACCGCCCCCCACGACTGATTTTACTGTCCTGGCTTGTGTACTAACTTCGTATGGCGGCGAAGCTAGTATCTAATCAGATCATTTTACTCAACGGCCTGTCACTGCAAAGCTAGTAGCAAAAAAAAAAACCTAGCATATAAATAGTACTTACCCTAATTGCGTAACACGCTTTCAATGCAATCCGCGGGGTTTGAAAGATATTCCTAAACCATTGCTTCATAGGCTTGAAAAATTCGTCTGCTCAACAACGTAAATAACGCAATGACCGTGGCTGAACTGTCAAAATGAAAGACATTTTGATCAATTGTCATTTTTACGCAATTATTCCGTAGGTCTAGTTTGTCCTAGCCAGGGTAGTAACCCAGGGTATTATTTGTTTTTATCCTAGCTTGAAAAACTAGCCTCGTGTGACCTGGGCTTTAAACTTTCGTACTTATGACTAAGCTAGACCACTTATTAACTAATACCACCGCATTCCGAGGCTTAATCATAATAGAGTGAAGATGTGGGCTGTATCAATAGATTTGATAATGTAGGCTGTATTGAAAGGCAGACGCAGCAGTTTTATTGTATCGATGGTAAAATAATGGTCGATGTATAAAGCATGATGTGGTTTGATAGACAACTAATAGGATACGCCTTTTCTTTATTCAGTCTCATCATCGCGTGCTTGGTTATATTCTAGCTGTCTTTGTAAGTTTAGCAAAGCATTTTTATGCAACTTTTGAACTTGAGCATTTTTAGAATAACGTGCTTCTTTTTAACTCTAGTTACAAATACGCATCCGGACGTTTTTAAATTGATAATATCCAAAATCATATTAAGTTGCACGTACCTATACTTACTCCATTTATGATAACGTTAGAAAAATAACAGAAAATAAAAAAATAAAATATAAAAATAAAATAATAAAATAATAATAATATATAATTATTCTTATTCCTTCTCTGTTCATGCTGTAAGATTGTGGAACTCAGTTCCGCCTAGCATTCGAGATTTAAAATCTATTTCTCTTTTCAAATACCGAGTAAAAGAGCATTACCTTTCCTTTTAACTGTGAGAATTTATATATTTATATATATAAGCTTATTTATTTTAGCATTATGTATTTATTTAAGTATATGTTATTTTTATTTCAATTTTGCATTATATGTAAGTATATTTAATATTCTAGTTTAAGACGTCACGAATCAAATTCTGCTCTTCTTGTTCTCACACACTATTGTCTACATTTCTTTTTCATTTCTCCTTTCGCAGGTCTGCTGGAAGAAATTTCTTAAGAAATAAGCAGTACCTTTGTACTTAATACTAATATGCCGTATCTGTATCTATTTTACTGTGTGTACATAAATAATAAAATAAATAAATAAACAGTTATCATATCACCCTTTCGTTATTTCGATATAAATGTAGGTATAATAAACTAACGCCGGAAGGGGACGCTATAGGAGGACATACGAGTATTATAGTGACCTTATTGGTGATGTTCTTCAGAAAGGTCAGGTGCGTAGTACTCGCAACCGGCGTGCGTGTGTATGACCAGATGTATGAACGTAAACGAGTATGTAAGGATCGTAGCAGGTGGCGTTCTGTGGTTCTGCCTACCCCCATGGGAAGAAGGCGTCAGTTTAATTTCACGATAAATACAAAGCAATGTAATCTATTTACCATTTACATTTAAAAAAATTACTAGTGCAGTAATTTCTACAATATTAAACACTGTATGTCGTTATATAGCCGTTATTTTTTAATTCTATAATAAATAGTTATAGTTCCAGATAAACTCCAAAAAGCGTAGCTTTTTAATACTTTTCAGAAAACTTAATTTGGGATTTTTTATCGTTGTGTGAGTGAAAATATGTAGATACGTGGGTTAAAAGGTTCATTTACTAAAATCTTATCAGATTAACTTAATTAACGTTAATTAATTAATCAAAATTTACATTTGGAAGTGGTTTTTACGGTTCCACAACCAACCTTGTAAATCAAAAACGTTCTGTAGTATATCAACTTGATATATTTTATCTGATTATTTTAATGTGGTGTATATTTTCGTCTTTTTAAACGATTCTGATGAACTGATGAAACGTGGAAGCTATAAGATTATGAGATATAAATATAAATCAGGCGTGTACAGCTCCCAGCAATTAAACTTACGGCGGGACTTGCGCGCGCGCATATCGGCGCACAAATCATAATCAGCGCCACCTGTGGGCGGCTGACAGTAAAACATAGCTTAGCTCCTTCAATATGAACCATTTGTTACACCGTATTCTATCTTATCTACATTAAAATAATGCCCATATTCCTTTGTATGGTTTTATACTGAATTTTAAAATATCTTGGTAAATTCAGCTCATAAATTGGATTAAGAATTGGTATTGATAGCTAGTAATAGAATTTCCTTTTGATTTTATTTGCGATGAGTTGTTTGATGGCTTCTGCTTGTGTTATCGGCTTTTCCTTTGAGTTTTACCGTGGGAGGAATTAGAGGGAGCTGGTTTCTACAACATGAATCATGCCACATTCTGTAAATAGCATAAACTGATAGTCTTGTCCACGGACTAGAAAAAAAAGAAGGACTCCGCGCCACGCGTATCGAAAGTGAAGCACTATACTTATGGCTGGGCCGTTTGTACAAACATGCCTCACGCACACATTTACATGATAAGGTGCCGGCCGGCCGCCATCACGCGGCACTACGGCTTCATTGTAGGAACTGTTTAAGTCGAGTATTAAATAAAATACTGCCTTCTTGTGTTGTGAAACGTTGTAAAAATAATTCTACATGACAGAAAAATATTCAAGGAATAACATATCACAAGTAAGACACTTATTTACACACACACACACACACACACAGATCGGTACGGTGCTTAAAGGCTCCTTCAAACAGGCGCAACACGCGACGCGAATCGCACGAGACACAAAGACACCGCTCGTCGCGCGACAGGCGGTGTCTTCGTGTCGCGTCGCGGTTCGCACCTGTTTGAAGGAGCTTTAACTTTCGATATGCGTAGCGCGGAGTCCCTCTTTATTTTTTCTAGTCCGTGGTCCTGTCCTAGGTTTTCTGTTGTACCATTATGTAAATGAGATGGTCAATAATCGTCATGACTCGGAACAAACAGACACAAGACCTTACAAATGTTTGTTCCGATGGTTTAACATGTCTGGTAACATGTCAGTACATAGAACAATGTAAGCATGAACTATGAAGTAATCTGAGGTTCATTAACTTGTAAGTTCATGTTATGAATCTTGCCCGGTGACGTCACTTGGGCTGATAACTTGTCATCAAGAGAAGTTTTGTCCAAAAAGTAGCGGTAAGGTCCTTATTTTGCTGGTGATTCCCAATTTCCTTTTTATTTGCCCTAAGAAGCATGACAAAACTTTTCAAAAAGAATAAACTGCAGAAAAGTTTGCTATTTTCACTATTTTGTGTTTGTAGATATTACAGAGATTCTAATATCAACGACATCGCACAGCGATTAATCAAATGAAGTCCACATCTGGACATACCGTAGGCCTCTCCCGAATTGCGCTAGAGCCCCAGGATCCTCCGCCTTTTACATCCAGCCCATCTAAGTAGCTGAGATACCGATCTACCTTACGATTGACGATTCGGAAGCTCTCGACAAGAACTCGACTGCTTCAAATGCCATCGGTCCTTCTACAGTAGAACGCGTGAAACAAATTCAATTACCAACAAGAACAGTTATTACCCTATTAGCAAATAAACGCGTGATGCATTAACTAATCACTGCCACTAATCACAATCATAACTGGACATATAAATTATCACCTATATTTCTTCAGCTGTGCTAAAACTGCAATATTTACGCATAGCTACATATATCAAGCTAGAATAAATTGACCTCTTAATATATGAAAAGTCTGTGCAATGCGAGACCAGTGAATACTGGAAATATATAGTCTTAAATAGCCTGATATGTAGCCGTGTGTACATAAGTCCATTAATTCTGAAATTAACCTAACAGAAAGTATTCACGTGATGCACGAAGATCTAGGCATTAGAGCGTGGTGTGATGGTGCATGGATAAGGGGAGGCGGAAGCGACGTATAGAGGAAGATATGGGCAGAAATTAATAGGAAATGTATTAAGATCTTCGTTTAGATTTGGTTCGGATGCTGTATTGGAAAATGGGTACCCATATCTTTGCTTGTTCCTGGTGAGGGATGGAAAGGCGACTGAAATATTTTTTTTGAAGTGGTTTTAACCTAAAAGTTCAAGCTGGTAGAATGCCACTGTTGTGTCATTTCGTTGTAGGTTTGTATGTTAAGATCGACAATAGGTGTTTCACTTTCTGCTTCAGCATAATTTAGCTTTATCTCATGCATTCTTATCGCAAACGATATATTTTTAAATAATAAACCAAGTACTTATACTTAGGGTTACCTATTTATCAGTTTATTACTTGGACCAAAAGCAAAATCATTCAGAGTGTGAATCGAAATTGCATAAAGAACACATCGCATTCTCAATTCACGCTAATTAAATGTTAATTATGATTTTAAACTTCTTAAATATAAAATTGAAAATCACTTGTCATCGTAATTTTTCCTAGTACCTATTGAAATGATTATTCAGATAAAGATCGCTACAACAAATTAATAGTTCGTTTTAGATGTGTTCAAAACATGTTTTTTTATGTAATTGTGTTTGTGTAAAAACAAATTAGTATTTTGGTAAAAAGCTTATAGTCAAAGAGTATTTTGAAATGTTTACCAAGCGTAAAGATTAAAGAATGAAGTAAACAAAGGTCAGATTGGTATAATTTTCAAGTAATTTATTATTCCGGTCAGTCTTTTCATATTTTTACTGTAGTCTAGACCTGGAGTAGATTGCACTCTTTAAAACTCAATCATACCTTTTCTATACTGTGTTAAAGCTAAAAACATGGGAATCTTCAAGATTCTATAATTCATCTTGACGTTTTAACCCCACTTAATAACCACTATTTGCCCAACTCTAGCAATTTAAATGTACCATTTTAAACTCGGCAGCGATGGTGTCATCAACCTTTTTAATAACGTACTTATTACAATAATGGCACAGTTTTCTTAAAGAAACTCGTTCGAAATTCGCGGCTGTTGTGCGTGGTGATTACACCAATTATCTTGCGCCGTTTTGATACGCTTCAAACACGCAAGCTTTTTCAAAATACGAAATGCAACTAAACAATCATTACCTCTGTTCTAATTATGAAAAATAAAGAAGAATAACATTTTCTAATCTATGTTATTCAAGTAAAGAGGTGTGATTCTAGTAATCAAGGAGTTGAGTCTTGCTGTCTATAGAAAATAACAGGGGCTGTTAAATGGTTAGATGTTAGGTTTAATTATTTATTTTTTTGTAGGTCAAACCCTGTTGACGTTAAGAAAAATGTAGGAATGTATTTATCTGTCTACAATTTTAAAAGTGGAATTATATTGTGGTTTCTAGTTTCATATGCATTGTCTTAAAACCATATTGAAAACAAGTCACGCCTGGTCATTCAAATTTTATTGAAATCATTGACTGATTTTAGTAGGTACCTAATTATTTATCTGGGCAACTGAATGCAATCTGCACATAATACCTATGCCTTAGTTTCGAACACTTTTTCATATTTCTTCTTCGTTAACAATTTTATTATAAATTAATGTAAAACATGACTTTGACATCGATGACATAAAATGGCGCGGAAAAAAACCATAAACAATTCACACTACTTCTATTCAAATATTAATCATCGAACAGATATCAAGAATACAGTCTAATAATTAACAAATAATTATAAATAACACATAATAGGCTATGAATAATTCATTTAATTAAACATTCATAACACTAGGATGTAATAGTGTTATTACGACAATTATTTCATTATTTATCGCCAATAATTACACAATCGCGGGATATCGAATATGACGTTTGTTGTCAACTAAATCGGTAAGCGAATCGAGAATGCCATTTTAATTGTTAATCTGCATCGTGTGTAGGTGTTAGTCATCGTGGTGAATGCTCGATGGAACTGTGTAGGTAGACACTACATATAAGCTAACTTATCATCTTCTTCAATGAGTTATAACATCCGTGATCCGGGTACAACCTGATTTTTGTATATTTAATTTTGACAAGGACATTCTCGAACACTTACAGATACAATATTAGCTCAGAAGTCTGCATCATCAATTTAAATAGGTTTGCAAGGACTAGTTTACACTGACTTCATCATTTTTTTAATCCCGCCAGCGATCATGTTCCGTGTATTAGAGATGTTCTCAGCAGCCCTTCATTACACCGCATCCATCCACGTCTCGCCAATAATTACAGACCTCTTCTAGACAAATCACGTGCTGTGGTCCAAGTGATGGGAAACTGTCGGTTTCGCAAAAACAAACTGGTCTTTGTCATTGGCTTTCCTATAATGAAAATAGAATTTAAAATAAGCCTAACCGAAACATCTGAAGATTATCATGTCATGATTATGTAAAATATGTTTTAATTCGAACGGATTTGACAACAAGCTTCTGCATAGCGGTTGAGAAGGTAGGTAGGTAGTTGCCGCGAATAAAATCATACAAACGCCTATAATTAACAAAAGCACTTCTAAGACCACACGTCATGTAAGCTGCATGTACATATATACATTTTTTGCGACATAGATCTAAAACAGGGAAATCCGTCGCCAGCAAACTTCCCTGCATTACGTAGGTATAGGTATAATATACATAACTGACATAATATCAGTCTGTACGAGGAAAGACTTTTTGTGGTTACAAGATGCGCAAACGCAAGATTATGTGATGTCTCGTGACGGGAAAATATGGGGTGATGCATTATAGGCATAGGTAGGTATCTTAATTGACGCTGTTGTGATAAAATGTTAAAGGCTCCCACAGACAGGCGCGACGCGGCAGCGCTACACAAAGGCGCCGCTCGTCGCGCGACACGCGGTGCCTTTGTGTCGGGCGTCGCGTCGCGCCAGTGTACACGAGCCTTAGATGTTTGTGTTTCTCATGAATGTGTGTTAAGTTAATCATCGAGAGCTTTTTTGGAGTTTTCTTGCAATTGTGTGTTATTTGGGTTTTTCATCTGGAGTTTCTCAATAGCAGCCCGGAGTATGGATTTGTTCCTAGTTGAAGGCAATAGGCTCGACCCCTGTTACGTTGGACTTAAACATGGTGCACCTCTGTCTAGCCCTTCGGGAGTACAGGCGTGATGCTGTGTTATGTGTAAGGAAATAACGAAGAAATGTAATTATTCGCAAAGAAAGTTGCATGTTCCCATAGAACAAAGACCCCCGCGTAGTTACTTATGGTACAATTAAATGCATTTGTCGATAATAAATGACAAAAAAAAAACAGCAATTTCCATTCACAAAACCGCTTGCTCATAGACTACAAAATACATGAACGAATAACATTCACACACCTACATCAATATTCTTGAAACGTACAAATAATCTCTATTCTGTCCACTTGTCGGTGAGAAGCCGGGACCACCGGACCACCGCGACGATGCCCACGCGCCTCTCCGCTCGAGAGCCACTCCTGCGCAGCCGTAACGCGACGCGTGACGCTGCGATTAGTCGCCGATATGCGCATCAAGCGTGCTTCGATTTTCACGATATTGTCGCGGATTTGTGGCGGTCGATGTTTGGTGAATTGGGGAGAGATTATGACGTCACTCTTAAAGGGTCGGTAGAATCAGACAATATCAGGGATTTCCTTTCTGTGTTATTGTCATTAATTGTTTTTCTGTTCTATTTTGCGGTTTTGTAAAAGGAAAGTGAAGTTTTATTTTTCATGGGACGGAGGTATAGAAACTACTGCTGCTACGATTTACAATCATGTAGTCATGTAACTACTTAGGAAAGAAAGCGTAGAAAGTGCTCGTAAGCAAAAACATAATTTGCGTGATTGTCGGACACAATTACTCATATCTATGTCACGAGACAAATAAAAATATGCAAGAATGCAATTTAATACGCAAATGTGACAGAACTATCCATGCCGCAACATGTACACGCTGACTTTATCGTCCCCACGAAGAAATGCCACCGTTATCCTGTGACCCAGGGTTGTCAATCTAAGCGATCGCAATTAGCGGTGCGCACGCGCAGCGATGGCCCGCGTGGCAGCCCTGCGGTTGGGCGATAAACCGTACGTGACGGGTCGCAGTCGCAGGTTAACGCGTGTTACAATGAATGACGACATTAACCTGTCGTTTCAATATAACGTTTGTTAAAGCAACAAAGGCTGTCCGATGGTAGTTACGGTAAATCATTTGCCTCCTATTCCTTCAAAGCTTGTAAGCAAATATTGTTTATTTTATGAATTGGTACATGCCTAGCCCTGACCACAATGTGGTCGTTGGCTATTGTTTATGTTATCAGATACGGAAACTAGCGGACGCCCCTAAGAGTACTTGTGCATTCGGACTTTCTCAGACTCTCTCTTTAATTTAGGATGAAATAGTGCATGCATCTAGCCTGTAAGACCATAAACATTGTCTTTGTAGAACAAGAAAGCTAAAAACACAAATGTATGATGAAAACTATGCCGGTTGGCAGTAGGCTGTTCATCTCAGTTTTTGGTCTTGAGTTCTTGACGGATAAACGTTCCTACCTACGGAAAACACAAAAGAGGGTGTGTGCTTATGAAAATAGAAAAAATATTACCACAAAATATGACCACACGATAGAAGTGAAAACTTACGACTGGAGCCGAGTATACGCTAATCAGCGTCACCGACCGACTAGCGTCTGGAGCCGAGTATACTTGATTCAGCGTCACCGACCCGAGTGTTCCGTTTCAGTTTCGTTCACTATTCAGAAAAAGCACAACGTGCGTCTAAAGAAGTTTTCACTTCAATAATCCGTGATCACATTGCAAGGACAATGACACGAAACCTTCAAAAGAACTTTGTAAACGTTTAGAATCCTGACAAAGTGTTAAATTCATAGTTAGTCCAGACTTGTATCGTTTCCTTTTTAACGACAAATAAAACCAACGTTTATGACCGTTTAGCCAGTTATATACAAAGGTTTTATGGGTTTTATTACCATTGTTCTGGTATAATATATTCTTACATTAGAACTGCAGAAAATTTTATCTAAAATCCAAATATTTCATGCAAGCACTAAGTATCATGATAAAACCAATTCCCGTGTGAAATTACACTTGTATTTGCGATATGGACACATGACGCTATGTTTTTGCTGCTACAAAAACTTGCTAAAATATAGCTTTTGACGATAAGTAAATCGGTTGACGAGTTCTCGGAATTTTTGCCATTTATTTCTGCTATTTGCCAAAGTTTTGCCTCCACATACTTGGCTCTCTTACACAAGGTTCAAGACCTGAAATAATACCTATGATAAGTCCCTTGTGAAAGTAGCACTCTTCAAGCTAACGATTGTCATACTTTACATACAAACTCAGATAGACCGTTGATAAGTAAAGGAATGTCTCTGAATAATTTTTTGCTCATTAAATCTTTTCTTTTTTTACAGGTAAGCACAGACATCTAGTCTTTGTAATTGGGAAGAATGTTGTGATCTCTCCTTTTAGTAAGTTCTCTGATGCCGACTTTTTGGTTACATGAAGGAAAACTTTATATTCTATGTACTATCTAATGGACTTGGAAGTTTGGATTCTCAAAAAGCGAAAATCTCTAGATAGAATTGCTAACTGACAAGTTAGCTATTCTGCCTAACGTAAACTAATTTTCGATTACAGGCTTTGATTTGTTTTTCCAAATAATATTCTATAAAATTCGGTAATTTTGGTTTGATTTCTTAATTTGCCATTATGAAATGCAAAGGCATATATTAGTACTCATATTGAATCATTTTGATCCGTCAAAAGTAAAGTGCTGAGAAAATAATAGAATTGACAAAAAAATCGTACAGAAGCAAATTAGGATTAGACGTTGCGCCTTGCCTATAAATAAAAAAAAAACAGTTTTTTTTTCAAGTACGGTGTCCAAAAGTGATAAGTAACCAGGGACGTCGGATTTACTTGAAGTTTAGCAAGAAACCGATGGATGTGTTGAATAAAATGTAATTTAATTATTAGAAAACAAACAGTTAATTTATCAAATCAAATTTCATTCGGAAACAGCCATCAGTTTCGTACAAAATTTCAACTATATCCGACGACCCTGGTTACTTATCTCTTTTGGTGACTGTACATATAAAGTGAAAACACATCGCGACATAAGACATAATGATTTAACTGAGTGGTAAAAACATTAGTGCTGTGTCGATAATTGAGTGAACACGGTAGGAAGGTAGGCGTAATGGCGAACCTACTAACACTCTTGTAGAACTCGAATACTGTTTTAGCAACACTTTGAGTAAGTTGTAGACTAAAACTTAACAACTGTCAAGTGGTGTACGTTGTTATCACTTATAGAGACTTGTTTTAAAGCTTTTTCCCAGGAATTTCTGCAGTTTGACCCTGGGTTTTGTGGCCAGTGGGACAGTCTAAGTGGACCAAAACATTAAGCTAGGCATTTGCATAGTGAATTACTTTTTTCTTTTGTCTTTACTTTCCTCAGAACTGTCTTTACTTTCCTTGGAGCTTGTTGCATTGCCGTATATCCTGTTTTCTTCTTTCGGTTTATAATCACCTGTTTTTGTGGGCATTATTGCTAGCCACTATTAGCGTCATCATTCTCCTACCCTTAACCCATATGAGGTGTTTTGTACTTGCAGCCAATTACAACAGCTTTTCAGAGTTTTGTATTTTGAGTGGATATTCTTGGGCCTAGATCTACAGTAATTAAATGTGCTTTGGCTTAGACATCTCCTCGTCTCTATCTTGGATTTGTGGTTTGACATTTGTGCAACAGTGACAGGAATATCGCTTAGGTGCGTGCGGGCAGTGAGCTGTGGTGGCTAAATAGTAACGGCCCCGACTTACGAGTTGTAGGTCATGGATTCGAACCCAGGCAGCCGCATTACTTGGTGTAAATAATTTTATCAACACTGCTCTCAAAACGGTGACCGAAAACAGTGAGGAAACCGGCATGTCCTAGAACCAAAAATTCGATTCTGCCAACCCGCACTGGGTCCGCGGGGTAGATTTTAGCCTACTCCCTCTCTAAGAGAGGTCTGTGTCCCAGCAGTGGAAACATTATAGGCTGATTATGCAAAGTACGTGCTAAGTAACGTTTATAGTTCTCGGCCCAGTCATCGCTTGATAAAGTTAGTTTTGGAACACACTCATTATTCATGAATAATGATAGATCTCTAAGTAGTACATATTTGTACGTTGATTGCCTGTTTTAATTTCTTCGTTGATTAGCTACTTCTGTTTTATCTTTCGAAACATCTTGTAACATCGCTATTAACTAGTAGAAGTCTGTTATAAGTGGCTAGCAGCAACGGGCCCTATCAGAATACCAGCGCTGCGACACTTTTTTTTTAAATGTCGTAGCATCATGCTGAGATAGGGGCCTTTTGGCCTCGTACAGGACTTACTGTTGTTATTTTCATTTGACTTTTGTTTTTATTTTAATATTTTTATTTTTAAGAGTGTGCTTAGTTTAGTTTCCGATAATCCTGTGCGAGTCTCAATAAATACTTTTTCTTTCTTTCTTTCTTTCTAGTATGAGTGTTCCAGTGCTATAATCTAACCACTAACAGGTTACAGACTACTCAGATGTAATCGTGGTTGACAGACGTCCAACTTTATGTGTGTTTTATGTGAAGATAAAATGTTAAGTTTATTTTAATTAACTGTTATGTGAAAGAACTCTTAATGCCTGTATAACCAAGTCCGGATAGACACAATCTAAGAGATTCATTAAAATATGAAACTGATTTGTATGACGTCATCTACCAGATGAGATGACCATCATCATTTCAGATGAAAGGCATCCACTGCAGGACATAGGCCTTCCACAAGCGTCGCCACACCGACCAGTTTTGTGCTTATAGCGTCCAGCTGATTCTCGGGACATTAACCAGGTTATCGGTCAGATTAAGAAAAATGACGGCGAACCGTACCGATCAATTGCTGGACAGACATATTCTTCTACTAGCTTTTGTACGCGGCTTCGCCCGCGTGGAAGTCTGAAACTATCCCACGGGAATATACCTACTACCGGGATAAAAAGTATCCTACATGTTAATCCAGGTTATAAACTATCTGTGTTCCAAATTCCATCCAAATCCGTTCAGTTCTTTTTGCGTGAAAGAGTAACATCCATCCGCCCATCCATCCATGCATCCGTCCTCACAAACTTTAACATTTATAATATTAGTAGGATAGGATAGGATAATCCATACTATTCCATTTCATACGCGTCAGTCATCTTGCATTCCAAAGCAAGCTAATATAATAATACTATCATAAAACTATACGTTTAACATATGAGATGACACCACACGATGCATACCAGCACGTTTACAAAGTCCCCTGCGCGTACGCACGCTATCCGGGAAACGACAGGCGGTTGATATCACCGGTCGGCATTACCTAGTGGCGGTTTATCTTACCTTTGCCTTCCTGTGCGAATTTTTGCTGTATTCATTTTATGAAGAATGTTTGTAGTGCAAAAACGATGTGGGATTATCATTCGTTAAAGATATGGTCGGAGTTTGGATAAGCTTCTCCAAATTCCGGCCATGCGTTTGCGAATCAACAGGTAATTGTAAAGGAATATTGTTATGTATCTGGCGATCGGTTTTTCTATGTTATGACAAGCCTGAACTGTCCCATTGAAGTCCCAGAGGCTTCCCCACCCACCGCCCACATCTCTCTATTAATCTAATAAGGACCAGTTTTGATCAACCCGCCGTCTGCATCTGGAACCATCTTGCTGACTCCAACTGCTTTTTTTTCCTACAAAAATAAAATATATGAACATTACCAACCCCACAACACAGTTTCCATCAGACCTTCCTACCGTTTTTCGCCCAACTCGTCCATTATCCCCTTGCTCATAATTCTCCACTGGCAACAATATTACGCCTGCAATAACAGCTGTAACACTCCCAGTTGACACATTTTCTGAGTTTGTTTATGATTTTACAAGCGGCTGCGAGTCGCGACTGCGTGTCGTCTGTCGTTCCCTCGGCACTGGCGCACGCGCAGCGCTTTATGATTTTCGCGCGTCTATATTTCCTGCCTAACGGTCCAGCTAGGGTTGCCAGATAAATTTATGCGTCGAATCGATTTATGTGCTACGTTTTAGGAAGTTATAAATTTTTGCTGCTGGTAATAATGGTGTGTTAATGTTTTGTTGAGAGTGTAATTGCTTTTCATTGCTGATGTTTGTTGGCGTTGAAATATTAGAAATGAAGATGTATTTTTTATTTGCTTTGCTCGTGATCATTTATTATTCCTCGCTGAGATTCACCTCGAGTCTTGTGTATTTTATTCCTTAGTCGTCCCGCACACATAGATCTGTAGATTTATATTGTTATGCTTATGACTAAACTGGTCCTTAATTACTCAATTTCTTGTAATTTCCGGACTCGAAAGTCCTGGCCCTTTGCCCAACCAGGCCCTAAAAACGTGAGATGCTCGTATCAACTCCCACGCAGCATGATTAACACTGCTCGTGGTATCTGCATAGCACAGTCGTATTAAACGTTGTACTGTACGTGAGCACGTTTCGTGCTGGACGGGAATGGGGCCAGATTTGGGTTACAAATGCTACAATTTCTTAGTGTGGACGTCGTTATCTGTAAATGATGGAATAAGGCATTTGTACGCTTGTGGTCTAGTTAAGAATAAAATGTTGTTCAAATCTGAGGGTGAGACAGGCATTGACATGTCACACAATGTCATTTTTAGAGGTAGCATGCGTTTTTAAGTTGGTATTTTCTACAACAGTTATGCTCCATGTATACCAAATAGCAAAATATTGGAAAAATAAAGTTTACTTCCTTGAGCATTATAAAATGCTGGTTATTCCGTGACAAAAAAGAACTTAGCTAATGGGGGCTATCGTTTTTGTGCTCACCAGTTGGCGCCACTATCGAGTAAGGACCTTTTGTAGTACTTTTATTTGATGATTTGGATATGTTTAAATACCCTTATATTCATATTATGTTTATTTTATTACATTTTAAAACTTCAAATGAATATTTAGATTATAATATTCCTAAAATTGGCAAACATGAAGCAGATAAATCTTATTCTTCCTTCAAATGCTACCAAATTAGATCCTAAATTTATACCTTAAAGTCTTAAGCCATAATTAATCAAGAATGGCACACTCATTACAGCTATTATGAATCATTCGATAAAATCCGTGATAGAAAATCCCGCAAATAGTGAACGTTCAGTACATATTTTGACATCTAGAGACCTTACTCTACACTAGCGCCTCTAGCGGCGAACTCAAGCGCGGTAGCCCTCATTATCTAACTTAACTTGTCAAATTCTAATAGTTCTTTTTTATTTGTTTGCTTTCTTTGGCACCTCGGTCTACAGGTCAATCGCTTAGTTAGATAAAGAAAAAATGTTTCACACAAACACACATAAATCCTTCTCCCCACTGAGCACCTTTACAAACACAATGAGACAGCTGACGAAACCAAAACCAGCTACGGCGTAATTCACCTTTAATATTCGCACTACCACCTTGAAAGCTAACCCAGCTAATTAGGAGATAAATAACACTACGCCCAAACATCGTGCTTAGTAGTAATTGCCCGTAATTGCAATTTATTGCGTCCGCACTATAGTAACCGTTGTTTATTGGATGCCCTTAATAGTTCTATGTTGGACAGATTTAGATTTAATTGGTTCGTTTTTAAGGATTTCGGATTAGGGTTAATGAGTTTATGATCGTTTATTAGGACTATAGTGTGTCTATCTTTCGAGTTGTCTATAGTATGCAGTAGACTGACAGCTGTCATACGACCCTGTAGTCTACAAATGTCATTCTAGTATCACGTACAAAGATTTTTTGGCGCGTGGCTAAAATCGGAACTAACGCCGCCATCTTGTTATTCAATACAATTTCTGTGACAATTTCAAATGTTTACCAACCACGCCCCCGTGTCAATGTCATTCACGCGCCAAAAGATTCTTGTAACACTATATTAAGGTCTTTTCTATTTCTGGACGAGTGTTGGTATGTAGCTGGTAGCAAGAACCTTACTTTATCTTTATAGATAGTTATGTAATATAGTATTGAGAACTGTAATTGCATTTTTAGTTTCCAAACATAATGGCTGCTTAATTTAGGAAGGGACTGTGTATCTGCAGCTTTTCAATGGCATTTAAAACATAATGAATACGGCTGAAGCTAACAGCCCTACTTTACGCCCACAACACTGCGCCGTTCCCTTCAGCTGGTCCTTATGCATTCCACAGGATATGCAGGTAGATAGAACTGATGCAATTACCATTTCATTCCCGTCAATATAATATAGTCTCTAAATTGAAGGACCCTTCAGCCTCCGAATTTGAATAATACCTTCTAAAACGGTACAAAACAGGATACAAATCGTTACCAATCTGATTTTCGAAGAAGCCATGCATTTATTTACACTTCCCAGATTCGCCTGCAGGCGATTTTCGGTTCTCAGTCCATTGTATGTTAAGTCAGGCCATCTTTACGAATTTATTACGGACCCCTGAAATAAAAATGGCAATAATATCGTTAATGCCGCTAATATTTTTCGCTGCCGAGCAAAAAAAGGTGGCGGCGCCGAGTTGATTGTTTCACATAAATCGGGTCAGAGCCCATTCGTCCCCTAAAATTCGTCCCCCAGCATTAAAGTTGTAGATTCGGCCCCTATATAGGTGCCCATTGGTCTCCTGGTAGGGGACCAATTAATATTTTAATAAAAAATATTATTTTTAAGGTACCCATTCGTCCCCTCTAATATATATACATTATAAGTTAAAGATTCGGCACCTATTCAGGTGCCTATTGGTCCCCTGAGATAAAATTAGCTATATTTTACATAAGAAACGGTTAACATAGTACACTTGTGAACAGTTTATTAACGGCATTAATTTAATAACTCATAACAGATCATTGAAAAAAGAGCTATGATGAATGATAATCCGTCATGATAATAATATAACCTGTCGATAGGCTTACGATGTAAAATTGTCTCACTACGAATGGCTTGTTAAAAAACGGGTTACAAATAATAGATAAGGTGTTTAAAATTGGTAAGTACTCTCCAGATGTGCGCGGGGTGTGGAATGCCGAAGCGGGAGGGGTAATTTTAGCCAGAGTATATGCGCGCGAGCAAATAACAAAGGCGTAGCCCAAAACAATAGACGCTCGATGAAAGGACTTGCACCTGATTGGCTAACACCAGTACTAGACAACTTCGGCGTATTTATTCCAGGAATGTGTTACTACATTTAGTTTACTTATAGTTGCAAATCCAAGCGTACTGATTTTTATACTGTCTCGAGTGAAAGTTTACTCATTAGTGTATCCTGTAGGATTACTTATTAAATTTAATTAGTGAGTGAAGTGATCAGTGCATGTACGTGAAGGAAAAATACGTAAGTTCTACTATTTACCTATATATCCCTATTTCAAAAGACTTGAAAAATGCCCTTGGAACATGCCTTGGAATGCTCTGTAATAGTGCTATAATTGTATGTTTATAAATAAATAAATAAATAATTGGAACGATGACACAGAAAAAAAAATTCAACTGCTGCTACTTTTTAATAGTTACTATTAAATACTTTATTTTCTTTTAAGGTAAAACATAGATTTTTACTATGCTACTGTGTATGCACTCACATAATTTTCTATTTTGTATGATAAAATAATACTTTTTCTACTTTTTCAGTGATTTTCATATCTATATAGAGTAGATAAATAGTTTGTTTATTAATCGATTCAATCACACCATCATATATAAAAACAGCATGTTTTGATAATAATGTTGCTTTGATTTATTTTGCATTAATTCGATTGGATGTTTGGAAAGCAAGGGACATACGATTTGACATAGATGTGCTGTGTGAATACAACATCTTAAAACTCTTGTTTGAATATAGTATTCGAAGATAAATGTTTTACATATCTGGTAAAAACTATAATAACAACTTATATTAAATAAATGTTTTTACGGTTATTATAAATTAAATAAACATACATGTCAAACAAGCATATTATAGTTAAAGTAGCATATTATGTCGAGGAATGTTATTATTTGGTAACTTTTTCTTACAGAATAATGGCTGATGAACCACAGTGCAGTAGTGGTTTGACAGGAATTGAGTATATATCCTCTGAAAGAGGTAGACCAATTTTATTGAGAGGAGGGTATCAGTTATATATGAAGAAAAAATACAAAAATGGCTCATTTTATTGGAAATGCACTCAAAGAAATACTTGCCATGGAAGTATCACAATTCAAGAAAACCGAATCTTAAAAGAAACACCTCACTTATGTACACCAGATATAACAAAAAATGAGCTCAAGAAAGCACTTAATTCATGCAAGAATAGAGCAGCCAGAGGAAACGAGTCACTACTAAATATATTTGACGAGGAAATGAGGGAATTTAAAGACAAAGGACTAAACCATGTACAAAATATTCCCGACTTCCAAAACCTTAAACATGGACTCTATAACGCAAGAAGAAAAGCAAATGGTGCCAATCGGCTGATTTTTAAAAAAGCAGAAGAAGTAGTTGTACCTAAAAAATATGAAGACTTTTTAATATGTGATTATCAAGATGGTTCAAACCGAATTTTAATATTTTCTGTGGTAAATGAGGTGACAATGTCAAGTTTCTCCGATTTCTTTTTAGATGGAACCTTTAAATTTGTAATTCATCCATTTGTTCAGCTATTTAGTATTCACGCTGATATTGGAAGTTCTAGCACCAGTACAAATGTTGTACCGTTAGTATTTGCGCTGCTTTTAAATAAAAAGCAAGCTACTTACGAAATTCTATTTCATATGCTTAAGGCCCGTTTTCCCAATTGGTGTCCACGTCAGTTTACCATGGATTTTGAGATAGCAATACAAAACGCGGCACAAAAAGTTTTCCCAAATACGCTGATTTCTGGATGTTATTTCCATTTTTTGAAATCCCTGTGGAAGAAAGCAAAACACTTGGAACTCAAATCTAGACTACATAAGCGACACGTTGCCCTTTGCGCCTCACTAGCTTTAATACCAGAACAATATATAGATGACGGTTGGCTTTATATCATGGAGGACTGCCCTCAAAATAATCTAATTTCAGCTTTTAATGATTATTTTGTCGAGAACTGGCTCGATAATAAAACTATAGCCAGAAATTGGAATGTATATGGACAACGTCATCGGACGACTAACCTTGTAGAAAGTTGGCATTCCAAAATTAATCGTAAAATTAATGGTAGAAATAAACCAAATATTTTGAAATTTTTAGACACTCTACATAAAGAAGCGAATTTATCAAAAAATAAAATGGATCAGGTGCAAAGGGGTGTCCAAACAAATAATCGGACTCCTGAATCGATTGAAAATGAAGCGAGAATAAATCGCATAATTAGCCAATTTTTTGAAAATCAGATTTCACTAGGCCACTGCATGGAAAAGCTATGCATATATTATTAATTTAAAATGAAAAAACAAATATAAGATTAGTTTTATACTAAAATAATGTTGATTGGTTTAATCTTCAATAATTATTGTGATTTTAGTCATTTTTTGTTATAGTAGTTATAGTTTGTTAGATTTAAGTTATTATGATTTTGCATGTAGTTGGTAAATATACAAAAAATACGGTGATTTTAGCCAATTTTTATGTAGGTACTTCTAGTTACAATTTATTAGATTTAAGTTATTACGATTTTGCATGTAGTTGGTTAATATACAAAAAAAATATATATGTTGATTTATCTAGTCTTCAATAATTACTGTGATTTTAGTATTTTTATTGTACTGTTATAATTTTTTAGATTTAAGTTATTATGATTTTGCATGTATGTAGTTGGTAAATATACAAAAAAATAAGAAGTGAGTATTTACTGTTGATATGACATATATATATGTATATATAAAATATAACACATTGTGTTCTATTTTTTTGCATATTTTATATTTAATGTTGATTTATATGATGGTCAATCAAGGCTGATTTTTGTAAAAGAGTTGTATTTTGTTAGTTTCTAGGACATTGTGATTTTGTATGTGTTAATCTTATTTGAAATAAACATGATATCTACGGAATTACTATATTTTTTATTTTAGCCTTTTCTGCGCGACTGTACCAGGACTACTAAGCTGCAGTATACACATATACATGTACTTATATTAGAAGAATGAATAAAAATAAATATTCATCAGAGGACGAATGGGCCCCTTAAAAGTTCCAGGGGACGAGTGGGCACAGGGTGCGAATCTTAGGGGACGAATGGGCTCTGACCCCATAAATCATGTGCAACGCCATTAGTAGGACAAATGCGCTTGCGCAGGTCCCACCTCATTTGCATATTAACTAGGCAAAATTGTTATAGCTTTGGCTCTAAAGGAAAGGCCATTCTTGCCTTTCTTTTATGGTATTATCGGAGGATGTAATGTATTCGATAAAGGATAAAGTTTTCTCTTTGTTGTGATGGTTTATGATTATTGGTTAAACTAAGAATAAGCACTCGCACCGAAGATGCAAATGCTGTTGCGTGGTGGCCAAATCTTTGTGTCGAATTCACATAAATCCCGACATGTATGTTTAACAACCTCTTTTGCCAAGACAAATATGCTTAATAACATTTACTTAAGAATCAAATTTGCCAAATTAAAAGCAAAGAAGGAATGAGCACGTAGTGTCAAAACCTTGGATCTTCCTGTTGCATTCTTTGTTTTTCTACACATTCGAGTGCTATGTTCTTGTCATCCATCTCCATTTAAAGGCCTAAGGTTATGAGAGACCCTTGACCCAGTAAACAAAAGCTTTCTTCTGACATTTTTGGCGAATAATTTCAATAATACGGTAATATTTATTCAGTCGTCTCGTGCCTATTTGGGAGACAATTCCCATAAACAGTGTTTGAACCTGCCGCTCGGTGCTTGTAGCTACTTCCAGTGCTGCCTACACCGACGGAATCTTAAAAGATTGTAGACTTTTAGAATAGAAGGATGTTAGCTTAGCATTTATAAACTTCTGCATAATGAGCGACATCCGTTCCAATATTTGTCGGAAGATAGACATTGTTTCATTGTCTTTAAGAAGAATTAAGTAAAGTAGCAATGAAAGCAGGTTTTGCCTTTGTAATGATCAGTCAATATGAAAATCGGAAAGCTAACTGAACACTGCGCAGTTTTTGAAATCAAAACGGTTTCTTTACAACCCGAGCGATACTTCAGAGGCATCAAAATAAGCCCTAAGCACCGCTCCTAGCAACATTTACAAAAATATTACTTCCCTTCCCTTCACCATAATTTATGGATGCTTGATTTCTAAGCTGTTAGATCAAATACACTATATTTTTCGCCCATTTCAAGACTAACCTGGACACCATAGTTTGTTGCAACGTTGAAATTGCAACCAGGTTGTATTCGATACAAAGTAAATCCAGGACAGTATAAAATCAGGTGTAGTTTAAAAATATTGCAATTTGATAGCTTGTAGTGAGTAAAGTTTGTGAAAAAGTGACCGGGTCAGCGGACAGGTCGCGGTGACATTTAACTAAATTACGTACGTGCGCACTTTGTGAAATGATCGCGGGTTCCGGAGCGATGAATGGCGGACACAAGATAACTGAGAAAGTATTTATGGAGTATTTAATAAGGTCGAATGTATTGATTTCCCTTTTCTGCGTCAATTTAATTGGAAATTAAAGGATTGATCGTTGACATTATCGAATTTCGGTGTAATTTATAATTCAAGAGAAATGAGTATTTTAAAAAGGTTGGCAGGGACATCGACTCGCAAACTGTAACCATAAATTTAGCACAATGAGTCTAGAAAAATTATCGTCGACATTAAAAAAAAATCTGCTGTTTCATTAAAAATTGCAATACCTACGCAGTCAAAATGTTTGGAACAGCCAAAGACATTCAATTATTTACTTAACTATCTTAAATATCTTTGGGAACGGCAATTTTTTTTTATAACCGGCAAACAATTCCAATTTCAGAGGTTTCAGAATCATGTACTGAATCATGGTTACAGTTTGCGCGCCGATGTCCCTGCCACTCTGTATAATAATAAGGTATATGTAGATATTTGGGTAGGTTGCATAATTTGTCTTCGGATTCTTTAGACACTTATAAACGAGTCATACGTAAAAAAGATGATCAAAATCTCTTCCTATTTCATTCTAGTTCAGCTAAGTCATCGATTATCCTAACTACATTTCCTACCATCATTTCATAGGCAGCTTAATCTTTAAACACCAGATTTCCCATAATAAAACCATAGCTACACAAATGGCCGACATTCTAAAATGTCTGTCACAAAACGTTAAGCATCTGTTGTGGCCTAATTAGCCATAGTTGGGCAGATCTGACATTTATTTAGCCATGACGACACGGAGTCAGGAGTTCAAAACAATAAGGTAAGGACAAATGTATTTAAAGATAATGTCAGAGCTCCTAAAGAGTGTAAACAGGTCTAATGGTTGTTAACCTCTGGAGTTATTGGTAGTGAGTCCAAATGTTCTAGCTAAATCAGTTCAAATAAAGAATTACGTGTTTTTGCGCAGCGATTGTTGCTTTACCTGATATAAATTACTGTTCTAGAAATAACACAACCGGTCGAACTGGCGATGCCTGGGGGAGGTCTATGTCCAGCAGTGGACGTCTTTCTGCTGAAATGATGATAATGACCGGAAATTAGAACATACAGAACAACTTGTATTGTTTGATGGTTCATGCGTTGAGATGCAATGTGCAATGGCAATGGTGTGCGGTGGCAATGTGTATTGTCTTTGGTCCCTGGCTTTAGCATCAAGCAATAGACAAAACTGTCAAACTTTTGTAGCTTGAATGCGAGGCTTTTGGCTATTTTGTATGTGTCTATTAAATTAATGTCATTCATTTGTAAGGTGCGTTTTATTTGTGCAGAATAAACAATTTTTCTTTCTTCTTTTTCTTTCTTCCTTTCTTAGAAGTTTTATCGTCTTCAGTTGCGTTCAGGATAGAAACGTCATTTAGCTGATTAAGCTACCACATTTTTTTTTTGTTGCAATATAAACCGCCCGTTTCAAAACTGTAATCACATTTAAGTATACAGCTGAACATCTATGTTATATCTAACTCACATCTTGCAATCCCAAATCAGTTTAGAAATCTTCATGATACATGACGAAATGCTGCTGTCAAGCATCCTTACATTAACCACTCGTCAAGCGAGATTAAAAATCAGCGATCGTCATCTAAATTCAGGTCTACCTGTCGTTGTACTAACGAAGCTTTGCGACCTGGTCTTTTGAGCCAAACTGGTCGGGTGGATTATTTATTGCTTGTTGCTAAATGAGTGGAGATTCCGAGATGGTGTCATTCGAATTGAGGTGTTGCAATTTGCATTTATGTTAATGCATTGTTACATGACTATTGGATGAATAAAATGATAATACTCGTTCATTAGAACCAAAGAACACATTGAGTAAGCGGAATTTATTAAAACGTCCTGTTTCCAGGTGATTCAATTGACGACGGAGTCCGTTTAACAGAATGACCTGATGAAGGACGTTGTTTAAGATTTCTGGAACCATTAGGACCAAAAATCCTCTAAACATGGTCGTTGGAATGTCAAACTGCCATAACACGCAGAATATTGCAATAAATTCTCCGAATAAATTCCATTTAAAAACTACACAATTTATCATAAGGATAAACGCACTTAAATTATAAATACTTGACTAGATAGCAAAAAGAATGTACCCAGCAATGACGGACAGTGATTTTTATCCACAAGTAAAAAGTAGTTCTAAAGGTCATGCGCAGGCGCAGTATACGCGCTAACTGGTTGGTCGGTTAATTCGCCGATACCAAGAAGTAATTACTTATGTATAAGTTGTATCGTTCATAGGTATCTACAGGTTTTCATATTGTAAAACGGGATTTTTGATAACAAGTCTAAACTGCATTGATTGTTTGTTTAATAATAGTTTTGTTGCGATGTATGAAAAAAAAAACTGTATATATTAACGTTTTTAGTTTTATTCAGGTCTTTTATAGTATGAATACCGTGTCGAGTGTTGAATAACTTTAAGCGGATCAGCAGTAACGTGTACTTTTCTGATGATTACCAAATGTGGTCCATGTAGCATGTTCTGGCCTTATATTGTGGTGGTAATTGGCAGGCCTATGGTCAGGAATAGAAGTTTGAAAATTACTTACTATGTGATTATTACCTAAGTTTAAAACGTTTCTTTTATTGGACAGTACCTACCTAGTAATCCGATGAAAGATGACAATCAACTATTCATAGAAAACATTCTAGATTATTTCATCATCTTTCAGTGTTGGTATTCAAACGGTTGTTTTATAATAATATAAAAATAAAAGTCCCATCCAACGGACATTCAAAACTTGTATTCGCAAATGGACAAAAAGCTTGAAAAATTACGTCTCACCCATCACTAATCGCGTTTTGCTGAACAGTAAAAAAAAACTATTACTTTCACTAAATAAAAGCTGTTACTAAAATTTGTACTCGCACGTACAGATACTTTCTATAGTAAATCGTTTTATAACGTTTAGTCTAATAGGTATTTCATGTCTATCTCATAAGCTTAGTTCTATTCTGTAAACATCTCACAGTGAAAACATAGCTGAAATTGCTTTTATTCCAGCTGATACTAGAAATTGACGCTATTCACCACCTAAGCCTCCCTAAAGCCTAAGCCACTAAGCTACTTCACCTAAGCTTTCATGCTGTTATCAGCTTATGGGAAGTCACTTAACAAAAGAACGATTGCTGCAAAATCCTGTATTCGTCATAAAATTTGTCCTCGCGAATTATTTGGAAATTGTCAGTGTGCATCAGTAGGATTTCACTAGATGCGTCAGTATCGTTGCGATCGGATATAAAGTTATCAGTGAGTCAATCACTTAAACCTCTTGTATAATCTACTCAAGTTCTAGAAACCACACCACACCTGGTCTTCCCATCACCTGTCCATACTTAGAAGCCAGTAACTCTACACTTGACACCTCATATTCTGGTATCTGTGAAGTAATCAGACCCACCAGCCGTTGATTTGTCAACAAAGCACTTATACAAATTGCACAACGTTATTAAGTTTTATTTGCAGCTAAATATCATTGTGCTTAAGTTTCAAGTTATGATTGCTTCATTTGAACTTAGTAACTTGATCTGATCTGATACTTTAATGTATTTCTTCATCTGAAATGGAGCTGGTAGATATCCCTGTGATTTAATGAGACATTGTTGGGAACCTGTTCAGAGATTTGATCCTGAATATTAATTTTCGTTGCTAAATTCGCCTTCAAACAAGTTTATCTTAAATTGTTCTTAGTAGTACAATTTTGTCTATTGGTCAATTATTGTCTTATGACTTCTTGTCACAATTGTCAATATTGATAATGGTTACATTTTAACTTGACTTGATTCTTGAATGTTGTTATTTATTGGTCCTTCTGTACGTGGAAATTAAGCTGTGAATGAGTAATGTCTAATTGTATTATGAACATGATAACCATTTAAGCCAAACATCCCAGAAGCGCCCCAAGGGGGATAGATGATGCAGCACCGATACCTACAATTTATTGAGAACCCTGATCCTGAAGAACAAAAAACAATCAAGTTTCTGGGTAATTTCCTAGAATTAAATTGTTTTAAAAACTACCCTGTCTGTACACGAATTTCCAGTCCGATGATGTTTAAACTTGAATGTTTGACATATACTAGAAAATAATAGCAATGTGACTAGTTTTGTTTGCTATGGTCAGGAAATAGCTGAGTTAGCCCCAGGGTCAATCGTAAAAGGGAGTACGGTAAAGTTCATGTTAACTGAACATCTCTTCCATGCATTCCCTGCTTGACGCTCATATGATAGATATTTAACCGAGCTTTATAAATATTTTCAATGGATTTTTTATCGATTTCTATGGACTTATGATTTACTTTTTATTTGTTACTTGAATGTACTGATATTTTGAGTTTCAAATAATTATGTTTCGATCGCTTGTGTAATTGTGTGTTTTGCTTTTATTGATTGACTCGTTAATAGTTCATTAGTGTCAATTTCTTTTATTTTCTCTGATGCATTCATCTACCTAGCCTTTTCTCAACTATTTTGGTGTCTGCTTCCAGTCTAACCTTATGCATCTGAATACCAGGGTTTTATATGGAGCGACTGTGCATCTGTATGAAATTAAACTTATCTAAATGATTATTGCGTCCCGGATCCCTCAGTTTCACATGCTTCCTACGCAAAAAACAGTCCTTGAACCACAATGTCATACTGTCCTCATAAAGTACTTATTTAAGCATTACCTTTCTTTTTGTTACAGGTGAGGCATCATCTTATGGCGGGTCCCGTGCAACGGAACCAACGTTTGCGGATCCCTTCTCGCAATAATTTTAAAATTTAAATTCGCCGGCCCACTTCACTTGTGAAATGCGACAAGTAACCTTATTTGTTTTAAACATTCATAAATTATTTAAACCGTGTGAAATTTCCCAGCAGTGTCGACGACACTGATATTTTGAATTTATCGGCCATTTTTGACCTCTCGCTGCCCTAAAATGTGTACATACTTACCTTATGGATTGGGGTGTTATCCGATTTCGTTTTAAAATTATGCGAAAGGTTTTACTTTATGAGCAGAATTTAAATAAACTCACGAAATTCTGTTTGACATGCAATTATTCGATTCGATGTAAAAGAAAACGCGCAAACCAGAAATCGAATTATTCAAAAGTCCGATAAAACTGAAGGTAGATAAAAATAAATCAGATTTCTCTAAAAAAGCACCCATCCTCTAGTTTTAAATAGGCGCAACCAAACGTTACGGCCTCACATATCGTCGGGATCGATCTCGATCGTCTCGTGCGCATATCGTTCGTGACGTTGGCGGCGCGGGCGCACGGCGCGGCGTAGGCAAATCGACGGCTAATTGCAGCCCCGGGCATGGGCTGATCAAAAAAAATAAAGTTGCGTCTTACTCCGTTTGTACGTACGGTGCGGGAATAAGGGCTCATTCAACTTTCAAATAGAGTAAAAACAGGCATTGTGGGAATAAATGTAACTATTTGGCGCATTCATCGTCAGTCATCATCTCTTCCTTCTCTCTCTCTTTGTTATCTATTTTTGGTATCTTAAATGATTCTTAAAGCCTTTTCTAGTGTTCTTCTATTAATTAATATAGAATTGAAATGTTTGACTGCAAATCCAATCGATTTTCATTTTTACTTCATTAACTGTCTCTTGCCACCCACTTACAATTACTATAACCCTTCTGCTGCCATCAACAATTCGTTGTATTCTTTGTATCCAGAACTTGAATTCTAGCTTTATCTTTTCATCATCATCCATGTTCCAGCCTTGTTCTACCAACTGCTTAGTCTTTAAAGACCTTTTCGATATTCATTCCAATATTCCTAATTTTCCATATTCTGTTTGCCACCCAAGAGTACAATGGACACGTACCGCCCCAGACTCATTTCGGCCAAGATTACCGGAGCATTCCCAGTAATTCCCTTAATTCCTCCGACCCGTTCCCCTGACTCTTTAATGTGTATTTCGGCCAGCACGTGAAGGTATTCGGAGCCCATTATTATGAATTATGAATGGATACTTGTTTTGTCGACTTTGAGTTGGAGATTAGAGACTTATTGTCCCACTGCAGAGCAGAGTCTCTTCTCATATGTAGACGAAACTATTATTGATCACTAGTCACTACACTTGTTACCAGCATATTGACGATTTCCGGCCTTATGGCCGGAAATCGTCAAGCCTGCCAATCTATTTTGTGAAAATTTCACCCGAAAAAACTTAAGTGAAGAACCTTCTCATCATCATCTTCTTTTCTTTTCTTTTTTTAAAAAACGTTGCCCCACTCTAGGAATTTCTGTATTGTGGATGCGTTTACAAACATTCAAACTCACATACACAAACAGCTAGACCCGGAACAACTACTTGTAGGTCATACAAATATTTGTTGCTCATCTGGGCGTATTTGCGAACAGGTTTGATTTTCAGTACATTAACCATTGTTATATGATTACTGTAATGACTAACAAACAAATGACTCAGAGGCACGTATTAGTAATCATTATAATTTAATTAAATGTTTTTAATTTAATTTAATAATTTAATTTTATGTTTTTAATTTAATTTAATAATTTAATTTTATGTTTTTAATTTAATAATTTAATTTTATGTTTTTAATTTAATAATTTAATTTTATGTTTTTAATTTTATTTAATAATTTTAATTTTATTTCTATTTATATTATTTAATTAATTATTTTCATATATATTTATTGTGAATAAAATTATAATTTTATTTCAAATGTACAACATAATATGATCTTAAATGTATTGAAATAAATGATTTTGAATTGAATTGAATTGAAGTGAGGTGTCGATAGTGTCAATCCCTAGCATCACTATGGAACCTGAGCTCACTTCACCTAGGTTATCACGGTGAAGTAGACAGTATCAACCGGCTGGTTTCCAAGTGTTAATTTAAATTCGAAATCGTTTAATAGTTCAAGTGAAGTGACATGCCAAAAAATGCCTTTTCTGTCACATCAAAACTGCTCAAAAATACTCCTCAAATATCTATAACACGTACTTGAAACCCCCGCGGATGCAACCTCTAACAACGTATAATCTTAATCAGTCAATGACCTTACTAAAAGCACGAGTAATTATTTCACTCTTATCACATACATTCTCACACTAGCGTGACCACAATTACGATGTCTCTCGGAAAGACTCAAACTTCACAGGCAACGTTTTTGTTTTTATAATATTAATTAACACACATACAATTTAGGCATTATCTCTGATTATATAACAAACAATTCTTTGTTACCTAATAAACGCCTATTCTTGGTATCGGAACCGCTATATGTTTGCGAATTACACTTTTGTGTTTAAGAAATCGTGAAATTTCTAATCTTCTAAAGTTTTATTTAACTTCGCGTTTATAGAGGCAATTACTTTACTTTCGCGTTTACGTAAGATTAGTTTGCGTCTAGTTTTTTGTCTGGATGTCTGATCTACAGTATAGTAATGTACTTACGTTGATCTATGAACTTGTGAAGTGGTGATTTTAAAAATTTATTTGGTTTGCTTGTAAATATTACCTATAAAAGCGATAATGTGGTGTTTTCTTTGGGATTTTTTTGACAAGAACTCTTCCTTACTATGAGTTATCATCCTGAATCTATGAAAATCTTTATCTCTTGGGTGTTTCTGATTTAACTTAAGCTATAGTACATATTACAAACACATTTAAACTTTAACACGTAGCTTTATTACGCTCTCCGTAAACGCACTCATTGCCATAATTGCGACAATAATCTTTTTACAGCGTCGCATACTCCGTGAATGCTTAACGTTTAAGCTTGCCTGATATGCGTATGCGACAAAATCGGGGCTGTTTTTTTTTATCGTCAGTATAACTTATGTAGATAATTAAATTACATAAACCTAATTTTGGTATAGCTTACCGTTTCAAGTACATTACCTAATTTCCCGCTATTAACTGTCAATTAAACACCGGAACAGTTGAGTAATCGACTATTATTCAATTAAAATGGAGTCATTTAATATTTCCCGTTTGTTCGTCTGAGTTTTACGATAAATTTAGTATTAGTTATATCATCTTCGCCCCACTTTCTTTGAGAAAAATTTGGTGACCACATTTTTCTTTACTGCTGAAACGTTTGGGGTTACCATGTTTTGTTGAAGTGAAATTAGGACTTTCCTCAATTTTTTTTAGATACTCAGTTGATATTTTTTACGTACTTACCTAGACACTGTAATATTTCGTTCATGGCGTATTATACCGCCCTATTTGTTCCAATACTACTATTAATTTTTTATTGTATTTTCCTCAATAGTAGTTAAAGTAGCTACCCTCCCTTACGATGGCTTCATCTTTATTCCACGTATTCCGACAATATCTCAATGCCGTTCGAATACAAAATTTCCAATGTATTTGACTCACCGATTTCTGAATAAATATGCAAAAATATTAGTGAACATTTCGACTAATCACATCAGTGTCGTGTCACTACATAAATATGTCTGTCAGTTTGATCGTTGTAAAGCCGCTTTCATAATGACTTTCAGATTTATCACGAAATGAGAGAAGTAAATTATTTATACTGTAAATAATACTTAAAGATCTGTAAGTCATAATTATGAAGAAATACTTTGTAAAAAAGATACTTCTGTGTTAAATTCGTCCATGAATAGTATTTATGTGATATTTGATGTAGGAACTAGGTTATTATGTCCATGCCTTTAGTCGTAAAAAAATGAAATAATGCGCCTTTCATATCCTGGCCGTATGTAAATTTTATGTGTACGCGCCTCAACACACGCATAAAAAAGAATTGTTTTGAATTTCGAACGTAAAGAAACATGGCGCCAAAATCGTCGGTGAACGGTCGCGCGTGCGTACCGCAGTAGGCCAATGGGTTCCATCCAGAGTGAATTCATTGGTCTACCCGAACGCACGGCGAAATTTGTTGAAGCGTACCTTTGACAATCCCCGAGCTCTCAATATTCATAACGGGTCTACTATTGTTTCCCGCCTTTAGAGACGTCACGTATCCGGCGCCATCTTGAAAGGGACGTGCTCAAACGCATCCAAAATTAGAAGAGCCTTAAACTATCGCGATGTTAGGATATCTGCAAACTGTGTGTAACGTTTGAGGGTCTATTTATAATGGTGCTTTTTATGACCCAAAGAAAATTATGAATGTACGTTGTTGTGCATTGAAATCAGCTAGCTACCAGTGAGGTGGCCGCGTCGCCATACATTTTAATTTCTTTTCCTAAACTATGACTTATGTGCGCCGCGAACGTTCAGGAATGCGAGTGAGTCAAAGTTTTTAGGTCACAGCGCAACTCACAGCTAAATTGGTTATAAATAAAATTACGCTTTAATAATATTAAAATTTTAAGGATACCCCAGTTAATATGATTTACGAGAAACGTCCGTCTGAGCGGTAAGTGTTTTAAAACATAAATAATTCTTAACAATGATAAACCGCTAAGATAAGGCTATAAAAACTTTGACCTCGTGCAAAAACTTGTTTAACGATGTGTTTTTTTAAAAATTTTAATAAGTACATTTACCTTTAAATGTGGTCACCCTATTCTGGGTTATATGACCAATTTACAGCAAGTGCCCCGATTTGTTGCCGGTCCTGGTCAATAGGGCTTGGTATTCACGAGTCGTTGATTTAATGCTGTTCTTATATTAATTACTTGATAGTTAATTAACGGTTCGATCAATGGAAAATTGTGGGTTCTAGCAAATGCAACGTCTTTAATTTCCTAAATAGGAAATGACTGAGGATAGAGGCCTGATTTAGCTTGTAAAAATACTTCTGTGTCTTCACATGAATCGGGGAATTATTTTAGGAATAAATGATAAATGATTTTATTTCTGTAAGTAGGTTTGAACAAACACTTTTACACGTCAATCATATTTTAAAAACTAGATGAGGTCGGCGTTTCCTATCTGACTACTCTGAGAAGAAAGGCCGAAACAAACTCAGAGGTCACAGTCTCTTTTAAAGTCCAAAATGTAAATCTAGTTTTGGGGAATAAGTTTTAAGAGAAAATCTTTCCTTCTAGCATTTAAAATAGTGATTCTTTTCTTTTTTTACTAATCAAAAAGTTAAGAGTCCTCCATATGTAATAAGCTCAAGTAGGTATACGAAATCGGCGCACGCGCATAAAAGTGTAAGTACTAAAAATAAACCGTAAATCGAGTAGCTCAGTTAATCGTTGAGTCATGTGACATAAATCCAATTGGTGATGATGAACGCGAACGAAGAGCGAATGAATTATTTTTAGTTGATGACTAATTAGCGGTATCGTCAAGTAATTCTTTTGGAATTAAAAAAAAAATGCTTTTGGTTTTGTTTTTCTTAGGCTTTGCTTTCAAAAACATAATCGTAGAATTTAATCAATGTTACATACATAAACTCACCCCTTCTTCCCCTGTGGGTAAGCAGAAACTACAGAATGCCACCTGCTACGATCCATCCTACTAATCAATTTTGTCCTTATCATATAAGGAACGTTAATGAGTTTCATCAATTGATATCCATCAAAATAACTTCGAAGCACTTATCGAAGCCCTCACAAACTGATAAGTTTAAAAGTTCTCAATACAGCAATAAAAATCGAGCCCATCCTCAATTTTTTATGGCCTTGTAATAAAAAACGTGGATTATTTTGTGGTAATAAATCATGGTTACCGTAACGAGCTTCTTTGAAGTAGGTAATGTAGTTTTGTAAAGCGACATCTATAGTATATTATAAATAAGTTATATATCTGAGATCGGTTTTATGAGCAGTGGAGGCTATTTAACAGTAGCCAGACAAGTGCATCAAATAGCTTATAAGCTATTTATTATTCATCATTTACGCTTTTTCTTTCTAGATTTTAATTTCAACGGTATGTCATAGTTTGTATTGATAGTAAGGTATGCTTGTCGATCATCAAAAAGGCCGGCTTTAATACTTATAATGATTTATAGTGTTTTACTGTATGCGCTCATCCCATACCATCGACTATTCGCTTAGCTTACAACCTCTCTTCAAAAACATTATGCAAAAACTCATAGAAACTGTTTGATGGCCCATCAAGTTCTAACAAAACCAGCTGATACACATCTCATTCCTATATCAGAAATCAAATATCAATATATCATACATCTTACATAAGCTATCAAACATTTTCTACGTACGACCACGAACTGTCGCAGACCCAATAGAAAGTAGCGCTTGCGCAACCGAACGTACCTTAAAATTTCTAATACCTCGTAAATTCGCGTTACATAAAGAAATCATCGCTTAAAGAATATTGTAAATCTTTTATACTATCAATTAATTATGGTTTCGTAATGTCCGTGTTGGATTCTTGAGTTTTTTGGAAACACGCACGCGGTCACGGTCGATATTTTGGTTAACTGTTTTTTTTCTTTGTTACGCAATTTAATGTAAAAAGTCTTATTCCTACATGTCTTGTTTTGATCGGAGAGTTAAGAAAAATTGTCCGATGACAAAAAACAAAATGTGTAGCGGAAATGTTGTGTTTGTAAAAAATTCGGGACAATCCTGAATTTTCCCAAAATGAGGCAAACCCTAGCGGACTCCTAAAACGGGATCGTGATTTTTATTGAAAAAGCAACAGTTTCTACGGGATTTAACATCTATGTAATTGGAAACTAATCGTAATTAAATAACTTCTTCACGTAAGAAGAAACAGTACTGTAACTTGAAACATTTTGACATTATAATTGGATATTACGCACACATTATTTACTGCTTCCTTGTTCAGTAATCAGCCGAAGCGTAATAAATGTTTTGTTTACCAAAATCGTATATTATGTTACCGCAGACATCGAAAAACCAGCCTTCTGAAATGCTGTAATGAGCAGTTTCAAGTTACATCATATACTCATATAAAAAATAACATTTATTGGCATGCACTAGATTACAGCTTTAAGAACGTCATTAAAAAAAACACCTTTACCTAAGCGAAACTAATATAGTTAGGACGAATTTGAACAGTATTTTATACCGATTATTTTCCATTTTTTCCACATAAACTGTCGGACTTCAATTTTATTTCACGGATGAAAGATATCTTTAGTCAAATCAATCCTTAGTCGTAATTAATTCCCAATTCCTAGTCACCCTATTAGCTCTTTTAGCCAATCAGGATTCCCGATGGACCCTCAACGGATGCCTTACCAGATGCGTAGCGTCTACCTTTCCTCGGACGTGATAAAAACTGCTTGAAACGCATTTCATTTTCTCTCGGAACTCGTTGAACCCTAGAGACGCACAAAATGCGGCGCTGCAACAATTTGTTGCGTGCGGTGGAGAAGGGCAAAAAGCAGCGTGCGCGCATTGCACACAAGATGCCTGCCCATTAAAATTCCCGCCCGCGCACCGCTGTCTATTTAGAGAAATAATAGTTATCATAACGAACCTAATGCGAAAAAAGGAGTCTGGATCCGTGGCGGAAAGGGACTTTTTTTAAATCGGGTGCTGAGATTTAGGGATCAACCTTTTTATGTGTGGCAATCGCTTTCAAAGCGTTTCGTATTTCAAAAACTTTTTTCACAGGATTGATATAAGCTTTTCGGTAGTTGATATCAATACCATTAATTTACTTTTGTCATCATCATTGCCGTTGATAGAATGTCACTTTGTCGAAGCCCTAAGCTCTTTCTACCTGCAAGACATTTGTAGAAAAGTCAAATGGTATTTCTATATTCTTGTCTAGTGTCTTCAGTCGTCCCAATTAAGTTGCTCCCATATTTAACATAATAAATAACACTCAATTAATATTCAATTAACGTAAATTACATATCTCCATGATATAATTAACAGACGTTTGTTTTCTAATGCGGCGAAAAAAACAAATAACCTTTCTTCTAGCCGCTTAATTTTTAGATTCAAATCTTAACGATGTAAAGAGATTTAGTGGGTGAGAAATATTCTAGTCTATTATTATAGTGTAATCATCCCTCCCTCCCCCCTTCCTACCCGCGGATGGTAATGAAAGGGCTTACCTGCCACACCTACTCAAATACAGTCCCACGCATGATGAGAGAGGAATTTTTGGGTCAAAATATTACGGGCCCATATCGTTACAGAATCTAATATTCGGAATTTGAATGCATTTTTTTCATGAGTAAACTAGTTGTTGATTTGTTGTGGATGCGTTCGGAACAGCTAATTGGGAATGTGCGTGTGTTTGATGGTCATAGCGTAGCTCATGGATAGACATAAGAAAAAAGCTAAAGAGACACCGAATAATCTTTGATTTCGGAAAAAAACGTGTTTATGCTTAATCTTGCTTAATATTAAAACTGGCAAACTCGATACAACTTAGCTTTTTAATGTTGAGATTTTAAATGTTTTCGAAAATAAAAGTTTAAATTGAGTTTGTCGCTAAGCTGGATGACGGCATCAATTCCTGAATACTAAAGGCTATTTATAAACATGGGGACAATAAAAACCAAAACAAAACCTCAGGTTCAAGGCCTCATTCGTTATCGTGCCAAAAATACCAAAAGAAAAAAGAAAGATTTGCCCAAAATTGATCGGAACCTGTTTTCGATCCGTTCAGAAGATTACCATTAACAATCGGAAGACGTGCTCAATAAAATACACAATTTTTCAACCTCACAACCTTAAATAAATTATCAAAAGATTTTGGTTCAAACATTTGTCAGACGTGCACATCGTTATGTTATCAAAAGGTATTATTTTTGGAACATATCATTGAGCAAAAAGTAATAATACATTCTGAGCAAGGATATCACACTTAATATCATAAGTCAAGATGAAATCCTGGCACGTTATTTAATTTTTCTTTTTTTTGTGACTAATTGTATACTGACAGGTTTAATTTATGGGTTCATCAACATCGGAAGGCTTGTTCCCCCCAATGTATCCGTTGAGCTGCACTTATTGAGAATTTTGGGTCAATAGGGTACGTTTGTAAATCATAGCAAATATAATTTATCTAAATCCTTAAGACATGTTTTTTATCCCATGTATCTTTCTATCGTCAATAATCCACACGTTTTTTCCTGTTTAAATGTAAGTTTACAAATCTGCCAGATCTTCAATGGTTGACATCGAATTTTTAATAGAACATTGAACAATTACAAGTTAAATTGGCTAAACTCGCAAAAAAGAATTCTCATTTATCTCTTAACAATTAAAAATAGCTTCTAAAACTAAGAGAGAGTGCCGTTTATAGAATTTTATAGTTTTTTTTAATTTTATAGTCCAAAACTTTCGACTCATAGTCTTAAATTAATCGATCTATTAATTGATTTGGCCATAGAAATTCTGCGATAACTCGATTTCTCAGTATCGGAGAGAAAATAAAAATGGGCTGTTCATTAAGATTGGTGAGTAATTAAAATTTATAGTAATAGTAGCCTTGAAATTCCACAAGTTCAAGAACAAAGTTGATTGCTATTGATTTTTGCTTCGTCCGCCTTGTGTTTGTAGATTTATGACTCACAGGGCAGGCATAGTGTTCAGAGTGTCAGTTTTAAATCTTTCGTCAATCAAGGGGTCTCGGTAAAGTAAAAAGTTTCGTGTCACAAATGAGAGCATTCACAAGAATTTGGTACATAGATATAGTTTTTATTTATTTTTACTTAAGGGGGAAGCGCCAGGTTGTCAGCGAAATTCAAATTTCCTTGCGTTTTTTTGCAATTTGTAGATCAGTGTCAGATTGTATGTTGAACAAAATATGATTCGCGACAGTAACAAATATGTATTTACAGAATTATAATCATTTGTAGCGGCATCTACAACGCCACATGCGAGCTACGCGTCAGACTGACGTCACGCAAAATCCTGCATCGCGCAATCAGAGTTTACCGCGCAACTAGCATATATACAACATCCCGACATCAAACGTTGGGCAGTTGCCCACCAGACACAACACCCGTCTGGTCGGAGGATCCTCCCTTTTCAATAGAGTATGAGTGAACTTTACACCCTGTTCCTCATACCTCTATACTGGTGACCCCGAACATGAACGTCAGCGCAGCCTTCGTGCAAGTACATCAGCGTGACGTCATCATCACTTCCTTCAAGCTTTCGAGCGGCGAGTCACACAGCCAACCAGCACCCACGGCTTCAACGGGTATCCTGACCACCAGCATGCAGCGACCGCGCATACCTGGTCATCACCCTCAGCCTCATCAGCAACCTTGGCACAGCACACTGCACTCTCGGCCGGTCCACAAGCAGAGCCTTCAAAACCCTCTCCTGGTCGACGCCAGCAGTCAGCCACAACTTGGCGCTGTACCACATCCGACGCACTGGAGCATAACGCAGCGCCACCCCGACTCACTGGGGAATCTTCGCAGACAGTTCCGACTCACCGCGAACTATGCGACACCCGGTTCCGACTCACTGGAACCTCAACTGGCCCTGGCAAGCATCGCAAGATACAAGACTCAGCCCACTATCGACTATCGACTATCGAAAATCTTCAATACAACCCTCCAAGTTCATATAATCCTATTGAATGCAATCATTAGGATTACATGAAATACATACTTGTTACGGTCGCCAATCATATTTTGTTCAACATACAACCTGACACTGACCTGCAAATTGCAAAAAACCTAAGAAAATTTGAATTCGCGGGCAACCTGCCGCTTAGGCAGTGAAACTAATACCCAAACTAAGCCAGGGCTTGGTATCCAAATAATAAGTCAAGTTTTAAATCAACTCTTCCATCATTTCTTAAGCAAACAATGGCCTCTTTATTTTCAAACAGTAGACAATTACAAATAGCATTGAAAGACCGACGGATGACACAAGAAACGAATAATCAATATAACAAACGACCAAGTAAGCTTGACACTTCATGGGACATTTTCTAAAAAGAGACAGGTGTCAAGGAATTATGGTGGTTTGTCGATAATTTATAATCTATGCTTACTAATATCATAAACCTGAAAAGTTTGTTTGTTTGTTTGAACGTGCTCATCTCTGGAACTACCAGTCGGATTTGATAAATTCTTTTTGCATTCAATAGCTCAATTCTTGAGGAAGGTTGGCTGTTTAACATCACGCTACGTCCTTTAGGAGCCGAGCAAAAGGGTGAGTCAGAACGCTAAGCTAAAACGAAGTAATACCGCGGGCGAGAGATGTGGCTATTATTTTAATATATTGTGGTATCTTACGACTTCCACGCGAGCGACGTCGCGGGCAGAAGCTAATTTTCTTTATAGAAAGTGAGTTCCCAGCGATGGAAAGCTGTGTATGGAAAACGTATTTCACTAAGTGAAAATGCGTGGTAATCATTGTTAGTGATGACGTGAAACACAGTTTTCTTTTATAGCTTCATTTCGTCTGTTGACAATGCTTTGAGTTTCTTATTGGTGAATAAAATCATGGTTTATGTTGTCAGTTTGTTTGTTTTACGACAATTACTGTAATTGGAAATTAAAGCAATGGTTTTCGAAGCAGTAAAGTTTTTGAGTTAGTTAAAATAACAATGACAGTTGTGTATTAGCGACTCCACTATCTCGTTTCTCATAAGTCTGTAGCATTAGGAGTTTTGTCGAGAGACAAATAAGAAGGGGAATATTTAATTCCTGTAAAAACATTTTGCTCTTCTAATGATGATCGCCTTTTTTACTTATTGATCATTTATAATTTTCTGGTCTTTTTAAAGACTCTGGTATCTGTATCGTTAATGTTGGAGAAATGTCATAATAGAATTAATTAACTCAAGATGACGGCAGCGTATACCACCAACATTATTGTTCTGTACCAAACCTTTATTGTATTTAAATATGATGTTACAATATCTTAAAATAGCGGGCGGTTGCGCGGGCGCAAGTCGGCGCGTCGCGCAGTGGGCGTGACAATTTATCGGCGGTAATGGCGAAAGTGTCGCCGCGGCCCCTTTGATCCAGCCCCAGTAATGCTGATTAATTATTCGCGATCCAGAGAAATTCTAATTTATATGGTGCAGTTTGCGAACTGTTTTAGAAATTGTCGAGTAGGCGAAACTGAAGATGTAGGTTGGGCTTGGTTTTGTAGCAAAAGTGGACGTTTATGACAAAAAAAAAAAACTTGCGAAAGATTGTCAGTAATTTCACAAATGGCGCCATTTTCACGCCAATCTGTGAGTTTACATACCTTTTGTAGTCCGATGCTAACTTTTGGTCGTTCCATCCAACAGCAAAAAGCTTGATAAATTATCGGAAAAGCTTTTAACCATCTGACCAAATACCCAAACTTATTTTTTTTTAGCCTGCAAGCTTGAATGAATTGACCTGTTCCAAGAACCCGATAAAAAAAGAAATTTTACTTACCTAAACCGCGTCGCATATATTTAGCATAAACCTTGATTTAAGGTAGATCCGGCCAAATCGGGAAAACAGAAATACATATCAATCTAGCACACGTTTACGATACAAAATAGCCAAATCACCGTTAAACCATTGTAAAATAGCTAGCTTTTATGCTAACCGGATTCAATGAATGCAAGTGTAGGTTCCCAAGAAATTGGCGGCGAAATTTCAATGACAGCAAATTATCTATTTAAGTTCCCAGAAATAGTAAGGAGTGACTCAATTGATGTGATGAAGAATGTACTTGACGTCTTTGAAGACTTGCGACTGATAAACGGAGTTTGAAGGACAGAAATAGCTAAAATATAACATCAATTTTATGAAAGGGCAAAATAAAATGATGTGAACACCAAATAATACGGCAATTGTAAAAAACAAAAAGACGATTGAGAGTAGCATAGATAAGACATCATTTCTACATGAAAAGAGGTTCTATCTTACGAAGACCTTATCAGCAAGCTTGAGAAACTCTGGCCAGATCCTCTAGATCATAGGTTCTCAACGTGCCCAAAACGCGTCCTCATGGGCGTTTGAGACTTTCAGGGGGTAGTAAAAGATCCAGAGAAAGTTAGGGGGCGGAACCTACGACTATATAATATTACACGTTTAAATATAATCGTGGCAATAGCTGTTTCTGATTCGCGACAGACGGTTAGTAAAAAAAAATGGGGGGCACTAGAAAAAAAAAATATTCTCAAAGTGGACGGTGGGCAAAATAAGGTTAAGAACCTGTGATCTGGAGCATAGGTTCTCGACCTTATTTTGCCCAATTTGAGTTTATTTTTTCTGTCTCTTAAGATATAGGCCTCATAGTTTAAAAGACGGTTTATATTGTTGTTTATATAGATTTTTGTAGCCTTTTAACTTTTGTACAAACAATTATATATAATTTTGGTATATCTACCACTGTGCTCAACCTGTATCTATATATTACTTTAGATAAATAAACATTATTACTATATTATTATTATCTTGTAAAGAACATTATCTGTAATTCCCTTTAACAACCCCAACAGAATGTAATTATTTGAAAGAATAAGAAGAAAATGGATGCACACCCATCTTGGTCCATAAGATAATGTGCATAAAATAGAATAAAACTGTACATAGAAGTACATACTGGCCTCGCACAAGTACACTCAGTCGATGAACACGAACGAAGTCAAGGTGAGATGTCAACGCTTAAACAATCAAACCGATTGATTAGATCACGCGAAACAAATTATTATATCGCTGCGAGACAGAAATTTAGATAACGACTTGTAGAGTAGGTTTAAGAGCTAATAAGTTATTTAAGAGAGGCTAAGTACAAGAATAACGTTATGGATTCCTCGTCTTATTTGTCGCCTTCGTTAATCGTCTGTTCCCCACTGGTGTTTTAATATTTGATCCAATAGGAAATACCCAATTTTCGGCATAGATACATAACATAACATCAGAGCTGTATTCTCCGAAAGGTTAGGCAGAGGTGTACCTATAGTTCATCCACATTTCGCCAGTTATGTTTAAGTCCCATGTAATTAGAGGGCGAGCCTATTTCCGATAAAAAATCCAGATGAAATCCCAACATCTTTGCCCGACCCGGGAATCGAACCCAGGACATCATGCTCAGCGGTAGCGCTTGTGTCCACTAGACCAATGAGGCCACACGACATGACCACAGATAAATGTTCGTTCTTATTAACATAAACGAGTCTTTCATACTCCTGTGATCTTCGAACGAAACGTATTGTCTTTTTTTTTCGCTTATTGGTTGGCTATCTTTTTAGGAATATCTGCATAGTGCAGTCAACCCCCACATCCGGGGTAACACTTACTTGCACTACGAAAATCGCCCTTTCTTTAACGCCATTAAGACGCTTTCTGATGTGCGGTTAACTTTACCTCTAATGCGCTCCTCTTACACTCATTTATAATGTATAATATACATAATTTATAATATTAGATACACTTCATCATCAGGGTTATGTAACTGTACTTATAAAGCATCTGGACATTAAAGGCCTCTTTCTACTACCAGATACCATTTTCCTGTTCCCCTATCTCATTTCTTCCTACGTTACTAGAAAGAGAGAGAGACTAATGAAAGATTTTAATTAACGGTTCATTGTTAGGCTTTGTCCGAAACTACGTTCCGTTCACTATTGTCGTGCGGAGCGATTGACTTGGCCAAGTAAACTGGCCGAGTGACCATACGGTATTGGGAAAAATAGAATCATACAATTTGAAAGCCATGGACAACCGATATCAATAATCAACAGATATCACGAAATAGGCATACTTAACAGATCTATTGCCTAGAAAAAAAGCCGTAGCGTAGATAGATAAAAGATGCAATTTAGGATAAATATGTAGAGAGTAATAATTTATATTACATCTATGCTATCTGTACTACAACAATGTCGCTAAAAACACTCATCAAAGAACAAACATTCAATCAGCTCATTCTCAGAACCGAACGAATCATCTAAAGAGGTCACCTTGAAGACTCATTAGTGTCAATATTATCAACAGTAAGTAATTGCCAACAGTGTCTGTCAAGCCATCTCCCGATAATCTCCTACTAGTCCAAATACACGTAAAAAAGTTCTGTCAGATCGCGACCAGGCCGACGACTCAATCGGATCGGCGATATCTGCACTAAATGGTCTGTCATTAAGGCTGCGCGGGCGCTTCTCCGCGCATGCATCAACGCCACAATGGCACGATCTACAATTGAGATGTAAACGATAGTATTGATGGCAAATTGCATGATTATTGCCATAATGATGTCTGGAGGTGACATTGTTACTCGTATCGACTTCTTTTTTCCATTGATAATAATAACGTCTTTAGAAATGTTTTCAAAATTGATGCTAATTGAACGCCTACGTTAAATCTTCCCGACAATTGTCTAGAATTTACAAAAATCATTAGAAAGGGAAATTAACACTCACAATTAACTGCTTTTAAAGGGTTTCCTCGTAAATCTTGATAACGAAATGCTTACCGACTCAATGCGGACGCACTCTGAGGAATCTCGAACTTTACTCCTTACAGCTTTAAGTTAATTTTCGTTCGGAGCACGGGGTAAAGATAAGTCATTGGAAAGTGAAATGGGGGCGCACCTGACTTTGCTTTCTTTACGTCTCGCTGTTCTTTTTGCTTCAGTGAGAGTGGTCTAGATTTGATAATTGTGTCGGTAGCGATTCCGTGACGAGTTCGGAACGCCCTCCCGGCACTAACCACGGGAAGCTGATTCATCGCCACAACACTTTCCAAAGGCTCACAATTTGCATTGCTAATTGAAATATTAAAGACGTAAAAATTCCCAGCGTGTTCACGGCTAATGCAAATAATTAGAAATCCATTCATCTACTCAGCTCTCTATTGACGACCATTCAGGATTCTTGAATGAATATGGATGATTTTTTTATCGATCATTGCTCTTGTACGTGGTTTGTATTTTAGTCATTTGAAGATTCATAGTTAGTTTTAAGTGATTGTCTTTGACGAGTTTTTGTCGTCTGCAGAGTCATGGCCATGACTTTATCTTGGTCTGTTCGCCTCCACATTGTTAATGATGGCTTCTCATCTTGAGCAATTTCCCTCGAATGTTTTAGCGACTACCTGTTAAATGTAAAAGTTGCCAATAAAATAATGAATGTGCTAATATATCAGGCTTAACAGAAACATTAAAACTTGCTTCCACTTAATTCTTACAAGCTGTTGTTGGTTTATCCTTTGTATTTTGATTAGTTGTGGCTTCTCATATAACATTATTAATCGATTCTTTATTAAGATATTATGCATTATTTTGACGATTATAATATTTATGAGCAGATAAACAGATAGTTTCTAATTGACACGCCCACTAACGAGTGTTTGTCTGACAATGACCACTCTGTGGGGGTCCTCGTGCTCTTATCGCGCAGTGTTTGTTGAAACTGTTGGTGTGTTGTTTGAAAGTCGTGATTCTATCAACATTTTATTTTCATTGTCACTAGTTTTTGTATCGAGACTCGTCTGATTTTGATACGATAGAAAGTAACTTCACTTTTTTCTATTGTCATTTTCATCTTTTGTAATTTTTTATTTGTTTTGGATGGCGATTTTGATAATTTTCTCCGTCACACTTCCTATTCACGCGCAAACTGATATTGATGTAAGTTATCGCACTTTCTCTGAGGATTGCCGTGTCTTGTAAGCTGAGAGATTGATGATTAATCAGTACTTGAGCTAGACTCGTGCGCAGACTCCGCGGCGCCCGGCGCAGCGCTATCGCGCATCGGGCTGCGCGCGCGCCGACGAAAGTGCAAGTCGCCCAGTTCTCACGACCCCCCTCCGCCGCGCCACTGCGCACGACCTCCATCTACCGACCGACTTGAGAAACTATCGATTATTGTAATTCGAATTATTTACACTTTCGGAAAGTAATCGTGGCCGCGCAATGCGCGCATGCGCGTGCGATCGCCCGCGATAATGAACGCCATGTTTGGTCGGCTACGTTGCCAAGCATTTTGTTTGAAGTGTTTCTTTGCTTTGTAATTTAAAGTCTACTTACTTGAATCTTTTACAGTAAAGGTAATTACGATTAAAGGTAAATAAATAATTATTTTTTATTAAAGTAAAGACAAGTAATGATTATGTAATGAATGCACCAGGAAATAAGACGTGATTGGATTTAACATTTAAATGTGATAACTTTTATGTAAATATATGGGGGAAGCAAATTAACTCGTTTAAACGTATTGATTAAAATTATTAACCAGGTTCAAGTTAACTAAAGGAAATTGGCAATTACGTACTGTCAAGCTGGTTCTTTGGGTACCTTCTAATTGGTACTAGAAGGAACAGTGTGGTTTTAGTAGGTAGGAGTCCAACATAACCCTCCGTTCTTTCCAGGCGGAGGGTATTCACGAGGATACCCCAGAGGAAAAAAAAAGGTACATTCTAATCGATGGTCGACGTAACCACATCGAGAGGCTATCAACTCTTACATTAAATATAAAATACCAACATGCACAGTTTGGTGAGGCCAGGAGGCTCAATTTTGGGGAAACTTGTTTGAGATAGACTTTTCTCACACCTTAAATAGTAGTCAAACGTCTGACGACGAAGTTATGAACCCTGACCTTCGATCCTTAATGCTATCTTATATTTGTATCAAATGACCAGGAACGTAGATCAATTCATGCATATTAAACCCTTTTCTAAGCTGCGTCCTTCTACAGACAGCTGATCAACATTCATAGCTAAACACTATAGAATTCATGAACTGACACGTCAACATAATTTCAGTTTATACAGGTATTAAAGGTGTCATAAATTTGGGATAATATTTTATAACTAATGCAGCTGTCCAAGTTGGAAGATTCAGCGTTTTAATGTTGTCAGATGGTTCAATGAAACAGTAACGAAATACAGTAAACAATATCTTTAATAGAAGAACAAGAAAGTAAAGGAAATAACCATCTTGAAAAAAAAGAGGTAGAAAACGAATAAAGAAACGATAACTAACTCGGGATTCGTAAAGCATGGGGCACCTTACCTAAAGTTTATATTTAGCTTATTACTTTGTAATGACACAAAGACAATTAGACAAACAAATTAACTTTTGGTGTGGACAGACATAATGAAAAACATGCAACCTTAGGTGGCTGAAAAAAACGAAGGTTTAAACAGCATAATTATAAGATTACTCGCTTCTGCCCACGAGATCTTCCGCTGTCGTCCGCGTGAAATTTCTTATTCCCCCACCCCGCAGCGTCGCATCTCCTGCCCACTCTATTACTTCATTTTCGCTTAAGGTTCCTTCTGATTTTTTATACTTTTGCTCGGCTCCTCAGGGTCCTAGCTTGATAATAAATAGCCATAGCCTTCCTCAAGAATTGGGCTGTCAAATACAATTTTATTTTATCCTATTGGTAGTTCCAGAGATTAGCGCGTTCAAACAAACAAACTAACAAACTCTTCAGCTTTTTTATTAGTATAGATATAGATAGATAGATAGATAATAGCACCAACATAACGACGAAACAATCTTCCCTCGCTTCAGCCCATAACTCGAACGCCTCCACAAAGGGATAACCATAAATAACACCATAGCTATCCCATGGCTTCAGTAGTTTTATGGTTGTCATACAACAAATTTATGGTACTTATGGGAATCAGATGACTTTAACATACACGGTAGCTTAATAAAAATTACATAATAGGTTTTTGGTAGTTAAGGTCATAAATTAAACGATTTTCGTAAAGTTTTATGGGATTTTATGAGACTTTTTGAATCGTGACATAACTAATATGGTAAGCCAGTTGTCGTCTAGTGAGAGTTGTAAATTATGGGGATAGGTCATGGGGGCTTACAATTGATGGGATAAGGTTGGAAAAATCCTTGAAATGTAGATAAAAATATATGATTATACGCTTTTTAAGTTAATATAGGACTAGTCTGGCACTGACTGCCAGTCTTATGCAACTTTAGAGTTGGCCTATTTGAAACACCGACGCAACCTTCGCGAAATCCCCCAACTTGTTCTTTTTTTTGTGTTTTTCTTTGCGTCATGTTTACCGCAAATAAACGTATTTTCTTTCTTTCTAATACAGCCCTTAATATTATCTTCTTTTTAAAGTCATCATCATCATCAAGTCAGCCATCTAGAAGCTACTCTTGCAAGAGTAGCTTCTAGATGGAGGTCTTACGATCAATATTATAGTGTCCAGTGCTGTAAAGTATCAGTAGTTTAAAGCAAAAAATGGTAATAGGGTCCCCCCATACCTAACTACTTCAATCCCCAATCCACAACCTACGGGCGATAAAAAGCTGCTTGCTAACTTTCTAAATATAAATTCTAAACATAATGCTAATGGTGGACATAACACCTAAATACATATATCCCAGACAACAAATTCCTTGAAACAACACTAAAGTAAGGTATTTAAACCCTATATGGTATTACGAATATGGCCCACAAATGCATGCAGGTTTGCATGGTAAGTTTTATAGGCTGTGGGGCTAATCCCCATAAAATGGAATGGTATCTTAAATGGGCTGTTAATGTTGTGGGACTACGGTGTAATGTAATGTAGAATTTAATGGTTTTGTAGGTTGTTGTCTGCCAATACAGTGGTGGGTTGTTAAGTGTCATTTGTAAGGTAATGTAGGCTTAGAAGTGATGAGTTACAAATGAGATTTGAAAATGAAAGGTAACTTTTCAAAATAACCATACCTGCTCTGACTGCATAGAATTGGCCCCTATCTTGAGCCATGTTTTTCAAGAGTGTAAGTAGGATCTTCTTTTTAGAAACATACTGTGGTGATCATTGATGCATCTGCCTAGCATGATCGTTACCTAAAAAATGGTGATGGTTAGAAATTCCTTTGACCCTTCGTGACCCAACCCCACCAAGCGTGATGGTTATGTTAAAATATTTTTCGACACTACGGAAGTGGCTGTTGCAGGAATGTTTTTACTCAATTAAAGAGTTTTTTGTAAAATGCCCCTGTAATTTTTTTCTCTTGATCTGGCATCAAAATACAGGCATAAGTAATTATTTAAGTTAGGTGATATTATGTTGAATTTATTGTTTTATATAATGACATGGTATAAAAGGAAGTATGTGTAGTAATATAATATAATAATTGAAATAATATTGAAAATTTCAAAATTAATAAAATGACAATTGAAAATTAATGCACTTCAATGATTCTATGTAATAATTATAAACTGATTATGTATACCTTTAAAACGGTGAGATATGTAGCACTATGAAATATTATGAACACCTCTGTAAACATACCATGTTTCTATGCCAATATAACCATTAAGGCTCCCACAGACAGGCGCGATGCGACAGCGCTACACAAAGGCGCCGCTCATCGCGCGACACGCAATGCCTTTGTGTCGGGCGTCACGTCGCGCGTCACGTCGCGCGTCACGTCGCGCCAGTGTCTACGAGCCTTTAACCGCAACGTTCATTGATATGTCCAGCGAAATATGACAACAAATAAAGGACCATACAAAATAATCTTACAATTTCGCCAAGTAGTCAAAGATCGTTACAGATTATAACTCACACAGTCACCATTACAATAATAATTTTCAATTTGCAACTCCCGCGCGATACGATCTAACGGCGCACGCGCAGCTGTCATTCGATACGCATAGATTTGTATTGTCGCTTTAATGCCATAACGGTGCTGCCGGTGACATGTGGGACTGACATACATACTCTGTACTTTAAGTACTTTTGCTAGGTATGCATATAAAATTTCGACTATTTCTTGACGGGTTTAAAGGCTGTGTCACACTTTAAGCAGGCCAGGTGGCGTGTCATAGCTTAGATTTTGCCATTGATGTCTAAACTTCACAATCAGACCTAAATCTGCATATCATCGAAATGTGTTTATTTTCATGCCAATGTGCTTTTCTCGTGTCGGCACGAGTTGTAGAATAGGTAATGTCGTTGAGCGGTTCTGGGTGTGCCAGATCATTCATGTGAATAGTACAACGAGTAGGGTTCAAACTGACAACCAGTTTGGGTCCAGCCAAAATCTGCTTCATTGAACACTCTGTAGGTAGTCATAATTGTATTGCAACCACTGAACGAAAATGCGTTTGTTAGCATATATACAAATAAAACACCTTAAAAGTAATAAAAAAAAATACTAAAGTCAAAATGGTCTCAACTGAGCAGAATACCGATGTCTATTTGCCGCTCCCCTTTAGTACAGACTTGCCACAATTTTGCAACAGACCACAGAAATGACGTTTCTCGGCGCTGACGGTTGTCGCTATCTCCAAGTGTCCATGTTTCAATCTTTCAATGGGTCGGAAAAAAAACATCCTTTTCATCACTCAATTGCTCTTAAAAACGTAATAAACGTATTTCTTTCTTTCTTCTTCTTTTTTCATCAAGTCATATTGGTTTTCATTATAATTATTATACATATTTCTTTGACGCGAAGACTCACTCGCAAGTTCCGTTACAGATGTTATAATGTCTCTATAGTAAGAATGCTACTGTACTTCCGATGATATTTAATCTTGAACAGGAAAACACTGAGTTTATTCTAAATAGTTATTACAACTTATAAGCATACACGCGATTGAATTATACTATTACAATAAAATACCGTGTATGTAATAAATAAATATATACACGGGACTTTTGATAAAAACTTTCTTGAAAACGATGTAAGTGGGTGGGTAATAATAACATCCTTATGGATAAGTCAAGTTTCAAAAGTTCTCTATTTGGACTACAATCAAGTGCTGATTTTTAAGATCTGATAGAAGTGCCCTAATCTAATAAATGAGTATGATGAAGGGAAGTGAACTTATTCATGAACGGGAAGTTCCGAGTCCTACTAAAAAAGTTAAGATCATTTTTATAGGCAGACTAAGTAATATAGGTGTATGTAGACGATTTGTAAGGCAAACTGTCACAGCAAAGTTCATTTACATCTATTAATTGAACCACCACCAGTTCATTACACTATCCTCACACCAAATTGAATAGAAAATACCAAACAGTACTACAACCGCAACAAAAAAAAAAAACACTGACAAATATAATTCGCACACGCATCGCTGAAAAAACGCGATGGAGTAAAAAAATGAAATCGTTGCTAATTTGACGCGAATCACGCAATAGGAGTAACTGTCACAGTGACGTAAGAGGTCACTGACCTCGGTGACATCGCGAAACTGTACCTTGGTTTTGATGACTCTTTTGCTTACTTAATAAGTTTGATTACCATAGCTTCACGGTCTTTTCTTTTGTATAGATGCGCTACAGTTTCTGCGACAAAAAATGTTTTATAGATCACCGCGTATTCTGTTATGTTGGTCGCTTAGTAAAAAACGTATTTTTTGGGTACCTGTCATCAGATGCAAGTCGTATAAATACAGACTATTAACATGGGATGGTGATGCCATTGTGTATGAGGCACATGTGGTAAGAAGAATGTAAAGTATTTATGTGGATGTCTATAAAAGAAAAACCAATAATGAATGGATTGTGTGAAAGATGATGTGGTTTGGAAGGAAGTGAACGCTGAGATGAAGGCTAATAGAGATATATAGAAGAATAGACGTGCTGCGCAGACCTCTAAAAATGGCATAGAAGCAGCAGGAAGATGATAATCGTTACGTAACGTTCAGGATAGTTTATCACAAAAAACTTATTTAAATAGCGTCATTAAATTATATCTCTTGGAAAATGAAAACATCCCGAGTAAGCATAAATTCAATACTTTGAACAATGAGCAAGCAAAGTGATCAATATCCTCACCTGTCTGTGTGAGAAATGGCATTTATCCTGTATAGTGGGAGAATCACACTTTCCCTGTTTTTTAATCGAGTTTTACTAATTAATGATGCATTCAAACCATACTTCCCACTATTTCTCACGTCACTAAGGAAGTTAAGAATGATAAATTAATGTTAATATATTATAAAGAGTATAATTTAAATACTAATAACCTGCGCATTAACATTAAATACATAGAGGATCATGTTGTAGATACAAACAACGCATCTAATGATACTGAATTATGCAAGATACTCTTATCTAATGCTTTATGGAATGTTAATAAAAATATCTGGTTTATGGCTAAATGCTAAATTAGGACATTTTGATTTACATGTTGTAAGGATAAGCTACAGCTTTCCAAGCAAATATTTGGTTTAAATGATGAATCACAAATTATCTCATCTTTCAATCATCGAGTCTCATGGTGTGATGAGAATGACAAATCCAATTCGGAAGACAAAGCTGCTACTGTGTTGTATAAAACTTTATTTACAACGTAATTTATATCCCAGGTCAAGTGACTGACATCAATCTAGTCATGGACAATATATGTAGATGACGTAAACGTAGTAGTAATGCCAGCTACTTACAAAATGGACTGCTATGTTATGGTTTGTTGTCGACTCAACGTTTACTGCTGGACATGAATCTCCAAATTGTCTGCCATGAACTTCTTCACTTACATTTTCATTTCTACAACTAACATCCTTGACAAAAACATTGGTTTTCAAAAGTCGAGCCTTTTTCAAGTCCTCGAGGTAGGCAGAAACTACAGAACCGGACTTGCTACGATCCTCAAATTCCTCTTTTTGCTTTGTCTACGTTGGTACATCTGGTATTATGTAATATTCTTAGCTATTTCGTCAACCAAAGATTTTTCTCGTCCTTCCTACAATTTTCTCAGCCCTATCACATGGTCAGCTGACACAAGAAGGCCCCACGGTCATTAGTAGGTGCATGACCAGTAACCTACTTTCCACCGAATGACCTTCGCAACCCTCGGAGAAAACAGATTTTCGCTATCTGATGTTATCAGTAAAACAGGTGGGGTCTAATGTTTATCTATCTCTCTGGGTATTGAACTTGCTTGATCAACGTTCATGCTGGCAATATGGGAAACAGCTATAGCTGCTAGATTTTTCAATTTTTGTTACAATGTTCACGTTGTTATTAGATAATCTCTGTAGTAACGAAATTAAATCAGTGATTTCACTTAAAGACTATATTTATATAGGTATGTATGTGTTTTTTATATTATTTTCGTTTGTTTTGTTCGAAGCTTTGTTTCCATTAAAATTTGAAGTAAGTACCAGTAACTACAAATATTATTGCCAATTTGCAAATCTGCTAGATATACATTTCAAAATTATATCATCGATTGCTTTAACTTAGTTCAATATAATACTAGCAGGTGTTTTCCTAAGACTTTGTTAATATTCCTGGGATAATTCCAGTCTCAAGTTTTCTAACATTATCGTTATTTATAATGTGATATCGATACTCCATTCTAATCTGTTGACATTTTTACGCAAAGTTGTAAAATAGATAGACTCAGCTGGTAAGGGATACTAGTTTTTCTTTTTTATAGTGGCATCTTTGCATTTTACTACGTGTTAAAATGGAATATGGATGTTATCCTTTGAGGACTCAACGAAAAATAGTATTATATAAGCCGTGTCTGCTTTGGATAAAACACTTACAGTAAAAAAACTTAATTGATGAACGTACCTATCATTCGTCTATAATTAATAAGCCAGTCTTAAAATTATAACAATTCGTTTTTTTATTTCCCAAACATAGGTACCTCTGCTATTTATAATTCAAACTAATAAGAAGGAAGATACATAAAAACATAATCATGATGTGTTGCCAATAGACTGACGACCTTTAATTCCTGAGAATCCGATTATGTCAGAACGGATACTTGATTTTAATCAAAAAGCAACAAAACATTTTGGGTTCTTTAAGCTTAAATATTTATTTTTATTATATTCTAATAAATTGCAAGGGTGTCAATTCGCACATATATCGATAAAAAGTCAAATCCTCTTAGCATTAAAGAAGCATCAGATTACCAAAACGTTTTATGAAATTCTAAGATTCGAACTTAACGTAAAAAGTCAAAAGTCGTGATCCATGAGAATGCTTTGCATGTCGTAGACTTTATATTTTGAAACGAAACGTTGTCTTTCTTTAAATTCAATTTTCATTTCAATTCTGTCGATCAATTTAGCTGCTCCATTATTTCTAATAATGTTGTAATTGGCAATTTTATTTTAAGTTTGGTTGTTGTCATCTGTACTAATAATATCATTTTACGATCACAATCTTACTCTAACTTAAATACTTACACTGTCAGTCCATTTCGACTAGACCTTGCGATGAACTATTACCAGATGGAAGTGATATTAACAGTTATATTTATTTGTCAACAGGCAAGCCGAAAGATATCAAAATGCGGGTATCTGTTTGTGGCTCCTGGGTGGGACTTCTCCAATCCGCTCTACAGAACAAAGGTAAGAATTAATTAAGTTAATTAATTAATAAGTTAAGTTCCTTCAATTAACGTATATCGATGACTTTTTGTTTGTAGTGTTGGAAAGATGATAGCTGACAATAGTGTAGATAATAAGGCTCTGCGTAATAAATTGATATCTGAGCAATTTTTGACGATTCTTCACATTATTATGCATTGATTTTATTTTCAACGCACATAACCATCTGCACTTTCTGCCTCATCAAAACGAAGAACACAGCAATCTCGCTTCAATATTGGTAATCACACATCAACCATACCTGACCTCGATAGAGTCACACCACACCCTCACTCCATATGCTAATCACACCAGTTGTCACAGTTCAATTGTTCCTCGATGCGCCCGCGCAAGTCCTTGCCCTCTAATTACTTTCCCGAAGTGATTTTCATAAAGTACTGTTATGTGTGGACCCCATTGTTTCGGCTTATGGGAATTGTGAATATGTAATGGTGTTTTGTTTACATGGAAATGAAAGAATAACGTATGCAAGAGGCAATTTGCAAACAATTCTTATAGGTTTGACAGATTTTTTTTCTATCGAGAGAACTATTCGGTGCATCTGTCACTTCTACATCCCAATTGAGTTTTTGGTATATTTAAGGGCTTATCGCTGCCATTTCATCAGTGCGAGGACTAAAACCGAAAAATATTGATCATTCATCGCATGTCGCGCCAAGCGAATTGATAACGCGAATCTCCCGTGATTAATAATATTCTGCCAACTTAAATTCGCGCCTTAAAAAAACTGCCGCCATGTTTTTTGACACTTTTTGGCGCCAAGACGCAGCTCCCTGCCGGGACCTTATCGTAATCTCCCGAGATTCACGTTTTGGGACTTCTTTTTTGTTTGCATAATAATAATATTTCATGGCGTTCTTATCGATGATGCCATTCGTACCTGACTTTAATGAAACGACCAAAAAGTAAACAATGAATGTGTATGCGTCGTATATTGTGTATGTCTAATATTCGGGACGCTGATTGGTCGTAACATTTTCGGAATGGCCGATAAGATTTGAATTTGTGAGCAGAATTCTTTTTATGAATGTTGCAATTTGTTGTTGGATGTTTCTCTTGAATATAGCCTGCCTGCTCTCTGATTAGTTTATGAAGGAGGCATCAGATTCTAGTTTTAGACCGGTTTCTGTCAGAATGAGTAATGATTTTGATAGCTTTTGCTTTCAACTTGTTTTTCTTCGTATAAAATTTCCCTGGGCTGTCTCGAAACCTGGAACCAGAAGTACAACCATTTATTATTGTAATGATTTTTATTCTTAAATATAAAATACCGTATATACACAAGATAACCTGATTATTTCCGACATTTCATCATAACGGTCCTGTCAACTAATCAATATTAATTATTCGTCTGACACGGACGACAGGACCCCCACACCCTCAAATATCCAATAATGAACCTTAACGCCTTACAATAAGGGTCACTGGTATCTAGATTTTTGGTATTTTCGGTATCTCAGTAAATATAATTGTGGAGATGTAGCGATAAATAAAACGATCGGTTATTGATAGCTTTATCTTTATATCAAGACGTGGACAGTTGAAAGCAACTAAACTAAAAAACAAATTTAAACTAAAAATTATGAACATTATCGAAACATAAAGATGTTTCGATAATGTTCATAATTTTTAGTTTAAATATTACGATGGTATTTCATGGAAAGGGTTTATGGAAGGTTGAAACGTTAAGATAATTTTTATGTCTGAGCGATAGGATATTTAAGACTCCTAATGTCGGCCACATTAGGAATCTCAAATATACCAATAATAGTAATATTCTTATTCGTATTGTAGTTTTGTTTATTGCAACATTGTAGCATTAGTAGCGTGCACTCAAGGGTAGAATCTGGTATCATGTCTAAAAAAGAGATTAAAAAATAATTAAAAGTTAAGAAAGACACAGTTTTGTTCTTTTTGGGAGATTATACCTACATATTCAACGCGTAGCATCTTACGGTAGTCGCAGCATCCTAATCCTAACTATCCTATCCTAACTTCCTAACTAATATTATAAATGCGAAAGTAAGTTTGTTTGTTTGTTTGTTACCTTTTCACGCCTAAACCACTGAACCGATCATCCTGAAATTTTGCATATACGTTGTCAGGTGTACAGAAACGGACATAGGGTACCTTTCTTTTTCCTTTAGGGTAGGGAAAAAAAGTACTGTTCCCGAGAAAAACAACATTAACGTTCTTATGATAATTGATGGCGCCACGTGTCTTTCGAATCATGATTGAGTTTTATTATAACCCGAATTGATAGTCAAAGTCTAAATTAACGCTAGCGAAGCCGCGGGCAAAAGCTAGTAATCAATACACAAAACTAGCCTCACTATAGTGAACATTCCATATAACGTTGAAATTGAATCTTCGACCTAAGCACCATATTTCCAGCGACTCGTCAGGTCAAGAGCAAACGTACAATGACCAAAAATTTTGAAAAAAAAGGAAAGAGTATCGCTTGAAAAATACCACACAATTTATTATGCTGCTCCACCCGCTATGGGCAAAAGGATAATAGTGTTTACGATGCCAATAAATATGGATGTTCCGCGAAACTCGATTAGGGTCTAATGTGGATGGATTACAAAAAAAAGATGTAGGAAGGTGGGGCGGGGGGGGTGCATTCGATACATTGTAGCCCTGAAGTGTTATATCGAGAGCTTATAAAATTGAGATTTATATGAACTTTCGGTGTTATAATTTGAATGAATTTGGGGTTTAAAGTCGAATGATGGTACACACATTGAAGAGTTTTCCTTAAGGCATCTTTTACACCTAGGTACCTAAGGCTAAGGACAGACGCAGTTTTAAAAGAGGTTAGATCTAGCTCAATGGCATCTAATTGGAGAGTCCTATATCCAGCAGACTAGTAGGTTTAGGGTGGCTAGGCGATGGTGCCGTCTATAGAAAAGGACACGAGACAGGACAAGAATTTGATAGGGTTGCAGTAACAGAATCAATATTTCTTTACATATTGGTGCAATTTTCTTACTAATTAGCAGCAATAATAAGCAACAAGCTTTGAAAGATCTCAATGAAAGTATTGAAGTTATAGAACCATTAAAGCTAGTTTTTGCGTAAGTATACAAATTCGCATCGTGAACGTTCAAAACCTCACTGTAGCAACACCCTAATCTAAGTAACATTGTTATTAAACACCATAACAAAACATTGGCTAACAAACATGATTATAATAACTCACATAATTATAATTATACAAAAAGAAATCGTTTTCACTGTAACATCAGTCCGGAGTACTTAAAATGATATTATTCATGTCATAGATGACTTTCTAGCCGTTCCGATTGCGGGATTCAGTAACCGAAGCTGGCAATATTAAGTAGATGCAGAAGGTACATTGTGGAAGATTAGTCTAAAGAAAGTCCTATACTAAGCTGCAAGAAAAGTACGAAGGAAAAAAACGCAGCACGCAGAATTTCAAACTGATTAGTGAATTCAGCGCGTACGCAAATCACAAAGCATCATATGATGCTTTGTGATTTGCATCCATAAAGAAAGTTAAAGCTAGCTTAGACTTAAAGCTCAGTTTCAAATTGTATAGAAACAGTCACAAATCACAATATCATCCTGCACTAGTTTCCAATCATTCCTCTATCATCAACACCATAATCTTCATCGACCTTAATAGCCTTAAATACCTGTTCGATTGCTCATCAACACTAAACTCGATCTTTGACCACTCACTAAAACAAAACTCATTTATTCAAAGTAGGCTGAGAATCAGCACTTTTTGAACGTCATAATTACATAAGACAGTCCCCGAAAATGCCCGCCCAACACACAGCTGTCTGTTTAAGTTAAAAGAACTTGATGCACATGCATCCATTACCCTTTTTAGTAGGGAAATGAACCTTCTATCCTTCTCTACTCTGTGGTCGTCAAGTAGTGCGGATCGTACGCACGACTGCCTATAGAAAGCTATACTTTATTTTTACTCCATTTTTGTATCAAAGCAGGAAACACAGAAAGATTACAACAAGTTCTTTAAATGAGGTTTTTGAAAAGCTTGTTGCTGTAATAATTGCAAAGCTATTTGCATAGTTGTAACTTACAATTGATTTTGTAACTTAAGTGAGATTTGATTTGGTAACACGGCTGGGTCTTATCGCTATATCAGTTTGTCAATAAGTTTTATTTTTTGCAGTTTTGTATAGAATTGTTCTCAGATATCTAGGTTATCAGCCCTGCCAGTAAAATAATATCCACTGTTAAACATTAATCTCAAGGTGTAAAAAACTAATCAGGATGTGCCGAATTATGTAAGTAATTTGCCTTTTGAAGGTCGAACTAATAATCTTTAATGATAATTGGCTTAAAAGAACGGAGACTAGCGGCTTAACACCTCTGAGGTCACGGGAAGGTGACGTTGTAAGTCAAACTGCCGAACCGGGGCTTGACAAGGACATAAAAGACACTACCTCTAATGGTAAATGTCCTTCAAATAGGTCGCAGTGTCAAAGATGTCATAAAAAAGTGTCTTTTAAAAAGGCGTTTTTAAAGGGATAATTTTAACTATAGATTTTGCACTCTAATTGCACTATCAATTACAATCTGAATCATTTTGAAGCCTATTGCTAATCTATTGCTTCATATGTTCGAAAAATTTGTCCGCTCAACACTGTAAATAACGCAATGAATGTTGTTGTACTGTCATAATGAAAGACATTCCTACTGATAGTGTGTTACGCAATTACCTCGCGGGTACACACGGGCGATTTTTTTTCGCGTATTGCTTAGCGCCAAGAGTTGAAAATCCAACAGTAAGTTTTTTTGACGCGTTGGGAATCTCGGATGCGCTCTGTTTTGATTCTCAATACTCGGCTCAACACCGAAAGTTGGAAATCCAGTGCGCAATAAAAAATCGTTGCGGTAAAAAAATCCCGTGCGAACCTGGGCTCAGTGTAGTACCAAAATATGAATTCAAAGGATATTTAAATCATCCTAATCTTGTCCCATGGGGGCCAAATATTTGTCTCTTCCATTCTCCCCTGTCAACCGTTGCTATCATTCACTCCCTTTTCATTCATATCACCAAAGGATATTTAAATGTTCGTTTCATATTCATTCTTTGTAAATACGGCTCTAAAATATTCATACAGCCAGGTGTGTCGAACAGATCCCGTGTATTAATTAATGAGGATAAGGTGTATTAAAAGACCATTACATTCGTTATTATAATAAGCAATTTTGTTCTGCAGACTCATTAACAGTTTACGATAATGATGGAGATACTATAAAGTATTCGTTTCTACTGATGACCGTTTGTAGACGGGTATATAGGGCGAGTTTTTGAACAGCAGATCTGATCGTAAAATTCTCACCGTGAAAATTTGAAGTGAAAAGTCAAAGTCAAATCATTTATTTCAAATAGGCACATAAAAGTCACTTTTGAACGTGAAAATTTACAAAAAAATAGAATTGATTCTAGTTGCCCCTTCCAAAAGGTAGTTTCGTATGGAGAAGAATGGGCATGAAACTCCACGTGAGTTGTCATTTAACCTGATGCTAGGGATTGGCTCGATTAATAATAATGAATGATGTTTATTTTATCTCCACAATTTACAGTCTAATAGTAGTTATTATTACGTAAACAGGTATTTTATTTAAAAAAAAAAAAAATTGTGGGAGATCTGAAGTCTAAACTAAGCCTAGAAGTTTTAGAACTCCAGGACCCCCATTAAAATCACATAGTAGGGTAGTGTGTGTGTGTGTGCCTATTGACAGCTCACTCCACGCTTACTTCACCAATGTTTTTACGGTGAGATTCTTACAGTATAAAAGGGCAGGAATCAATATGGCTACTATGCCAATCTATACGGATAGGATAAAATGTTGTTAAAATCCATCTAATGTTTTAATAAAAACGGATTAAACAGCAGTTCTAAAAAAAAAATGTTCTAAAAGAAAAAAATAAAGATCATACATTTATTTAGCACAGACTACAAGGCACAAAACACAACATATTACACTACAAGTAAAAAAAGAAGAAAAAAGTGAATTCTGTTGTGAGAAATTTGCAGGAAAGTGTGCCTCACGGCTGCGCCAAATAGGCCCAGTTCAGCAAAAATGCCACACAACTAGTGCCTGACATAGCTATTCACAAACATTCGCTACGAATCCGTGCCGAATCGAACATCAATAAATGTTATCGAAGGAGTTACTCCTCTAAACACTGTTCACAAATCTAAAAATGTTGACAGTGTAAACCAAATAGACGACCACTATTCTGCTATTGGGGGCAAATCAGGTAACCTAAAATGTGTAATTTTCGACTCGGAAGGTTGTTGAATCGTTGTGAATAGATTTGCTGAAAGACATACACACCAACCTGTATAAAGTTCTACAGTAGTACCAACCTAATTATGATTTTAATTTAAACTGCCTGACAAAAGCGTATCCTTTTTTAATGCAGTACCAAAGAATTTTAATTATTTTCTTTACGTTCACACAATTTTCTCGACCCTCGTGAGAAAACCACCCAGGTATAAAATTGAAAAATTCTGGGGACAATTTTTAATCAAAATAAAAGGGTCTATAAATGAAACAGCATAAAAGTTTTACTGTTTTTATTATTTCCCAAGTTTTTTGAGTACTTATTTACAGAAACGCGATTAGATCACTCCGAAACAAATTTTTCCATTATAATATCTGTCGGTCTGTCCATCTAAGTGATTTTTAATAGCAACTTCCTTTGTTACGTTGTGTTTTTTATGATAATTTAGTAGTTTTAAATCATAGTTAATAACTGCACACACAACAGTTCAAAAGGTCCGAGTCATTATAATAGTTTGTTTATATGAGTTTTTTAACAACAGTAATATTCTCAGTACCTATCATACCAATATTTACTGGGAAACGTACACGAACAAAATTTCTTTCCGCAATCGTTTTGATTAATTATTCATTAGTCTGTATTTTTACGGGTTACCTTCGTTGTATATTTAATATCTTTTGGTTTTTTTAATATATCGAATACCCGTTGTTTCCAGCACATTAATTTGAACAACATAACTAATAAAATAATTCCATTAAATATACTATCTATGATACTCTCATTAGTAGACTATTAAAACTGACTTAAATCATTAAAAATAGTAGTAATAAATACAGTATTCAAAACTCATCGCTTTAGATGAACGCTCTTCATTACATTTGTCATTATTAAGTCCCTGGATGTACACATTTCAATGAATTTATTTATTTCCAAAGATACGTAATCAGCTGCCAGATCCTACTTTATACGCCAATTTTTTTCTCTTTTTTCTTAATAAAAGTGGCGAACAGCCGCGCCTGGCTGTTAAGTGGCCGATGGATAAAAAGTAACTTAGAAGTCGATTCTTTGACGCGGCTAATTAAAACGTCATATTTTAAGTTGAAACCCTTGTTTGTTAAGATTGTTGATAAGCAAAGTGTTCATCAGAACGTGTTTATTGGATGTTGTGTTACATTGTATTATTAAAAAGATAGCTATACTTGAAGATAAATTATTAATTATTGCGTAAACGATGGTATTATTTAAAGAAACTATAATATATATACCATAAATGTCTACCGCCACATTTTTTTCCCAGCGACACAATAAAAAATGCAGAATACTGTTACAAAAAAAAAAATAAGACGGATTCAAAAGTCAACGTTTCAACATCCTTTATTTAATAACATTTAGTCAAATTCAATACCAACTAGCAAAAAATAAAATTGTGCTTCAAAAGAATTATGTAACTTAATAATATTGTTGGTCTTTTTCTATATTCTCGAGATATGCCAGTTCGTGCGTTACGGGTCATTTGTGTCACTTGCCTTTTGAAGGAAGCCATTGTACTTTAGAATATTATAATTCTATTACCGTTTCAGAGTCTGGCAAATTCTCTATTAAATAACGTTGCAAGTATTCTTATTGACATTATGTTGGCCGAAACGTTCTGGAGTGGCGACCGCGTACCGGACGACGATAGCGTTGGAAGGCCTCTCACAAGGTGGACCTGGTGAAGGCTGCAGGATTCCGTTGGATGCGGGAAGCACAGACCCGGTCGAAGTGGCGGTGCTTAGGGGAGACCTATGTCCAGCAGTGGGCGTCTTCAGGCTGAAATGATGATGATAATGTTGCTTTAGAATGCAACTGACAGGTGGTTATTGAAGCCATATTCATAACTTATTAGCAGTTAAAAGGCACAATAGGTTTTTCGTATCTGTTTAGATAAAAACCCATAAACAAATAAAGAGAAGAAAAAATAAATTACTTATTAGCAAATAATGACGTAATAAAAGAAGCACAACAAAGATTTTAAGACGAAATAGCCCAAAAGATAAAGTTAGAAAAGATAGAAATAACTTCACAAATGAAGCAATTGCACAGACACCATCATATACAATAAGGATTTCTTTATCAAACAATACAGATTATTACACTATTAGTTCTCAAAGCATCTATCTGTAGTTACAAGCTTTTGTTTCTCAATACTAGAACATTATCGGACAATAAACGCATTGTACTTTACAATATTGATATAATCTATTGTTTTTATTATTATTGAGTAACTACAAGATGCGGTATCTTGAGAAATTGCCCAATTCTGTTGCACCGGTCAATCAAAGTCTGAATTGATTTTATACCTGATGTTAACTGTCTTTCTAAATGTTATCTATCTTACTATTAATTTGAGTACAATTTCCATTTGCCAATAGCTTAATTAGATTAAAGGTTCCTTCAAACAGGCGCGACACAAAGGCACCGCCTGTCGCGCGACGAGCCGAGCATTAAGGCTCTTGCAAACAGGCGCGACACGCGACGCGAATCGCGTGACGACCGGTGCCTTTGTGTCGCGCTGTCGCGTCGCGCCAGTCATCGTGAATCTTTATTGTCGCATGCGATTCGCGTCGCGTGCACGCCTGATTTGTAGGAGCCTAAGTTCCAAGCAGCAGAGGATTTTACGTTGATATTTCTACAGAACAGTTCGGCAGTAATTAATAGATAAATTAATCGTTCAAAGTAGTAAAAGCGAGGTTCGATTCCTGTAAAAAGTTAGAATGAGACAGATGGCGAAATTATAATTTTATCTCTGAATATTATAAAATGAAATGGCCCCGTCTGTCTTTCAGATAAGGCTTTGAAAGTTCTTGATGTACTCCGATGCTGTTTCCATCATCTTTTACACCATGTATATCTCCAGAAAAATTTATAAAAGCGCATACATTGACATTTTAACAAGTCTTAATTTGGGAAGAAGGACTTGTTATTTTGCAGCCTCATTATTTACCTCCGGACCTGTAATGTCGTTTTTCCATAACACTCGTAAATCACTTGAGCTCTGGTTGTTTGTAAGTACACAAACACCTACATGAGAACTCGGAACAAATACCTGTAGGTCACGCAAATATTTAAGCCGCGGCGATCGAACCTGTGGCCCTGAACATGGAAGGTTGATACTCTGCCCCCGCAAGTTCATAACTATGTCACTTTTCTTTGAAGTATAAGAAAGGAAGATATTGTTGGAATGAAAAAAATATATAATGTCAATAATAAATATGGGTGTAATGCCTACTGCTGCTTCCCCATCGGGGATCACAAGCGTGAAGTTACGGTTAGTTTTTTTGTTATGTGACCTTTTCTGTCCCATTGCCGGGCAAGCCTCACCCATAGCCTTCCACTCCTCCGTATGTCATGCCTTGTCTGAAAATGTATTGATTCTAATTTACCTCAATAACTTACTCAAGTACCCACTCATAAATAACGAGTACCATAGATACTACGTATAAATTCAACCAAATTCCACCTCTTTAGTATCTAAAACGAGGTCCTCAACGCCAAATATGAGATCGCAAAATATTATCTCATCTATCCCTTTCTATTGCAGTACTACAGAAAGGGACAGAGCTAAGGATTGCACGCTCAAGTCACGACCAGAGGTTATGATATTAAAATGTGCTTATTTTCGAACTACAACCATTGGGCAACTAAGGAGTGGAGTGCTCACTACACGGCGACGTAAAGAACTGTACTCGGATAAAGCTATGCTACCTGGCACTACTTTATTTTAGCTGATGTATGGAAAGGAATATTATAACCATCAAATGCTGCTTGCTGAACATCCCGTCTCCTAATATAATCCAAGACAGTTGAATCGTTTCTCCGGGACTCGTCAAACTTCATTGCTTTGGCACTTTTCTGGGGTCGCCACTGTTGATTCTGGATTTCAGGAGTTCCATTGTTTGGGAACAGTGTGGGGGGCTTCTCCCAAAAATCTGTGGTGTTAGGAATTCAATCTCATGCCGTTTCTCATGTGATCTGACCTTCCTTATTTCTGGTACATCCTGACTGACAGTTTTAGGTACACAAAATTTCATTAAACTCTTTTTTAGCATTCCTCTTTAAGCTTTATCTGTATTTAATGCCTATATAAGTTGATCATCCTTTTTGGTTTGTATGATTAAACTTCCGTCATCACGATTATTCATTAAAAAAAACTATTTTCGCTCGCCCCAAGCTCGCTTAGCTTTAGCAGCTTCAACATCTTTCTCTCCGTTATCTTGTCAGGCGTTATGAAGCAACCATGCTGCTATAATTTGTATCGATCTACTATTTATTTATAGGAAACAAGACAGGACCAGACCTGGCACTAACTAACTGGTCGCCAGTTACTTTGGTATCTGCCTTCCGATATCTTTTATAGTAGTGTTACTGATGTCAATACTGATTCGACAACACTAGTTTTTTATTTTATATTCAAACTGTGTTGTCCCACTACTAGAGTACTGGGGAGATTCATAGATGACTCCGATTTGGAGTGTAAATGAGGAGCTGCTCCATAAACGATGGGACATTTAATATCGTGTCATGCGTGTTCTGTTATCTGCTCGTTACTAGAACTGATGGCGCCAAACACGTAGCCGAATTCTGGGCCGACTCCATTTAAATTGCCATAGACACGCTAAAAAGAAGGTCTGTTATTTTCATTGCCGTTCTAAATTGCACTGTTTGCATTATGGATAATTTTTGCACCGGCCGAAATTAGTCACTGGTCCTTCATAAACATGAAATAAGTTTTGCTTGTAGGTACTTAAAAGGCTAAAATAAAGCTATGCAAAGGACGCTTTGATATTTGCAAAACACGACGATTTTTGAATGGACAATCTTCCCAGGCTTTAATTTAACCTAACCTAAATTCATTACGACCCATAAACCTATTAATTCTGTCAAAGTAGTTCAAAGTTTTAAGTCGAAATATTTATTACACAGCCCTATTGAAGGCTTTCATCTGCCCAGGCGCATCAAACTATCCCTCCCGACCTCTAGTTATAAATTAACCGAGTCACAGACGGTTAATAACTTAGAAATCGATAACCGATATGATTTCTCGATATTGCGGTTTGTTGGTATTTATGACCGGAATCACTATTGCGTGGTAAAGGCACAGATTATGGTTGGATGCAGAAGGGACGTTGGCTAAAATGTAGATTTGTATCTACTTTCTTTCTTTCTTTTGATTTTGACTTACATGGTGGTGTTTTGTTCGACAAACATTAGGACTCTGAATATCGTGTCCTGCGTGTCCTGTTGTCTACTCGTTTCAGGAACTGATGTACGCTACCGAAGGTGCCAAACTCAGTCAAACTCTGGGCCGACTATCCACACGCCAAGAAGAAGTAGGTAGGTACCGTCAAACGGGGTGAATAGGGATGCAGGGGTGACTCGGAACGAAACTTAACAGGGGATTTTAATATTGAAATAATATAGTAAATTATAATACAGTAAAATCATTAGAATCTTTTTGGCAACAAACTATATTATTTCAATGCTAAAATCCCTTTTAAAGTTTCGTCTCGATTCACCCCTGCATCCCTATTCACCCAGTTTTACGGTACGCTGTAAAACTCGAATCAGCTAGATAGATGGACTTAGCTTTCTATACCTAGGCTGAGCTTGATTTCAAACTTCAAATTCTCGACTAAAGCACTCTTAAGCATGGCCTTTTCTATCTCTACGAATAATAGAGATATATCTTTCAATGCTAATAGTGACATTTCTTTTCTTCGTTTTTGACATCGCGCCGAAGAAGTCTTCTATAATCTGTCATTTTGTCGTCCGTTCCTACCGTTTCCACAGTGGACGCGTATTATGACACCTCCTGTCATCACATTCATTGTTATGGCCTTCGTTATTAACAGTCAGTAGTCGTACTAAACTTTCCCATAACCACCTTTGTAGTAGCATCCTGATTGATTGTCAGATGTTAATCGGTACATTAGAATATCATACAGGCTCACTCCATTCTTCAAAAATGAAAACCGGATCATGGTTAGCCTGAAAGACAATCTGGTGTTCCAATGTTTGTCTATTGAACTTTAATACGAAATGACAATTAAATTGCTGTCCATACTCATGACAGTAGTTTTACTTAGACATCACACATCCAAACCTCGTTTAAGAGCTGTCAATGTCAATGTCAAAATTGTTGTGGAATATTGACACTGACAGCTCTTCAACGCGATTTAGAAATGCTGCTCGCGTTCCGTTTCCTTAGTGAAATCCTTTGCTACCTATTTCCCCATCTGCGGGATAATCATTACTTAATTAAAGTAGGGTCTAGCTTTCTCCAGTAACTTAACGCTTAATACGTCTCATGCAGATCTGGTACGATTGTACGTTTGTACTACATTCCCGATAAACTAGCTGATTGGGTGACTCAGTTTTAAGTTACAACTGTTATTTTAACGAACGTTTGTTTTAGTATCTTTTTTAAGTGCTGTGCACCAGGTTTGCTGCGACAAATTGGCATAGATATTGTGATTGCAACTCTCATAATTCTGAATTTCAAGATATAGACCTTCGCAGTTATGTAATAAAGCTCTGGTTTATTTAATAGAATTTATGACAAGTCACTTTTACTATTTCCCTACAAAAGATACGGGGCAGCAAAATAATTTTTGTTTAACAAAATTAGTGATTCATCACCAGAAGAAATATACGTACATACATCGTAAATATAAAGGTAGATAGATCGTACTACCAATATTCCCTTTACCATCGAAAAAACAACATATGTATTATTGAAATGATTAAACTTAACCATACATCAAACTTGTCTAGCACATAATATATTTAAGTAATTTCAACATAGTAACATTAAAAATACAGCGAGAGCACGACGCTGCGTGTGCGCACACGACCTGTTTTTCAAACATTTTGATCATGTTCATACAGCGAATGTGTTAACATAAAAAATTACTTGCACTTACTATCTTTAGTTATACGGGATATAAGAGCTTGTCTAGACTCGGTAAACCGGATTATTTTACATTGCAATAGTGTTAAACGTTGTTGGACAAAAATAAATAAAGAATACGCCACTCTGTGTGATGCAACGAAGGGTATTTCTACGTGGCAGTTAAGAACAGATACATTCACCCAAATTTAATATCCTCGATAAATAAAATCATATTTTCGATAATTTGGTTTTCTTTTATTTGCCTTCTGTTGCACTTTCCAAGGCTAGGAAACTGGTTAATTTATCGTCACTTTCAATGTCAGTCGATTTCAATCTACTGTTGAACGACGGACGGAGCCCTATTTTCAACATTTAATTTGAGTGTCACCAAACATTTTTTACTTGGCCTTTCAACCAGCCAAAACATTCCCAAGTTACAAATACTGTGATCCATTTCCCATCTTTAAAAAACGGAAATACAAACATACTTAGACAATATACAAACATAAAAGTTAAAAAGCCCTACACCTATAGAAGAATTTCAAATAAATTTCAAATTGTTCCCAATTCAACGTGATCCAAAATCATCTCAACTCCCAGATATTACAAAACTGGTTACACTTACCTCATGACACAAACAAAGTCCAGCATCCCGCATCCCGCATGCCGCTGTATCCAGTCTACACGGATCGTTACAAAACAAGTCGTAACACAGGGGTCGTCGGCAGCTGATGTCGTTTTAATGATATCCTTTAATGCATAAATAATGCGAGCGTTAGCGGCCATCGCGAATGGAAGCCATGCGGCCATGCTGCCGTGATGCAACACCTGATATAACGCGCTCATAAGGTGCGCAGGATTAAGGTGATGCTGTGTTGGATTTTAGTGGTTGGTTTGTGGGTTTGAGAAGGATTAGGAAAGAGGATTTGATAATTGAATGATTATTTTTGTTTCGTAGAGGAAGACTTACCTTCTTATTCATAATAAAGCCATTCGCTTAAACAACCTATTTTAATTACCGAGTTGTTTGTTGAACTTCATTTTAACTTGACAGAAAGGGAAAAATCAAGGACAAGGGAGTCTATTAAGCGAATGTCTTTATTATGAATAAAGGCTCTTGCACACAGGCGCGACACGCGACGCGAATCGCACGTGACACAAAGGCACCGCTCGTCGCGCTACAGGCGGTGCCTTTGTGTCACGTCGCGTGTCGCGCCTATTTGTAGGAGCCTTAAGACGGTTAGAGTATACAAATACATGCATTATAATTGTTTCCTGCTGGTTCTTTTAATCTATTCCGTGGTTACCCGTGGAGGCTCTTTTGTTTAATGCACTTAATTGCAAAAATAATTTTCTGACAAGTCCTATCGGGAAACGAGCTCTACAATTGATCAGTCTGGACTCCTTAGGTCTCTTAATATGGTCAAGGATATTTTCGACCTAAGATTCGTGTATTGGTTATGGAACCATAGGAATTCACTGGTTGATACAGTGAATTCTTCAATAATTTTACTAAAACTGTTGATATTCTCTGTGAGCTTAACTGTTACTGAAAATGATAACGGTACAACTCAAAAACCGATACAATTTCCCTCATTAAATAAAAGCACATGATTACATTTAATAATAATAAATCAATCCAAATAACACTAGTATTAGAAAACAGTGGGACATGTGATATTGTTACAAAAGCTGAGCGCGCAGCGTGACGCGTTATCAGAGTAGAACGTGCGCGGGCGCAGTTTCACCTTGTTGCGATGCAAATTAACAGCTTTCTATTGATTGGATAGAATTTTTGTTTACATTGATGAAATTACCTCTGATTGGCTGTTTTTGTGGTTGTTGGTGAACTTAAATTATGCTTGTAATGTCTAATGGGTGTAGAGTTAGAAACCGTGCAATAGTGCAAAATTAACTTCTGTAATGAACCTTGATAATTTTTGTAATTTTAAGACCTAATAATTAGTGTTTTTATCGAATCCGACAAAACACAACACGCATTTAAAGATACAAGCTGTAAGAAAAATAAACTGCTATTATTTATTAGTAAAACCTGTTTTATATTGTAGAATTTAAAAGGGCTTGGGCAGGGCAAGAGTGAAACACAGTTTGAGCAAAAGAGCACTAGATCAAATTAAATCAAATAGGTGTTGGATGAGTCTATGATCATGGCAGACCTCGACTTTTTTCACATCCAATTTAGGTCCTAGCCTAGCCACTGCAGCAAGCTTTTTCGGCATCTTAATCAAAACAATCTCAAAAGTTGAAACATAATGCAATATAACAAACATAATGCAATATAACAAATATAATGCAATATAACGAACATAATGCAATATAACAAATATAATGCAATATAACAAACATAATCATCATCATCAGCCTATATTCGTCCACTGCTGGACGTAGGCCTCTCCTAGTGAACGCCACTGCGCCCGATCCTCGGCACTCCTCATCCAGTCTCTGCCAGCCGCCTTTCGCAAGTCGTCACTCCAGCTGGCCGGCGGGCGTCCCACTCTGTGCAACAAATATAATGCAATATAACAAACATCGAAACTTCAGCCTCCAAGCCAACAAATTACTCAAAATAGTACACAATAGACATCTAAAACAACCACACATTATGTACACGGCCGGTAATACAAACCAAATTGTTGTCTATGCGTGTTGCGCGGGCGCAATGCGGAAGCGGCAACCGCACGCCGACAGACAGACAGACAGAGTAAACTATAAGTATTACAGTGCAATTTAAGAGCCAGAGGTTTAAAATAGGAGTTTAGTTGGTTGTCATACTGGGTAAATTGTCTAAGTTACTGCTGGTAATTGAGTAGGCTGTCGCTCGGAGTTAGAGGTAGATTTTTATGGTTATTGTTTGGTTGTAATGAAGAAGCTGTTTTAAAGATGATTGCGGAATTAGCACCCACTCGTTCTGCTATTTTAAAGGAATTTCATTAAGGTGCGAAAAGTAGCTTTTTTGAATTGTTCGAATGGCGTTTTTCCTAGGGCTAAAAGGAAACTGTCGAATTTGAAGTCTCTTCTATTTTTGTACCTAATAGATAATCTATTTTGTTTACTATTAGTTTGTTTCTGAGGGGGCACCTCTGCCTAACCCTTCGCGGAATACACGCGTGATGTATTGTTAGTCATATAAAAGTATTTAGTCTAAGGTCGAGTGGGTATTCTCAGTGATACGTCGAATCGAGCAATCGATTTAAAAACAAAACTAAAGTTCGCAAAAAACATTTTAATTAAATGCTAATGTATTTCCGACAACCCACGCTTATTTGATTAGTCCACACAAAGCTGATAAGATAAGAGATTAAATATTTATTTAATGCGATTAATTCAGTGATAATACGGCGCTAAAATCCGTGATTGATAATATTGATAGCAATCATGCGAATTATGAGTCGTTAAATTAATAAAATGTATTCATTGCGTGTGTTTCGTAAATAACAGGACAATGTGTGTGTATATTTTCTTTGTTGTGAAAACAATAAGCAAGATGATTTGTTGACGAAACTGCATCTTCTGACTGTACTTTGCCATGAAACACTAAGTTGATTTAATGATCATTTGTCTACGAACATTTGTCATTTGTGAAGAAACGAAGCGCCATAAAATTGAGTAGACTGAATCAAATTATGTTGTTTACTACAAATTCAAAAAAAAAACCACAATACTAAAAACAAAACAATATAATCACAGCAGGATGCCAATGATTAAGTCATAATTTTTCCTCAAATCAATTTATTTAAATTAGTATTCTGAAGACCTCACAAATGGTAAATAAATAATAAATAAATACCCAATCATAAACGGAATAAATAAAATATCTCCCACAACATGTAAACATAAATAATTTCAAGTTCACATCACCACGACCCTACTTATCGAGTAAAAACTAGCAAAAACCATACAAGAAATAAGTTCATTAATATTCCCCATATCGGAGGAACACGCGAGCCAAATGCTAATTTGTTTTTTCCTTCCACCAACCAGACTGGTTGCTCCAGAGCCCATTACGGGAGTAACCAGGAAGTGGTTGGTGCACCCTCAATTACCACGAAGAAATGGAGTAGTGGGTGGACACACAGCTGCAGCGAAGGTAGAACATAAAAACGGACATGTTTTATTGTACAGCGAGAATGTAAGTCCGCTTGGCTGAAGTGGAAATTGGACGGCCATGTATGTAGAATGCTTCGCGATAGATAAGCCAGAGTCGTTACTCAGTGGGTGCCAGAATACGTAGGAAAAGCTGGCGTGAAGACTTAGAGTTGTTTATGGGGCATTGGTCGGAGGAGGCAACACACAGGAAAGAGTAGATGGCTTTGGGGAGGACCTTTGCCGAGCAGTGGGACAGCACAGGTGAAAAAACCGACATCGGTGATGGATGTAACAAATGTAGAGCAGATTGTGAGACAAAAACGTTGTTGTTTCACAATAAAATAGAAACGCGTAAACTGAAGGAGTTTCTTTGCTATAATGAAAGACATTAGAGTAACGGTCTGTGTGAATAGGGTCTTAAAGTAAGTACCTAACCAAGAAGCTAAGGCTTTATAGTCTTTTAAGGACTGTGTAAATGTGACACTTAAAATATTATGCTGGTATCATAAGAAGCCGCAACCAGCTAAAGTTCTGTTTTATTTATTGCGTAAATACTTAACAGCCCATTACATTTGCGACGTTGCATTCAAAGTACAAAACAAATAGCAATGGTTATTTACCATAAACAGAAGTCCTCGCGGTTGGTCTAACTGTGCCTCCCTATTGGGCTTATAATTTATATTTCGTATTCGCTGACTTTCCCAGCCATATGTCACGGCGCACGGCTGCGTCTGCGCACATAACACTAAATCGGCGCAGGTTTAGTGCGCCGGCGACACGCCCCCAGTTAATTGGTGTCGTCCGCGATGCGCAGGAATGCGCAGCACCGCGGTAATGCTGCGGTCCAATCCCGTAGCAGTTTTATATTTAAAGGAAATGGACGCTTTTATGTCTTTTGTGTCTGTATGGCTCTGAAAAATGGATGGGCCGATGGAAATTTTATTGGCGTCTTTGCGTGAGAGTGGATTGAAAATGTCGGCAATGCTACTGTAGTACGCTAATGATTGCAGAACCACTATTGCATAAAATCCAATTATAAGTGACTTTAATTTCTGAATCGTTTCTAAGATATTTAATTTTTTATTTCCAAACAAATCAAACAAGACTTTTAATTAAAATTCACATTGAGCAACCACAAAGCTTTATGTTACATTTTTATCACATTTTTATTGCATTATCGACGTGGTTTCTCAGGGATTTAAGTTTTATGTCCACATAATGTTTAGTTATGGACATAACTAAACCGGAGAGGGCGAAGACCTCACTAATTGCTAGTAATTTTTACGTCTTGATCGAAATGTCGGCCCGGGCCCTGTGAGGAATGCCGCCGCTGACGTATACCGCTATGCGTTACAACTAGCCTAGGGTTGATTAGAAAAGAATTTGATACTTTTATTTTTACTCGAAAAATATTTTTCTAATTTTTTTAGGAAATGTGAATCATTCAGAATCCCATTCAGTCTTCTCCGATTCTAGAAACTGTTTCTATTCTAATTAAGCCTTTTTTTGTGAGATTACATAATCTTACAACACTTAAAATTATTTTGGTCTTGTAAGTACCTCGAGGCGGGAAGGGTCGCATCCAATATCGTCAAACCCATTTCATTTAGCGGTACACAACAGTTAAAAGCCGTGTACTTGTACTTACTTATTATGCAAAAATGTATAAAGTTCTAAATAAACGATAAACGATGAGCGAAACGATGGATGGACTGTGTGAAAGATGATATGGCTAGAAAGGGAGTGACGAATTATAGAGAAGTATGGATAAGAGATGTTGTGCCAACCCGAAATAAATTGAGTTAAGGGAATGATGATGATTGAAGTGCTAAACTACGTTGAACAGTCAAAGCAGACTGTTATTACAATAACATGATTCACAAACGACTGAAAATAACAGTCCTTTCAATATGTTATGTTATGAGGTTCCTAGGACAGTCCACGAGCGAAAGGTGCGCGCTGGCAGATTATTTTCGGTGGGCGTCGAAAGCTTGCTAGATTATTTTTCGGTGGGTGCTTGCAAGTTCAACTCTGGCTTGCGTTCGCCTTTTCGCAGATTGGTCGAATCCTACAATATGACTTTCGAACATATAGACATTTTTGTATGTGCCCCCTATAAGTTCAAAAATCTTATATAAGTAAATAAGGAGCTCTTTTGAATATATTTCTATATTTTACTTTTTCGTGCCATTTCTATCGTGAGTATATATATGTATACATATACTATTTATATCTTAAACACGATAGTTAATTAGATAGAATACAAAAAAAAGGGATTGTTATTTTATTATTTTTACTGTATTAAATTTATCCCATAGTTAATCTGTGAACAGCGTTTTGGGCTGCAATATTGTCTGTTTTGTGTATTTTATATTTCATGTTTTATATTGTAGCTGTTTGTTGTTCCTTTTCAATCAAATAAAAATAAAATATAACAGAAACACAATCAATTTACAATTTCCTCACATTTGTCAGCTGAACATAACGGCGCTGTGTCAGATTCTATTCCGCGTTCCTACCGCCAGTATCATAACTAGTTGGTAAGTATCTAACTGAACACTTAAAATATTCACTCAGGAATGCTAGGAGATTGTAGCTAGCTATATAGATAGCGTTCTTCCACTGACACTTGAAATGGGTTCTTATTAAGGTGAATCCTCAGCTGTGGCCCGCCAAAAGTCAAATTTTCTTTGGTTTTTTGCAAATTGCTGCTCTGTTTTACGGCGTATGTTGATCACAATGCAATTCGCAATTGTAGGCATGATATATATCCTGCCGGGGTCGCGGATTGTTCGAAAGAGTTACCGTGCCTCTGGCGCACAGGCAACTGAAGGAACACGGGGGGGTTTTAGTCAGTAAAAGTCTGACACGACCTCCCACTCCGCCCAGAGCGGGAGAAGTTACTTGATGACATCACACTCAAAAAAAAAGGCGTGATATATTTACTAAATAATAATCATCAATTTCATATCAATCGTCACACTTTAGAAATTTGTTCCAAAATAGATCACATGAAAATTTCGCCTTGCCGTCGGCATCGTCGCCGTCCGTCAGCCTGATATACAACTTTAAATGATTCATACGCTCAAGTGTCGAACATTTTCCCAGAACACTTGAAAGTATTACGTTAATCGACACTCAATTCTCTATTGCATTTCATATGTATTACATAGATGGTGTAACAAGGTAAAAAAAGCAATATGAACCCTGTCGGGCACAGCAAAATTAGGAGAGAGGAAGAGGGCTAAGCAGCAATTCAAGCAATTCAATATTATTATAAATTATTTGATGAATTTTTCTTGCTAAGACCCTTTTTGTCGTGAGTATATACATCACGATGAATCCTTGTCCAACTCACGCACTTACTTTTCGCTGTGGTCCGTTCTTTCAAATTATTTTAGAATTCCTGTATCTGCGATGAAATGCACCGGTACTCTATTCTGAAAAACTTTTCTCCCCTTTTTTAACATAACATCACGCCTATATTCCACGAAGGGCTAGGCAGAGGTGTACCTATAGTACACCCACATTTCACCAATTATGATTAAGTCCCATGTAATAGGGGGCGAGCCTATTGCCATCAACCGGGCACAAATCTAAATACCGCGCTGTTGCTGAGAAATTCCAGATGGAAAAACCCAATAATACTTTTTCCCGACCTGGAAATCGAACTTAGGACCTCAAGGTCAGCAGTAGCCTTTATTATTCTCCTATTAAACAGTCCTCAAAACCATAGTTACGTAACTCCAGATGTAACTGTGACCACATAACCAGGTGCGAAGTGTTACTTAATTAATACTTCACATATCATTGAGTCCTCACTGGTTTGAACCTGGGTACCGTAACACAAATGTTGGACTAACACATTAGCACCCTGTTTGACTAATCAACTAATATTGTGGGCTCCTTTTAACTTGAAAGGATGATGTTTGAGCGTTTCTTTTGGTAAGTAAATAAAGCTTGAGTGTTTGAGGATTTTTGTCACTTTATTCTCATTTCGGTGGTTAAATAATAATGCATAATATATTTGTTTCACCGTAACTGGTGTTTTTTTATTATTTTCTTTCTGACTTTCTTTTTATTTATGTTACTCTGACAATAACTGGACTTTTTTTCAATATAAAGGCTGACGCAGACTTGGGCGGGCCGCACCGCATTGCAAAAATCCTCTTACATAACTTTTGTAATTTTTTTATGAACCAACTCACATTACACGCAGGCTGCACCGAACTTTTTTTTTATGAAAATGCGTTGCGCTGCGGCGCGTTGCGGTCGTACTCAATGTGTGCTTGGCTTTAGGTCTCATTTCTAACACTTGTCAGGACAGTTTAATGATCCAGACTTCTAGCAAAAAACGAACATAGGAATTAATGGAAGAATAGTTTCTAGCTACCTTTTGTCCAGCAGTGGGAAAACGTATTCCTTAAAAAAAACAATGAAAGAATACTTTTTCTACAAATTGCGTGTTTTGCAAAGCTCCAGCGGGAAGTCTTAGAATTAATCGAGGGAAACTAATTGCTGGTTGATAATAGCTACTTTAATACCCAGTCCTAGACTTAGTAACTAATAGTTTCCGTATTTAAAACATGTATTTCAAGCTTGTGGATTCGCACTCAAATACAAAAAGGTCGTGAGAAAAGATTACAAGTCACCAAGGGTTCTGATCACCTCTTATTAATTATTCTGTGTCTACTTATATGACTGATTTATATTATTGTGGTTGCTAATCACAAAAAGGACCGACAGCCTGGAACTTCGCGAAATTCTGCTGGATGCGGGAAGAGCGGGATCAGTCGTGCTGATGCTTGAGCAAACTCAAACTCAAAATTCAAAGCATTTATTTCAAATAAACCAATTACAGGCACTTTTGAATTGTCAAGGGGTCGGTCAGTTAGAAAGATGAAGCTAGTTGCCCATTCCAAAGCGTAATAGGGACCAATGGAGAAGAACGGGCAAGAAACTCCACAGTGGACGTTGCCAGTATATTTACTGAAGACTAGATCAGAAGGCCTTGACAAAGTGACATTGTATCAGCGATGACAATGTAGGAAATCTATAAAATTTGGAAAATCCAATATTGCGCGCCTCATAATCTCATTCAAATCTATAAAAAATAACAAAAAACTAACGAAATTTCCAGTCGCATTTTTATATTACGAATTACAATTAAACTACATTGAATTAGACCGTGATTTTCGAAAAGACTTAGTTTTCGATAATACTCAAGCGTTTAAAAAAAAAATGGACTTGATTAGTTAAGTTTTTCGGGAGTTATCGTGACCACGCCGGGATCCATACATACAGACACACGAAAATCCACATAATAATTTTCTTAAACAGTTTTTTCATTATTTTAAATAGCAAAATGTCCTTTGGAAATAACATGAGTGTTGAAACTAGTGTTTTTTCTTGACGCTTGTGTGTGAATATTATTCTACAAGTGCGATATGAAGTAAATAGAGACATTTTTAGCTCAAAGAATTACTTGTTCTTCGTAAGGCGAGAGTAGAGCACTACCTCACGCGCTTCGCTTATGAGGCGTGCAATACCTCACGTGCTTCGCTTATGAGGCGTACAATACCTCACGCGCTTCGCTTATGAGGCGTGCAATACCTCACGCGCTTCGCTTATGAGGCGTGCAATACCTCACGCGCTCCGCTTATGAGGCGTGCAAAATGTATTGGATTAACTTAAGCTACGATAACCTGTTAATCCTTTTGAAAGTCGTTTAAGAAATACGAAATGCTTTGAAAGCGATTGCCGTCACTTCTAGGCCTTCTGGTTTTCAGAAACTATGGGTTAAATATAAATAATCTTTGCGTAAATTAGTGTGTGGCAACGAAAATATTTCGTACAACAGTTATCGTTGACGGTTGATAAAATAACACATAATAATACTATATTTAAAGATGATTAAACTGCACTGGGCATCGTTTGTCTTAAGTAGGACGAGCGCAAATGTCATTGCTATTATCGTTCGTACAATGCTCCGGCCATCACTTATTATGCCACCTCTACACACTCGCGAGCATTGGCGCGTGATGTATTTCCATTCGACTCTGGTCTTATCAAAGTAGCTAATCTGCCCAGAGATATGAAACTGCGTTCGAAAACAGTACTGTTTTATCAATCTGTCTCGCCTTTTCCAAACTATGTTGGGGTCGCCTTCCAGTCTAATTGGATGCAGCTGAATACCAGTTTTTAACATGAAGCGACTGCCTATCTGACCTCCACGACCCAGTTGCTGGATAACACGTTATCCCTTGGTAAGATTAGTTGGCAGACTTTTGTGGCTTCTTACTACCGGTAACGACTATCAAAGATTTACGAATGACAGCCGGGACCAACGGCTTAACGTGCTTTCCGAGGCACGGAGGAGTCGCAATATGTAATGGATGGTCACCCATCCACGAACAGACCGCGGCAAGCGTAGCTTAACTATCGATCGACCAGTGTGGCTGTTATTATTTAGCCACGAGCCACTCTAATAAAGGCTCCCACAGACTGGCGCGTCGCGACAGCGCTACACAAAGGCGCCACTCGTCGCGCGACACGCGGTGCCTTTGTGTCGGGCGTCGCGTCGCGCCAGTGTGTACGAGCCTTTATGCTGTTTAATGCGAATGTGTAAAGTTGGCTTTATTATTCAAAATTGGAATGGTTACGGTTATTATTATTCGTCCGATTGTTTCTCGATTCATAATTATTATGTTTTTGGGACTCGATACATCGGTCTGTGTTATAGTGTCGAATCCATTGACATGAATAGAAATGATGATCGTCAATTTATGAACATTTTATAATGTAACCTATAAAATGTTATAGTGGTATTAAAATAACTTAGTCTATTACGTTTTTCGTATCGAACCAATGGAAGTCAAGACCTGGAAGTCTAGCCTCTGCCCAGCCGTGGGATGATGCAGGCTAACAGCAACAGTATCTAATCAGGAAGTATTATTATAACCAAATTGGTTCAAGCATAGTACAGTTACCTGTTTAAATTACCTATATGATTTCAGCCTGTAAAAATATACTCCTGAATATAAACCTGGCAATTACAGCTTCAACCGGAACGCTGAAAGGAAGTGGTTTCTTTTAAAAGATCTACTCTTCTTCGTGTCGCTGGCACGACAGTTTTTCAAACCTATTGACCCAAACCTTCGCCACTTCGACGGCGTCGTCGATGGCCGCGCAGAGTTCACTTTGACTGTATGTTTTAGGAAACAGAATACAAAAGAAAAGATTTCCAAACAAGTTAAAAGCATTACTAAACTTATCTTTAATTTTTCAAATGACTGCTCACTCATTACCTTCCAAGCAGCCAAAAAACCAAAAAATCTTTACTTCCAATATTTGCCTCCCACAAACACATTACGGGACCGTTAACCACACCTCCGAAGTTCCAACTGACACCTCTACCGACCCACTTTTCACAATATTACCGTGAGTCACAGACTTTCCACCCACAGTCGCAGAGGAAGCCGCTAAACGTAGGAAAACTGTGAAAGCCATCAATAGGCTTTTTACAGGAAATCGACTTCCATACATAAGACGCTTATTATTTTGCTTGTAATTATTATTCAACTCATTTTCTCAGCTTTCATCGTCGGAGACATTTGTAGGGAGAAGTAGTTTAAGTACTGTGTTTAAATAAATACTGCTTTATGTGTAACTTAAAGTTACTGGTAGGTAGCTTAACGGTTGTCAGTATAGAAAATGGCATAAAAGTAAATAACCTGATAGGGTTTCGCCAAAAAGACGGGCATTAGCGTCTCTTAATATTAACCTTCCGCATCGGTAATTCGTCTTTGATCCGAATCTTGAATTCTGCAAATATTTGATCTTTGACTCTTTCGATCCTTTTGTGAAGTCAAAGTTTAAAATTAAGAATACTCTCAAATAAAAAAAGTTGCAGTACTTACCGACATAGCTTGCAGAGTAAGCAAGCAGAAGTGAGAATGCGCTGGCCATGTTTGTCGAAGGACCGATGGCCGGTGGAGTAGACGAGTCCTGGAGTAGAGACCGCGTATCGGCAAGCGTAGTGTGGGACGTCCCCCAGCTAGATGGACCGATGACCTCAAAAAGGTAGTTGGAACAGACTGGATGCGGAAGGCGGAGGACAGGGTGTTGTGGCGCAGCCTAGGAAAGGGGCTGAGTTGATTGAACAAAGTAGCCAGTGGGCCTGGATATTGACATTCAATCAGCAATAACAATAACGGAAAAGTCGAAAATCATTTTTTTATTGAATTGACAGAAGCTAACAAAAAGCTTAAGTCAATCCTCTTAAAAGTCGTAGAAATACGAAACGCTTTGAAAGCGATCGCTACTTGTCCAGGCGCTCAGCTATCTCTATTTCAATTAACAATTAAACATTAGATAATAATTAGTTTCTCTTAGCGCATCGCATATTCATTTCAATATATTAGATAACATTTCAATAAGCTCTTATAACTGTTATCGAAATTCTAACACCCATTACAGCGTAATTGACTCAACAATATTCCAGACAATACAGGCAAAAAGTAATTATATCCAATACAAAAACACAACTCATCATTCACAATACATCTATTAATTAATAGAAACTTATCACGAAGGCTATCATGGCCGAAATTTCACTCTTAAATAATATTCTTGTTTAACTTTCGTCTTTCGAAATATTATAGTAACTTGTCGATGTGTGTCTGTCAATCGTAAATCTGTTTTTATGGCCGCTATAGCTTTGAACTTGAGAAAAGATGGCTTCTAATAGTGTTCTATTTTTAGGGTTTCGTGCCTTAAAAGGAAAAAACGGAACCCTTATACGGTCACTTCGTTGTCCGTCCGTCTGTCAGGCAGTCTGTCGCGTTCCTGCGAAAAATGGTTTTCGCAGGAACGCGTGGAGGTGTCAAGTTGAAATTAATTATAAAATACGTAAGTCTACGGGCGCTCGGAGCTCAAAAATATCAAGCTTCTGAGTCAACACAATAAAAAAAATACGGCCATTTCTGCGACATATTTTAATACTCGCAAATAAATCAAAACCTATAGGGTACTTCCCGTTGAACTAGAATCATGAAATTTGGCGAGAAGCAAGGTCTCACAACATAATTAAATGAAAAGTCCGAAAATCGTTGAATTTGTAGTTTTATCACATACAACATTTATTTTTTCGATTGCTGTTTTATATTTGCAGTTGGAGAATTGACCGTGACGTATATCGATGTATGGTAGAACATATTTTTCAACTACAATGTTAATATTGTTTTTGGGATAAATTCATCCCAACTACGGAACCCTTCATTGTTTGTGGTCCGACATACACTTGGCCGGTTTTTAACCAACGAAAAAAAAGGAGGAGGTTCTTAAGTCGACCCGTATATATATATTTTTTTTAATTTGTTGATAGTTTTACTGTGGGTGGAATGATCTCAACTTTATTAAAAAAATTCAGATTTTACGTTATTTGCTGGTAATTAAGAATTTTAGGTGACCTAAGAATCTTTACATTAATACCGAATACGTTATCGCCTTAGTTCGAAGGAGTTACAGATTCTATATAAAATTTTTAAGAAACATCTGTGGAAATAGGACCCATCTTGGACCATCTGTCTAGGTCCCTATGCTTTTTGCAACTATCCACTGCGTCTATTATACAGGCTTTTTGTGCATAACTTATCAAATTCACTATTTACCTATATAGTAAGTCCTGTAGCCTTAACTCTTCTAACAAAGAACATAATAGAAGAATATTAATGTTTGTAGCTTTATCAAAAGCGACAGTCTATCGGCACCACTTGGCACCGAAATAAAACGATAGTTAGTGAAAGTGAGCGGCCCCGGGCGATTCATCGATGTCATATATCATGCGGATGGACTGACAGCCAACCGAATGCTGGGATATGACAAACTTGTGGGAGTTTATTTGAGGAATAGACAGGAGGGTCCAATTAAGTACTTAAGGCTCATTTATACAATGCAAGTTTCATGCCTGTGGCATACTATCATCATTTCACCCGAAAGACGTCCACTGCTGGACATAGGCCTCCCCCAAGCACCGCCACTTCGACCGGTTCTGTGCTTCTCGCATCCAGCAGATTCCTGCAGCCTTCACCAGGTCATCGATCCACCTTGTGGGCGGCCTTCCAACGCTACGTCTTCCGGTACGCGGTCGCCATTCAAGAAACTTTCGGCCCCATCAGCCATCTGTTCACTTCTGCGAGCAATGTGCTGCCCACTGCCACTTAAGTTTGGCAATTCTTCGGGCTATGTCGGTTACCTTTGGTCCTCCTACCTGGAATCACAAGAGATCAAAAGTTGCGTCGCCTAAACAGTGCCGGGACGATGCAACTTTTATTTTTGCATCAAGTTATAGTATGCCATTGCAAAAAAAACATTGGACCGTGTAAATTAGGCTTTACTGTACATATTGGCTAGGTTTTATAGAGACTCCGCATACTTATATTGCTGGATTTTGAGGATTTCTACCAACAACATAGCTAGTCTACTGCAGCCCGCCTTAATATTTGAGCTACCCGATGGGGGGCCATGTCAAATAGCTTACTGAAGCCAGGCCTCTTGCACCTCTAATTCTGCCTTTAAATGGTAAGCATGTTTTATGTTTGCTAAGAAATCTTTAAACTTTGTATTTCTTTGCAATCATGTTGAATTGACATTGAAATCTTATTCGGGTCCAGTCGTTAAATGTCTACTTAGTGGTGCCATAGTTACAATATGACAGTTCCTCAACGCATTATACAAGATATTTAATTATAACTCCATCTCATAATTATGTATGTATGCAAATGTAAAATATTTATGCACCCTCTGGATTGAAATTGCGAGTTACAATGTAACGTCTCTTCTCGATAACGCACGTTTTAAAAATCGAACAAAAGCTTTTTAAATACATATTTTCCATTTATTCCAACCAAATAAAAACCGTTAAGTGCCCATTGAACGCTAGAATATTTTAAATTGGCCATAAACTTATAACTTTATGATCCAATTTACACACATCCATAGTTATATCGAAAACATTTAAAATGGATTTTATTACTTTATTGATAAATAATAATTATATGTACATAGATTGGGGTCCATTATTGCCATTTGCAATGCAGTTTGAAAAAATATTGGGTCCTGTTAAGCTGTCTGCTATCGAATTTTAATTGAATGCTGATGAATATTTTAACATTAAATACTTCAATATCAGTCTCTGTAGATAAATATTATCTTTAGTTGCAGTGCATAGGATTAGTATCGATTTTTTTTTTAATATAGGCACAGATATCACAATTCAGTATTGACTGAATTGTGTTTTCTGTGCCTATATTTTTCAAACATTTTTCACCGCAATTTTTACTTGGAAACACTTGAAATAATCACTAGACATAAATATTTACATTAAAAGCTAGTTTTCTATTCTAAGCTCCACTAAATTATAGCTAAGTACTTTAAGTAAGTAATATTTACACACCCCATACAACACTCAATCGCTTAATTATATTTTTCCGCTCGCAGGTTGCGCACACGCACCGGTAGCGAAATGGAAAGTCAACACCGGATATGTGCGTGCGCTTTCCAATACTTGCAATTAGTATATCACTTATAAGGGATTAGTAATTATGAGAAAAGTGTTCGTGTAACTAGATCTGCTTTGGTTGGTTGAATATATCGCCTATACATTTGCCTTAATGGGAAGCTGTGAAGCTGAAAATTAGTTTTCTGGACTCTTATAGAAGACTGTCACTTTTATCAATTTAATCTGCTTGCTCTTTACAGTACAACTATTTTCTTAATGTTTTTTTATTTTGACGTAACCACAATTAAAGTACTTAGTTCTGAATTCAAATTATTATACACGATAAATCTAATAATTGATGGACATGGAAATTAACATTCGTTTGTATTCGGAAATGCGATGATTCCCGAGGGCCATCAAGAAGAGTATTTGTCCGATTGGACAATAGTTGTACTGTACTTAGCTTTTAGCGGCGTATTTCCTTTAACGGCATAAATAGAGCGAAATTAACAAAGCCGAGTGGGAAAATCCGTTGAAACAACTTTGCTAAGAGCATTAAAATCTGCTGAGTGAAAATATCCACGCTACAGTCGAAGAAAATTCGTTGGAAATGCTACAATTATTATCAAGATCTGCCTAGCCTGTTCCCAACTAAGTTGGGGTCGGCTTCTAGTCTTAACTGACTCGGTGGCAATTCTACAATTATCCGAATATTTATTTACGTAAAAATAACATCATGCCTATAATTCCCCGAAGGGTTAGGCGGAGGTGTAGGTACCTCAACATGCACACCCACAATTTGCCAGTTGTGTTAAAGTCCCATGTAATACGGTTCGAGACTATTGCTATCAACTCGGCACAAATCCAGACTCCGGGCTGCTACTTAGAAATTACTGATAGAAAAACCCAATAACACTGCCCGACCTGGGAATCGAACCTAGGACCTCATGCTTAGCAGTAGCGTTTGCGACCACTAAGTACACCATATATTTCTGTTCATCTATTAAATTAACAATCCACAGTAATCAATCTCCATAAAAATAACAACGGCCGCCATGTTTTAATTTCAAACTAGAATTACTGCCAAAGCTATTGTTTATTCAAATTGGTCTAAACCTATTAGGCCAAGGCTACCCACTAATACTGACAAAGTCACAAATGTAATAAGTAATTAGTCCGCCAAAACATTGAGTGTGTTATTACTGTAATTAGTAGGTATATTCACACCGTGTAATTAAATAAGACATTAGTCTGACTATCCACTAAATAGAGCGAAGCTATTCTGAGATATATAGCTGGGGAGTTTGCTGCGCCACTTTTTCCCAGCTAAAGCACTATGAAGTGGTGAAGGGCGAGCGTTTTGAAAGTGAAAAAGTTTAAAAAGTGCTGATTCTCAGCCTATTTTCAATAACTTTTGATTTTGATTTTATAAAAAAGTATTTTGAGGGTAGACTACGTTTTAAACGTCATAATTAGTATAATTCCTCTCCCTGGTGAAGCCGCAATACTCGGCTCTGCTGGAGATAAGCTTCGTCTAGACGATGGTAAAAGTCTGCAGATGATGCTTATGGTGACTTAATTCTTCACATTTCACAACCGATATTTGATCGTCATCTCTCCATTTTCGATTCCACCTGCATAGCTAGCTAATTACAACCGTTCGATACGCTTCCGTGCCGAACTGAAAATCAATTTAATGTTATCAAAAGAGCCCTGGCTATAAAGGCTGTGAGTAAAGGCTGTTCACAAATTCAACACCCGAAAAATTCAATTTAAATCAAATAGACGACTCCCATTCTTCCGACAGCTATTTCATGTTAAAATTATACATTTTCAATTACTAATTTGCCTTGCCCGGGGGCAAGAAAATGTATAACTTTTGATTATACGACCCGTCGAAAGGTTATTTTATAGTGTTATAACCGAATGGGGGACGTGGAGATGAATAACGCAACCGATACGTACTTACAAGCTCATATATTGGACTGACGCAGCAGTCATTAACTTAAATTAAGTCGCAGGTCTACCCTACTTATTTAATAATCAGATATAAGCAGGTACCCACATAACATATAGCTATGCTGAGGGCCTAAACAAAGTAACATTCGATTAGCGATGACGTTAGTAGAAAAGCCAAAAAATGTACGGGGTTGACATAAACTATCGAGATGTCACATGATCATAGGTCAACGAATAGAAATTAGCTAGACAAAGTTAACACCATTCGATTCTATGAAACAAATTGACAGGGTCGAACGATTACTTCCATAGAAATGCGTAGCCAAGTGGCACTTTTTGGCAAGCATTATCGCTAGTTTTCGACTCGTATGATGGAAATATTAGCGAAAGCGACAGCGATTGTAGAAATAGAATCACTACGAAGCGAATGCCATTTGTCTAGGTCCTCTGGTCAGTCTTTCCAACAAAAAAATCATAAGTTTCACACTTAATTCTGAACTTAAATTTAAATTAATTATTGACATAATTATATCTCATTCCTAAGCCCTCTAACAAACTGATATCAATACGCTTTCGCTATTTAACTGACTTTACACACTCAATGACACATAATTTATTTATTAGCACCGCGGGCGATCATAATCTGCCCGCGCTTCCGCCGTGCCACCTGCGCCTGCGCAGCGAAAGTTGTGTATTTGTCAACAAGACGCGATAACACAGAGTACATACGTACAGAAGGTTAGCTTGAGAAGATGCTGTGAGATTAGGTATATGGAAGCTTAATAAATCTATGGCGTGCTATCTGTGAATTTAGCCTGTTATACAAACACAGTGTAGAATGCCCTCAGGCCAGATGGAGGGACGACCTTAGCAGGGGCTCTGCTATTGGATACCTTAGAAGTAGCTATAAGGATTGATCTCATTATTGCCGTAGTAAAGGGGAGACTTAGGATTAGTTTGCACTTTTGTGTTCTACTGATTTTGAAGCTTGTCGAGTGCCATCGCTTATCTATCAGTTTTGCATACAAAAACAAAAGAAAGCTAGCTTCCGTATCGCCTTTTATTCCAATTCCAAGTTTGACTTCTGTAATTAATCTCTTCTGTGTAACAAACTACATAGTCTACCAATTTATGAACATTATAGGGTGAATTATATCTTGTTATTTTACTCTTGTGAGTTCTAGTCGCGTCTGGCCTTTTTATTTTAGTATTCCACGATGGTCTAAGGCTGTTATGCATTTTAAAGAGCGGATGCGACACGTTCCTAGCTTTCCCACGACGTTATTGTGTATTAAATATTGCTATTAGGACGTCTTCGAATCTATGGTAATAAATCGATGGGTGAAAACAGGATTTGAGGTTTCTTTTTATGATTATTATATGATTGAATGAATATATAAAGTATAAGTTCTCTCATAAAAAAAATATACTTTGAAATATTGCAGCCCTTTTAGCGTAATTTTTTCCAGTTTTATATATTGAACTTTAGCTTCTTTTATAATGATTAAAGCATGATCATACTCCTGCTATATTGCCAATTTATTTCGAGTTCGCTCAGTTTGTTAGTATCATTCACACAATCCGTTATCTAATTTCATAACGACGAAAATAAACAGCTCTATATTAGTATCCTATATAAGTCCGTCAAACTTTCATCGTGTTTTCTTCGTATTTATAACTCCAATTCTCTTGTTACAGGTAAATAAGGATACAGTCACACTACTGTCAACCCAGGTAAACCCAACATGGACCCCTGCGTCAGAACATCAATTTCTCTCCGTTTATGTACGTTTGAGAACAGGAAAAACTTATTTTCCTTCGCCACGACGAGACTGATCGTCAATTATCGCTTTCTTCGGCTAGTCTGTACGCTACTAATACAAACTCTTATTGCGTGTTATGGCTATTTTAATTCCGAGTCGAATGGGAAAGAAGTTTATTGCAATCGAGTGTGGGAGCAAGTAATTATAGCAATTGTGGTTGGTGATATTGGAAATCAGAGGCGTAGAAATCTGTAGTGATGATAATTTTGTTACCAAAATTATTATCAAATAATGAAGGAGAAAGAAGAAATTTAAGCACACCATTAAGAAAAAAATTTATGGAAAAAAAAAGCTATGTTGTATTTTTCAGCTTAGTGCTTAGTTAGTTAACAAATTTGAGGTCTAAGCAGACATCAAACCACTCACAGAAATGATTAAGCAACCATATTTAACGGATATCCGCAACCTGCGTACAGCCACATAAATCAATGACGACGTACTCGTAAAACAGCCGGGCAGACTTAGATACGAGCACAATTTGGGACAAACCTATAATCCAGGACTAGGACGCAATAAACCGAGGTGATTAACGCACTAATTATGAATATCAAAGCCACACAATAATCATAAACCAATGACCGACTGACAATAAACCGCTCGAATATTTTCTCTTCATAGCAATTTCTAACAATCATTGAAGGTGATACTTTCAAGTAAATAGCAGACAGAATGAATATAGCAGCTTAGAAACACAAAATAAATAAATACAGAAGGTCTAAACAACGAAAGAACAGAAAGGTGGAAACAATATTATTTTGCACAAATAAGATGCACATTATAAAATACATACTAATCTAAAGTAGCCAAAAAATAAAAAAATAAAAAAATTGTTTATTCTGCACAAACAACACACACTATACCAAAAATGCTATTGTAGACAAAATACATACAATAATAAAAAGTAGCCAAAAGCCTAGTACTTAAATCGTAAAAAAAAGTATTAAGTAAGTACTCAACAAATAAAAATGTTAAGAATAAAAAGAGAAAAAACGTTAAAAGAAAACAGACTCACGCAAACATAGACGCGTACGCGTACGGCGATCTTAAAGCCTGAATTCTTCCCACGCTGATGTCAGTCGCGTACAAGTCGTAGCAACGTACGCGCCGCTGACGTCAGCGTCGCAGTATGTTGTTAAATCGAAAACAATGTATATTCGTACGCGCGACCGACGTACGCGACCGACATCAGCGCAGGAGAAATGCAGGACTTAACAAATGCCAGTCGCGAGTGCGCTTGCACTCGCTATACATGAGCGTGTCTATGTGTGCGTGAGTTTTTATATTAGCCTTCTGTAACTATCTATTCTGTGCTAACAGCCTAGTAGCTAATAATGGTAATGATAGCTTTTCTCTCTGCTTATGCCATGAATGATTGGTTGCTGTGACACTCAACCGTAGTCTAAAAGGTAATTGTGGTCGTTTTCACAAAGTTATCTTTCTTTATGAGGCTTTCACGTCGTTTCTGGAAATTAAAAGGTAATTAAAGGTTATTATTTCTATAGTAAAATCATAATTAACATTCAAAGTAGCTAATATGATAACTGAGAGTGGCAGGCTTTACTCTGTACCTGCCGGGTAATTACGTAACACACTAACAATAGGAATGGGTTTCATTTTGACAATTCAACAATATTCATTGCGTTATTTACGTTATTGAGCAGAATTTTTTTTCGAACATATGAAGCAATGGATTAGCAATAGGCTTCAAAATGATTCAGATTGTGATAGATAGTGTCTTACGTAATTAGGGTGCTGGACCGAACTTTGGCGAAAATAAATTATGTTGGTCCAAAAAGCAGCCAGCATAAAACAAAAATTGTTTCAGTAGCTGACTGTCATACATAATAATTGAACTATTTATATTACAAACAGAGGCTATCCACTGACCTTGAGACAATGTCAGGTCACAGCCTTAATTTCGAGGTTACCTTCTCAAGTTCTCCGATTTTCAGGAAGGTTAGCTGTTTGAGTAGGAAAGCCGTCTTGGACACCATTGGGACCAGGGTAAATCCGGCCCGTGATATCTCGCCCCCCCAATATTTGAAACCTTTATTTTACGCTAGCTTCTGTCCACAACTTCGTCCGCGTGAAAAGAAGACCCGCTGCCACTGACCTAAATTTCTTGTTTCACCGCCGCATCGCATCACCTGCCCGCAGTATTACTTCGTTTTCGATTAGCGTTCTTTCTGACTTTTTGCTCTTTGTGCTCGTCTCCTAACGGTAATAGCGTGATAGCCTATAGCCTTCCTCAAGAATTGGGCTACCAAATGCAAAAGTATTTTTCAAATCCGACCGGTAGTTTCAGAGATTAATCCCAACATACTAACTTACAATCAAACAAGCAAATTTTACTTCTTTACAATATTAGTTCATCATCATCATATCAGCCTGGAATCTCCCACTGCTGGGCATAGACCTCCATTCGTTTCTGCCAAACTTCCTAGTTCTGCGTATTCCTAATCCAGGTGTTCAACGTGACTTTGGTAATATCGTCGGTTTTATTTTACTGTAAAAGAAAGAAATATAATTATTTACACTTCGACTCTTCGATTGCGATGATTTCTCACAGCTTTTATTGCCAAATCATCGCGTTCCCAGGCTCTGGACACCGAATTACATGTTGCAAGAGAACTCTTGATAGCTTCTCTATTTTCGATCTATTGCAAGCGATTCCGCGGTTCACACTTATCTTCGAGATTACTGTGATTAAATAACAGATGCGTCATATTGTACACTCTTGCGCTCAAAGTAATTGTATTTATTAATCGTATAATAATCGGGTATTTTATTAGAAGTGTTGCTGCCATAAATATTTTTTCCGATCATGTAGGTAAGAAAGACGAATTTTGTAGTTTCTTATGTGGAGTTGTAAGAAAATGATTGATATTTTAGAAATAAATCTGTTTTCTAGTGTTGCATACTGTTAGTGTTAGCCTGTGACTGCTGGGCGAAGGCCTCTCCCCATGGCTTCCATTGCTTGCGATCCAGGGCTAATGTGGACCACTGGTTGTATGTTTTCTCCAGCTCGTCCCGCCATCTCCTACGGGGTCTGCCGCGAAGCCTTCTGGCTGCGTCAGGGCTCCAACATAGTGACTATTTCGGCCCACAGCTCATTGGGTATGCGGCATAGATTTGTAAAAAATATGTGAACTGTAAAAAAGAGAAATAATTAAGCGTTACCAGATTTGAGTTGGTTTCGTTGTTAAAAAAAAGATTATTAATTGTTTGCCACGCTATAAATAATAGACGCTAGTCTCAAAAGGCATCTAAATACAAGGAATTTCCTTAACAAGTTTTGTTAATACAATACTTAAATTGGACACAAATGTTCTTTATTCTTACAAAATCACCAATCAAAAGAATTATTTCCATCTTTTCTAAATTCCCATCTGTCCATTGCTCTATGACAACAGAAGTACGGACGCGATCAATACAACATTTTCTGCCACATCATTGTTTTTAACTTCTGTAAAAGTAAAAGTGTATAAAAGTTGTGAACAAAGCCATTTGCTTTGAGTAAAAGCACCAGTTACTTGGCGACGGTTCTTTTATTACATGTTATGTCGTTGAAGCAGTTATCCTACTTAGGCCCATTGTTCACGACCACGCTACTAAAAAGTAACGTGTGCTTCTTCATCGTATCGATGAATCCATTTACAGCTATATTTTAAATAAGCTATCTATTGTGGTATAGTAATTTTATTCTAGGTGCATCGTCTTCACATATAATTATATAATTAATGTATACAAAACATTTTAAAAGAGTAACAGTGGATTTTTTTGCCCATTCTTCTTCATACGAAACTACCTTTTGGAAGGGGCAACTAGAATCAATATATATATTTTTTTGTTGTAAATTTTGACGATCAAAAGTGCTTTTTATGTGCGTATTTGAAATAAATGATTTGACTTCGCTTCGACTAGAATTCGAACTGCCTTGGTCCATCTGGAAATCCCTTAGCCAACTTGGCCGAGTTTAAAACAAAATTCTGTTTCTGTCAAATGTTTGAGGATTACAGAGACAGAATGATGTTTAAAACTCGTTTAGCGCTAAACGTGTTTAGTGATTGGCGGTACAAGTGGGGCCTAAGAAGGCAGGTGGCCCGCTGTAGGTACAGCTTCGTCAGATGGGGGTACTCCGACGAGCCACAGTACGTCTGTGGAGCCACACCACAGACGATGCCTCACCTCTAGTCGTGCTCTCTGTGCAATAACACCTGCGAGGTACTTGCATAACACACTAACAGTAGGGATGTCTTTCATTTTGACAGTTCAACAACATTCATTGCGTTATTTAAGTCGTAGAGTAGACAAATTTGTGGAACATATGAAGCAATGGATTAGCAATAGGTTTCAGAATTATTCAAATTGTGATTGATAGTGTGCACTATGGTAGTCTATTTTTTTTAAGCGTTGGCCCCACAACAATTCCTCCTGTATTGTGGTTGCGTTTACAAACCTTTAAAATCACGTACACAATAGCCAGACCCGGAACAACTACTTGTAGGTCATACAAATATTTGTTCCGTACAGGAATCGAACCCGCGACACGCAGCGCAGCAGTCAATCGCTTAACCACTGCGCCAACCGTGCCGTCATCTTTGCGCGGCCAACGCTAACGCTGTCAAAGTAAAGCATTACAAACTCAAATCAACAATGCGATACAAGCGCGTTATTAATTTTGTGATTGGTTGCGTCGTGTACGGACCGCCATATTGAAATACTAGTGCTGTGACATTCTGGCTGCTCATTGGTAATTCGAATTCGCAACTGATTACTTTTGAGTAGCGTCGTGTACGACGGGCTTTACTACATCGTTGGTGTACCGTATCAAGCATGGCTGCTGACTGTAGAGTTCTGGGTTCGATTCACAGGTTGGGTATAGCGTTGTTGGGTTGTAGTATTTTTGGCCGTAAGTTTATTATAGCTCGATTCCCATTATACAACTTTTTTGTTTCTTCCTTTCAATCCACGTATGAACGTATTTTCTGTCTAGGTAGTATTTGTCACCATCGTTAACAAGGGCACAGCTATTTGATTGATAGAGCACGCACGTATACTCCTCCTAGTTAGATATTATAATTATGTTTATTCTAATCACTAATGGCTTCCGTCTCAGAATTCTTTTCATCACAAAGCAAACAAATTATGCATAAGTAATTAAGAATCAGATTAATTGATAACTACCTACTTACTCGTCACAAGTACATAGTGCCACAATAGAGCAGTTTGATGTCTTCCGACTGCCGAAGGTTGGCCATGGAGGTTGATTTTAAATGAGGACATGCAGCCATGGTATGCTAACAATCACTTTCTATAATATCCTTGTTTTAATTGAATTTAGACTGTTTTTTAAAGATAATGTACGTTTTAAGGAGTTTTTTAATTACCACATAGAATATTTTTTTTTTTCAAATCTGGCAATAATTGGAAGAAATTAAAATAAATTGTTTGAAAATAAAATGTAATATTTTTATCTGGCAATTTTTTTTTGTCTGTAGGTACGTTTTGATTACTTACAAAAATAATAATTTTATTGAACTTTAATGATATTAAAATTTCATTTTTCTACCTAAATTAATTATATGCTTCAAAACTGCCACCATTACGAAGAGAAATGTTGCCAGTGTAACAATTTATTTCAATTCCGATACCATCAGCTTTATTACGATAACTAACCGGTTAGTGTGCTAATTACCCGCCAGTCGCCAGTCGCCGTGATTGATGAGCACATTGAAACGTACTTCAATTGAAAGTTTTCCAGTTAATACAGATTAGGAATCAGTGGGTTTAAATTAACTAAGAATTATATTAGTGTACTGCTTCATTGGTGCAGTGATCACAAGCACTACTGCTGACCTATTCTGTAAAAATCTTACCGTGAAAACTTAGATGATGTGAGCGTGAAGTGAGCTGTCAGTAGTGTCAATCCCTAGCATCTGGTGGAATGACAGCTGACTTCACCTAAGTTTTCACGGTGAGTATTTTACAGAATAGACCGGCTGCTAAGCCTGTAGTATATTTTGCACAAAAAAATGTGTATTTGTGCAATATATGGGCTTCAACCTGATGAATCTTGCAGGCAAATATTTTAAGGACTTGGTATATTAAGGCTTGTCACACAGGCGCGACGCGACTCCCGATACAAAGTCACCGCGTGTCGCGCGACGAGCGGAGCCTTTGTGTAGCGCTATCGCGTCGCGCCTGTCTGTGGGAGCCTTTACTGCTACCCTCTCTCTATATCTATGAAGTATGCATGTTTGTTAAGAAGCATAACGACTTTTTTTAAAAGGCACAGGATGTATATCATCGAAACTGGCGAGATCCTCACAGGTCTTATATTAAATGACTTACTAAAACTGGCTAAATATAGTAAAAGCTGTTTAGACATGTGTGTTCGGATATATAATAAAATTTCAAATGATTTAAAAACTTTAGATCTTAGATTGGTTTAAAAAAACTACATCAATGGTTAAACACTAATAATAGAATTTACTGATGGGAAACATTTTGTAATATAACCTATAATATTTATATGCTATGATAAAAGCAAAATATGTCATGCACTCTATTGTATTTTTAAAACAACTTTATATACGCTAAGCTAATAAATATTATTTCTATTTCTGTGATCCTGATTTCGATTCCGGGGTCGGGCGGGCAAAATGTTATTGGGTTTTTCCATCTGCTGAAATATGTTTATTTTTATTTCGCCATTTTACCTTTGAAAAATTTCGAAAAACTTAATCGACAAAAAATATCCATATAATTATCGAACCTGCTCACAAAATTTCACGAGAATCTGTTGAGAAATGCGACCTGTAGAGGAGAACAGCCATCCGGACATACGACAACGTTGTTGTCCAAGCTGAAACGGAGACGCTTCGCACTCGCTCGGTCAAAAATACAGGAATTTTGGAATATGTAGAATAGAATAGAATCGAATCGGATAGACTCGTTTGGTGGCACTACTTTACAAATCTAAATCACTAGAAAACATAAAGCTATTTTATAGTTGTCGTCTTGAAACACTTCATCGCTTTCAACCTTTCCAATGACATAACATCAGGAGACTTCTTCCGAATTCAAGAGAGCAAAAATCAAATACGTCTATCCAACTGTCAAACGATCTCTTCAACTACCCACATTAGTTAGCGTTATCTCGACAACTAAACGTGATCCCAATCAATAATCGCACAGATATATTTCTCAGATAATTGGGCCTCGTCGAAAGTCGATTAGAAAATAAGAGTGAGTCGCTCATCGACGGAAGCCTGTTTGAGATCGAAAGTGGCGTATGTGCAAGCGCATTTTTATGTCATTTTCACATACGAGGTTGTTCACCGCGGGAAAAGTGGGGAAAACGGGGAAATATGCGGTTTGACCGGTTATTACGTACATTGGCTGTTTTATGGTGCTACTGAAGGAAAAGTTGTGATTTTTATCGTGTTGACTTTCGGCTGCGGTTTGTACCTGTTTGTTTATATAAGATTTGTTGTGTCGAGAAAATCGTAAAGTGAGGAAACCTAGGTGGGTTTCTTGTGTTGTAATGAAAAGAAAGGCTCACATAACTTCTTGTGTACTTTGGCTCGTACTTAAAATCATGAATGATGATCTCAGAGGGACTGACAAAATTCGCAGTCCTTTACTTAATGCGGCTTTGTTCTTGAAATAATCAGTATTCTGTAGTTCATGATGTAAACAGTTAACGCTGAGACCACTTTGGCATTATAATCTTTATTTTCCGTTTTTTTTATTTTTTTATTTGATGGTGTATTTTTGTTGCTGCAATGTCAATAAACGCATTTTCTTTCTTTATAATGTCACTGTAGTATTCGTTGCTTTTTACGATTCTATAATATTGAAGCATGTAGGTCGCTGTACGTCCTGGACACAGCCACCATATCCTTTCCACTGGAAACCTTTGCAACAACAAAGTAACTTAAAAACACCCTCAGGGGCGAACAACACGAAGACACATACACATTATGTATCTAGACTTTAAAAACAAAAAGCCATGCCTCAACTTGTCCACGGTCTCCGTAATTACGCGTAAAAACACACAAGTGTTACGTGCCTCGAATATTTCGCTCTTTTATCTCGTTTTGACGCGACAGCTGCGTACGCGCTCAGCACGCGATCGTAATGATGCGCCTGAGTTTCGACAGCGATATTTTGTAACGCGTTGATGTGATGGGAATGGAAATAATGGCAATAGTTTATTAGCTCGATATCTTAATAGTTTACATTTATGGCTCTTTCAAAACAGGCGCGACACGCGACGCGAATTAGGTGCGATTCGCTTCGCGTGTCGCGCCTGTTTGAAGGAGCCTTTACAATGAGAGCTTTTTTAAAGTGGCTCCCAAAATCGTTGGACGATGTACAGTCGACCGAACATCAGTAGTAACAATTTGTAATTGACCACGCCATTATGTCGTAGTAGTAAAGGCGATTTTCGTAGTGCAAGTGTTACCTACCGCTCATGTACAGTTGGTTGTACCCACATAATATAAGAGGCTGTTCGGATTTATGATTAACAATAATTATAATCTTATATTATTTCTAGTTTCTGATACTATCATTGTCACTGAATTTACAAAAAAATATATTATAATAACGTTTTTCGGAATGTTTAAAAAAAATCCTATACGTTGTAAATTCACTGTTCATATAGCTTGTTGATTTCCTTATAGCTATGGCGACCATTACCCACAGAACATATACCCATAATTTTCCTTTGCTAAAAATAATGAGGATTCATAAACATTCAAACCCCAATCCAGCGTCAAAACACTCATTCAATAAATCCCAAGTACCATCCAACAACTACCACAAATCAGTTATAAATATCAATATTACTCAAACCTAACACATAATCTTTGAATACCTTATACGACCATTAATTCGCCAACACTCGAATAGAGGAGTTATTAGCTCCATTCCTGCTCACCTCGTCCCGGAAGCGGCGTGAATATGTGATAAATCTTACGCCGTCATCGCTGGGAAGGTAACGGGACACCCTACGTGGTTATTAGAAGGGCTAATACTGATTTATAGCTTGTTCACGCCTGTTTTCCTAGGTGGACAGGGTTTTAAGCGATATGGAATTTGCGAGATTGTCGGATAGAGTCGTGGTCTGATAAAGTGTGAACAAGTAGCGGGTGCGATTGATTTTGTTAAGTGTCAATTGTTGGTGTTACTGTAAAGGAACAATTGGGCACTTGTCTGTCCATTCACAGTTCGTGCAATAGTATTTCCAGAGTATGTTACGCTTGCGGACGGCGAGCAATGGGCAGCTCGCCGTCCGGTAAGGACCAGGGCCGGGTCGACGGCGCGTCGTGTTCCACGCGCGCCTCAAAGAGATATCAGCAACTTTGACGGGGTCGCGGATTGTTTGAAAGAGTTACCGTGGACCTGGCGCACAGGCAACTGAAAGAACACGGGTGGGTTTTAGTTAGTAAGAGTTAGACACGCCCTTCCGCTCCGCCCAGAGCGGGAGAAGTGTTTTGATGCTTTCCGACCCAAAAAAAAAAGAGTATGTTACGTAAATCGATTTGACGTCTTGTCGCCTTTCCTGATTACAGCAGTCAGTTTCGTCTTGGTACTGTCTGTGATATCGATGAAAGCAAAGCCAAAGGAAGGAATTAAAAGGGGCTATCAATATTTAACAAAATTACTATTTGCTCGGTTTGTCTCGGTATGCTTATGGCGCTGCACATATACTTAGCAACTTTAATTGACGCAACTGTCAACTATTTAAAGGGTTTAATTTAATTGCAGACACGTCTACGTCTGCGCAGTTTCTTGAAATTATATTTAAAACGTCATAAACAGGTAGTTGCGGGTTGCCTGTTGCCGAAACTTAAAAATCAAAATTGCTCCGTCTACGCCTTAAGTCCACAATTTACACCGCACCAACCCATTCAGAATCAGGTGTTTCTCCAAGTAAAACTCGACTCATCTTGAAACGAATTTCATCAAAACTGTAATTAATGTGTACAGTTTCCGATCTCGCATGCTGGGACCAATTACCTACCTCCATATTTAATGAGCACCATTACGACGCAGCGTACGGGGCTCGGCTGCGGTCAAATTTGACAAAATTGCTCAAGCGTCGTCGCGTGCAGGGATTTTGTAATGTCCGAATTATTTTTGTGGATAATTGAATTTTTGTTGTAACTTGGGCCTGATTGGTTCATTATGATTATGTCCTGAGTTGGGATCCAATCTTCATAAATTTAAAGTAACAACGCCTTGTAAAATTGTGGACAATGTTGATGAATCAGAATGAAAGATCTTATTAAGTCAACAAGTATTTCTCTGGATCTTAAGCTTCTTTCCATTTTGCAAATGCTCGTCCTTAGTATCTTTTCGTACTCAAGAAATGATTAGCAAAATAGTTCAATCAAGACTACACCAAAGATCGCTCATTGACAAGAATATCCTGGAAGAAAAAAATAAACCAGAACTTAAAAAGCTGCCAGTGCCAATAACAACCGCTTTCAATTAAATCAGTTACCTAGAAGCACTAAACGAATATATTAACTGCTATTTAACTTTAAGCACCGAGACATAAACACCCATTTTTGTAAATAATTACGTGGTGTACAAGTTCTTAACCTCAGTGTTCATGGAAAACAGAATTATGTGCACGCACTGATTGTCAATACACTACAAAGTAAGCGTCCGCAAGGACCAGTGGCTATTTTAGAATCTGAGATTTCTTCAACTGGTCTTACTTTAAAAGGTCATGACTAATTCGGCCAACGAAGATCTTCGTCAGTATCTGGTGCTGCTTCCTGCCCTTCACCATTATCATCTTTGGCAGCCTTTTTCCACCCATTGCTAAGTTTAGGCCCATCTCTTTTGTGCCATGCTTCCCTGGTCGATGCTACTCTCAAGTCCTTATTCCAATTTACTTTGGGCTGGTGCAGAAGATATGCACCTACAATTTATCATTTCTGAAGATTTGATGCTGCCTTTTGCTTGCTTATAATCAAAGGTACCGATCATGGAAATCAAATTCGTTGATACCCATCCACCGAAATTCTAGATAGGGAGAGAGGGTTTCTCTACAGGTCCTTAAGCATCTATAGGATCCTCTACAGGTCGGTGGTTTATTAGTCTACACGACACGAGACGCAAACATGCCTGAGCTTCAGTCGCACTATGCGTTCGCGCATCCACATTGCATGACAATGCGACGCGTTTGTTGACCTGCGCGCGCGACGCATCGCAATACGTGCGGTAGCGGAGTGATTTGCATCATTGTTGATGGGAATTGTTCGATAACGTTATTATTTTTAAATCTTTTATGTTGTGGTCCGCTTCGTCGATGTCTCGATTCCATGTACCAGACATAACACTGGTTCTCTTTCACCTTGCAAGCGATTGAAAAAAATACAATAAGAAGGTAATGTTTTGATACCCTTTTGTTTTTCTGTGTTTTATCACTGCGGGGTAATTGCGTGAAACACTGACAGTAGGAATGGCTTTCATTTTGACAGTTCAACAACATTCATTGCGTTATTTACGTTGTTGAGCAGATACATTTTTCGATCAATTAGGGTGCTGGTTTCATTTTGTGATTCGTCAGAAACACGGCTCTGTCCCGTCTTTATTGCGAATTTTTTCGGTATTTCCTTGGAAATGTCTCTCTGATTTGTATTTCAAAAACATTAGCTTTCAAGAAGCAGTGCTCATCTTTGGCGTTTCTTCTAAGAGACCAAGCAAGATACTATAAGATTTCATTCAGATCTTTAAATCTAAGCAGCTGCCAACTTTATTTAATACTGCAATCTTGCGTAAGATAATTTGACAACAGCACATGACAATGACAACATTGAGTATGTTTATTGTCTACACATATGGATATAACATGGTTAACAACAACTAAGGAAACGTCAAAAGTAAAGGAAGGAAACCAAATGTCCGCTGCCATATTTCAATGTTATTATTATTTTTATCTCAGTAATCAGGTTAATATTGTGTTTTTATTCTTTTACTTGTGATTTTGATCTTACTACAGTTTTATTTAACTCTCAGTTCTATTACGCGATACCGTAAGATATATTCCTAAAATTGTTTGTTTATACTGTACTGAATCTTAGCTTATCATAATTCAATGAGGGCTATCGCGCTTGAGTTCGCCGCTGGAGGCGCTAGTGTAGAGTAAGGTCTCTAGATGTCAAAATATGTACTGAACGTTCACTGTTTGCGGATTTTTTACCACGGATTTTAACGAATGATTCATAATAGCTATAATGGTTGTGCCATTATTGATTAATTATGGCTTAAGATTTTAAGTAAAAAGTTAGGATCTAATTTGGTAGCACTTGAAGGAATAAGATTTGTCTGCTTCATGCTTGTCAATTTTAGGAACATTATAATCTAAATATTCATTTGAAGTTTTAAAATGTAATAAAATAAACATACTATGAATATAAGGGTATTTAAACATATACAAAACATCGAATAAAAGTACTGCAACAGGACCGTACTCGACAGTGGCGCCAACTAGTGAGCACAAAAACGATAGCCCCCATTGCACGTAAAGATCAAGAGTATTATGTTATTTGATCGAAATTCAGACACCTGATTATCATTTTGTTAGTAGACATGGTCTCTAGATCTTCAACGTCCTATGTATAGGTATATATAGGTATGCTATGTACAACTAAATCTACATTCAGATTTTCAGCCAGCCACCCATTAAACCGGTAAAGATATTAAAAGGAAAAGTATATTTGAAGTGACCATTCCTAATTCAATATTCAAATATCGGATTAGAACAGCTTGACCCGAGCGTGTTTGGGTCACATCGGATTACCTCGCCAAGGTCGGGTCGATGTCACCGCTTCGATCACGAATAAATTCCATTAATTGATGCGTCATCATTGTGTGCGAGGGTTGGCGGATGCAAACATGTTTTTAAATATTTTCTTTGTTTTATTTGGGCCTATAAGAGAAAAATAAAGTATTATGATTTTTTGTTTTTCACTATTTCCTGCTTGTGGCCATTCAGGAGGATCTAGATAGTCAGTGAACTAGCTTAAATACTGCATATTGGAGAACTTACTGGAGGCCGCTCTCAGAATAGCGGAAAGCGAATAACCGCTTTCCGCTATTCTGAGAGCGGCCTCCTCCAGATATTCTGGCATAAGCCAGAATATCTGAAAGATTATTGATAATATTAGAGGGACCAAAGATTCAGCTCAGTAAATTTTATTGCACCTGATACTGGATGCTGAAGATATAACGAAATACAGACGAAACGTGGCAGCCCTAACACTACATAACAATAATTCGAATCGTTTCTCAAACACATTGTTAAAAGGTTTAAAAGATTCGATGGTTGAATTTGAATTAGGAACGTTATCCGGTTGGATACGAGAAGGTCATGTGGGAGTGTTTGAGATTTCAAAAATAGAATGAACAGGCTGAATAATATGGAGAAAGTTTGTATGAGGATTATTTTTTTTCATCTTCAGGCTGTTTTTCCCGTGGGAGTTGGGAGATGAGCAAAGCTTATTTGATTTCCACACTATAAAATAATAATACAATGCTATTAAGTTGTGTATAATAGCGCCTAAAGCCTTGACATTCAGAATGAATAAAGTCAAATAATAAGAGACTGAAAAATTTAATGTTATTGCGCTTATTCGAAAAATACTATCCAGTTTTTACTCTATTATGCGGATACAAAATGTGAATACAGACAGACAATACACATAGACACAAAATTATTCGTAATTATAATTTTATACGAACAGCATTCGTTCAAAAAATTAAAGAAAAAAAAATCGTTTTAATTTCTATATGAACCTTGTTTACTAGAAAATACAATAAAAACTCAATAAATATAATAGCAACCATTCAAAATAATCCAAGATTTTCTCTTTATTTCATCATTAAAGTCGACTGATAATTTATTAAACCTAAAAAAATACCCAAAAAAACCTAAAGCTCATATTTTTTTCGCGAAACTACTGAGATTTAGGAAATTCTCATGACAGGTTGTCATAATTATTGCCCAAATCGCAGGTTTTTAACATAAATCAGGCAATTAACTATGTGAAGGAAATGAAAAGTAATTTCACACAGGCCCAGTCATTTCGTATCTGTCACACGTACGATGCCAATCTCTGCTGTCATTAACTATCTGCAAACATAACCAAACAGTTTATATACACTTTAAATTAACAATTATAAGGGTGAAAATCCCTTGATAGATTATAAAGTTAATTTTGTTTTGGTTAATGATTGAAACCAAGTCATCTTTGCTACTTTGTTTAATGAATTTCATTATTTTTTTGTTCTGTTCCATAATAATAATAATAATAAACTTTTATTTCGGACCAAAGAATCCATATAGTGTTAGTAACATACAAAAGCTTACTATCTAGTGTTAGTACCTATCACCCTCCTCACAAACTGCTTCATTATCTGAGAGCTGAAGCTCTCTCCTACAGTCCTCAGGATGCTGTTGTGACTGCCCCGCACCCTCCTCAGAAGTGAAGCTGTTTTTTTGCGTAGAACGGCATGGAATCCGTCCGTACGAGCTTGCGCAAACATTCCCGAGGCACTACAGTAGCGAGGCAGTCCCAACAACATCCTGAAAGCATTATTGTATTGGACGCGCAGGACATCCAGCGATCTTTTGGTATATCCGACCCATAGATTGCCCGTGTACAGACTCTGGCAATAAGCCTTGAAAAGTGTAATTTTAACTAGGTCCGTACACCGAGCAAATCTACGGGCCAGCATATTGCTCCGGACCGCTAGAGCCCTACGCTCCCTCTCAATATCTACATCGTCTTTAAGGTCGTCGGCAAGAACATGGCCCAGGTATTTAAAAGTAGTCACCCTATATATAATAAGAAATGGGGAATTATGTTGCATATTTTTATTATAATTATAGCTGGAATTCCTTTGGATATTGGTGTAATTATTGTCATGTGTTTTATTTTGACAAACTGATGAGTTTAATTCTTTTACGTACGTTTTTAAGTACAGAGAAGAGTGAAATTACTTCGTCGTGGAATTAAAAATTAAAAACTACGGATAAAACCTCGTTCTTTTTTATTTTTATAATTTGCTTAAATGCGACATCCATACCAGATATTAAAAATGTTATGTCGCCCGAATAAAAAGTTAAATTAAATTAAAATTGGAAAAATAAGTAGCCTTTAAGAATTAATGCCAATAGAATTCATGCCGATTAAAAACAGTTATATTTTTTATGATCTTAAATAACACGTATCCCAATGATATTCCACGCATTAGTTGCCTAAGTATGTGCGTAATAAAACTATTTTTATCATAGACAAGAAACTCTATCGGTATGACTAAGGCCATCGACTATACACAGTCCTTATGAAGGCGTATCAAAGATCTCCGTGGCAATTAAATGTTAATCCTAGTAACTATAATGTAGATTGGCAACTATGCCGCGACAAAAAGTTGCCGATGAAAATGATTGCGGTCGATTTCCTGGTGATTTTTTGTTAGTTACCTGACTTAGGTAACGTGGATGTAAACTGCAACTATTTTTGCACATTGCTGCGACATGCCTGGCATCAAAACAGACTGATTTAATCTTCTGACAACTGATGGCCTAACCGTATTGCACTTCACAGTGCATTCACTAAAGTACTCTTTTATCTTTTACTTGGCAATCTTAACCATAGCTTTTGCCAGAATACATACAGTTTAATTCACTAAAACTATAATTTCTTACACAAATGAATGCCAACATTGCCTTTCAAGATGTCTTAAGTATAAATGTTTGCAACAATGACAATCACTAACAGCAATCCTTCTGTTGGATATATGCCTCTTCGTGAAATTTCATCAGTTAAGCTAGAAGACTTAGCAGTGCAGTATATTCTTTGGATTTTCCTAAGAATTTAGCGGTTATCAGCCACTAGAGGCAACAAAATAGTCGTCCAAACTTCGCTCGTCTGCTCCATAATGAAGTGAAGCAAACTGAATCAGGGTCATAGTACTACACGGTGTATTCACATCCTATTAACTATGATGATAAAACTTATAATATTTTACGAGTCGATTAAACTCCATAGTTCGATGGTGGTCGTAAACGAACTGTTCAGTGGTTGATTATGGTCTGTAGTCATGGGAGTGAGGGTTTATGGGTTATTAAGATTAATTCTCGGGCTAGTTTTATTGTTGGGTAGTCTAGTTTACTTTGTTTGTGGATTGGTCCTTTTGTACCTAAGTATACTTGCAGCAATGGGTACGCCATTTGAATCTTTAAGCAGCATTGTGTTTGGAAATCACTCAATATTTACAATTTAAATTAAGTTGGCAGTCGAAAATGATTTTATTATTGCTTTCATACACATGGTTGTTGAAAATACGAAGGATCCCCCATAACAGGAACTGATGGACGCTACTGAAGGTATCAAACTCGTAGCCAAATTCTGGACTGACTCTATCTAGATTGCCATCGACACGCCAAGAAGAAATGCAATAGAAGAACGAAGTAAGTATGGAGAAAATTTAAGCTAGAACATTGCTAACTAAGAAAAAAAAAGAAAGAAAGAAAAATACGTTTATTTGCAGTAAACATGACGCAGAGAAAAACACACAAATACAAAAAAGAACGAGTTCACACGAGAGAACGAGTTTTGACTGTCAAATAAAATTCTAGTGATGGTCATATGGCAGCCTGGTAGGTTTGTAAGGGGGCGCACAATAATGCTATGTTTACGTATTAGCCTGGTTATAGGTGCATGCAACTGTCAAGAATAAATAGCAACTTGATAAATCCCTCAGTAGTCGCAGTCGGCGACAAAAGTCGGTTAACACTTTTTTGTAAACTTACTTATTCAGCAAAATATTTAATTAAAATCAGAACAGAAGTAAAATTAAAAGGATATTAACTATTAGCTATTACTCACCTACTTATACGTAATGCCAAAATTGACACGAAATCATTTGATACATTGTCCAAATGATTACGTGACAATTTTGGTGATAATTATGTTAAATTGACAGTGTTAATGGATTTTTGTTTGCAGACCGTACCTAATCTGATCTTCCAAAAACATTCGCTTGTACAGTTTAAACTTAACCCAAAATCCGTAACTTAGTGGACCTAGTATGATGTTTCAAAGAAGCATAGTTAAAAAATACCCAAATATTTCTTCACTCAACATCAAATAGAGAAAATATCATCCATTCAGATCGCGACTCAATTCGTCACTTGGCCATTTAACATCTCGATTTCATTAGTAATCGATGATCGGCGCACGCGCACCCGACCGCGTCGAATATCGCTCTCTCTATTGTCTCAGTTTATCTAGAGATTCCGTATCTCTCGTATTTAATGACAACGCTGTTTTATGTGTGAGCTTTTACTTTCATTGATATAATCAATGTTGCATTGAGAAAAAGTTTAAGTTCTATGCCTGTTTCATTGTTGGGGAGGCCTGGAATTTACAGAGACGTAATGGTCTATCAATGTTGTCTTTTAAAAACTTTCATCTAAACTAATATTTTATAGAGAAACGTTTTTATTTTTTGTATTTTTGTAAGTTTGTTTGTTACGCTTTCACGCTAAAAACGGCTCAACGGATTTGGGTGAAATTTGGCACATGAGTAGACCATGACCTGGATTAGGACATAGGATAAATTAAAATGATTTATTACTGGCATAGGATAATTTTTATCCCGATATTCCCACGGAGTCGACACCTATGCGGGTGAAACCGCGGGGCGCAGCTAGTGATCAGATATAGGGATTCTTTACCTGATAAATCAATGGAATCTGATAAACTTACCTGAGGGGTTGAGACAAGTAGGCCTTTCAACAGGACTGACATTAAGCTTTTCGGTAACTTTGACTTTTCCATCATCGTCATCACTGATAGATTGTAATTTTGTCTCGTCCCTCTAGTTCTATAATTCAGTGTTTCTGTTTGTCTGAAGATGAACATCAGAAAATGTATTGATAAAGGTAGATTAACTATGAATTCCAGTCTTTCGGAGAACGCCTCTGCAAGACCTTCTTAATCATACCGTTTTACTTCTTCTGAACTAAGTAACTTTGAGAATACATTACTGCCCACTTAAGTACCATAATTCTCACAATATTTAACCCACTTCTCTCAACCATCAGTCACCACACACTTGCGTAACCTAAAAGTGTCGCCCGCGCATAAACCGCACATCTTTATAGCGTATTGCGGAAACCGCGGCAAAGCGGTGATGACGTAACGCCGATGCGCGCGCGCCGCTATTATTTTTGGCGCGGGGTCGTTGAACCCGCGTAGTGAAAGTCGCCGGAGGCGCCAAGCCGGCTACGATAGGACACCCCCGCCCTGAAGGTATTTAGCACCTTTTAGTAATAATGATGATCGGGACACTTAAGGCTGTATACATCTGACCCAGTTTTTCATCAGTAGGTCACGCGATGTAAAGGTCAATTTATGAACTCTCAGAAGTCTCAGACTATTTTTTGTTCTATCCTTAATCGTAAAGAACTAGGTTCTTAATAATTAGTTACAATCTAGCTTATAAGACTTATAAGTAATTTTAATCTGACTTCAAAATTTACGTGACAATTATTTTTAATCTTATGAATTGTGTTGATTTGTACTTTACACAAGTCCGTTCCACTCCCTCAGACTTATCAACATGTTTTTGTGCCAAGTAGTTAGCAGATAAGGTTGTTGCTACGTGGTTTTGGATTGAAGAAGCCTCCTCCACTTGATGACTCTTCAAGCATTTCGTCTGGTCTTTGTACCTTACGTTTTCCTTCGCTCAATCATGAGATAACCTATCTTGACTTATTTTGACAAATATTAAAAACTACGCCATGATAATATTCTATTTAATCTTCTTCTTCTTCTTCATGTCGCTGGCACGACTTTTCTCAAATTTTGTTGGCCCAAAACTTCGCCAATTCCACGGCGTCATCGGTGGCAGCGCAGAGGTCACTTTGACTGCAATTTTTGGGACACAGAGGGCAAGATAGAAGGTGGAGCATAGTTTGCGATATAGCTCCACATCCACAGCCAGCTACCATTCCATCGAGGTAGCCCCACTTTACCAGGTTGGAGTTACATCTTCCCACTTGTGTCCGGAGACGGTTCAGGGACTTCCAAGTGGAATAAACAAACTATTTTAATAAACAGTTTACTGTAACCCACATAAAACCAAAAGGACAAACATATTTAAAACTAGCGTACAATGGCGGTCATATTGGTTTCCTTTTACAATCTCATCCATCTACCAGCCCTTCTTCTTTGTGTACCTATTTATAAACTCTCACTATACAATAAACTAAGTATAGAAACAGAAACACATACATTTCTTTTATTCTTTCATTCCCACCTACAAGCTAAATTATCTAACAAAATCAAAAACAATCCATTGTTTAATAATTCTTCTATTCCATTACCGGAAACCGATCACATTGTGCCTTTCAAAGCATTTCCCATACATGTTACAAAATCGAAATGCCACCAGTCGCAATCAAAAGTGTTAATTTTTAGTTACATTCATTTAATTGCGTAAATCCGCGTTTATCCGGAGATCTGTCGGAAACAATTGTGTTTGTGAATGCACTATTATTTTAGGAAGTTTCGTAATAATTATGATTGTTATGGATTACGTAATGAGTTAAGTTCTGGTATCTGTGTTAAAATCTGGTCGAGTGATGAGTTTTTATTTTGGGTCAAAGTGGTTAGATCTCATGTAACACTCAATTGACGAACAGATTACTCACGTAATATAATAATCGGTCCTCCTATCCGCAATGTTTAAAGTCAGTGGCAGTCGTACTCTAGACGTTTGGTCCTCCAGATTTGGTCCTACCATCCTCAGTATTAGCCAGCCATACACGAGAAGTTGATTTATTTTAGTTTATTCCACTATGAAATGAAATGAAATTCACGGGTCGAACTCAATCTCTAAATTTAGACTTCCAACTCTATCACAATCACATATGCATGTGCTTTCAAGAAGTCCTAATTTAGCCTTAATTGTAATTGGAACTATTACAATCGTGTTATAAATATTTATGTATGTGCCACCTCCTGATGCCTTAAGACTTAAGAGACGCGGTAAGAGGAACTCCGTAAAAAATTCCACTCGCCTTCTTCGTAACTGCGAGGTCCACAGTTTATTTCCCACAAACTGGTCTCTAACCTCTTTGGTGCATCAGGTGTGCTAATACCACGTTCTCAGAGCAGGGCGGAAGGCACGCGTGACCCGACATTTAGCGGCTCGGGATGCGCCCGCGCGCAATGACGTAACATTTTAGTTTTCTACCCGCATCTCTCGTCGTAATATTTGCTAAGAGAACAGATTTATAGTTTGGCCTGTCAAGTTTGTGATTTAGGATTTTCTTGTGGTTACCTCTCGTTATTTATTTGTGGGAACCTGGGAACTGGTTTGAATTTTCCTTGACAGTTTTACAGAAAGAATGGCGGTTTGGATGGGAAGAAATTAAATCTAGGGTCTGTCTATGTTTGAGTTATATTATTTTGAAAAGGTGACTTGCTCTTGGATGCCTAGTTGGTTGTATCAAGGCAGCAAACTGAGTTTGTAAACTTTCTTCAGAACCAGCTATTTCTGTCGCTGTTATTAAAATCATAGTTGTTTGACTAGAATTTATTGTTTCTGTCTTAGTTCAATGATCAATCTGTACTGTATATTTCCATTTAATATTGTGCGCTACAAAACCAACTCAACCAGATACTAATCGTTTTCTCCTGGAATTAATTCAAGTACTGCCTAGCTCTCAGCTGTACTAACAACACTTTATTTATGTAACCAAGACAATAACTGACAATGAACTCTTGACCATTTAACAAAACTAAATCACGCGTATCAATTCGCCTTATTTATTAGGTGTCATAACGAATTCCCTTATCAGTCCACAGAAAAAAATTACCGTGACAAATGATAGCTCGATCACGCCTAACTTCCAAGTCGTATGCGCACGATTTAGAGCGAAAAGGAGGTAGGGTTGGCAGTGGGAGTGAAAGAGAGGGGTAATAGATTTAAATTAGGTGTATCAGAATCGATCTTGATTTGGTAGTCGCTGACAAGTGATCAGAGAAACAAACGGACGTGTGTAGGGTTGTCTCGTTTGTGTAGATTTTTGTGTGTGTCAGATTTTGATGTTAGTTCTTGTGTTATGTAAAATGGGGTCATGTTGGAGTCGGAAGGTTAACTTTTGATAGAAGATGAAAGCGTAATGAAAGCTATGAAAAAATGACTCATATATGTATTAATGAACTTGCTGTTGCCCGGAAATTCATCTGCGTGTATTTTGTATTTCATCATTTTTTTTATACAAAAGTCGAACAAGCAAAGTAGCCTATGTTCTTCTTCAGGTCCCAGACTGCCCATCTGCCAAACATAACGTTTAATTTAGAAATTTCGGCGTGAAAGGGACAGACAGATAGAGTTACTTTTGCATTTATTAACCCCCGACGGAAACAGAGGGGTGTTATAAGTTTAACGTTTGTATCTGTGTGTCTGTTTGCGCCATCGTAGCTCCCAAACGGCTAAACCAAAATTGTTAAATTTTTTGTTTTGTTTGAGAGGTGACTTGATCGAGAGTGTTCTTAGCTATGATTAGCTATGATAGCTCTTTTCTAGTTGATGAATGGATGTGAGCATCTTCCACAGGTCTGATCGAGTCGAAATTTGGTATTTCATTACTTTAATGATATTAGAAGAGCATAGTAACCTTGAATTGATGCTGCAGCGTCACCTGGAATTTGCAGGATATCGCAACTCCCTTTACTTCCAGCAGAGGTATCGTGTTTGGGCTCATTGGAATGGTCTCATTGAATAAGTTATAGTTAGATGGTGATCACGGTCTGACGATGGAGTAGGAAAGAGAAATGAGGATAAATTAGTAACTAGCTTCACTCTGGGAAAAGTACGTACAACTGCGCAGATTTCGGCGAGGCGCATGTCGATCGTAGCGTTTCTGCTAGTAATATATATTATAAAGTTTAAAAAGCAGATTAAATCCTGTATTTTAAATAAAGAAAAATAAAAAAAAATAAAGATAAATTGAAAAAATATATGTAGAAAGGATAGCTGCTGTTCACTTCCTATTTTCATTAGCCGTCCCCCGACGCGACGACGCTTGGATGAAAATATTACCTACTACTTCTTGCACGCCTCATAAGCGAAGCGCTTGAGGTTAGTGCTCTATTCTCGCCTTACAAAGAATAAGTAATTCCTTTTGCTAAAAATGTCTCTATTTACTTCACATCGCAATTGTAGAATAATATTCACACACAAACGTCAAGAAAAAACACTAGTTTCAACACTCATGTTATTTTCAAAAGCCATTTTGCTATTTAAAATAATGAAAAAACTGTTTAAAAAAGTTATTCTGTAGACGTCCGTGTGTCTGTATGTATGGATCCTAGGGGGTTACGATAACTCCCGAAAAACTTAACTAATCGAGTCCATTTTTTTTTTAAACGCTTTATTATTATCGAAAACTAAGGCCTTTCGAAAATCACGGTCTAATTCAATGTAGTTTAATTGTAATTAGTAATAAAAAAATACGACTGGACATTGTTTTTTGTTATTTCTTATAGAATTGAATGAGATTATGAGGCGTGCACTTTTGGATTTTCCAACCTTTCATTAAACTTACAAGGGCCAGTACATATACTTTTTTTTTTGCTTTTTGCAGGTGTTTGTTCGTCGGGGGTCGTTTTTATTTTAATCTTAGTATTAAAACCAAGAAATGGAATGAACCAACAAAAATCTGTCCCTTGATTAAACAGCTGTTGGAAAAGAAAACAGTTCTCTTTCCAGACTTTGCTACAAATCTAAGTAACATTATGTTAACTACGCTACTTTTTACGCAACTTTACTGCTAAGTCCTCCAATAAGTTTTTAGTTTCCACTTAATTTGCTCCAACTACTCCTACCTCCGTTACAATGACTGTAGAAAGGGCTATATCTTTAGCTGTGTCCGGTAGAATGTGGAGCAAAATACGTACTTTAAGGGTTCCGTACCCAAAGGGTGTCAATATGGTCCCTTATTACTAAGACTCCGCTGTCCGTCCGTCCGTCTGTCACAGGGCTGTATCATTTAAACCGTAATAGATATACACTTGATATTTTTACAGAGTGTGTACTACTACGTCCGCTACAACAACAGATAGAGGTATGAGGAACAAGGTGTGAAGCTCACTCATACCTTCATAGAAAAGGGAGGATTCCCTGATCAGACGGATGTTGTGTCTGGTGGGAAACTGCCCGACGTTCGATGTCGGGATGTTGTATATATGCTAGTTGCGCGGTAAACTCTGTTTGCGCGATGCAGGATTTTGTGTGACGTTAGTGTGTTAATGCTATACAATAAATAATAAAAAACCGGCCAAGTCCACACGGAGGGTTCCGTACCACAAGGCAAAAACGCTGAAAAACGTTTTTTCTTGTTAGTTTTTAACTTTATTTTATTTTTATTAAATGAATATTAATTTGTAATCATTCATTGAAACTGGGTTTAAATATGAAAAGATATGTACTGTTAAATATTCTACGGTGGTACGGAACCCTTCGTGTTGCCGCCGCTGTTCGAGTTGTCAGCCCTATAGGAAACAATGGCGGGTGTGGCCTGTCAGGAGAGTGCCGGTTCAATGCCGTGCGATATCCGATAGGGAGAGAATTGACATTGAAATATAACGTGGCGACGTTTGGTTTGTGCCACTATTGCCACTAATGTAAGTAGGTAAAATAGGTGAGGATTAGCATGGCTGTAGCTGGTTCTATTGAAGGTCTGTAAAGCCAGAAAGTAGTCGGTTAGTAGGACGTGTTTGATCGGAGACCTTCTGGTAGACTCAAGTCTGGTCGTGGTGTATCATCTTGGACCCATTGGTCCAGATGTGTGAAGAGCTGGTGTATGCTGTTCATTGGCCTTACTTTGGAAAGCCGTTAGCCATCGCAGAAGTATTTTAAATGCTTCGCCCGAATTGCCGTTGCTGTTGTTTGATCTGAAAGCACAATCTCTAATTAATTCATAGAGCAATTCGCTTAAGCTTTGCTTAGCTACCAAGGAAGTTACCTATGGCTTTGTTCGTGTTCCTGAACGGGCGCCGTCAGTAGGGACTGGTCATCTCTTAGCTGCTACGGCTTATTTTAACTTAATTTAATATTTGAATTGTTTTGTCTTTTTATTACGGACGCTTTTAACGTTCTGCATGGTTCTCATATGCTTAATTTCAACCCGAATGATGTAACCAATATGTTGTAAACATATTTTGATTTAAAAGAGTGTCCGTGGAGTTTCTTGTCCCTTCTTCTCCATAGGTACCTACTACGCTTTGGAATTGGCAACTAGCTTCATCTTTCTGACCGACCGACCCCTTGACAATTCAAAAGTGCCTGTAATTGGTTTATTTGAAATACATGCTCTGAGTTTGACTTTGAGTTACCGCTCTCATCATTCTAACTTCTTCCAAAGTTCCATTCGTCTTTATCCGAACCGCCAAGTCACTGCCGACTAAAATAACAAAACCAAAGCATTCAAAGCAATTAGTGAAAGAATAAACACAGTCATGGCCACACGATATTCAAATACTAAACAAACACTCAATCAATTGAGGCGCGTCGAATGATTTCATGCGACAAAGGCCAGATAAGTTGCCCGCTAAATAGCTTGGCATAGCAACAATTGTCCGAGACACTTTCACTACATTTCACTGTTCCTATCTTAAGAATGCACCATTTCACCTACTCATTAGCAAGTCTGCGCACCCGTCTCACTCTACGATGCATAATTTTTGTATGTAAGAAAGGGACCGCGTGTGTTATCGGAGATCGGTATGCGAATGTCGTGTAGAGTTTGATCAGGATAACACTGTTTTTGGTAATTGAATTTTGTTGGTTAATGTTGACATTGTGTACAGTAAGGCCGAAATATCGTGGCGAGTCCGAACTTCGCACAGAAGGCTGCGCAGTAACATTTTTTGGGAACCAAACGGTGATATGAAGCGAGTGAGAGTGAGAGAACATGCGCGAAAATTCGTAGTTCCTATGTTCAGACTCGCCAAGATAATTATTTCGGCCGTACTGTAACGTTCTTTTTGGCATATGGGGTGGCCAAGTTTGGAATATACACGTTCGTGTCTCCAACAATCAGAAATAGAGACAATAATTTATGCACAAAATCAATACTGTTGTAGTAGATGAGAATGGACCTAGAAAATGATGTGAATATGCCTAATGAGTAAATAAGTAGTAGCAAGCCATCTAAACTAATTGTATTGTCTTTTGTTAACAGGTAAGCATCAAGAATTAAAAATATTTTGGAAGTAACTGTAATATCCGCCACCTTGGTAAGTATTGAAGGAATTATGAGAGGTTGCATGAACGCAACTTTGAAATAGACAAGGATGTTGAGTTGTGAAATCCAGCTCTCTTGAAGCATATGATAATCTTCTTACTAGTGCTTCAATGTTTTTGGCATCTCCGTTAAAATTCAGGGGGCGCCGACTCCGTGGTCGCTCGGGGGCTCCAGCACCCACGAGAGGTAAATAGTGGGGGCGGATCACCCATGAGCATAGACATCATAACTGATCAGCCAATCGTCTTTCTCCGATCTCTCTTTAAAACCACGTCACGTCGTTAAGTATAACCTTTTAAACGGCGTGCTAATATTGTGCAGCTCGCTTCGCTCGCTCTCGCATCGTAGATTTTCTTCAATACATATTTTATAAACTTAATTAATTAGTAAGTTCTTAAGAGTGAAGACAGTGCCTGTCTGTTCGCTGAATATGAGTTTTACTGGACGGATTTAGATGTTATTTTAGGGATTAGGCAGGCCATAAAAAAGATCGCAAGTCGCGCATGAGAATGAACACCCACGAGGTTTTAAAAAAAATCGGCGCCCCTGGACACAGGTAGCTTGACACAAGACCAACTGTCAAGATGAACTGTCTGTTTGGTCCTGGATGAGATTCCTTCATTTGAAATATCCAGTTCGTCACAATGATGACCAGCCTTTCACAAATAAGCCCAGCTCATTAACTTCTTAATTAATTAACTCTCATATTTTATTTTAGTGCTGACAACACTCAACGTTAAATAAAGTGGGCATACTTAACTCCCTCTTAACTTAAGTATCACTTGAGTCTTCGTTATCTTAAAAGTAAAAGCTACTATACCAGTACCGCGGAAAGTGAAACATGATGATATAAAGCAAGTATAATGTTTAAGCAGAATTCAGACTGAAAACAAACAGTGAACAATATTATTAAATTAACAGTTGACGTCTGGTCTCAAATCAAGTAAAGCCATCACTTGTGGAGCAGTGGTGGTCCAGTGGTATCGGCCTCGACTTACGAGTTGATCTTGGGTTTGAACCCAGGCAGGCGCTTTGAGTAAATAATTTCATAACCACTGCTCTCAAAACGGTGAACGGAAACATCGTGAAGAAACCGGCATGTCCTAGAAGCAAAAATTCAAAGACATGTGACATCCCCCAACACGCACTGGGCCCGCGTGGTGGATTACAGGCCACTCCCTCTCGAAAACAGGAGGCCTGTGTCCCAGCAGTGGGAACGTTATAGGCTGATTATGCATGACTTGTGGTGATTAAATTATGCAAATAAACATAAGTTTCGAGTATATTTAATGTTGTGAATATACAGGGTTATTTGTAAAACACCAGCAACCTCTTAAGGGGTCATTGTATTCATCATTATAAACAACTTTTACTACGGATCAAACCAGAAATCGCGAAAAAAATATCAGCTGTTCCCTACGTTTTGACGTGTTATGCTAATATAAATGTAGGGAAAATCTGTTTTTTTTTTCGCGATTTCTGGTTTGGTCCATAGTAAAAGTTGTTTATAATGATGAGAACAATGACCCCTTAAGAGGTTGCTGGTGTTTTACCAATAACCCTGTATAAATAAACATCTTTAAACAAAACACACACTTTAAGAGAGTAGAGGGGAGAGGGGAAGATATGGTTATAAGAGTAGAGGAAGATCAAAGAAACGATGGATGGATAGTGTTAAAGATGATATGGTTAGGTAGAAGGTGACTATCGAGATGATGGCTAATATTTATAACAGAAGAAGACATGCTGTGGCTAGTCCAAATAAATTTGGATAAGATGATGAAAATTTATGCATGTAAGTTTATGAGAGTGAGAAAACGAGAAAACAAATGGTAATTACTTATATCGAAATTGTAGATACCGTCAAACGGGGTGAATAGGAACGCGGGGGTGAATCGAAACGAAACTTTAAAAGGAATTTTAACATTAAAATAATATAGTTTGTTGCCAAAAAGAACTCTAATGTATTTATTGTATTATAATTAACGATTAAGTGACCTTGTTGGCAACAAATTGTATTATTTCAATGTTAAAATCCCTTTTAAAGTGTCGTTTTGATTCACCCCGGCGTTTCACCCCGTTTGACCCGGTACTCATTATACACTTTTGTGTTTGTCCATTTTAATGTATTTTCTTTCTTTTCATTGACCCATTTTTGTTGGAGTAGTGCCAATATTTGTATAGCACTTTAAATATAATGGAACCCTGACCCTACCCACTACTAAATATTTGAAAACGCATTCTCACACTTGAAAACCGAGCCAAGGACGTATGACAGGCGTTTGTAAAATCTATTAATCAACGTGAATAATTAATTTAGTGCACGCTGTACTGAGTGACATAATATTTGTAAAGATGCGCCGGCGCAAGGTCGCGTTGCGCATTGTGTGTCGGCGGCATGACCACACCTTATTTGTTGATGTAGGACTGGTGGTGGGTGGTGGGTTGGAAATGAATGTGTATCTGGCTTAGATTAAAAAGATAATCGTGTAGCATTAATATAATAAATATTTAGGGCCAATTTCACCAATGAAACTGAAAGCGATGAGCACATCTTAACCGTGTTCATGAGCTGCCAGTGTCTTCGACTCATCATAGGTGTGAAATGTTGGGACTGATATAGCTCTTGAACGTGGTTTAGATGCGCTGATCGCTTCGGAGTCACCAGTATAAAGGTATGAGGAACAGGGTATAAAGCTCACTCATCCTCTCTAGAAAAGGGAGGATCCTCCGACCAGACGGGCGTCGTGTCTGGTGAGCGGCTGCCCTACGGTTCATCTTGGGACGTTGTATATATGCTAGTTGCGCGGTAAACTCTGCTTGCGCGATGCAGGATTTTGCGTGACGTCAGCGTGATGCCTAGCTCGCATGTATCAATGTAGATACCGCTACAGTTTCATTGGTGAAACTCGCCCTTAATCAGAGTAATGCGTGGATGATATTCGGAATATGGCGAGTAAGACCTCTTTAAGACTTGCACAGACCAGAGGGGTAACGTAACACACTTACAGTAGGAATGGCTTTCAATTTGACAGTTCAACAACATTCATTGCGTTATTTACGTTGTTGAGCAGACAAATTTTTCGAACATATGAAGCAATGGATTAGCAATAGGCTTCAAAATGATTCAGATTCTGATATATAGTGTTTTACGAAATTAGGGTGCTGGGAAGCATGGCACAAAAAGGAGGCCTATACTCTTTAGTGGGTGGAAAGGCTGCCAATGATAATAATGATGAATAGCAGATCGCAATATTTGTGTTTCCTTATCATATCAGTCTCAATTCAATTGCCTCTTATTCTATGCCCGTATTGTGTAATGAATTTGTTGTCATAATAGCGTTTATAATGACAATTCAACAATATCCATTGCGTCAAAGTTTTATAAACCCTCGTTCTCAGAAACCAAAACAACGCAATGGTAATTGTTGAACCGAACTGTCAATACTGAACCAATTTTGTTTTGTTGGCCTTTCTTGCCGTCTTCGCCATAAATTTATCTATTCTTAAGCCTTAAAAGTGTTAAATTGTTCAGCCTTCCATCAAACAACAAACAAAGACGAACAAGAATATCTACAACAACAAAACACATGTAAACCGGCGCCCACCCACGTGGGCAGATAAATTAGCCGAGCCAATTAAGTGGATTATTTGTGCAATTAACTGCAATTGTTCCATTCAAGCTCTGTTATTTATCGTGGCTTTATGTTCGAGCACTTCGAGCCAGTTACGGCGCAGAGGTCAACTGCGTCAACCCGCGTCAATATTGGGTGCATCTACATCGTTTGAAATTGCAACTACCTTGTTCTGTGATATGTAGGTAGAGTTCGTCTAATTTAAAACTGCACGCACCACCACAAATATTTCTATACAAACATTTGAAATGTGTATGCAACAGGCAGTGGAGGGCGTGCAATTTTAAACTGGACGATGTCTACCTATTGTTTGTTCCAAAAGTATTCAATTCTTACGCAATCACTCACTAAAGGAAATTTGTAACATATTATTCTGTATTTAGAAGGTTTTAACTTTATATATCTCACCACTTCTTTCAACAATAAATATTTTTTACACACATTGTTACATTATGTAATTGTAATTGAAAAATCATCGACGTAAATTAAGGTTATGAATGTAACCTCAATTATCACGCTAAAAACATCTTTAAGGTGATTTAAAATTCGTATTTTGGGTTTAAGTATTCAAATAATCAAATAAATCTATCTTTTTTCTATGATGGTGTATTATAAACAGCAGGGTGGACTGCTGGTAGATAAATGAATCAAAAGAAAACAGTATGCCACAGTATGAGAACGAAAGTATGGAAAGCAGCTGCCTATTCAACTAAATAAGGAAAATGTAACTTCACTTGCGCAAGAGTTTAACATTCTCATCCTTCCATTACGTTGGAAAAATAAAACGAATCGCCTTTATTAGTTTAACAATTCTACAGAATTAGCCTGAATTAGGGTTGCCTCCTGTAAAAATAGAATTAGGATTAAGAGGAAAAGAACTTGATTTGTAAACAAAATAAGTTACGCATTAGTCGATTTAAATTTATCATTTAAATCATAAAAAGCATCACAAAATAACCGATTATGTTTTAATGACATTCTAGAATATTCCTAAAAATTCTTGTAGCATGGCAACCCTACAATCTGCAGTCGAATAACATTCGATGCGCGTGCGCACTAAAGGGTTTTAGTACAATTTATCCCGGGTTTTACGGCGCTTTGCGGCTCCCATTAATTAAATAGCCCTTATTTTTAACGTTAGCAATCCTGTGTGGTTAACATTAATAAGATGTCTTCAACGTTTTTAATAATAATTGATAGTTAATCATTGTCTGTGTGGTTATAGTCTTCTCTTAGTTATTAAAACATTATTATATTGTTTTTAATAAACTGCTTTATTCTGTTATCGTTTCCTACCTTTCACGGCTCCATTTGATTTAATTAGCGATATATCTGCTCAATTACGTGGATTGATAATTTTTTTATTTAAGACTGGTTTAAACGAACATTTTCATTAATAATATACATCAGGCAAGTTTAACAAAACGGAACAGAAAACGATAAAATATATTATTTTTTACATAACTTTGTTCCGTTAAGAAAAGACGACTTTCTGTTCTTTCTTGGCGTAAACCCAAATTCCCCGACAGGTTAAACGCACCAATAACGTGTAGAATTAAACACCAGTTGGGTTGCTAGTCGAGATAATAATTTTTTTTTACAAAAAAAAAATCAACTGTCTTCAAAAAAATACACTACAAAGTGAAAAATAACCTTAATTTCGGAAGTTGGTGTCTTTGTTTTCGTATTTTCGTTTTTTTACCACCGACTTCCGAAATTAAAGTTATTTTTCACTTTTTAGTGTTTTTTTGGAAGTCGGTTGTTTTTTGTAAAAAAAAGTTTTTATTTTTCACTCTTTAGTTGTGGTAGTTACCCCACACAAATTCGTATACCACTACTTGTTAAGTAAATAACAGTGACAGGAAGTTATCATAACATCATCAATATACACTAAGTGGAAAACATACGTATTATTGAAGCTAACTTACAAACTACACAAGCAAAGATAATAAAACTTTCATGGAATCACCCCTGAGGCATAACCTATCCATTCAAAAAAGAACTTTTGAAATCCATCTACAATTGCCGGAGATATCGCGTACAATATATACGAACGAATTGAGAATCACCTCTTTTTTTTAATTCGGTTAAAAAGTACGTAAAATCAGCTTAGCTTTAATTAAATTAATACATACAAGAACCGCATCATTTACCTCGGTCAACATATAATTTAGATTCCTTTAAACATAACCCCCTACTGGGTGCCTACAATCATTCGTCTTTCATTCTTTTGGTCTTAAGAACTTCTTTTACCTTTTCAATATATTGTGTACCCGCCTTTTGTGCAGTATGGGAAGCTTAATTATCAATAACCCTGTATAATTTACAAACAGTTTTTTTAAATCGTTTTCAGCTTTATGCCCTTAGTAATAAGGTTAAAAGGGCATTGTTCGCAGTTGTACATAGGTACATCAAAAACAAATATTCTTTACAATACGCGAAATGTTTTGGCAAAGGTATTATTAGTAAAGATGGCGGCTGTGGCGATATCTCGATTGAATTGATTCGTATCGCAATAATCGAATGTTTGCATGGATTTAATAATAGAGGTCTTGAAAGGCGATCAAAGGATGTATAGCATTTAGGTTTTTTGGGGCTCAGTAAAATAAAATAATGATGATTGTAGGTACCTACTTACTTTAAAGGTTGTGACTGCTAAAGATTTTGCTGGAGAGGACTTGGTCGAAGGTAGAAAACTAAATAATATATTTTTGGGGTTGCCATTGCGCACATGGCTGCTTTTTTTTAATTAGAACCCAAACTAAACTACGGTCATTGAAACATGTGACAGTCGAAACGAAAAGTTTTATTACGATTGCGAAGGCGTTGTACACTCACTTAGGCTGCAGGATCTTGAAACAAAGCGTACCCAATTCAGTAGACCTCAGGGGCTTTATAAGTAAGTCACTGATGTTCATCATCATGATCATCCACGGCCCAACTTCACCCACTTCTGGACTTATGCCCATATGTCGAGACCTATGGCTCTCTTTGCTTGCGCCAATCCTCACGATCGTGTGCCAGCCTCATACCACTGAAGGTACTGTAGGTTATAGCTTACTTGAGCATACCCAAAGGTACACAACCCTTCAATTCTCAAAGGCTTCAAATAACTCATTGTTTATCCGACCCCAAAGCTAAAAACTACAAAAAAAAATCAACAACTGTTCTTCACATCTCCCAAATCGTGCTGTTCTTCAAAACCTCAAACATCCTGTGTATTCATACAGGTTCCATTTGATCATCAATCATAATTAGCTCCTTTGTATTTTCATATTTTCGGCTCTGCGGTCTCATTGTGATGTTGGCGATTACTTTTAAACATTTTAAGACGAGTTTATTAATAATTTAAGACGGAGATGAACTGTGATGGATCCTTTGAAAGGTGACTAATGACTGAGAGTTTTGAAGGAAATCTGCCTTTAACTAATATTACAAACAAAAACGTTGATGAAACAGTAGTAGGCGAAGACCAGAAAAGGAAGACAGAGCCTTTTTGAAAGCGGTTCCCATAACATTTTCGAGAAATAAAATAAAATAATTGTAACTCGAAAACTATCAAGAATCCCGAAACATACATGAGGTATTTCTGATACCCACGCTGGGCATGAGGCATCCAATTTTTTTTTTTTGACGTTACTATTTGGACCAACCTGTATACTTCTACCAGCCGTCATTTCGGAGTAAACTTCCTACCTAGCCAAGTAGCTGCTTATATCATCTTTCAAACAATACATCCATCTTTTTTTCCATTTCACCCCAACTGATGGCGTCAAAATGAAGTCACATTCCCTTCAAGACTTAACCTAATTCTTGCTCCCACTACGACATTAATTACCAAATGAACTGCTTAATTAAACAATTACTCCAAACCATTGCGTAAGACGTATTTTTAATTACCAGCCTTCTAGCAAAACACTTGGAATGCGAACTACAAAATCGTGGACAAACCAATGAAAATAATGCAAAAGCTATGCAACGACTACAAATACCAGCCATTCATAACTTTTTGTTATCGATTCGTAATCGATTCAAACGTTCCAATGAATCGATTATTAATTACTAGAAGTCGATTGTAACCTCAAAATAGTGTCCCACGCTGGAAATCAACTATTTCCTCCAATCATTAGGGTTGACTATAATGGTATTTATTGCTTTGAAATAAGAGCTTTTGTGTATGAATTTATAAGTTGGTTTATGAGTCAATATGGCTCTGTAATTAACATTTTACCTTGCTCTAGATAACAGGTGTGGGTTTATCTTATTATGGGGCAGGTTGCAACTTACTGAGATTTTTTAATTAAGTTAATAAGTTTGTTGACTTTTTAGGGCTGTGTGATACAATAGCTTACGTTGGCGTTTAAAATGTGGATTGATTGAGAAGGCATTGCTTTAAGGCTCCTACAAACTCACGACACGCGACGCGACACAAAGGTACCTGTCGCAAGACGAGCGGTGTCTTTGAGTCGCGTGCGATTCGCGTCGCGTACCGCGCCTGTTTGTAGGAGCCTTAAAGACTCCCGCAATCAGGCGCGACGCGACTCCAGTAGAACAATTTCTATGAAAATATCATGGAAATTGTTCTACAAGAGTCGCGTCGCGCCGCGCGCTCTGCAGGAGCCATAAAGGTTCAAAGCAGTATTTTATGGACTGATATAATTATGATGTTAATTTTGGCCTAATTAAAAATAATTGACTTGGTATGTACCTACCTATTTCTCGGTTTTGATCACACCTTTTATTCTACTAGTATTTTCAACCTTGCTTATCAAATTAATAATTTCCTATTGCATTTAATATTGTTATCAATTGTGCAAGTTAATTCTCAATCTCCTGCGGCGTTCGTAAACTCATAACGTACAAATATGAAGGTCGTTCTAAACAAAGAGAAATAGTAATTCTATTCATTTGTGCTATTGATTTGACGAGTGTTAGTTAGTTAAAGACCGTTTGGTTTTGATCGCAACGATATTTTATTCCAGAACTCCAAATGCCTCGACTTACTGTCTCTTTGGTCAAGAGCTACTCGTGAGCATAAGGTCTTGGGTTCGATTCCCGGGTCGGGCAAAATTTTATTGGGTGTTTCCATCTTGAATTTCTTAGTAGCAGCCCAGCTAGATTTGTGCCCGGTTGATAACAATAGGCTTGCCCCTATTACATAGGACTTAAACACAAGCTAGCGAAATGCGGGTGTACTATAGACCTACACCTTTGCCTAACCCTGTGGTGACCACAGGCGTGAATGTAAGGAATAGGCAGCTTCATTCATGGGTATCGTTAAGTGCCAAGCGATCAGAAAAAAAATTGACAAGAAAACAAATTAAACGAGCCTCTAAATTTGTTTACCTACTACGTGTATAATAATAGGCCATTTTAAAATAACTGAGCCTCGTTAAAAAATTACAACAGTTTTAAGCTATTGCATAGCTTTTATCGCGGGCTTTGAGCGCGGCGACCGAATCAAGAAATTCCGTAACGAAAATAAAACCTAACACCCCCCACTCCGCTTACCATGTAGCTCGGCCGAGCGTTCGCTTAACGTGTATGTATATGGTACGACTGTATTTGAATAAATATCAAAGAAAAAAAAAACAGCATAAACAAAAAAAAAAAAAAAAATATTGCATAAGTTGATAAAAAATGCTATGCAATAGCTTTACCGAGGCAGTCCCCGAGTGCCACAAGTGTTTTTTTTTATTTTGAAACGGTCTATAGTTTAGGCTTTTTTCGTAGTTATTGATAGAAATCATGTTTTTTTTTTATGTCAGTATAAGCGCATATCAATCGTAAAATCTTCGATTGCCATACCACTGAAACGGTATTTCTCAATTTGAAGCGGACCCCAACATACATCAAACAACATACTCGTACATACCCCAACATACATCAAAGGTGTCTAGGAATCAAGCACGTTTTGGCTAGTTACAAAAAATCTGGTTTTTTAATTATATTTTTTGTAACTCCTATGGATACTTTCTACCGGTAACGTTTTACACTAACGGTGAAAATACAGACTACCAATTGTTTATTTTACGCAATGAAAACCTTAAAAATATTTTGTTTTTATCTTTATATTTATCACATTTTAATGTCAGGATTAACTAATGTAAAAAATCCAGCATAAGCAAAAATCGCGTAGTCTTTAAGCAGAGAGTACTTCGTCGATCTACACATCCGAAAACATTTTATTTAATCAATCTAAATAGACATTTTTATTTAATTTCAATAGGACAATAAAATATATTTTTTTTAAATACGTCGATCGCACGACACTTTTGAATGTGTTGTCGGGAAAAGGCTACGCGAATGATAAGGGTATTTCACAATTCGATATATCAGAAAAACCTTTTAAAAAGTCGGAAAGTGTCACGTCCCGGCGCGGAAACCCATACGTTACAGTCCAAATGGTCCTTAATCGGGGCGAATAAATTAATTTGTAACGACAGTTTAATTTAAATTAAGTTAGTTAATCAGGTTTTGTAATTATAATCTTTTAAACAATGCTATGTAACCACCAACACATGCCTTGGGAACAAATCTATTTCAATTGAATTAAGTATAATAAATATTCTGTAGCCTTATTGCGAAACACAGCCAACAACTTTCATTTTAGCAGTAAAAAATAATAATTGTGTTGTATATATGTTAAAACATTAATTGTATGTTAAGGCTTTTTTTGCCAAACTAGACGGTTCATGGCTAAACCCTGAACTTAAATCCAGAAACCACATTGTTCGGATACCTATCAAGTTCAACGTTTTTAATTTAAACATCCGCTTAAAGAGCATCCTTCGTTTCGATGCTAGATCAGCACCCTAATTACGTAACACACTATCTATCACAATCTGAATCATTTCGAACCCCATTACTAATCCATTGGTTCATATGTTAGAAAACTTTGTCTGCTCAACAACATAAATAAAGCAATGAATGTTGTTGAAGTGTCAAAATGAAAGCCTTTCCTACTGTTAGTGGTGTTACGCAATTACCCCGCGGGTTCACTCAGGCTAAAACCCCTCTAAAAGAGAAACCTAGTCTAAGCATTATAGAATAATACTCTAAACTCTACGCTCAACCAGCATATCAAACCATGTCTACACAGGAACGTGTTACATCGCAGCATCAAAGTGATTTCAGTGAAATTGCGCCCGACAAACTTTCATCGATCTTAGGAAATTGATTTCCTTCACAAATCGCTGAGAATCACTTTCTCATACGATATGCCACGTTCAATAATGTTCGTATCGATTACCTGGGTATTACCTCAGTTATGTATAGTAAGGAACGTGATTTTCTAATACAGCAGATATAACATAATATCACGCCTGATTTCCCCGGAGGGTTAGGCAGAGTTGTAGCTTAGTACACTCACATTTCGCCAGTTATGTTTAAGTCCCATGTAATAGCGGGCGAGCCTATTGCCATCAACCGGGTACAAATCCAAACTCCGGGCTGCTACTTAGAAATTCCAGATGGAAAAACCCAATAACACTTTGCCCGACTTGAAAATCGAACCCAGTACCTCATACTGGAGATACTTACATATAAACAATTTTGGATACCGAATGAATGCACAATATGCAAATTATTCAAACTATGTCGAATTTCGAAATCAAACGACGCCCCCTAAAATCCGTCGCACGGTGCATAATTATTGACTATCAACCCACAATTAAGTACTAACGTTGTTTTCAGAAAGTGCCAATTCTAAATACATGTTGCTACTGGCGACTCTCTGGTAATCAGAGCCTTTTAAGGCTCATATTAAGGCCCTGGAGCAACACAAAACGTAAAAGGCTCCCGAAAGAAAACAGAATTTATCCCGTACGACCAAAATACAACCCAACTTACAAACCTGACCAAAAAATCTTCACTCGCACAATAATTAAATCACGCACACTCATGACAGTTGCACATGTAGCATCCCTAACGCGTGCACTCACGCGCAGCCCGTCGGTCCACGGGTTTAGAGATGCCCAAACGCACCATAATTGGCGCCAACGCTTTTTGGATTGGTATTTTTATTCATGGATTCTTGCGGCCTCTTTTGTAACCTTAAAGCCTTTTATGGCCCATCCTTTTTGCTGCCAAACGTGCGCACGCGCCGCTGCTAAGACGAGTGAGCAATTAACATTATCCCGCTTTACGATTGGTCAAAACCAAAACAATACATATGCAATGTATTGTCGGTCAGTTTTTCGTGGATTTTTGCCTGTCACCGTTTTGGGTCTGACAGGCGATCTTTTATGGATGGCTTGCGCAACATTTAATGTATACGATGTAATGTATACGTTGGTTTTTGTTTTGTTACATGTATTCGATGGACGTATACGGAGTAGCGAAATATTTTACAGAAGAATTGCATCACCAACTTGTTCTTTGAGCAGAAAAACTTGACGCTTAAGTTGTCTGTCGTCCAACTAGTTTCATGAGCAGTACGGTGCAATGTCTGGTAAAGATACCAACGTTTAGAAAGTTAATTCCAAATTCTAAAAAATCCGTAGAAACAATGTAAAATTCAAAATAACCGTGCAACAGACAAAGGGCCGCCATGCCACCAACTTTCTTAAGTCACTGCATATTTGAACAGCCAATTTGCATTCCCTCAAAACGCTCAGTAAATCGCAGTACTTTCTTAAACAAACAGTGCTTTCATTACAAAACCAAATACAGTTTATCTGGGCTCTGTAAATTTTAAAGAGAAAACAATGGCCACGCCCTTCCATTTCTCTAAATCAAATAGTTCCGAAACCGGGCGGCGCGCGGCGGTTATGAGAGGCGCTGTCGCTGCCCGCGCCGCTGAGTTATGTTGCGCGCGCGCACCTCAACAATTTATTGCGATTAGAACACTCTTTGTGGTAGCTGTGATTCAGATGTACTGCGTTTTACTTGGATGTTGTTTATGGAATAGAATAGCAATGTGTATCTCGGTGTCTGAAATGAAAACCTTTTACAAATGGTTGGAAGATTTTCGTGCTGGCAACTTACTGGCAATCATGTGAATGCTCGATTTAGGAACGTTGGAACTGCAATTTTAAAGCCTATAGTTTATTTAAATGCTTAAACTCTTCATTGATGCATGGAGATTATTCCTTTTTAGGTAAGAAGCGTGAGCGAAACTAACATATTAAACCAAATCGTTCTCTATTGCACTTTTTTGGCTCGATCACCTTAGCCGTGATCACAGGGCTATCCACTAGCCTTATTTAATCTTAAACAGGTAATTACATCAATTACACACGAATTCGAACCTGCGACCTCCATGCTTACTGGCATCTTAACTGCGCTTTACAAGGCAATCGAATTACACACAATACAAACATTTCGGATCAATTAGGTGCTTGCGCGGGCGCACCCAGTCCAGATCAATTATAATGCACTAATCTCTTATCTTTGGCTTTATGCTTGTAAAAGCTTTTCATATTAGATTTTACGACAGAGAAACGCGCGTTTACTAAATTTCACAGTTTTTTTGTCGTAAGACAAGAAATGTCTTATAATCAGGATTCCTGAGAGCTCTCTCGTCTATAGCTATCTCCATCTAGTAAATACGGAAGCCAGTAAACGTTATTAATAAAATTATTTATTATCAATACTGGTGGCTAGATATTAGCCCTTACATTGCACCAGGATTTATAGCCGTGGTTTTACTCAACACGGTCGTTATTTAGTTCCGCATAAAATATTCACCCTGCCGCGCACTATCGCCCGATCCGTGTGAAGAGAGCCTTATGGCAAGCGGACATTAGTATTGTAAACGATTGTGAAAGAATTTAATATTACAGCACATTGTTCTTAATCATTAGTCTGGAGTAAATTTATTGCTTTGACTTGCGAAAATAATAGGTTTTGCGGTACCTAATGCGGATAAGTCTTTTTCATGTGTGCAACAACAATCTGTCCATATGTTAATCTAATTGCTCTAAAAATGATGGTGGTCCCAATTTGAGTCCAAACTTGGTAGTCCATTAACTACAGTTTGAATTATCCGTTTTCAATCAAAGAAAAATTTACATTAATTGGTTTCTGCCTAAATGAGATGAATACAAAAAGCCTATTTATATGGAACATGGTCTAATTTTCATCTAATTAATCAATTTCTCTCCACTCCAAATATAGTCATGCGTAGGTTTTAGCAAATTAATCTTCCATTCCCAAGTTTGGATCAAAACCCGAAAGTTAAAGGAGTCCTCAATCACACCGGCAATTCGTCAGATTCGCCACACTCCCAAATTGGTTGCATTCGTCATTCGTTACGGTGTAAATGCTCACTTTACTCGATTGTCGGATATTCAAATAAGTGGTACAGACCTTAGGAAAGGTACTCTCTCTTTGGAGTCAGAACACGGGGTCACTATGATAACTTAGGTCTTACCGTCGAGAGCGAAGACTTGAAATATGGCCTGAGAATCGCAATGTTTAGAATTATAAGTATCATAATTTAGAATTTATTTGTTTTGTTAAGTTGATAATATATCTGGGTTGTGCTGCAACAGTTTTCTGTTTGCACCACTCTAAATTAAAATTCGTGACTGCTTCGTTATCAATTGGAAGGGAAAGATTTAAGTGTGCACCGATTATTAAATCTGTAACTCTAGCTTTCGTATTAGGTTTGTTAGCTTCTCTAACTTCTGTATCAATCGTTATTTCGTTCTCACCAATAATTGTATTAACAAAAACTGCAAAGCCAAACTTAATCCAATTACCTTGATGCAAACTCTTCTGCTCCATCTCCTTATCAGCCTCATCTTTAATCATGACCATTGATCCTCTCTATTACACACGCATTTCATTCTCAAGTGAGGCGGCCTTGCCCCCTGTTTCCGTGCCCTCGGGCCACACTTTCACTAACAGTGCCTCCCTCTTCACATGAAAGCCATTTCTAGGTACCATTTCATACATTCCAAAACACTCATGTTGTTATTCTTCATAGTTGCTAAATTCTTGTGTTTTTAGTCCGCTTTTGGTTCAAAAGTATCAGATTTCATTCGCTTTTCGCTTATCGTTTTTGGTGTCATTTGGAGAAAGTCCACGTTGATTAAAAGACACGATGGTTTTCTTAATTTTTGTTATCGCGTTTGTTCTAATCTATTGGTTTTTTCATTATATACAGACTTAATAATATAATATAAGTAAATATGAAGAAATAAGAAGGCAGATGTGAGCGGAAAAGCCGGGAGGGGACGCGCTAAGAGGAAATATAGTGACCTTATTGGTGATGTTGTTCAGAAAGGTCAGGTGCGCAGTACTCACAACCGGCGTGCGTGTATGACCAGATGTATGAACGTAAACGAAGCAAAAGGAGTATGTAAGGATCGTAGCAGGTAGCGTTCTGTATTTTCTGCCTACCCCTAGGGAAGAAAGCGTGAGTTTATGTATGTCTGTATGAATGAAGGAGTTATTACTGCTATCGTTGCATTTCTCAACGTTCAGGTTCCATGATAATTACAGTATCGTAAATGTATACCCGCCTGTCCTGTATTAACGTCCGTAATTAAATAGCTATTAAAAATTGTGCGTCAATTGAAATTTAAAATAAAAAACTGCCCGTCCCTCATTTTTGCTTCACCGTAGTCGGGTAATAATGTGAGCCACAGTTTAATAAAATAAACATTTTATCACATTATTTATTTCACTCTTGGTATAAAGGCTGATTTACATTGATCCAGTATTTTCATCCCAGCGCTGGAATCCAGTGACACTGGTAGTTATAAACCAGTGTAAACAATCCACTCTAGCATCAAGTATCTAGTGGACTAGAATAGAGCAGTCGCTAATTACGATCCAGTGCTAGTGGTTAGAGCAATGGTGGCCCAGTGGTAACGGCCGGCCACGGCTTACGTCGTACGTAGGTTCGTACCCAGACAGGCGTACATTATTTCAGCACAACTGCTCTCAAAACGGTGTAGGAAAACATCATGAGGAAACCGGCATGTCCTTGAACCAAAAATTCGAAGACAGTAAAGTAGAGGTCAGTAAGACTTACATTCATAACGGCAAAACGCCGGTTTTGCCGTTATGAATGTAAGTCTTACTGACCATGAAATAAGGACTATTTTGCAATTGGCTGTGTTATAGACCAGTATTTTCAAAATTTTGGTTTGTGCGGTTATTCATGCAAAGCAGCGATATGGCACCTACCAATCCGCACTGGGCCCGCCCGGTGGATTACGGCCCACTCCCTCTCACCGAGAAGAGGCTAGTGTCCCAGCAGTGGCAACAGTAGGTGGCGAGTTGATCGTGGCTTCAGTAGCGGTCTTTTCGTCCTGAAATGTGCAGGAGTAGGGACACTTTGGACCCTCCAACAAGTGGGCCATCGTCTGGTCAAGAGCACCACACTCGCACTGGGTGTCGGATGGACTTATAAACCCCATTTTTTCAGATTGTTTGCAGCGCGCGGCCTTATTGGGTGCGCAATCTATTAAGTGCTTTCCATATAGGCCACTGCAGGTCGCGTTCGAGTTGCAGATGTTCCTGGGGTTTAATAAAATTGGGTGATTATGGGTGCTGTTCGTCCCAGAGATTACTTCTCATCTTAGGGCGTCAGTCCTGGATGGCCTGTGGACAGCGAACAAAGCTCTGCCGACTCTTAAGACTACCAAGGGCTGTTGTGTATTCATAGATGGGATGTCGGGAATTGGACTCTTGATTTTGTTTCTCAAGCGCAGATGCGACATCCCTACGAACAACAGGTGAAATACTGGATCAATGTATATCTCTATTCAAAGCCAGCGCTGGATACTGTGTGCTGGATTGGATTGAAGTGGTCATAACATATTATATCAATCCAGTGTTTCTAAAGATATCCACGCTGGATCTATGAAAATCAGCCTTTTTGCGAGCTCGACCTTCTTCATTTTTTTTTTTAAACCTGTCAATACTATTTTAAAATAAATATTCTTTATTATTTCTGTGTCAGTCCGTATTGTCACTGTCAAACTCTTATGAAACGTTCCTGGTATAATTGTTTTAATAATTTTACTTGTACTTATCTATTTTCCTCGACTGAAATCAATCAATCTAAATAAAAATGAACGACTCAGACGACAGCAGCACAGGGCCAATACCGGTCGAGGTGATCCTCTCAGTCCATTCCGTGGTGAGTTCCGGGGAAGCGCCGATGGATGAGTGGTCTTCATTGGAACTTTCAATTCCTGAAGAAAACGAGAAGAACATTTTATATAACGAAGGGTTGTATGACCCTGGTAGTGGAGAAATATGCGGAAAGTATATAACCGTGTCGGCAAGTTCTGTGCTCAGACACCCTTATTACTTTTACCCGGCTATCAAAGATCCAGGAATAGAGAAAGCATTGTTTAGCCCTGAAGATGTAATCACATACCCGGACGATGGACAGGCCTTGTACCTAGCTCTTTGCAAGGAGATGAATCAGTGCCCAGTCAGAAGTTTCTATAGAGGGCTGCTTGAAACCCGAATAGATCTACAGTATTACGGCATCAATCCGAATGCATTCCGGGCAATGGCCAAAGCTTTGGAATACAATGAGACGGTCCAAGTATTAAATCTAACTGATAACTTTTTAAACAGTGATGCTTGCCAACATATGGGTAATTTATTTTTAATAAATAAAACGCTTACTGAACTCAATTTGCGTGGTTGCAGAATTGGCCCTCAAGGTGCCAAACGACTGTTTTGTAGCTTGCACCGTAACAGAACACTCAAGGTTCTTGATTTGAGTTATAACAAGTTGGGCGATGATGGGATGGAGCATTTAGCGAACGCTGTGTTTTTCGGATTTGGTGTGAAAAATCTTAATTTAAGCTACAACAGCATAACCGGGAGAGGAGTCGAGCTGCTAGTAGAACCATTCGAAGCCCATAACAATTTTACTCACTTAAACCTTTCGTGGAACACAATATTTACTCCAGGAGGTTACGCGTTTCTCAATATGCTCTCAGAAAGCACTTGTCTTGAAGTCTTGAATTTGTCATGGAACTCATTGGCTGGCCCTCGGATTAGCGTAGCCTTAAGAAACATCTTAACGTGCCCGTGCATAAAAGAGCTAAATCTTAGCAATAATAAGCTAAAAACAGAAGCTATAGGGAATTTGCTAGCAGGTTTAAGACAGGCAAAAAAAATTACCACGTTGAATTTGTCATACAATCCTTTGACCCCTAGTGACGCCTTAAGCGTTTTGGAAAAAATAGCGGCTGGTACTTCGAAAGTGCACACTTTATTAATGGACAACGTGTTAGTTACAGAAGATTTTCTATTATTGCTCGAACAAACAAAACAAAAGAAATCAAAGAACAACTTAGTTGTAACGTACGGGGGAGTTACAGGTGGTTTTGTAGCTAAAGGGCCAGACGTCAGGGAATTAGTACTTAAAAGAATTGACTTTGTTGCTAACAAGAAACCGAAAAAGAACAAGACTGATATTGCATTGATGGCGCTTCAACTCCAAAAAGATAATGTCGAGATAATGAACACAAAAGAGTTGATGACCGCTTTCCGCCGCGCTGAAACCCCTCTAGATGAAGATCTTATTGAAGAGCTGGCCATCTCTTTCCCGGGACCAGGTCCAAAGAAAGCTAAAGTCAAAACTATGGATGTAAACCTGCTGGTAGACTATATCAAACGATTATGGCCGGAGAGACACTTACCCCCCACTCCTCCTCCTGAATTGGAACCGCCACCACCACCCCCACCACCGCCCAAAAAAGGGAAAAGGAAAAAGTGAATTCATAACAATTATTTTAATGTAATTATCGTAGTTTACATATGTTTAGCATAGACAATAATTTATACTTATGTATTTATTTTTTAAGAAGTACATAATTCTAAAATATTATGATTAATGCGACTGGTAAGTTTGCTTAGTTTAGATTTCTTTTTGTACCTTTTAACTTTATTATTTATAAAATGTATAAATTATAAAGATAACAAGGTACATTTAATTTAACATATCTTTTCTCATGGGGAAGACAGACTACAGAGTGTACTAATAATTAATCGTAAAGAAATTTAATAAATACTTACGTTTAATGATCAGTACTATTCTTATTTGGGATAAACTTTTAGATTAGAATTTATTTTAGAGTTGTGTATAAGTAACGATTAAAGGTTTTTTTTATTAACATTTTGTCTCTTTTAATTCTGTTCTACAATAATATAAATGGGTGATTTACATCGTGGAAATGAAGCGGCGCGTGATTCGTGGCCATCCTCTCGCGTTACGGGACCTATGCCCGTGTGGTCATAGTTGCGACGATATCGGAAAGTTTACATTAGAGATTTGCATAGCATGTGATTAAATGAGTCATGAACTCGTTAATATTAATTTTGATGAATAAAGAGGGAGAGGAAGGCCAAAGAAAAGAAGCATGAAGGACAGAAGGCAGTGAATGATAGCGTGATGATTGATAGGGGAGAATTGAAAAAGAAAATGTGCTGCGCCGATGACAAGTAACATGGAACAAGGGCTGGAAGAAAGAAAGAAAAGAAAGAATACGTTTATTAGTGGTAAACATGACGCAGAGAAAAACACAAATACAAAAAAGAACGAGTTGAGGGAAAATGTGTTATTCTTTATGCTATTTTCATAGCAATAGGTGGCCTTGCATATATCTACGTTAAGGGATTGTAATGATAGTACTAATGAAAATGAACTAACTTACTTACTATAAACAACTCCGAAGATAAGAAACAAAATCTGCTGTTCCATACACTTTGATCGTGTTAGTATTGCAGTTTTGTATGGACCAGCAGACTTTCTTTCTCATATTTTAGAAATGGTCTCTTAGTAAAAGTTATTCATTTTCATAAGTAATTAGACCAACTAAAGTACTTACGTCTTTTCCTTTAAATTGTCCAATAAACGAAATACCTTAAATCGTGAACTTATCAAGTAGCCCTTTGCGATTAACATTACGAATTGCCGCGGGAGCATGGAGCCGCGCTCGCCGGCGGCGGCTGCGCGGGCGCTCGGTAGCGTGCGTCACGCAACCTGGACTTGTCCGCTTTATTATTATTTATTGCTTTCAAATAATCTCCGACTAGATAATGCTATACAAAATGCCGCTGCACAGCATTCCTGCCGTAATGTGGGATTCTGAGTGAGATGTTCAACGATTCGTGCTGAAGCTCTCATATTGTGATGTCCTGTGATAGATCTTATCGGTAAGGGTTGTCGGCAGATATGGGCGTGTTTCCTTCGTTCCCGTTTTGGGTGTGATGTCTCCATGTATAGGGGGAATTAAGTGGGTGCCTGTACCTATCCTTGATAAGATCTGGTGTGACATTAATGTTTTTATACATTATGTTTTATTTTTAAATGTGCATTGCTGAAAGTGCTTTCCAATAGCCAGTGTCTTCTTTTTTAGTTTAAAACAATGTTTAATTGAGAAGAGTAACTGGACTTTTAAGAGTAAGGCTATATGGAAATTTGTTATCTTTAGGAAAATATATATAGTATTTATTACAGTATTCTTTATCTCCATTAATCGAATCATATTTAAATTCTTATCCTTAAATATTGGGAACCCTAAACACAACATTGCGCCCGTTACGAAAGAAATTTTCTGCACCGCACTATCAAAGGCGGTAATCAGAACCCGAGGAATTTGCACCGACATGCGGAACCCTGATTTAAATCAGCTCTATTTATGATGTGCACTACAAGACTATCATCTTTAAACTATAACATTTACAAGAGCTTGTTAGGATTTTACAAACTAAGTACCTATGGAGAAAAATTAGTTCATGTGTGTTCCCCGGATTTTCTTGGTCCTCAATCTTGTGTGCTAAGTACGGTCTAGGTACCTGTTAGACTAACTTAGCCCGTAAGTGGCCTAAAAAATCAAATGTGGCAATTTTGTGAACGCCGCTGTCATTCACACCTGTACTCTCTAAGCGCGAAGTCCGTAGTTTTGACCGTATTTGCGGGCTTTTCCTACTACTTATCACCATCGGACATTAGATTAGTTCGGAGCCCAACTAAGAATGTATGACAACAAGATTGGACAGTTGTCTTTACTCCCGAGGTCTTTTTGACCGTCCGAAAAGTTATCAAATCGGGAGAAGTGGTCATTTAGAAGTATCGAACTACTTTTGGACGGGCTCGTATCTTTGTTGACGGCCCATGACGAAATGCTTATCTAATATTTACTTTTTTTGTTGCAGGTAACTTTCGCTGCGACATAGAAAGTGCAGTAGTTTTGACACAACACTGGTAAGACTCGTGTGACTAAGACAAAGTAAGTCGGTGGTGACAATATCAGCAGTCAGATCTGCAGTATTTGTTTGTGCAAGCACCATTTTGAACCAGTTTTTGCATCTAGTTTATGTTTACTTGATCAGTTATCAAAATTGCGTTATGTATTAACAGTACCAGTGTTTCTCGGTAGTTTCACAATGTAATTGAAGAACCTCTAAACTTAAGGGGTCATTGTATTCATCATTATGAACGGCTTATGCTATGGGACAAAAAACATCTGTGAAAAAATAAGGTATAGCGCCATCTTCATCGCCACGTACGAGCTAAGCATCACACTGACGTCACGTAAAATCCTACATCGCGCAAGCAGAGTTTACCACGCAACTAGCATATATACAACGTCCCGACATTAATCGTCGGGCAGTTGCCCACCAGACACCCGTCTGGTCGGAAGATCCTCCCTTTTCTATGGAGGTATGAGTGAACTTTACACCCTGTACCTCATACTTCTATACAGCTTTCCCCTACATTTTGTCGATTTTATGTTTTATTTTTAATATTTTTTTAAAAAGAAAAGGCTTTTATTGCGAAGCGATTATGCCAGCCTCGTAGTTTTGCAAAATAAATAGAAAGGTAAGGTTATTAAGATCTTAATTAATTTAACAAAGTATTAAAACTTAATAGATAATTTGGATGTAAGTTTAGACAAGATTAAATTATGCCTCCTCTACACGTTAGGCCGACGTAAGCCAATGTACTTACGCTACAGTATACTTAATCTATTATCAGAACATTGAACTACCGTCATTTGCGTAAACTTATCGTTGGATATAGACATGCTGTGGCTTATACTGGCGCATGTTGGGCCAACGTGTAGCGGGAGCATTACACATACTGAAATCCCTTAACCTAAGTCCAGCTTTTGATTCCAAAGCTCTCCGTTCTGCGCCAACACGAGCACACCAAAGCGCGGTACGAGGTTTAGTCCCACAGCAAAAGTGGTTCATAATGATGATTAACCCCCCCCCCCCTTAAGGCGCGGTAAGAATCAAATTTTTTGGTAATTGACAATAGCGCATCGTGGCAACAAATAAGGTTCAAAACAGCGATGCATTTAGTGTTTGTTGAGTCGAATGACCACCAAATTTTGCAGTTTTAATTAGATAAAAAAATAAATGCACGGCTCAGTGGAATATTTTTTAGGTATTTCTTTACTTGATTAAATTCCCTTTATTGTCATTTTATAAACTATGATAGTTTACGCTTAAAATTTTGAGAATTATGTGACGAAAATTATTTTTTTGTGCTTTGTTTTACAAATAGTTTTTTCTTAAATAATCGACCGTGGCGTTATCGAACGTATCGTTATCGATCCTATTTTGTTAGCAGGTATATACCATTTTACTTTTTTAAATATTTTTGAATAAGTCTTTTGTTTGAACATTTGACAATACACAAAAAAAAACTGGCTTGTAATATGTACCAATACACGTAACTATGCGACAAAAAACTGAGCGTTTTACGGTGTCCTACGTTTGGGCAGCGCCTTAAGAGATTTTCAGTTATTTCAATAACACCTTTTATAAAGTACGTGAGAGTTTGTGAAACTGTTCCCAGTACCAATATTAGCGACTTCTTTAGGTACTTACAAATAAATTACCAGTATTACTTAGATTTTCAATAGCTAATGAAATTTTATCATGACACTGGAAAATAAATTATGCAACCATCCTTTTGACACCATCGATTTATCAGACCAGCATTTTTATTACGAGCTCACATTTTTTTTTTTGGTCATACCGGTCCTACCCCTTGAAATATATTTCTCTAAACACTCCCATTCACGGTTTCTAATTAAAAGTATTATATTAAGATAAAAATAAGTTGACGCCCCTATTTTAATTACTTGGTTAACATCTTCCTATGAATATTTATGAAACTTAAGTACGTGTACGGATATTCTTCTACAAAGATTTATTGATCTTCCGCCACAGCCTCAGAGATTTAATTAACTTTTTAATTAAACGTTTAATCGATCCTATTTTGTGTTATCTCATAAAAGTTAATATAGTAACATAATTAATTGAATTTTGATAAGAATGGTGATGGTGATACTGATACTTAAAAATCGTTACTTTTACCTGAATAACATAAGCTAGCTTTTAGCTATCCAAATAGTAAGCATCATTGGTCATAACTAAATAGACAGCTAATTCTTGGCCACTTTGCGCAATATTATTTGGCCATTACCATCCTATTACAGAAATGCGCAGTGTCATTTTGTCAACATTAGCGTTCGAAATTAAACTTTATTTTACGCGCAGAACTTAAAAAAAAAAAATATCATCATTGACAGCCTTATCTAAATGTTGAGTAAACGCTCCCCTCCCATTTTTTCCTTATTTCCCAAAACACACTTCGGATCACATCCAGGGCTTTGCCCAAAACTGGTCTAAATCTCCAGAACTGCCTCGAGTTTTGATGCCAGTCAGCGAAAGCAGGTCCAACAAACAATCATCACCCACTTGAAAACGTCTACTATTTAGAGCACGTCTCCTTCACCGCTAGACGATGTTGAATGCGCCTGCGCGTCGGTTGTCGCTATAAATCGAAAGTAACGCGTCAATTTTTTTGGCTATCATTACCTGCGAACTGTATCAGCAGTTTGTGCATTTGATTCAGGGTTGCCCATTGCATCTTTAATATTATTTTATGACCCTTTAGGGAATTTCACTTGTCAAATGCTTTTTCATCTGTTTTCCATCATTATTTTAGTACTGGTTTCTATCCCAGACAGTAATTTTCCGGTTTAACGATAATATTCCGGTTCATTGCAATAGCCTCGCCCCATATACAGGGGACTTGGATTTCGACGCGCAACCTGTTACCATGGATTCAGTACATCATTCTGAACTCCATGCGTTGAAAGTTTTCGTCGGTTATTAAAAAAAAATAGCGTTTTCATACATTTTGACCGCGTAGGTGCTGTACTTTTCTATGAAACAGCTTCTTTTTTTTTGATAAATGACGGAATAATTTTTACGCTGGAGCGGGCGGGCCTCTAAAATCATGTGCTGAATTCATGGTTACAGTTTGCGAGTCGATGTCCCCGCCACCCTGTATACGGGACTTAACGATGATTATTATAGGATTTCCAATTTCTGACTGATCCTATCAGATCTTAATTTTTGTGTCATTCCTTGCCATTAATTTCTCTGGTCTTAAGATCCTCCTATATTTGCTACATCGTCTACCCGAAGGTCTACATCTGGAGGGTGTACTGGGCATACGCCTACTTGAAGAAGGATGTATTTCCCTGCATCATCATGATGTACAATGATATTGATGATTACAGCCATCCTTATTCTATAATTGACAATAGTGGCCACTATTATTGTTTCTTTCTCTTCCCAAAAGCCGGCAGCCCTGCCAACTAAGTGAAGTTTAGTGTTAGTAGAAAGTGTACCAAGTAGTGACCGTGGGCGAACACTTATTACTTATTCGACCATCGCTTTTCCACACCGAATCGTTCACACTTTTACTTTTAGCGTCGCCATCACGCCTCCATGCCTGGGGCGAAATAGCGAACTAATATCGTTTATAAAATTATAACCTAGAGAACGATCGCAATTGGTCGTAAAATGAATCGGAAAGTGCGGACTTTTTATCGGAAATAAGTGTCATAAGATCAATGAACTCTGGGGTGATATTGGCAATTTTCGCTTACGTGTTTTTCTAACTTCCGAGAATCAAGCAGTTTTGAAAAAGGGTTAAATCGTGCGGGTTCCTACCTGCACAGCGAACCTACTTAAGTTATTGATTCAACTCGTTCACATCGACAAAGTATCTACATTATAATGTAGATACTTTGTCGATGTGAACGAGTAGGTAATTAATGACTTTGGTAAGTATGTTAATGACAGTTACATTTCACTTTTTCCGACGGGCAATGTCCCACTTTAATAAATTCGAAGTCCCACATATACTACTTTTCACCAATTTAAATTCCCATCACGAACTATGAATCACATAAATCGACGAGAAACCTTCGCAATATTTATTTGTTTATCAATGACATAACTTCCCAGTGCGAATAAAAACTCATTACATGATCCGCCATTGTTACGAAGGCAAAGTAATCGACCATAACCCCATATAGGACGAAAAGAAGCCCATAACCAGCCCATCTTTGATCTCTTCCGCATGAATTATTCAAAAAAAGAAGGTAACCCGAAAATGCCTATAGCGTTTTCGTAAATTGCGTGTGCGCATCATTCGGTCGCCATAAAAATTTTCATCGGATAAGAAATTGAATTTACTCTTGTAACTCGTAAAATTTTAAAGGTAGCATTTTTATGTTGATTTATTTATATTATGGGAAGGTTTTCGGCGCGTCGCGGAGGGCACTTTCCTTTTCAGCGTTAAGAAGGTAATAAGTTGGATCGATCAAGTTTTTTTTTATTATAAATTAAGGCCTCGACGTGAACAGAATTTAATTGGTAACCCAAAAACCAACCAAAATATGTATTTTCGAGGTGTTTCTTATGAGTATCATTGTAATTTTATTAATGCAGTTTTTTTCTTTACTTTTACGTCTGTAAAAGCCTCTTTTGGTCACTGGATGTAATTATCTTTCAACTTAAGGAGAACGGTGTTTTCCTTTGGTCCTAGGTAGCGAAGATTTCTATTCTCGCTACTAAGGACCAACCTATACCTCGTAACTTTCAGTTGGTCCAACATTTGTACTTTTCATCACTATTTAAACTTAGCTTATTAAAAGCTCTATTTAAACTTAGCTTATTATAAGCTCCATTTAAACTTAGCTTATTAAAAGCTCTATTTAAACTTAGCTATTTAAGCTTAGCTTAGAGGGGCTCGTGGTTAAGTTATAATAGCCGCACAGGTCGATTGATCAGGAAAAGGTACGCTTGCCGCGGTCAATCCGTGGATGGGTGACCATCTTTACGTACCGTAACCTCTCCGTGCCTTGGAAAGCTCGCTAAGCCTTTGGACCCGGCTGTCAGTCGTGGTCAGTCGTGGATCTTTGACAGTCGTTACGAGTAGTCAGAAACCCGACAGTCTGACAACCAGTCTTACCAAGGGGTATCGTATTACCCAGTAACTGGGTTGTGGAGGTCAGATTGTTAGTCGCTCCATGTAAAATACTGGTATTCAGCTGCATCCGGTTAGACTAGAAGCCGACTCCAATATAGTTGGGGAAAAGCTAGACAGATTGATTTAAACATAGCTTAAAATAAACTTAACAACAAATTATTTAAGCAAACTTAGCTATAACTTATTATGCTAGCTCCACAGTCACATTACAGTAATATATTCTCCGTGCACCACACAAACGGTTTCGCAAAAGCGTTTAAAGACGTGAGTCCGAACACGCATGCGCGGTACGAAAGGGAAATGCGTCCGCGCATAAGAAAGTACGCGGTTCAAGTTTTATTATTATTTCTGATTAGTTAGGAGGGTCCTAAAGCGTCAAATTATTTGTTTGTTTAAGGTCAAATTAAAGGAGAAACGCTATGCAAGATTGTTGTATTGTAATTGAAAATTGGAAGACAATATTGGTTCACTGTGATTATTGGTAAGGGGGAAATTCCAAGAGTTGAGACAGCTTAAGAAAATTGGACAAGCAGCAGCATCTGCTAAATGCTAAAATTAGTAAAAATAGCTTATTTAATCACTTAAGAAATTTGTCAAAAATGAAGAAATAAGCGCAAATGTAAAAAAATTACTGGCCTTTCTATTTAATTTCGATGGCATCGTCTGCCAGAGTACAAATACTTATTCAAAGTATTTCCTTAACCCGATGAGCATCTTATTATGAAGAGTAACGAGAGGGTTATGAAGAGCACCGTTTACTGCATCATCAGTCATGAGGATACACGGGGATGAAATGGTGGCGGACCTGCTGCGGTTAGAAAGATGCGGAAATTTGTAAGTAGGTACCATTGGATGCTGATTTACTTAAAGTGGGTACTGTTAATTATACTGCATCAATCTGGTTTAATTATCCTATCCTACTAATATTATAAATGTGAAAGTTTGTGAAGATGGATGGATGGATCTTTGTTACTCTTTCACGCAAAAACTACTGAACGGATTTGGATGGAATTTGGAACACAGATAGTTTATAACCTGAATTAACACAAATGATACTTTTTATCCCGGTAGTACGTTCCGTGGGATAATTTCCGACCTCCACGCGGGCGAAGCTGCGGGCAAAAGCTAGTTATTAACTATAACCTCACTTGGCAAACTAAATATAAGTGTTTAACTGGCTAGGGTGGCTGGCAGATTGCCTTGTGGCTTCAGGTTCGCCTCATGTACCACAAGCCATTTTCTTTTGGTAAATTCCAAATGATGGGGAAAACGGGTAGTCTGAACAATAATGTAACTATAAATGTAGGTCCAAAATAATGACCACAAAAAAATCCAATAGTAAAAATAATTTGTTTACCATAAAAAAATCTTCGCACTTTCAATAATACGTTGTTCAAATACAACACTCTAAAATTAGCACCTCAGCGCGCAAGCCCACAATACCCAACCGTATGTTTACACTTAAATCTGGGACACCTGTTCAAAGTGGCCAGTTGACCCCAAGAAGACCCACATTGCTGCCCATACCATCATTATTAATAGTCATGATATTATTTATACCTCGTTATGCATGTTTTAACATTTAACATTGTAACCCAACATGTTGGTCATATTTTATTGTTAATCCTGATTGGTAGTCGGTGTTGTTAAAGAATTTGAGCGTGATGACAAGTTAGTTTGTGGCTATGTTAATTTTATAGGCTTGACATCATTAAGAATAAAATAAAGCTAATTTTGGGCTTTTTTACTAAATAACTTAACCGACTTGACAATGGCTTAGTTTGAATGTTATTCGGGCCATTGGAATTAAAAAAATAAAAGATATAAAAATTTATTTTGGTACAATAAACACACGAATAGGTACAAAAAGTAAAATGATGATAGCTGAAAAAGTATATAAATATATATAGTATATAATAGAATAAAGTTACGAGCCTAAGCACAGGGAGCTTATTTAACGCGCCGTCGAAGCGCGTATATGCGCTGCAAATGCAACCAGTGCTGATTTTTCAAGTTTAGCAAGCCAGAAAACTCAAATTCGAATCGCAGTCGTCGCGCTGTGCGTCGAAAGAGCGCTGAGCGAAACTTGTATTTTCCTCGCACTAAAAATCAAAATAAAACAGCATCAATATTTTCATTTTTCACATGTTTGAAAATGATGCAGGGGCTTCTGAAGTAATAACTCATACTTCTGACTGTACCCTAAGCTTTGCCCTTTCCGATATAATTTAGAACCCCTACAAAGAAACTAAATTCAAATGATAAATAGGTACTGCGGCTCATATACTACACACTAGTATTTTATATACATCGACAGGTGGCAATGCCTGTCACTTTCCTAGAACACATTCGTTACATTTTATTATTAAAGTCACAATATTCTCCAACGTTATTTATACCCACTTGAGGGATTCTGTCGTGTCCATATGTCTTTGTTGAGAAAAAGTATCGAAGGACCAATATATGAGTTGCGTTCCTAAGCAACGTCTAGTGACAGGTTATCAAAAAGATGAAGATACAGAAGTCCTAAGTAAACACTTATATGGCTAGAAGTCTCATTCAGAGCAATCTGTAGGATAGCAGGTTGTACGCCACCCATATTACACATATCCGAACTCCGAAGAGGTTATACCAAGTAAATCAAACTTTTATTACTTTACTTGATTTTTGTGCTCTCCCACGCAAAGAGATCTATCCAATTCATTTAAACTAAGAACTAATAACCAACAAGCAATAGGCATTAGGCATTCTTAACAAATTACCCTAAAACCGTGTCAATACTTACACATATGTATATAAACTCACGCCTTCTCAAGAGGGTAGGCAGAAACTACAGAACGCCACCTGCTACGATCCATACGTACTCCTTTTACTTCGTTTATGTTCATCTATCTGCATCCTAATTACGTAAAACACTTTCAATCACAAACTGAATCATTTTGAAGGATATTGCTAATCCATTGCTTCCTATGTTCGAAAAATTTGTCTAATCAACAACCTAGATAACGCAATGAATGTTGTTGAACTGTCAAAATGAAAGCCATTACTCCAGTTAATGTGTTACGATATTACCCCGCTGGTCATATACGCGCGCCGGTTGCGAGTACTACGCACCTGACCCTTCTGAAGAACATCCCTAATAAGGTCACTATATGTCCTAGGGCGTCCCCTCCGGGCGTTTCCACTCACATCTGCCTGGTATAAACGTGTCAATCTGGAAATAACTGTGGAAAATGTAATGTTATTTGTAATATTATATACTACTGTTTCGTTTTCTCTAACGAAATAAAATAAAAAATAAAAAAATATCTTTCCAATATAAAGTAAAAGTACTCCACCGACAAACCCACATTTCTCACCAACAGTCCCAAAACCAATGGTTAACAAAACACTGTGGTAAGTTCACACGGTCAACAATACGTTTCGTATCAACTCACCGACTCAATCGGAACTAATAAATTGAGATATTTTTCTTGGTACGCCATCGATCACTCGGCCAATTTGCAATTACTGCCCGCTATGTGCCATGGTGGTACTATTTTGGTGATGCGGTACACGGTACAACATGAAAGTATGTTAGTAAGACATGGGTTTAACGTAATTTGTAAACGTAATCGTTGAGCTCCTTAAGTTCTGAGTTGAGCTGCACGATTACTAACAAATGCGTGCACTGACTGGACAGGTCTACTCAATCTGTGTGGTTTTTCCTCAAAAGACCATTTCAGATACAAATCTACATGGTCTGCACATGATCTGCCCAAGATTATGTCTGGACTTTAAAAGAGACTGTGACCGCTGAGTTTGTTTTGGCTTTTCTTCTCAGAGTAGTCAGATAGGAAACGCCAACCTCATCTAGTTTTTAAAATATGATTGACGTATAAAAGTGTTTGTACAAACCTACTTACAGAAATAAAATCATTTATCCTTTATTCTGCTTCGTTAGTCTGGACGTGGTCGCAAGCGCATTGCTAAGCAAGTCCTGGGTACGATTTCCAGGTCGGGCAAAATGTAATTGGGTTTTTCCCATCAGGAATTTCTAAGTAGCAGCCGATGAGCCGATAAAAGATGGCAATAGGCTCGCCCCCTATTACATGGGACTTAAACGTAATTGGCGAAATGTGGGTGTACTATAGGTACACCTCTGGCTGACCCTTTGGGGAATAAAGGTGTGATGTTATGCTGTCTTTTCTCTCCGTATACAATGTCCTATATTTGGCGTTCTTCAACATTCAACATTCAACATTCCTACAGAAGGACTATAAAACTTCTGAATAGTGCATAAATTGACGTCGAGGTGTCAACTTCAGCAACTTTCTCGCGACCAATGTTATGACTGCAATATTAATAATGTTTTCTGTTACTTAGAAAAGTTGTCAAATTCTTACAGCCACAGATAACTAATAACGAAAATGTCATTCACTATTCACACATTTCCCAAACTCCATAATGTTGCCAACACTGTACAAATAAAATAAATGTTGGTTCATGGTCCCCAGCCCTAAGGACACGCAGGTCGGCGCCCGCGCAGATATATTACCGACACGGCAAGAATATGATTAGTGTATTGTGTTCCTGTTTATTTATTTACAAACTACTTCGTGAAGGATTGGGTTGGCTAACTGACGGTCTGTTTTTCTAGCTATCGTTAGAGAAATATCGCTGAGAAAGGATGCATTGACGTTTTGTTGATTTATTTTAATAGAATATTATTTTGCTGCTTCAGTTTAGTTTGAGTGAGAATATTGATGTTATGCGTTTGGTTTGTGACTTAAGTTTTGCAAAATGATGGCGGTAAAAGTTTCATCTCTAACGGTAGGGAAAACTGATTTTTCTAAGGTTTTTTTCCCCATTATTCAACATTATCGATTTACGTTTGAGTCTCCTGTCCTCGTTATGAGAATCCTTTAGTCAAGTTTAACTTTTGTTTCTATAGTGTCCTTACCTAAAACATTTTGCCATCGGTACTCAATACATTCCAAAGATTCCTAATTAATATTAACATTTAAGCTTCTGGGAATGTATTGCAGCTGTTGAAGTTCAAAATAAACGTAAATTCCAAAGTTAACTGAGACTTAAAACTAAATTCTATATATTCCAAGTTACTGGTAACTAAAAGGAAAGCTTAGTTTGTTTACCAGTTAACCTAATCAAAGCTTACAGAACCAAGGTTAATTAAATTAAATACCAATTAATTACCAGTTAATTCTAAATACCACTAACTTAGGTCGCTAACCTACCTCAATTTAAGTTTTTTTAAATTCTCGAAGATATAACATAAAGCCTTAAATATAACGGAACATAAAATTCATCTGTAAGTCGGAGATCTCCTCCATTACGCCGGTGGTTGATTGCGTATCGCGACGATTAGGTGCGCGCGCGCACGACACAAAGGCACCGCCGCGCGCGCCGCGAACGCGGAACCTAATCCCGGATTAGGCCGGGATCATTTCAAGTTTCCCGGGACACGTCCGTCCCACGGGACCCTGTTCCGGGGTAATCTCGGTTATTGAAAGCAATCTTATTTTATAGAATAACTAACTATAGAAGTATGATATTTTTATTGGTTAGATTTCCATAAGTAGTCACTGGTTACCAGGTATTAAAGTATTTATTTACGTATTTATATGGGACTCTTTAGTATTCAATTGATGGTATTTCAATAAGGAAGCTTATCGCCCTTACAGCGATGGCGAGCGCTGTGCATGAGGTCCGATTCCCGAGTCGAGCAAAGTGTTATTGGGTTTTTCCATTTGGAATTTCTCAGTAGTACTCCGGAGTCTCATGAGTGAGCAGTGGTGTCCCAGTGGTAACGTCTGCGACTTACGAGTTGTAGGTCATAGGTTCGAACCCAGACAGGCGCTTTACTTTATGTAAATTATTTCATCACTACTGCTCTCAAAACGGTGAAGGAAAATATCGTGAGGAAACCGGCATTTCCTAGAACCAAAAATTCGAAGACATGTGACATCTACTAACCCGGATTGGGCCCGCGTGGTGGATTACAGCCCCACTCCCTCTCACAGAGAGGAGGCCTGTGTCCCAACAGTGGGAACGTTATAGGCTGATTCTGCTATGCTTATGCTACTCCAGAGTCTGGATTTGTGCCCGGTTGCTGGCAATAGGCTCGCCCCCTTATTATATGGGATTTAATTATGACTGGTGAAATGCGGGTGTACTATAGGTGCACCTCTGCCAAAACCTTCGGGAAATACAGACTTGATGTTATGTTATACATATATATATATATATATATATAGGTATATATAGAGAAGTGACTGGATCCCGTTGCTGCCATCAGGATGTTAGAACGTCCTTTAAACAGATGTTAATGACCAATAATTAAGGCTCCCACAAACAGGCACGACGTGACAGCGCGAGACAAAGGCACCGCTCATCGCGCGACACGCGGTGCCTTAGTGTCGCGCTGTCGTGTCGCGCCAGCGTGGATGAGCCTTTAGTTAACAGTTCCCGTAAATAACTTATTTCATTTAATTGATCTTTACAGTTTTATCTAATTAAACTATCTCCATTATATCTTCTTAACATTCCGCAAAACCCATTCAGATTTTAGAACAACGATTAAGTTTTACGGGCTAAGTAATTCTAATTGCCGTCAAACGGGATGAACAGGCACGCAGGGGTAAACATTGAAATAATATTATAATTTGTTGCCAATCGTTAATTATAAATATAATACAGTAAACACATAAGAGTCCTTTTTGGCAGCAAACTATATTATTTAAATGTAAAAATCGCTTTTAAAGTTTCGTTCCGATTCACTCCTGCGTCCCTATTCACCCCGTTTGACGGGATATTCTACTGTTTGTCTTCCCTTATGATAAATAACATAATTAATAATTATTTTGTACTTAACCTTTTGTCGGCCACTGCTAGATATTGACTTCCCCGGAATAAGGGAACGGTCGTATTCGCCACGCTATAAACCTGTAATTGGCAGAGGTTATCGGTTAACATGAGGTGGGCTATAAACCTCCAAAGTATTTATTTCTATATAAGATCTTTAAAAGGATCTTAAGGGAACCCACACTTATGAAAAAGAAAGGGACAAGAAACTCCATGATTACTCTTTTTCATGAAGTTTATTACGTTGCTCTCATGACAAAAGACAATTATTTAAGACCAAAAATAGTAGTAAGTAAGTAACAGCCGCTAACTTAAATAAAATCCACTTGTTACTCGATATTTCATATTCAAACAAAAATTCCCATTCAAAAGCGTCTGACAGATCAAGGCATTAAGGTCTAACCAGCCGACGAGGTCAAATATTGATTCAGAACACGAACAATTAAGGTTCAACAATGCAGCGGTATTGCTGTATACGGGGCGCCATTAAATTTAATTACCGCTGCGCGCGAGTTTCGGATGCGCGATGGCTTGCGCAAGCGCAGGTGCGCGTAAATGTCAGGTGGCGCGCGTGCGCGTAACATACACTATTGCCTTATGGTAATGCAGGTCGATATGCCCTTAAATATCAGACTTGTGAGAAAAAAATGTAGATGTCAGTGAGTTGTCTGTTTTTTTGGTCCTTCGGTACAACACATTGATGTGAGCCTTGTGGGGCAAGGACTACAATGTAAAGGATATATTTCTTTAACAGCCAACTGAAGAGTAGATATCTCTATCTCTATCTATCACACCTAAGAAGGACTAGATGGATAAGAATCCATGGAAATTGAGACTTGACTACTTCTGTTGGATTTTCTAGATCAGCCTAGATGTTAATTAAGCTCTTAACGTGAAACAAAGATTATTCTTCTTCAAGCTTCTTTTCATACCCATAGAACCAAAATCCAAGACCACTCTTAGATGTCTATAACTCCACACTCACCGCTCGAGGCATATGGCATATGAAGAACTGACGTGTGGGGTCAAAAGATCACGATTGTGTAAAAGGATTTTCGTAAGTATTCCAATCAACCGTGAGATTCGTCATGGCACGAGGTTGATTGAAGTACGGAGATCCTTGTACGTCGGGGCTTAGCTTTTTCTTGCCATTAATGAGAGGAATTGTCATGATCATTAAAAGATACGAACCTATCTGGAAGATTGTGATACCTTACCTGAATGTTCATTTATAAGCTGATAGATTTAGAAAGTTTTGTAGCTTTTGACATCGGGGTTACATCAAAAAAGAGTCTCCACGCGGTTCGATACTGACTAGTTCCAATACCAACCTTGCTGACTAGCTAGAATATTCCCCACAAAATGAGCACTTTTCTCATATTGCTAAAGAAGAAAAACGAGAAAAGCTGCAGACTAACGTTACTCATTCAAAATCCTAGAGCATTGATCTTAACTCAAAAAATTGCAGTTCACCAACAATAAAACAAAACATTCATTGTACTCAAAAAGCTACTAAAACAATCGCCAACCAAATCAGGTGTTCCGAACTATGACATGATAATGGTTCATTCTGTTTCGAACTCATAACCGCGCGTAATACCGCCCAGCAGATTCCCACGGAGCCGAAGGTCGATCACGACTTGATACTTGCGAAATGTAATCATTCAGACAGATATACAGAATATTTGCTTTATCCGTATATATTGTATTGTTGGTGAGTTCAATTGAGGCAGGTTTCGTTTGACCGAAAACTATGAAGAAATAAAATATCGTAATTTTATTAAATATACAATTTAATAATATTAATCTGGTCGACGCTTATTTAAAAATAATAAAAAGGAATCGACGAAGAGAAGAGAATGTACAATAGTAAATTAGTATACAATACTAGAGGTACTAAATTAAATAACTAACTAACTATACATATATCATACAGAAACAAAAGGAAACTTAGGTGTCAAAGTACTCCAGCCGGGCTCGCGGATCGTTCGAAAGAGTTACCGTGGCCCTGGCGCACAGGCAACTGAAGGAACACGGGTGGGTTTTAGTCAATAAGAGTCTGACACGCCCTTCCGCTCCGCCCAGAGCGGGAGAGATCATTTGATGATATACCACACAAAAAAAAAAAAAAAAATTGATGTCAAAGTACTCCTCCACGTCACTGTCATCCGGAAACGTGCTCAGAAGACAGCATTGCCACGTTGAAAAGCAAATCATAATTGAAAGACGGTTTATATTTTTACGTATAATCCTAGGCTTACTACTATGCTATTAACTTGTGCTGCTTCAGATCAAATTGTCTTCAATTCTCCAGGGTTTTTCCAAAAATACTTTTACTAAAGGACCAATATTTTCGTCTTAAGGTTTCCTATACAAATTAACAAAAAAATTACGCTATTATTGCTTAATATTTTTCCGTACGTATGTCACAGATTTCCAACTTCCAAGCTTAGGGCCTAGACAAAGTGATATTTTGTCGATAACGATGATGGAAAAGTCAAAAATGAATTGCATTCACATAAGCTATCGAAAAGCTTATGTCAATCCTGTTGAAAGTCGTTTAGAAATACGAAACGTTTTGAAAGCGATTACTACATGTCTAGGCACTCTTATTAAAAAATCATTGCAGATGATTATCAAAAGTACTGATGAACTAAACCTTGCAATTTTCCCTTCGACTGTTTTACTGTTTAGCCTGATTCAAATTTTATGGCGGCTCGGAACATGAGGCGAGTCGCTGCGCAGTAACAAATTCGTCTGTCAGCGGGAGTGAGGGGTAAGGGTACTGCGCAATGAGTAGCGCACTTCAGAGCCGTCATAAAGTTTGAATTACGCTGTAACAGTCTTTATAAACCTATGCCCTTTTGCCATTATAAGCATTGCTTTATTTCTGTTTTTTTATAGTTTTACGATGTTTTTGCTGTTATGCCAATAACGCATTATTCTTTCATTATTTTCTTTATGCTCAACAATGGACGTATGATACGATAAATATTATCGTCGTTAATAAACTTCTCAAAATACGCAGCTGCCTTATTGTTACAAGTACTCGTATCGTAATGCACCCGTTACACAATTGAGAGCCGACGATCAAGTTTATAAATAACTTGCAGTGTGTTTAACATCGACAGCTGCTTATCGTTAAGAAAAACATTATTGATTATGTTACTTATGTTCCGACGATAAAATTTTACAGCCAAATTATTTGCGGCCATTATCAAGTTGGAACTGGGTTACTGAAATACTCTTACGCATAGCTTAGCTGCAGTTATTACAAGCTTTTATTTAACTTGCGATTTTTGTATGTATCTTCGGGACAAATCTTGCAAGCTGAATTAACACCACTTCCTCTTATCCTACGGAGTTGAAATTTCACACGTTGATTTTGTTTCGAACACAATGCATTTTTTTATGATCCATGACCTGATTCTACACCCAGGATTGGCTCCAGTCGAAAGAACTCATTAACGGTCAACGGTAAAGACACGAAATTTAGTATATGCATACAATTATGATAGCTCGTTCTAAAGTTTACCATGATCTGGCTGCTGCAGCCAGGATTGGCTCCATACGAGAGATCTCCTCAGTGGTCAATAGCACAGGCACGAAATTTTGTATATGTACTCATTCAATTACGATAGCCCATTCTAAAGTATGGCATGACTTGGATAGTGCAATTCGGATGGATTCATTCATCATTCATACCATGACTTGTGTAAAGGCGTGTTTGGGTTCGTTGGATTTGTCTTTTAAGTAGCTTTCAAGAGAAGGTGATAGACCGGATATTTAAAGAAATTCTAATGCTAAAAAGTACATACTAAAAATGGAAGTAAAAACCTTTATAAAAACAAGTTTTTTATTAACTAAAAAGTACTAAATAAAACTTACGTTAACATAGTAGAACTTTAATATTTTCCTAAAAACTTGAGGCGTGAACGTCCTTCTTACACTTTAAGACAAGCCGCAAGCTTCTAAGAAAATATTAAAGTTCTACTATGTTAACGTAAGTTTTATTTAGTAAATTTTAATTAATTAAAAGCTTGTTTTTAAAAAGGGTTTTTTTTTTGTTTAAAGATTGTTTACAGTTTTAATTCCGTGAATTTTCCAAGATATTTCTGAATATCTTGGGATTCATACGGAGCCCTTATAATTTATGAGGTCGCGATGGTCGCGATTTCTACTGGTTACAGCAATAAACATGGCTTTAAGATCATTTACAATTTACTTCCTTTACCTCTAAGGAGTTCAAAGTAACCATAGGTACAAAATTGTTTGTTACTCTTGCTCATCTGCTAAATCTTTTAAGACCACGAGGCATTTCCCAGATTAGAACACCCTACCATTACCATATCACTGATGCAGTGATGAGGATGGATTAACCTGCGGGCTAATAGCGTAACACACATAAAATGGCAATCGATCTTAATGCCTTAAATTTTGACTTCTATTGCTCTAAGTAAGAAATTATTTGAAAAATTCATCTGCTTAGCAACGTAAATAACGCAATGAACGTGGTTGACCTGTCAAAGGAAAGGCATTGTGATCGACTGCCATTTTATTTGTGTTACGCAATTACCCCGCTAGTTTGATCACTGTATTCGTGTGACATTTGGACCTATTAAAGGTTCAAATGTTCAATAACATACCTGTTTCATATATACCACACATATATACACATATGTACCTCCATTCATATAAACATAATATACACGTATATTATGGTTACGATATTTCCAAGAAGTCTTCATTGTCTAGAGAGGCGTGCGCCCGCGCAGATTGAAAACAATCATTAGTCGGTTCGTGTGAATAGTTTAAATATGTACCTACAAGTACTTGTTAATGTGGGTGGAGATCACGCTTTTCCTTTACTGGCTAAGCTAATTTGGTCCTAGGTGGCGCTGAACTGTTTCAAAGCATTCTGAAACCTTAAAAACTGGCTAACAAACAATACAAATACAAACAAACAATAAATAAGTTGTATACAAACAATAAAATAAGTTGTAAGTTATCGCGTTAAGTTACCAGCTTTTGGATGTTCGATTATTTGACGATGTGTTTTTGTGGTTTCATCTACTTATTTAGATACAAACACTGGTGACTACCATTAAAGGCTCCTTCAAACAGGCGCGATACGCGTCGCGAATCGCACGCGACCCAAAGGTACCGCTCGTCGCGCGACATGCGGTGCTTTTGCGTCGCGTCGTGTGTCGCGCCCGTTTGAAGGAGCCTTAAAGGCAATCTCTCTTCAAAATTATCAGTCTGACTATCCTTCTCAACAAAATATTCATCACATCATTCCCAGCGTGTCGCATCTCTATTCCCCCTTTAATCTTGCGCCAACGCAGCCAGCTACCGCGCATGCGTTGAAGCCTGCAATCACTACCAGTACCAGCTCCGCAGTTATTTGTCGAGGTTACTGCCCTGATCTCTGCGTTGTAAGGAGGTTATATTATTTCTATTATAATTACCTATTCAGCTGGAACAACCGGGAAATGTGTAGAATTTTGGCTGGAGATGGATGCGGCCATTGCGTCTAAAATAAGTGCACACGAAAGTATTTTTGACCACGTTCTTAAAAGTTAATAAAGTCAAACCATTACAACCATCAACAGAATTATTATTAAAACCAAAATCATGGTTGTCAGTCCCCGAGGATACTTACTTCATTACACCTGTAATCCCCCAAGGGTTAGACAAAGGTGTACCTCTAGTACACCCACATTTCGCCAGTTATGTATCAGTCCCATGTAATAGAGGGCCCGCTTTTGCCATCAACCGAGCAGAAATCCTGTCACCAAACTAAAAACATAATCTACTCCGGTATTTCCATCTTATAAGGAAAACTCGACACAGGTTTCATAATGATTTCTTATAAGTTACTTATACCGCCAAATGAGGTACACTTACACAAAACACGAACGATAAAATCATAAGCAATCAATTACAAAATAAATCACTTTTTCCTCGTACTCAAAAATGTGTATTAACAAGGAAAGTACCAAATTACTTCCAAAAATTCTAACTTAACGATTCAAAGATCAAAAATTTACTCCCACATGACTTTAGAGATGCGTCAATAATAATCATTTTGGTTCTATGCCTACATCCAAAAGATTGCGTCCTCATTTGAATAATTATGCAACTAAGAAGCAGTCCTTATGATTCAGTGAAAATACGAGAATATCGTCCTAAATAGATAGGAATATCGAGCATACCTTCTTATTTCTGGCACCTGAGGGCGCCGTTAGTACTTTACCGCCATTTTAGCTGTCAAGCGTCATTGCAGTCTTCATCATCAGTGTGACATGAAATATGAGAATTAACATTTTTTTATTTACTTCATCATTTTGTAACTTTAATACGCTTATGTAACTACTTTCTTATGTGAAGTTTAAAACCTTACCACTGCAAAGTCTGACATTCCTTATGCACTTTACCCATTAGGCAGCAAAGCATCTTATGTCATAGAAATGAACCATCTGTCCGCATTCACATAATCATTGTCCCCAATGTTCAGACTCCCGTCTCCTGTAATTACAGCAAGTCTGATAGGATTATAAATTAACAGGACCAAAAAAGGCGACTCCTGCGTCAGTGCGCGCGCGCCGCCCAAACGTTGTTCATTACGTCATTTGCATAAGAGTTTTATGCGTACGCGCAACAGAAAGGAAAATGGCTTGGGAACCTTATTCGTTGCTAATTCACTTTCGTTTGACAGGTGCGTGATGTAAACCTGTGAATGATATTAGCATAGGTTTAAGGTGTAGTATACAAATGGAGTGTTAATTAGATGGCCATGAAATCGTTTGGTAATGTCCTTTTCAGAATTCAAGATACCGTAAGGTGACTGTGGTTTTTCATTGGTGTCAATGTGTTTAGGCTGTCCAGCAGATTCAATAATTTAGGATATGAATCATTTCAGTTTCTACTTTTCCTTTTTGATTTTTGTTGTTCATTGGAACAATCCTAAAACGGGCCAAGCATAAATTAACCACATTTGGCATAGATTACGAAATATCGTCGTCTATCAACTTAATAAGGAAACTAATTGATGAAAATAAATGAGTTTTGATTTTGATTTTTGATTTTTAATTAAGTATCAGCAAGGTTTTCGTTCACTGAGAATTGTAACATATATGTATTATATGAGACGCGTCGTTTAATTTCAATTTCAAGATTCAATCTTAAAAGTAAAAGTTTATTTATTGACACAATATTGCAACATGTAATTTAAATAAAGACAGTCCACTTACACCGAACAGCGCAAAATTGATATTTTAATTCAATTGATACAGCTGACATTAAAAATTATACACTCCATCTAGAGAATGTTCAATTTACATCGACTTAATTTCCACGTTGGATACGGTGATAAAACATAACGATAGGTCCATCTGCTGTTTTCTATATTTAGTAGAAAGATAGTAAAATTACACTTTTTATGATTTATGAACATAAGAATAACACTCCAATCTGAAGTTTGTATAAAAGTCGGAAAAACGTTATGCGTCATCTTGAGAAAGCAATGTCCAGCTTACAAAGCTTAGATAACTTTCCAGTTTATTAATTTGCTGACTTAAAAACCCTGTTATAATATACGACAATTTTATAACCAAAGGAACACATTGGTTTTATCAAACAAAATTAACTGTAGCTACGAAATAAAATTTTCTGTGCACATCATAAGTCTCATTAGTCATTCGTATGTTTGCGTCTCCTCTCTTTTCAGTCATCGACCATAATTTTCACCTACATCACTATAAACTATGATTAGTGTGATAACATTAAAGTCTTCAAGGTAATATTTACTCTATTAACTGTAATTTCAAACGGGCAGCGCCCTAGGCTTCGGTTAAATTATTTTTTTCATGTACGGTGTGGTTGGAGCCACTAAGGATCAAGTTCCTACTCCGTACTTAGTTTTTTTGGTCCGTTGGTACTTGCGGTTTGCAAAGGAAGTTTCGTATTCTGCCTTGATAGTGTTGCCACATGTAACGTCAAGTTTAAGATGCTACGACATTAAACATGAAATTCCTGCTTTTCCTTCTCCATTTTTATTACTTAACCAAAACAACATTCAAATAGTTTTCCAAAAATATAAGGCCTTTTTATTTAAGTGTATACGCAGATCTTACCATATTCACAAGTCCTAATAATTTACGAAGCTAAATTCACCTCGCCTTTCTTCGCTTGATTCAAACATTTCCATATAAAACTGGCAACACCAGTCGATCCTCCCAAGCTTTTAACGTGCAAGCTACAGGATCTGCGGTTTTTGATATGGATTACGGTTCCCATGTCGTTAGTGATCGGTCTTTTTAATTTTAATTTTTATTTTCTACATAAAGTCTCACGGGGTTTTTCTGGTTTGTAATCCGTTGGTAAAGTTTTCAATGTTTTTCTTAGAAACATCTTGGTTAGGAACTTAGGACCAGCCCACGCAATATTGTTGCACTGGCTGATTCAAATTCTGTGAATTGATTTTGGAATTCTTAATTCGAATAGAGATTCTTTTTTTGTTAGATGGTTTTTTTTTTTTTTGATTCTGTATTCAAATTTTTGGCCTAAGTTATGCGTGAAGGTCGCCAGTGCCAAAATATTCAATTGTTATTCCAAATATTGACTCATCATTTGGAATTTTATTGGTGAATGAACTTTTTTGTTAGAAGTTCATTCTTATTTCACTACGTTTTCTCTTTCCCTTTGAATCTTGTGAATGTGTACCTTGATAGACGCTATTTGTCATAGTTAAGAAACAGTATCTATTGCAATTTCAATATCAGCGCAACTACATTAACCTAACACAACGATTTATCTTAACGAAACAGCCCAACAAATCACGCATACATTGAAATGATCAATCTTCGCAAGTGATAAATGATAATTATAGCGAGGTTCATAGTGCAAGGGTGCGCGGGCGCAGTGCGTGAGACGGCGCGTGCGCCGATCACGGCGCGCTCCCGATATTATTAGTTATATTGTTTGTTATCTAATGTTGGTTTTCGTATAGTTTGTGGTTGGTGAAAAAGTAAATTAGACCGCAGAGAGTTTGTTTGTGGTTGCTATATTAGGTAGATGGTTATGTTGTATGTATGCTGGAGTTTTTTGTTGTTATAGATTCGATGAAGCTTTAGGCTTATCAGAAAGATAAATGATTTCAACAGTCAAGAACTATCGATTTATTATTTATTTATTTTCTACGATAGTGACAGTTTATAAGTTCTCTACAAGAAGGAATAAACATGAGCTTAGATTACAAAAACTATGAGTAGATATGCAAATACACATTTCAAATTGGATTAATCATTAATATAACAGTTAGGTCACGACAGTTTGCCAATTACATACACAGATGAACAGATAAGACGCGCATACGCAGGACCTTGACTAGTTCATGCTCCATTTTTCAGCATCTGCACCAGTGATGCTGAACCTAAAACTTTAAACAATCCTCTCCTCTTCACTTGTGTTCATTGGTAAAAGAGTTAGCTCTAGTCAGCAAGCTTGATACCTGGGCTGTCTAGATCTTGTCTTTCGTGGAAGCTCTCCAAATGTCTTTAAAACACAACAGGACGGTTTAACGCTTCTATTTCTTTGACAGTAATTCGCCAGCAGTATGTTCGTCAATACCAAAGTACTTAAAAACTTTATGGTCTATCATACGAACTGTCATTAAAGTGTCACGTATTATTTCTCCGAAGGTGTCGTAACGAACTACGATTACATGATACAATCATTACAGAAAAACATCATCAATTCGTAATGTTGAGTGCCTCTGGCCTAAACTAAATGTAATCTACTCTAGATGGTAATGAGTTGCATGCGTTTGCTCTGTTTAGCAACGAACGCACGACGATGTCAACTGCCTGACGAAATATCACGGCTCGCCAGCGATTGGCAAATAATATGTGCTGCTATTCAATAGGTATATTGGAGTTACAAAACAGAAGCATGAATTTATTTGAGTATTTTCTTAACATTTTCAAGTGACAATTTGCTGTGTATGAAATACCCACCTATCTACGCTCTTGAAATTATTTACATCACTCTTGATATTTCGAATAATATATCTATTAGGACATTTTCAGGGAGTCCCATTACAAGCATAATTATCGTTTATTTATTTATGTATACACAGTAAAATAGATACAAAATTAATAATTATTAATTTTAATTTCAGCCTATTATTGAATATTGACCCACTGCTGGGCAAATGCTTCTTCTCATACAGAGGAGGCATGAGCATTGATCACCACGCTTGCTAAAGACAGGTTGACGATTTTAGCCTTTATAATATTAACTATAAGTGCAAGTTTCCTCACGATGTTTTTCCTTCACTGATGTCAGTAATGTCCAAGTTAAACTCAGAAAGTGCATATGAATTGAAAAAGTCACATTGGTAGTTGCCAGGATTTGAACCCACGACCTTGTACATGAGAGGCAAGACCATCACGAAATTTTCCTAAAAAATTTCGTACAAGTTTTGATAGTTATGGTTATTGAAATCTACAACTGCACCCTAATTACGTAACACACGATCTATCACAATCTGAATCATTTTGAAGCCTATTGCTAATCCATTTCTTCATATGTTCGAAAAATTTGTCTGCTCAACAACGTAAATAACGCAATGAATGTTGTTGAACTGTCAACATGAAACCCATTTCTACTGTTGGTGTGTTACGTAATTACCCCTCTGGTCTATTCTTAATAGATCAAGGTTTGTTGGTGAAAACAAGCAAAGGCATTTCATTGTCATTCCATATTTCATGTTTTACTTCATCCTTAAACTCACTTGTTGTATCCAGTTCACTTGCCGCATTCACTTTAATCGCTTAACCATATTTTTTGTCGTCTGTCACGCATTTTGGACAGGACCATCTGATATTATCTAATGGACATTCCTCTGTCGCTCCTGTATCATTTTTTATTTGAGCATGACTGATGGCGACTTCTTTTTTCCCTTTTTTGTTACCGACAAAAGATTGTGGGGTATATCCTGAGATTTTGGGCAAGGGATGTGGCTTTTGAAGGTTATTATTCTATTGCCACGTCAGTCTCAAGTTTCTGTAAGAAGTTTGGATAGGCATCCTTAATAGAGAAAACGTTACAAGCATGCTGGCTGAAAATTCCAATACAAATACAAATTAGATTTAATTATTTTGTTTGCAGCGTTACTAATAATTGCTTTATTTGTTACAGGTAAATAAATGATTTCATCTCTCCAAGTGGGAAGCTCAGAGCAAGAGACAAGAGCTTAGAAAAACAGATCAGTATTACAATTAAGTTTCATAATCACAAAAATCACAGCAATACGAGAGGAACAGTGTTAACAGTACATCTAGCTTAGCTTTTTTATACTTTTGTAAGCCCTTTCGATTTTAGACTTCCTTGTAAAAACGAATTCCAACCAATACATCTCCGACGATATCGGTAACCTCTGACTCTGACATGTTCCAAAAATTCGAAACATGTTTCGCCCACCTGGAATCTGTTGAACATAGCGCGTGCGCCTATCGAAGCACTTCCAAAACTAGATACCAAAGGAATGTACTCCAATCCCCTAAACTATTGGACATCACAATCTACCCTTAAACACTCGGATCGTTTTAAAGGTATTATCATAGTCATTAGACGAGAAAAATGTGGGTGGTGAAAAATTTGATGGGGCCACATTTGGACACGCCGTGAGGGCCCTAAATCGGAGAACACGTCTACAGGTGCTCCCCTTTAAATCACGACCGTGTAATTATAAACTCGAGATGGGCGCTTTGTCGAATGGAATAGAGGAAATTATTTTTTATGATTTTATTTTTATATTTCATGGGTGTTAGAAGCCCATAATTTGGAGTGCGTTCACCTAAGACAGATCCTGGGAGGCCTTGCTGGATTATTTTTGATTATCGTTTTTCGTCGGATAAAAGTACAAGCTCCAGGTTTTTATTGCGTTGAGACGATTCATTAATCTTCAAGTATGATACAAAAAAATAGTCATGAACGCGTACCCAAGGACCAAGATTAAGAATGGTACGAATAAAAGCGAACGCGATACTTCAAGGCAGTCCATCATCTCAGCAGACCCTCATTGAATAAAGCGCGAAGATCGCATCAAAGGAGTGTTATTAATTATACCCAGTCGTTTTCTTACGCGTAACTACCACAACCGCGACCGGATTAATGTGTTTCGTCCCGACAACCCTTGTTTACCTTCAACCCGTCACACTGTCTTGTTTCAAACAAAACCAATATGCTTTTTCACTTCAAAGACTTCATTCTCACCCAAAAATACACCCAACTTCGTCTTGACTTCTCCCTCGACAACCGCAAACACAAACTTGTCCAAACAGCTATTTAAATCCTGTCCCAAAAAGTAAACAACGTCCAGAAACGTAGTTCGGGCTCTTTTTTGGGTGTCCATCCGTATCTTGATTGATGGCGCGGACTCATCTCGGGGGCCAGGCTTTAATGGACTTCTGACATTGATTTAATAAAAACCCTTCATTATGGCATCAAAGACTGGGGTCAGGCCAGAGAGCCAGCCAGCCAAGCACGCGATATACGTACGAGTACGTTAATTATTTGAAACCGAGATCACGTTTGTGGTTTGTACTTGGCAATTAATGTACGCCCAAAATTGGCTTTCTCTTGTAATCACATAGTTTGCTTTTGTAATTGATTAATTGGTTTAAAAGTGTAACTCTCGTTTTAGGGAGATGGTAACTGTTTCTTCTTAGCTTAAGTAGTAAGAAAATCGACCATCTTCAGATTGTTAAGACCCTCGATGATCCCGAATGCCTTTCTTGACATTTGCTGGGTATTGCGATGTTAAATACTTTGAACCCGGATATTGCCTCACTTGAAAACGATACTCTACGATACTAGTCGATGCCGATGCCGTAGCAAACAAGCTCGGAATACAGAAATTCTTTCTTTATCTTTTTTAATTATCTCGAATGTGTCATTGCACGCATCCCTTCCCGTAATGAGATCTCTTTGTTCTTATTAACACCACAATTAGCTTATCTTACTGAACACTTAAAGTACCAGTTGCAGCCTCACCTGATAGACTTGTCTGCAGATAAAACTTAATAAGTCTGCAGCAGGACATCGGCACGAGTCGAGACGAATTCGCAGTATGTATGGCAAAAACAGGATTGTGTGAATTCTGGTCGTTTTAAGGACCACCTTGAGGCCCAATAAAAACAAGTCGCTCCTAAGGTCAATGCACAATTAGATGCCTCCAAACCTGATGAGAGCAATCACTCACGACGTCAAGTAAAATATTTGGCAGTCGTGGACGTCGAAACATACAGATGGTAATGAGAACATTTTTGTTTGTTGATAAATAACTGCAAAAAACGTGCGAAGAGACCCCTGAGGTGTTCGTGTGGGCTTCGGCCGATGGGTGAAAATTGAAAAGAGTAATACTATGGCTAATACGATGAAATATGCTTTCAAAGATGAATTTTTTTGGGCGTTCTGATGCGAAAAGAAGATGTCTTAAAATATAACCGCTCCGAATAGCATAAAAAGAGCAAAAAACTAAACGTTTTACTATAAAGTAGTAGCTGTCCGGTATCATTTAGTAATTCCGCAAGCGAAACCGCAGCAAAAACAGGACACGTGCGCTTGCGCAGCGATGCGCCCATAAAACCTTTTTTCTCCCTCCATCTTGATGAATAAAAAATTCGGTAGGGCCGTTAATAACATCTTTTTTTTTTGTTTCGGCTACCGAAATAATGGGTTCCTTCGCACTTCCAATTGGACCCCAATTTGAATTCGTCTTTCGACGAGTTTTCGCATTATTCCGTTTTGTTTTTTCTTTAACACCGTTCTTGGAAACCTCAGGTTAATTAGACGGTTCAGTTATGGAAATATTTGAGTTGTAGCGAGTGCTGAGATCAAATAACCACATGTTGGTCATGTTGGTATTCTTTGATGTGTTGCATGTTTTATTTGCGTTGAAACAGGGTGTCGCTAGAAAAGCAAATTGATTTTAAGCGACAATTCATTACGTTTGCAAGGCTTTTGAAGTGGTGTGTTATGTTATTTTCCGCCCACTGTGATACACAAAGATTTTACGGCGTAATTTATGTTTGTTGTTTTAAGTTTAATTACTGAAACTAACTTCAAACAAGCAGTAGTAAAATTAGAGGTGTTTTACCCGAAAAGTTAAACTTGAAACTGTGCCGACGAATTAAAAACTCGTTTTTCTTTGTAATGTGTCTACAAAGTTTTATGTTATTGCTCCATAATCCTTTATTTTCTCGACAAACACCATGATTAGTCCTCTTAAGTGTACCGTCTGAAAGCTTTGACAAATAAAAAGAACTTAAGCGTAACATTCTTACAATCCAGTTAGTAATATTTTAGTGACAAATAAGTGTAAGACTATAAACAGTAGAATTATTTTAGCATTATATTTACCCAGAACTAAATGCCTCGTTGGTCTCTAGATCATGTTATTGGGTTTACTATCAGAATTTTTTCAGTCTGGATCCGGTGTCTGGATTTGTGCCCGGTTGATAGCAATAGGCTCGCCCCCTATTACATGGGACTTAAACATAATTGGCGAAATGTGGGTGTACTATAGGTACACCTCTGCCTAACTCTTCGGGGATTACAGGCATGTTATGTTATGTTATTTACCCAGAATAAAAACTCGGATGACAGGACCATCATCATTCTCAAATGCCTAACGTAACTTTACTCGACGAAGACAAAAATCCAAAAATTAAATACAAGATTTCGTAAATGCTCATCCAGGAAAATCAAAACGATTGCTACAACAATCGATTAGTATTATAATGCTGTTAATCGATATTTCGAAAATAAACTACTGTTCTTATACCATTACTAATGCAAATGAAGAGTTTTGGTTTCAATTACATCAGCCACGCCAGCGCGAGAAAATTTTGCCGTCGCACTATCTCGCGTCGGAAGGAGACATGACGTTTCGTAAAAATAGACAAGATTTTGTCGCGTGCGCCTGTTTGACCAGCTGGTCTTTCTCTGGTTATTGGGCAACGGTTACCGGTACCGGACGGTTACTAATACTTTTATATAAGTAGTCAATTAGTTGGCTAATGGTATAATGGGCGAGCTGTTGAGGCAGTTTATTTTAATTATATTCGATTGCTTTTTAAATGTTTAAGTTATGGCGACATTGTTGTTATGGCTGTCGTTAGCTTAATAAACTGTGTAATTTTGTTAAAAACATCGTGTATAGTGTAGAATTTCATTATACGAAGTTCCACCGATAGATATTCATCAACAGTTTAAACATTAATTTGTTTGTTGATGCTAACTATACAAGGTCCCAATATTTCATTATCAATTCGCTTCAATTTGTGTCTTCAGAACTATTTAATAATATTTTTGAATATTGAATGAAACTATACCGATCCGAGCGTAAAGATCGGTGACGCTAAATCGTGTATACTCGGCTCCAGTCGGTCGGTGACGCTGAATCGCGTATCCTCGGCTCATATAAGGTTTCACGTCTATCGTGTGGTCATAATTTAACACCATCAAAATAATAAGATCCAGATCATTATTTAGACACACCTAAAAAAATAATGACGTTAATAATACAGCACTAATTCCCGAAATCTCCAAACAATACTCCATTCACCTTTATTTAACGCCCGAATCGATTCGACTTTTCGATTGTCTCGCTAATTATCTATCAATCGACTAATTTGCCCCATGTCTATGCTCTGGAGTTCGTTGTCTCTGGCGACTGCCATTGTCCAGTTTTTTGCGTAGTTTATTGTGTATGGTGATTTAGTTTTGTGCTGTCATTACTGGCAGGTCTCGGCCTCTCGGGTCATCTGCCTCTGTTTGACAAAGGACCTGTGTGTCAGGGTTGGCCAAAGTACATTCGACTTTTCAGATGGCTGTGTTTTGATTTGAAGATGAAATCCTATTATGTTAACGCCAACTTTGTTGCCCGTATAGACCCTTAACTTCACAATTATATCTTAAACCATCATAATATTTTTATTATTGATCGTCTATATGTCATTTGATTGTTTTGTCTTCTTTCATTCTCTGCCTAATTTGCACAAAGTTTCCTGAGGGACAAGTGGCAATCGCTTTCAAAGCGTTTCGTACTTTACAACGACTTTCAACATGACTGATATAAGCTTTTCGGTAGCTTACGTCAATCTAATTTCCACCATCGACTTTTCCATCATCTTTATTGCTGACAGAATGCCACTTGGTCTAGCCAGCTTTGTTTGGCCCTCTGCTGGTATTTATCAGACTTGAGTAATCTTCCACCTATCGTTCTCTTGCACAAGCTCCAACATAATTCGTATCACCATTAATAAAGACATGTAAACTGTCAACTCTGACACATATAGTTTCTAACCTTTGAATCAAACGTGTTTAATGTTATTCGCAATTATGTATTACGTTCATTCACAATACTAGAGACCACCTACATCTGACATTTGTTTTTAGATCTACAGCAATAATTCCCATAATTAGAGACGGCCTTTGTGCCAGAAACAATAGGAGTAAACTTTTTAATCAATCACGTGTTGCAAGGGTCGGCCATGTCTGTTAGTTTTGGCAGTTTGCGCAAGCGCACGCCGATTGTGTTATGTGTGCAAGTTTTGACAAACGACGTATTTTAGGGTTGTCGTCAAATGTGTTAGGTGCGAAAAATTTGTACGTATTTTGTTGCTTTTAATGTTACATCCGATACTTCTGTACTTACTGCATCATCTGCCTAGGCTTTTCCCAAATATCTTGGGGTTGGCTCCGAGTCTAACCGAATGCTGCTGAATACCAGTATTTTATACTTAAGTAGTTAACATCGAAAATGAAAAAAAAAATACATTTTTTTTTTTATGTAAATTCCGTTACAACATCGGTACCATTGTATATCTTAACAAACACGAGTTAATTACTCATGTTATTAGTAATATTGGATTCTGATTCGATATAATTAGTTCCTAAGACAAATGGTCCGCTAAAAACAATGTCTGAACAGTTAGTAGTAATGATAGAATTTATTATGAAATATTCTGGTCTAATTAGAAAGGTTCAAGTGTTACCAAACCGTGGGTTACCGCTTCAGGTTCGTGATATACGATACCGAGTTAAAACTTGATTTTGAATCTTGATTCATAGGATTGTCATGAATGAATTTAATTAGCAGTTTGTTTCGCTACTTCTTCCCAGCTCAAGCACTAGGATGAAGTGAGGGGAACTGGTGGACGTTCAAAAGTCCTAGTTCTCAGCCTTATTTGTGTAAACTAGAGAATTGGCTTTCACTGAAACAATGACATGGTAAAATCTGTTTGGTTGTCTTTATACAATTAAACCGTATTGTTATTTCTAACCCCCTTTTGTTTGTTTTGCCATTTTTCTCAGGGGAAGTCAGATATTTTTTTTTTTGTATTTGTTACGAAATTTCGACTCCATCCAGCTTATTTTTTTACATATAACTCGTTAAAGTGATTCCGATATCATATTTACAAAATAAACAATTTCATTTACAGACGCACTGCAAGTTACCATCCCTACCTAGTTGCTATTCCACCAATTCGCACTAAGCGTTTCCAAATATCTTTTATAATGCGCACAGTTAAAGAGTGGAACTCTCTACCTGCGTCTGTGTTTCCGAACGCATACAACCCAAATCTCTTCGAAGTGAGAGTGAACAGGCTTCTTCTGGGTAAGCTCACTCTATCATCGACTTTGTCTCTATCATCTCTGACCTAGACTAGAGTCAAGAGCAAACCCATCTCAAATAAATAAAAAAAACATTTCCATGGTGGGCAATGGAAACAGTCGTAAACTACGTAAAAATGTGAGGCCTAGAGTTCATTCACTTGCAGTTACGACCTTTGCCAAAACTACATAAATAAAACACAATGTAACACGGTCCTATACCTTCAAGGTTCTTCACATTTGACCTTTTCCATCATCAGCCTATTGACACCACATAGATTCGTCCTTGCTTTGACATAAACATACATTTCAGCATTGCCTAACTCCAAAACAATTGACAGCTCAATTTTAACACTGAAATGTGTTGAAAACTTTACTGCCTCGTGGCCACCCGTAGTAGAATAGCATAGAAAATGTAATTGCATATAACGAAGGCATACCGGTGAGTTGCTGTTTAGCTGGTGGTCATGTGTCTTCTAAAAATGGGTTCGACTCCGAGGAGGGCTCCGTTAGCGGGGTTAATTTAAAAAAATCAGTAGCAGCTTAGACGCTGCACCGCTACGGCAGACCCAGCAACATCCTGAACGCATTATTGTACTGAGTGCGCAGGGCTCTGTAGGCTCGCTGCGTATATCTCACCCACAGGCCGCTTGAGTAGAAGGACTGGCAATAAGCTTTGAATAGCGTAACCTTCACGTCTCTCGTTTATCGTGCGATTAGCTATCACAGGTAAAATTAGCTTAGGAGTCTATTTATATGCCCAGTTTGGCAATAAAAATGCTACCATTGGTAAGCGAAACGATTCGTTTTAGTTTATAGGAACCGAGCATAAGAGGAATACAGATGTGATAGTGTTAGACAGAAATGGAATATAACATCTCATTGAGCTCGTCCAAATTTATTCGCAATCAATCACTTGAACACACGTGCGTTCCAGTCATCTACTATGACATTTGGTGGTTGCGTAACTACGATGCCAACAAAATGATGAAAACATGTAACTTGCTCCTTATTTGGAACGCGCCCTGCTTGGTGGTAGGGTTGGCCGCTTCGAGTAACTGCTCAGAGAGTTTACTAAAAGTAATTCTAGGAAGGTTTGTGAGAATAATGAGTGAAAATGTCGGCCTTTCTTTAAGATTTGGCTTTTTCTTGGGAGGTGATTCTAATCACCTAAAAATCTTCCCAGCTAAAGCACTAGAAAGTGGTGAAGGGCAGGCGTTTTGGGGGACTGTCTTATGTAATTATGACGTTCTAAAAGTGCTGATTCTCGGCCTAGTTTGAATAAATGACTTTTGATTGATTGACTGACCTTACAAGTTGCAAGTCAGTTGGTTTTTTTTCTTTCTCTCTCTCCCTCCCTCGGGCAAATACAGTCGTAATGTTAAGTTCTATCTTTAATCCACGATTCACAAATGTTTTCATGTAATATTAATTTTTTCTTGTGTAACTCTGCTTACATGAGAATAGGAGAATCACATTTCCCAGATTTTTCAGGTATGCCATTTTGTGTAACTCTTCTATTATTTCTTATTTAGAAAAACAAAGTATTAAAATAAAGATATTAGATCGTCAAAATACACTTCATTCAACTTTTTAGAATAATCTAAATACTTAAAGCTAGTTATGACAGCCCTAAACTCCAATCCTAAACACAGAAGAACATTGTTTTCGTGCAGAGTAAATAAATAGGTACCACAGTCGTTGTGAAACTGATTTTGTAAATTCACAAAGAACTATGTTTTAGAATTAGCTGTGGCGAATCACCGCCTTTGTAGCTTCGTTTGTCTTGGTCAAGCTAAGGTCATGTGTGGCATTGATTTTTTATGTTTTAATACTGCGTAGGAGTTGCAAATACATAATATGAAATTTTTATGGACATGGGAATAGGGGCAGATTTAGACACTATCGTGACCATTTGCTTGGTTTTACTAAAGCTCGTTTTCATTTCTTTTCCATGTGTTTATTTATTTATTTTTTACAGACTAATAACAATCTTGAATATCATGCATAAGTTTTGACATTTGCTAATTACAAGCTTCCACATATATTATATCTACTTAGTTACGCGTTATTGGCGTTGACCAGTGTGTGTTGTGGTGCATTGATCTACACATATCAGAACCTGAAATCAAACAAATTGTCTCTTAGTTAATAGGTAGTCTAAATATTTAGGCTTATATTATACCGCAAGAATTAACAACTTGGGCCAGTATTCAGAGTTATTTCGATGTCAAAAATCTAAATCGAGAATTACTTTTTAAATTATTAGGTACCCTATAATCTTAGGCCTCACAATAGGCCTTATTAGAAGGCTAAAACTCTCCCAAAGGGCAATGGAGAGGGCTATGCTTGGAGTTTGCCTACGTGATCGAATCAGAAATGAAGAGATCCGCAGGAGAACCAAGGTAACCGACATAGCCCGAAGAATTGCCAAACTTAAGTAGCAGTGGGCAGGTCACATTGCTCGCAGAACAGGTGGCCGATGAGGCCGAAAGGTTCTGGAGTGGCGACCGCGTGTCGGAAGACCTAGCGCTGGAAGGCCTCCCACAAGGTAGACCGTTGACCTTGTGAAGGCCGCAGGAATTCGCTGGATGCGGGAAGCACAGAACCGGTCGAAGTGGCGGTGCTTTAAGGAAGGCCTAAGTCCAGCAGCGAACGTCTTTCGGCTGATATGTTGAAACTAAAGCCAAGTGTCATATAAGAAATGCCAGGAGGCTTGAACTAGTAACTACTAGGCGACTTTGAACTTATTATTACCACGACATTTGTATTCCTAGCAAAGAGACAGTGACGATCAACGGACAGATAAACAGACTGACTACACATGCAATGGAAACATTCGATAACATCTATATAACTATCAATAACATACAAACAATTTCCAACCTTAATTTAACGTGCTAAAGTTCATATTTCATCGGGCTGTCAAACGTAAAGCATTTTAAAATATCGTGTGTGGTGCGTTTACAGAGTGTGTCGTAATTAAAAAAAACTTGCGAGTAATTACTCGAGTGTCGAAAGCCGACTTCGTGAACGATGAACTAAGCTGTCTATGGTATGTCCGAATTTTTGTGAGGGCAACGACATCGTATGTAGAATTGACTGGGATGTTGTGACAGTGTTTGATTTTAAAAAACGTTGTGTTTTTGTGATTGGTCGCCTTTTGTTGTAGGCCACCTAGAGAGTTAAGAATTTTTTAAACCTTTCATATAATCATCAGGACGCCTGTTGACTGCCAGGGTCGCGGGTTTGTCCGGAAGGGTTACCGTGGCCCTGGCACACAGGCAACTGAAGGAACACGGGTGGGCTTTAGTCAGTAAAAAAAAGTCTGACACGCCCTTCCGCTCCGCCCAGAGCGGGAGAAGTTATATGATAATTGCCCACCCAAAAAAAAAGGGATGTTTGTTGAACTGGAAGGTGTTGGCAGAAGTGTGTGTAGTACAGAGGGCGAAGCCTGTTGACAGAAACCATTACTTAATCTAATTGTGATAAATCCCCGTCCACGACCCGTATTTTAAGCTCGGTGCTAATTTTATCACTTTTATATGATATAGCTTCTGCACGCGATTTCGTCGTCGCGAAATATATTATTTTAACTTAAAATATAACCTATGACACTCGGTAATACTGTAGTTTCCCATTAGTGAAAGAATTTTCGGCATTGGATCAGTAGTTCCGAAGATTTTCCGCTACATACAAACTCACACATTTTATTTCTTTAAAATATTAAATTTATATGATTCTAGCTTCTGCCCGCTACGTCGTCCGCGTGAACTTTCTTGTTCCCCCGCCCCACCCCGTCGCGTCGCATCGCATCGCCTGCCCGCACTATTAGTTCGTTTTCGCTTAGCGTTCTTCCTAGTTTTGCTTTTTCTCGGCTCCTAAGGGTCCTAGCGTGATTTTTATATCCTATCACCTTCTCCAAGAATTGGGCTACCAAATGCAAAAAGATTTTTTGAAATCCAACTTCGTTGTTCCAGAGATTACCGCCCTACCGACATACCAACGAATTTCACCTCTTTTTATTAATATCAGTATAGATTAAATCTATTTTCAAACCGTCCTATATCTTTCGTTTTAACGATCTTAAGAACCACAGGTTTTGTATAAAGCGCGAATTTTTTTATCATAAATGCAACAATGTTGACTTTTGATGCGTTCATTTAATTCCCCTCGAAAAGACCCATAAAGAACGCTGGTTCCAAAACGTTAACAATATAAACTGTATTAAACCAGCCATTTTGTATCATTAATTTTATGCCACACACGTGTGTACCTTTCCTTATAAATAACACATACAAAAATCAACCATAACTCCAAAAGATAAGGTTTCAAATAGGTTGGGTAGGAGGTTTTCGTGCAATTATTTAAGATTCCCGAAATCGTTTAGTAACAGTTTAATATCACACATTGGAGGGAACACGGTGACCATATAATTTGGACACCCATCAAAATTCCATGTACAGGTTGATTTTTAAATTTATATTTGGACCTTTTCTGTTAACACCTCTCCTTATTGAAAGCCTGGCCGGTTAAATCTGCCAATTCTGTCAAATGTCAGCTGCTGCGAGCTGACTAACCAAAGTAACCAATCAAACATGATTTGATTGAATATTTGACAGTAGAGCAAGGAAAGCTTGTGCCTGCTTTAGAAAAAAAAAACTCTTTCAAGATCAAGTAGTGCGGACTCTTTGAAGTAACTTTAAATATTACCATAATCAGAGCCCAAACGTCGGGCCCCGAGTGATTAAAGCCTCAAGCACAAGTAGACGGCTTGATTATTATCTACTAATCTGTCAATGCCCGGAGCTACATATAGTAAGCTCGAAAAATCCTCTTCATTTGCCTATCATGTAAGTACTTCAATCAATTCCTGTAGTTGGGTGGCCTCAACAAAAAATCTTGCCATTTTTTTTACCTCTATTAAAAATGTTCAACATTAGCTTCTGCTCGCAACTTCGTCCGCGTGAAATTTCTTGTTTTAACATAAAATATATCCTATGGCAATACTATAGATTCACATTAGTGAAAGAATTTTTGGAATCGCATCAGGAGTACCGAAGATTACCCCCTACATACAAACACGCAAATTTTACCTCTTTTTAATATTAGCATATATACTAATCTCCACAGCCTGTATAAGCTGACGTCAAAACGGCGCGCTACATAGCCTATGCTAATATTTATTTAATTCGTTTAGTCATTTAATATCGTTTCTTTATTTTATTACTCATCGAGACCAATTATAGCGATCAAGAGAACTGTCTTCACTAGTTTTGAGTTTTTCTCGTTTTTTATAATCTCCATTTTGAGAGCCTGTTTCATAATGTCCAGAGATGGTGGTAAACTCTGCTTGCGCGATGCAGAATTTTGCGTGACGTCAGTGTGACGTGTAGCTCGCATGTGGCGTTGTAGATGCCGCTACACTTTTGACAGCTCACTGCAAGCTCACTTGACTGATCGGCTGATTCTGTAAAAAAGCTTTTCTTAATCGAAACCTATTTGACCGCCGCCGCCGGAGAGATTATAATAACCATCTAATTTACCAGTTACTAGGCAACTATCTATCAACCATACTTCCTAAATACGAACCAACATACGTTACATAAAGAAACGAGCAAGTAATTATAATAATATTTTGCACAGCTATGTAACATGTGTAGCAAAAAACCGTCCTGCGAGGTTTGATCCTGCTAATTATAACGCATCAAGATCATTCGGTCGTACTACAGCGTTTGACAGCGCCGTTATCATTCTGATATTAATGTAGGTACGCAAGTATGCGAATTAAATTGTTTTTAACATTAGAGGCTGAAGTGATAAATTAGCCAGTTCTTTAAGGATAAAATTGTAACATAACTAGTGTTAACACAGTATTTATATTAAATTGTATGCCAAAAAAAGTTAGTAAAAAGAGTTAGTTAGCACCTTTATAAATGTAATTCTTATTATTAATTCATCAATGGACATTCGTTTAGATAAAACGTGGGTGTTCTAAAGCCTTTGTAATACTAACAACATAGGATTGATTCTTTTGAGTCCAAGCTATTCTTTCTGCAAATGTACAGTTATAGATAAGCCAAAGTTTTTTATAGTAGGTCTCGACTGACCCAGTAGGCTGTAACTGAAAAAACACAAAAGAATCAATCTGCCTAGCCTTTTCTCAACTTGGTTGCGGTCAGCTTCCAATCTAACCGCATCCGGTTAGATTGGAAGCTGACCGCAACCAAGTTACCCAGTTCAACCCAGTTGAATACCAGTATTTTACACATGGAGCGAGCTTATCTGACATCCACAACCCAGTTACTGGGTAACAAGATACCCCTTGATATGACTATCAGACTCTTGGGCTTCTGACTACCCGTAACGACTGTCAAAGATCTACGAATGACAGCCGGGACCAACGGCCTATCGTGCTTTCTGAGGCACGGAGGAGACTCGATATGTGATGAATGGTCACCCATCCACGAACCGACCGCGAAAGAGCCACCCGTGCGGCTGTTATCATTTAGGCTCGACCTCCCCTGCCTACCCACGATACCAAACAGCAACAGGAAAAGACAATGTTAATACTTAAAGAAAATATAGTAGGTACAAACATTTTACTCAAATGCCTACCTAAAATCGATATTTCTAACGCATCACCGATAGATCGAAAATCTTTAATTCCGTACTCCTTAGCACTGAACTTTCCTAAGGCTGGAAAATCGACTTTAAAAATCCTTATTATAATAACTTCCATTCTACAAATTATTCAAGACCACCCCCCACCACACAATGTAACAATCTAGTTAGCAACTCACACGCACATGAGTTTACATTCTCGATTCATCGGTTGACACAAAAATCGATTAGAACAATGATCGATGCGAACAATCGAGAACAATTCGTTACACGCGAAACACTGGTACTTATCTGGTTTGAGATAAGACTTAATAATCACAACACTAATTAATTCTGATGGATGCGCTCCTCATTCGTGTCATACATGGTAGTTTTACTAAGATAAAAGTGATAGGTTTTGTTCTATTTTCATTTAGCGATGTTCTTTAATTGCAAGCAATGAAAGTATGTCCGGAAACATCATAAAATCACGCCTGTTTTTCCCGAAAGGTTAGGCAGAGGTGCACCTGTAGTCCACCCAAATTTCGCCAGTTATGTTTAAGTCTCGTGTAACAGAGGGCGAGCCTATTGCTATCAACCGGACACAAATTCAGACTCCGGGCTGTTACTGAGAAATCCCAGATGGAAAAACCCAATAACACTTTGCCCGACCTGGAAATCAAACCCGGGACCTTATGTTCAGCGGTAGCGCTTGCGACTACTAGATCAAGGAGGCAATCGCGAAAAATTTTAAAAAATTGTTTTTAAAAACGTTTCACAATGATTTTAGAGATGTTCTGATAGGAAAACTAATTAGTACAAAGACGATTCTGGAACAGGAATATCTTTGCCTGTTACAGAAACAGTAGCACCACATTATGAAATCTGACATATTACAACAAGAATATCTCGCTCTATTCTCTATGCCTGGTAAACAAGCACACGTATCATACAATCTGTACGCACCACTCTGAATACAACACTATGACAAATCGACTTGCAGTAATACATCGATCCATCGCGTTCGCGTCACTCGATTATCGATACTCTCTTAGTCGAATTATCTCCTGTCGACTCGTGTGAACGATTACATAATAAATACTGGTCAATTCGATTCGATTACAATCACACATTAGGACGCCCCGCTGCTATCGAACACCTGATATTTATTATAATAAAACATTGATAATCGAATCGACTATTGTTTAAAAAAAAATCGCGAATGCATATATTTTATTAATGGGTGGTGATTTTTTTTAGTCGGCCATAGGTCATGGCGTGTCAAACTCTGGGCGGTATATCCTTGAAATTATTAGTCTGTAATTCGGCTACATACGATTAAGACTACATTATGCAATCAAAGACGTTCACACACAAAAAGGTCAAGTTTGCGGTCCGATGTTAACATTAACACACCTACAAGATGAAGATATTATTCTAATCTTCAGTTATTCCTAGCGTTTTATTGATATAATTTCCTTCCCGATATGGGAGGCATAAACATGGCGTATCAGCGCTTTATCTTTTCTCAGAGGCAGTAAAAGCGTACTAAAGAAAACAGTAATGGTTATAATGCTTATGGTGTAATAAACAGGAGATAGGGACAGTAAGCACTAACGTGTCTCCAAATAAGTGTCGTGGCAGCTTTTTGTTTTAAGAAATATCTTCTGACACAACTATTGGCTATCACATAAAGTCTACGCACCTATAATTCCCTAATTGGGAAAGGACGTGACAATGTCCATTGCGAAATGAATATAGACAGTGTTGTGAATGTACCGTTTAACTTTAAAACAATATCGAAATAAATAATACATGAGCTTAGTAACAAACCAATCGATTTGCTGTCGCGTTAGTCGATTTTCGTATCGATGTCAATGGACGCCGTTCGATTACTTCGAGTTCGTTACTATGCCAATATATCACGTAAATAGTTACGTAAGATAAAGCACTTGTTTCAATGTTTTAGGCAACGGTTACGATGAAATTGATCGGGAATTCTGTCGGTCATTCGGCACCCCGCGAAGTATCGGAAAGACAGCAAAATAAAATGGCATGCATCTGATTAAATAATATTTTTTTGAGTGTTGTATGCAGGTTCTTGTAAATATTAAAGGTTTTGGTCAAATATATTTAGAGTAATTTATTTGTTTAGTTAATGTGAACAACTAAACATACTTACATTGTTGTCCTATTCGTCTCAAAAGCAACAATATTGCCTCATAAAACAACGTAAAATTATTTGATATTATCTCCACAACAATTATGTACTTACATGTCAAATAAACTTTCAAGTCTATTGTCAGTTTCTTTACTCCTCGTTAAAGTATAGCTTACACCAATATCTTGCATGTAGACATCATGTATTTTCATATAGAAGTTTCACTTTTACAACAATTAATAAGCCAAGAAAAACGTTCGATTGTGAGCGATTGCCAGTGTGAAAAATTCGCTCACAATGGATAATTTAAGGCGATCGCATCAGAATCTTTCTTGCTGTCGCTCCCAAGCAAGCAACCTCTTTGTAATAGCAAGATAATTATTTTAATACGCACAAGAACATAGCAGATACACTTTCACTTTGAATTTGCATTTTGCTCTTATGCTGATGAAGGCAAGGTTTTTGCAAACAAAGGCAGTATCAGAGTTCCCTTGCCTTTGTTTGTCGCGCCAATCGTTTGACAGGTTGATTAATGTTACCATAATTTCTGCTAATGTGTCAGTGAGCTCTAGATAGTTTTAAACTTCTAATTCATATTATGATTACACTTTATACTTTTACAATGCATTTCCGACTGGAACAGTAACTTATTACAGCTACAAAAAACTTGATTAAGAAAGAACTTTAATTAAAATCTCTCTTGATGCATTTTACGTTTTAGAATTGAAGTTACCGTAATAGCAATAAATACTATCAATCATGAGTAGTCAACATTATATTAGATCAGCTCTAAGCAATATTTTGTATTAAATTCAAAAGCTATCCTTGCGGTATTTCATACACTAAAAATATTAAAAAATAAATGGTAAAACTCATCCTTTTAGATGCCCAATAAGATTAAATATGTGCACAAAATATACCAAATCACTGCCGCTAATTGAACGATTGAACGATGTTGCCACGAAAAAGAATATCAAAGCGACCGGCGGAAATGGCTTAATATGTTCAGCCAGTAATGTTGAATGCTTCATTAGAAGGATTTTGATAACGTAATCACATGTTCTGATCGCACTTTGCCGCGGCGCGAAATGATCCGATTGGCTGATACTCGTGCGTGCGTTCCAAACATTCAATTTGAATTTGATGGAAAGGTATTCTCGGGGTTGCTATTGGTAAATAAATTAATGATGACAGTCGTTGATCTGAATTCTCGATGGTTACGATTTATTACTGTGTCTTTGCAGGTGCAATTGTCGCGCTGTTAAATAGATAACTTTCATACTTTGCAATGTTGAGGGGTTAAAACGATATTAATTTTATAATTTTCTGCCTAATTCACAGGGCAGTGGCCACTTTTTTCCTATTATAGCTAAGTACTAACAATGTTTTGCTCACCTAAGAGACACGACGTTATTTTTTTTAATCATCCATAATATAATGTCAAATCTTTATCGAAACACTACCGTACCATAAGGTCGCCGTCCCAATTGTTGTCTGTTAATGTTAACACCTCCAGCACACGGCAGCGGTAGATAATGGCAATCTTATCGGCTTGTATCAGCCCAGCCCAGTGCCATTAGCTGGCCGACCGACTTTCCCCGTGGGGTAGACTACGATTGTTGACGATTGTCCTCTGTGTACGTTGAGGTTGGAGTAAGAGGTAGGGCCGCATAGCTTGTACAAATACGGCGAAATAATAAGAGAGGCATTGATTTCACGTGTTGGCTTCTAAACTAAAAAGATGTAGGCAAAACTTGAACATAGGATGGAGGATTCACAAAACAAAAAAATGTTTTTTTTTCTTCTGTGAATTGAATTACAAGGGTTATATAGAAAATATCTCTTTCAATAACAGGATCATGTGACAAATTCTAGAAGTCATAAAGACGTTTAATCTGCGTCACTGATTCTCTATATCATCTAAAAAATTAAAGAAAGAAAGAAAATACGAAAAAGACTAAAGCAATCAAAACCAATGACAATAGAATAGAATACTCTTTATTATGTACACCATAAAAATTACAGTCAACAATCACAGTCCTCCAACAAAAAACCTATTTTCCAAACCCACTCCACTCAATCCTAGTTCACTTCGATCATTGTAACAAGCCCTATTTATCCCTCAGCGCGACTTTCCAATGACACTTGCCGCACAGTCGCCTGCGCAGGTAAGTAGTAAGTACTATTGCGAATAATGAGCGTTTCTGATCCATAACAGATTGCGGTGCGATTATTTTTGAGGTTAAGACCTTGTTGCTAGTAGGACTCCTGAATAGGTCGAGGCATTTGTTATACAAGATGTTTGCGATAGTGTCGTAATGATCTAGAATTGTAGGATTGGAAGTATGCTGGCTGGCAGGAATGTGGTTAGGTGTTTGGTTATGGAAGGAGAGCAACTAGACTGATGGTTGTCGTCTTATAAGCTTTAGCACGGGCAAATCTTGAAACGTATCTATTAAACATTAATTAATTCTCTTCTTAGCCTGTCGATGGCCATCTAAATTGACTCGGCCCAGAAATCGGCTACGTATTAATTAATCCCTTTTTTTCCAAAGTCTTAATGCCAATTTGGGTCACCCACCTGTCAAAAAGACAATTTCATCAATCAACAAAGCCTCCTCGCTAAGCTAGTCCACCTTGGCATAAAGCATTCTTAATTTCATTTTGATATAGCCTTAAAATTTTACTGGCACTATTTTTCTAATTAAGACTAAAAGATTTCAACTCTTGATCATCATCAACTGCCAAGCCTAGCATCATAATATTCAAAGATAAAACTAAATCAACCATCTTGTTAGAGTTATTATCCGATGCAAAACAGAGGGCTAGACAAAGTAACATTCGAATAGAGATGATGCTAGTAGAAATCCCAAAAAATGTATGGGAATGTCACGTGATCATAGGTCAACGAATAGAAATTAGCTAGACAATGCTAACATCATTCGATTCTATGAAACGAATCGACAGCAGCGCGCGATTACTTCCATAGAGATGCGTAGCCAAGTGGCACTTTTTGACAAGCGTTATCGCTAGTTTTCGATTCGTATGATGAAAACATTAGCGAAAGCGATAGCGATTGTAGAAATGGAATCGGTCCGAAGCAAATGCCATTTTTCTAGGCCCTCAGAGCACTACGTGTCTTTTAGCAAAATTACCTTTAATATAGACAATGAAACTCACATTCTACTAACTCCAACAACTGTATTTTCTCAACAGGCCCTATGTATATGTATTCCACTTTCGAGTCACACTTGCAGAACGTATCGTTAGTAATGAGCGTCTGATTCATAACTGATAGGAGACTATTTGAGGTCAGTGGGACTTTGTGACTACGGCACGTGGCACTGCGAAGTAAATAACTAGTCATTGTTCTAGTATTTTAGAGGGGAGCATTTGTTTTTGGAAGATAAGGAGGAAATGGAGGCAGTAGTAAATTAAGATGAAGAAAGAGAGTGGATGGTTTCCGAAGAATATTGGTTTGAAGATTAAAAGCCTGCAGTAAATTCTAAAGCTCCTATGGTTCATGGTGATGGCTGATGAATATAATAAACATCATGCAGATGGGGTAACTCGTCCAGTTAATGTACCCACTCAATAAATGGCCGAAAACGTTCTATGTGGTAACTATGTTGAAAATTTGTATTTAATGAAATTGTAGATATCCGTATTGCAGCAAATCTAAACAAAGATCACAAATAATTCAATCTCTATAATGAATGTATGATTTGTTAGATTGCGCAGCCAACAGGCAGCCTTCGACCTATTGCTGTATGTACTAGCACAGTGTTACTACCTACAGAGTGGTTCATCGCCCATACATTTTCCAGGACCTGAGAAATATCAAAATTACTTTACACCTAAGCTTCGCCCACTTACCCCCCGACCCTCCGCACGATTACTCTGCTAAAACGCTCCCGTTAAACCACTGTCAGTAGCTATACTGTGGTACTATAAGTATAGTGTCAATTATTTCATTGCTGCTTCACAGTGTAAATGCGCGTTGCGTTTACGATTTGTTTATGATCCGCCTACAGCGTACTGGGACACGTAAGTTATTGTTGAACCCACCACTTGGAACTTCCATTTGGGTTACAAATTAAGTTGTTTCGCTGTTATGGAGCTTAGAATGAAGGATTGGTTCCTTCGTTTTGTATTGTTATTAATATCTGAATCAGATTACTTGGCTTCTGTTTATAGTAGTACAAATGTACATTCTGGTTGCACTACTGCCTCAATCGTCAACGTTGGCCCTTCTGTAGCCGTGCTATGAGGTGTTAATACCAACATGGTTCCATGGCGAAAAAGGGATAGTGCTATCGGTCATATATAGCTCCGTCTCTCTTTCACGCTGGGACAATTATGGTTTTAACACGTCATAGTAAGGCCCTGTATATAGTCTTCTTTGCACTACTAGAATTGAAAAATAAGTTACGATTACCAATTACTCATCAATTTTCTAGCCGGTTTGTTGATTCACAACAATGTTAGGGTTGATCTGAGATAGCTGAACTTCAGTATTAGCAAAATGACGACTTTGTTGATAGCTTTGCTTTTAATTCATTTATCATTCCTTTTAAAATCGTTTCTTTTTCTAATAGAAAAGTAAAAACAGGTTACAGCCTAAGAAAAAGCAGTATTACCAACGTCTTCAGGTTGGCAATGGTTGCAAAACGAGCACATATCTAATACCAATTACTTACCGTGTTCGACTTAATTGCCAACAATTAAATAGTTTGTCTGTTTGTCTTTCTCACGGCATGCGACATTCGGATTGCACGCTCATTATTTGTCGTGTGCATTGCATAATTCTATCTTTCTACTATTTTGTTTATTTTAATAGGCACCTATATGGTACCGACACATTTTCCATAAATGTCTCAGGACTATAAATACGCCTAGTTCTGCTTTACTACATTATACTTTCTGGAGTTCATTTACGATTTTGTGTCTATGTCTCAGGGCTGTGTCCGATCAAATAAGAACCAACAAAAAAAAAGTGGTCTCAAAAATTGTGTAAAAATTTTAATAATCGGTTTTCACAAATACCAACACCCCTTGTAGGGTAAATCACCCAATTATTAGACTTACACAAATCGTGCCAAGTGTCACGTAGGCTGAATGGTGTGATATCTTTGCATCGTTCATGTTCCCGAGGTGTGGCAGAGAGCTAGGGCCCTAATTATGTTGATCGCACGCAGATATAGTTTGACATTTTAGTGAACATTACTACACGAAATGAAAGGCTCATTTCAGCTTGAACAAGATTTGTGACATTATGGTATCATCGCGTCTTGTTCGTTTTTAGGGCAAGCTGGAAGACTGGTTCTGGCTTGTTAGTGATAAATGAAAGTCGTATTTTAAGTACATCGATACCTTACCTTTATTTTCAAATAAAATATGTATCAATGTGTCACAAACTTATCATTTAAGAGACCAATCTTGGAACTTCATGCGCATCTTACTTTACATGGCAGATGACACATTCTGCAACCGTTTCCTGAACTGATTACCTTTTGGCGTTAAAAAGCAGTTTTAGAATTTACCAGAAGTCAAACCAACGTCGGACGGCGAGCAATGGGTAGCTCACCGTCCAGTAAGGACCACTTCCAGGTCGACGGCACGTTGTGTTCCACGCGCGCCTCAAAGAGATTTCTGCACCATTGACGGAGTCGGATAGGGCCGTTGCCTGCCGGGGTCGCGGATTGTTCAGAAGAGTTACCGTGGCCCTGGCGCACAGGTAACTGAAGGAACACGGGACACGCTCTGCCCAGACAGGGAGAAGTTATTTGATGATTTCCCACCCAAAAAACCAATGTCACGCGAAATGCGATACTCCCACGGTTGTCAGTCAGGTGTCGTCACACGTCATCTAAGTAAACACTACCCCAATGCCACAACCCCGAAACTAACACCGTCACGGATGACTGACAGCCCTATCCTACTGACTCACGCAACCAGACACCGAGGATATCTGAGTCAGGGGTAACAAACATCAGTTAAGAGCTAATAGGTTAATTGGGCTAGCATTAATTGTTAAATGTAGGTGCTAACAGATAATATAACTTAGTTTATCATCGTGGATACATCGTTTGTTTTGTTGTAATTATGTGTTCAATCTTGATTGCATAGGTGTTAACGAGCGTCTTCGGATAACAAGCGGGTTTGAAAATAAATTTTTCGAACGTCAGTGTTGCCAGTCGCAAAAAAGTTTCATGACTTTTTCTGTTTATGGTAGCAGTCGTGGTTGTTACTGCATTAGAAACTTTTTCGTTCTTACTGTAATGTCTTCCTATATGTAATAACGCTTTTTGTTTGTTACAGAGATGGCAGCGGAGGTGGTTCGTCCTGTATGACGATGGGGAGCTGACGTATTCGTTGGACGAACACGTAAGTACAAACATATAAGTACATAGAAACGATAGCTCTATTAGACACTAGTTACATTAAGTTCACACCCAAGTCTGAACTAACAACCGTCTTTCCAATAACCACAGAACTATCAGGGAACAGCAAAAATAACTTTCATCAATCAAATACGGCAACACCTTGTTATCGGCACCGTCGCTTTCGACTTCTTACCGCGAATCGACTAAAAAGGCAGTTGTAATCGTTTCCTCGTACTTTTATATCGACTAACTACAAACATCTCGCTTCTTGCGCAGACTAATCTATCGGTTGAACAAATTCAGAGCCGTCCGGCGCCTTAAAGGGCTGTATTGAAACCGAGTAGGGTAACGCGACCAATAATTGACTCGTTACTAGAAATAGTGGCGAGGCCTCCTCCGATAGATAAAACCCTAATTTGGTTCCGTTTCGTGAAGAAAATTATGTTGTACTGTATTAGTTTTCTGTTTTTTGTCCAACGAGAAACTTGTTTCAAGTGCATTCGCGATTTAATTCGCGCTCTGGTAAAATAAATATAAAACGGAGGAATCGTTCCGCTTTTCTCAAATCAAGGCGCTAAGATAAAATTGTATTAATTATATATACATGAACTTTTACAAAGCAATAAAAACAAAATAAAAATGCCAATAATGATGCCGACACACACACCGAACGTTATTTCTCGTTTTTTGTCAATAATAAATTCATCCGCGTATAATATTAGCGTTTTACAAAAACAAACATTGCCAAACCGGTAACCGGAGTCGAGCCGGGCCGGCAGCGGTACGGGACTCGGTTTCATCGGCACCTCGCTTTATCAGTATCAAATCTTTCACATTTTTCTCGGGCACTCATAAATATTCATAATAATTGGCGTCGTTGCAATTTCAAGTGAGTACATGAATTTTAATACGCGCCGTATATAGGCGGCTGCCGCGCCGTGCTGCGGGAGCGAGACAAAAAACTTAACGCGTAATGTAAACCAACAGGAACAATGAACACAGGAAGGCTAGGAAGGCTTTCTCCGTTCCCAGCTTTAAATAAAACAAGCTACCTTTTAAGGTGTAAAATCCCGACTCTAAAATTCGTTGGACGAGTGTTGGGTTATTCACCCTTCATTTTTGCGGTTCACAATATCTTGTGGAACAGTTGAGAAGCTGAGATGTTTATCAGCTAATCGTAGCGGAATGCGCATTAATGTCGAGTCTGGATGTAGAACAACAGAATCAGTTCGTCTGGTTGGAGGCTGAGTATATATTTCAGTTCGTTCGGTGTAAAGGGGCCAGCCGTCAATGTGACGCGTAATGTATTCCATGGTTCGTTCGCACCTCGCGCCTTGTTATCATTTGAATGGGCCGAAGATTTGCAATGCGGCTCACAAGCTAAAATAGAAGGAAGTCGTTAACGTCTTCTATGGGGAAAGTAGGAAAATTAATGGTGTTTAAGTGTTTGAAGTAACTAGCGTTTATTTGTTCAGTTACTTGTATGAGGCCAGTAATTGATCGGATCTACGGGATAGTGCCAGTCAATAGTAATTGATTGGATGACATTTACAGGGATTTACAACTGTTTTATCATCATAGCGTCTAGAAAGGGGATAGTTACTTTAATTTTGTGTGATTAGTTTGGGGATAGCATTGATTTCTTGCCGTTTTGCACGTCGATCGGCCAGAATAAGTTCCGTTGAAATATATTTAAATTTTGCTTCAACTCATACAAGTTAAGTTAGGAATAAGTCAGTACTATTATGGCAGTAATGATCATCGGCCAGCTTTCAATTTGGAGAGATGTTAAAGTATTAATCAGCTCAATCATTTGTCTTTAATGATAATGATAAATGATTTTCTGTAAGTAGGTTTGTACAAAGACTTTTACATGTCAGTCATATTTTAAAAACTAGACGAAGTCGGTTTTTCCTTGAGAAGAAAGGCCGAAACAAACTCAGAGGTCACAGTCTCTTTTAAAGTCCAGACATAATCTTGGTCAGATCATGTGAAGACCATGTAGATTTGTGTCTGAAATGGTCTTTTGAGGAAAAAGCGCACAGAATGAGTGGACCTGTCCAGTCAGTGCACGCATTTGTCAGTAATCGTGCAGCTCAACTCAAAACTTAAGGAGCTCAACGATTTAGTCTAAAGTCGTGTTCATAATCTTCTGACTTTAGCATAGAGGTAACATAGGTGCTTGTCTTTTCATGAAATTTGTAATGAACCTAATGAAAAAACGTGTTATAATATCGAGGTACACATTTACAATAACATGTATTAAACAAGATAATATGGTAATTAAAGTTCTAAAGATAAACATCCGTTGACATTACAGTTAGTTACGTTTTCATGTAAATTGGAAAAGGTAATTGTTAAGGGAAACCCGGTTACCGCGTTGGTAGCAGGCTATCTTACAAATACTATCGTTCAGGTGAATAACTTACGTTAACATTGTAACCTTTATTTATTTTATTTAACTCGCACAGAGCTGTTGAGACTGAGTAACATTACCTATTATTTAACAAAGTTTATTTCGAGTAACAATCATTTTTAATAAATAGCTCTTTTTTGATTGGACATTTTTCTTTGTAAGGCAAATACAAAGTTGTCTATTCAGTATTCAGCCTTAAGCATTGACATACGAAACTTTTTAGGATTATTTTTACGTCAGCATCAGCCTACAGCTTTTTTTTACGTAATATAACCAAAACAAGAGGTCCTAATTCAAAATTCCCGCTAAAACATTTTTAATAAAATCAAATAGGAAGCAAAGAAAACATATTCCAAATTTAAAAAACCCCGCGTCTCGAAAAAATTGCAGCATTGCCAACTGCAGCAACATAACTTGTTAGTTTTTATTTAAACTCCTAGTTAGCAAGCTGGTTAGAACGAAGCTGTTAGCTGGTCAAATACCAATGCCTTATCATCAGCGATCGAGTACCGTTGTCGCTAAACACTGCCAGACCTGTTATCTTGACCATTAGACCCTGATACAAGCTCGGATGGGCGATAAATGGCTTCTTCAACTTGATGGATGTGAGACATCGGCTCAAATTAATATGTGTCAATGTGTAGTGAATAGTTTAGATATATTGATGAATCTTTTAGGAGTAGTGTTTGCGCATAATTTATGTGGGAAATAGACTTCATTGTTGTGAGATAAATTGTTTTATTGCTATGTAAGTAATAAGTAAGTTTATTTTCATAATCAACAGGTTTGAACAAATCATTTGTCTATGCCTTGTTTTAAGTATGGAGATACTTGTAACAAAAGACCTCCCTCTTCCATATCTATCTGTACTTTATACAAAGCCTGTTATTAACAGTATTTTAACAAAGTAGATACAATAACAAAACTAGAAATAGAGAATTGAAAAAATAATTAATTAGGTAGGTACTTGAATATAGAATAAAAGCTCTGACTTCTGAAAGACAGGACTTAATCAACTTAACATCATACTTACACTTTTGTTGTTGTTCAAATAGTTGTAGTGTTTTTAGTAAGCTAGTGTTGTAGTGTTTTTAGTTAGCTAGTGTTGTAGTGTTTTAGTTAGCTAGTGCTGTATTTGCTAGTGCTGTATTTTTTTAGTTAGCTGGTGTTGTAGTTCTTTAGTTAGCTAGTGTTGTAGTTCTTTTTTATTTGCAAAATTCACGTTTAAGATATTTGAACCTATAAAATTGAAAAAGCATCATATAAACGCCAAAACATAGCTTATAGTGCAACAAATCCCTCCCAGCCTTGCAAGTCGCCCACAGCCGATCAGGCAGCGACGTCGAACATTCGTCACCAATGAATATGCAGGCCCATCATAATAATGTGAGAGATAATGAGAAACGCGGAACAGAATAGCAACTAGCAGGCTATGTTGAACAGCAAGTGGGCTGTATCCAGGACTATTAGATGCTTGTTTGTTTTCAGTGTTTATTATCGTTTATATTGTTATTATATTTAGCAAAATGAGTAGCAGCGATTAAAGAGTAAGAAATGACAGGAGCGCAGTAAAAAGAAAAAGTAAAGTATCCATTAGGAAGAACAGCTAGGATGATGGTAGGAACGAATGAATCCATAGACAAAAACATAGAAACTCGTGTTGGTCGGATCCAATTTAAGTACGTACTTAGTATGGACTGTGGTGCCTTGAAAAAATCAGAAAATAGCATAAAGGGTTTAGACTTGATAACCTTTTATTTTGATGCTGAACATATTGACAATAACCTAAATCCCTATTATTCAATTTAGCACACCTTTGTGTTTAAAACATAAACAACCCAAAATCCTTCCAAAAGAGCGAAATATTGCGAAAATAAAACTCAACTTACATAAATACGGTGTCTTTGAAACTCCAGCTAAAGTCAAACGGATACGTTTAAAAATGCAATACATACGAGTATGTTGATCGAAGAAGAAATAAAATAAAGTCGTGTAAAGTGAACGTGGCTCACGGCGAGTATGTTATGAATAATTATGTTCTATTGATTGCATACAATTTATAGTTAGGACACGGATTCGTTAAAGTCGTAAAATATACAGGTGCATAGATGTTAATGTCTACAAGAAGAGTTAACTTCTCATCCGAAGATTTAAGTTTTTTTTTTCAAGTAATCTTGCAAACGCTATGTAAGTTCGACCGTTCGGGCCGTTTGGCAGTTGAGTCCCACACATTTGTCAATTTCCGCCCCAAAATAAAAGTAAACTCTGCCACAAATTGTATTGTACGAGTACATACACATTCTTGGGTCAAGGACAGTTTTCTTTACCAGCAACCACACCACCTTTTGCTGAATATACAAGGTGCAGTTTTGGATCTGCAAAACATTTTAGGAGGTAATTATGTTAGTGATTCTCGACCCGAATCAACAATAAAATGGGCAGGTATTTTTTTTTCATTTTATTCTTATTTATGGAAATCGGTAAGTGTGAAGTCCCATTTTTAAAACGCGGCCAATCTGTACGTGTCCTTAAACTGCGCTTTCACACACACACAAACAAACACAACCGACATTTCTTTCATAAATCCAAAGCACCAACCACTGCCCGCTCCCTCTCCCACTAGCCACGCCCCCGCGGCCATCGCAAGCACATAAATCGGGTCAATTTATTAGTGTAATTGATGTCGCCGGCGTGTGCATACGCATGCGAATTCCGCCCCGCAAGTGCGCCTTCGATTAACGGTCGCGATAGGTACCTACTACCTAGTTGTAAAAATAACGGATCAATACTCCAATGTAGAGTTGGTGGAGATGGTCCGCTTGTATGCCATCAGTGGAGACAATGAATCTCGAGCCATCGAAATGTTCGCGGAGTTATTCCCCAATCGGCAACGTCCCTCACACAGGGTAATGCTGGCTGCTACGCAGAGACTGCGCGATCATCGGCAGTTCGACGTTCCCCAGCATGCTGAAGGTCGCGGCAACGAAGGCCTGTCTATCGCCTTGTAGGAAGATATCCTGGAATTCTTCCGGCGAGAGCCACGGGCAAGCACGCGGGAGGCTGGTCGACGGTTTGGAGTGCACCACTCCACAGTGTGGCGGCTACAATGTTCATAACGAACACTGGTGGGCTCACCGCGAACACAACCCGCACGTGACTCAGAGGCATTCTTTTAATGTGAGGTTCAGCTTAAATGTGTGGGCTGGCATAATAGGAGACCAATTGCTTGGACCCCATTTTATCGATGGTCACCTCACTAGTGCCACATATCTGGAGATGTTGCAAAACGTCGTCGAGGAGATGTTGGATGAAGTTCCCCTGGCAGTGTATCGCAACATGTACTTCCAGCAGGACGGTGCACGTCCTCACTACGGTCGGCAAGTACGTGAGTACTTGAGTGACAGGTTTGGCATCAACTGGATTGGTCGCGGTGGTCCAGAGGCTTGGCCTCCGCGTTCTCCGGACCTCACGCCCCTGGACTTTTATCTGTGGGGAGACGTTAAAAGATTGGTGTACACAGACGAAATCACCAGTGTTACCCAACTACGTGCAAAAGTGATCAGTGCTTTCGACACAATAAAAACGAATGTGTTTGTGTTACGTAAGCTGAAGGAAAATCAGCAACGTCGTGCTAGACTGTGCCTGGAGTGTGACGGTGGAAACTTTGAACAATACCTCCAGGTAACATAAGTAGGTAATTTATTTATTTGTACATAGACAATAATTTGTAAATACGATGTTACCTAAATCAACTTGATTAGTGTAAATAAGTTGATTTAAAAATTTTAACTACCTACGCCAAAAATACCTATCAGACAAAATGAATCACTTAAAATCCCTAACACATGAGTACCTACTTTACTAGCACAAATTATCGGTAGGTATTTTTGTCGGTCCTCAGCTCGTTAAAAAGTAGGAAGCAAAATCTTAAATCAACCAATTTAATCTACCTACAGATAAAAACGAAAACCGTCCTTGGGGCTGAATTTACCTACAGAGCGCGCCGACTGCGCCGAGTACCTACATGCCTTATTATTATTATTAGGTGCCTACCTAAATCCCGCGCACGCGCTCGCGATCATAGTTTCACAATTGTGCAACAGGAACTGCTTACGTGCTATGTAAGGTTTATTTATCTCCGCCTATCATTTTATTCATCAGCTGATAGGTAACTAACGACACCAACGTGAACTTTCGCGCAGTTGTATCTACTTCCTACTTATTATTATTTATCGTTATAGCCCAGTGGTTAAGGCGTTCTCCTCTCATACATGAGGTTGCGGGTTCGCAACTGAGCAAGTACCACTGTGTTATTTTTTAAATTCATAATGATGTAAGTACTTTTTGAATTTATCTAGGACATCATTGAAATCCCGTGTTTCGGTAAGCACTTAATTAAAGCCTTTGGTTCGAATTGATTTGTAGCTCTCGGACAGTCGTTAGGTACCACTCGGGTCGGTACGGGTCAACGACCTTACAGCCCTGCCGTATGGTCGTTGGTACGAGTAGTCACAAGCCAGAAAGTCTGACAATTAGTCTAACAAATGGGTATCGTGTTATCAAGTAACTGGTTTGGTGAGGTCTGATACGCAGTCGCCCTACGTGATTCATTGGCACTCCATGTAATGAGCTGCATACAGTTAGACTGAAAGCCGACCCTAACATAGTTGGGAACAGGCTCGGCAGATGATGAAGATTTTCGCATTGTAATGATGCTTAAAAATGAGTTATTATTTAGCGAAATGTAAACAATAATGTAGGTACATTGTGATTTCGCATCGCGGGTAGTCCCCGCGGTGTAACCAAAGCAACGACCGCCATTTTAGTTCAACGTACGCGCCGCGTTCGTTTCGTAGTGTTTCGTAGTAATGTGGGCGGAGCCTCGTACAGACTGTCGCATGTCGTCACTGGTCATCGCATTCACGCACACAGTGACATGACGCGCGATACATCGCAATGGGCGATTCTGTATTTTTGGAGAGGGTTATTAAGAGGGTTATTCTGAAAAACAATAAAATTGAAAAATCGAAAATAAAAAGTATTATTGATTATTGACTTGGTATCGTATTGTTATGTGATTAGTTACGAGTCTCATAACAACCTCCTGAAATGTTTTGCAGGTTCAAAACTGCACCTTGTATAAGTCTTTCAGCGACTGTAACGGGAATTTCAAATACCCTTTGACATTGCTAGAGTTGCACCACTAATCAAATTCTGCTATATCTCGCTTAGGTAATCTACTACTTTCTCTAATTCTCCGTTCATATTCCCCGATGTCGATTTCCTATTCATTTGCGGTCCGTTTCTGCTATAAACCATATCGCGAAGACATCACTAAATCGATGAACACGTCACTAGAAGCCTTACAATCCATTGGATTATACGCGAGGCCATACGACTAGTTTCACGAGTCTACCGAGTGACCGTATTTGCAACATCGCAATAACTACTCCTGTATTCAAGTGGTCATATATCTGGATATGAATCATCAGTTCTTGCCTATCGGTCAGAGTCTGCTGAAAATAGGTTTCCCTCAAAAGCAAAAGTGGTTTTCCTTATCCAATTTTTGCTGCGTAGGGTTACGTTGTTGGCGTTTCCTGGTAAAAACAATAGGACCCAATAATTAAAGTTTGGTTAATCAGCGCAGTGGTAGGAATGAATTTGGGCTTCTATTAGGTACATCGCGAGAGTAACCTACACAATTTACTCCCCAAAGGCAAGAATAAAAAAAAATACATTTACAAGCTCGTTACCCAAGCGCAGTGATAAAAGCAAACTCAGACAGCGAAACGAAATTCAGTAAGATCTAATGACTGAACTAATTGAGAACCCGAAAGACCATCTAAATATCGAGCTTTATAAAATAGTGTAATCTTAGATTAGTTTCGGTTGCATACAATATTTGTGCAATGAAATTAGGCTTTGCAGTAAGTCCTCGTATTCTGTTTATAAAAAAAGTATAAACAAATGCTTACTACATATGCTTCTACTTTTCAAAAAAAGTCCGAAAGTCTGACAACCAGCACTAAGGGGTATCGTGTTTGTTACTCAGTAACTAGGTTGTGGAGGTCAGATAGGCAGTCGCTCCAAGTAAAATACAGGTATTCAACTGCATCCGGTAAGTCTGGAAGCTGCCCCAGCATAGTATGGGAAAACGCTAGGCAAATGAAATGATGATTTATTTAAGAGATAGTTTTCAAAAGAAACCACGTCATTTTAATTTTTATGGAAAAGAACAGGATACACTTAGCAATTATAGGCGATTTACGCGTATAATATTCAATCGAACATAATGTAACATCTTTCCTATAACTCGTTTGTCGTAAGTTTATCAAATAAAGGGTCTAACGAACTACCAAGCATTTATGATCTTAGTTAGCATTCAACTGGTGAGCCAAATTAAATCACTTCGTGTACAAATAAATAGTGATTTTGCATCAAATTGCTTATGCTATGCACATGTGCTAATGCACTGGATTTAGGCTTCATTCACATTATGTTCGATAAACAATTAAAAGTAGGGAAGACAACTGACAATGGCGAAGGGTTGTTCTTAGCGTCATTGAGTTTTTAAAAAGAAAAATTCAGCCATGGGGGTGGAAGGAAAATCTCTATTTATTTTTGGTATATTGTATTTTCATTGATGAAACACAACAGCTTATAGAAGTCGTTTATATCTGTCACACTTTTAAGAACAATTCATTAATATGTGCTTAGACGATATAATTAAGAAATTTCAGAAAAGAGTTACACCCAAGGATATCTCAGTCTCAAGCTTAATGACATTTACCTCAGGTCTATGTACTCTACCTACATAAGAAGCAAGATAAATCAATTACAACAATAATTTAGCATTCCAGTCGGCCGTGTGCAGCATGACGTGTCAATTAGGACAACTTGGTGTAGGCAGCACGGTTGATGCTCGCATCAATATTTATGAGACAACGCGATTTCAAACAAACCTACACTGGCCTACTAAAACATTGTACTCATGGTGCAGGACTGTAGGAGCGTTGCGTGTATAGGGTACCTCAAAATTACATAGTGATGGAAGCTTATTTAGATTAGTAGAAGCTCTCGTGAGTAAGGGCTTCCGGAAGGCCAGTAAGATTGTTTTATAAAACTCTTAGAGTTACAATGAAGGGAATGGAATCCTATTGAAAAACTTTAAGTATAGGTTCCTTGCTTCTCTATTTGGTTAGACTTTAGCCTCAACTCTGCAGCACAAAAGCTTTTATAAATATTTTTAATATTATGTTACTTACAATAAAAATCATTATTATTTTATCGTTTATCTAGATTAGTTTAGACAGAAATTGCATTTAGGAGCAAACTCCTCTTGTTATGATCAGCCTGTCCTGGATTACTCCTAGGCAAACAAATCTACTATTCTTTAAATTTATCTCAAAATTACAATATTTCTCGTCACTTCCCAAATCATTAAATCATTTTTAATCCACAGTTCGACCTTTTACACAGACATGTTTATATCATTGTAGTTAACAGTAGGTCCTACTTAATTCCACCGTAGGGGAATTATAAGCGAATGTCTCACGGAATTATCTCAAGTAATTATTTGTTGTTTATCGCCCACGCCCAACAGTGGGGCAGCTGATATCAGATACAAATCATTTTCGTAATTGTCGAGCAATTAATGCATTCCATTGTTGTATGAGATTGCGATGATAAGATTGATAAGGTAACGTTTTTATTTTGGCATGTGTATGAGAGATAAAATATTGCTGATGAATGTATGGGGTTGTGTAACTCTGCCAAATGATTGAAGATAATCAGTATTTTGGAAGTGGTAAAAGGCTGGTTCTGGCGATTGCCTAATCAAATCAAATTTAGAATACATTAATTTGCCAATGTCCTTTTCGGTAAGACTTATGAATTCAACGTAAAGATCATTTGAGAGTTATTACAAGTTTACAACAAGTAAACTTTAACAAGACATAATTTGCGCGAAAACCAAAACAGCTGTTAGATGTGCACTTGTCAGGCTCATACATGTACTCTAGGCTTCGCAAATTGAGACAAGAGATCTAAGATAATTCCTCGTAATTTAAGACTTACCCAAAAACCCTTATCGCCTACAATCAACAATGTATTAAAGTGAGTAGTGAACCGTGAACGCGTGCACCCGCTGCAGCGTCCGCCGGCGGAATGCGGCCGCGTTGTGCAAGCGATGCGCCCGCGCATGGCGCACCAACAAGTCGATTCACCTGCGCTTCCGTGTGTGCTTGCCCAATAAGGGCTGTTTAGACAAACCGACACCATTTTTGGCGTGGAAATTAGGAAATGGAGGGCAGAATAGGAGGGGAGGACTTAAGAATGGGATGCACTTTAAAGAAGAAACTCTGGATTTAAATTTCGGACATATCTTTTCGCATATAGTTTTAATTAGAGAGACAATTTTGTAAGAAGTGGAAAGAATGGGGGACGCCTAGCTACAGCAGTGGGTCAGCAGCACGGATTTAAAAAAATGTGTTAGGTAAAATAGTTCAGCTTTTTCTTTCTTTTCAGTGAAGAGTAGCATCGTTCTGCATAATAATGATCTTTCCACCGATTGCCGATCGCGTATCTCATGAACTGCGAGCCGGCGGCGGCGCAGGCGCATGATGCAACCCACCCTCCCTACATTAGCAATCACGTTGATTTGTGCCATTCGGCGAGAAATAGAAAATTGTTGGGAGAAAAATTTCGTCAGACTAACAATTGACTTTTACCTTACATACTGTGGTTATGTTGCGTTCTACTTGTTGCTACTTAGCAACCTAATCCTAATTATACCGCCTACTTAGGCGGTATAATTAGGAGCTTGGCTGTGTGAAAAAAATCCTTTGCAACGTAATCCGAAAATTATTTTTATCTTAGATTTCTGGTTTCATCTTTATAAGCTTGAGTTGGTGACACCCATACCTAATAATAATGCATGAGTTAGAATTCAAGAAAGCTGCGGTAGAGTTTTCAGAAAATTCTGCAATAAATACATTAAAATCTCCCTCAGTTAATCCACAATATCTTAAAAATACTAGATTTTCGTCGTTTTTATTGTTTTTTTAGTTTATAATGCCTTCTCCATCTATGTATATATATATATATATAAACATTCTTGTACAAGGAGTGGCTGTTAGTATCACAATAGTTTAACAACAATTTCTACTCACGATAACTTTATCGCTAGCTTCAACGCTTTGGGCGTTTAGTTAGAATTTATTGCTTCAAAGGTTACAAAATTAACAGCCACGCCCATTTTTCCGGTCTTAGGTACTGCCGTTGGTACTTTAGTTCGTACACAAATAACGATACTTAATGGGTCTCGCCTTTTATCTTATATTGGGCACATTGGGGGACTGTCTTATGTAATTTTGACGTTCAAAAAGTGCTGATTATCAGCCTACTTTGAATAAATGACTTTTAATTTTGATTTTGATCGGAAATGTGGGGAAGTGGAGTTTTTTTCTAAAATCTGAAAATCTGAAACATTCGGGCATTATAAAAAAAAAAATAAAAATAATAATAATTAAATTTAATGGATCAATGGTTGTCTGAATAAAATATATTATTATTATCATTAATATTAATAGGCTCGCACCTTATTGAAATTAAATATAAATGTCTATTTAGATTGATTATATCAAATGTTTTCGTATGTTAAATTCATCCAAATCACGTTGCGGATTGGCCGCCCACGTCCGTTGTAACAGGCGAAAAAGATTTTCTGGCGTTTGTACGGCATCCATATTTGGCAGAGCTCTTCTTTGAAGCATATCCCATGCGTGCTCAATGGGATTCAAGTCTGGCGAATGAATGAATTAATGGTTCTGGTGAATGGGTAGGACGTTGATATAGCTGCGGCAAGTGTTTCAATCCCTGAAAAGCTATGAAGCTTCGTAATCAACATCATCGCGATCATTGTACGATTTCGTCGAGTAATTTGTATGTAACGGTCTTGTCTGCGTGTTGTGATGCGAGCTCGTCCTCCATGGCGCTCTGCCACGCTGCCAGTGATGCGGTAACGTGTCCAAAGTCGAATTATAACACTGCGTAGTGCCCAGAGCGATTGCCACAGCACGTTGCCGAGAACCAGCTTCTAACATTTCCACGGCTCTGATCATTTCTTCTCGGCTCAAATGACGTCTTCTCTCCATAATAACGTTCTTTTGTATTAATTCCACTCAGAAGAATGGTAGAAATTTTACTTATTTGGCCCCAAACCCGTTGCAGGAATAGATAGGATAGGATAGGATAGGATATAGGAATACGACCTGACAGAAGATTTTCAACTTTTGACAGAAATTAAAAAACAATTCCCTTTTCAAATGACGAAATTTACTAAATAGAATCAATAGGATTTAAAGAAAACATAATTAAAAATCCAGATTTTTTGTAGATACTTTTGATGTGTTACAATGTATCTACACTTCTGCCTAACCCTTCGGGGAATATAGGCGTGATATTATGTTATTATGATGAAAAATGGAAAATACATGTTTTTAGTATAATATCTAGCTTGATAAATGAAGAGACCACTATAGTGAGGAGAGAAACAAAATATAATACCTTCTTCAAGTGAAAGAATAGTGTCTGATGAATTTTGGTCAGAAACTGTTCTGACCAAATCTAAAATAAGCCAAAAACAACATAAATGCTTTAAGCTTCATTTAAGTGGCATGTAATTTATTTATTTATTTATAGTTAATTAACACGGTACAATACCAATTACATTAACTAACATAGAAAACAAAACTATACAATGCAGACAGGTGTGTCATAAACAATTATTCGCTACTTACTAACATGGAACAATGTAATATTATATCAATCTCATGTTATTATGACCAGTGTAAATAAGCGGTAACACCATTTACCTCGATCCTTCGAATTACTAACCCAGTCCACTCATTTTGTCACCAATCACGACGCTCGGCTCGGCGGAAGTAGCCGACGATAATTAGAACGCCGTTCGGCTCGCGGTTGCGCAAGCGCATCCGTTCCTACCCGCCCGGCAAGTTAATGCAAGCCTTGCAGTCATAAAAAAATAATAATTGTTGTACTTGAAGCTAGGTTTCCTGAGCGAATTTCGTAAGAACAAATATTGATGGTGGTTTTTTGTGGTGTAATAATAATAAGTATTCTATTCTATTTGTTTGGTAGAAAATAAATAAATCATTATAACAGTACCTCCCTCTGCAATGTATGTGAAGAGTATCCCATAATCTTGTACTACTATTAATTAATGTCAAATAATACTGGCAATGCAAAATTGGCTCACTTAATTAAAACCAGTTTCCCAAAACCATAAAACACCCGTCAAACAAGTAATATCTAAATTTTTCAGCTCACTACACGAACGTAATTCAATAAAACATTTCTTATTGTGCAGTAATAGAATCGAAAGTGAAACCATAATAATTACTATTGACACTTAAGTGACATAACAATAGGCCGTAATAGTGTTGCTGGGAACGCGCGGGAAAAAGTCACAGATTAAAAATAATAACGTTATCTGTGCAAAGCGAGCTCGCTTTGCACAGATAACGTAATAATAAAGCTTTATTATTAGATAATATAATATTATCTAACTGATATCTTGTTTTATAAATAAATATTCGTAGATAAACTTTTAAGATTGATTTCGGAACTTAATAAAGGCGTATATTTTGTTGCGTAACATTCAACATTGATTCGATCATTTCGAAATGGAATTCATTCATTCAGTCACTCGATCGAATCGGGATCGTTGGTTGGACTCGTTATTTTTGTAGGGCTGTTACTTTTCATATTTTTACCTTTTATTTTGATAAATTCTTTAGCAAAAGTTTGTCTTTTCCAAGTAATTCTTACCTGATAAGACTGACGTCCATTGACAATTAAAGCGTAAAAAGTCATCACTCAAGTATGTATTTGGTTTTTCTTCTATGCAGTTGCTTGCATAGAATAAAGTCCACAGCATAAGTTAACGTCAGGTCAAAGTATCACAAAAATCTGTAATGTTTCATAATTTCCTGTTTAAATAGAGATTTACATGCGATAGAACATACTTTGCCAACGCAGTCTTAAGTTACAACTAGTAACTTATGTGCTTATCTAGATTAAACCACGTACTTAAGACTAACTTAGAGACTCTAAATGAAAATATTATGACTTGAGACTATGGCATTCGAAAAAGACAGAGAATAATAAAGTTAGGTAGAATAAATCTCTTGAAAAATACAATTTGTTAAAGGCGTTCATATTGTACAACCACATTATTTATAAAACTATAACACACGGTGTATTTACCCACAATGGACGATCCACTAACCCACACTGAGCCCGCGTGGTGGATTAAGGCCCACTCCCTTTCAGAGAGAGGAGGTCTATGTCCCAGCAGTGGGATGATCGTCCATAAATTTGAAAAGACTTGAAAAAAGTCAAAATTTAAGACACGTCTATCTCAAGTTAAGCAAAGATTGTTCTGCGAAATCTCTCGCCTTGATTGATTGAATATAAATAGACTTTGGTACAAGTTACAACCCTAGGTTAGTAATTTGCGCGTCCAATAACTTGTTGTAATGACATTTACCGTTTTACACGTAATCCGACGATTTGGTGTCGCTGTTTTTCAACTGATAACTGGCTGAGTGACGAAATCGCAGTGATCAAGAGTAACTGTGATTTAAATAAGTTGTAAACGCGCATCGCGCCATCGCGATGTTTCCCTTATATGGTCAATGACCTCATAATGTTTAGGTAATTCATAGTTTTGAATGTGCTATGATTCTCCAAGGTTTTTTAATGGCAAATACCTATGTTTACAAAACATTTTTAACCGATAAAAAAAAATGGAGGAGATTATGCATTCGACCTGCATTTTGTTCATAAGATTATTGACATTTTTATAAGTATTTTTACTAGTTGTCATTAAAGGTAAACCAGATTAGACCCTGGCCATGCTTGAGTGGTCACCTACTTGTGTGCCATCGGAATCCCGTGAGACTGATTCGGTGACCTACTACTTTGATGCTATAACACCTTCATTTTATGATATGAGTCATAATTAATTAAATTTTCAAAGTTGATTTTCAATGTAGTTAATTAATATCATGTGGGTATTATACGAGCAGTAAGAACTTGGTGAGTACAATTTATTGTTATTGGCTGATAGGACAGCTCTACTCCCCATTTCTAGGGTTCCGTACCCAAAGGATAAAACGGGGCCCTATTACTATGATTCCGCTATTCTATTCCGTCCGTCTGTCTGTCCGTCTGTCACTAGGCTGTATCTCATGAACCGTGATAGTTATACAGTTGAAATTTTCACAGATGACGTATTGCTGTTGCCGCTATTACAACAAATACAAAAAACAGAATAAAATAAATATTTAAGGGGGCTCCCTTACAACAAACATGATCTATTTGCTGTTTTTATAGATAATGGTACGGAACCCTTCTTGCGCGAGTCCGACTCGCACTTAGCCGGTTTTTTGACATAACTTCTCTCGTGCTTGTAACGGTAGTCACAGATGAAAAAGCATAAAGCAGGCAAAGGCAATCCATAAATTAAGGCTGAGACTATTCGTCTCTAGAGTAAGTACTCCAACACAATTAGCGAGAAACAGAACCACCATCATACAAAATAAACTCCATTCAAAAACGTCACTCACTTACCTAACGCCAAACAACAAAGTTCGTGAACCGATTAAGTATCGATAACAACAAACACTAGAACGTTAATTCTGCCGATAATATCGACGTGTCACTACACTAGTAGAACTAGTGAGCTGTTCGCTGATTGTTATCTATGAAATAGAACTGGGGTAAAGACTAGACTATGGTTTCTTGTTGACTTCGGTAGAACCTATCACGATTCGGAGAATTGTCGCAAATTGGTGATGGATTTTTGTAATATTAGAGGAAAGTATTGGAACTCCTGTATGTGAAGACTACAAGTTGCCAGTTGTCGTCTCATGGTCTCTTTAATTTTAACCTCCCTAAATGTCGATTTTTATTGTGGATTTTAGGTATTTTTAAAGATAGCTAGCCATTGAAGTGGAGCGTCCTGTAGTCCCTAGATAAAAGCTAAACCGTATTTTTGGAGGTCACAAAAGATAAAGCATGAAATGGATCTCCTTACAGATGATCACCGTTTTTTCACTTATATCAGTTATATCCCACAGTCAACTGAAATTATTTACGAGAAAACCTTACTGCATAAATCTGCTTCTTCTAAAAACGAATAGGTATATTAAATTAAGTCCGCCATATTACGTAAATCCAGGAACTCCTTTACTTCCTAATGAACGCACAACCATTCCTTTGAACACAGTAGTTGGCAACAAGCCCAAAGCTCTAGGAAGAGCAGCATTAGCAAAACAAGTTCAGATAATTTACTCTCCCGGCTCTAAGCAAATGCGGCTGCCAATCAGGAGATGGCAACCAAGTAAGACCTTTGCAGGCCTTCCTAGCGTGTGTTTAGTTGCAAAATAACATGGCTAATAAATAGTGATTTGAGTCGGCATTCACTCTAAAACGTCGTCATGGAAACGGCAAAAGGCGGGTCTCGTGGCCTGCGCTGGCGCACCTAGTTTGTGAAGCAAGTTTGAAGATGTAGCGTAGGGAAAACGCTTTGATGGTGACCGTACAGAACTCTATTGAGTTTAAAATGGTCACATTTCAAAATCTCCATCATATTTTTTCAATTCAGGATTTACTCAGACTCCTTTTAGTTCATCACTTTTCATGATGGCGTGTTGGCAAACACTATACGAGTACAGCTCTTTTATCATCGTACGTAGAGACTCTTTTAACAACATTAGCTTCAAAGCTTTTAATATGTGAGAGAGAGAGAAGAGACTGTGACCTCTGAGTTTGTTTCGGCCTTTCTTCTCAGAGTAGTCAGATAGGAAACGCCGACCTCATCTAGTTTTAAAATATGATTGACGTGTAAAAGTGTTTGTACAAACCTACTTACAGAAATAAAATCATTTATCATTTAATCATAATTATAATTTACACGCTTTACAGGGTCTCGTAATTAGTGTCTCCAATAGGGCCACACTCGAACAGATCTTCCTTTTTAAAACTTTTCCAAGAACGGTTTTCTTAACAAAATCTCGCTCGGTAGCTCTGTATGCAAAAAATATTCATAAGGAACCAGCCGCTTCTATCTTGCACCAAACATCAGCTATCATTAGCGCTCGGGGCAAGCGACATAGCCTATGTTACTATGTAAACTGTACGCTGGCAATCTGCATAACACATGCCAAGTAAAAAACGGGTTAGTGTACTCTGTGTCACATGCTCACGGATCTCTGTCACGGCTAATGTGATAGGCTTTGTTGAGATAAGTAGATTCTGTTCTGATTGAGATGTACTGATTGAGGATATACTTGTGTTGAACGGCATTTGTTGTAGCATATTGGCTGACTGATAATGATTATTTTGAGGTATTCCAATTTGAGAACCGTTTTGGAATGCACTTAAGTGAACGGCACCTAAGCTATTCCAATTTCGGAACCGAATTTGTTTCGTTAGGCAAGAAGGAAGGTGAACAACGACGTAATACCTAGTGCTTGGATTTCGTATTTTGATACAAAACTATACGACAACTCTGGGGTAAGCCCTTTCTTTACCGGGAAACATGCCCTGTAAATGCTTATTATTACTCGCTGGTCTTCCCCGAAGGATTCTGGGAAAGTACCTAATCTCTGAATCTCGTTTCAAGGAACGATAATCCCAGTTTGATATTATCAATTCAATGAGGTAGGTACCAGGAACGCCTACTGTAAAAAGATTACGACCCCTATTTTTCTTTTGGCGACTAATATTATGATTGTGGGGAAGATTAAAAATAGAACTGTTCTGAAAAGACTTCGAAAGAATTACTTACGAAGTTCCACAATTTCCTATTTTATTGCCATAAATAACACATACATGACTGGCACCTGTGCAATGCTCAAAGTATTTACATCCTTTTACCAATAAAATGATGAATCAATCGTTGAAGAACGACCGGAAATTCACTTGCAGAACTTTCTTTTAAATATCTACCAAATTGCTTTCAAGAAACGGTCATAAATACTAGCTTTTTTAAAAGTTTAATTATTGTGAATCATACAGGGAAAGTATTAAAAGGTGTAATAGCTGATAGTGTGAGAAAGGAATGACGTATTGGAAAGTCCGGAGCGAAAATTGTGACGCAAACTTTTATGCAAGTCATCTTTTGCTTAGTTGGTAAATGTGTAAAGTGTGTCAGTCAGTCCTCAGTTGTATAATGGATGGGTTATCAATTATGTCACTATTGTATAATAGACTATTGATTATTGACATCAAAAAGAGCTTGCTATACATATTAGTAAAAACGTATTACATAACATGAGCCCTATAGGTAATGCTTGCGACTAATAATTGAAAAAATGGTTTTGCAACCAGTTTTTTTTTTTTTAGACAGAAGCTAGTGGTACTATAATATACAACGGTACAAGGATCTTTTGACGCGTGTTCAAAATTGGAACTGACGCCGCCATCTTGTTTCTTTTTTAATACAATTTAACAAATGCTTCCCAACAACGCCCCCCTGTCAATATCAGTCAGGCGCCAAAATATCCTTGTAGGAACATTTGTAGCACTTAACTACCAGGCAGTAGAGTAGTAGTATATCTTCTCCATAGGTTTGCACCTAAATGCCTTTTAAAATTGCCTGTTTAAAAAAATACAGAGCGATATAATGTAAATAAAAAAATACCCATTATTTTTCTCCGGAGAATCAAAGTAGATGATGTCTGCAGTAATAAATTGAACTGTTTACCTTATCTCGATGTATTCAGCGCATTTTTTACAAGCTTATCTTTGTAAATGGAACCATTTTACGTATACGTACCTGACCTTAAAGACTAGGATAGTACGACACAAGATAAATGTTACACTTTATCGGGTATGGCTTTTGAAAAACGAATGGGATATATGCTGATTCCAGTGTTTTTCTTGCTTTTAAATGATTGTGAATTTGAATGTAGCCGCCTGAGGCTAGCCAGATTCAATGGTAGATAGGATTTTGAAGGAATTTAACTAGAGCCAAAAGTGAGCTTAGACAAAAGAGGCAATATCTACAACAACTCAACAGGATTAACGTAAGCTTTTCGGTTCCTTATGCACCAAAATCCAATACATTTTTGACTTTTCCATTATCGGTATCGCTGATAGAAGGTTACTTTGTCTGGGACAGGAAAATACATATAATTCAGCTCAAAACAGACCCGGGGAATAACCTGGATTAAATCTAACATATAAAGATATACTTACAACTTTACCTTCATCTCTTCCTTATACTAAATTTCTAACATGTCTTGTAAAACATGAATCCACACATTAACGCAGGCATTTGCAAGCGGTAAGTGTCCCCGCGACTCATAAAGTACCTTTTATCTCGCGTCCAATTATCGGCCAGGATCCCGGACAATGAATAAGGACGCTATTTTTAAATGAATTCAAATTAACATGCTTTTAGCGGACCGCACACGAGATAGATAAATACAATCTATTTACATTATCTCCGTTTACAAATAAATGTTGGGACCCTAGTCTATATCTTCTATACGTATCTATATGTATTTACATACATATAATAAAATAGTAATGAAGTCAAAACTCCGCTGAATATTTTTCGAAAAAATAAAGTTATTGCTGCAAGATGTGAGTGCAAAGGAGTCTGATGCCGAAAATATAGTTATTGAATTTTTTGTTGAAACGGATCGGAATGAAATTTGGCACACAGAGAGTTTATAACCTGCACTCTTATTGAGTTAAAATAATAATATGATCACACTATTAATCAAAATCTGAATCATTTTGAAGGACATTGCTAATCCATTGCTTCATGTGTTCGAAAAATTTGTCTGCTCAACAACTTAAATAACGCAATGAATGTTGTTGAACTGTCAAAATGAAAGCCATTCCTATTGTTAGTGTGTTACGCAATTACTCCGCTGGATTAACACAGAGTACTTTTAATAGCTGTAGTACGTTCGCGTGGGATATTTTTCGACTTACACGCGGGCGAAGCCGCGAGCAAAAGCTAGTTTTTAATAAATAGATGAGCTTTAGTTGTTGTTATCTCTGTTATCAATCTTGTTTATTGGTGGACTTTTGATTCTTGAGACGATATTAATTGTTGTGATAACGGTCTAGTCAGCTGCGGTAAGATATTTGGTCAGATATGTCGTGGCGCCAATGTTAATGTTATTGGAATTCCTTTACTAGATTATGGTAAGTTAGTATTCTTTTTGTTTTGTGTCCTTTCGTATCTTTTAGATCTTGTACATTTTATAATTGTTCAACTGGCTTCTGCTGCCTGTCATCATTGTCATACTAGCCACTCCGACATATTCCAGAGATGGTTTCCTGTTCAGTCAGGTGCAGCTCAGCATGGGTAGTTGTTTGGCCGCCACTGTCAGTTTTCCTGATGTGATGTCTTACTTGCTTATTCTCTTGCATGTGCTATTAATTTCTGTTAAGCCTTTAACATCTAGTTACTGGGCCCAATCAGTATACATAGATTGCCATCGACACGCTAAAATAAGCTACCAGGCCCTGCAGTCTCGACATGAATAGCGAGAAAAATCGGTCGTTAAGTCCAATCGATGTCAAATTTCTTTAATAGATTTTCAACCTTAAGCTTTGGAAATAAAGTTGAAAATCTATTAAATGAATTTGACAACGATACGACTTAGCGACGGATTTTTGTCGCTATCTAATGTCGAGACTGCCGGCCCTGAGGGCCTAGACAAAGTAACATTCGATTAGCGATGATGCTAGTAGAAAAGCCAAAAAATGTATAGGTTTAACGTAAGTTATCGAAATGTCAAGTGATCATAAGTCAACGAATAGAAATTAGCTAGACAATGTTAACATCATTTGATTCTATGAAACTAATCGACAGCGTCGAACAATTACTTCCATAGAGATACGTAGCCAAGTGGCACTTTTTTGACAAGCGTTATCGCTAGTTTTCGATTCGTATGATGGAAACATTAGCGAAAGCGATAGCGATTGTAGAAATAGAATCGCTCCGAAGCGAATGTCATTTGTCTAGGCCCCTCTGTTCTCTTCAATGCCATTTAGCATTTTCTGTCTATTATTACTCCAGGTATAGAGAGAGACTCGGGGGTAAATAATAACAGCCGCACGGGTTGATCGAAGGTTAAGCTACGCTTGCCGCGGTCGGTTCGTGGATGGGTGACCATTTATAACATATCGAGACCCCTCTGTGCGTCATAATACACGTTAAGCCTTTGGGCCCGGCTGTCATTCGTAGATCTTTGACAGTCGTTACGGTTAGTTAGAAGTCGAAAAATCTGACAACCAGTCTTAACAAGGGCCATCGTGTCAGTCAGGAACTGGGCTATGGAGGTCAGATAGGCAGTTGCTCCATGACAAATACTGGTATTCAGCTGCATCCGGTTAGACTGGAAGCCGACTCCGACATAGTTGAGAAAAGGCTAGGTATTTTTTTTATATTACTCCAGGTATACCTCTCCATTGAAAAGCCAAGGGTAAGTCTTAATTCTTGCCACGTGGGGCCCACAAAGCATTAGGAATTAGGATAATAAGTGAGTAATATAATACCCAGTGTCGGCATCGTTTAGTTTGTAGAGCTAGCGATCAGCTGATCCCCTTAAATCGGCTTACCGAAGTAACCGAAGTGTGTCAGGCATTAACTGACTCACTAAGTCTTTGGTAAAATGCTTTGAATTTGACCCGTGGGTGGTGTTTGTTGTAATTGTTATTGTAACCGCACTGGTCAGAAGTCTTAGACTTGGAAAGACTTTGGCTATCACGCATTTTTCTTTTTTGGTAGCCTGGGATAAGCATAAAAGGGATCCCGTAGACACGCCAGTTCGAAATGGTCCGCTGTTTTGTGCAATTTCGAGTAGGCAATCCATTTCTAAATTCCTTCAAATTAGACGGACTGCTGGTGCACCAAAAAAAAACTGAATTGTGATGACTTTAAGTAGGTCTTGTGAGTAGATCTGTACGTTTTGGGGTGCATTCAAAAGTCCGCCACAACTTGCCATATTTAAATATGATGATCGTCCAGCGCACTCAGTGCTGTCAACCCCGTCAGCAACCTGCTGGCTGGCTAATCTGTGCAGCTTATGCCGAAGCTGTAAATGAAGACTAGACTCTGTTGCTGAAACTTCTTATTTAGCTCCGTCACCTCTTACAACACCCACTGACATTCCCACTTCTATTTGACCCTAATTAACCGCCAAAACCACAACAACAGTGCTAACAACGATCCAAACAACAGTAGTTGCAACAACGCCCATCTCGACAAAACAATACTCTCGATAGCGATCAGTAGGATGAGCGGCGCAAGCGCAGGATGCTCTCACAGGCCGGAAGTGTCGCACTGTCACAGACAATGGCCCATTGTGGACAGTAATTACCATGCCGGATCCTACGTCATTATAGTATGGCCCGATTTGAATGGGAGCTCGATTGTAGAGGTGTGGGATTTATCAGGTTTTTTATATGAAAATTGTGCAGGAAATGAACCACATTATGATGTAATACTGACGTGAACTGTTGAGTTATTTAACTCTTTTCTCTGTGTATTTGTATGGTGTACCTTCATAATAAAGAGTATTCTATTCTATTCTATTCTATTTTTAAGTATTCTAACTTCAAGGGACTTTTTATATATCACGGTAGGAGATAATTCTGAACTTGACAAAAGCCTTAATGATGAACGCCAGGCTGGAAAAACACTTAATACATGTTCCTCGATCTCTCTTCTAATTGTATTCATATCGTATTGCTGTTGCTATGAAATCCTTTTTCAGAAATCTGCCCTACTTGATACGTTGCTTAAAATTAGGTCGGCGACCAAAAAGTGCACATTCTGTAGTCACCACACGCATTGATTCCCATAGTGTATAGGTACTGTACACCGTTCCTTACCATCAAATTATGGTTGTCTTATTACAATACAATACGCCATCAAGCATCTAGCGATGTCGTATGTTATGCGCGTGCGCTTATGCTATCAATTAAACGCAGTTTAATTTGGAGCATGTGTGACCTGGGGTTTAAAAAGAGAATTGGGAATGTTTGAAATATGTGGGAAAGAAGGGTCAATGATACAATTAATCAAGAAAGAAATTGGTAGTTTTAGTTTAGCTAGCTTATACAAAACTAGTGGCTCTGTGAAACCTCTCGAGTCTGTCTTTGCATAGCTTAAAACTGAATAAATATTCACCGTGCACCTTAAAACAAAATCATTAAAACAAAAAGCGCGCGAGATGGCTGAAATGTGTTTTTTTTTACGGTTTCAACACCCATATTTACGCCATTTTGAAAAAATAAAATATAATTTCGAGAAAATAAGTCAACAAAAAAATGCATATAATTATCGAACCTGCTCACAAAATTTCATGAGAATTTGAAAACAAGCCTGACATCCCGACATTCGAAAGCATTGTTGCCCAAGCTGAAACGGAGTCGCTTCGCTCGCGCTTTGCGCTCACTCGGTTAAAAAATGCTGTTCCGAAATAATTTTTATTTTATTAAATAACATTGCCACACCTTTTCTTTTAACATCAACAAATCTACAAAGATATTACAGGACGTTATTAAATTAAATTACATTTTTATAATTATTACATCAGACACTTTCTCTTGAAAGCGAGATATCCATATCAGTTCATCGTATCGAAATATAAATCATATGGCCCATGGGCGGCACTCAAAGTCATATATAATCGAAACCGATTAAAAAATCGAATTTATTCAATCAATTCGAGTTTTCGCATCGATTGAGATCTTTATCTATCGAATGATTAAACTCTTGGATGTCATCGTCCACGTTTCTTGAAAGAAAGTTTATTTTATAAATAAAACGGGCATTTAAATGGCATGCGTGTGGTATGCATTGCATGTCGAAGTTAATTATGTTTTTTATCTTACCTTATTTTCTGTATAGTCGCCATCTAAATGAACAAAAACTGTCCTTACGAGCGTCGATCTTATAACCAGTGAAATGACTTCGCGCAAAAAATATAATGTAAGGAATATAAGTAAATAAACTGCTATGGAAAAATTCTGCCTACATTCTTACGAAATGCTTTCTACTGACAATCTTCATTATAATGCCTGGACTCTTGATAGTTCCACTAGAAAACCTACCTAAGGCAAAGGAGAGGCCGTAGACCCCATGAACCAAAGACACACCATCTTCCGCTATATAATATGGCCATAAAAATCTACTATTCCCATATTTTCAGCTCTTAAACGCGTAAAACCCACGCTGATATTATAAGTGAAAGATAAGCAAGTTTGGTGTTATGTGATGTACCCAGCGATTGCCATCAGCTATTACGATGTTTATTGGGTTTTTATGGGAACCTCGCACATTGTCAACACCTGTTATCGATTGAACGTCAAAACTTGTTATTGCTTGATGGTTATTAATAAAGGCGAGAAAGTATGGATGAGAGAGATAAAAGTAAGTTTAGCAGCTGATAATAGTACACATGTTGACAGAACTTTTATAAAAGAGTGTCGTTAAATATATGCTGTCCAAAGAATGACGTTCAAACCGACAAAATGTCCTCTCCTAAAGTGAACATCAGAATAATGTCAATTCTTCCAGCCTCATAGTCAACCTAGCTAGAGCAATCAACTGAGTCTGACCTTCTTACAGTCATTGTTGTCATTTAGATCTAAAATAAACAGTTGCAGCTACAAATGACAATCTCGATGCGCGTTTACAGTGCTTCAATAAAAACGAGCGCTATCGTGTAAACAATTGACATCTTTCGTCTCTAGTACAAACGAATGTAGCTCTCAATTTCCGAACCAAATCAAACCGTATCAGTCCACAATAATTTACCATTATCGCCGACCAACACGCAAATATGAAACCCAATCACAACAAACCAATAACTCAAAGTGAAATCAAACTAACTCCCGTTGCTCAAATAAATCTCGAGATTTCCCCAACAGAACGAATTAAGGGAACAACGGTCTTCATACAATCTACATGTAACCGCAGCCCAGTTTAGATGTCGATCCGAATCGGCCGGCGGCGCAAGCGCACCGCTAGACACGCAAAAACTATAGATATCACCTTAATATTGTAATGCAAACAAAGCTGGAGGAAATGTGAATGGTTGTGGTGTGAGGTGGGAGCGAGGAGCGGGTATTTGGAGAAAAATTGCCAAAGAATTTTCGCCAACAAGTTTAAATAAGCTATGCTCATCTTTTGGGACATATTTCGGGAAACATTAATGCCGATATGCCGAAACTATGCGCCAAAAATCATACGCATTTGTTTTAATCAGCGAGAGCTCCAATAATCACTTAATTATGATATATTTAGAGGTTTATTAGCATAAGTCTGTAAATGCAATGAATTATCATAGTAACTAGACCGTTCTGAGGAAAAGTCCCCAATGTTTATTGAACTTATTTACATAATTACTTCTGCTTTCTCCGACAGCGTTGTTTTAGCAATGTCGCTTGATACATTTTCGTATAGAAAACTTAAGTAATCTTTGGTGGTACACCAGCTATGAGCCCCACTTGCACCCCAGCCATGGGAGTCAGCTCGTCACAGGCAGTGACTTCGACACCGCTATCTGCAATTTTTGTTACGCCAGTACATACCGCGGCTCTATTTCCACCGTTTGCTCCATTTATGTGTTTTATGCTTCATTGCCCACTATTCTGAATGACTACGGTTGAAGAACCGTTATAGAAAATAAGCAATATTGTGATAGCGGTAGTAGTAACATTTTCATAAAATAAAATTAAGTCATAACTTTGTATTGAGAAACGGTTATGGAGAACACCTGGGGTTGGACGGTTTCTAATCTGGTTCCAGTTTTAACGCATCCGGTAAATGTTTGAAATTGTCGAGCTTAAAGGCTTTTGGCCATCCATTTACACTTTAAAGTGTTGTCTATCGGCATCGTAGGTTTTCCCTACAATTAATGTGATTTGGAACAATAAATCATTGTTTAAAAACAGTTGCATTTTCTTAATTATTCGAAGAAGCAGAGACAAGAGAAGCTTCAGAAGCTTGTTATTTTAAAAGACATAAGATGCTCTTGATGACATGGACGCAGGTAATATTAATCCCGATGTCACCAACCACATCCTCCATAATTATAAACCTATTTTCCTGCCAATGCTCTGTATTTATAATAACAAACATACTATTATGAAGACGGACATGCATCGACTTGGTCTACATACGTCGTGCGTCGCCACCTACGAAGACCGCCACGCCCCTTCGCGTCAGGGATGTCACTTCGTTAAATGGAGCAGATGGTCCGAATCAGTGGTTACTGACACATGGGACATTTTCGTGGTCATCACAGCCCTTGATAACTATCAATAAATCACTATGCAATATTGGATTATTAACAGCTTGTCTTTATTGTTTGAGTTGCCGAGCAGTACTAAAATAGATTTTTGTTTTGTCTGCTTTCTTAATTTTCTTTGAAACACGGTAACTGCTGTAAAATCTTCTGAATTGATGTAATAAATGACCACTACCTATGGGCTTAAATTGTCCACGCTTAAAGTATATTATTTTATCTGCTAGGAGCTCAAAGCTACAGTGACACCCCGTTTCCTTAGCTCTCATTTATACCTAAAATAAATAATTCAAAACTACCACGCAAAGTGGCAACCCTAACGTGCGCACGCGTAAATAGCTCAAGTGACACGAACGACACCGCAATCTTTGATTAACACGGAACGGCTAATCTTTGAAACGCGGACGCGGAGTTGCCAACCTAATGGATTACCCCGTAAATGGGGTAACACACCCAATTATAGGGTGTACCCGTCAGGTACACGGGCTGGTTATCGTGACTTATAAACTTGAAATTAAATAAGCAATGAGAATTGCGATAAGCACAATGAGGTGTGGTCTGGTCAGTTTTATTGACGTTCCGGACCTAAACAAGCTGAATATGAAGCTGATGTTTAGATGAATGTATGTTTAGTTCTGGTGATATATATTTATTATTTCATTGGAAGAAGCGGTATCAGGGATATTTTTGCACCTTTACTCGCCCTTTACGAGTAGTAAGTAAGGAAGCATAGTTCTGAAATCAAAATGTGAATAAACTATTTTTCTTTTCTACGGGGTAAATGCGTAACACACTAACAGTAAGAATGGCTTTCATTTTGACAGTTCAACAACATTCATAGCGTTATTTACGTTCTTGAGCAGACAATTTTTTCGAACATATGAAGCAATGGATTAGCAATAGGCTTCAAAATTATTCAGATCGTGATTGATAGTTTGCTACGTAATTAGGGTGCTGGTCTTAACGTTTGACTAGCCACTTAAAATAAATAATTCCTCTTCCTTACCCAAGGTCCTTACTCCATTACCCCCGATAACCCCAGTGTGATGGGCCCGCGTGCGTGAGGTCCATAACTCTAGGGATAATCGCTGCGCCCGCGCACCGTGGGCGACAAACCTACATAACGGTGTTAAATGCTGTGACACTGAAGTTTGACTTGTGTCGAGGATTATAATGAAGGTAGTTGAGGAAGGGGGTGAAGGGGGGGGGGGGTAGTTGTAGCTGTCCAGTATGGTAGTTAAGTTTATGTCAATATTAGACACTGTTTTGGAGGGTCTTATTCATAAACTTAGAAAACTAAACTTAAAAAAGAAGTGAATATTTTCGGGTTCAAATATTGCTTGGGTGAATTCAAACTTCGCTTTTAAATCTCGTTTTCTCTTAGATACAGGAGGCACACTGAAAGCCTCCAATTCAAATTAATTTAATGTTACATTCCACGGATCCAAATCTCCAACCTTGGCCCCAACCCCGAACATTGGCCCAACACGCCAACCACCAAATCATCTCGACACCCAACGGTACAGACTGCATGACAAATCTATAATGTGCCAACTACGAGCCAACCACTCCACCTGACCCCTACTCTGAACCAATTTACCATCATCTAGGAGTCAATGAGGGGTCATCTTGAGCTGGTTTTGTCTGTTAAAGGTGTAAGGCTAATTGTTTCGAGTTCCACCACTAGATTTATGACGTCACGAACGATGCGACTTCCGGGCCCTGAGAGTGTTGCTAACCTGTGCATCATTAACAGGAACAAGACGTTAGGATTTATATCGTTTGTATTTTAATGATGGCTGGAAATGGAAAAGGAATAAGTTTGTTTTATTAGAGGAATATTGTTGCTCAGGAATTTCTGGAGGCGAAACAAAATATACAACAAACAAAAACCTCTATAAAATAAAATAAATTCATTTATTTCACGTAAATAACAACAGTTGCCAAATACTTATCACTATTTTAAGAAATACCCTCCATTGTATCCGGCGATTGTACTCAGAAGAAAGTCTTACCCCAAATAATTACACGACTTTTAGGCGAATGTTACATATTCGAAGAGTTTAAAGAAGCTATAGCAACCTTGTTATTTTGCTCAAAAAAAAAAACAGTATGAATAAAACGTTAAGAAAGCTTCGTATCATCCGATTCTGTAGTTGGGTCAATCAAACGATCGAAACTGCTCCAAAATCACAGTTATATACCATTCTAAATTCTGGAATACAATTTATAGGCAACCATATATTCTGAACAGAAATTAACAGTCGCCTAGTCGGCAAAATTCAATCAACGAGCAATTGACTTTCTCACCCTTAACAACCGTCATCACAATAATAATAATAACTCAACAACTACTGAAACCATAAATTACTTCCTACAGCTTTCTATTAATTAATTTTCAATCAATCTGCCTAGCCTTTTCCAACTATATTGGGTCAGCTTCCAGTCTAACCGGGTGCAGCTGAGTATTTTTATACATGGAGCGACTGCCTATCCGACTTCCACGTCCCAGTTACTGGGTAACACGATACCCCTTGGTAAGATTGGTTGTCAGACTTTTGGGCTTTTGACTACCCTCCTTTAACGACAGTCAAAGATATAAGAAAAACGGACCGATGGCTTAACGTGCTTTCCGAGACACGGAGGGGTCTCGAACCTCGAAATGTAATGATTGGTCACCCATCCAAGAACCGACCGCGGCAAGCATAGCTCAACCTTCATCATTACTTTTACAACTCAATAAATAGTATCAATGAAAGCTTTCCAGCGTTCAATGCGCAAGAGTTCCAAGAACTTTTATTTATTCAGCGATTCAACTAACGCCAATTCCATAAAACTTAGAACTGAATTAACATAACGGAAACCTATAAAATACAACACATGTAACTGTGGAATTAAATGGCTTGATAAATATAGTCGTGTTGAAATGCAAATAAATGTATGATTTCAGAATAAATTGAATTCTGTAACTGTTTTAATAATATGGTATAAGACGATGCAGGTTCTGACTTGACTGTAGATTTAAACATACTTGTTGATAGTACTGCTATAATTATTTTATAACCACAGATAGTTTTAACTACATATCGCTGCCCAGGCACTTTTAGATTAAAGAACTAGACAAGATTAGTTATTAAAACTGGCAATCAATACATTTATTAAAAGAAAAGTACTGACTCACTCACTGACCGTCTCATCAACACCCAGCCCAAACTCCCGAGGGTTTCTCTGTGCTAAATTTCAGCTATCTTGGTCCAAACCTAGAAAGCTAAAATTTTGCTCAGATATTCTTGAATTTTGCACAGAGATACATGAAATTTTGCACAGAGATTCCTGAATTTTTGCACAGGGATTCCAGAAATTTTGCACAGAAATACGTGAAATTTTGCAGAGAGATTCCTGAAGTTTGAAACAGAGCTCTCTGAAATTTTGCAAAGAGATTCCCTTTGCGATGCAGACAAGGAACAAAACTGTTTTTTTTTTCGAAATTCTCACGGAATAGGTAATGCAGGGCGGACGAAGTCGCTGGCAAAATGCTAGTTGCATAATATTTTTTACTTTTATACTACAAATCAATCAAATAGGCTTAGCATTTCCTAACTATGTTGGTGTCGGCTTCCAGTCTAATGGAATGCTGCTGAATACCAGTATTTTACATAAAGCGACTGCCTATCTGACCTCCTGTTACATAGACTTTTAGACAAAAAAGCAGTCTGAAAAAGCAGAAACAACTGCTTAATCAGAATAACAGAAATGTAATGGTACCACAACGCCACATGTGAGCTACGCGTCACACTGACGTCACGCAAAATCCTGCATCGCGCAAGCAGAGTTTACCGCGCAACTAGCATATATACAACGTCCCGACATCAAACGTTGGGCAGTTGCCCACCAGACACGACACCCGTCTGATCGGAGTATTCTCCCTTTTCTATGGAGTTATGAGTGAACTTTAGACCCTGTGCACATAACATCTCATAAAATAAATTTTCATAAGAACCGCGACCTTTGAGTACCGTTTGAACATAAAATAGATGTTAAGTAACAATAATTGCCAACGTTGACCCCAAGCTGCGTGCGGTACGAAATTCGAACAAACTCATAAACCCTTTGATGTCTAAACCGGGTTAATTATAAGCCTTAATAGTCGTACAACAAGTATTGAGAATTTTGCCCATTCAGTACTTCGCCATTTTAGAGATATCATTGGTAATAAAACGTCGAATGAATCGAGTATCGGGATTGTTGTATCGATGTTAGGGTTTCAATTATAGCTGTTAATCGATGATGAATTTTAAGTTTGTCTGCACATAAATGAACCTACAGTTTAAACAATCTGCCTAGCCTTTTCCAAACTATTTTGGGGTCTGCTTCCAGTCTAACCGGATGCAGCTGAATACCAGTATTTTACATGGAACGACTGCCTATCTGACCCCCACAACCCAGTTACTGGGTAACACGATACCCCATGGTAAGACTGGTTGTCAGACTTTTGGGCTTCTGACTACCCGTAACGACTACCAAAGATCTACGTAACATCATTCCGAAGCACGGAGGAGTCTCGATATGCAATGGATGGTCACCCATCCACGAACCGACCGCGGCAAGCGTAGCTTAAGCTTCAATAGACCCATGCGACTGTTATTATTTAGCCACGAGCCTATTTTTCTCGAATCGTTAATATATAATCTCTAGAGAAAATCACACAAATTGTTTAATAATAATCACAATTTATTGTATCTATTCGAATCAGTATTATTGTCAGTCGAGACGTAAGTTACATCTCTATTCAATAGAACGCGTAACCATGCCAACGGAGATTATGACGTAATGTAGATCGGTGCGCGCGCGCATTAGAACTCTCAAATCAAATCGTTTGCGGAGACGGCGAAAGTTATGCTATAAATCAAATTAAACCATGTTATTGTCAATGTCTGTACATTAATCAATTTTGTAATGTATTATTTATTTGAAGCTGAATGAATGTTCTGTCTCTCTCCAGCGCAAGCGCAGAAAATAGTACAATTTGATATACGAGTTTCGTAAGATAAACACTAAAGTTAGATTAGACACAATCTTTAGATTCGAATTACAGTTACATAATTTGGAAAGTACTAAAAAGACTATTATTCTGCAATTACTAACTTCCGAAGGATTACTAAATCAGTGCACGTATTTAACAACCAAAGAGAATAAACATTTCTGAAGTTTACGTGTTAAAATTGTACTGAGAAAATTATTTAATTTATTTTACAGACCAACTCAAATCAATATTCCCTACCATTTCCATTATCAACAATTTTTAATCAAAATTAATAGACTCCTGAGCTGTAGCGACAATTCGTAGGAATATCGTCATAGAACCGATTAACCGGTATCTACTTTCATTTCAGAATATTACAGCAAGTGTTAGTAAATTTGGGTAACGTTGTAACAGACACGGATGCTAGGACTGCGCGGGCGACGATCGTCAACTGTTTCTGGGTTTACACCTAAAGCCTGATGTACATCATGATCATATCGACGCAACATGTCTTTACCTTCCACACTTCTCCATCAGTCGTCATCTCGGCAGTCACCCCCTTACTAGCCATATCATCTTTCACACAGTCCATCTACCTTTCTTTGGTCTTCCCCTACTCTTATAGCCCTCGACATTCATACTCAAAACTTTTCTCACGCCATTTTCCTGTGAAACTGTGGTTGAATTGCCTGCGGCATACCAAGTTGATACAACAATAAAAGTTGCATCTTTAAACGAAGCATGTACTGTTGCTTCAATAATATTGTATGTCACAAGCTTAATAGATAGATGCAAGTTGTAAACTGGAAAGGTGTTAAGGGCCTAAGGTAATGGAGAAATAAAACATTATTATAAGATTATGAGATTTATTTGAATGCGATAGGCATTTCCTTTTTAGGCTTTATGACCAGACTTGTCTATCTCTTACTCAAGAATCAAGATTATTAATTTACAAAACGAAGTTTTATGATCAAGTTGATATCTGCAATGTATTTGTTCTCTTTAGTTTTAATACATACATACACACACATAAACTCACGCCATCTTTCCATAAGGGTAGGTAGAAACTAGAAATGTTCATACACGCACGGTGCGAGTTGCGAGGTTGCGAGTACTACGCACCTGACCTTTCTGAAGATCATCATCCAATAAGGTCCCTATATATCCTTCTAGGGCGTCCCCTCCCGGCGGCGGCGTTTCCACTCACATCTGTCTTGTAATACTTATATAGAGTTATGTGGACAGGGTGTTAAATTCACTCAAATTCTATAGAAAAGGAAAAATCCTCCGACCAGACCGGTGTTGTGTCTGGTGGGCAACTGCCCGACGATTGATGTCGGGACGTTGTATATATGCTATTTGCGCGGTAAACTCTGCTTGCGCGATGCAGGTTTTAAAGCGTGACGTCAGGGTGACGCATAGCTCGCATGTGGCGATGTAGATGCTGCTACACTTACGTAAATAAAAAGACAGTTTTCTTTATTAACTATGAACACCTCATCTCAAGAATCTTAACCTAATTTTATCAACGACGGTCATTCACAACAACTCAGTCAGCACGCTAGCTACAAATCTAGGCATTAGCATACCGCTAGGATAAGCACTAGGCCATGAGCTCTGATAAGTACTAAATTGCAGAGCTAGGCGATTAAACACTGCTAGCCCTAGCCTCCTAGGTTCAAGGTTATAAGGTGCAAGGTCTGTACATTTAAATACGTAATTGAACTAGTTTTTCAGATAAATGTTAACGACGTTAAATTATAGTTTTGCTGTTTGAGTTGTTGTTTTTAATATGTATGTTAATACATTCTGTTGTAAAATTTCATTCCTTTTCATCTACAGGACGTCATGTCTGTGAAGTTTCACCAGATAGTTAATGACACTATATTTTTCTTTTTTTTTTGATGCGACTTAGTAAAAATGTCAAAATACCTATCAAGTAATAACTGAAAAGAGTTAATATACCAGCTTGTAACTGTCTCACTGCAGGACAAAGCCATCTTCTCATATAGAGAAAGCACGAGCATTGATCACCGCGCTTGCTCAAGTTGGCGATTTGAGACTTATATTCATCATAAATCCAACACCCTAATTCCGTAACACACTTCAATCACAATCTGAATAATTTTGAAATATATTGCTAATCCATTGCTTCATATGATCGAAAAATTTGTCTGCTTGATAGCGTAAATAATGCAATGAATGTTGTTGAACTGTCAAAATGAAAGCCAATGCTATCGTTAGTGTGTTACACAATTACCCGAAAGGTTCCCTCACGATGTTTTGCTTCACTGATGTCAGTAATGTCCAAGATTAACTTATAGCACCTACATTTTAATTGAAGAAGTCACATTGGTACTTACCGGGATTTGTACCCACTACCTCATGTATGAAAGGCAAGAAAAATCGCTGGGCCTTACAAAAAGACTTACCTACGTCTGTTAAATTACTCTAGTATTTTCTTTAAAAAAATACCTTGGAAAACTTAAGAAATTAAACATTAACAGTAAGGAACTAAAATCAAGCAAGCGCAAATAAAACAATCACAAATTAAACGCTCCACGCAGCAGCTAAAACGCTTAATTAAAAATCTAAAGCGCCACATTGCTGACGGGTAGAACACGGTAAAGTAATCACCCGACCCTCTATGAGATATGTACCCAGAGCTAAAGAGACTTTTACCGAGGATATCGGCCTAGTAATGTGACTAGGAAAAATTGCCTGGGGCCCTGCCTATATCTCATAGAAGAACAGGAGCTGTTTTCTTAATGATATCATTAATTAATGCTTATCGCTGTAAAAAAGTTATACTTAGTTGAAAAGGAATTGAGATCTCTTTCGGAGTTCGTTTTATTGGAGATTAATTTTCTCTTAGCGATCAGCGATGGCTTTTTTTCTATTTATGACTCGGTTCTTTAACACTTTTTTTTATTTCTTCATGACTGTTAGCTTTTGTAATATTCAAAAAAAGTCAAACGGGTCATGACTCAGGAATCCTGACTCAATCTGCCCAGTCTTTTTCCTTGTATGTTGGGGTGGGCTTCCAGTCTAACCGGATGCAGCTGAATACCAGTATTTTTCATGGAGCGATTGCCTATGTGTCCTCCACAACCCAGTTACTGGGTAACACGATACCCCTTGGAAAGACTGGTTGTCAGACGTTGACTACCCGTAACGACTGTGACAGACCGACAAATCTGACTATTGCAATAAAATAATGTAACATGAAATGTAACATACGTTAAAACGGACATCCCGCCCATATACCTATATGCAATACAACACACAACATACACTTAAGTTTTTTGAGTTGAGCTGCACGATTACTGACAAATGCGTGCACTGACTGGATAGCTCCACTCATTCTGTGTGGTTTTTCCTCAAAAGACCATTTCAGACACAAATCTACATGGTCTTCACATGATCTGACCAAGATTATGTCTGGACTTTAAAAGAGACTGTGACCTCTGAGTTTGTTTCGGCCTTTCTTCTCAGAGTAGTCAAATAGGAAACGCCGACCTCGTCTAGTTTTAAAATATGATTGACGTGTAAAAGTGTTTGTACAAACCTACTTACAGAAATAAAATCATTTATCATTATTTATCACAAATACACCTATAACTACAAAATCCATTTTTATGTGTTCGATAAAATCAATACTGTGTATGCGTAAATATTCAGCCCAACTACGGAGCCGTAGTTGGGATGACTATCCCAAAAACGAACTTAACATTGTAATTGAAAAACATGTTCTCCCATAGCTCGTTAAAGGTCACGGTCAGTTCTCCAACTGCAAATGGAGGTATATAATGGGCAAAAAAAGATAGAACTACAAATTAACGACTTTCGATTTTTTTCCTTTACGAGTGCTGTAAGACCTTGCTTTAATTTATTTGCGAGTATCAAAATATGTCGCATAAATGGCCGTACTTTTTTATTGCGTTGACTTAGAAGCTTGATTTTTTTAGAGCTCCAAGGGACCGTAGACCTACGTATTTGATATTAATTTCAATTTGATACCTCCACGGGTTCCTGAGAAAAAGGGTCTTGACAGACGCCGCCATCTTGATTTTTGAATACGTTTCAAATGACATTTCACAAATGTTTACCAACAGCGCCGCCCTGTCTACGTCATGCGAGCGTCTGTAGCAGTGTGTAATTCGCAACTAATTTGTCACAGACAAACATTCTAACGTCATGTTTCACTCTTCCACAGCCGGACACAGTCCCTCAAGCCAGCATCGACATGACAACAGTCTTGGAGGTGAGCGAGGCTGACAGCGTCACCGGGCATCCCTTCAGCCTGGCCATCACGGCTCCGGAGAGGGTCACCTTCGTCAAGGGGACCTGCAGGGAGGAGGCCAGGTGGTGGTCTGACGTGCTTAGTGTCTATCCGAGGAGTAAGGTTAGTAACAGCTCTGCATATTTTTCCTTTTTTGCGCGACATGCAACGCGACACAAAGGCACCGCCCTGTCGCTCGAGGAGCGGTGCCTTTGTATCGCGTGTGATTCGCGTCGCGTGTCGCGCCTGTTTGTAGGAGTCTTTAAGGTAGGGTAGGGTTTTGGCCGAATTCAGGTTACTCGCTTTTGAGGTGGGTCTCACGCTGTTACTGTCACTTGTAAGGTGTTATTGTAGCGACGGAAAGACTAGTTAGAAAGTCTTTAAGTCGTTTTTGTGGATTCGGGGGGTTCAAGCAACTTATTCGATTTCAAGAAGCTCAGTCAGCTTGACTTATAATGGTTGATCATGGTTGAGCGCATCTGATTTGGTTGGTTTTTGGAAAATAAGTACCATTATAATAAATAAACTTCAATTACTTCGAATTTCATGACATGACTTCAAAATGTTTGGTACCAACTTTAAAAAGGGCAGCAGCATGTGTTTCATTCTACTGCTATTAAAACAAGTCATACCAGTATAAGATGCTGCAATTTGAAAGCGTTAAATTAACCTCGACACTCATTTATTTTACTATTCTTCAATAATCATAAAAAGACTTAAGAACATGTAATTTCTAAAACGATCTGCCCACCTAACAGTTTCCAATCAGTACTCCAGTGCGCCATCTCGCCCTTTCTCAGGCATAGGTCAATCACCAATTATGTACTTACCAACCCATACAAAACTTAGCGCGAACCAGTCATAGAATCAGCGTAATTGCGTACTTCCTGCGCAGGAGTCTGTTCAATAATCTGGCCATTCACACCTAGTTATCGAGGGTAGGATAACTGTGGGGGACGTGTGTGTAAGGTGGGAAAGACTGTTTGATTTGTTGGTGTCAAGTGTTGAAATAGTTGGATAAACTGCAGTTTTTAAATTCAGTGATGACGCAAGATTCTTGGCCTGGATTGTGTGCCGGCTTTGAAGTATTTGCAATTAAATGTAATTATTATATCTTGCAATGGTGACGGTATTGACTTCTATCATCATCAATTAAAACTAACGCAATTCAATTAACGATTTGCACACCATGTCAGCAAATTGAGTACTTGAGAATTCAGAAAAACACCAGTTGGTGTGATGCCTCCCTTACATGGAAGGGAAGCCAAAACACCATATTTTCTAAACACCAATCGAGGTGTAATAAGACGTGTGCTTCCTGTAGCGAAAGCTGCGCCAGCGCAAATTGTTGGGCAAGTTATGAACCGACGCAATTTTATAGACTATGTTAATAGGCTCGGCGTTTCCTATAATATGATGTTGGTATAGGACCTGTGGTCGATTTAATACGGCGCAAATTATAAAGTGCGGGTCGGTATTTTAAATTTCCATTGGAATCGATTCTGGTCTGGTATTTCCTTAGTAGGTATACCAGCTTTTTAAATCACTGTGGTAATATTTTTTGCATCGTTCGCTTTGATTTTATTATGCTATTCTGTTCTTGTCTCACTTTTTCTTTGCGATTAGCGATATCTCTTTGCACAAAAAATCAGCCCTAACTATCGTCAGCCTCTTACATAACCTAGTCCAAACTTCAGGTCTAGATACTAAGGACACCTGACCCGCGTCACGTATGCTGATCACCAACAAAATGTCTGACTACCGTAACGACATGCTACAGGTCGCAGGTTCTCGTCGCCCTTGGATACAAATGATCCTGTTTTGCCGCATACCTTACAATGAGATTTAATAATAGGTTTATGAGCAAGGCTGTTCGGTACTCGTGGAATCTGTACCTTCAGATGTAATATAGTTGACGTTGTACCTATGTATTTGTCTTACAAGGAAAACGACTCTTTGTCTTTGTAGATATTGGTAAGATTCAATAAGGAATAAAGGATCGTAGCAGGTGGATTTATATAGTTCCTGCCTACCCCTATGGGAAGAATGCGTGAGTTTATCTAGGTATGTGCATATGTAAAGGAGTGTGTTTTTGTTTAGGATCGTCTTACTATAACCAACATCAATCATTTTAATGTAAGGAGCTACTAAGATTCTTAATGGTTTGTAATGAACATGTTAAGTCCCACAAATATCCATAACATATTTTTTCAGGGTAGGGTAGGGATAAGCAAAAAGTAAAGAAATAAATGTATTGGCCCTTTTAAGTTTAATATAAGTTGTAGGTAATATTTTGATACAAGCGTCGTCGCGTCGGGGGACGGCTGCTGAAAATAGGAAGTTAACGTCAGCTATTCTTTCTACAATAGCATAGATTAATTATTGCTGGGTATAAGCGTCGTCTGTTTGGCGTTTTAATTAAGGCCCCTACAAACAGGCGCGACACCCGACGCGATACGCACGCGACACAGAGGATCCGCGTGCCGCGCGATGAGTGGTGCCTTTGTGTCGCATGCGATTCGCGTTAGCCGTCCCCCAACGCGACGATGCTTTGATCAAAATATTACCTACAACTTATATTAAACTTTAAAGGCCAATACATAAATTATTTATTTACTTTTTACAGGTCTTTGTTTGAGTCGGGGGAATTTTATATTTAACTTTTAATTCCTGCTTTTTAAACTTTATAATACTTACTAATAGTAGACACGCTACGATCGCCGCGTGCCTCGCTTAAATCTGCGTAGCTGTACGTATGTTTCCCATTCCTCTTTACTACTCCATCATCAGACCCTGATCACCATCTATCTATAACCTATTCATTGACATCAATGAGGCCAAAGACGATACTTCTGCTGTAAGTTGGTGAGGGAGTTGGGTATCCCCCAAATTCTAGGTGATGCTGCAGCACCAGTTCAAGATTACTATGCTCTTATCATCATAATATAGCTTCTTATCATTGAAGTAATAGAATACCAAATTTCGACTCGATTAAACCTGTGGAAGATGCTACCTCCCTTCGTCAACTAGAAAAGAGCTGATAACCCTGCAAACAGCGGAACAGATTTTCTTGAACCATATCTAAGAACACTCTCCAACAAGTCACCTTTAAAACAAACCAAAAAAAACAAAATCGGTTCAACCGTTTGGGAGCTACGATGCCGCAGATAGACACACAGATACACACGTTATACACATTATAACACCCATGTGTTCCCATCGGGGGTTAAAAATTGTGATTACCTGAGTTCATCGGATTAGATATTGAGGTGTATTTTCTTCTTAGAACACCAATAATGTCGTAAGCATATTCCCAAGAAACTTCATAGTTAATCACATCACATGTTTATTTTAAAGATAACAAACTGTGCAAAATTAATGGCAGGATGTTAGCTTCGATATCACGCGCCTAACACACTCATTTCCCTTAGTTAATACTCTCCCATTCCTCTCTAACGTGTGCCCGATAATAGGCGAGCCGTAATTATGTTTTTTTCCCATCCAGTTCAACATGAAAATTAATCAATTCAGACATTCGTGTAACGGAGCATTTTGTCAGTTAAATTCCAGGCAGACCATGACTCACTATCAGGAAATTATAAAAGCTTTTAGTGTTGCAATTTTGCGAAACACCATGAGACCCATTCTGTTTGTTGGTGCCTTAAAAATACACCACACCGAGACATTGGTCAAATTTCATTGAGATGAATTCCAGAAAAATTATGACGTCATTGAGTTCTACTTTTTTTAAAGGCGCAAATGTTCGGGCAATTTTTTCAATTGGTCGTAATCGTTCGATCGATTCCTTTGAAGTCGGTCGCTTGCAGCTGCGCGATTGGCCCAGTTTCCATCAAATGGGGCGAGGTAATTAGCGCAGGATCGCGTTACGAGCGCCCGCGCATGTTTGTGACTCACTCGCTGTTGATTATGAACTTCAGGAGAAACTTGGTCTAATTCGGGAAATAGGTCGCCTTTTATGATTTGTTTAGTTGACTTAAGGGGGAAGCGCCAGATTGCCCGCGAAATTAAAATTTTCTTTCGTTTTTTGCAATTGCTGGTCAGTGTCAGGTTGTATGTTGAACAGAATATGATTCGCGACCGTAATAAGTATGTATTTACAGAATTATAATAATTAAAATCATCAATACAATCCTCTAAGTTCATATAATCCTACCGATTGATATTATTTTAAACGTAAGAAATTTTGAATTTCGTGAGCAACCTGGCGCTTCCCCCTTAATGCGTTTTTGCCTGTAGGATGACCAAATTAGAAAGAGTGAATATTATTATTTCGATTTCCATTTGAAAGACCAGTTATTTGCTGGTAGGTAAAACATTACAATAGTGTTTATTTTTAAACATTTCCTACATACATTCAATGGATAATTACTCTAAAAGGATATTAAGTTATTAACTTTAGTAATCTTTTGGTTGTAAAATTGGCGTAAAATCTTAGTCTTGTCATTAAAAACTGGTTAATTGCTGCTGATGTTCTGTTCAGGATTTATCATCAATAATTATCTAAGGAAATTAATGAAAAAGTAACATTAAAACTACAAAATTGAATTTTACAGAAATAATTACTTAATTTCTTTGTTTTTGAAGCTTTTGCAGTTAATTTTGCTTTTAATTGTCCTGTTTTTTACTTAAATCGATTACACGGATCGTAATTATTTTTCGGGAATACAGGCGGACCAATTAACAGTGGACAGGAGCTTCCTATTCTTTTCCTTTTCACGCCAAATATATTCAGCGATAGTTTTTAGGTAGCACGTCACTTCCGCGATACAACTTCTTCCTTACAAAATCAACGAACAACGTACACAGCTCGACACTTACTACAAAATAAAACCAATTAATTCCAGGAAAGGGCGATCAATTGAATTGAATCATGAAATTCAATGGCCACCTGTCATAACTCTTCTATAGGGAACCAGTTATCAATTATCTTGGTATTTTTTATCAACACATGAAAGATACACGTAGTGGTGACCATAGATGGACGATGGGCTGATAGGAACGGTCTAGTAATTGGCCAGTTAGACTGCTAAGGCGTTATCACCATCCGATAAGGGGATTGATAAATAATATAATCGGTCGAAGCCATCTTCTTTGAGCATTAGAGCGATGTTTGCCGACTCACGAACTGACGGCTTTGATGCACTAAGGCGTATGAAATCTGCCTCGCTACTGCTACATATGTAGCTAGATATAGATATGATTATGTTGACATAAGTTCTAAAACCCGAATTCAGAGGGCGACATTTCTGCCGGGGTCGCTGATTTTTCGATAGAGTTACCGTGGCTCTGGCGCACAGCCAACTGAAGGAACACGGGTCGGTTTTAGTCAGTAAGTCTGACACGCCCTTCCGCTCCGCACAGAACGAGAGAAGTCATTTGATAATACCCCACACAAAAAATAAAAATAAAAAAAAGTGGGCTACATTTGGCGTTACTCTATTTGGTGGCCGAGATAGACGTATATGCCCCTTTATATAAATGTACTCTATGGCAAGCTGCGTGGCTACTGGCTGGAGGCTCTTTTGAGTAAAATCATTAAGGCACCCACAGGACAGTTCGGTTAAGTAGCCAAGACCACAGTGGTCAAAATTAAGAGTTGCCATTGCCAAAAAAAATAAAAGTTGCGTGGCAATCCCGACACTATCCTAGAATCTATAGCCGCCCGAGCAGACAGCCCGCTAGTGTGCACACACTAGCGGGCTGTCTAAAACTACTAACTAAAACAGATCGGGTCCTATTTGTATGCGCACGCATACAAATAGGACCCGATCTGTTTTAGTTATGAAGTATTAACATAGGCTAAGCTGTTTTGTTATTAAAACTGTAGACCGCATCGTAGTCTGAATAAATAAAGATTTAAAATAATATTTAGTAACTTGGCCCGATCACCCGTGTTCGCGATTTCAGAGCTTTGCGGAAATGGTGTATGATTTATGTGGTCATATTGTATGGATTTCTGGAAATCTTGGTCAGATCATTTGTGAGGAACATGTAGATTTTTTCTCACATTATTGTTCCACGCAGGGCAAAGGCTTTTTCTCATACAAAGAAGGCATGATCATTGATCACCACGCTCGCTTAAGGCAATTTCTCAGTGCATTCGGAAAATTATGAAGCCTTTTTTTAAATTAATTTAAATTAAATAATGTTTATTACTGTAAGTAGATTTTCTGAGACACAAAGCGGTCAATATTTAAAAAAAGTGATGGCTCCGACATTTCCGAATGCCGAAATAATTCATGACATTATTTTAAAACCACCATTATTGCGTCTCTTGTACTGCTATTTAACTTTTGTTCTCGTTTTACAAGCTTTTATTGACCGAGCGAGCGCGAAGCGTGACCGAAGCTTCTCCGTTTCAGCTTGAGCAAAAATGCTTTCGTATGTCCGGATGTCTGTTCTCCTCTACAGGTCGCATTTCTCAACCGATTCTCGTGAAATTTTGTGAGCAGGTTCGATAATTATATGGTTCTTTTTTTGTCGATTCAATTTTTTCGATTTTACAAAATGGCGGAGAAATGTGGGTTGAAAACGATAAAAATATGACATTTCAGCCATTTCGAGCTCGAAAAGAGCGCGAAATGGCGTGCTTTTTGTTTTAAGGTGTAAGGACTCGCGAGGTCTACAGCTCACAGAGCCACTAGTTTCTATATTGACAGAATTGACATCATATTCGAACTCCATAACATCATATTGACTACATATTATACGTATACCAATGGGAACAGGCTACAGCCAACACAAATCTGTTGCGTAACAAATCGATCATTGATATAAAGTATAACATGCTGTAATTAATGTCTGCCTTAACTGCCACCTCCAACCTTCAAGTTACCACAATAGGGGGTTATCAGAACCATTCGATACACACCGAGTTAGTATTAATTTGTTACTTTATACCGATTACGACTCTATATGACTTTGGTTATAAAGTAATTGGTGAGGTTGTAAAATGGAAAAATGTTCGTGATGGTATTTATTGAACCAATTAAATGAACTTATACTTAGGTACAGTAAGCCTCAAAAAGATGTTTATAGGTACATCGACAAGAATTCATTTGATTGTCATGATAGGTCTTAATTTTTTTGGATTATTGATTGTCATTTTTAGGATGATTAAGCTACCTTTTTTAAGATTTTAAAAGATCAAACGACATCGAGCTCATTTATTTGTCTGGCTTCCAGAAGCAGTAGATCTATAATATACACACATATGTACCTAAAAACTTACAACTTTACCATTTTAAGCTATTTCGACTAAGAACTTCAAGCATTTATCAAAATACCACCACACAAATAGTTTATTTTATTTTATTAATTTTAAGAAAACTTACGCAGTTTAAAGCTTATGTAGTAAAATTATTCAGCATGCATTGTGGTGTACAATAAAGAATATAAAATAATAATAAATAAGATGGCCAATTACAAGTTTCCACTTATATAATACTAGCTTTAGCTCGCGACTTCGTCCGCGTGAAATTTCGGCCCCGACCCAGTGCGTCGTATCCTATCGGCCGCCCGCGCAATTTCTTCGTTTTCTGACTTTTTATTTTTGCTCGGCTCGTCACGGTCGTAGCGTGATGTTAAATAGCCTATAACCTTCCTCAAGAATTGGGCTATTAAATGCAATAAGAATTTTTCAAATCCGACTGGCAGTTCCGGAGATTAGCGCGTTCAAAGAAACAAAAAAAAAAAAAAACTCTTTAGCTTTATTATTAGTATAGATAGATATGAACATAATATTTAAAAGCTCTGAGTAAACACCGTGAACCAAAAACGTAAACACTCGAACTTAAAAAAAACACAAATCGTTTTACGAAAATTAACTAAAAAAAAAAGTTTTTACACGTCAAAGAAACAAATACTTATCTAACCTTTTTTTAAATTTCTAGTGAGGTGCTATGTAATGAAATAACGGTCTATGTAATTAATGTACTTAATAAGTACATACTCCTGATTTTTAGGAAGAATCAATTAATAGTTTCTTCAGCCATAATAACAGCCAATTAAATACGTATAGGTACCTATAACAATGAGGAGTATCAAAATCAAGTTCGTTGACCCCTCGTCAACGAACTCGCGGCGCCTGTTGTTACAATACGATGGATCAGGTTGGATCACACGGATCATCTTAGATCGAACTAAATGCTGCATGTTTGTTTGATAATATGAGAACTGTAAACTTTAATTAAAGTATTTCAATCTAGATTTTATGCTGCCTGCTGCCTAGAGTTTTCTTTCTTTTTTCACAATCCAGTAACTGGGTAACACGATAACCCTTGGTAAGACTGGATAACACATTTTCGGGCTTCTGACTACCCGTAACGACCGTCAAAGATCTACAAATGACAGCCGGGACCAACGGCTACATCTATATATATAAAAATATCGTGTCACGGTGTTTGTGGTCGCAGTCCTCCGAAACGGCTCGACCTATTTTTATTATTATTTTTATGTATATTTGGTAGGTATGAGAATAGGTCGTAAAGTATATTAATTAATACAGAACAAAAAAATGCAGAACATCGTTTTCAGGGTCAGCTAGTAATGTATAACATCTTAATTATTTATTAAAGATTCGAAATAATATTACAATAAGCAATCAGCAAGCCATACTAATGTAAAAACTTAAAAAACGGTTTAGCATAATTTAATCTGTTTTGTATAAAAATGAAAATGGGAGAACAAACTTGAGGGGTATAGGACAAGGGTCGACAAGCTGCGGCTCGCGAGCCACATGAGGCTCTTTGGATGTGAAGCTGCGGCTCTTTGGTTCCATACGCAAATATTATTTATTTTTATACCATATATATCTTATCTAATTTGTTGAGAAAAAACACTACTTATATATGAATAAACAGATTAGTTTTTTATCAAAAAACTTTACTTATGCAAGTACTATTTATTGCTGCCAAGAAAAAAAATTATGCTCTTTAAAAACTTTGAAATTATGTAAATTGTAATTTTTGACTCTTCTGACTCAAAAGGTTGCCGACCCCTGGTTTAGGACAAATAGCAATAGTTTTTTCTTCTAAGCGTATCGATGGGAATCTAAATGCAGCGTCGGCCCAGAATTCGGCTACGACTTTGGCGCCATCAGTTCCTTCAAAGCGTTTCTACAACGACTTTCAACTCAATTGACAATTTTTCGGTATCCAATACATTTTTGAGTTTTCCATCATCGTTATCGCTGATAGAGTGGCCTTCGTCGGTCCTTTTGTTGAGAGGGTCGCTTTTTTAATAGACTTCGAACAGGCGAGCTGCGAGAATAGATAATAGAATGTCCACAACATTCTCATCACATGGCAATGACGACAGAAAGTGATGCAGCGCTCCGATATTATGTTAACAACCACTTACGTAGCCCTAATAATACAGATCATCCCAAAATTATAATATCTTTTAGTTTCTACATATGGAATAATTAATAGAATCGAATAATCGTTTGAAAAATACAAACAATTTAATTATAATACTTTCTTTTTTTGGTAAGTTTTTTGGTCAATCATCAAATGACCTCTCCCGCTCTGGGCGGAGCGGAAGGGCGTGTCAGACTCTTACTGACTAAAACCCACCCGTGTTCCTTCAGTTGCCTGTGCGCCAGGGCCACGGTAACTCTTTCGAACAATACGCGACCCCAGCAGGCATCGGCCCTTTCAGACCCCGTCAATGTTGCTGACATCTCAACAGGGGGTCTACGTCTTACCAAGGGGAATCATGTTACCTAGCTACTAGGTTGTGGAGGTCTGATAAGCAGGCGCTTCATGTAAAATACTGGTATTCACGTCCGCACTGGCGCCCGCCGCCGCTGGCTGGCTGCCGGTACTGGCGTCCGGTTAGACTGGAAGCCCACTCCAACATAGTTGGGAAAAAGCTAGGCATATTTGATCTAACAACGATTTCACCCAAATCTAGTTATATTCTCACTTTGCTCCTGATCTGCTATCTATATTTGTTTTAATAAAAATACAACTTCAGTAGTTAAATATAAATGAATGCACTTTTTTCATAGATTAGGTGGTCACTGGCCATGGTCTTCCTTTAATTGGCCACTTTTCCAAAATCTTTGAATCTTCAAATAAGTACTAATCAAAAACAAAATGTTTCCTTTGAGTTTCTTCCATCCAGTGACTTTCATTAAAAGTGTGTTCTGTAGTTTCTGTCTACCCCCGGCATAAATGTCTGTATGTGTATTATCATTAGCATTCAAAATTAAAAAGATAAAGAATAAGAAAAAATAACTTTATTTTACAAAACTTAAAAATAACCTGAGCGTCTAAAAAATAACATTATTTAACGAAATTGTAACCTGAGCGTCAAAATAATTTAACAAAACTTTAACCTGAGCGTCAAAATAATTTAACAAAATTGTAACATGAGCGTCAAAAATAACTTTAATTAACAGAACTTATAAGTATCGTGAGCTTCTAAAAAATAACTTTACGAGTATTTAACAAATTCGTAACATGAGCGTCAAGAATAACATTAATTATCAAAACTTGTAAGTATCGTGATTTCCTAAAAATTACTTTATTTAACAAAATCGTAACATGAGCGTCAAAAATAACTTCATTTAACAAAATAAATATAAACAAAACTTAAGACTAAGAGTTTGTATCAAACTGTGAGGACAAAAAATTACATTGTAGTGAATAAAAATATTCACTTTTTCCCTTTGCGTTTTCCTTTTCCTTTTTCTTTGGGTTTGACTAATTCAGGTACCAGTACCGGTTCCGGTTCAAGAGGAGGAGTGGGAGGTAACTCCCTATCTGGCCATTTTCGTTTTATATAGTCCACCATTGATTTTATATTTACCATTTTTAGTTTAGTATTCCTTTGTGACGGACCCGGAAAGACATTACACAATTCATCCACAAGATCATCATCTAGATACGCATTGCCTCGACGCAAAGCGTCATTTAAGTCTTTCGAATTCATTATATGTTTTTCTTTTAGTATTTCCAGCGCAATCAATGCAATATCAGCCTTGTTACGTTTAGGTTTTTTTGTAATATATTCAACTCTGTTCAGTACTATGTCCCTGGCATCTGGCCCTTTAGCTTTAAATACACGTTCAACGTCCCCGTATGTTACGACTAAGTTTTTCTTAGATTTCTTTTGTTTTGTTTGTTCGAGCAAAAATATAAATTCTTTATCAACGACCACGTTCTCCATTAGTAAATTGTTTACTTTCGAACTACCCATCGCTACTTTATTCAAAACGCTTAAAGCATCACTAGGGGTTAAAGGATTGTATGACAAATTTAACGTATTCAATTTTTTAGCTTTCTTTAAAAGTCCTAGAATAGATGTTATAGCTTCTCCATCTAGTTTGTTATTGCTGAGATTTAGCTCAGTCAAGCGCGGGCACAGTAAGATGGATTTTAAGGCCAGGCTGATTCGAGCGCCAGCCAAGGAGTTCCATGACAAATTCAAGACTTCAAGACTAAGGCTTTCTGATAATTTTACGAGAAACGCGTAACTTCCTAGACTATATATTTTGTTCCACGAAAGGTCTAAGTGAGTAAAATTGTTATAGACTTCGAAGGGTTCGACTAGTAACGCGACTCCTTTCCCACTTATGTCGTTATAGCTTAAATTAAGATTTCTCACATTAAGTCCGCTAAGTACAGCCTTTGCTAAATGCTCCATCGCATCATCGCCCAACTTGTTATAACTCAAATCAAGAACCTTGAGTGTTCTGTTACGGTGCAAGCTACAAAACAGTCGTCTGGCACCTTGAGGGCCAATTCTGCAACCACGCAAATTAATTTCAGTAATTGTGGTGTTTGTTATAAGCAGTTCTCCTAAATGATAGCACGCATCATCGTTCAAAAAGTTATCAGTTAGGTCTAATCCTTGGACCGTCGTATTGTCTAGCAAAGCTTTGGCCATTGGACGGAATCCATTCGGATTGATGCAGTAATACCGTAGATCTATTCGGCTTTCAAGGAGCCCTCTATAGAAACTTCTGACCGGGCATTGATTCATTTCCTTGCAAAGAGCTAGGTACAAGGCCTGTCCATCATCCGAGTATGTTATTGCATCTTCAGGTTTTAACAAAGCGTCCTCTATTCCTGGATCTGTGATCGCCGGGTAATTGTAGTAAGGGTGTCGGAACACGGAACTGGCAGACATAGTTATATACTTTCCGCATATTTCTCCACTACCAGGATCATACAACCCTTCGTTATATAAAATTTTCTTCTTGTTTTCTTCAGGCACTATCATTTCTAATGAAGACCAGTCTACCATCGGCGGATCCTCGGAACTGACCAAGGAATGGACTGAGAAGACCACATTAGCTGGTTTTGTCACAGTTACGCTATCGTCTGAATTCATTTTTATTTAGACTGATCGAATTCGGCCAAGGAAAATAAATAACATTCACAAAATAAATCTATTTTATAAAGTAAACGTTTCATATGAGATTGACACTGACAATACAGGCAGATTGATATAGATTGTCAAAATAGTACTGACGTACTGACGGGGATTGAAATGAATGGAACCACGGATGAAACCATGATCACACCTAAAAAAAAAAACGTTTTGTGAACACCAAATTAGAAAAAAAGACACGAATTAAAAAAAAAACTGTCCATTATTTTTATCGCATGCACGTTTAGTCGGGTTAAATAAATAAATGTAGAATTTGTATACTCGGAGTTAACTCTTATTACGCGTTGCATCACTCAAAAGTAACACCGGGTTAGTTAACCCGACATTAGAGTATTTTGAGTTTGGATCATTGCAGTTCAATCGACGACACATAAAATAGAATTGCTGTCTGTGCCCTGATATGTAATCCGTTCAAACATGAATGAACGTACAAAATGCGGAAATTGTATAATACCCATCACTTTTACACTACATTACGATACGTACCTCATACTTTCTTGTCTTTAAATTTTATAACATGCCATTTCATTTTAATCGTATTGTATGAGGTTTCCCTGGAGATTTAGTTTATTGACTGACAAAAACGTCAGATAAGGAAAAACATGTTTTAAGTTTTGATAATTTGTATTTATTTTTCTATGAGTTCATGAATATATGGCCTGTTGATATAGTACCGAATTTTCACTTACTATAACGTGGAACAATATAAAATACAAAATAATTTATCAGCGCTACCGAGAGGTAGTGCTGATAAATTATTTTGTATAAATAAATTGACGTTATGAAACGTCAATTTATTTTGACATTACTACTAACACCAACCCAGAGTTTAGTGACCTAACTCTGCCACATCGGTGGGTTAAATATTTAAAAGTTTAACCCTAGATTGACCTCTAACTCTTGGTGGCGCAAGATGATTATTTGTTTAACCCTAAGTTAGCTGTTAACTCCGACTTATTTAGGATAACCCATGAGCGCGCAAGTGGACCGGAGAATAAACCTCAAAGGGTCTAAGAAAAAACACTGAACTTCTAATAGCCAAATATAACTAAAGCTTTGTCAAGTGAGCAAGTTCAAATGCGTCGATAAGAAACTTTAAACCGACATGATTAACTGCTTCCTTAATTAATGAGTAACAATTAACAGTACAATCTGTTACATATAACGATAAGATGTACAGTGCGCTCCTGATATCCGCTCCCACGTCGCCTTATCACGACTGCTCATAAAATCTGGCTAGGTCAATCACCCGCTAGGTCCGAGACAGAGATGCGTCTTTTTCAAATTTTTTAACTTGATTCATACCATATCACTGATTAAAAGATACTAAATAGTCGGATTCAGAAGTCAGTATTAAAACATTAACAGTAAAAATTAATAATTTCAGGAATCAAGCTCGCTACTTCAAATACACCCCACAAGGGTCTCAATGCACGTGGTAGTATATGGAACTAATGTGGCAATGTACTGGAATGTCAAACTCCTGGCAAATCCAGAACATTTCAATTTAACCAGCGCTACGAGGTTCTTTTGGCGCGTGGCCAAATTTGGAACTAACGCCGCCATCTTGTTTTTCAATACATTTTACAAAACAATTGCACAAATGTTTAACTACAGCGCCCCCCTGTCAATGTCAACGTCATTCGAGTGCCAAAAGATCACTAGAACTCATAGCAGAGTAGTTCTATTTTTCGACTTTCATAGAGAGTCATGTCGGACTATACTCTCAACGTAGAGAATATTTTAAGGCTATTAGATGTAGAGTCTACATCTACTGTTACCTAACACTCAGTTGTCTTTCGGGTCCCTTGAAAAGTTAATTGCAGCAGATCCTTTGGATCAATTTGGCGAACAGCCCACACGTCTGTTCACAGTATTGAATCCTGGCGATGAGTATTGAGTCCTGGCGATGAATCAAACAAGAAATCAGGATATTTATAGTAATAGTAATACAGTAAGTCCTTCTAGTCGCGGGTGTGCAACCAGCCTTAATTGCGATCACAACGCTCTAACGGAGCAAGCGGCGCCGGCGCACAGATTTTATTATTGTTTTATATTCGAAACAATTAATTTTATATTTCGCTATTGAGATGATTCATGCGTTTTTTATAGTCATAAATTATTTAAACGTCAAGATTTTTTTGTTGCCTAGACACAGTCTAGCTTATTATGGTCTGAAGTTTTTTGCTGACTGTATGTAGAGTGAAATGCAGTTGTTAAAGCTTGACCGATGATTTTAATTACAGAGAAAATTACCGAAATCTATTTCTTTGAAGAATGCCGACGCTAGTGATTCTTGCATCAGCTCTATTGATACAGCATCAGCGAATTCGTTTCCTACACATTTCATAGAGTTTGACAATAAAGGATATTTTATATACTTTAATTTTTTAACGGACCAAAAAATAGGAGGAGGTTCTTAAGTCGACGCGTATGTTTTGTTGTTTCTTTTCAGTGGTAAATAAATCATCGTTTTTTTTTCTTACGCTTTTATAATCAAATTCATTCGTGTACGAAGCTCACGGGGTATGAAATTACTTGACTGGTGATTACCACTGAAATTATTGAATTCACGTACTTACCTTCTCAGTCAGGCTACGTTAGCCACATGCTCGTAACCCGTCAAAAACAGAAATAGCCACCGTAGCCTAAAACGGCATGGGAATATACAGGGTGGCAGGAACAACGACACGCAAACTGTAACCATGAATTCAGCACATGATTCTAGACCCCTAGCGTAGAAATATATAGTAGGCTGTCAAAAAAAAAATCTGCTGTTTCATAGAACAGTGCAATACTTACGCGGTCAGAATGTATGGCAGAACTAATTTGTTTTTTATAACTGACGAAAAATTTCATTATTTGTATACAGGGTCAAATTAAATTAGCTAGCGAAACTACGCGGACGACAAAATAAAAAATATAAAGGTTTTTTGGGGTCAACGACCCTTGGTAGTTTTGTTACCGATAAAACATAACTGATTTTTAAACTGATATTACAAGTGACCGGTGGTTGATGACCCAAAAAAAAAACTCAATAAATTAATTTCTTTTTTGTTTTATCATGTTTAGATGTCGATTTAAACATGATAAAACAAAAAAGAAATTAATTTTACCTATCATGTCTGCAGAGTTTTGCTAGCTAATTTAATTTGACCCTGTATAATTGAACTCGCATTCAAAGAAACAATAAATCTAACTACCAATTAAAACACAGATCTCAACCAATTGTAGATAGAAAATCAACGACAATAGCAACAAAATTTCACTTTCGCGTCAGTTCAATTGTCCATCGAGCACAATTGTGATAAATCCATTACGACAGCGCTGCGACCAGTTTCCCAGTAATTTGCCAATTAATCCATTGAGGCCGATTAACTAGCGAAGGCTGAAGAACCTCGCCTTAAGCGACGGCTTTGATAAATCTTCGTTGTTAAGGCCAAGAGATATTGCTTTTGTCTTACTGCTGATCCCAATCGGGAGTATGGTGATACGATTCAACTTTAAAGAATTATTTGCGTATTTTGTAAAAAAAGAAATATTTCAGTATTTTTAGGTCTTGATTGATTACTACATGCAAATCTTGACTTCTTATCATTAGCAGGGTAATTTCGTAACATACAAACATTAGGAATATCTTTCATTTTGACAGTTCAACAACATTCATCGCGTTACTTACTTTGTTGAGCGGACAAATTTTTCGAACATATGAAGCAATGGATCAGCAATAGGCTTCAAAATGATTCAGATTGTGATTGATAGTGTGTTACGCTATTAGGGTATAGGTATGAGAACGCTCTCCGGAACCCGTAGATTATCCTGCAAGGCATTATCAATTCTTTTTTTTTTAATACAACATATTCATTCCAAACTACTGTCTAGTCTCCTAAGTATTATTCAAAAAATCTGATAGTTTTAGAAATGCGAACGGGATATAAACAATAGCTGCTTTTTTATGAAAGATGCCAAAATCGTGAGTAATAAATAGTAATGATACACGAGGACTGTAAATGTGTCGTTAAACCAACTTTTCCAATATCTTTTTATCAGTTTTAACTTTTATTTTATTCTGCTTAAACTTCCGAATAGATCTCCTGATTGACCTCAATTAATTTGTCAATCATTTCAGTCATCATTTTTTACCATCACCATCTCGATTCACTCCATTATCACCTTTCTGTCTTCGCCCCATGTTAAGGCTCCCACAGACAGGCGCGACGCGACAGCTCTACACAAAGGCGCCGCTCGTCGCGCGACACGCGGTCCCTTTTTGTCGGGCGTCGCGTCGCGCTAGTGTGTACGAGCCTTTAATTGATGTCGGCATAACACGTTTTCTTCTACTATTCTCCCTTGTGACCCGTCACGCTGTCATTCACTCCCTTTTTCGTTCATATCATTCCTCACACCATCCATTCATCTTTTCTTTGGCCTTCCTCTCCCTCTCCATCCATCAACATTTATTCATCACTTTTCGTTACATGCGTGTCATCCCTTCTCATCACACGCTTATACTAAGACAAACGATTCCCTTACAACTTTTCGGTCACTGACGCCACTTCTAAACTTCGTCTAACATACTAATTTCTTACTTCATCCATTTTCGTCACTCCATCAAGACAACCCACTTGTTCTCAAACATACCTAGGTATAACATTTCTTGATACAATTTGCGTTCGACTCGGATCCGGCCCGTTTCGCGTTTCAACCAGTTTATCAGGCATGTGCTTTCGAACAATTAAACGATACCCATCGGTACGGTTTCACATCGCCATTGCTTCCCAAGGATGGGTGGGGTCAGGGAAACTACGCCTCAGTATCAACGCAATGGAGATGTTGTCGATTAGAAATCTTTTACTAATTGGTCGATGCCTCGTTAGGTAGTCGGTAATTGAGGACTTGATAGAATGGGCGAATGAGCATTAGGAGTGAGAGTAGCGCACTGAATTGAAGGGTATTAAGGATTTTTGTGTTTTAATGAATTATATGGATGGGATTCGTAGGTTAAGCAAATATTGAATTGGATATTTTTTAAATATCTAATAGGAAGATTAAATCTGTCCATCAGCTATTTTATGCTTGTTGGTGATTGATTAACAGGCGTTTTCGCCTTCCACCTTTCGGCACGGATTTTTCGTTACTAATGGGTTTTAATAATTAATGAATGGTTTTTTGTCTACAGGGTCGTCATAAGAGGAATGCGACATTTCCTGGAGGCCAGACTGCGAGTCTGCTGCAGTCTTCAACAACCAGAAGTGAGTATTGCTTTAATGGGTACTTCAACTAACTAACTAGTTCAGTCCAGTGACTTACCGCAAGTTTGTCCTACAATTCAATTGTGTTGTCAGATGGAAACAGTGTAGTGGTTTGAATACTATTTCTGCATCCTTTTTGAAACTTTTACTGTTTAATTTTATTGTCGTTGTGAATAAACACTTACATTAAATTTTGATTTTAGACATCACCCAAAACTCGAAAATGTTAGTATCTTTACAATACTCTTATTTTACCAGTTACGGGCAATTTACTGGCAATTTTGAACTGTCAAGGAATTGTCTGTTAGTCAGAAAGTGGAAAGTAGACTTTGACATATATCTCATCTATCCCTCATAATTCCAGAATACTCAGCAGACGCATCAACACTTCGTGATGTAGCAGACGGGTGCCAAGCTACCAGGCCCCGGTACTGTTCTGGTGGCACCACCACCTGGCCCGGCCCAAGGGTGCAGCCGCCGCAGCCTGAGATCCCCAGCCTGGCTGCACCAACTCCCATCGACACCAAAGGTAAGAATAGGAATAAGGTTTAGGTATTTTAATAAATTACTACAGTAACCAATAAGTATAAAACAATGCGTAAAAAACTGTATAGAAAAGACAAGACGAAATAGTCAACCTAAACAAATATCGTAATATGAGTGTTGGTTAGGTAGCCGTAGTATGAAGCTATACAGGCTTTACTGCATAAGCAGAGCATATGACCAAACTCAAAGCATTTATTTCAAATAAACCAATTACAGGCACTTTTGAATTGACAGAAAAATCAAACTAGTTGCCCAAGCCAAAGCGTAGTAGGTACCTATGGAGAAGAACGGGCAAGAAACTCCATGGACACTCTTAAATAAAAATATGGTTATTAAATAGTAGTAACATCATTCAGGTTGAAATGATGCATCTGAGAACGATGCAGATCGTTAAAAGCGTCCGTAATAAAAAGACAAAAACAATTCAAATATTAAATTAAATTAAAATAAGCCGTGGCAGCTAAGAGATGACCAGTCCCTACTGACGGCGCCCGTTCACGAACATGACCTTCTTAGTAAGTTGATAATCCTAATTTTATGTTTATTCTAGACGTTGCCTTAGGCCTCTAAATATGATTTAGTATCCGCATATTTATGTTATCTTTCATAAATAACAAAAGTTTCAAAACATAACTTCAAAAATTACATTTGCCATAAATTATAATTTGGCAAGCATAAATTAAAATAACACGATTTGGCGAAAGCCGACTGGTCAGATGACAACTAGAATTCGTTGATGTTTTGTTTGTAACTCCTGTTCATTCAAAGTCATTCTGAATTTAATTTTCTAAATGTCACACTCTGTAGCACAAACTAATATTGAATCACCAACACCATAAACAAATGATAACAAACAAGACAATCCAAGCCACTTACAGCCAGATACCCATAACAAATGTCCACTTTCCACCTCCATTACCGACCACATACCATCCATCCATTGTGGCTGCCGTTAGCTGCCACTAAATACCAGTTCTATGCGCGTGAGCAGGTGCGCCTGCGCAGACCCGGTCAGCTCTGACCAGAGTGACCATAAATCTCGATGTCCGGCCACGAAGCTTTAGACCTAATTAGAAGCTGTAAGATGGAGGAGATGGTGTAACCCTCTTGTGATAGTGTTTAAGTCTTAAATGACAGCGGGAACGGATAAAAGAAGCGAAAATTAAGTTAAGAAGAATGAAGAGATTTGTGAAGGATTTTAAGAAAATATGGATTGAATTGACAGATTAATATTACAGCAATCCTCATTTTAATTTTGTTACTTTCCGAGATTTGTAAGGATTTAAAACATATTTCTTACTGTCAAAGTTATTTCTTTTTAACGCCTCCCTCGTCTCTGTAAACAAAATAGTTGCAAAAAAGGATTCCATCTATTGGATCAACAGAACGAACGTCCATTATCCGTCCCGTGATTAACAGTAATCACGCTGACTTTCCGCTATTTCCCACCCCCATTTCGCAAGTGTAACCCCACTCCGTCGGCCATCCCTCGCACCGCCACTCATTAAAGACGATGATTCACACCGTGCACCGGAAAGGGGGCTTAGCGTCAGTTAAATTTAGAACCGTTACGATAAATATCCCATCGGAAGCCTAGCCGAGCCAATAGGCAGCCTAGCAACCTGTCCCATCCGACAGGCGTGAATATGTTAGTTAGTAAATTGATGTCGTTACTTACTTTACTTGATAGGCTTCTAAGCACTATAGGTACACTGAGACTGCTAAATAGGCTACGCTAGGCTGACCAGTAAGAAGTAACAAAGTTGTCGACCAACTTTGTCTGACAATGATGCAAAGGATTCGATTTGTTAGTTGAATTGGTAATGAAAGAAAATCAGATAAAGATTTCCTGTTTGCCTATTGAATTTATTTCGGTTAATTTATCAGGCAGATACCTTGAGCCACATTCTCTTCCATTTTTCATATATCGGTGGATAAAGCCTAACCGGACACTTTGGACCCTAAATATTGTGCTGATGAAGCTGAAATCCATCAAAATAGATGGCAGGTTTAGACCATCAATTTCTTGGACGCCTCAATTGCACTGTTATAATTTGCAATAATTAAACAAGATCAGATACGCCCCATAAAATCAGTATTCGCAGAACGAGTCACTGGCTTCCTGAAAATTGGAACGTCTTGTGAATTCGGGCCTTCATATGATCTCCAATAAACTTTTATTAATGTCATGTGTATGCAATAATATCCAATTTATTCGTCCACATAACTGAACAGGCGCCAAATCTTTGGCATTAAAACACAAGTTCCAATCGTTTACATTATATATTTATGTTTCAAGATAAATAAATACTAATATCCAAAAGTTAATTAACACGTCTATAAATCCAGCTCACTGCACTAACAATTGCAATCGCTATACGAATATATCATGGCTAGGAACAAATTAAAACAATACTAAATGCGAACTAGGAGCAAGGCCGGTACAACGCGATCTAAGTTCAGAAGGACCGCTTGACACAAACATCCCTTCCGCGTAAACAATCACGACAACAATTATATCTAAAAAAACTATATAATGTAACCGAACTGAACTCACATATTCGCCTGCTCTGCTGCGTGGCCCGGTTCTGCGGAAGTCGCGACAGTGTTTAATTTTAGTATCGATAAGATAATAAAAGGGAAGCCAGATGATGGCTACTAGATGCCCTGCATTCCTTCTCTGCCTTATCTACCATCATCTCTTCTATTAATGTACCCACTTCCACATAAGTATGTCCGTTATGGTTTTCATGGTCCATAACATCTTCAAAGTTACAATTGAAATGAAAAATTTGAAACTTTTGGTCTGGTTCTGCCAACATGGGTAACAATTTGCTTATCGCATTCTTAAAGATGGACTGCAGTACTGGACACTCTGCGACTTTCTTTATGGTCGCAGTCCCCGCCCATATTTATGTGTGGTGTGGTGCGCCTACGCAGTGCAGTGCGTGCGCTTGCGCCGATCCTAATTACTGATCTAACGGCGGTCAAGCGCGCCCTCTAATTACAGATTGTGATAATGTTATTTAGAAACTCCATCGTGTTATAATGTTGGTGTTTTCATCGTATTTTCTGTATCTGCACCACATTGCGGTGTATGTTCGTAATTTATATTAATTGCTTAAGGTTTTCATGTCTGGGAAAGTAATGTAGAATGTATGGGATTGTTATCGTAGTGTTGCAAGAAATTAAACGTGTTTAAATTACGGACGTATTTTTTTTAACGTTGTTGAGTGGTTGTTTTACAAGACTGTTCAAGTTGTTTTTCTAGGCGAAATATAAATATGTAGTTATAACCAATAAAATTATTCCGAGTGCAGGTGAAAAAAAATATAATTTATGGATTTTCTGGTGCGGAAATCGACTAACAATAACCTTCTTCACCACTGTTTGTCGATGGTATTAAAATAATGCCACTTACTACATAGCTTATTTACAGTTCTTACGTAGTAAATGACAATTACAAGGAACACAAGAAGGGTCAACAAGATTTTAGGACGAGGCAGCAAATTGCCACTACATACACCACGCAATATGTCTGCCGGTACGTAGCTCCCAGCCATTCACATGAAGTTAGGAACACACCTTTTTAAGCAAATATTAGATATTATAGACAGTAATAACTAAATAACGGGTTCCACAAACAAATTGCTGTATCCATATTTAGTAAGCTCACTATAATTTGCGAACATGAATGCTGATAAGTTAAATGTTAACACCATAAATTAATGTTGTTTTATTATTTGCCGTCGGTTGGTATTGATGCTGAATGTACTCCTGTGTTTTGAAATCTTGTAAAATTACATTTGTGCTTGGTTATTTATTTGTTATTGTCTTGATGCAATATCTGATCTATGGGAAAATTAACATAGAAGTTGTGCCTATGCACAACTTCTGTCTATGTTAAAAAACCAAAAAAAATTGAGGTACAGTACAAGTTTTCTTAATGTCACTCGGGAATCATCGCATTTCCGAATACAAACGAATGCTAATTTCCATGTCATTTAATCAATGATTAAAACAACAATAAAGTACTTAGTTCTGAATTCAAATTATTGTACACGATAAATCTAATAATTGATGGACATGGAAATTTGCATTCGTTTGAATTCGGAAATGCGATGATTCCCGAGGAAGAGAATAGTTGTACCGTACTTAGTGGTTTTTTATGGTCCTTGCAATGCAACTGTGTTCGAATTTCGTACTCAATCTGCCTAACCCTGTCCCAACCATGTTGGGGTCGGCTTTCAGTCTAACAGGTTGCAGCTGTACCCGTATTTTACATACAGCGACTGCCTATCTGACCTCCACAACCCAGTTACTGGGTAGCACGATATCCCTTGGTAAGACTGGTTGTCGAACTTTTGGACTTCTGACTACTCGTATCTACCGAGTGCCAAGATCTACGAATGACAACCGGGACCAACTGCTTAACGTGCTTTCCGAGGCACGGAAGAGGTCTTGATTTGTAATGGATGGTCACCCATCCACGAACCGACCGCGGCAAGCGTAGCTTACCTTCAATCGAACCGTGCGGCTTTTATTATGTAGCCACGAGCCACTCTTCTAATTTCGAACTATACATTCATAATTCTTCTTAATGTTTAATGTTACACGTTAATTAATTTTGTATTCTGCGCATTGCCATACCAAAAATACATCCTTGGAAAAGCTTAAAGTAGAAATAAAGTAACTCATTATTATATTACTGAATCAAATCGTTGCGAACAATATTTTATTACCTTAATAGTTGCGTTATCGTTCAAGTTTAATTTATCGCCTGTAAAGTAACCATACTTAGCGAATAAATGAAAATGTATTTATCGCCTGTAAAGTAACCATACTTAGCGAATAAATGAAAATGTACGCTTCAAAACAATCCTCGTGTGTTTCCAAGAATCGTAAATGCTGGTTCTTGTAATAGGGAACAGTCAACTAATATAATTATTTGTGGTCCCAATAGGAAAGTCTTAACTGCAGTTTATTTTAAACCAACTAGTCAGAATTGGTCAGTACAATCAATTTACTTCCGTTGCCATTGATCTATTTTCTAATGAATTTTCTGAATTTTGTTCAGTTCAATGCTTTAAATAAGTACTGAGCAGATGTAGATGAGCCATCTGCCTAGACTTTTCCCAGTTATTTTGTGGTAGGCTTCCAGTCTAACCGGATGCAGCAGAAAATCAGTATTTTACATGGAGCGACTGCCTATCTGACCTACACAACCCAGTTACTGAGTAACACAATGCTTAAGTACCTATGGGTCTAGAACAGAGGTCGCAACCTGCGACTCGCGAGCCACATGCGGCTCTGGATGTGACGTTGCGGCTTTTGAGTTCCATACACAAATTAATTTATTTGTATCTAATTTGTTGTGAAAAACACTACTTATATATGAATAAATAGATATTTTTCTTATGAATAGTTTTTTTATCAAAAAACTTTATTTATGCAAGTACTATTAATTGTTGGCAAGAAAAAATAATGTGACTCTTTAAACACTTTGAAATTCTGTAAATTGTAATTTTTTACTCTTCCGACTCAAAAGGTTGCCGACCCCTGGTCAGAGGCAAGAGGTTTGGTCCAAAATTTGCCAAATTCCGTTAATTTTAAAACGTTTTTTTTATTTCTAAGTACCGAAGTGTGTTATTCTGTAAGTTCTGTAAAGAAAGAGTGCGGTTTTGTTTCACTTTCGTTGAGACGCGGTGCGCGCGTGCCTTGGAGCGTGTCGGCAACTGAATCTAGGTCCCGCTGCCTGCGCAGACGCAGCCAAACGAAACATATGACGGAAAGTTCGGATTTTAGAAGTCTTGAGAATATTCAGCAATGTTCTCTTTTAAAGTTCTGATTTAACTTATAAACTGAATAAATACTGGTACCAATTTATAAGATATCTTTCAGCCAGAACTTAGTAGGTACCTACTTACTTAAACGAAAACTTGAATGTTCCTCGTTAAGTTAACTATTTGTTAAAATAAAAGCAGCTTAAACAGCAAAAATACTGCTAAATCAGAAACAGAATATCGGAAACATATTTTGAAAAGACTGGTCTAAGATTGCTACTTGTCAAAGGGAGCTATTCCTCCAGGCTTTAAACAGTGGCTTTAATTTGACTTGACGAAAGCTAGGCGAAGACACATAAATATGTATAATTATTTAATATAATAAATGTCTTAAAACATTTTAACCGATGGATTTAATTTTATTTGACGAAGCTAGTTTAAAAAATAAAATATGTATAATTATTATAAGAACATGTAATTTTAACTGGTAACTTTTTTCTACATCCCCATGTAACACGGACCAGCTACCTCTTACGAAACCACAATTTCCACGCACTGTATAGTATAAACCAACCTACAGAAACAGGCATTTAGTTAGCCCGAGGGCCCAATCTATGTAAGAAGACTTGTCTTGTCTCGTTCCACAATATTTGTGGTTTTTATTTACATATGTAACTTGTGAAGTAAGGTAATAACTACACTGCCATGCAAAAAAATCGGCCCACCCCGTGCTTTCAATTTGAGAGACGATATCTCAAAAATCTTAATGAATATCATTTATTAATTTATATTGTGTGAAGGTAGGTAAGGTACACTCTATTTGCACATACACTATATTTGGATAAAAGCAAATTCTTGACAAGATCGACCCAATTCTTCAGATGTCCTCATCGCTCACTTTAGCTCGGATAAAGTGCGTGCTTTTTTTTTCTGTCAATGAAATTGACAAAAGAATAATTTTGTTTACTTCTGTTTGTTTAATGAAAATTTAACTTGATTTTTAACGGACTTCAAAAAAGGAGGTTCTTTATTCGGACCCCCATATTTGTAAGTTCGTGATTTTTTCATAAACTTATAAATCAGTTTTGATAGTTCTATAACTAACGTAATTTACATACTTTCAGGAAGGTTTTAGTATACAATATATTAGGTTATTTTTAGTAAACCTTGTTGAATTATATTGTTTCAAATCGAAGAGCACGGGGTGGGTCGATTTTATAGCACGCCAGTGTAGTTCTTGAGTTACTGGTGATTGGCATTGACTGAAACATCCTCGTAGACAGCCGTAATCATTAGTAGGTACCTAAGTTAATGATATTTACAATAACAAATTAGAATATTTACCATAAGCTGATTGGTGCCAATTGAATGATATTTTCTGAAGCATGTTGGTTCTTATGAGCAAAGATTTTGTTTATCGTTATCAATAATGTTATCTGTTGGAAAAAAACACAATTTGTATTGATGTGGCATGGCAACCCTGTTGTCAGGTTTTGCCACCAAATTCCTTGTTAAATAACGATACTATTTATTATAATAATTATCATTTATTTTCCAGATTATAAAATCCAATTTGTTAGTACCTAATTACATACACAACTTAAACAGTAGTGTTTGTACCTACATACATAATATGGCAGATTTTCGTAATAATTAATAAACCTCAATATGACCAGCTCCTCCCAAACTTTCAGTGAAAATACGGTCCTTTACAAGCCAAGATTCAAAAACCCTAATGAAACTCCTGTAGGTAAGCCTCCTAACCCATATAAAAACCCATAATATTATCTTAATATGACCCTATCACCATAGACTAGCAAAAAACCGCGGTAATTCCATACGTCTTCTCAGAAAGCTGTCAGTCAGTTCAGCATATCACATGAGTACATGACTAACGGGAGCAACGACCCCAGCTAATGGATTTTCTGGCTCCTACATTTTTTTGCTAGACTTAAAATGTACGTACTTTTTAGCACGTAATGATGTTTCATTGAAATTATTGTATGTGGTCATTAGCTATCTTTTCTTTAGAGGACCAATTTTGATGCTTTTTGGAGATGAATCGCTTTTAGATTATAATCTGGAATACCTATTGCCTATCTAAGTACTTAAGTACTATATTTTTCGTGTCAAAGTAACTGTAGAATGATTTGAAAATCAATTTTGCTTTATTGGTGGGTATTCGTAGACTGATAAACCATAAGACTCACTACCGAAGGATATATCTAGAATATACATACATAAACTCACGCTTTCTTCCAATGCGGGTAGGCAGAAACTACAGAACGGCACCTGCTACGATCCTTACATACTCCTTTTGCTTCGTTCAAACATCTGGTCAGTGGTCATACACGCTAACACGCATATAATATCTAGAAATATATCTAAAAACGTTTACAAGAAACACATTAATATTCAAAATAAATAAAGTTGGAAACGAACCATCAAATTAATTAAAAAGTCTTACGCATATCAGTTATAAAAAAGTTATCTTCGATATGACTAATTACATTATTCGTCGATAACTTTCACTTGATAAAGAAACAGACATTAAAAACCAGTTTTTTACACAATTTATGTTATATCAGCTGTGTACACACAATATTATGTAATGTAAATGCTTGGTAAAGTTGACACTAATTTGATGCACCAAAAAAGCACCTTATTGACAACATCTGAAATTCTGAAACAAAATAAAGTCGAACTAATGAAATTAAAGCCTGTTAATTCTATGGAAACGAATAAGGAAAATTAAATGAAACTTGTTTTTACAATATCTTTACAGTTAAAGTTTTTCTTTTTACTTACTAATAATTGTAGAGTTCATACAGTTTTGAATTTTTAATACAGCTTTCAGAGATGTAAAGATATTAAAACCCTGAAACCTTTCTGGCGAGTGTCATTTTTAATAATTGTTGTTATACCTAGAGTTGCAGTTTCCGTTTTCTGAATCATAAATCAGAAATCACACCCTATCTTCTAGCAGTGTAGACGCACCTTATGAAACCTCTGTTTGTAAAGGAAAAGAGTGCACATGTTACATAAAGTTCCCATTCCCATCTCAAAGCGTGCTCGTAGTCGCCCCACGGGCAGCACAATGCGATGCGCACGCGCAGTGGGTGTCGATGATTTACACCCGCCCGTCTACGGCCAGCTTCATTCATATTTATTAAGCTTCGCAGTTTTTTCAATTGTAAATCTTTTCTGTATGATGAACGTGACACGTTAGGATTGCGCTATTTTGTGAGCACACCAGCATTCCAATAAAAAAAACTTCCATTTTCATTTTTTATTATTATTATTTGTCAATGTTTATTGCTTTTTTGTTAGTTATATTTATGGGGGGATAAATAAGGTGTTTTATGGTAAATATGCGAATAATGTGTTTATTATTGTTATACTGTAAATCTTTTTTTGGTAGGCACAGGTGTTGGTTTTCACCTTCCCATAAAATGAATATCAAACATTTTATTACATGCATTAATTAAATTTATTCAATATCGTTTAACTTTATAAATAAATACAATAATATGAACTACAGCCCATTACAACCGCTTCAGCTCCAATTAATAATATTAATTGACAAAATAAACAAGATGGCGTGAAGCGCGCTTTGTCGGCGTGTGTGCAACTGCGCATAAAAGTCTATAGGTACTTCATCCTCTTTATGGAGACTTATTATTATCTGTATTCTTTAAATGGATCATGATTATAAGCTGCAGGCGAGGAGTTTGATATCATTAGTGCATAACTATTATATTCATAATTATCATTGTTGAATATTAATAGACTTGCCTATCAATACATTCTTAAATCATTTCAAATGAAAGACTCATTAACTTTTGTGAAGATAGGTTGTTAGCTTTTTTTATCGTAAATTCGAGACGCTTACAGAACGATTCAAACTTAATGGCGGCTGTGAAGTGCGCTATTCGCTGCGCTGTACCTCACCCCTCACCCCCGTTGACACGTGAATTGGTTACTGCGCAGCGACTCGCCTCATGTTCCGAGCCACCATTAAGTTGGAATCGTACTATATGAGCACTTAAACCATCTTAGTCTGAAATTCCCGATGTGTCATCGTATTTAAAAATAATTTAGGTTAAACGTACCTCATCTAAAATTTCCACTAACTGACTCAGTCAATCCTCGAAATAGTTAACTGTTGTAGTTTTTGAACCGCACACAGTATTAATTTTGTGTTATTTGATCAGCATTAGCGGTCGGGCTATGCGCGATGTATCTTTGAAGGGTAAAATCAGGTATGAAATTATCCGGAAAAGAACCGGAGTTACCGACATAGCTTGCAGAGTAAGCAAGCAGAAGTGGCAGTGGGGTGGCCATGTTTGTCGAAGGACCGATGGCCGGTGGAGGAGACGAGTCCTGGAGTAGAGACCGCGTATCGGCAAGCGTAGTGTAGGATGCCCCCCAGCTAGATGGACCGACGACCTTAAAAAGGTGGCTTGGACAGACTGCATGCGGAAGGCGGAGGACAGGGTGTTGTGGCGCAGCCTGGGAGAGGCCTATGTCCAGCAGTGGACTACGATAGGCTGAGTTGATTGATTGATCAGCGAGAACTCACAGCAGTCACAGTGCTAAAGCTTAGAACACAGTATTATCCTAAGATAGGTTTCTGTTATGCCACCTAAAAGTATGTACCATTTTAGATTAGTAGGGATACATAATAGGTAGGTCTTTCTCCCTTTGCACAACAGGCCTGATAACACCCAAAAAAAAATAAGCCAGGTCGTAATAAAGTGAATGATGTCCCCGTATGTCATAAAATAATTATATTCTTTTGCCTTATAGCCAGCTTACCCTCTCCCAGTAACTCGTAAATAAGCCTCGCTGAAAGGGCGCACGTATTTTTAAAACGCATCTTATTTTTATTGGCTGCCGTACATACCTACATGCGATCACCTCGTTAGGATGCTGTGTGGCTGTAGGTCAACCAGTTCATATATCCTGTGAGATGGCTCAAAATAGGCGGAGTTTTACTTAAAGAGATAATATTAAATAGGTTTTTAATGTGCTGCGAACGTGGTTGCAAAAGATTCGATTTCATTTTGCCTTGTAAAGTCATTTAGCAAATCATATATTAATCTATTACTTCAATTGATAATTACTAGAAAACAAGGACTTGCTACTAAGTAACATTTTGCGATAGATAAAGAAACATCACATTATGCAGAACCGCAAGTTACCCCCAAAAATCGCCACCTATTAAAAAAAATTGTAACAAATACTTAAGCTATGTACTTTCCTTTTGTTTCAGTATACACAGACCAGCCAGTATCATCAGCGTCCCCTCCGACCCGGGATAAGATCAACGGGGAGGAGAAGGCGAGATCTCGACGCAGGGATACCTGGGCAGAACCTACTACACCGCCTATTACTGACGATGGTAAGTCTATAGAGGTGACGCTGTCGTTCATGTTCGGGGTCACCAGTATAGAGGTATGAGGAACAGGGTGTAAAGTTCACTCATACCTCCATAGAAAAGGAAGGATCCTCCGAACAGACGAGTGTTGTGTCTGGTGGGCAACTGTCCGACGTTTGATGTCGGGACGTTGTATATATGCTAGTTGCGCGGTAAACTCTGTTTGCGCGATGCAGGATTTTGCGTGACGTCAGTGTGACGTGTAGCTCGCATGTGGAAATATAGATACCGCTACAAGTCTGCTCCCGCTATCCACATTATACTATATATTAAAGGAACTAAGTCTACCAAGAACCACGGATCATAGAATAGGTAAAAAGTGATTTAGCTGCCCATGGTCATTCGCAACCTGCACCGTACAAGCAGAATTAGTTATGGTGGTTGTGTTTCTGCCTACAAGTCCTATCACAAATAAATCTCTCAATAAAATCAGCCTAATTATGCTTTACCTAATTATGCTTTAACTAAGTTTTACCACAACTTTCGTTTCTTCTGCCGTATTCATTATGTTCCCTCTGCCTTCTTGGAGTCGTCGCGTGTCGCTCCGTCTACCTACATGGAGTTCTACTATCAAATATCTATATTCTAAGTTTAACCCTTTTCTTTTTTCTCCAGCAACCAGCGTTCGTTCCCCGCTTCTCCAACATCAGCACCAGCAGTATGACGAACAGCTCCGTGACATCGCAGCATCGCTCACCAGACCAAGATCAAGACGGGCGCTTCCACCAACGCTTGAGAGACCTACAAGACTGCCACCACCAGATCGACTGCCGGTTAGTATATAATTACTAAATAGCTGCCCGCGGCTTCATCCGCGTGGATGTCGGAAATTAACCCACGGGAACGTGCTACCGGAACAAAAAGCCTAGCCTATTATACTCCTTATAACATCAGCTATTTGCCAGTGAAGTCCTGTCAAAATCGGTCCAGCCGTTTCGGAGAATAGCCTGAACAAACAGACAGACAGACAAAAATAAAAGTTTTTTGTTATAAGTACCGTATATACTTTCATATACATTTAGTTAAAAGCTGTTATTTTGACATTAACAGACACTTCAATTTAATTGCTTCATATGTGATATATGATAGCTATTTCAAGATATCTTTGGATGACCACTTACTCATCCGAGAAAGTTACCTAGTTCATAATATTATTATCTTCCTTCCAGGCCCGTGGTTCACCAGACGGTGGTGCACCACCAGAAGAGGCCAGCTCCAGTTCAGCAAGTGAAGGTAGCGAGCCTACTGACGCAGTTGAACCAACAGAAAACGGTGAAGGTGGCAGAGTTGAACTGCCTGCTGAAAGACTACTCCACGCAAGAGCAGGATGGCTGCAAAGACGAGGGCCTGCAGGCTGGTCACGTCACTGGTTTGTGTTAAGAGGGGCAGCCCTATTGTACTTCCGGGATCCCCACGCGGAACATCGAGGACTGATGGATGGGGTTATTGACTTGAGTGGGATATCAAGGGTGGTGGAACTGCCAAATTCTACGCAAGGATATGCTTTTGAGACTGAGGTATGTAATACCTATAATAAAATCCATAGTTTGTCGGTTGTGCAAGTTAAACATGTTTCTAATGAATCGTGTTTTGTTTCACAGACTTGGGATGGAAAGCATATAGTCCTATCGGCAGTAACAGCAGGCATCAGAGCCAACTGGGTGTCGGCCATGAGAAGAACAGCCGGTCTACCCGATACAGGACCACTATCACTGATATTACGAGAGGATACCGTTGACCAAGCTTCGGAATCCTCAACATCACCTGTTACCCCTGTAACCCCCATCACAGGCAGATCAGCGCCTTTTTCATCTGACGAAGAATACCGAACAGCTTCTGAAGGTGGAAGAAGAGATAGCGCTGACTGGGGAGATATGGGACCTCAACCACCTCCGTCCCCCATCCTCACAAGGACTCCGATATCCAAAGTAAAAGAAAAGGTTCGTATCAGAACTTCCCACCAGGCACCTCCTCGTCCAGACACCCCTAAAGGTGATCGAGACGAAATTGACTCTACCAAAGAAAAAGAACGCACCGTCCACGAGGTTGATGAAAACGAGAAACCCGTCGAAGCGAGAAAACGTAGCTACATATCGACTATCGACAAACAATCGATCGAAATAGACGATCTAAGGAAACAACTCAAACTTGCGCTTAACGAGGTTGGCGTGGCTGAAGCTGAAATAACAAGGCTACAGAAACTAAAAACGGAGGCTGCTTTGCAAGAAAAGAAAATGGAAGAACTAGTTACAACGCTGCAGAAGAAAGAAGAAGAACTCTCAATTAGAACGAAAGAGGCTGAAAACTTAGACGCGATAAAAGAACTCTATAACCAAGACAAAGGTCTTTGGGAGAGCAAGTTGACAGAAACGCAGAACTTCTTGAAAGATTCGACTGAACATTGCGAGTTACTGACGAGGCAGTTGGCTTCAGCGCAGGAGACGATAGCGCAGTTACAACGAGAAGTTAATGAACTCAATGAGAAACTATTGAAGAGTGTGAAGGAAAGTGATAGTTTATACACGAGGATCAGAGATCTTGAAGGTCGTTCACTTGTGGAGTCTGCTTTACCCACCAAGGAGAAGAGAAAGAGCATCGGATCACTTAGTGACCTCACGAAATTGAACCAAGACATGAACCTCGAGTCTATGGAAAAAGACAGATTAATAGAGGAGTATGCGGAATTAAGAGATCGATTCGTGAAGGCAATTCAAGAAATAAAAGCAATGAAGAAGGAACTGCGTGACTCACATAATATGTACGATGAGCTCGAAATCACAAACTTGAAGTTAAGAAACGAGATGAAGCTAAGAGAGCAGTGCAGCCGATCAGAGATAGATCTTATGGCGGCCCGCATCCTCGACCTAACGCAGAAGTTAACTGCTTCAGACAAACAAGTCCGAACACTAAAACACAAAATCCAAAAGTCTGAATCTAGAGAGAAAAGACGCAGTCTGTCGTTAAAAGGCAGAGAGTCCTTTACTCTCGGTAAAGAAGTAGAAGAAAAGTTAACAGAGCTCGAAAATAAAATCACAATGCTCGAATCCGGCGAACCAGTCCCAACGATAAACTCTCCTTCCAAAAGTGCGTCACCTGCCAAAGAAAAACCATCCAAATCTGAAAATACCTCAGACGAAAAACGGATGAAACGCCTCGCCGCTCGACTGAGGAGGAAGTCACTCGATAGTGCTACCAGCTCAGAGCCCATGAAGATGCTAGTAAGATTGAGTTCGCTAGAAACCAAAGTAGCCTCCGCTTTGGAAAACCGGAAGGACCTCACAAACTCCTGCGAGTCATTGAGTCAGGCAACCAGATCCGGTGAAAGTCCATCTTTAAATGAGAGCCCTGAGACGTCCAGTATCGGCACGCAGTCGCAGAGGCATCTACTAGAGAGGCTACAGAGTCTAGAGAACGTTGTGATACATTCTAGAAATAAGGTGAACGAGTGTCTTTGCCAAATGAGTGCAATGCGAGCGGCGAAGTCGCGTAGATCACCCTCACCGAGTCTCGAAAAGAAATACAGCCTTAAATCGATGGAGAAGTGCCTGACAGATGTCAGCAAGAGGCTACAGGAGTGCTTCGACAAGTGCGTCGTTGATTTTGACCAAAACCAGAACATTAATCAGGAAGAGGTGAACGACAGCGTCGCTCAGGTGGTGGTACAGCTCGAAGAACAATTGAGAACGAAACTCTTAGAGATATCCAGGCGGAAGGCGGAGTTGTACGAGGCGGGCGAGCTCACACAGAGGAAGAGCCTGGAGATACTGGCAGAGAAGCTAGCGTATGAAGCGGTCCTCGTCGGCAGGATACAGGAGGCGCTCGAGTCCTCGAATGGCAGCAGATTCTTCGCAAGATTGATAAAGTCTGAAATTATCGAAACTAGTCAACTAATAGATAACCTCAAACGCAAGATCAATGGCGAGAGCAGTAAGGGCGGCGCCGGCACTAGGAGCTCGCTGGACTACCTTGCCATGATTCTCACGAGGAAGATCGACATCGTTAACGGCTCGCCGGAGGCGCGCGAGCGACGTCGCTCCGAACTCATCATCCATGGAGACGACCTCGAGGCGCTGAAAGCATCACAGCGAGAAGTCGCCGAAGCTGTCGACCGGTACAAGAGCGAGAAGCTAGCCGAGTTATGTTCCGCCCTCGCTTGCGAGACGCTCAGCTACGCGGCGCCGGCCGACGGCGACGTCGAGCGGCAGCGCTCCAACCTGGAGGCGGCGCGCGTGCGCTCGGCCTGGGCCGCCGCGCGCGACGCGCTGGGCGCCGAGCTGGTGCAGGCCGAGGTCACGCGCGCGCTGGCCCGCGCCGCCGCCGCCTGCGACGTGCGCCTGGAGCGCGCGCGCCGCGGCCGCCTCACGCTGTCCGCGCAGGACCGCGCCGACCTGGAGCTGTGGTGGCAGGCCGCGCACGACCACCTGCGCTGCGAGATGGACGCCGCCGTCAAGGACATCGCCGCGCGCTACCGCGCCTGCCTGGCCGAGCGCCGGCCGCGCGAGCCGGAGCCCGGGCCCGACTCGCGCGCGCTGCTGGCGCAGCTGGCCGAGGCGCTGGCCCAGCGCGCGCTGGTGGACGCGCGCGTGGCCGTGCTGGACGGCACCTACCGCGCCAGCTCGCCGCGCGCCGCCGGCCCGCGCCGCTCCGCCGAGGACGCCGTGTCCTCGCTGGAGGCGGACCCGGCGCAGGAGGCGGAGTTTGTGTACCTGTTCCAACGATTCTCGACCGAGTGCCGAGCGCTCTTCTCCAGTGACTGTTCGGGTAACAGTGAAGACTCGATGAAGATCGGCGAGAGCCTCGAGCGGATGGAGGCGGCAGTGGCGGAGGTGGCGCGGCAGCTGTGCGCGCGCGGGGAGGAGGGGGTGGAGGTGGATCGGGACAGTCGCGAGCCCACGCCCACCGGCAGCACGCCCGCCAGCGCCACGCCCACCGGCGCCACGCCCCCCGGCGCCAGCGCGCTCGACCGCATCGACGCACTGCGCCGCCGCGTCGAAGCTCTGCAAGCGCTGGTGCCCTGCCAGCACTGCAAGCAGCTGCAGGACGCGTTGGACAGGTGAGATATATGTCTCTTGCAGAATCTGTTAGTTTTAGAATGTTAACAACAGTTCCACTAACCTCCTACTTTTCTTCAGACTGCACGAGGAGCGTGCCCGCGGCGAGTGTGCTCTAGCTCAACAAGCGCACGCGCTGGCCGCAGCACGTCGCGCCCGGGCCCAGCTGCAGACGCAGCACGAGCGCGAGCGCGCGGGCCTGCGCGAGCGCGCGCGCACGTTGCAGCGCCGCCTGGCCGCGCTCGACTCCGAGTACTCCGCGCAGCTGGAGAACTTGCGAGCCGCTTATCAGGTACATACATTTTGTTAAGTTACCTTGGTGTAAATCCTCAGCTGTAATCCGCTAAATTCAAATTTTCTTTAGTTTTTACAAATTGCAGCTCTTTTTTCCGTCGTATGTTGATCAAAATGGGAATCGCGACTGTAGGAATTATATATTTACTGAATAATAATCATCAATTTCATATCAATCGTCAAGCTTTGGAAATTTGTTCCACCTAAGAATTTTCATATGAAATATTCTTAGAAAAAACAAAGCTGCAATTTACAAAAAACCAAGGAAATTTTGAATTTGGCGGGCTACAGCTGAGGATTCACCTTAAGGAACACCTACAACCATTAATTCAGTACATGATTCTAGAGACTCACCAAAGTTGAATTTTGTCGTCGGTTATTTAAAAAAAACTTATGTTCCATACATTTTGACCGTGTAGCACTTTTGTATGAAACAACAGTTTTTTTACTAACATAGTTTTAAGCTTTACTTACTAACAATTTTATATGGATTTCATGTTCTGAAATAAATTATCATTATTATTAATAACTGCCATCTTGATTCATGACTCACTTCACACTTTAAAAGTTCATTGTAGTAATAAATTAGATATGTTTTCCCAGAATACATGGGTTAGTAGTATAGATAGCAACAATTTTATAAAAAACGACGTAAGTTTTATGACTAAACCAAAAAGGCAATACAATCCTGTTAGCTTAAGAAATTTGTTTATTGATTACATTACTTCTGAATACTCGATTTATTTTAAAATATTTACAGACGGATCTAAGGACGGTGACGGTATGGGGGCCGCCTTTTATGAGTCTGAAGGAAATTCAATGAAATTTCGAATTGATGCTAGTGTGTGTATAATGGAAGCGGAGCTGATTGCGATCGCAGAAGCTCTGTCGTATGTAGAATCAATACATCAGAACAATGTTGTCATTCTCACAGACTCCAGAAGTTCGCTCCAACACTTGGCTCGGTGTACCTCGACATTTCGAGGAACACCGATAGCCTACACTATTCTGAAAATTATTTTGAAACTACAATCTGATGGAAAACACATAGTTCTTCAATGGATTCCATCACATATCGGAATAAGAGGCAACGATATTGTTGATTTACTAGCCAAGCAGGCCATAAGTGATGGAATTCCTGTAAACTTTTCTCCTTACTTTACTAACTTTATACCTAATATCAAACAGGATTGTAATTCGCTTTGGAAGGAGTACTTCAATAAAAGATCACAAGAAAAAGGAATCTGGTACAAAACGATCCAACCGCATCCATTGAACTCACCGTGGGTAGATAATCAGCTGTTGAACAGATGTGATACTATTATCGCACTAAGACTTCGTTCCGGACACATTCCGTGTAATAAGTTCTTACACCTAATGGCAAAAACAACAACGACTTATTGTGATTTTTGTATAAATTCCGTTGATGACGTTTATCACATATTAACCGAATGTGTCCGCAACGAGGAATTCAGAAATAGCTTAGATTGTAGGATTAGAGAGATAGGTTACTGTAATAGTGTCCTAGCTGAGCCACTTTCTGATGCAGCTAGAATACTTTACAAACTAGCTATGCTAAGGTTAAGTTAAATAGAGATTAGTATGATTTTGTTAAGCTAACCAGGGCGGCATAATCGCATGTGCGACAAAGCCCTTTAAATTTGAATAAAAAAAAATTAAAAAAATTAATAACTGACGAAAAATCATGTACATACGGAATTCATGGCAGCAGTTTGCAAGTCGATGTCATGGGTGTCACTTATCTAACATTTTGAATTGAAGTTTATATTTATATTTTATATTTATTTTTTGTATTTATATTTTTCAAGCTCTAAACAATTTTTTTTTGACTTCGCTTTGAGATTTTTATTGATTTTAAGTTGTCAGTACTTAATCCTCAACATTGTACCCCTGCAACTCGAGTTTCCGCTTCACACAATAAAATCCCCCTGTCCGTTCCACAGAGCGCAGTAGCCGCGGACACGCACGGCGACGGGCTGCGCGCGCGCTACCAGCAGGAGATAGAGCAGCTGCGCGCGCTCTGCGAGAAGGGGCTGCTAGCCATGGAGTCCTCGCACCGGCGCATCGTGCGCGAGATGGAGGACAAGCATCGTGCGGAGCGGGAACAGCTCAGGTAACTAGACAGACAGAAGTTTACAAAGACCGACTTCTTCTAGTAAAATATTGGCAGCATTTAGTAACGGGGCTGGCTGTTGCTGGTGCGTTGGACCACTATCTTCTTCGTCGGCTTATAAATGATTCTAAATTATATGAGTTTTGGCCAGAATTCAGCCACGTCGACAGCGTTAGCGTTAGTCTTTTATAGTGCAGACGTTATTGCTATGTTATCTAGTGAAGTCCATCTTTAAATTAGGAACAAAAAGCATAGATCTGATTAAACACTGGGGACGTCATATGTTCTCATTTGCGATGACAAAGAAGTTGCTCAAGAATTTGTAAATTTGTTTACCAGTATGCCAATTAAAACTACTGAAACCTTAAATTCCTCGCCCTCGCTCACTTTTGATTTAGTAAGGGTGAACGTTTCAGCAGGCCCGATTGAATTTAACTTTAAGCATATTAATCCCATACCAATAATAATAGCTTTTAAACCAATCAAGGTCAAATTGACCGAAGGTTTTTGGGGAATGTCCATTAAAGTCTGTACCTCCATAATTGAGACTATAGCGCGTTACTTAAAATTTAATTTGTGTGTGGATTAAGGAGTCTTCCCGGATTTAATTAAATACAGTAAGGTAATGGTTTCACCAAGGGACGTTGTACGACTAACGCCGGTGTCCCCTTATTAAAACACATATTTACGGCGTGGGAAGAGGCCCAAGACGCCATTGGAATCTTTTGTGACCTTTCTAAAGCATTTGATTGTGTTGATCACGAAACCTCGCTCTTGAAACGTGAGCATTACGGACTTGGAAAACTTGCGCTCAGTTTAGTAAAATCTTATTTAAATTATAAACAACAGCAAGTTCAAATAAATGGTGTCAATGCACTCGGTTTAAAAGTAAAAATGGGTGTTCCACAAGGCTCGATTTGGGGTCCTTTGCTCGTTTCAGTCTATATAAATGATCTACTCCATTTATAAAAAAATCAACCACAAATGGTGTTATTTGCTGATGATACTTCCAAAATTTTTAAGGTAGATAGACTTGCTACAAATTTTGACTACAAAAATAACGCCCTACTGGAAGTCCAAAATTGGTTCACTGCTAATAATTTTGTAATAAATGGAAAAAAACTAAGTGCATAAAACTTAAAAATGTCAAAAATAGTGATTATGAGATAGTATGATAGTGTACATCTTATATACGTCATTCTCACATATAATTATAAATTCAACATTAATGATGTAACTAAAATTTTTGTAACAATATAACTCAAAAGAGTGTCCAAGGAGTTTCTTGCCCGTTCTTCTCCATAGGTACCTACTACGCTTCGGAATGGGCAACCAGATTTTTATTTCTGTATGACCAACTCCGTGACAATTCAAAAGTGTTGAAATAAATGCTTTGAGTTTGAGTTTGATCTCTGGTGGTGGTCATTATTGCAAGAGATTACATTTTGCCTACTACGCTTCGGAATGGGCAACCAGATTTTTATTTCTGTATGACCAACTCCGTGACAATTCAAAAGTGTTGAAATAAATGCTTTGAGTTTGAGTTTGATCTCTGGTGGTGGTCATTATTGCAAGAGATTACATTTTGTGGAGGGCAAAGTGACGCATAATGTGACCGCTCTTTCATTTCTGGAGCACCTAATTTCCTAACGACGTCATTCAAGTTACAAATATGTTCGAAAATCCTTATCTGAATAAAGTAGTAGAAATAGTAAAGTATTTTAATCAGAATTACGTGCCGAAATCTTCCAAAAACGCCCTAGTTTTTAATCCCCAATTATCTACCCATTTTAGGCTAGACAAAGAGCAAGCTCTAGCAGAAGAGACCCGCGCGACGCTGGCGGCTCTCGACGCGATGCGCAAGGCACACGAGAGCGAGGTGCGGCGAGAGGTGGACAAGTTCAAAGCAGATTACCTCAGCAGAGGCGCGCACAATGGAGAGCTCACTCAGCTTAGCTCGAGGCACCAGTAAGTCTCTACTATTACGTCTAGTTTGTAATTATAACATCAACATAATTATCTATGAATTTGGATGAAGCAATTAAATAAATGATGGCAGCTAAAAATAGAGGTGGCCTTAGCAGTGGAACAAGGCTGCCAACGTTACAATGAATTACTAACAAAGACTTAATGAAATGTCTATCCGAAATAAATATTTTATTCTTAATTGATTTTTAACCTTAAAAAATTACTGAGAGTTTTAATACTAATTAATAACAACCAATTCACCCAACCTTCTCTTATTGTATCAGAGATGAAAACCACAACGACGAAGCTAGCTTGGGTTCAATTTTCCACCATATACCCATGTATGTATTACTCCCCTTCCATAAAAAATACACTTGCGTGCAGAAAAATTGGCCCACCCCGTGTTCTCTATTAGAGAGAGGATGTCTCAAAAATGTAAATATTTTAGTTATATTGTGTGAAGGTAGGTAAGGTAAAGATTTTTTTACAATTGCTCTATACTTTGATAGCAATATTCTTGAAAATATCGCCTTGATGCTTCAGGTATGCTCATCACACAGTTTTGCTTGGAAAAACTGCATAATTTTTTTTTCAGTGAAGTTGACAAAACTCAAATTTTATTTATCTGTGTTCGTTTATTGATCATATAATTTGATTTTTAACCGACTTCAAAAAAAGAGGCTGTTAATTCGAGCGGTATTTTTGTAATTCCCCTATTTTCTAGAAAACTAATCAGTCAGTTTTGATAAATCTGCCACTGACGTAATCTACATAGTTTCAGGAAGGTAAAATCACAATAATATTCTAATATAATATAATAATAATATATAATCGTACACAATAATATTAGTTTTGTTGAGTTACGTTGATTCAAATCGAAGAGCACGCGGTGGGTCGATAGTTTTGCACGCAAGTGTAGTTCATAAAAACGTTCCCCAAATAGTAAAGTATTTTAGTAATTTTTCCAGGCAAGAGATGGAGGAGATAAAACGGGAGATACTCTCCCTTTCTGAGAAGTATTCTGTGAAGTGCGTGGAGTCGGCTGCGTTGGAAGAGAGACTGGCGACGGCGACTGCGCAACTTGCGCAGGCGCATAACCATATTATGCAGCTGGATGCCAGGTACGTATGCTGCTGAGAGCATAGACAATTATTTACAATCAGAGAGAAATTCATTCAACTGTAAAAAAAATTGTGCGCTGTTGACTTCTGATCATCTAAAGTATAGGAATGTAGACCGAATGTGAAACCGAAAATGGCCATAGTTATGTGTGTGTGTTAGTAAATTGGTTATCTTACTGGTCCTATGAAAATTGGGTTCACAATTTTTATGTGCAGTAAAAGACACACTGGGTTAACCACGTCCTGACGTGTTTTCGGTAAATTTGAATTTAAGCCCCACGATTTTTTTTTAAACAAGTACCTCGATTGTATTTTTTGATACCGGCCGGATTAAACAACGTTGTTTTCCTTTATTTCAGAAACAAGCAACTCCGCGCCCACCTAATATCGGAAGCCAATGATATGAAGAACTCCGAAGCGTCCACTCTCTCCCAGCTCATAGAAGAGACTGGCTCGGTACGTCAACATCGCTCATTACTTTTTTAATTTAAACACACCGATACCACGGTACACGCTTGTATAGCCTATGCTAGCTTCTCTTCATTTGACCATAAGGCAAAGGCCACACGCTTGCATGACCATACATCGCACTAAACCGTTTTACATCACCGTTCGAAAATGAACTTTAAGTAGTAGAGGTTAACGTCTAAAATCGTTCTCATTTAGTACGACACTTTCAATTTTCTTTTTCTTTTCTATTTCCAATATTTCAATATTTAATTTCACTTTCTTGGTGTCGTAATAATCTTTTTGTGAATAAATACCTACAATTCTTGATGATTAAAATATTTTAAATGTGATATTCTCCGATCGCACAAATTGAGTTTAACTAAAAACACAAAAACTTTTTTACAATTGGACGAAGTTAAACGAAAAGGATCCAACCCACAAATAGCCAAAAATGAATTGTGTATACAAAAACACTGTAGTTAAAATTTTAATTTTATTTTATTTTTTAATTAACTACAAAGAGAGTTTTGGTATACACAATTAATTTTTGCCCAATTGTGGGTTGGATCCTTTTCGTTTAACGACGTCCAATTTTAATCGGGCCATGACATATCTACCTCTCAAAAGCCCTGAAATGAAAATTGCTTCAGATTGATCTGACTATAAGATTAATTTTAATCCTCATAATATAAGGAGATAATGGGAAATCATTACGTAATACTACTATAAGTCGAACAAATTAAATAATAGCGGAATATTAATAATATTTAATGGCATATAATACCATTCACTTACCTACCCTTGCCAGATGATTGGCTCAATTCGCGCGATCAGTTTAGTTTAGAACTATTACACATTTCTTGGAGCATATAAATTGGAGACAACATGGCACTACTCCTTGAGTGCCTTGCATAAAGTCCTATTACCAGTTGGAGATAGAAATGCGTTGGGCAATTTTAGTATATTTAGGGCCGATTTATCAATCCTCAGATATCTTTTATCTGAAGAATAAATATGGCGGATTGATACCTTTGTATAGAAAATATGTCAAACTGTCATATTTATTCTTTAGATAAAAGTTATCTGACTATTGAAACATCAGCCCTTGCACAAAAAATAATATACACACGCGGGTTACATAAGTATAGACGTGGATTTAATTCAATTAAACGTAAATTAATCAATCAAATACTGGTTCAGAGTGATTTGGCTTTCATTTCCATACACACCTGATCATTAAAAAACAATCTGTAAGACGATCCGTTTAATAAATACAGATAAAAGATCATTCTTATCATATTCAGAAAAGTAGCTTCCAATTTCCATGCTCCAAGACGTAGTCTCTACCCACATTGTAAGCAACCTGGCGTAACGGTACATTGTATGGGGTGCACTAACAGCATGGGAGGGCGGCGCCGCTGTGGAGCCACCTGCGACACCTCGCCGCCGTCTGGCAGAGGGCAGGCAGCAACGCAGGTACACACTATGCTACCATGCTATGGGTTTGGTTGAGGGAGGAAATGGTCGATTATTAGTTGTGGACCTTCGGGGTAATTGCGTAACACACTTACAATGGCAATGCATTTCATTTTGCCATTTCAACAACATTCATTGCGTTATTCGCGTTGTTGAGACAAATTTTTGATGCATAAGAAGCAATGGATTAGCAATTTCCTTCAAAATCTTGGGATTGTGATTGAAAGTGTCTTACGCAATTCGCGTGCTGGTATTTAAAAAAATATTTCGCGCGACGCCGTGACGTTAAAAGTAATTCATTTTATCATATTTTCTTTTTCACTGAATTGTACTGATCCTTCTGCTGCATATCAAATATTTACAAAATTGTCTCGAATAAGACGAAGCCAAAAGTTAGTCATTTAAATATCTATTTTAGTTGATTTATAAATCGTTTGAAACGACTGTAATCGAGATACTGCGGTACTAAAGGTAACTTCAATAATCGACTATTTCTCAATTTTAACAGCATTTCGGTTTTTGATGTTTGTCCAATACTAGAAACCAGACAATATGTCCTCCTGATCAACACAGTTTTTAAGATTTATCACTACAAAGGGAATAAAACTGTAAATATTCTGGTATTCAGGTATCAATTACATGTCAATTATCAACTAAAAATATGATTTCTTTAAGTTTTGTGACACTCTCCACTTTAACCCTGAAAAAAAGCTTTTGCAGCCTAATAATTCCACATCTTAACACAAATAACTGCTTTTCTGACGCCTCACAATAACAACACATCAACACCATAAATAACAGAACCCTTTTTTTGTTAATTGTCTATTCAGCACTTGATAATATCAATTTTACATAATATTAACGTGATATATTATTTATTATAGACGAAGTCGTCCCGGACGAGCCCGCTGTTGGAGGCGGCGAGGCCGGCGCGCGCAGCCAAGATACAGTACGCGAAGACAGAGAGCACGAGAAACCTGCAGCTCTCACCCGTCCAGGTAAATAGAAGTTTCTAAGATTAATTTGAAGTAAACATTACGGCCCACTTGCATTATAAATGATAATAATGCATTTAGCGATAACATCATTCTGTCTCTAGCATCTTCTACAGAACATTTTGTTACAAATGGTCACACAAAAATCAACTTAGACAGCATAACGCTAAAGTTGATAATTGTGTAAGTGGCACTGAATGTAAATTATCTGAAATTCTGAACTCAATTATAAATAAATGTTTTGATTTCGAATCACCACGTGAAAGTTGGCAATCTTATTGGCTGTGAATATTTAGTAAAACTTATAATGCTTCTTTCGTGAATTATTCGCTGTTTTAAAGTTCATAATAATTAACCTCTTATCTCTCCTGCTGTTTTCAGAACTAAAAGCGCCAAAGCGCTGCTCGGTAAGCGGGCGAGCGACGATCGCTCCGCTCGTGGGCATGGTCGCCGAGCGCAAGAAGCGCTTCGAGCTGTAACCGACTACGACCGACGCGACACTGTACGTCGCAGACACCCACCACGCTTGCACCTGGCCACTCGCTTCATACCCCACCCACGACACAAGTATATACCCAGATATATAATCACAAGTGGATAGGTTATTGAGACAACTGTATTTCTCGGCAAACGCCTGAATATTTAACCGTCGTCAATGGTAGCTTAGTAACTTAAAAAGCTTAATAGCATATATCCAACAAATATATCTAATAAAAAAGCCAATTTGTTCAACTAAAACAACTTAACTAAGTTATAAAATCCAAATGAGTAAACTAAACGACGTATATTAAAGGTATGTTATCAACGTACTAATGTTTTAATTATTTTTTTAATAAGTTAAGACCAAATACACTTTCTACCATAAACAACAAAGTGGCCAGACCTTTACTCCCACCACACAATTGTACATAATCTTTGAGAACGGTATATAATGTACTAATTTTCTAAGTTGTAGTTTTAGTCGATTCGGTTAGTGATGTGACTTGTGTAAATTATATCCTTAATGTAAATACTAACGATTGTATCCTCATTGTTTGTTTTCTGTATGTTAATCTTTAAGACGTTGTTACCAAATATTTCTTTGTATTTAATGTGTTTTTCAAGCATTGGGGACGCAATTATCGGTAAAACAATTAATTAAAAAGTTTTTTTCTCTTGAGGTCTCGAACCTAACTGTATTATTTATTGCTCTATTTATTATGTATATTTTTTTATTTATTCTCAACCTAGGTTTACTCTCTAACTCTCAATCTTTACAAAGTCTCTCTAAAATTGTACTGAACCCGAGTAGTTGCGTCTCCAGCGCGACTTGATGCATTGTAACCGTGTTTTGAAAGCGTGGACTTTTTTGTATGTGTGTCTAGAATTTGTTACTAAAGTGTTTTTAATCGTTTCATGGCATTTATAATCCATATTTCGGCAAACAATACCGATTTTTCATATATCATGATGAAATCATTAAATAAAATATCGTATAGCGCGAAATTTTTACGTTTGGAAAGTAAATGCCGATGACCGGTTAGTATAGAGGCATATTTATATACTTTATATCTTAATATTAACATGTTTACGAAAATAAAATATTATACCCAATTTGCGTTAATTTTGACTTTGAGCACCACCTTGTAGCGTGCAACTGTTACCATTCTCCTGACTCTGGGCATTGTATCGTCTTCCAACGCATCTTCACATTGTTATGTATAGATAAACACTAACTAACGGATAGTTTTATGTACCTATTATATAACATGTCACGAAAAATTTTATACATAATTTATAAATGGAATAAATTGCTCAATGTTATCTAGTGGGTTAAAAAATGTTATACCAAAACTTTAGTATGCATTGTAAGTAATACATGAGTAGATGACAGTATAAACGTAATTCTTCACGGCTATTATAAATTAACTTATGTTACTTGAGCTTTTTTATACAGTCGGCGGCAGATGTTCATGTAATGTTGTGTTCCCTTGTTTTGAATGTGTGTTGACATATCTAGGCTGTCGACTGTACTAGTTGACGTTGTGTTTATAATAACATATTATAAAATGAACAGTAAACTTACATAATACAAAAATATTGTTTTTTATTGAATACGTTCAACCCGTTCATTCATTATTTTTTCCCAAATACCATTCCACCCATTAGGTACTGGTTACGAAGTACATACCGCGCTGAATAAGATGAAGTACAGCAAGGTACTCGTCGAGGATCTTTTTTTCTTTTTTTTGGAATGTCAGCTCGTAGTTTTGACCACTGAGGGTCGTGGCTACTTAACCGGACTGTCCTGCGGGTGCCTTTAGGATTTTACTCAAAAAAGCCTCCAGCCAGGAGTCGTCGAGGATCGTATGAGCACCGTAATAAATAGGGGAACCCACAACTCTCCCTACAGTCACGTTTTAAAATATCTAAGTACATTCCCAGATGTTTCCACTCAAATATAATACTTTTACATAAAGAGGGATAAATTGGACCATTGATGCTATACCCGTGAGAGATGATCTCATCAAACAAGAAAGTGATACCCTAATGTCTTAATACTCGTATAACCGAAAAAACAGGATTTTTGAAAACTAAGAAAGATTATCGCAATCATCCGACCTATTTCCAGGATCATTGCAAACCCCAGTTTGTTCAACAAACCGAACCGACCGTTGTTTGTGAATCGGGTTCCAAAAACCCGATCCGTAACTAGAACGCTGATTGGTAAATCTGAGAGTCATTATAAGTGACACTGATTGACTTTAGGCTAACCTTAGGCTCAATTTACACCGTCGCGGAATGGAATGGAAGGGACTTTTTGCAACGAAATTGTATGCGAGATTTTCTGAGAATGCGCGAGAATTCTCCAGAAGACGCGCGACCTGTTATTTGGCTCGTATCTAGTTTGTACGTTACACTATTGACATAAAGTTCATTATGCTTTGTAAAAAAAGTCGCCTCCATTCTATTCCGCGGCGGTGTAAATTGAGCCTTAGGTGACACCTAAATATTATTGCATTTTATTTGGCCGTAAAAGAGATACCGCATTAAGACAGTTGTATTACAATACAACCTGATACTGACCTTCAAATTGCAGAAAACGTAAGGAATTTCGCGGGCTACTATAGCGCAACCCAAAATAAAAGAATAATGCTTGTTGTTCACTTAATATTTTCCTATTACAATTGATTTACAACAAAAATATAACTATATCGGCAAGCTGTTTACAATAAAAATAAAAATAAGCGTCGTTGCAATGGCAGACTTTGAACTCTACGTTCGGCTTTTAGTTTCCAAACATGAAAACAAATGAGTTTTTTGTAAAAATTACTTTAATACCCACACACAAAGTTCAGTTTGCGCTACAAACTTCAATTATTTTAATGAATTTTTCAATATTACTAGTCATTCTGAAATCAACTTTATTTACACTGGAATAAAGTTGAAATTTGTTGAAGACAAAATAACATCAAATCAGAAACAAGGATTTAAATATGGTATACGGCATGTGGGTCGTCATACACCGTACGTCAGACTATAGTGTACGGCTTACAATAAGTCCAATTATTCAAGAATATTTTCGTTTGACTAAAAGAGACACAAGCAAAAGTTCAAAATCTGCCAATTACTACTTAAACTTATCCATAGCCTAAATTGTGATAAATGTCGTACAACACAAACTTAACATTAATTCATTCATATTAAAGGTCTTTTTTACATCCAGCAAATACATTATCATCAATAATAATTAATTTAATCAAATTTGTTACTTTTTAACTCGTTCTTTGTCATCTTAGTTAACACTTAAGACGATATTTTTAGACCGTACTTAAGGCGAGAGTTACATATCGCGTTTTGACTTAATTTTGCTTAGCAAAGCTAGCGTTTCATACAAATACGAACCTTATTAAAAAGCTAACAAGGTTCATATTCGTACAAAGCACTTTCTCACATTCACTTATACGAATATGAACATTATTGCCTTAAAAAGGAGGTTAATATTCGTATGAAACGCTTGAGTAAAGTCCCAAAAACGCTCTAAAGATCTCGGCAATAGAAACTGTCGTAAGCTTTTCATATAAAAATATATCTTTATACAAACTATTACTGGTCCTTACTAAGTCCTTGACTAGGGGTCAATATTAATTTAATCTATTGGGAAATATAGAGAAACTGTGGAAAAGAGAGATTGAAATTGGAAATATAAACTGTCCTTCCAACTATGATTTTCATAATACAGTGTTTTTTTTAACCGGTACAGGATGGGAAAATCCTAGTCCTTAAGAGATACGGGGAAACTATCTTAGGAACCATTAGCACTTTTTTAAAGAGAACAATTTTAGCACACATAATTTTTTCGTCAAGTGTGAGTTGTCCATAAATATTAGTAAAATTTACCAAATTTTAAAGACAGTTTATCCGTATCTCTTATGGATTCGGATATCCTCACACAATCCCATAAATTAAAAAGACTCGATATACCTCGAGGAACCTTCTTCCAAGGTTTGATGGCTTATTCCGTCATTTTATTAAAGCCGTGCAATAAATGAAATATCGCTTTTTCGACGTAAGTAAGTACAGACAATTCATTTTGTTTTCTTAAGGTAGCCCATACTGTCCTACTGCTGAGCAAACGGCTCCCCCAAATCCTTCCAGGTATCCTTTTCTAGAGCCACCTCAATCCAACCCCAATCCAATTGGCAGGAATTATTACTGCCGCCTCTTGGGCTTAGGTATACCAATTAACTTAACGTCAAACGGGGTGAATAGGGACGCAGGGGCGAATCGGAGCGAAACTTTAAAAGAGATTTTAACATTGAAATAATACAGTTTGTTGCCAAAAAGGACTCTAATGTGTTAACTGTATTATAGTTAACGATTAAGTGCCCTTGTTGGCAACAAACTATATTATTTCAATGTTAAAATCTCTTTTAAAGTTTCGTTCCGACTCACCCCTGCGTCCCTAGTCACCCCGTTTGACGGTATATTCTTAACATTATTATAAGTATGTAATGTGTGATTAATAATTTGATGTGAATTGTACAGAGTAAGTATTATATTTTAGAAAAAACATAATTATAAAAGTTACAAAGTTTGTTCATAGTAATACTGACTACATTTTGCTTTTACTTATGAATATGACTTACATTCCGGCCGATGAGAAAATGCATTCCTGGCACCCGTCAGTTTCATACAAACGAATACATGTTTTGCGAATTTGATCTTTATTAATTACTAGAATTGTCGCATTAACAGGTCTCAGGAACGCATTCTCTCGACGGTTGCATTATTTTGTATATTATCCTACACAGCATAATCAGCCTATAATGTTCCCACTGCTGGGACACAGGCCTCCTCTCTGTGTGAGGGAGTGGGCCGTAATCTACCACGTGGCCCAGTGCGGGTTGGTGGATGTCACATGTCTACGAATTTTTGGTTCTAGGACATGCCGGTTTCCTCACGATGTTTACCTTCACCGTTTTGAGAGCAGTGGTGATGAAATTATTTACACAACGAAAAGCCCCTGCTTGGGTTCGAAACCACGACCTACAATTCGTAAGGCGGGGCCGATACCACTGGGCCACCACACAACTTTTTTTTTATAGCAGCGAATTAAAAAATATAAGGAAAATTTTTCGAATTATAGTTGGCCTTGTACCTAAATCGTGTAATTTATAATTATTGAAAGCACAAATTGATGTAACAATATAACTAAATAAGCGTAAGCACTTCTATACTAACATACTCGTACATAATAATTTACAAACTCCATCTGTCGCTCTGAGATTTTTCTCATCATGTTGACGGAGACTACAAATTCATAAATCATGTTTTGTGTTCACTGTAATATTAGGTTTCAAACATCTAATCATATATAACTAAGATAAAAGTAATAATAAATGTTAATGCCTCCACAGGACGGTACTCAACGAAATTCCCTTCGCGAATTTGTTTTGCAAAATTGCGAATGAATGTTCGTTCCGTAACAAAAGCTCGCACAACAAATGTTTACAAAACAAGTTCGCGAAACGAATGCTCGCAGTGAGTACGGTCCTTATCAACATATATCCGGGGCAGGGTATAACGTAACTAATAGGCAACAGAACACGAATACTTATCTAAATAATGTTACAAGATAACATTATTATCTATGGTTCGAAACAGGAAAGTTTTAAAGGAAAAACAGTCTGCAAAACAAACAGTTTGCAGATTTTGAAACATAATATTTTTATGCTCAAACATGAAAGAAATCCGACTATACAAGTTTTTTTTTTAAAGCGAAAGCGCCATGGTTATTAGAATTGTTAGAATCATCAATACAACTTTCTTAGAATTGGCCTCAACTGTCATGAATTCATGAAATAATCATTTAATGGGGCAATTTGAACTTAAGAGAGTTGTATTAATGATTTTAATGAATATAATTGTTTAAACACATATTTTTTACGGTCGCGAATCATGTTCTGATCAACATACAACCTGATACAGACCTGCAAATTACAGAAACCCTTACCGCATCCAATTAAATTCAATTTAGCGATTGTAATGTCTTAAAATAACTTATTACCGTATTCTCTAGTTTTGGCGCAAATTTCTGCTTTCTAAATTAAATAATAAACCTTACTAAACTACAATTGAATAAGAGGTTGTGATGTCTCCTCCCTCTGTTTGGTCACCTGGGCTCGCCACGCGCTCCTGTCTGCTAATATCTTACGACCGTATGCCGTGTGGATGTCACGGAAGGGGACCTTTTTGCGGGGCAGGTCTGGTCTGAGGTTTTCTTTGTCTGAAAAGAAATAGAGGCGATATTTAATTGTATCAAAGGGTTTTTGACTGTGATGGCGTATTTGACTGGTTGTGACTAGGTTTACCACCCCCGTTGTTGTTATTCAGGCGATATTCAGTCATCCAAATCCCCAGACTGAATATATGTGCGCACAACATGCTCAATAGCATGTATTAATAACTAATAATATCGAATGCATTCTCGGAAAAGTGTTTTTGCAATTGTTTTATATACTTCTACAGTATTAAATAATCAGTTCGGAACGCCCACTGCTGGGACATACGCCTCCTCTCTGTAAGAGGGAGAGGTTCCTAATCCGACACGCGGTCCCAGTGCGAGTTGGTAGATGTTACAAAACTTCGATTTTTTATTTCTAACTGGAACATGCTGAAGGTAAACATCATGAGGAAAAGGAAACCTCACAATGTTTACCTTCAGCACGAGTTCCATGTTTGTGACAGAATACTTACGATGTCTACTCCCCTGCACTGCCTTGGTCTCTCCGTCTACGACTCTGTTGAATGGATTGTACCTCTGCCCTCTGGGTGGGACCTTAGGCTCGTCCTCAGGTGGGGTTATTGTCACCAGCGCCGCCTCGGCCGCTGCTTCCGCTGCAAGTCGAAAATGCAAATTGACAATTCTATTTGAACTGAAAGATAATAATTGCTGTAACTAAAGAACTAAACAGACAACAACTACAAGAGTCAACCTTCTTCTTCTTCTACTTAGCGTGTCGATGGTAATCTAAATGGACTCTGCCCAGAATATGGCTACGTGCTTGACGCCATCACTAGCATCCATCAGTTACTGTAATGTGCATCTGATAACGACACGCAGGACATCATATTAAGTGTTCCATCGTCTGTTTGAACAGCACCAAATTTAGAGTCTAAAGTAGCTAAAGGATTTATTATAAACACTCCTCTAATTTTCACCTATATTAATTACTAGCTGCGCCCCGCGGTTTCACCCGCAGAAATCTCGATCCCGTGAGAATATCGGGATAAAAAGTATCCTATGTCCTAATCCAGGTCATAGTGTACCCATGTGCCAAATTTTATCCAAATCCGTTCAGCCGTTTTAGCGTGATTGAGTAACAAACATCCACACTTTCACATTTATAATATTATATATTATATATATATATATATATATATATATAATATATATATATATATATATATATATATATATATAGTAGGATTATAGTAGGATTTATGCATGCTTTCATTTCACTGCACAAAGGTTGCATGTAAGACTGGCGTTCACAAGGTTAATTCTACCACCTTTGGGGAATATCAAGGTCAATATCTCTAGGCCCGGTAAAAATACTGCCAAACTAAAAACGTGTGTAGTTCACACGCGATAGATGTTAAACCTTCAAAAATGTGAACTTCCAAACTGTATAATGTATTCTACCTCATTTTCTCACATGTTAAATCCTACAGATGTATGTGTTTATCTCTTTTTAATGTTGCTTTTTTGTTACATCGAATTTCAAATCACAATGGAGCTAAGGGAGTTTTCTCTTCAAAAATGTATGTGTAAAACTGTCTTAGAAGATCTGCTTATAGAAATAAACATAATTTAATTTATTATTGTCGCACTGCAGGGCAAAGACCTATTCTCATACAGAAAGGATTGAACTAAATTCTAAAACTACCTTGAGCCTCATCCAGCTGCCTCTGCAGATCATTCACCATGAGTTTCATATAATCATAACTAGCACAGGCGAGGGCTTTCATCCATGTCTCCATGGACGCCTGGGAGTTCGTACACAAGTAGTATGTGCGTCCTCCCTCGCACTGGAACAATATCTTGAAACTGTATGCTTCTTCTTCTGTTAACTCTGTTAGTGATAAAAAAAATATATGATATATGTATTAATAAAATCTTTCGAAAAAATAAAGTTATGATTATAGGATAAATTCACAAGTTCTTCCAAACAGATTTGCTCAATAATGACAAAGCATTATAGTACCAAAGAAATAATAGATTGATTGTGTGAAAGATGATATTACAAGAAAGGGGGTGAATTCTGAGTTGGCGGCTGATAGACATGCATGGAAGAAGCTGAAAAAGTAGAAGTGAGCGGTTGCGAATGAAAATGACAGGAATCTTGGTGAGGCTGTTTGCAGGCCAATAATATTTTAGGATACTTACATATGTAATGTTTTTAATATAAAGAAATGTATATAAGAAGAGAGCTATTCTTACCTATTGTACACCCTTCCAGTATGATCACACCTACAGGTTCTTTATCACCTTTCTTATCGAAATAAAACAGCAGGTTTCCTTTCAACACGAACCATCGTTTCTGATAGCTCTTGCCGACTTCGCCCCTCATGTCCAGCCAGCCGTCGCGGTCCACCGGCGTCAAAGACGACGCGAAAGCGCACAAATTCTTCTCGTTTATTTTCATTGTCATTTATAAATATTCATACACGGAACATGAAGAGGGAGATGTGACAGATTGTCTAATTGCTAGCGTCTGTCTCTAGTATGGATCCAGAGATTTATATTATGGATGAAAAAGCATATCATCTCTATAATAATTGCTTTAAATAAAGTAAAATCGAAATGAATTATAGAACTCTCAAATAAAGAAGGAAAATAATACACCCGTGAATGACCTTACGATCTTTAATTTACTTGTCAGTGTCAATGTCACTATCAATCAAATTGTCTTTGTGACGTATTTTTTTTCGTTCGTAAACAGTAGTGTATGAGGATTCGTCCCCCACCTTTTCCCCCCGTCAGAGGTGCATAGTTTTTTAACTTTATACTAGCTTTTGCCCGCGGTTTCGCTCGCGTGGCGGTCGAAAATTATCCCACGGGAACGTACTACCGAAATAAACAGTATCCTACGTGTTAATCCAGGTTATAAACTATCTGTATTCCAAATTCCATCCAAATCCGTTCAGTAGTTTTTGCGTGAAAGAGTAACAAAAATCCATTCATTCATGCATCCATTCAGCCATCCTAACAAAACTTTCACATTTATAATATTATATTAAGTAAGGATAGAAGATGGCATCCTGTAATGCAACGCCCCTCCTAAATTCTACGACATCCTCAACGATGAGGAGGACGAGGATGTCGTAGAAAAGGAGCTGGAGGAGTTGGAGGCGGAGTTCCTCGATTATGGGTACGGTGACGAGGAGTATCTCAAGGCCGAGGGGTCTGCCGAGGCCGAGAGTACCAGCGAGGCGGAGGAGGCTTCCGAGACCGAGATGGCGCCCGAGGCCACGGTGGCTCTCGAAGCCAAGCCAAACTTGGAAGTAAATATGTACTCATTTTTGTCAAGCAATGTATATTGTTTGGGAAAAAATGGGTTATTGGTCAGTGGGTCTTCTTAGGGGCGGAGTTGGGTTATTTATTTTAGTTGGTGTTTTGACTTTAGATAATAAGTATAGTCACATTTATCATGAAGGGGTGTTGGTGGCCAAGAATCTCATATTTTGTTTTATGTTGGTGCTATTTCATATTACGAGGGCGGCACTGAAAATTTCGGGAATCAAGGAAGTGACACAACAATACTATTTAAAAATGTATTTATTGTTTTTCGAAGTATTCTCCGCGAAATTAGACACATTTTTCCATACGATGGAACCAATCATTGAAGCAACCATTCCATTCGGAAGTTGGGGTCTCCAAAATAGCCGTTTTGTAGGCGTCCACAGCTTCTTCAGGTGATGAAAATCTCTGTCCACGCAATTTATTTTTTATTTTAGGGAAAGTATAGAAATCATTAGGGCTTAGGTCGGAGCTGTACGGCGGATGGTCTAACAATTCTATGTTTTCTTGCTCTAAAAACTCTTTTGTTCTGTGCGCGGTGTGAGAACTCGCATTGTCGTGATGGAGGATGATGCGGCGGTTGCAGTTCTCTTTACGGAGTTCAGAAACGACCTGTGGCAAACAAATGCTAGCATACCATTCTGCATTAACCGTTCTTTGTCCCTCAAGAGGAATAGTCGTAACTTGGCCGGTTTTGGAGACAAACGTGGCCACCATTTTTTTTGCAACACTCCGTGAACGAACAATTTTTGTTGGCTTTAACTCATTTTCGAACACCCAAACTCGTGACTGGTTTTTTGTTTCGGGTTCGTACGCGTATATCCAGGATTCGTCACCTGATACGATGTTGTATACAGCATTTGAGGATCCTGCGTGGAATCTTTCGAGAGTTCAGACGCACCAAGTAACGCGAGCCGCTTTTTGCTCTTCACAGAACGAATGCGGTATCCATCGGGAAAACAACTTTTTTACAATTGTTCATGCAAGATTATTTGTATTTGACTCATGCCAATGTCTAAAGTTGCCTGAATTGCGCGGTATGTCACATGTCGATCTTCCTCAATCAGCTTACGCACAGCATCAACGTTTTCTTGGGTGACTGCAGTTTTTGGACGACCTTGACGGGGATCATCACTGAGCTTGACACGTCCACGTTGAAATTCAGCAAACCAGCGATAAATTGTGGTTTTGGATGGGGCTTCATTACCAAATGGAGAAATCATCCGGTCAACACACTGTTTTTGTGTTAAACCACTTCGAAAGTCATAATAAATCATCGCTCTTGAATTTTCTCGAGTCAATTCCATTTTCTCAACGACTAAACAAGTTTGACAAAACCTTGTGACAAGACCGAGAATCCCTTTTTAAATAAATAAATGGTATTCGATTTTTAGAACCAAGGAGTTTTCAATTAAAAATATTTTAATATGACAGGAACAGTGGAAATATTCCATTCCCGATACTTTTAGTGTAGCCCTCGTATGAGGTCTAATCTAATGGTGGAAGAATAGACGAAAATCTCGGTCATACAATCTTTTCTGTCTAAACACCGTGTTTGTGTGTGTGACGTGTACTAAACTGGGGGTCATTAATTCGTCGTTAACATTTAACTCAACAAAACCGGGGGTAGCTAAATATTTCTTTTGTGCATCCGAAAACCGAACGGCATACCAATCATCACACTTAAAACGCTGTAGTTCTGTTATTTTTTTTAAGAAATGCTTAATTCGCCCTCGGGTAAAGTCTTCTAAAGACTTCCGACAAATTCTGAAGTTTGTTATTCAGGTCGTCGCGCGTCGTACGTTTAACTCGTTTGTGGTAATAAATAGGCCACTTGTTGTGATAAGAATTCAAATTGTGCATAACTCTCGGCTTGGGAGCCCCTCCTCATCTCAGGGCTGGGTCCACCACAAGTTGAAGAACCACTATCACTATCATTTGTACTTGGTGTCGGAGAACGAACCCGTTTACGCGAAAATGAGCCGCCATTACCACTTTTTAACTCTTCATTATTAAGATTTTCCATAATAAAAACGGAGAGGTAAAAAATAGTTAGTTTACCAAACTTTTAAATGAAATAAGTAGGTAGGATTTTTCGTGAAGTTACGCTAACAACTGAACGGCGCGATAAACGACGTGTGCTATAATGACGGTAAATCGACCCATCACTCCATGCGCGCTTAAAATACTTAATACCAACGCTAAGTATAGAGGGCGCCACCAGCGGAGAGGCAAAGGAAATGCTGACAACAGGCTGAAAGACAGGTGCTTGACTCAAAATGGATTCCGGTTATTGATACAATACAAATAATCAAGAGTTTTGATTTTTTTGAAATACCTTTCAAAGTTGTCAAACAGAAGTAACAATCTCCGCTAGGAGAAATAGTGTTCTGTGGTAACAATCGTATAAGTGATTTTTAGGTTCACGCCACTCTGCATTGGTACATCAATAGTAGATTGTTATACAAGGGTCGAAAGGAATCAATTCCCATACGAGGCATTTAGACGCCCGAGCGTAGCGAGGGCGGCTATAGTCCGAGTAGGAATTGATGACTTTCACCCGTGTTAGACACTCTACTTTTCATTTCGAATTTAAGGAAAGTAAAAACAGTAGTTATTCTAAAATGTCTATTAATAATTAATGCATGAGACTCATTTTTAATCAAATATTAGTCTCTAAAACTGATATTTTGAATTTCGGTACAGCATACAGTTTTTTTATTCTTGTGGCTTCGCACTCTTTGTGCATTCAGTCAATGTCACATTTAGTTTCTTTAGTACGAAGAAAACAAAGTTAGGAAAGATTACAGAGTTAGTATCCAGCCAAAATATATAGTCTTTTTTAAATTTTAAATATAGAACACACCGCGTCACCGCCGTGGGCCGTCCCGCTTAAGGTGGATCCACAGTTGTAGCCCGCCAAATTCAAATATTCTTTGGTTTTTTGCTAATGACAGCTCTGTGTCAGTTATGTTTTTGGTCACTGCAAATTGCAAAAAACGTAAGTAAATTTGAATTTCGCGGGCTACCTTAGCGCATCCCCCTTAATAGGTATTTTTTTAATTCACACTGGCTGTTCATACACTCTTAAAGCCCCCGGCGTTTCTTTAAATTGATATTTTTCATTTCTCATACACGGAAAGTAATGTTTGTTTGATCCGAGTAGCGGGTGGAAGACGCTGCTCCCCGTCTTAGGGCGGGAAAAACTCATAGTAATTGCTTCCCTCTCTAGGGCGGGAATGAATTTTAAAAATAGAACTAAATTTGGTTAGGTAATCGGCTACGAAAGTTTTTACATAATTAAGTAAAATATCGATTAAAAGAAATGCCGGGGGCTTTAAGAGTGTATAAACAGCCAGTGTGAATTAAAAAAATACCTATTAAGGGGGATGCGCTAAGGTAGCCCGCGAAATTTAAATTTACTTACGTTTTTTGCATTTTGCAGTGACCACAAACATAACTGACACAGAGCTGCAATTTGCAAAAAACCAAATAATATTTGAATATGGCGGGCTACAACTGTGGATCCACCTTAAGCGGGACGGCGGTGACGCGGTGTGTTCCATATTTAAAATTTGAAAAAGACTATATTTTGGCGAGATACTAACTCTGTAATCTTTCCTAACTTTGTTTTCTTCGTACTAAAGAAACTAAACGTGACATAGACTGAATGCACAAAGAGTGCGAAGACACAAGAAAAAAAAACTGTATTCTGTACCGAAATTCAAAATATCAGTTTTTTATATTTGATTAAAAATGAGTCTCATGCATTAAATTATTAATAGACATTTTAGAAAACTACTGTTTTTACTTTCCTTAAATTCGAAATGAAAAGTAGAGTGTTTACCACGGGTGAAAGTCATCAATTCCTACTCGGACTATAGCCGCCCTCGCTACGCTCGGGCGTCTAAATACCTCGTATGGGAATTGATTCCTTTCGACCCTTGTATAACAATCTACTATTACTTAATTATGTAAAAACTTTCGTAGCCGACAACCTAACCAAATTTAGTTCTATTTTTAAAATTCATTCCCGCCCTAGAGAGGGAAGCAATTACTATGAGTTTTTCCCGCCCTAAGACGGGGAGCAGCGTCTTCCACCCGCTACTCGGATCAAACAAACACTACTTTCCGTGTATGAGAAATGAAAAAGGCATTTGTTATATAGTACCTTTCAGTATAGTATAAAGTACTCTGTGATAGCACCCTTGTGCCAACCCGTCAATTACATAAAGCATTTTTAACACACTTTAGGCACCTACGATTTGTCTTGATTTTTAATTGCAATCTTAAAATAAGCTTCATAAGTTCATAACACTTCTCAAACAAAGGAGAAATAGGCTTTTTTTCACTTTTAGGAGTGAATTCACCACAAAAATAACAAAATAAGTTAGGAGAATTAACGCAAACACGCGGCATTTTGTAGATTTATGAGTGTTTTGATGACTTTGTACACAGCTAAGGTGCAGCGCAGACGACAGACTATCCGTGACGCACTTTTTAGTCTGTGAAAATAGAACCTATGCAATTATATGCAGTAACGCACACGACGCGCAAAAAGTCCGGCGCACAAAAAATCCGTGTAATTCGGGCAGACCGCACCGCGCCGCGCCGCACCGCTCGGCACAAAAAGTGTGTGAAAAAAATTAAACGTTTGCTTCAACGCGCGCTAACGCAGACGGCGCACACTTTAGTCGGCAATCTGCATTTGCTAGGGCTGGACGTAACGCACGCGATCTATTATCATGGTGCCTCTGAATGAGTCAAAGCAGGTCTTAAAATAAATAGCAACTCATCAAATGTAGTAACAGACATTTTATAAAATTTGATTTTTTTTTTCCGGATGTTGTTTCAGAATTGAATGTTTAGTGTTTAGTAGTAGGAACTGTCCCTTCAGTAATCTTTCCGAAAGTATAGGATGTACCCAAAATTCTCTATTTCTTCTTCTTTTTCTGTACTTCATGTACAAAATAATACTTTGCGATCTCTGCACGATTTCCATAGCGTCTACGTCCCTACAGCTCTGCCGACAAAATGATCGAAGATGTGCGTCGTGTGCGTTGAGTCTGTGAAAAATCCGCGACCGACTTTTTGCGCGCCATGCCGACTTTTTGTGCGCCGCAGACTCGATCGCACAAGAAGTGTGCCGTCTGCGCTTCACCTAAGATATATTTTTATGACTACCCTCAAAAAACTGATGAGGAAAGTAAACAAAGTAAGATCCCCGTTATCTATTTTTTGGGAGTGATATCTAAATATAAATTTGTTTTCTATATTTTACTAAGTATGCTTAATACGAATTACCATTTGGGATACCGGTGATTTTTTTGGTGTTGCATAGTGTAATTAGTAAGTAGTAAGTTTCAGATTAAAGTCGGGTCTTAGTTTAAAAGTTCAATTTTTAAGGTATAGTCCAAGAGCTAAAACGAAGTTTACGAAAAATTTAATTCTATTAATATGTGTAATATACTTCTAGTTTTATCGGTCTAAAGTCTTTGGAAATGTCCGAGATATAAATTCTCAATTAAATACATGTTTTTATGTTTTAAATTAATACGTTAGAATGGCTTAAACTTCTTTGAAAACATTCTCTCCAGGTCGGTCACCTAGAAGCGGTAATAACTTTTGAACCAGTGACCGACATTCTGATATTTGGCGACCGATTCAGACTAATTAGCGACAAAACTTGGGAGAAAACAGATCTTCGCTAGGAGCCCTAGCTTTTAAGATTCAAATGGGCCAAGCTGGGGTCGGCGGAACGAAAAAAAAAAAATAGGCGCTCCCCAGATCGGCCACCTATAAACCCTTGTTAAAAGTTTTGAACCAGTGACCAACTAATTCTGATATTTGGAGACTAATTTCGACTAATTAGCGATACATTTTTTGGGTTATCTAATTTAAAATCCCTGATGTTAGCCATGCCAGTGTCAGTCACACATTTTTTCCACCCATTTTTATGATAGCACTAGAAATAGGTACCGTAAAACGGGGTGAATAGGAACAGAGGGATGAATCGCAACGAAACTTTATAAGGGACTTTAACATTGAAATAATATAGTTTGTTGCCAAAAAGGACTCTGTGTTTACTGTATTATAATTAACGATTAAGTGCCCTTGTTGGCAACAAACTATATTATTTCTATGTTAGAATCTCTTTTAAAGTTTCGTTCCGATTCACCCCTGCGTTCTTATTCACCCGGTTTTACCGGTACCTAATTTATACCGCAGTTCATTACAAAATGAAACAATTGTTTTAAATATGTAATATTTTATTCATAATTATTATTACCTATTTTCACAGTTATTTATAAAGTTATATTAATATCAAGTATTACACTAATTTTGTTTTACGAATTTCTAATGATTGCTCCATTTAGAAAATTTGATTTCCACATCAATCATCAGATTTGACCGCTTACAACTAATATATGACAAAATGGTGAGGTCTATGTACAGTACAATCCCAATTCCCTAAAAAAATTGACAAATTCACAATAACAAAAAAATAAAAAAAAACGAAATCCTTAAAATAATCCATTCAACTACGAATCTCGCTTAACAACTGTACAAAATATTACGAGTGGTTTCTTTAAAACGTGCTCCATTATATATCGGCAATGTGGGCAAATAATTAACGGTATTCGATACTACATCGAGTATATGTACAAAATGTCGTTTTACAAAACAAAATAATAAACTATATACAACATCATTAAATATTCTCAAATGCTGTAACACATTTAAAACATTTCATATTCAACTAGGCATAATTCAGTTAAGTGGCGGGCGGGCCGCGTCTACAATTAAATAATTTATGCAAACCACCGCGGCGCTGCGCACGCGCATTACATACAAAACCTGTACAAATTGCCTACCATCACTTGACAATACAAAAAATAATTAGGTACTAAGCAACAAAAAAATAATTTACAATCTGATTTCTGATAATTTGTTCAATACGAAAAATTGATTAAGGCTTTTTGATTTTTCCGAACTCAGTCCACAGAAATAAGATTAAAAATGGAATAATATATCAATAAAAAATGAGTAATACACGATCCAAACCACGCATCGGACATATTTACAGATTTGTTTTCACAGCACACCTCCCTACGCTTACGCTTTAATAATATATTAAAATAGAAAATTTCATTATAACTACTAAACTGTCGGAGATTCGACGTATCAACACGCTCTACTGTTGTTTTAAATGGCTCCATTTTATTTTTGGTTATAAAACGACAATGTCTAATTATACAAATGCTACTTCGAACATCATCTAGGGGGCTCTCTTTATCACTATTTTATTTTAACTAACCGTAAACTATTGGTGTTCCTAATTAGCGTTCTGCACCCTAATTGCATAACACTGTCACAATATAAATTGCTTCAAGTGTGCTTTTTCCAAGTTAATCATGCTTTTTGCAAAGCACAAGTTTGTTCACTGGTTCGCCTACCTAACAGGATCTTGCACTCACTGTACTCGAAAGGGTTATCCATGTGAAAATTGTTTTGAGAAAAATCACACCAGAAGCAATGGTTATCATGTGAGAGTTACACAATGAAGGTTACTGATCAGGTTTTCATATTTCATTATCATAAGAAATATTAACTAGCAATCTGTTTGTTATAGAATGATGTAGCCGACATCGCACAGACACTATTGGTAGTTTAACGTTAGTGAATTATATAATTTGAACATTGGTTTTCCACTAGAATGCCGGTGCAATGCAGCACTTGTGTGAAGCAACGTTGAGCGTTTGTTCCCTCTTATAAAACTGTACAGAATTACATAATTCAGTGGTCAATTTTACTAAATATATTTTGTCCCTAGAGATAGCAAACTACATGATTTGCGAAGAAGTCGTGCACAACTTGATAAATTAGGAAATAATTTGCGTTTTTCGAAAAAGCCTACAAAAATAATGTATGAACGAACGAGTCGACAAGTGTCGTTATATTAAGTGAGATGTTTTGGTGGACGATTTAATAAGAAACGTCAGTAAAAAAAAATATCTAAAATACTATACATATCTAACTCCTTTGGTAATTCATACCGGTTTATTAAAATAAGGAAAAATTACAAAAAAATATATTACATTAATACATACACCGCAACATTAGTTGTTGCAGTTGTAAATATTGTGACGTCATTTTCATTAAGAAATAAATATTTCATTGTGTCGCAGTTAAAACATTTGCAATAAGAAACTCAGAAAATATGTGTGTGATGTTAAAATCTTCAGGGGTGGATTCTCATTGTAATTGCAGTGTCCAGCATGCATAATATTGTGCACTCACAATAACTTAGACATTGGTCTTGGAAAAATAGTAGAAAAGAAGTTATTGAGATCAAATAAAACTTGATGTGAATGATAAACATGAAGTGATAGCAATATTAAAATTAAAGCTCAAATAGCTATAAAATTGGACTCAAAATCTTCTACATTGCAGAAAATATAAATTTAATACAAGCTAAATGAGTTTAAAATTCTTATTTTTTTACTAATGTTATTTGAAACCATGCAAATATTTTGCTAATAATTTTAATACTAGCTACAATTAAAATCGACGGAAGTTAATGTCGAAGTGTAAAAATATTTGAGGTAAGAGAGAGAAAAGGGATATTGTGAGCAATTAACTATCTAAATACAATATTCCCACATACATTTGCTATGTATTTGCATTTGTCAGTTTTGGCGCGTTAGTTAAAATGATCGTTATATTTATAGATATTTCAAAGGTGTTTGCTTTGTATGCATGTAGTTGTCTAATAACAGGTTAGCTACATAAAATGAGGTTCACTTTCAATTCTGGAATGAGAGATCAGGAAGTATTTTGCATAGAGACAAGACTGAATGGAAGTTCCTTGTTTAATTATGTGGAAAATTGTAATCCAAAATTTCAAGACAAATGAATCTTCAAGAAGATGTGTACTGTTAGAAAGAGGATAAAAAAATAAGTTTACCCCTAACTGTGTATGCCTAAATCGGATTTAAAATAACTGTGGCACCAACTGCATGTGGTTCTGATAAGTCAATTTTGAAAACATTTTTTTTGGCCAAGGAGAAATCTATTTGATCAAGCTTTCAATCTGAAAGCGAGGTTGAGTTATGAAGTTGATTATAAGACCTTGATATATTCGACGATATGCTGATAAGTAAAATAACTGCAATAAAAATAAAATGCCTTTTGACATGTCATGAATGATTCATATATAAAACATTGAAAACTGTTTATATGCCGAATTGGACCTTATTTTGTGATTAAACTTATAAATCCTAGATTCCCCGGCTTAATTAACTTGCATTTTTTAAATTTTCCTAGTAATAAATTTTTAACATTTTTGATATTTCAATTTAGAACTTTGTGCATGGTTATTAATCACTTTGATTAGTAAGGCATATTTTAGTAACTTGTTTTAGCAAACGGATGATAGAAATATTTGTGATTCTTATAATCTAAACTCATGTTCACTTATAGATAAGTAGACAAGAGCTGTACTGCCCTAGGTGTGAAAAAATCTCATAAGTGTGTGAAATCATTGCTGAAACATGTTACTATATATACGTTACTGAACAGAGTGAACAACAACCCCACCCCAACAGCATCCCCTACAACATGTAGGAGACGTACCAACACTTGACAACAACAACATATCATAACGAGGCCCTTACACTCCCTACTAGTTAATTTATCTAAGTACTGTCATCAACTACAAGTCTACGTTTACGCTGCCTTTTAGTCATTTACCTTACTTTACATGTAGTATATGGGTAATACAGTGATTAATATTTATGACTGAATTGTAAATTAGCTATTTTGCGTGGTTGTATGGAGACACAATAAGGAAAATTGTGTTAAACATGATTTAGATTTACATTCGTTTAATGAAAATTGAATATTAATGTTTGAAAATAAACAAATTAAACTATCATTAGTCTATATGAATGGGAAAGTTATATCAAGAATGAAACTGAACAACTTGCATAGATAAGCTATCAGGCCATCAGGTCTATCTATCGTTCACAATTATTATTATATCTCTTTTGTAGCAATTAGAAAGTGAAAGGAATTTAAACTTTTGAAATATATAACACTAATATTACCCATATAACCACTACAACTGCCCTCAAAATACCAACTTCAATAAGTTACTCTAATAAATAGTAATAGGCAGGCATGACGTCATAACACGTCACTGACACATATAGTGCCATCTCTTTCCCACACCTTGTAATGGTACAAAGCGGAAACCTCCAAACATTAGGTAATTGAGACACAGAATTTTGTTTTTAAGGCTTCCCTGCGCAATACTATATTATTATTAATATAAATAAATCCAGTCCTCGTCCATTTCAGATCCGCTTCTTCACAGCAACACTTCACCGTTTCACTGACCATTCATGGGCACATCACAAACACTTGCTCACTTGACACATGTATCACCATACCATAGCACTGTGGTGTTGAAGATCACATGTATACGTAGCAGTTATATGCTGCATACGTCGAACGTGGTTGGTGGAAGGCCTAAGCCAGTGTTGACCCTGCTTTGTAGTTCAACTCCATAGGTTCCAAAGGTGGGTGGAAGGCCTAGCCCAATGCTGCGGCCGTGTGATACAGTTGCATGAGGACTTGTACGTGCAGGGGTAGGCAGGAGAGGCGGTCGTGTGTGTTGCCATCGAGAGCCAGCCATGACAGCGCGTTGTAGCCTTCTAGCACGTATCTGTAAGGAAATTTTTAAGGTTAATATCGGAAAATATTATAGAAGAAAGTGTAGTGGTGGTACAATTTTTTCTTGTAAATGGTTTTTTTAAGCGATTTTCTGCAACCAATCATTATTATTGTGTTTGTCAAGTTTGAAGTGTAGTTTTGCTGTTGGCAATGGATTGACAAACTTCTTTGGATGTTGCAGATTTATAGTAACTACTATTCATCAAGTGGGCCATTTGCCATCGTCGGTTCTAGCCATTTTGGTTCTTGTTAGTTGATAAAGTGGCCTTATAAGTATTATTATTAATTTATTTTTTCTTCTTTTTTTTGGTATAAGGTTCAGGTTTTTCTGTGTTGCGTACCTGAGCACGTCGGTAGTGGTCTGCGAGTCGAGCGGGTGCGTGTTGTGGTCGCGGCGCTGCGTGAGCGAGGTGTAGTCGTCGGCGGCCTGCAGGCTGCCGGCGTGCAGGTGCAGCGCGTTCTTGAGGAAGGCGGGGCAGGCGTCGCGCAGATGCGCGCAGCCCGCCCACCACCACGCCGGCATGGAGCCCAGCGGGGCCGTGGACACCATGTAGCCCAGGGCTAGCGGCTGCTGCAGGAGCGCTCCTACTGCCTCCTGCAATAACAAATAATCGTTCAAATTAAACAGTTCATTGTATGTCCTCCTTGGCGATCTAAGGTCTGCGTTAGCTGGACTTTCGAGAATGACGGCCTGCGGGCCCATCTGCTTCTGGTAAATCAAAAAGCAGCACTACGTGGATTTTTATCAAGCCTCGTTTACTCCGCCTCCGATGCGGACATCCTAAATCGTAAATTTAACAGCGTCATTAGTTTCATTTTCTGTCAATAGACGGGTGGTGCTAGACTGAAACCTTGAATCGTCAGAAATTCAAGCATTAAAGTTGAAAAACCCTCAATTACAGGTTAGTTACTAGGCCAAAATGTCATTGAACAAAGGTGTTGTTGGTTTACTTACAGAAGCATTATCATCCTGATGATGGAATGCAGCTTGATGATGTTGATGCGCCTGCGGACTGGCCGCGGGGTCATCGTCAGTCCTGCGCGGACTGCCAGCCGCCCACATGTTGTTGAACATGTCCCCGATGAGCAGATCCGTCATGTTGTCCTCGCCCATGTCTTCGTCGCCCATGTCCACGTTCAAGAACATCATGTCGCTCTCGTCGCCGTTCGCCATTGGTGGCTCGAATGGCATTTGGTTTGACTGGGGATGAAACATTAGCATAAAAAAGTGTTCTGATTGATTCTGTTTCGTAATTTAATTTTTCATAATAGAATTTATGACACTGGTCAACTAGCGAAATGTAAAGACAGGAAAAATTACTGCTTAATGTATAAAATGGCTATAACACGACAAGTGATGTAGTGTGTCAACCTGCAACGCAATTTTTTCCCTGACTGTACACGACGTTAACAAGTTATATCGTGTGATTTAATAAAATGTTAAAGCAGATTTCACCCTATTTTTTTATTCTTACCTGTGTAGTAGCCGACGTAGGAAACACAAGTATATGCGTCGCAGTCACATCTCTTGGCGTGTGGAGGTGAGACTGTATGGAGGCCTGCGAGAAGCGCTCGTCGGGTGTGAACCGGTCGGCCATGAGGCGCAGGCAGGAGTCGGGCTCCGTAGACACGAGGCACGCGGACAGGATGCACGGCACGCCGCCCGGGTACAGCACGCCGCAGCTGGCGCAGATGTCGCGCAGCATGGCGGACGCGCGGACGAGGTGCTTGCGGGATAGGAGCCAGCTCCAACCTGGTAAGATAGGCAATTGTTAATATGTGGATTATTTACTCTTTTATATTTTGGAGATCAAACCCACTCGGAACGACAATCCCTTTGCTTCAAAAATTTGTCTTTACTACTGTAAAAATAACACAAAGAATATTCTCAAATTGTTAAAATGAAAAGGATTGTCATTCCAAGGAAACAGGTTGTAATCAGCTCAAAAATAAGTGTGTCTTTAAGACAAACTATGACAGTTTTGCCATCATTTATGTTTGCATGTGTACTATCCAAAAAAACGTTTTTTTTTTTTAAACTACCTGTTTTGTGGTAAATAGTATGTGGTCACCCGTCTGGTACAGTTTTACGGCAGACAGTCTAAGTTTTGCAATTTATGTAATCACTTGCTATGTGTTACCTTTCAGTTCTCCATGTCCGATGCGGCCCACCCGGCCCACGACCAGGCGCCAGGGCTGCGCCGCCTGGCTCATGACTCCGAGAGTGAAGTCCATCAGCTTGGTCAGCCCCAGCCGCCGCGCCGGCCCGCTCCGTCGTCGCCGCGATCTGGAAGAGTTCGAACTGAATATTTAATTAGAGATAAGTTTGAGGAGCTGGTTACGGTTGACGCGTCATTTTTTGACAGTTTTTTTCGATCTAGTGATGTATCTTGCGAGTCACAAGATGCATCACTAGATAGAAAAAAACTACAAACAAGACAGTTATCCACTTACATCGCCGCAAGTTCCGACGATGTAAGTGGATAACTATCTTGTTTTAACTTTACTGATTGGATAATCTACATATTATTTACAGTACGGCCGAAGTTTTTTGACAGAAGGCTGCGCAGTAACATTTTTTAGGAACCAATTGGTGACATGAACCGAGTGAGAGAACATGCGCGAAAGTTCGTAGTGCCAATGTTCAGACTCACCAAGATATTTCGGCCGTACTGTACCACAACTTGCTTTTTTAATGTTCATATAACGTAATATTTATATTTTAAATTGCCCTACAAGTTTGCAACGTGTCAGTAGCATAACAGGTCATAGGTTAGCTCGTGCTATAACACGTCAAATCATGCCTATGGACAATACCAGAAGACAAAGTTGTAATTTGTGTCTGGTCACATTAAAAACAAGTAGGCAGTCGCAGAAACAGGTATAGCCCTTATGGTACAGATATGAAAGCCTAATACTACTAGTAATAGTTTTAACAATGGTAGTACAGACCTCTGCGGCACATGAATATTGATGGCGGCTGTATCCAGCAACTCTCCTCTCGCATCAGTAGCCGACGCTAGCAGCCATCTCTGGTCGTGACTGAGACAGTACGCCAGGAATAGGACTCCGCCCTGCTCGCCAGAGCCCTGGCCCCACGTTTCGGCGACTTCCTTGAGGGCACGGGGTGCAGCCAAGACCCACGCTGGGGAGAATAGCTTGTAAGGTTCGCGGTTCTTCTCCTGTGTAACGGAAATTAATATTGTTTAGTAGAGTAAATTAACAGATAAGCAGTAATGTAACGTTCAGGTCGAAACAATAATCAGGGTACGAGAAACTGGAACGACATCTAAACAGTTATCGTGAAAAACATAAGGACAGTTCAAAATGAACAGAACAACTAAGAAAATTAAACTTCAATGGGATAAAATTCTAAAGGCAGTTTGTTGTGTACTGTCTTAATTTTGTAGCATCATTGAGGTAGTTTATATTTATTTTTGCATGACCATATTGTAATATTTTGACGTTGACTATGGAAGGTTTCCGTTCTTTTAATGAAAATTAGATTTCAAGTAGCATCATGAACGAAATTTCACCATAATCAGGTCTGATATACATCCGATATCTGGTATAGGATCTAAGCTGTACTTTATTATCACCGCTGAACACGCTGAAGACCAGCGCGCCGCCCGGGCCCGCACAGCCCGAGTACTCACATAGGTGTGTTCGTACACTCACATCTTTATTCTGCAGAAACAGATTAGAATCCGCAGCCGTCCCGAAGCCCGTGAGCGACTTCCCGTTGGGGTGGTGCTGCAGCAGCCTGCGCGCGCCGCTGAACACGCTGAAGGCCAGCGCGCGCACGTCGGGCGCGCCGCCCGGGCCCACGCAGCCCGAGTAGCCGCCCGCGCCGCCCGCGTTGTCGGCCGCGCCCGACTCCGTGCTGTGAGTGCCCAGGCCCCAGCGGGAGCAGATGCTTTCCAAGGAGATTATCTGGAAATGAACACGTAAGTCAAACGCTGTTACTATCAAAGGCGTTCCTTTTACTACAGCCGAATAGCCCAGCTTTCAATTAAAATTAAAAAATTAAACCACATCTGTAAACTTGTAAAGCAACGAACTCAATCATTCATGTCGTAAGAATTGATAAGAATAATAACATTAAACTCCGCGCGTCGCTGCGCAGCACCGGCCGCGCGCTATACGTGCGATGTAAGGTTGCCAGATTTACGTACTCGAAGAATAATATTTAAATTCCGCGCCGTTCCCATCACGCACCCTTGCCAAAGTATTTCCGATGCGGTAGTTGCGATCTCGCTCTAACGCTATAGCGTTGAATAGAGACGTAAGTCTGTGGTTCATTGCACATGCTTTCTTGCTCACACGCGCCGGCTTCATATTTGCTTCTAGACCACTCATTTTTTGCAAAGAAAATGTTAACATTGTTGGTATGTACTAATTTTGAAGTTGTTCTGAGTTTTAAGCCCAGCTTTGGACAGGGCCATGAATGGAACGAAGTGTGTGCGTAGAGATGGGATTCTACCTGGTAAATTTAAACTTGGGTAAATACCAGGTAAATTCCCAGATGATGGGTATTTATTTTTATAATAACGAAGTTATTTAAACATATAAGTAATAACTTTTTAGGTGTATGAAGGCAGCAAAGCAGGTAACCTTCAATATTTTGGCCATTATTACCATTATTACCAATGATTTTGCTTGAATGAAATGAATTGATGCTACAATTATACCTACTACCATTGTAAGTACTTTTGTAACCATATTTATCTGAAAATAAATCTTTGACTTTGAGTTGAATGAATGGCATTTTGGAGTTTTTTTTGACACCAGGTTGGTGCCACTTATAAGTAGGCTGACTTTGGCACTTTACTGTTCTAACAGATCTCTATGCGTGAAAAAGTTAAAATTTATGTGTTCAATTATTATTATTTTTTAACCAGATAAAAATTAACAAACTTAACGAATTATTAAAAATAGACAAATTGAAAATAAAGTTACGAAAAAAAGGCGAAAAACAGCCCAGTCTAATCAAGAGATCCGTTGAGCTCCAATTGGTTTGTCCTCATTCGCAAATCAATGATATAATTTAGTATTTAATTTCCATTTCGTTATTTTTACTAATAACCATGAATTACAATTTTGTCAAGACACATCTATGTGCATTAGTTACCTACAATAAAAAACAATAATAGACGCCACATCATGTTTTATGTAAATATAATGGCCGATTTGGCAAATTACAATGCCAGGGAAGGTTAAGAAACTGACTGACGACTGACATATCAACATAGCTGAAACTACTGGAACTAGGAACGTGAAATTTGCAGACGGCTTCCATTTATAAAGTGAGGGAGCACTAAGATAGTTTCAGAAAATTCGACCTTTTAGGGGGTGAAGAGGGGATTTTATTTGTATGAAAAATCTTATTCCTTGAAACTTGGCACAAATACTTGTCTTATCTAAGTAAATAATAAACTTTTTTGTTTTTTAAACTAACCTCTAATGGGGGATTAGGGAGTGTCAAAGTTTATATGGAAGAGTTTTAACGTGTGGTCCGATTAACTCGAAACTCGGTATTTATACTTAGGACCAAAAATAAATAAGAACGTGTATTTTAACGCGGGTTTTAACTGACGGGGTGAAAAGGGATAGTCAATTTAACAGGGGAGGATTTTACTGAGTGGCATGATTACCTCAAAAATTGGTATAAATAACTTATAAATCAAATAATGGAAACGTCACAAATTATAATTATTTTATTAATCGCCTTTAAGGGTGAAAAGGGGTTTCTTTCTTATTCATTCGGTTTAGGTATCTTATGTAGGTAAATAATAAATACGGAATCATACATTTTTCAAATCTGATTTGGAAAGGTGGAAAGGGCGATGATTTTTTGCATCGCTAGCCTGCCATGCCATTACTTATCAATTTTATTATGTGATTTAGATACACGCAACGACATCTATTGGCCAAAAATGATACTAACAAATACTTTTCTACATAAAATCTAATAGAAATAATATTGTTAAAATTCAATTACAGTCCTATTAAAATGGTAAATAGAATATAACACCATGTAACATTTAGTTTCTGTTTCTTTGCAATCGTCTCATCCATTCAAGAAATGCGAATTTCAAGTTTTCAAAGTGCGTCGTTTATTAGTTCTGTAGTGGTGCTTTAAACGGCGCTTCCTACCTACATATCATTCAAATCACGATGCTAATCAATTAAGTATTCAATGTGAAACTATAGAGTAAAAAAAAATATATAAATATTTTAGGTAATTTTCGGATGTCTACATAACCTGCATAGTGTTTGAAGCATCCAAATCAGTTCAGTTCTTCCGTTGATCCAAATACCCGCCCATATCATGTTTTTTCCACCACTGTGTGCATGGACTTCCTGGCATGATTTTAAACGTTCTTGGCGTCCAGGGGTAGTCCCATACCGTTTACATCTAGTATCTGGCGTCATACCAAAGCGAGATTCGTCAGAAAAACACACAAAACGCCACTCTTCTTCTGCCTAATTTCTGTGTTCATGAGCTCATTGTAAAGAATTCAGGTTCGTTCGATTCAACACGTAGCGGCCTTCGGTAACGGAGATTGACTTCATGCAAGCTATTTCTTATGGTTTGATCGCTTATTAACATCCCTTAAGAGCTATGAAGCCTCGCAACCAACATTATCGCGGTCATTGTACGATTTCGTCGAGCAGTAATTTGTATGTAATGATTTTGTCTGCGTGTGGTGATGCGAGCTCGTCCTCCATATCGCTCTGCCACGCTACCAGTGATGCAGTAACGTGTCCAAAATCGACTTATAACATTCTGCCGCCGAGAACCAGCTTCCAACATTCCCACGGCTCTGATAATTTCTTCTCGGCTCAAATGACGCCTTCTCTCCATAATAACGTTCCTTTGTATTGATTCCTCTGAAGTATGGCAGAAATTTTACTGATTTGGCCTCAAACCTGTTGCAGGATTATATAGGAATACGACTTGACAGAAGATTTTCATCTTTTGACCGAAATTCAAAAACTATTCCCTTTTCAAATGACGAAATTTACTAAAAAGTATCCATAGGAGTTACAAAAAATATAATTAAATAACCAGATTTTTTGTAACTAGGAAAAACGTGCTTGATCCCTACACATTATTTATTAATTATATATTGATATAGTACAAAAAAAAATGCAGTAATGGGAAGAATAATTATGTGACTTTCGACATGATGAGACAGGTCTTTTAGTACAAGTAGATTAAAAAAAAAAAAATTACCTTGACAAGAGGATTATGGTGATGTAAGTGGTCCATCGTCCGTGCCGCGAGTCGTAACAGCGCATGTAACGCAAGCGGCCGATGCGCATGCGAGGCCGGGGGCTCCACGACATACACGACCAGCGCGGGCGCTCCGCCCTCCTCCTCATCCCAAGATCCTGCTGTTGATGAGGCTCCAGGTACGCCAGGACCGGAAGAACTACAGCCTCCAGTCGAAGAGTCGTTGTCAGGTTCTGCAGCACTGGTTGGTGTCGCAGGATGGTCAGGCGTTGATGGTGGACGCATAGGGTCTGGTGCAGGTCGGTCTGCGTCTAACAACGCGCGGTCTACCGTAAGCGCGGCTAATTGCGGCAGTAAGGACGACCGTAACGTGTCGGAGTATGCTCGTAAATGTTCGCCTAATCGACCAGGCGGGAGTGATCCGCTCCAGTCATCTCTCTCATCTCTTCTTTCACCTCCCGTCGAACAACGAACTAATCCATCCCTTGCAATCCTTCCTATAGATTGATGTCTACCAAGGCGACAGGATTCATAGGAGGTGGATAGTTCTCTGAAGAACGCGCGTAGAGGTTCCGTGAGAGCGTCGTTATCTGCTGCTACTACCACGTAGACGACGTCTCTTGCGTAGGAATAAGGTTCTAGGGCTAATCTCTCCCAATGCCTTAGTGCGTAGGGTGATAAGGAGATCCAGTCCCGGTCGTGTCCAACAAGTAAAGGAGGTACAGGTTGTGGTTCACAAAGGTCTTCGTTCCCTCTGCCAGCCAGTCGGTGGAACTGCCGCCATGTTAGGGGCCCGGTGACTCCATCCCACATGCGCGCGCCGCAACAACGCTTTTGTATCGCGTCTTGGAGGAGTGGCCTTAGCCGCCGCATCAATCTGTGGATGGAGAGAAAAATGAGTCAAGTAAGTTTTTTTCCCCTTGATTTTACAGCAATACGTCAACATAGATGAAAAATAGCCTATTTTACTGTTAACTAAAAAGGTGGTAACAGGGATCTTTGAGTTTACTTGTAGTATTTTAAATTTTAATAACAGCAATATCCCGACCTATCTCATGTCGTCTTTCACAAATAAATTATAATACATAGTTTATCATTCGGATTCCTACGGAGAGATTTTAGGGGCAGGAACAATGTATAGCAAATTATGTAACAAAAAAAAATTTGAAGTTCAAAGTACCCTTTAATGGCCTACTTGAAATAATTGATTTGACTTTGGCTTTTGGTATGATTGCCACCTCGTGTATAGTGACTTCAATGGTTACTTCTTTTTACTTGTTTTGGTTGCAATATTGAGGCAGGACTCAGCTGTGCGGCCGAGCTATTGTGCTAGTTACCTGACTACGTCGCGGGAGGAGCGCGGTGCGCGCGCGCCGATGAAGGGCCAGCGATGCACGGCGCCGCCCGTGGCAGGGTGGGCAGGACTCAGCTGTGCGGCCGAGCTATTGTGCTAGTTACCTGACTACGTCGCGGGAGGAGCGCGGTGCGCGCGCGCCGATGAAGGGCCAGCGATGCACGGCGCCGCCCGTGGCAGGGTGGGCAGGACTCAGCTGTGCGGCCGAGCTATTGTGCTAGTTACCTGACTACGTCGCGGGAGGAGCGCGGTGCGCGCGCGCCGATGAAGGGCCAGCGATGCACGGCGCCGCCCGTGGCAGGGTGGGCAGGACTCAGCTGTGCGGCCGAGCTATTGTGCTAGTTACCTGACTACGTCGCGGGAGGAGCGCGGTGCGCGCGCGCCGATGAAGGGCCAGCGATGCACGGCGCCGCCCGTGGCAGGGTGGGCAGGACTCAGCTGTGCGGCCGAGCTATTGTGCTAGTTACCTGACTACGTCGCGGGAGGAGCGCGGTGCGCGCGCGCCGATGAAGGGCCAGCGATGCACGGCGCCGCCCGTGGCAGGGTGGGCAGGACTCAGCTGTGCGGCCGAGCTATTGTGCTAGTTACCTGACTACGTCGCGGGAGGAGCGCGGTGCGCGCGCGCCGATGAAGGGCCAGCGATGCACGGCGCCGCCCGTGGCAGGGTGGGCAGGACTCAGCTGTGCGGCCGAGCTATTGTGCTAGTTACCTGACTACGTCGCGGGAGGAGCGCGGTGCGCGCGCGCCGATGAAGGGCCAGCGATGCACGGCGCCGCCCGTGGCAGGGTGGGCAGGACTCAGCTGTGCGGCCGAGCTATTGTGCTAGTTACCTGACTACGTCGCGGGAGGAGCGCGGTGCGCGCGCGCCGATGAAGGGCCAGCGATGCACGGCGCCGCCCGTGGCAGGGTGGGCAGGACTCAGCTGTGCGGCCGAGCTATTGTGCTAGTTACCTGACTACGTCGCGGGAGGAGCGCGGTGCGCGCGCGCCGATGAAGGGCCAGCGATGCACGGCGCCGCCCGTGGCAGGGTGGGCAGGACTCAGCTGTGCGGCCGAGCTATTGTGCTAGTTACCTGACTACGTCGCGGGAGGAGCGCGGTGCGCGCGCGCCGATGAAGGGCCAGCGATGCACGGCGCCGCCCGTGGCAGGGTGGGCAGGACTCAGCTGTGCGGCCGAGCTATTGTGCTAGTTACCTGACTACGTCGCGGGAGGAGCGCGGTGCGCGCGCGCCGATGAAGGGCCAGCGATGCACGGCGCCGCCCGTGGCAGGGTGGGCAGGACTCAGCTGTGCGGCCGAGCTATTGTGCTAGTTACCTGACTACGTCGCGGGAGGAGCGCGGTGCGCGCGCGCCGATGAAGGGCCAGCGATGCACGGCGCCGCCCGTGGCAGGGTGGGCAGGACTCAGCTGTGCGGCCGAGCTATTGTGCTAGTTACCTGACTACGTCGCGGGAGGAGCGCGGTGCGCGCGCGCCGATGAAGGGCCAGCGATGCACGGCGCCGCCCGTGGCAGGGTGGGCAGGACTCAGCTGTGCGGCCGAGCTATTGTGCTAGTTACCTGACTACGTCGCGGGAGGAGCGCGGTGCGCGCGCGCCGATGAAGGGCCAGCGATGCACGGCGCCGCCCGTGGCAGGGTGGGCAGGACTCAGCTGTGCGGCCGAGCTATTGTGCTAGTTACCTGACTACGTCGCGGGAGGAGCGCGGTGCGCGCGCGCCGATGAAGGGCCAGCGATGCACGGCGCCGCCCGTGGCAGGGTGGGCAGGACTCAGCTGTGCGCCTGAGCTTACGGACGCACGTAACGCTCGAGCTGCTGCCGTGCCGCCGTCCGTGTACCTGGGGGAGACAGATATTTGAGTTTTATAATGAGTTATGAAGGAGTAGAGTTTAATGCCGGGGTGTTATAAACGCGGAGTGAAGATAATAATTTGCTAAAGTTAAGCCTTGAAAAATGTATGGTAAATCTGGAGGTTATAACTTAGTTTTTAATATTAAATTAATTATGATTTTTGAGGATTACAAGAGTATTTGATGAGATTTCTGTTAAAAATATGTAGATAGGTACCGTTCGAGCAGAATTTTATGAGTCTTCTGAACGTAGGCTCGAGAACCAAACTGCGCATGATATAGTTAAGTGAGAGCGAGAAAGTTCCCTCGCATACCTATATTATGCATACTGCGCAGCCACTCGCGTGCAATTTCCGAGAGGTCATATTGTTCTGCGCGAATTGTACAGAAAGTCTGCTTCTTACAATGAGCAAAAACGTACGCACACATAGATATGCTTCAAATACAGTGAGTGCAAGCACTCACGACTAGCATTCGTTTGAGGAACCGTATCTACGTGTCTCTGCGTGCGAGCGCCTGTTTTCGTCCGTCATATGGAGCCGACCTTCTATACCTGTCTATTGTGTGGTCTAAATCTGTTTCTCCGGCTATACCCGTGGCTAAGTAAGTAACAAGTAGTGTATGGTCGCGTGCTCACTCCAGCAGGTTGAGGCCGCAGTCGGCGGGCGGCAGCGCGGCGCGCGCGGCGGCGCGGGCCAGCGCGCAGGCGGGCCCGCCGCCCGGCGCCGCGCTCACAGCCAGCACCACCCGCGCCACGTCGCCCAGCCCGCCGCCGCGTGCTCCGGGCAGCCCCGGCTCTTCCGCTAGGCCGGTGATTTCCATCTCGTCCTGGGAATAACGGGTTACTTAGTATACCTGATTAAACGCGTGATATAAACAGACAACAGCGAGATTTAAATGTTTCACTTTTTTCTGTACACTGAAAAAAAACACTTTCCTTAAAAAGATGAGACACGAATATTGATCATCACTTTACTTTTATTATTGCATGACTATCTTAGACCATAACTCAACATTTATCAACAGAACTTCATGGAGCAACATTTCTCAAACTTATGTATAAAGCCATGTCGCGTTATTGCCCCCAGTAAATGCATTCATATACGTTTTGAATTTTCTAAGTATGTAAGTAAGTTCTAAAGTTCATTGGCAAAATTTGATAACTTATAATGGCACGTTACCTCATAAAACAAGCCAGCCCGATGCGCGCGACGGCGATTAAGGATGGCACTGAAGCCGCACGTGCAGTGCGAGGGCTCGTCGTCGGGTGCGCCGGGCGCCGGCGAGCCTGCGCCCGCGCCGCCCGCGCCCGCGCAGCCCCACAGGTACGTGGCCGCGTCCGCACCACGGATGTTACCGACCACCTGGCGGAATTCATCCTTCATAAATAAACTATTCATGTATTTTAACTCAAATTCTCTTAGATTTACTAGATAATGATAAGACTTCACAAATTATCAGCATCGTTCAATTGAAAAGCAGTTACTACTGAACATAGGACTTCCTCGAGTATCGCCGCAACAACCCCTCTGCTTCCCAAATAGAGCAGATTTAAGTCGTCGCATCAGTCCATTTTATGGAGGGTGCAGAACTTGACAAATTATCCATTTATTACTTAAATGATGAAAAAACACATTATTTTTAAGCCCACTTGCACTAGAAATCACTAAATACATTTAACACTAAACGCATTTAAAACGTCATTCTATTTCCGTTAACGATTAACAGAAATAGAAGGATATTTTAAGTCGTTTAGCACTAAATGCATATAATAATTTGTGATGCAAACAGGCCTTAAGCTTAAATATGAAAATTAAACTGCGAATTGTTACCTTAGGCCCAGCATTACAGACACACAGCGTGCAGCTATCAAAGTTATGATCTCTGAACACGTTGAGCACTGTGTCCGCCAGCAGCACGTTGAGCATGACCGGGCACGCAGCGTGCAGCGCGGGCGCCGGGCCGGGCGGCTCGTCGCGGCGGCAGGCGCGCGCCACGCTGGCGGGGTTGCGCGGCGTGCTGCTGCCCGCGCCGGGCACGGACGCAGGGTCGCCTGCTCGGCGCTGGCGCTCCCGGCTCTCAGGGGTCGGTGGGGCTGAGCGTTTTACACCTGCTGAAATGGAAATGGCAAGTGAAAATAAGTGTTCAATAAAATTTTTAAACACGTTGCAAATAAAAACAATAAAATTGATCACAGTGTTTTTATTTTATTTGCATCTGCGTACATTTTATATGACATATCAAAGGGGTTTACAGAAAAATAACGATAATTTTGAGCCCCAAAAAAGCAACAATAACCTTTCAAATAACAGTAATGCATGATAACAGACTCTGTCCAACTTCATCAGAAAAATTGATGTACGCACGACTACATATCAAACTATACATTTCCAGTATAAGCTGACTTTTCATTGTACGAAAAGCGTATACAATGCGAGGTCAGCTAAAACTGGAAATGTATAGCTTGATATGGAGCCGTATGTACATTCATTACTATATTTATGTGAAGTCTTTTGAATTTTATTTGTACCAAATATGATCCACTGTTGGTTGAAATAAACGTTTCTTATTAATTATTATTACTGACCTGTCCTGTTGGTCTCAGGCTCAGAGTCGTCCCTCTGCTTGCTGGGCTCGTGCTCGTGCTCGTGCTCGTGGTGACACCGCGGCCGGTACACGGCGTGCGGCGGGAGCGTGACGGGCGGCATAAGCTGGCTGGGGAGTGTTGACAGCGGCGCGTATTTCGATGAGCCCACATATTTGAACACGGTTGGTGGTTTGAAAACGTATGACCAGTCCTGTGAGAAAAGATGATAAACATTTTAGATTTTGTTCGTAGTCTTATATCATTACTTTTAAAGCATCATCAGTCTGCAGTTAACTCATTCATTAGGTGACAAAACGAAAGAAGTGACAAGTTTCGAGTAATAACAAAAACTACATGCGCTTCGTCGACACTGAGATATGCAGTTTTATACTGGGGCAATGCCACTAATAGAGATTTAGTGTTTAAAGCGCAAAAAAGGTGTATACGTGCGATTGCCGGTATCCGGGTTCCTGATTCATGTGACCCATATTTCAAAGCATATAAAATTTTGACCTTTCCTGCAATTTACATTTATGAAGTAGCCGTATTTGTTAAGACAAATGAAAATCTATTTGATAAACTCAAATCGAGAAGATTTATGTTAAAAATTTCTAACGTACCACATAAAACGGCTCTATTTAACAAAAGCTTCTTTGGCATGGCATCAAAAATATTCAACAAAATACCTATTGACATTCTGAGCACTAAGGAACTTCCAGTATTTAAAAATAAATTACGTAAATTTTTAACTGAGAAAGCATACTACACGATCCAAGATTTCTTGAATCATTGATTAAATTGTTGACCATGTATTAATTTGACTGTATATTGATATTTTGACATTTAATAACTAAATCTGACATGTAAAATTATTTTAAATGTACTTATTGCCACTAAATAATTATTGTATGCCTATTAGGCAGGACATATTGGAACTTAATTTATTGTTTAGACCTGTAACTAACATATGCCCACAATAAAATATTTTGAATTTGAAAATTTGAATTTGCTTCTCATTGAATATAGAAATTGCCCAATAAAAATATATATACTCGCTGATTTTTTTTTTAAATTTTTGTACCAAATTTCTGTTCCCTGTATTATTTTTTGTAGCAGCCATTGTTGACTTTAGTTAATCTCTCTTTCTGTCTCTGTTCTCCATAAGTATAGTTAGAAAGCTAGATATTTGCAATTTACACTTTTTTTTTGCTTTCCATTCTGTCCCATTGTTAGACTGAGTCCTCCACGCCTTCCAGTTTTCGCGATACCGCGAATGTAGTATAAATATTGGTATGAAGCAGTGACAGGTCGGGGTACCTCGATGGCGGCGTCGGGCGGCGGCGAGCCGGCGTGCGCGTGCGCGTGGCGCGTGGGCGTGGCGTCGTCGGGCAGCGAGAAGCCGGGCGAGGCCTGCGCGTGCGCCTCCATGCTGGGCGGCGTGGGGAACATCTTGGACAGCTCCTCGGCGCGCGGGCAGCCGCGCCCGCCGCAGCGCGCGTCCTCCTGCGACTTGTTGGAGTCGGGCGGCGTGGACACTTGCAGCTGGGACGAGAAGCGATTCGTTAAACACTCATTCGCTGTAACTACTTAGAAACCGTTTAAGGCAATAAAGGATATTTCTGTAGTTAATATGAACAATAGGATAAGTTTAATTTAGACACAGAAACTTTATAAAAACGAATATGTTTCTGGTTTAATTTTCTTCATGCATTTTTATTTTTATTTCACTTTTAATACATAGATATAATTTACATTTTTTAATAATTAAAAAAAAAAACCTAATCAAGACTTGTGAACACCTTCACAATAAGTAGGCAGAATTATCGCGAGGCAATAAGCCCGCTTTTGTAATTTTTTCATTGTGGTCCCAGATGGGATGACTTGACCATACATTCACAACACATAATCCATGCAAAAATAGCAATTCTATGTGATCATTTTCTTTCAATCCATAGATGGGTCAATCCACAAGTCAATATAAGTACATTTGCCAAGTAACATGCTCACATAAAACACAGATCTGACTACGATACTATAAAGAAGGGTGTACACTCACAAGTCTTACCGTCTCATCGCCGCTGGTGGCGTCGTCCGACGTGTCAAACATTTGCTCGAGGTCTTTTAGCGCCGGACATAGGCCGTCCGACGTAAATAGGTTCTTGTACTCTTTTGTATCTTCCTGTAGAGAACAGGCAGAGAAATAATCTGTGAGTTTATGTTGTGAACATGAAAACTATTATGGGACTCTTCATGGACGATGGACGGTGCTAAGAGCTTACCGATCATGAAATATATGACAGCTTCTGAGGTATTTTTTTGCCCTTATACCACATTAATTGCAGTGCCTTGACAGGCCATAAATATGGCACAACGACTTTTTTTTTAAGAAAAGTTCGTCATGGTGAAGCGTAGCTTATACCTGTATGGCTTTTTCTAGATATTGATGTGTACCACAACACCAAGTGTGTGTGTGTGTGGTTGTGTGATACCACTCGAATATAGTATGTAACCTTTGATATTAACAACTTCTACCATATTATTGAAGGTCCCGGGTAACAGTATTGCAGCTTGGGATGTAAGCTCAACCATTGCACACACTCGCATTGAAGAAACGTATTGCTAAATGCTCGAGCCTATCTGAAGGGGCCTATGTCCTGCAATGGGGATTATTATAGTAAAATCAACTCACATTATGTTCATGTTTTTCTTGCTTGATATCGAGTAGGGCGTGGTCGCGCATGGCGGCCATCTTGGTGTGGTCGTGTCCCGCGTATAGGTCGCCGCCCGCGCCCGCGCCCAGAGCCATCTCCTCACGGAAATTGCTTTGCGATGACTTGAAGCGCTTTACGGGATGCTCCAGCCTAAAGGAGATGATTTATTAGTTGACTAAACACTATACAGAGAGGTACAGTAAAAACACTCAAAAGTTTAGAAGACCCTGACCCTGGCTACAAAAGTAAATGATTGATCCCGCTACAGTTAATGGTAAGCAATTATAATAAGCTCTCAGTAAAGGGTTAGTGATGGTAGTTTATCATGTTTATTGCCCAAAGATTAGATAAATAAAGACAGTAATTTTTTTTTTTTGGTGAAGCTGCAATGAAATGCAATGTCTCGTATCTTGAAACTATAACAGTTGCCTCCAACACAGGAAAGCTTGATACGAGTACACAAATGTGAAACGTAATGCAACATGAAATGTAACAACAACAAGGCGAACTTGTTTCAACATGTCCTACATTTCATATATTGGACATATTCGTTTCAACGTATGTTACATTTCATGTTCCGTTCCACATAATGTGTATCCACCATTAGAGTATAGAAACCAAGTAAAACATTTGAAGAGTAAAGAGAATGTCACCAAGCATTGAACACAATAAGAAAAGCTTTAATGATATTGATGCGCAAATTGGTGTACAATATAGCGAGTGCTAAGATTCACGCCAAGTTAACTTTATCATGACGCGCCCGTGTGTAGCTCGCATAATAATTTAGGGCCCTGAAGCTAGAGAAATCTGAGTGGAAAAACGAGGTGAAACTTTGCGAGCGTATCTTCGCTCCATTGCAAGTTCAAATGTTTCAAAAGTAGTATCGATCTAAGCGAAAAACACGCGCCTGCGAGACGATCAGCGTAATTTTGGCACGTTTTTCTACTCAGATTTGTCACTAGTCTTAGATGTGAATGTTGAACGATTGTACAAACATTTGAAGTAGTTTATTTCAGTTGTTTTTTCAGACACATGCTGTTATTGATTTGCTAAAGCTTACCATGCGTAGACGGTGGAGTAGTCGTAGAGCATGTGCAGCGAGTGCTCATCTTCTAGCGGGTCCAGGCGAGGCGCTGCGGCCGGCAGTGTTGGCCGCTGGGTTACCTCACAGCTCGGGGATTCGCCCTGCACGCAATATTACACGTAACTTAAACAAGGCAGTTTATCGAAGTACAATTTTCTTTTCAATGTTATCGTAAGTGGAAATGGAACCAACAGACCGCGCCACTCTTAAAGGAGACCTACATACGTGCATATACCCTTTATGCATTATCATACGGGTGTTTGCGGCCATGATAATAGAAATATATTTATTTTATTTTATTTGTGCGTCAATAAATGGGATAGTGGAAAATTCCACTGAATATTGGTTTTACAGATTTAACTTTGATAACATCACAGTGTAAAATAGTAAAAAATCTGATATTGAATCCTTGAGTGTATCCAATTAGATATTAGAAGTAGTAGTTCAGTTTACCTGAGCGTAAGTCTTGGGCGGCGGCAACGACGGCGGCGCGGGCGTCGGCGGCGCGTGCGGGTCGGGCGTCGGGGCCGGCGTGTGCAGCGTCGTCGGGACCGCGCCCGTGGACTGCAGCATTGAGGTTATTAGTCATTTGTTTAACATACTTTCGTTAATATTCAAGTCGTTTTGCAATGGCTCATTGAAGAATATTAAAATCTACTGTTGAGTATAGAACTTCATTTCCTTAGTCTATGCTTCCTCTATGAAATGCCATGGTGCGGATTGATTTCGCGGTCAAGTGTATGTTGTTTCGCACTTTTATCATAGCTACTCTGCTCTTTACTTACCAGTTTCAGAAAGACACAACCTAGACAATTCAATCTCTCGCTCGGATAAGTAGTGGAGCATTTCAGAAGCCGATATGGGCCGCACTCTCGTACAAAGTGACGACGCATAGTCTCATATATCCAACTCTCATTAAGTTCACGTTTAGGTCTCAGTATTGGGACACTTTTTAAGCTAATTATATTAAGGGTTGCATGGGTGTACTGCTACCTGCAGGTCCAGTTACATCGCTATACTACTAGGGAAGCACGCAAGATGTAGAGTGGCCCATTATGTGTCGAGTCGGATGGCTATTCTAGCACAGCTGGTCGTACCGCTCGCCTACTAGACGAGTATAAAGCACGTAGAGCATTAGCTGCACGCCGCGCCGCCCGGGCCGGCCTGGGACGTAGGGTGTAGTGTTACCTGGTGGTTGGGCAGCGTTGTATGGTGCGGCGAGGGCGGCGGCGCGCCGGCCGAGGGCGGCGCCGAGCCGCCAGCTGCCGGGGAGCCGCCGCCGCAGCTGCCGGGCGAGCACGCCGCGCCGCCCGGGCCGGCCTGGGGCGTAGGGTGTAGTGTTACCTGGTGGTTGGGCAGCGTTGTATGGTGCGGCGAGGGCGGCGGCGCGCCGGCCGAGGGCGGCGCCGAGCCGCCAGCTGCCGGGGAGCCGCCGCCGCAGCTGCCGGGCGAGCACGCCGCGCCGCCCGGGCCGGCCTGGGGCGTAGGGTGTAGTGTTACCTGGTGGTTGGGCAGCGTTGTATGGTGCGGCGAGGGCGGCGGCGCGCCGGCCGAGGGCGGCGCCGAGCCGCCAGCTGCCGGGGAGCCGCCGCCGCAGCTGCCGGGCGAGCACGCCGCGCCGCCCGGGCCGGCCTGGGGCGTAGGGTGTAGTGTTACCTGGTGGTTGGGCAGCGTTGTATGGTGCGGCGAGGGCGGCGGCGCGCCGGCCGAGGGCGGCGCCGAGCCGCCAGCTGCCGGGGAGCCGCCGCCGCAGCTGCCGGGCGAGCACGCCGCGCCGCCCGGGCCGGCCTGGGGCGTAGGGTGTAGTGTTACCTGGTGGTTGGGCAGCGTTGTATGGTGCGGCGAGGGCGGCGGCGCGCCGGCCGAGGGCGGCGCCGAGCCGCCAGCTGCCGGGGAGCCGCCGCCGCAGCTGCCGGGCGAGCACGCCGCGCCGCCCGGGCCGGCCTGGGGCGTAGGGTGTAGTGTTACCTGGTGGTTGGGCAGCGTTGTATGGTGCGGCGAGGGCGGCGGCGCGCCGGCCGAGGGCGGCGCCGAGCCGCCAGCTGCCGGGGAGCCGCCGCCGCAGCTGCCGGGCGAGCACGCCGCGCCGCCCGGGCCGGCCTGGGGCGTAGGGTGTAGTGTTACCTGGTGGTTGGGCAGCGTTGTATGGTGCGGCGAGGGCGGCGGCGCGCCGGCCGAGGGCGGCGCCGAGCCGCCAGCTGCCGGGGAGCCGCCGCCGCAGCTGCCGGGCGAGCACGCCGCGCCGCCCGGGCCGGCCTGGGGCGTAGGGTGTAGTGTTACCTGGTGGTTGGGCAGCGTTGTATGGTGCGGCGAGGGCGGCGGCGCGCCGGCCGAGGGCGGCGCCGAGCCGCCAGCTGCCGGGGAGCCGCCGCCGCAGCTGCCGGGCGAGCACGCCGCGCCGCCCGGGCCGGCCTGGGGCGTAGGGTGTAGTGTTACCTGGTGGTTGGGCAGCGTTGTATGGTGCGGCGAGGGCGGCGGCGCGCCGGCCGAGGGCGGCGCCGAGCCGCCAGCTGCCGGGGAGCCGCCGCCGCAGCTGCCGGGCGAGCACGCCGCGCCGCCCGGGCCGGCCTGGGGCGTAGGGTGTAGTGTTACCTGGTGGTTGGGCAGCGTTGTATGGTGCGGCGAGGGCGGCGGCGCGCCGGCCGAGGGCGGCGCCGAGCCGCCAGCTGCCGGGGAGCCGCCGCCGCAGCTGCCGGGCGAGCGCGCCGCGCCGCCCGGGCCGGCCTGGGGCGTAGGGTGTAGTGTTACCTGGTGGTTGGGCAGCGTTGTATGGTGCGGCGAGGGCGGCGGCGCGCCGGCCGAGGGCGGCGCCGAGCCGCCAGCTGCCGGGGAGCCGCCGCCGCAGCTGCCGGGCGAGCACGCCGCGCCGCCCGGGCCGGCCTGGGGCGTAGGGTGTAGTGTTACCTGGTGGTTGGGCAGCGTTGTATGGTGCGGCGAGGGCGGCGGCGCGCCGGCCGAGGGCGGCGCCGAGCCGCCAGCTGCCGGGGAGCCGCCGCCGCAGCTGCCGGGCGAGCACGCCGCGCCGCCCGGGCCGGCCTGGGGCGTAGGGTGTAGTGTTACCTGGTGGTTGGGCAGCGTTGTATGGTGCGGCGAGGGCGGCGGCGCGCCGGCCGAGGGCGGCGCCGAGCCGCCAGCTGCCGGGGAGCCGCCGCCGCAGCTGCCGGGCGAGCACGCCGCGCCGCCCGGGCCGGCCTGGGGCGTAGGGTGTAGTGTTACCTGGTGGTTGGGCAGCGTTGTATGGTGCGGCGAGGGCGGCGGCGCGCCGGCCGAGGGCGGCGCCGAGCCGCCAGCTGCCGGGGAGCCGCCGCCGCAGCTGCCGGGCGAGCACGCCGCGCCGCCCGGGCCGGCCTGGGGCGTAGGGTGTAGTGTTACCTGGTGGTTGGGCAGCGTTGTATGGTGCGGCGAGGGCGGCGGCGCGCCGGCCGAGGGCGGCGCCGAGCCGCCAGCTGCCGGGGAGCCGCCGCCGCAGCTGCCGGGCGAGCACGCCGCGCCGCCCGGGCCGGCCTGGGGCGTAGGGTGTAGTGTTACCTGGTGGTTGGGCAGCGTTGTATGGTGCGGCGAGGGCGGCGGCGCGCCGGCCGAGGGCGGCGCCGAGCCGCCAGCTGCCGGGGAGCCGCCGCCGCAGCTGCCGGGCGAGCACGCCGCGCCGCCCGGGCCGGCCTGGGGCGTAGGGTGTAGTGTTACCTGGTGGTTGGGCAGCGTTGTATGGTGCGGCGAGGGCGGCGGCGCGCCGGCCGAGGGCGGCGCCGAGCCGCCAGCTGCCGGGGAGCCGCCGCCGCAGCTGCCGGGCGAGCACGCCGCGCCGCCCGGGGCAGAGCCTCTGGCGGAGGGAAATGGTGCAACGTTATAGTATAGCTCTTATCGAACAGAGGAGGTGAGCTTGTGAGGTGAAAAAGAAGAAAGAAATTAAATATCAATGTTACCTAACTTCTTTGCAAGTTAAATTATCAAAAAAATATCAACGAGCAAACGTTTGAGTTATTACTGTAACTACTTATTGCACTATAACCCACTTTTAACAGAATGCTAGTGCTATTAATCGTGCCCGCAAAATTCTTCTTTACCCGGAGTTATAGGTGAGACTCCTGGTGAAGTTACTAGGCAATAACGATTACATTAGAGTTAATACGACCCCATTTTTTTTCATAATCTTGCTTTCAATTCAAATTTCCGCCAATATATAAAAATGTCAACGACATCCCCCTTTTACTTATGTAGATGTTACTTTCCTTCAGTTTCACCCCACTGCCGTCGAACACAATAATGAATGGTACCCATGAACGAAAGACCCATGAACTAGAACAGACCTGGACATGAGACCCCCGATGAAAGGTAGATGTTATTATGTGTACCGCAACTTATTACTGCAACGTCACTGCTTGTAATTGTCAAGTTTAGTTCAAATCGGATTAAGTGCTGTTTAGGCTTCACAATAAATTAAGGGGTTTATTTATAAACGTTGTTAAAAGTGAAGAAGCGTTTAAACATCAAAAATGTAACGTTAAACAGTCGCTAATCACTACTTAACTTTAAGCAACGTTTATAAATAAAGGGGTCAATGCATTAATTTTGTTCCAGTTTTTTTTTAATATTTCTTGTGTTGTAACAATCTGGATTGAACTTTTCCTTTTCTAAATTAATGCACATAATTCAACATACTGCTGACAAAAGCCATTTTATTTACGTATGAAAGTGAACAATGCGATCAAAATAAGAACTCCTTTTTGTTCAATTTACAATATACATCGTCAAGTTTAGCTGTCCTGTGAAACACTTCCCGTTAAATCTCGGTAAGTTTTTTAAGCCAGTGAAGTTTAGTAAATGCTTATTTTAATCTCAAAGTTGCGTTCTTCTTCAAGAAATCTGAAAATTATTGACACATTACAAGCAACAACAATGTAGCAAATACAAGTAAATGTGTGAAGATGAACGAAGCGAGGTCTCCGTGCTCAAGAGAAGCCGCACAGAGCTCTTCGATACAAATATAAGAAGGTCATCAAGGTTACAGAGAGGCTGTTAACTGTATCAGCTTATACCTTCCATAATTACTATTGACAACGTTATTACTTCGACCATTTACTGTTTAAAATAGAGTTTTTGATATCTTAAATGGTTTTTTTTAGACCCTGCTCTCTATCATCAGGGCTTTTCGGCCATCAGTGTCCAATCACGTACGGGTATATTTGCTTGCATACATTTTGTATGAACTTGTATGAATATTTGTGGCATGCATTCAGGCATGTTCTGCTCTGATGTACCTTACAAACACTTGTTACAAACACTTAATTCAAAAGACCCCGACCCGGAATTATGTGTATAGAGCTTTGTGCAACATGGTATCATAAACCTGAGTTACTTTATTTTCTGATAACCTCTAACCGTTGATAGCACGACTGGTTTAAAACGTCATTCAAATAGGCGCTTGTAAAGTTAGAGATGACATGTTTTAATTAATTCTCAGCCTGCAAGGTACCATTTGTAATGAATTAACCAGTAGCAGCGTCGAACATAATAAGGTTGTCAAAAGTTACACAAGAATGTTTGATTAGTCACAAATATGGTAAGACACAAAACATGCAATTTGTATGATAAATATCATCAGCATTCAATAAATATGTCCATGCACTATAAGAAGGCTACGATATAATAAAATAAATGATATTTTAGAGGCATCAAACACATGCGGTATGAAGCAGCATTGCATTATTTGTGGCTCGTTTTCCTGTTAACTTGTGTAAAGTGTAAACTGTGTTTAGTGTACATTAATGTCTTTGCTCTGGGAGTTGGGAAATTAATAGTAAGTAAATTAAGCAATTTGCTAGTCATTAAAGCTGCTGCTAATTGACAATAGACTTGCTCCTCTGTCACATTTATCATGTTTTTTTTTGCTATATTTAAGTTTATTTGAGTTTTAAGGGAAATTGAAGTCCCATATCAGAAAAAGTTTCATAACAATTTTGCACAAATTTTGTTTACCATGAATATGGGTTTTTACATGTTTCTAGCAACACAAAAGTATTTTGCTGCAACAATTTTGTGCAATTTTTGTTTGTAATGGTCATGTGGATTTATTTATTTAATTTATGCGAGGCTATAAGTAGAACAGGTGTGATGTGTGCGTGTTATGGTGGCGCGTCACTTGGTGTATTTGTCAAAATATTCGCGTTACTTGGGTAGAATAGAATAGAAATATTATTTGTTATATACACTGTATAAATTTCAGATATAAATGTAGAAATTTTACATGGGGTGCCACAAAGGACGGTCTTATCGCTAAAAGCGATCTTTTAACCCATCCTTCCAGCTAATGATAACAGCGTGCGGGATTCGTCAGAGTGTAGCCAGAGCTTAATACAAAATGAAGTGAATGTCATGACAGCCGGGGTATATTGATGTTACCCAAATAACGCGAACGCGGGTGTATGCGTTGCGCCACGCGCGCGTACTCACGTGGCGGGGCGCGGCGCGGGCGGCGCGCGGCGCGCGGCGCGGCGGTGGAAGGGCGGCGGGCGCGGCGCGCGGCGCCGGCGCAGCCTGCACACACACAGCGCTCACGGACCGCTCACCGCTGGCTGTGCGCCGCCCACAGCTACAGCCAGCGGCCGGGCTCGGTTACTACGCTCGGATCTTTGGGAGCGACCGATACCGAGACCCACACCGACCGCGACTACTCCGACGTCGGTGACCGAAAGCTAACAGCTAGCGGTGCAATTCTATAACTACGTTCCGCTTAATATTCTGGTGTAATTTAATTACTATACTCGGACCTAATATCGTGGCCTGCGTGACCTGTCGTCTGCACGTTACACGAAGTGATGGACGCTACGGATGGCGCCAAACTCGTAGCCGAATTCTAGGCCGACTCCTTTTTTTTTTAAATTACTACATTCGAATCTTTTTAAGCTGCTCCCCCTGTATTTTCTACATTCGTTTTATTCGCGATTTTTTTATTAGAACCGATCGATCTTACGACGCTAAACGATGGATTTTTTTTATCCAAAAACCAAAAAAGATCTTTTGGCCCAAATATATTGGTTTTCAACCCCTATACGGTTATCTTTTTATGCAAAAACAATTTTATTCGATCCCGACTGAGACCAAAAAGCCTTACGACTCAAACTCTTCCTCCCGTTCTCTTTACCTGTTGTTTGTGTCATTAGAACGCCAATAAAATATACAACAGATACTAAAATACGTAACTAACTTAGTTTTAGGAATACTTCTCATTGGATTCTAACGAGATTCTAGTTTTCTAATGTATTGCATGCCCACTCAATGTCGATTTACTCGATAAACTACAAAAAAACGCCGTTGTCTAATAAACCGCTGTTTCTAACTAAACCAAACCATGTCGAACAAGAGATATCAAAGTGTGACAAGAGTCGCCGCGTGTCTGACGAAGGAATTCAAACAAAAATAAACCTTAAGACATTGATTTAGAAACTTTAGAATACATAGAAGATTCTGTAAGAAATAAGTTTCAAATTCCTTCATCACAAGTACCAATACACATAATACTGTTATGTATATTGGTGAAGCTGTACCCTCTACTGCTTATATAACTACAAATAATTATATTATTGCTATATAAAAATAAAACATTCACATACATAACATCTACCTATCAATCTACACCCTGTTAAATCGCTTACTACAAATATCGTCATCCACCGGTAAATTGATTTTTATCGTCTTTAAAATAAGGTTCAAAATGCTCAGTGGAAGACTCGCCTGAAACTCTCATTCAAATGCAAAGATACAGAAAAATATAGAGTTATATAATTCTTTCATACATGTCATATGTAAGATATAGATGCATAACACACAATTTCGTACAACTACGCTATATACTGCTCCTATCTACTTATATATTATTATTATATCGTTCGCTGAGTATATGCTCTGTAGAACATGGCATGCAACATTATAAATAATTAAATGTCTTTAGATTTTCACTGAAATATTGCACAAATTTAAATGCCGTATTTATAACATTGTGGCATCATTTTGTGTTACTGGCAACATGTTTGACACTAAAGCCTCGTATTCACAAAGAGAAAAATGTCTCGCAACACGTTTCGGAAGAGTCGACTTCGCCCGACATCTCACGTGTCGCGGGACTATCCCCTAGTGAATAAGAGGCTTCAAACTGTATGAAATATTGCCAGCAACATGTTTCTCGCAACACAAAGACATGTTGCTAAAACAAGTTACGCTGTTTTAATTTTCCGTGAATACGAGGCTTGTCTATGCCTTTTTTGTGGCGTAGCATGGCTTTATTTCTCGTTTCAAACGTTCTACGGTACATAAACCCAGCGAGACACAACAATACAGTACATAATATGCGCGATATAGTAGCACTACTAGCATATTATGTATTAAAGTACTCACTTCGCACAGGTACACGGAGTTTTTCGGGTGGGATCTATGAAGTCGTCGTTCTTGTCGCCCGCTGCCTCGCCGTAGCAGATTTCAGCCGCCTGAAATGGTAACAACATGTTGATATTTGTTTGTAAATGACACAAGATTTTTGGATAAGATTATGGTGTAAAATGAGTGAAGAGTAGATTTATTTCGATGCTGCGTTGTCATAGGGAAAATTAGCTTCTGGTATGGTAACAAACCGATACCAGCATATCAAATGCAATGATCATCAGCATCAACAGGCTTGTTTCATCCACTGCTGAGTCTTTTTCTTGGGGTTTTTACTAAGCTAAATCAACCTAGTAGTCGATTTTAATGTTAGAATTAAAAGTAATAATGTCACTCGTATTTCAAGAATGACATTGGGATAATATGATTGATACATTTTTAATTCTATGTTAATGTAGGAAGCTTTATCTCGGAACTAGTTCAAATGCTTAAAAGACAGTTCTGTTTCCCACTTCCATAATATTACAAGCTGTAAGTCAGTTTCGGGAATCCCTAACACATACTGGGAACAATAAGTTTTTATGCAGAATCCAAGAATGTTTGCCCGTTTGCTTAGTTTTGTGCATGTTGAACATAGATCATACGTTGCCTGGTGTGATGTCGGCGCTGAGTTAGATAAATGCTAGCACGTAATGATCTCTAGTTTGCGTGTTGGGCGGCGCGTGCGCAGGCGGCGCGCCCGGCTCCATGTGCGTCACCAGCACGTAGCCTGTATGTGTCTAGTGTGAGGGTGCGTACCTGGTGCGGCGCGGGCGTGGTGAGCGCGGCCAGCGCGCGGTGCGCCTTGTGCGGCGCGTGCGCAGGCGGCGCGCCCGGCTCCATGTGCGTCACCAGCACGTAGCCTGTATGTGTCTAGTGTGAGGGTGCGTACCTGGTGCGGCGCGGGCGTGGTGAGCGCGGCCAGCGCGCGGTGCGCCATGTGCGGCGCGTGCGCAGGCGGCGCGCCCGGCTCCATGTGCGTCACCAGCACGTAGCCTGTATGTGTCTAGTGTGAGGGTGCGTACCTGGTGCGGCGCGGGCGTGGTGAGCGCGGCCAGCGCGCGGTGCGCCATGTGCGGCGCGTGCGCAGGCGGCGCGCCCGGCTCCATGTGCGTCACCAGCACGTAGCCTGTATGTGTCTAGTGTGAGGGTGCGTACCTGGTGCGGCGCGGGCGTGGTGAGCGCGGCCAGCGCGCGGTGCGCCATGTGCGGCGCGTGCGCAGGCGGCGCGCCCGGCTCCATGTGCGTCACCAGCACGTAGCCTGTATGTGTCTAGTGTGAGGGTGCGTACCTGGTGCGGCGCGGGCGTGGTGAGCGCGGCCAGCGCGCGGTGCGCCATGTGCGGCGCGTGCGCAGGCGGCGCGCCCGGCTCCATGTGCGTCACCAGCACGTAGCCTGTATGTGTCTAGTGTGAGGGTGCGTACCTGGTGCGGCGCGGGCGTGGTGAGCGCGGCCAGCGCGCGGTGCGCCATGTGCGGCGCGTGCGCAGGCGGCGCGCCCGGCTCCATGTGCGTCACCAGCACGTAGCCTGTATGTGTCTAGTGTGAGGGTGCGTACCTGGTGCGGCGCGGGCGTGGTGAGCGCGGCCAGCGCGCGGTGCGCCTTGTGCGGCGCGTGCGCAGGCGGCGCGCCCGGCTCCATGTGCGTCACCAGCACGTAGCCTGTATGTGTCTAGTGTGAGGGTGCGTACCTGGTGCGGCGCGGGCGTGGTGAGCGCGGCCAGCGCGCGGTGCGCCATGTGCGGCGCGTGCGCAGGCGGCGCGCCCGGCTCCATGTGCGTCACCAGCACGTAGCCTGTATGTGTCTAGTGTGAGGGTGCGTACCTGGTGCGGCGCGGGCGTGGTGAGCGCGGCCAGCGCGCGGTGCGCCATGTGCGGCGCGTGCGCAGGCGGCGCGCCCGGCTCCATGTGCGTCACCAGCACGTAGCCTGTATGTGTCTAGTGTGAGGGTGCGTACCTGGTGCGGCGCGGGCGTGGTGAGCGCGGCCAGCGCGCGGTGCGCCATGTGCGGCGCGTGCGCAGGCGGCGCGCCCGGCTCCATGTGCGTCACCAGCACGTAGGGCACGGGATAGCGCATGCGCGCGCCGCCGCACAGGACCTGCGGGAACAGAATAGTTAAGCGTTAAAATCTGCATAAACGGACATCAACAAATCGGAAACAGTCGGAAGACAAATTATACAGAATCTAGCAAGATTCTGTATAATTTGTCTCCGTTTATCCTGTATTTCCTCAAACGACGTCGGTAACAGTAGATTAGTTAGAAAATGTATTTCAGAGTATTTCCGGATTGAACATCATTTATACGAACTATTTGAGCGGTCACCTACTTAAATATAGTACCACATTTGGATCACACCCTCTGTCCTTTATGTTGTTACAAGTATGTATAACAGGATAAAGTACTTTCATCATCCTTTAAAACTGAAGACAACCACTACTGGATATAGATCTGCCCCAAACACGACCATACCGAGCGGTATAGCATGGCCCGCCCCATCTACCTCTGGGACAGTCCCCACGTGAGCAGTACCCTAGACGTATATAGGTCACCTCGACGGCGCCGCAGCCCTGCTCCAGCGGGTACAGCTGGCGCCAGGCGTCCAGCAGGCGCGCGCTGGCCACGTCCGCGTCGCCCCACTCGCGCCCCGTCAGCGTGCCCTCCAGCCCGAACGGGGCCAGGATCACTGGAACAATGTTAACGATAGGTCAGTATTACATTACTAGTACTAGGTAGGTAGGTACAAGGGGAACTTTTAGGAGGTTTATGCTTCAAAACTTGGGAAATGACATAAATTGTTTGTGAGATCTTGACTGATCTATCTTGTCACATCATTTCGACCGTTTCGTAAGCGACGGTTGTGAAATTAAGTGTAAAAGTGGTCATCCTCCATACTGATCCTTGGAAGATGTGACAGCCAGTTTTACATATTGATACTTCATTATGGGAGCCAGAAGTTTTTGATCAATAACTCAGAAGTAAAGCCATATGTAAGCAGTTGTTGAGCTGTATCTCACTATAAATCCTGTTGTCCCACTATACTAGATTCGATTCAGAATCCGGAACACCCCGCAGCTACTGGACAGCACCTATCAAGATTCCATTTGAGTCTTAGCCTCGTCTACATAACTTCACTCAAAACTCAAGCATTACTTTAATTCAAGTTTAAAGCCATTTGATAGGTCAAAACTAGTTTTAGTAATGTTTGAATCTTGAGTGAGATTCTGTAATACGGGCCTTCGTAAGTCTTTTACAATGTTTTTGATACGAAGTCGTTGTGTTACCTTTGGCATCAGCCTGGTTGTCGGGCGAGTTGATCTTGGCGAGCCGCTTGGCCGTGAGCGTACGCACGGGCGGGTGCTGCCGCACGTCCACAGATGCGCACACGGTGCTCTCGCCGTGCAGGAAGAATGCGAACGAAAACGACAGGTGCCAAGGACTGGAAAGAATGGAGAAAAAGACGGATTAATACAGGGTTTCATAATTATAAATAACACACCTGTGTTCTCCGAAGTGTTAGGTAGAGGTAAAAACTTAATATTAAAACAAACAAACTTAACAATAATATAGTTTTCAGAACAAATATTATCATCTACCTGCCTTTATCCTATATTATTTGATGTCCTTCCATACATCTCTATTGGCCATTATCCTGATAACTCTTCAAGAATTTGGTAGTATTACTGTATAAATGAATCATTCTCACTTTTCAGGGATCATAAACATTTGTTTGTACTCAAAACAAACTAACAAAAACATTAACTCAGCTAAGCGACCGGAAGTTGCTCCCACTATCAGACTATTCTGGACAAAAACCTTCCCCTCTATTTTCTCCATTTATCACTATCTCACACAAAAATTATAATATCCAATTATTATGCAAATCTATATATTAAATAAAAATAGTTTGCCCACTAAGTTTTTATACAATGAAAACAACTGGAAGCTTCATAATATGACGGTTATAAGTTCACGGTGCAAGGCGGTGCGGCGTTCCGGAGTACCGCAAGGCGCAGCGCCTATAAATATAGTATATAGCCGCGATACCGCCCGTATCTTGCGGCGACGGCAGCTTCAAATCAAATTGCAATCGATCGGTATACATTGACATATTGCTGCGAAGAACCGATGGTGTTGCTACCCTACTTTTTATACTTTCAGTTACGATGATTTTGACATAAATAGGAACAAAGCATTGTTTTCATGTAATGTTTTGATACATTGTAACACTCTTATGTTTTTTCTAGTTTTTAATTGCGATTTCTTTCTATCATTACATTCCGTATACCTTGAGAGGATAAGCAGTAGTTTTAGTGAAACACACGCATCTGCGACAGAAATAAATCTGTGTATAATTTTAAGAAATGACTGAAGTCAACACGATTTTTCCAGCTATTTTGGAGAATTCATATACTTACGTTGTAAGATAACCATAGTCAAAATTTCGTGGAGAAACAAGGACTTTAGAAAAGTGTTTTTTAAAAGTAAAATGTTAGAAGGTGAACGAAGTTATGCCCTGGTGTCTTCTCGAGCAGAACACAGAGATCTTCTTTTTAATCTAGGAAGTGAGACCTGCGTTGCCACGGCTCATTTGAAAACAATCCATTGAGAGAATTGCCATCAATTTGAACTTCCAAACTTAATTTGCCTGACCTGAGTTTCGAACCCAGGACCACATACTCGGCAGTCGCGCTTACGACCACTAGACCAACAATGCTGTCAAGGTGTCCAATGTATTTGGCTTATTATATTATGATACTGTTGACAGAGGGACAAAGCAACATTTCCTTCAGCGAAAAGGGAATTGGCTCCAATCAGGCGGGATTTAGAGTTGCCTTTGGTTGTGTGAATTAGGATTGTGTGACGTCATGGTACAGTGCGGCCATTATTGACAATATTGTTGAATGATAGACTGCGTAGTATGTCAGTAGCTATTTATGTATTGTTGTAATAGTAACGGGTAAATTAATGATGGTGCTTACGTCATCTTACTGATTATTATAGACCAATTTGGTTAAGAGGTCATGAGCTCGTCATCGCAAGATGTAAGTATTGGGTATGGGTCTTCCTTTAGTTGCCATTAACGACACAGATTGGAAGCGACTGGGTTATTCCCAATAAATTCTATTCCCAAGGACCGAAGAGTTCCCTGGCCCTGGCGCACCGGCAACTCAAGGAACACGGGTGGGTTTTAGTAAGAGTCTGACACGTCCTTCCGCTTCGCCCAGAGCGGGAGAAGTCATTTGATGATTTCCCGCCCAAAAAAAATAAAAAGATTGCAAGCGATTGGTCGGTGGGTATATTCCCAATAAATTCTACTCCCAAGAATTATTTTATAACAGTATCTTTGCACCAAAAAAATTCAATCAGCGCACAATTAAAATCATACAGATACAATCAACATCTAGTAATTAGCTAACATGTAACTCGCACACGCAAAAGACAAGCGTGTCATATCGTAACTTCAACTTTCACTATCAGAGGCGGTACAGTAGTGAAATTAATTCTTATTGCGTTAACAATAAGGTTTGTTATTCATTACCTCTTGCCGACTTCTTCTTCGTCGCCGTCGTAAGGCTGGACGAACCATTTGCCAAGCCTCACGAAGTCTCGCGATAGAAGACATCTGTAAATTAAAAAGTTGTTATTAGTATGTGTCGATTATGTCAATTTCAGGCGTCAATCATTTTATTTATGTGGGAACTTTGTCTCTGCAAAGACGGTTGATTACGATTTTTTCTTTGTTAGTACGTTCTTGGATCAATATAGGATTGGATAAGTCTACAGTATACTTAAAATGTCAGTGTATATTGAATTTCTCAGTAACAGCCCAGAGGTGGATTTGTGCCCGGTTGATGACAATAAGCTCCTCCCCTATTACATGGTACTTCAACATAACTGGCGGAATATGGGTGTACTATAGGTGCACCTCTAGCTAACCCTTCGGGGATAACGAGCATGATGTTATGGTTTTGTCATTGTATATAAAGGATAGTAAACGTAAAACTTTCAGACACTTTTTGCCATTTATAAAGACCTTGTTAAAAATCCCATGAAAAAGGAAACTCGTCTTCAGTTAACGAGGGGCGATAATATTGAGAAGTAAGAGCCAACATAAGCTATACAATTTCACAGCTCAGCAACTTAGAACATGAGATCTGGTAACATTTGCCGGTTAATGACTGTATCACGTTTCTTTTATTGGCATACCGTTTGAACGATAAAATGAGGGGAGGCCGCAAGACTGTCTTGTGTAAGACAAAATCTGTTTGATGCAAATTGAGTTGTTTTAGAACAAATGTAGGTATGCTGCTCTTTATGATTTGTCCATGAGTGACTGGATGTAATGTCTGTTCTAAAAGTATCTCATGAAAATGTAAACAATTGAATCAGAAAACGTTCCTGTGGATGCCAATTTGTAGTTGTCACTTACAAATTGAGCGCTTTGATTTGATTATTTGGATACTTAAACCACAAAATCGAATTTTAAATAACCTTAAAGAAGTTTTTCATTTGACAATTGAGATTAATTTTGTGACCTCAATTTTCGTCGATGATTGTTCAATTGCAATTTTATGGCGTTATTCAAATAATAATTGTTGGAAAAAGTGGTGAAACCTAAATACAGATGGATGTGTTACTAATTTCCATTAGTGAGTGATTGTGTGGGAATTTAACCTGAACAGGGTTTGTTTACACTTTCATCAGATACTTTTGGAACATATCATAGGTAGCGATTGTAGCGAACAAACGATGAATCATTTAAGTTTTCCACAAGCATTTTGCTTGTTTATTTTCTATTGTAGGTAAGCTCCACAAACCGTATCGAAATATAACTGCAACAGAGCTTACACAAAGCCGTCTACATAGCCACAGCAATGCATTTCCATAGAACATCGCATGGTTTCCAAACGAAACGTATTACAAGACGATATAGAGGCGCGGGCGTGTCGTAACTCTGCTCGGCTATCGATTATATTACCATAGCGAATATTATTGTGTCACCGGCGAAGTAGTCGACGCGTGAAACTGACAACTATGTAGTGAGCAGTACTTGTTGACTTGGAATGTGAATCATGTACTTATAATAAATAATATGACACATAGATGCAGTTTTTAATTAAGAGACTTTTGTTAAACTGCGTTAGTGTTAGTAAAATATAAAGCTAATTATGCAAAAAGAGACAAACGAATTTAGACTTTGCGTTGTTGAATTTATAGCATACTTTTGTTCACTTTGTGGTTCATTGGTTTTGCAGTCTGTCCCAAGACCTAGTTGACTTACAGAACTTTTTCACTTTCTGGTACTTGTACAGAGGGCTATTAATTTTCTTAAATAGCTGCTTCTTTGTTTGTAATTGTTTCAATTAATTAACTTGGGTTCTCAAGATTTTTGGACTGCACTTCTACAATTTTAAATGCAATATGGTTTCGACTGTTGGGATATCGGACATATGACACCTTTTTATCTTAAGGTTGGTACACTACAGAATTTCAAACTATCAAATTGGTGCAGTTCCGTTTAATTAGACACTAAAATAATCTTCAGGATTATGAGTATTGGCCTGAATTAAACCAAAACATGTTTCGACATATCAAAGAGATGCTGTAAAACAAACTTTCCGTACAGTTTAAAAACAAATATTAATTTTCCAAGTGCAATGAGTAGTCTATAAAAATGGATGCACAGATAATGTAGTAGTTCGTCGATAGTTTATTTCGAGCGATGCCCCTGTCTATCTTTAAACGTACGCACTCGACTGTATCTAATACAGTTTGGTTGTAAACATTACTCTTTCTTGTGACTCATGAGTACTTACTCAAACTGTAAGTTTTCTACACTATTGTATCAGAGCCCGATCGTAAATATGGCACATCGAGTTTCAGCACGTAAGACTGTAAACATTCATACATAAATTCACGCCTTCTTCCCATGAGAGTAGGCAGAAACTACAGAACGCCACCTGCTACGATTCTTACATACTCCTTTTGTTTCGTTTACGTTCATACATCAAACATAACGTCCAGTTGAAAACCAGCGTCAGGCACTCACTAGTTGTCTAGCATAAAGGATGATTTCCACCAAACGGCTCGCATCGCATCGGTTCGGAAAGGATACGAACGGATGCGGCGACAGCCGACCGCGTCCGGCAGGATGTCGACGCATACGATCGGCTCCGTACCGTCGCTTGCGAACGTATCCGTTTGTGCGCCTAGTCAAATAGTTTCATTCCTACCATGTGTGTACTTATGATATGTGCCAAATAATCATATTTTCCTTGTTTCTTTTTGGAAAAAAAATCGGCTTCGTAGAGCGTCGGAGTAATTTCTGCCACCTATGCGAGTCCTAGTCAAATTTCGATGTGTCATATGAACGCCAATTGCCTGTATCAGTTTGCCCTCAAATTGAATTTAGCATGATAGTATGACGATACATTGTGGTCGGTCGATTATATTTTCCTTAGTACATGTTTTCAAAGGATTTCAAATATCTAATATAATTCAATTACAAATTGACTGGTCGCATTGTTTATCACTGTGTGATTCATATAATTTATGTTTTTTTGTTAATATTATACAGAGTTGTTGTATGCGTAAGCAATATTATAACTGTGTACTTTTAAACTACCATAGCAAATATTAATAATAACTCCTTTTATTGCTTTATTTAAAAAAAACAAATGAGCATGTTAGTCGCATTATTTTTTCAAGATTGCGAATTCTATTATACTTTCTACAGTTGAGAATCAGAGTTTGACCGCTCACTCAAGCGCAGCGAGGGCGTTCAGCGCCGACGTACGGCACCAGTGCAAACTGCCGTCGTGACGGGAGAGATTTAGGTGCGCGCGCGCAGGTGTCGCGACATAAGCGTCAAGCACACACAAGGAATGTGTCTGCTACGCTTTGGATATGTATCAAACAGGTGCGAATTGTTGTTCACCCGTGCTATCTGGTGATCGGAGACAATTTAGTACTCAAATAATAGACTCATTAAAATGTATTTTCTTGCTGGTTAAACGGTGTAATAAAGTAGATGATTTAAGTATCAATTGTTCAGTTTTTGCACTTCGTTTATTGCATTGCAAACAAAAGCGAGGCAGTTGAGTATCAAACCAGTCAGTTGTAAAAATGCTTTTTTACAACGTTAGCACTCCAGTCATCCAATGTGAGCTTAAACTGCATTTTATTGCGAAATGAAAATAATATTATTTCAGGACTTTTGGCCGGGAATATTACAAGATTGTAGAATTAAGCAATTCGATGTCGACCATTTAGCATATCTGGGGTCTTTGAACCAGTTTCAACGAGATGCCGCCGCAGTCGCGCAAAAAATGCTGTAAACGTTATTGGTAAGTTCTTAAACGGCACATAAACTGTACATAAGGATTCAGGATCAGTTTCGAATGCATACCCTTGAACGACAGGGAAATGTAAAAAAGACCGAGGACAGATAGATCGACTTTATCGACCCGATTAATTTTAGCGTTTTCGAGAGACCGTTTCATAAAGATTTAAAAGGGGTAATCAGTTCAGATTTAGATATCATAAAGTAATTTCCTTAAACAAAATGGTGATAATATCAGGTGTAAAACAGGAACATACTAAACACTAAAATTATTTCATTACGCGCCGTTCAAATCTATAAAAGTTAATTTAAAACACGAGAAGGTGCTTGCGAACAATAGCGAGGACTGTAAAATGGACATAAAAACGTTAACTCAATCGTGGCAGTGTCTTACAAGCCTAACGCGAAATCTTGAAGGATTTTATTACCTTGAATACTACGTATTTAAGTAACTACTTACAGAAAAGGTAAGATTTTAATAAGTAATGTTTTTTCATGTTTCGTTCATTGCGTGTGCTGTAAAGTGCAACTTTGAATTAATTTGCAATTCCACTCATATCAACTTTGGACCTCGTATTTTTTATTTTATATTTAGAATCCACGTATTTGTCAAATACGATCAATTTAACTTTACTATGCTTTGAATCCATTCACAGGGCTCACTCGCCCACAACTTTTGTACACCGTACAAAAAGCACAATAAAACCTCCCGGTATCGTGTTAGGGGTCTAATCGTATAACAGCCGAAGTAACGACTTTTAAACGACCCTCAATTCACGGTTGCTACCTTAAAATCATGAAGCTGAACGCGTGTGTATATTGTCGCAGTGTCGGGATCGCATCCCCGGTTCACCGCGACGCATTGTTTCTTTGACGCGCCGCCAGCCGCCATGGGGGTCAACGACTCGTCTGGATTTCGTTCATACGCCGAGATTCCGTCGCTCACCGCTCCCGACTCCAAGTTGCGTGATGGCAATGCATGGGCCTCTTACGTTATATGGGGTCTTCCTTGGAGTGTTTGAATAGTTACGAATGCTTTCGCAGGAGCCGATAAAACAGGCGAGTTTGAACCAAATCTGTCGGAAGCGCGTTCAAACTATTGTAACTCAACTGTTTTTATTGCTATTTGCTTACTGTAATGGTCTGTATGGTATGTTGCGAATATAGAAGATAACGTAACAATATTGTCTTGAAATACACACTGAAGGTTGGGTGTACTCTAAATCTGTCAAATCTCATGAATAATAAATAGTTCGCAATTCTCTAAGATTGAGATCCAACAAATTACTATATTTTGTCTATATCGTGCCTATCTTTAAAAACGACTCAAGGGTACAGCACAAAATCAAGCAAAATTTTATGTTCTTCTAAATAAGTTAGTGAAATATAACATCATTATTAGTAGGACTGATAGGAGGAATAAGTCAAGTTATATTTCAAACATAATAAACGACTAATTAATTTTATACTAAACTTAATAGTCGAATGGTCTGTGACGAGCGGATTTACTCAATTAGAAGTCTTCAAAATAATTTAAAATCTAATCTTTAATTTTATAGGCATGTTACCTTGACAATAACAGTTCAAAAATTTATAAAAATGGTAAATATGTTAGATTCTTCAACGAATTTAAATTGTATTGATCATAAATCAAATGGCGATTAATTTATTTAGACTCTAAATAAATCTTTTCTTTTCGTTACTATACGGTCTTAATTTTAGACCGTATAGTAACGAAAAGAAAAGATTAGACTTAGAGACACGTTCAAAATAACCTCATTTAAATGTTGATTCTTTGAACTATCAAAATGAGACAACATCATTCATTATCATTCATCATTACATTAATTACACACCCGATATCGAATTAAGAAACAATAGTATCAATAACGGCAGGAATCTTAACAGGTTTGCTACTACTCGGGTGCCTAAAGAAAACGCGGCAAAAAACGACATTAGAACGCCCCGACCTTCGTCTCGTACTTCGTACGGCTACGACTGCCACTACGAGTGATTCTGATGCGCCCGCGCACCAGCTGCAACATTAGGCGCGCAAATTGCAACTGAGTAAACGACCGCTAATTACCCGTCTCATTTTGTTTCTATTCATTAATCGACTATAATGTCATGTGGATTAGGATATTATATGTTTATGCGAGTATTTATTATACCTTCATGAGATCTGTTTACTGAAAAAGATTAATATACTGTAAAATGTCAGGACTAGGTTTGGCCGTTGTCTGCTTGTGTTATTTATGAGCTTTAGTAGTGTTTGCATTGCACTTTGCACTAATTATATTTTAAAAGTTTCTGGTGACAGAACTAATGAGGTGAGGCGAGTAGCAAGAGATGTGCAAACAGTTAATAAGGCCCTTCGCACACTGCACCGCATCACTCAGCGGGGCGCGGGAAACGGAGACAAATTCCCCGCGCGGAAGCGCATTTTTATTGAATTTGTATGAAAAATATCACGCGCAGGGGCGCGTTATCTGCGCCCCGCTGCGTGTTGCGGTGCAGTGTGCAAAGCCCCTAAATTATGGGTTTCGAGTGAAATATCTACATTTTACGAATTTGACTTTTAAACTCTAAAAATCTTCCGTAGATGAAATATCTACAATAACACAATAATTATATCCGTTAGATAAAGCAGATAAATTTCGCTACCTCGAACTTGGGACTGCTGGCATAGTTTTTATCACAGTTGATAACATATAACTATTAGAATAGGTATTAGATTTTCCAGATAGCATAGGTAATCGAGTTTATCAAGCGTCTAATGTCGTCATTGTGCTCATTGTTGAAAGCCTAATAATAAATAAACAAATAATCTATTCCTCTGAACAACTTTGGATGCAATACACTTAAATAAAACTTTTAAAGAGTTAATTACAATTACAAATTAAACTTTCATTTTATTTTCCAAAGTGAAGAATGCGTGGTCAATAATAAAGGGCCGAGTATTGTTCCTTGCGGAACACCTACCGTACGCACGACTCTGAATACGAAATGTCTTTGTGAGCGTACAAGTAGCATACACGGAGCGGTCAATAGGAATTATTTCATAATAAATCACGTGCAATTAGCTCGCGAGACGCATTGAAACTAAATGCGCGCGCGACGCTGACTGTGTGACACGCATCATCGAGTTCAAATTGTGTACTCGGTCGGCAATGATTAACAAGTTATTTGTTAGTATTGTTAGTACCGTACGGGTTTTTCAATCACGTTTTTGTTGCGAATGCTAATCGTGTAACGTTTGAGCCGGCCAATTGGAAAACAGTAAAATCAATACGGAAGAAGTAGATTGGCTAACGCTTTACACCTATTATTTGAAGACCAATCATATCTTAGTAGATAATATTGATACTCGTTGTTTTGATTACTTGATGATGAGCATTAGTTTATGTTGTTTTTATGATTTTACCTTTCAATAAGATTATGAAGAGCCTTGAACAGCAGCGAGCGACATTCGTAAGAGAGTCCACTCTCCCAAGATCCTTGGTCACCTTCTGAAAATAAAAGAAAATGGTCGTAAGTTCCTTGAATGAAAAAAGGAGATCCTAGAAAAAAATAGATCACTAGGATTAAGTCCAGCATCGCATTAACCTTGACCTCGCTATCTTAGACGTCCAAACTTGCCATTGTCCCAGTTACTGCTTTTTGTATAACGATCATTGTGTTTACTTAATTATCGAATCCCTTAATTTGAATAAATATTTTTATAAAAACTGTATAAACATTCAAGGTCGAAATGACAATGAAAATATCCACAATAGCGGAACGTGGAGCTGAGAAGCGATAAAATCGGGTTGTTGCAATGTGGTAAGTAAAGCTAGAAATAGCTGTTGTTGCATTCGCAATCGGAAGATAAACTCGGCCTATCACCGACGACGTTAGATGCGAAAACAAAACGGCGCGCGCGACGTTGCCGCTCCGTCACCATAACGCCGTCCTTGTCTAGCTAGGAGGCGGGACGGGGGCGACCCATGTGACGTCAGCGGCCGCTCAGCGCACGTGCTTGTGTTTGTAGCGCGCGCCGCACACGACACACATGCGAGCGTTGCTTAGCGCCCGCTAACTATTTAATTGACATTGAATTTTATATTCAAAACATTCAAAATGAAGAATATACAAATAAATAGACTATCCTAGTTCCACTGACATACACTGCAATAAATGAAACCCATTCAAATTGGAATGTAGTAGACTGTATGCTAGATGAAACTGAACAAAACTGTAAAGCTAATGAGTTATTACTGCGGGTTATCGTTCACGCACCCGGCAATAACATGGTGTCTTGATAAATTGATAGTATACAACTGAGAAGTTTTAGTAGCGTTTTTCGGCTTTATTTGCCGTCTTACTGGATCGTTTCCAAGCGTTCAGCCTTGACATTCGTGCTCCAGGTGTATGCGCGTCTGTATCATTTGAACTAGTTTTTCCACAATTAGGACACTAATGGTTTTATTAATTAGTATCTCTTAGTAGCACCTGCTTATAGGACTTGTATTTAGGTTTTACCAACAAAAATGTGGAACACATTTCAAAGAGATTTTATTTCGGCAACCACATTACCATCACAAGTTAATAGTAAGTATCCACCGAGAGTTCCGATGAAATCTTATCATTTGATAATTGTTGTTGCTAAATGACTGAAAACTAGTCTGTTAAAGTAGCCAGTCAAGGGCGTCCAGTGGCACGGCTAGGCAGTAAACTGGCCGTAACAAATGAAGGTGTCATCTTTGATTCGTTGGATTTTATTGGGATCGGTACGACTGGCGAGGAGGCCTTCTCAGGTTTCGCTTGGTTGTCGTTTATAAATATTTTCCGACCCGTTAAAGCAAAGGAACTGGCTTCAAAATCCATTAGTTTTAATTATGTGAATAATTTAATTCAAGAACTTCTTAGTACAGGATCGGTAGGGCGTAGATTCAGTGATAACTGCGATAATTAACCAAGTACCGCTAGTATGTATGTTGGCGGTACTCGTACAGGCACTGCAATTATTATTGAGCCGGTCGGTTCGGCACCATCGACTCCATCTCCCAAGGCCGTTAACGCAACAAACGGTACGATTACTGTATACGAATACCGATATACTCGAATACCGGAGCGAGTCACGACTCGACCCGCACCGTGGTACCATCGCGATTGAAGTCCACCAAGGATTTTAGCATCGATCGATGGTGTTTTCAGCAACAAAGTTTTATGAGGGTTATTGTCGTAATTGACAGGTTTCCTTCGGCGAAATGTGATAACGTGACTTCACAACACGTGATTTCGACACCGCTCTAATTGTAATGGATTTTTAAATGTAGCTTTTCGAAAAGGTTATACTCTCCCTTAAATAAATAAACACCAAAACTTTCCAAAGGTTTGTTATAAAATATTGTTGTTGAACTTTTTCGCTGTGCTAATTTGTGACACAGTTAGCCTCGTTTACGTTATTTTATTAGTGTTCGACTAGAATAGCCAGGTCTTGTTTGTTTGCTGTGTTTCTAGTGTAAGTGCATTTGTTAGTGCAATAACGAAGATAGTTTAAGGTTCAAGGTCGCAAATTTTGTCGCGGTGTAACGGCGGTGGTTGGCACTACCTTGCGTCGGGATCGATAGCGGGCGCACGACGCGCGCCGCCGCGCTACCCGCCTCCACACCAATGTGAGCACAGTAATCGCCGTACGATTATCACTATTGTTGCCAAAGTACTATTTGTTTGCTGCCGCGTTGCGGTTAATGTCGGCGATAACACGCTGATAACGGACGAGACTAACATTGAATGCGAACTGATAAACGAAGCTTGCTGGCTTGTGGAGAATTTGTCAATGTATGTGCTTACGAAACGTTTGTCAGAGATGCTATATTATAGTGGATAGATAGGGTAAATTGAGTGTGTCGCAGGCAATAAATACGGTATTTAACGATCGGCTGGTAGCTAGTAGACAGTAGAGCGGGAAGATTTATCTGCGTCGGTGACAGCGCAACAACATTATCGTTTGGCACGTGGGCCGTGGGCCGCGGCCGGAGTGCGCTCTGCGGTGCACTCGCCGCGTCTCTCTCGCACCGCAATGTTTGGAACAATCTCTGTGTCGCGTCGCTGTGTTCTACTAAGAGCACACTTTCGCAACATCGCTGACTGCTTTAATTTTGCGCCACTGCGTAAAGTCACCCAATTATCTGGTCCTTTCGTAGCTGTTGGCATCTGTAGTTAAGTGGACTACAATAATGTTCAGTTGAAGTAAGAATTGAATTTTACACTATAGGAATTTAAATAAAAGTAATGAGTAGTAGCAACTAGTTCTAGATAACAATGGAAGCAATTTAAGACCTTGGCAACTTTGTACACGAGAACACATCCTTAGGCAGCTTGTAAGACATGAGCTTCGTGTTCGTGCATGTAAAACACGGAGTAGGTATGTGCATTGCACGACAATTCATTACGTCTTCAGCTCTGACAGATGTAACATAATGTTTTTCTTAATTATTGATGCACTTTGCTTTTTATAACATTCTATTCAATGATAAATCAAAACCTTATGTAAAAACATCGAATCATTCTTTAATATTCAAGATTACCTGTTCTTTCATATAGGATACCTTCATCGTGAATGAAAACAGAACTAAAAAGTAAAAAAAAGTTCAATATACTGCAGCGATAGGCGGCGAAAAATAGTAAACAATCAGTGACAGCTACATACATAGGCGGGCGGTGCGACATGGCAACGTCGCATTCAAATCCGCGCGCTTTGTTTACAACCACCGGCGGGCGAGGTTAACCGCTGCGGTAACATTCGCCTCGATACGCCGAGCATGGGAGCCGCGCGGCTCCCATGCTCGGCGCCACAACCACGCACCCCGCACGCCGCGGCATCTAGATTATGTGCGGGTTAACATCGCCAAACCGGTTGTTACACCATCTAATCGAAGGATATCTATAAAGGTAGCTCTGCGTTTCACAAAAGAAACAATTGAGACAGGTTACAAGTTTTGTTAAAAAGGGGGGGCGGTCGGTGGATTGAATAGGCGGATACGGGCATTTAACCCGGTTCAGCGCCGCCTGATAATGTAATTCAAGATCGTATCGAGCGCGTGGAAATCTGTCAATTCGCGCGCGCCCTCTGCGGCAGCGGGTCGGGCTCGGTCCCTCCCGTGCGGTGCTGGTGTTGTTGTCTCGGTCGCGCACACCCACGTGCGCGCTTGACGTCACTAGCGCGTCGCCCCGTTGACGTCACGGACCGCCCGCAACCCGCCGACTCGGGAGCCCTATCAGCCCTACCCGACTGAGCAGATTCACACTGCCGAACTATTGTATCGAGCTATCATTGATGCAGGCATTGGTTTGTTGACTTCAGACGTCGTGCGATACTCTGATAATATTAATTTAAATCTGAGATAAGCATTTGAAAGCACTTTTGCGAATAATAATGATAGAATCAAAGCGGGAAAACGAAATATAGTTTGCAATAGTATTGTGAAGATCAACGAACCACGCCTTACAAATTTCAGTCAGATAGTAGAAATGGGAAACCAATAGAACACGATAGTTTTTAGCCCGATAAAGATGCTCTTAGCAAGGTTGCCAGTAGATCCATCGTTGTAGTACACGCGGGGCGGATCTCGGCATCTGCGCGGAGCCGGAGAGACTCGCAGCTGCACAGCCCACCCTCGCGCTTTTGTTTCTACTCGACACACCACTTGATGGCTAATGGTTATGTCAGGACGGGTAACGATGCGACTCAGATGTGGGGAGGATTTGGGGCATCGTTTGAAACAATATTTACAGGTTATAAATAGTTCTGGATTTATTGACTGTTTCATGGATACATATTTTCAGTAAGATACGAAAAAGAATGAGCCAAGTCTTTGCAAGTTTTTGAAATTCTGATTATGCTCGCTTTCGACAACAATCTTGCTTGATGGTAATAACCGGTTAATAAGATATTCTTCTCGGTGCAATTCCATCGTCATGTGTTGCCCACAGCCCAGGTGAGATGAAATCCGAGTAACAAATATGCAGACAGACTTTCGCATTTATAATGAGCCGCGCGCTGCAAATAAAGAATAAAAAACCGATTGAATGTTTTGAAATACAATAGTATAGAATCACGAATACATCAGTGGCGTTTGTCGCAATCTATAATGGACAACGCGCAATACTGTTATGGTGTCAGACATGACTTAAGTGAGACGAATCGATAATAACGGTACGGAGCGAAGGCGGTACACTTAGACATTGGCCGTATTTGTGTTTGAAATTGGAAAATAATTATGCGACCGATAGAGAGAGCCACCCGATCGATACGCGGCTAGCGGGCGGTGCGCACGCGCATCAATAAATAGCCCGATCCGGTGCGCGCCCATCGATACACGTCACGAGCATTTTATTATTAAAACGCCGAACAACGCGCGGACGCACCGAACGTTCAACAACCCCGCGCCGGCGGCTTCTTACGCGCACTCTTTACATAGTTACATCACATACAACCATCTGACTTGCTCCACATTCACAATTGTTCAACGTCGCGCTAAAATCACACTCATCTACTCCAACGTTTAAAGCGCATATACGTCGACGAAGATCACCTAAAACGAATGTAGAGCCTTCGGTCTGGTGACAGTACACCGTTATGTATGAACTATGACAATGTTGCGTCTTCAACTCAGCAAGGAAGCTGCGATTCCCACGGCCTCGAAGCAAGCCCACGCAGATTGCAAAACTTGCGTACATCGACGACATTGTTATGAGTTGGCAACATGTGATTCGATACGAGCACTCAATGGTTGAGATGCGTTACGGGTAGCGGTGGTTGTTATGATGAAATAGTAACGGTAAATCACAACGGATTGTCGGATTGCCTGTTTAAAGTGTACTACTGTATTGAGAGAGCAATGGTCACATTTATGCTGTCACTATTTTTTTTTCTGTTAAACTCAAACATAGTTTGGCATGATTACAATCAAAATGTGGTAGTGTTAGAAAGTGCGGTTCTTGCGTTTCAGTCGAGTACTGAGTACTCGAATCGATTCCCACAATAACCGCGACGGCATCGACAGCGCGCGCGCATTCAACCCACGCAACCCTAACTACTAATTAATAAAGCTAACGGGCCGTTTCCACACTCTCTTGATTTATTTGACCAAGCGGAACGATATGGTAATTTTAGGGCGAAAGCGATGCTTCCCTGTACTTATTGTTAACGTTACGTGCAGACAAATACATGGAACGATTACACCAGCACCAACCAGTACAATGTTGTATATTACATACGCACCGACGAACGGAAGAAACCAACCTTATCTACTACTACCTCATCACAAACAGATCATCCGCGATGAGATAATGTTTGTTATAGATAACAATTTCGAATGTATTACACAAGATATCATAGATATTACAGTTTTAGATTAAAAAAGAAAAAATAAAGCACTTGTGAAGAAGCAGCAAGCCTGAAAGTTGCAAATATTGAGGAGTAGAACAAAAAACCCAAAATAAACGGCACATTACTTTAAAAGATTTATAACAGACAGAAAATAGTCTAGACAAATAGTTTATTTCGTGCAAGATTCACCGATCAGAAACCCTTATTTGTTGAGGGCATACCATGGTCATCAAACGGGCGTACTGCGGGTCAACGACTGCGCCCCGACCACCGCCGCTCGAGGTGAAATACTTCATCTAGTCCATTCGACACGGCGCGGGGCACCATCCGAACACGGTTTGATATGGTGACCGTCATACATTGACGACATTACATGCATTCCCACACAAATCGATCATTGATAATGGCATTGCGGAAAGACCAAACTTGATCAACCTTACCTATCAACAATATTGGAGTCGTGATTGTAATAATCAAACACTTAGATCTCATAACTTCGAGAACAAAACACTTTCCATACAAAAATTAACTCGGTAGTCCAGTCTTCAAATAGGAGAATAATAAAATATAAAAGTAACCGAAACCTGTTTAAGCACGTCGGTTGAAATTTAAAACAGTAGAGTTCAGTGACAGGCGGACAACACGTAAACGGCCATCAACAGGCCCATTGTCAGGAATTCGGGCGACGAGCTCGCGCACGCGCACGATACATTTATTGTCGGCCAATTACATTGGGCCTGGAAAACGAAATGTATTCGAAAAAAGCTTTGCAGGTTCTAAAAGGGGACAATGAGTATAAAAGCTATGCAAAATTATCTAAGCATATAAAACCCGTGAAGCGGTGCACTAAAACCAGCTCCCGAGTAGTCCTTGAACATCTGTCTACATAACGCGTTACACGTACAGGACATGTGCAACAAGGATCAGGTGTCGAACCGCACTGACCGTGGGCAAACCCTGCCGGACGGGTTGCGAGCCGGTCGCCTCACCCGCCTGCCGATACGAGAAAGTAAAAACTCAAATATTTCGATACATCAAATGGTACCGATAATGTACGTAAAAAGTATACGCCAATTACGAAGGATTTAAAGTTCGCGATCAGAGGAATCGACGGCGAGCATCGAAACAGAGAAGGACGGCAACGATGAGACAATTAGAATTAAAGAGAACAATGTTGCATGAACAAAAAGATCTAGAGTGAGGCTCGTTACGGATAACGAGGCGTCCTCCGAGGCGAAGGCGAACAGAAACGATTTAATTGCGTCCACAATTAGCCTACAAAACAACCTGTTGCGTTCGCATTACTGAAGCGTTTAAATAAGAGAAACAAGTGTTGATACATTCTGACAACTAGATACGATTTATATCAATGCTGACGTTGCGTGACGTTTGATTGGCATAATAACATCTCTTTACATTTGGGCGTGGCTCAACTAAGGGGTGTTCAAAGTGGAAAGTCATGGTAGCTGGTGCGTGAATTAGCATTGGATTAAGACAAAGCACGTGCCCCGGGTGGCTCTAAGCCGTAGCAGGCTAGCGTGCATTAATCGGCTAATTAGCCGCTTGTCGCTACTCTGGTGTTACGGCGTCTAGACGTATTCCGGCTTTGTTGCCAACTTGACGCATGAAGGTCTTGATTAATGAAGCTTTTAGAATAATTGTTGAAGTAATACAATACACCTATACAGTTGTCACTGAAATAAGGAACTTTACACAAATCGTATTTTAGACAATCGTCAAGATAAAAGAAGATAAAATAATGTCAGTAAATTTTTCTATGAAGTCTGGATGCATCACAAACAAAAACAAATATTTATAACCCTAAAAACGAAGTATCAAATCGGATTGCTCTGTAGAAAGTTTCAAAGAATAGCACTAAAAGTGGAGTTCGTATTGGCCTACTCAATGAACTTGGGAAATTTTACTAGACGTTGGCTTGAGGCCAAGAAAACATGATGGTTACGGGGGCAGATGGCAGATGGCGCGTGTGATCGCCTGTGCGACAGGGGCCTGCCATAACGGCTATGTAATCATTGATATATCGGTTATTATAAGGCTGTCTCCGTCGTTTTATCGAATCGGTGCCGCAGCTTCGGCTGTTAGTTTAACGTGTTTGTTTGAAAGCTTTCGGGCTTTGGTTGAGTACAGGGTCGAGGCCAAGTCGATCTGCTGCTATTTTCAGTTACTACAATTTGTGCAGATACAACATCAGATATTTATATTTTATTGAACTTGAAGACCACAATGGCTAATTGTGTTTTGTTAAGCACCCGGAAAGCCTGACTTGTCGGGCTCGACTTCTGTTGTTACTCCTTTGAAAATATTAAGTAGATGCCAGAAAACAAAGCAGTAGCCAAAACCGCTCAGCAAGACCCTCGCAGGAGGACTTTATTGCTTCGTTTTTCTCAAGGCAAGGTTTGACGTAATCCAAAGATGAATATCAATAACCGTGTGGCTGCGGGGTTGTACACAAATCGGTGTCTTGTGTGCGGGGGTGGTATCGATCAGCGTGCGGCCGGCGCGCCAGGGTAGATTTTCAAAACAGCATTTTTTTGCTGTTCTTCCACAATAAGGCTTAAATATCCATTAAGCATTGCGTAAAATTTACTTCAGTTTATAATTTGTATTTTTTTTTGTAACTAGTAATAAATAAAATCATAATATAAGTATGATAAAATATTTAAACTTACAAAAAACTATCCTGGAAATCATTTACCTCTCCGTTATTTTCTACACTACATTTATTGATCTCATGAATACTCAAAGTTCTTGCCTAAATTTTGTTTAATTTCACCCCATATGTAAAAATTATAGTGTATACTGAACAATTACTATATTAGTTACATCGGAATTTACCCCTTATGTTATTATTTAACCATTTAAAATTTTGTCACAAAGATTTCATCATTAACTTCCGCGATTTTTGTTTGATAAATTTTGTCGATCAAAAGAACTAAATTCAAGTATCCGAACGCATTCCGGGGGCCTTACCCCGCGCGGCCCCTCAGTCGTCGTTGATTTGTCCACCAAGCTGCACGTGTCGACTGTGAAATTACGTTTTAAAGAGATTTTATATAAGTTTGTCAGAAAATTTCATCATTAAACGACTGGACATATTTCTGTTAAGTTATTTTTCTTGATTTAGAAAATGAGTGAATAGATACTAAGTATTGTGTACTGACTGAAGAGTATAATAATTGTCTAGGTCTTCGTCTAATTCGTCACGTTGTAACTTGTTTTGTAACGTTTCGTCATTTATCGTAACATCATTCACTGTGTAATTCTTGATGAGGTGAATGATTATTTTTGAGGAAAATGACATTTTTGTTGTGTTGAATGATGTATTGTCGAGATTAATGATTTAGAAGCAACAAATTGGATAATTTTAAATCAATATTATTTACAATCCACAATTTAATTGTATATAATTAAATTGTGGATTACTGACTAAAAAGTTATTAAGTACCAGCCAGCGGCTTCGCCCGAGCTCTTTTTTTTGAAATCCCGTTTTTTCCCGTTCCCGTGGGAATTTCGGGAAACCCTTTCTTAGTGAAACTAATTTCAGCTCTCTACGACCAGTAGTTTCGGTTATACGTTCTCTGTGAGTCAGTCAATCAGTCAGTCAGTCAGTTACCCAGTAACGGAGAGTTTTATATAATATAGATTAATTTACGTTTTAAAACTTATTAATTTGTTTATAATTTATTTTATTATACAGGTATGGCTAAAACGAAAGCAGAGCGTTTGGCCCTTCAAAGGCTGTGCAAAAGACGCAAGTACTTAGAAATAAAAAACGACCCAGAATTATATGCCTTAGAAAAAGAAAAACAGCGTGCTAAGTACAGAAAACGAAAAGAAGAAAAGAAACAAATTCCCATCACAGAGAAAAGTCCACGTGAACAGAGAAAATTGCGTAAACAATGGAAGGAAAATTCGAAGAAATATAGACAGCGTAAGCTTGAACAGGTATCTTCAAGAATTCCAAACGTAATTCATGTTGAAGCTGATAAAATTTCTGAAAATATCGCCCAACCCACAGACGATCCCATTGGCTTATTCACAAAAGAAGACATAGAAAAAGCAAAAAGGATGGTACGATATCAAGAATTGAAGAAAAGAATACGATTGACAACCATTATAAAAAATCTACAGAAAATTAATAAGAACCAAAGAATGAAAATATTAAGACTGAAAGCAATGTTCAACGAGAGTCACTTATCTGATAATAAGACTGAAGGTAACGGTCAAAACTTAGCTCAACAGAAAAAACGCATAAATACTAATGCTATTTCAAATTTGCGGTCTAGAAAAGATACGAAATTTCGCTTACTTCGAAAACAAGTGATAGAATCAATTGAAAATTTTTACAATGATGACGCTGTTAGTACTCTCTGTGCTGGTAAGAAAGAATTTATCACTAGAAACAAAACGCGTAAGCAAAAAAGATATCTTACAGCTCCACTGAAAGTTTTACACAAAAAATTTATAGCTGAAACAAATGTTAGTAAAGTAAGTTACTCGTTTTTTACAAAACACCGACCATTTTGGGTACTTTATCCCAAACCTACAGCAAGAGAGACATGTTTGTGTACTCAACACACCAATATAGAGTTATTAATTAAAGCTTTAAGTAATGCGAATATTATAGGAGAAAAAAACTCACATGACTTAGTCTCAGATTTATGTTGTGAACCCAGGAACCCAGCGTGTTTACTAAGAGAGTGTCCTTCTTGTAAAAATAAAAATATTAACTACAAAGAGTTTTCGAATGACTCTGATTTGACTTATTTTAAGTGGAGAAAAGCAACCAAAGAGGTAGTAACAAAAAAGGGGCTTAAACAGAAAAGAGTACTAACAGTTAAAGATCGAATAACAACAAATCCATTAGAAGCTATCAAAGAATTAGAATCTGTTATAAAACCTTTTCTCTTACATATCCATAACATTGAAGCTCAATATAAAACAATAAAACATTTAAAAGAAAATTTGACAGTATCAGAAGCCATTATTCACGTAGATTTCTCCGAAAATTACTCCCTTAAATATGCTGAAGAAGTCCAGTCATTTCATTTTGGAGGAAGCAGACAACAAGTTTCTTTGCATACCTCAGTAATTTACACTCACGATTTTTCTTTAGGAGCAGTTCGACCAATATCGGTATGCACTATCAGTAAATGTGTTCGTCACGATGTGGCAGCTATTTGGGCACATTTAATTCCATTGATAAAACAAGCTATGGAAAGCAATCCCTTTATCACGACGCTACATTTCTTGTCAGACTCACCCGTGTCACAGTATCGAAACAAATACATGTTTTATGTAATATCACAGATTCGAACTGATTTTGAATATGTTTCCAGAATTACTTGGAATTATACAGAGGCGGGGCATGGAAAGGGTGCCCCTGATGGTGTAGGAGCGGTTTTAAAAAGAACTGCAGATAAAATAATAAACTACGGACGAGATATTGGTGATTTCGAAACATTTTATAAAGTAATAAAAGAGAACGTAGAAAACATAATTATTATAAATGTAACGGAAAATGCTATTAAAGAAAAAGAAAATTTAATTCCAAAGAATCTTAAGCCATTTAGAGGCACCCTTTCTGTGCACCAGGTACTTTGGGATTTGTTCTCCACAAAAATTACTCTTAGAAAAGTAAGTTGTTTCTTTTGCAATATTGATGAGCGTTGCGTACACGGCAAACACCTAGGATTTTACGAAATTTTACAAAATGTTAAAAATTATGATTATAGTTCAGAAAATGTAGTGACGTTAGCCGGAACTGCACCTAAAAGAAATAAGAGCAACAAGAAAATTGTCGTATTAGAAGATATAACTTACAAAAATCAAAATGAATTGAACTTGCATTATATGAACCGACCTTCTACATATAAATCATGTCAAAATGTCTATAAATAATTTTAATCGAAAATATTTACTAATGTGAAGAATATTTTGTAAGTAATTGATTTATTTTGTTTTTTTGTTAAAATCAACACAGATTGTTTTATTAAACTTTAAGTTAAAAAAGGAAAAATATTTAAATAATAGTCTAATAAAGACCGATAATTTTTTAAGTAAATTATTGCGGAGAGGCTTTTTGTTTCAATGATCACAGTTTTTAGTAGACTGATTGTAATTACATTATTCTTAGCAGGATTCTTGTTTAAATGATCAAAGATTGTTTTAAGTTAAAAAAATATTGTTATTAGAAGTTCATTCGTATAATATAGGTAGTTTAGTTTGTTAATAAACATCGAAGTTTTTCGTGATTTATACTTCGAGTTAAACAATTTCAAAGTCTGAGACTGATTATTTTATAGAGACTGTTTATTTTTCTTTGTTCTAAAATCTTTTTTTTTTTCGATTCATATTTTTTATGTTTATCTTGTGATTCATCATCAATAAAAGCTGATTATACTTAGTATGTTTTATTTGCATCATTAGCTTCAACACTTTGTCATTGAGTTCAACGTATTGTGTCATTTACTGCTACACATTATCATTCACTTCAACATAATATTTCTATTTATCGATTTTTCTCGTGAATGGGGTATTAAAATCACAATTTACATATACAATAACCTTTGTTTTTTAAAGAAGATCGTAATTTAGTAGCTTATTTTCAATTTTTGATGGAAAATAAAATTTCTCACAAAAATTGTCAAAATAAATCATAAAATGAAAATCTACCCGCCAGTGGGCCGGGCCGGGCGGGAAGCGCGCGCCGGTACGTGCGACGTGCACTTATCGCGCCGTCTTCACACCTAATTTATCGCGTGTCGCCATCGAACCGCTGTTTGTATACACTGTTATGATGCCCCGGCACACGGTTATGTACATATTTTTATGTGTTATTATGCGATGATGTATCAGTTTATGAGATTTCTGCTGCGGAGTTTACTTGAATGGCGGTAATCGAGAATGAATTGAATTTGCTGTTTTATTGTGAATCTTATTAAAATAAATTGAATATGTATAAGATTCTAATCTGACTCAGTATCTGTAGTTGTGAAGAGGCGTAGTAGTATCTACGGTTAGTGAACTTTGCAAAAAAACTTACAAGGACTGCCTCATTTTCGTAAAAGCAAGTTTATGTAACAAAACCGGGACAAAGGCTCGTGTAACGAGTTGCCTGAAAATCTTATTCTAGAAATACAGACGAGATTAAAATTTTGTGTTCATATTCTTTCATTCTGATGAATTTATTGATGCCATCAGAATCTAATTATGTAAGTACACTAGAGTGTGAGGGTGGGGCAGCAGCACTAGCTCAATAGTTAAGACATTAATAGGTCAGCCGGAATACTGTTACCAAATATTAAAATATTCAGCGGCACGTAGCGGGTACACGAGTTATATTTTAACACAAGTGCGTGATACAACTATTTGTGTTGCTACGGTTCCGTGAAGGTCGCTGGACACGTGCTCGTCACGTAAATTAGATCGGGTGCGTGGGGGCGTGCGACTCATGGGGGTTAGAACCGGCCAATAGGCGGGCAGCGGATGGGATCGATAGAAGGCCGCGTCCGCGCTCGCATCCGCGCCCGCGTCCGCGAGCACCTTGTCATTGATCCAAAACCACCCGCTTCGCAACCCTTGTCCTCGGACTGTTCAAGGGTTTCGGCGGGGCTACGACGACACGGTAAGCGGGCGGGATGCAGTTATGTGTGAGCAAGGGAGAAGCATTTTGATGCTTAACCAAATCTTTTGGAAATACAAAGGGTTTTTATAAACCTTTTGAAATATATAAGTTATTGTTACACAACTAAACAAACTCATTATCCTAAATGTTTGTCCCTGCTGGTCAACAATAGTTTGAATTCATGACAAAGTTTCCGAACAAATAAAGGCGAACACATTCCTATTTACGGAAAACATTGTTATTGGGTGGGGAAATGGGGCGAAAAACCGGCAGTTTGCAAAGGCATTATCGTGAAAATGGCAATACTCTCGTCCGAAAAATGTTTTAGATACAGAAGCGTGTCGGTATGATCAGGGCGAGCAATAAAGTGGCTAGTATATCGCTGGTGTATTAATAATTAAGGCGGGGGCGGGCTTGACGGGGTTGTACCTTGACACCCCTTGAACCCGACCGTCGCCCACCACCCCGCTATTTGCATGCGCCAGCCCGCCAGGTGTTGAGATATACCAGTAATTGGACGGTCAATTTAATTTCATAGGAATGACTGCGATAAATCACTCGAAATCGCAAATATATTTCATTGGATTGGGTTAACATAATGTATTTACGATTTACTAGGCAGGCACATTGAATGATGAATATATTTTGCTCAATGGAAATACTATTAGTCATTGCTGCCATTAGCGTTAACAAAATAATTTTATCGGTCACTTTACGCACAATGTGGGTGGAACCGTTGACAAGTAGTTGAACTTCAACAGAATACTCGGTTTTACTATTTTGCCAATATTCGTGAATCGCTTGGTAACTGAATAAATTAAGAAAAGTAGGGCCTTTTTTTTTCTGGCGTGACCTTTATTAATTTCATTAGCGCAGCGATAAAGCTGTTCCATTTGAGTCCCAAGCACGCCCACACGGGGTGGGTAACGTGACATTTGCACCCCTGTGCCCGCGCGCCGCCCTTATCCCCCGGCCCACGTGCCTCACCCGAACAATGTACCAAGTAGCCTTCGGGCTTCGGGCATTCTCGGTACCTAGTAATATTTAGTAAACAATGAGTAAGATTTTTTGTAAGACATCAAGATGCTTAGTATTGTGATCTTTTGAGTTTGGAATGTTTACGATATATAACTCACAGTTTTTAAGGATTTCAAATTGGATTACTTCTTTAACATGAGAAGCATGCACTTTTAGTATAAGTTACATAACACGCTCTAGAAAACCGACCGTTTCAAATTAAAATTTCTAGCGTCATTCACGCTTTTCAGACAAGCCTCTCTGCCGCAAAAATAAAAACATTCGCGATAAACAACGATAAAAAAGGCGCTTTGCCTGCAGTGTTCCGCGTCCGCAAATCGGCCCCCTTGCATCCCCCGGCGTCGAACCGGCGCGGCGCGGGGTTGGCCTAAACAGATTATCCGCTGTCGCGTCCGCCGGCGGGTCAGGCCGTTAATCTCCGCGCAAATAGGCTCACGTACGACCGTGGAACTGTGGTACCCGCTAAAATTATAACCGCAGCCGGACGATTAAATATTAAAGGGAGATCGCACCGACCGATATGCAGCCGAGACGTGTTAATCTCTGTTTTTATAAGGGTAAGCCGCGCGTTACGGGTGCACTTATTGTTAATAGGGATATCAACATGTCTTCATTTTGGGGTAACAGTATATAAAATTACGATGCTTAAATCCCAAACAAACAAACAAGGACTCAACGGTTTTTACCTTTGAGGGTTGCAATAGAGAAACTTTCAAGAAAGTCTAGCACAATCGGAAATATCAGAACATTGCAGAAATAAATTCTTAAGATTGGTTCGAAGCCATTTTACCAAGCTTATATGTTTTACTTTTAACGAAGAGATCGGGATTGCTGCTTCTCCAGAAACAATGAATACTCAAAGCCAGAGATAGTACGCGCAATAATCGACTTAAATTTCCAAGTTCACGACTCTATAGAGTACTCAATTGTGAAGTCAAACGTATTTCGTTGGCCGGTACGAACGGGAAATTGCCATACGTCCGGCTATTTCCGTCCGTCCGCAGTCGCGCGTACGACAGAACGTGCTGCGACCTTCGAGTGCAGTTGCATACACGACGAAAATGTGCAAAGTAAAGAGAAACAGTGCGAACAGACGATCTCGCCCGTAAGCACCAACATTGTCAAATATGCAACTGATCCTGTTTTAAAATGAGCGTAACCAGTTTACGTTTGTGAGTACGCTAAAAATAAATCCGCTGAAACGCTGTTGTGGTTTGGGAAGCTCATTTGTTAATGAGAGTCAACATGTTTTAAAACATGATGATTAACTTCAGCAATTATCAAATTAATCCTGATGTATGTCAAAGGACATTTTCAGGAATTCAGTGGCTCATTTACGTCAGAATCACATTACAGGCGTACAATAAAACATAAATGATAAACTCTAACGTCGCCGGCACGTCCTTGCGGTACCCGTTTCCATATAAGCGGAAACTGGGTGACCGAGAGAGATTTATCGTAGCATTAACGGACTTATTTTTAGCACGATCCTCGAGTGTTTCCACTCCAAAATAGCTCGACATCAATGTGCGAATACATTGGAAAACCAAATATTTGGGTCTGACGTAAAATACACGTTAATGCGGTTCGGGAATTGATTAATGGTGCTTCAATGGCCTTTTATCAGCAGCAGTTAATTGCAAAACCAACTTTTAGACGAATTAATTTATTGAAACGCCAATAAGTTTTCTTAGAAGTAATCCACTCAGGTTTAGCATTATATTTGAATGCATATTGATTGACACCATTATTTGAATTTAGCGATATACGCATTTAAGATCCAGGCATTTAGCAAAGTTGGCAACGTTTCAACTAGCGACATCCACATGCCATGCTGATGTACTTTCATACAGCAGCCATGACAGTGAGGCAGATCTGAAAGCACTTCCTTTAATACGTGAAGGACATGAGTGAGAGGACTTTGACCGACGATAGAACAGCATTTACTGAGGAATATTAGTATGTAACATGTTGTTAAACGCTATAGAAATGGTAGCAGATAATACGGGCTTCCCACGCTCGACTCAATTGTGGTACACGGACCGCGATATTACGAAGGACAATATTCTTATTGCTTATATTGTAGTTGGACAAAAATGCCACAATGAAACAAACTATTAACTCGGAAAATGTGATGAAAAGTTGGTTAGCGGGAATTTTCTAGAAGCCTCGGCTCGGAGTCTCGGCGATTCTACGACCAAAACCTTGGAGGAACCGAGCAACAAACGTAAATAAGTAACAACAACACGCCGATGAAAATGTTCTCGGTAAGCAAGAAAATTTCCACGCCTTACGAAAACTTAATTGGATATTGATTGGCGGAGGGTAAGTAGTAACAAGTAACGAGTTCCGATGTGGCGGCACGCTCGCAAATAGCGTCATTCAGTTTTTAACATCTGTATCGCCCGGTCGTAACCGAGCGGATAACACGTTTACTGCTACTTAGCACATAGGTGCGATATTACACAACTTTTCTTGTCGACTAACGCCTCTGTGGCATATCCGATCGAAACTAGTGTATTGTGTTAGTACTGTAGCTTTATTACGTTTTAGGTGAATGATCTTCACTTTTTGGGTAACGTTATTGGGGCGAAATTAAAGCTATGAGAAACCAACTTTTCGATATCAAGAGGTTTGGTTGGTGGAAGAAACGAAAAACCTCCAAAAAAGTTGCCAAAAATCCTTGACATTCACGCAATCACGCATAAACATTAGCAAAGTGCAATAATCTGATGTTTATCTAACGTGCGGCTATCAACCTATCGGGCGGTATGTTGACTAATAGAATCGCAAGGTTGAAACAATTGAGTAGACGACGCACAGTGGAACGAATGTATGGGAGACGTTGGACATATGCATTTCCAAAAAAAAAATGTCTTATTTTGAAAAATTCATAATACTATCGTATTTAGTTATCAAATGCCTTCAAAACTTGTTCTGACAAATTTCTTTTTATATCTAGTATTTCGGGAGTTAATTGAGAAAATGAGATCTTTTTCTGTGAAAGTGACTGTATCGAGCTCTCTGCCGCCTGATTCCGACCTTGTTTCAAGTTCTGGTATTTACTATCATAATATGCATAGCAAAAGCTACATTTACTGCTAAGATGCATGTGCGCCAAACGTACACCTTCTGACTTATAGGGTGATGTATTTTTCTACTGAATCGAGCTCTCTGTCTCCTGAATCTGGTCCTGTTTCAAGTTGCATACACAAACCAAGAGCTGCATATAGTGAACGCATGGTGCGTGTAATTTATAAAGTACAAAAAAAAAATCGTCAGTTGTATTTATTAACTTTATTTACACACAGAAATGTTATAATAACCACAACCTAAGAACATTTCAAAATCAAATTTTAATCACCCTCTATAACATCATGATTATTCGATTCAGATTCGGAATATATATTTGCTAAATCATTGTAATCAACAAATTCGGTGTCATTCTTTTCGGAATCTCTTAGGTCATAAAATTCCGTAACAGAAGATTCTTTTACGAACTTATTTATTGTTGGGACGAATGCTTATAAGCAATGGACCAGACGATGATAAAAGAATTGTGTATAATATCTTCATTACATGAGATACTGCTACATTTTCAAGAATTCTCCGCTCTATATTTTCGAAAATCTTTGTTTCTAGCCTCAGATGCCTCTTCAGATAGAAATCCAATAGGTGTTACTGGCGAATTCTGAACTATGTCTGACCCGTGTATAAGAAGTTTATGAAGAGAAGATGGCATGTAATACCTACCATGCGTACATTTATCTTCCGTCCTGATGAAATACACTTTAAGATCACACAGGTTTTTCTCAATGGCACAGTGTCTACTCCCGTAAGTTCAGCAGATTTAGCGTAGTTTTCAAAAAATCAGCTTGCCGAGTTGCCATTGTTGGTAGATCCATTACCTTGTTTCACAACATCGAGATGTTAGCCCGTTTCTCTTCTTACAGCCTCTTGGATCCTTCTTTTTCTCTCCTCAACTTTCCTTTTTGCCACATCACCCTTCGCTTACCACGACTTTATGTCTAATTTACAGGAAATCTGTAGAAAACATTCCATTGACAGAAACCAACCGTGAAGAGAGCTTAAGTCGTTTTTGTACATGTCCTCGGTTACTGGTTTCCCTTTTACCAACTCAATACTCCCGAAATACGAGATAGATATAAATTTACCAGCACATGTTTTGAAGGCAGTTGATAAATAAACACGATGGTATTATTCGTTTTTCAAAATGAGACGTTTTTTCTCGGAAATGCCATGTCCAACCTCTCCCATAGGTACATTCGTTCTACTGTGCGACGGCCGCTAGTGCCCGTTGGAAGCCGGTAATAGGACTGCGGACAGACCGCAGACCCCAAGGGCCATCGAAAATGCCATTTCTTGAAATATGAGGATTATTTTGCGGGGTACTGTATTTGAACAGTGCTTGTTAGAAACAGCTTGGAGAGGTCCAACAATGGGTGCTTGGTGAATCTGGGATGCGGAAAACTTGTGTCAGGACAGTATAAGATTTCTCAGATATGAAGAATCTGCCATTGGGAATCGGAGCCAAATTAGGCGACAAAATCTTATCACCAGCTTTTTCGCCCTATATTTTAGTTCTCTAATGGTATATTTCTAAAGAATCCTAATTAGGTATATTGGGAAATTATTATTATATATCTAGTAATATTGGGAAAGCTAATGTTTACCGGTGAAAATAGTAAACATGGATAAACTATTATCTCTATTCAAAAACTCGCTAGGAGAGCAATGTCAATGTTACGAGTTACACAATCATCAATTGACCTTCGCCGTGTTCAGCATGTGTATATTGATCGGGTTCAACAGTAAGTTGCTACTATTCTCGTATAAGTGTTTAAGATGTTCAAGACTAATCAAGACTCATCATCAAATATGGACTTGATCAGTAGAAAACAGTTTGGAAGACTTCACAAGTGAGTAATTAAGCTTAGGAGCTTCTCCTGTTTCAAGGCGGAAGGTTTCCGCTGACGGTCGATTAGTGAAAATCTGATTTTAGGAGTACAGAAATTTCTGAGCTAAAGCTGTGGCAAGGCTTTTGGGGTTCAAGTATTGTAAGTAGAAGAAAGAGAAGTCAGTTTGACTTTTAGTAACATGCCTCTGTTTGTTTTCACATTACTACTTTATGTTAGTCGTAGCATAGTACAAAAGACCACTAAAACAAAGCTCACAGGACACTCGTAAAAACGTTAAATAAATAATTTTCATTATTGAAACAAAACAAAGCATAACCAACGGCTAAAAACTTTACACAAAGCGGTTCAACAGTAGTTTTCTTTCACGCTTCTTTGTATACATTTGATATGTTTACAAAGTAGTACAAGTAAGAGGACATAAATTATTTTATATAAGTATTGGTACAGAAACGCTGACATCGTGTGTGGATAATCATAAACGGCAAACCAAAACAATGGCCGGGGACCAAAATAAAGACCGTTTATGTAGATTTATGTCACGTTCTATTTTAGTATTCGACCAATCGCGCGTGAACTTGCCCGCTAGAGGGCGCGCCGAGTGTTGCGCACGCGCCGTCCGATTTAAATAAGAGTACCTACAAGAGGAAAACTCCAACGTTCGAAGAACTGTGATGGTAGATTAGTCATTGGGCACGTAATTTCATGACTATTTTCAATTGGATGACACTGCCATGAATTTCATGGTATTTAATCAGAGGTATGTGACGCCAACGTAATGGCAATAATAAATGCATGCCTTACGAGTAATACAAACAAATTGCATTCTAGTACGGGGAAATATAAATCGATGCGGAATTCAATTTGCATAAATTGTGGTACTTTTCCTGGAAAAGCAACAGATGAAAACCGTCTCAAACGAGTTAGGAAGCTAAGACGAGAAAGAATCGCTTCAATTTACCCTTCCAAGACCACAATAAGTCATTCGTAACCCGCAGCGAACCCTGAGGTAAAGAAACAAAACCACCTGTTGAATCAAATTGCTTTGTGAAAAACATTTGATACATGTCTTGAGGTGATCGCCTCTCAACAGCTTTCCTAGAAAAATATATTAATAACTCAAATGCTCTCTTTTAAACTCTGTATTTTGTGTTAAGTTTTCGGACCTCGAGATTTCGATTTGGTCGTTAGACCTTAGATTATGTTTATTACAATGATGCACTTCCAGTTATAATCGTATGATCAGTTTCGTTTGTTGCTATTGACAATTTAAAGGCAATATAAGATTCCTCGGCTATAGAAGTTTTATTGGACCAAGTACTTGGATAAACATTAATTGCCATTCAAAGCTAAGTCATACATGAACATTAAAACTGATTCAATATACTATTTTCCTGTTTCTCGGATATACTCGCACGAAGTTAAATTCAACAAAATTTAGATGTATCAGCGACATTCAACCAGTTAATAGGAAAATATATCCCTAAATTATTTTGCGTGTTCATATATTTCCTCAACTCAGAAGATAAAACACCTAAAAGCAAATAATTATCGAAGTATATAATCTAGAACGCCCAGATAAATATTATGGCATTTCCTAGTCCTAAAGCCAAAACTGGTATCAAACAACCTCAACCTAAAATATTCTGGCTATGGTTCCCAAAAAACAATAGGTTAGTATTAGAAAACATAATACAATCTTTCTTTTTCATGATATATAAAATGAAACCATCTCTAACGCAACTGCAACTCTAAATTGTAAAGCTGATTAACCTCCAAAGCGCTAAAATTCCACCCAATGCAGAAATAAAATTCTACGAAAAATTTATCTAATTTTCAGCTCAGCATCATTCTAGATTTGTATTTTCTGACGCTGATACCTTAATTAGGTTTTACTATCATACTAGTATATTTTCATTTGGTAGAAATAAAGGGTCCTTGAATAAAGAAAATTAAATAAGTAACCTTACATCCATTTTGCTCGCACAGGCGTTAATTCGTGACAGAGACAAATTCTACTCCCAAAAAAACATAGTAACATTTGTAAAAAATGAAGCACCGCCAAGTAGCTATGAATGGAGTGTTCAGTAAACAAAATACTAGGTGGTAAACATACATAATAATTAATAGGAAAAGTTGTGAGGAAGAATAATTACCGAGTTGCTTTCTAAAAATAAGGTACTCATCAACCATGCCAGGTCATGCTTGATTTAAGGAAGAAAAATACATATTAATTCCCTAGATGAAATGTGGATACAGAGACAAAAAATTGCTTAGAGCTTATAGCTGGTGATCCCAAAATATTTAACGTGGAAAAAGCAATTTTGAATATGCTGGTACAGATGTGAGAAATAACTCTACGAAAACTGCTCTGTTTAAAAGAGCGAGAATACACGAAGAAAACTAAAGCACCACGAATTTACTTAAGATGAAAGGGGCAAGTGTCCCATAGAACCGCCCACTAAAAAGGCTGACGAAATCGAGGTCATGTCTCGTCGCAAATTGGGCGGGCGGCCTCACAGGCGGTGCTTATGGACGAGACCTACCGCTCAAATATAAATGAAGATTTCCTCCAGGATTACCAGTGCCAGAGTAATAAAATTTTATGTTAGCGCTTCTCTGGAAAAGCCGAAACAGCAGGTTTTTGGCCTCAGCAACTTTAGGACATAAAACTTTAAAATGTAATCAGGAAAATAGGCTGAAGATTTGAAATGCCGTGAATTCTAGTAATTTCTGAATAAAGAAAGCTACTGGGTATTTTCATTTCAATTTTAGGAACACAACTTGAAAACATTGGGTTCTAAAGTAATTTAAAACGAACCAAACGCTACAGAGATTGAGAACACATCAGTCCTAAATAAATATAGACTTAATTAAAAGTCAAGACGTAAAATTTAATAATTGCTCTAATTTCTAAGCATATTTTTGTAATCAGTCATGCTTACTTTTTACGTATTTTAGATAGAAAAACACTAGTTTGTTACACAAACTGCGAATCTCGCATTTAATTTTCAATTCAATAAAACACCCTGAAATCCCTGATTTTTTGACCTCTGTAGAAACTATTTCAAAAGAGAAGTGTAAGTACTTTTCATTCCAAATGTAGTCCCGACCATGCTATAAAACACTGGGGTATAGTTGAAAGACTCATTCATAACGTTGATTACTCCGTTCTTCCCGGGCCGGTTCCTTCCTGGATTCATTATTGTCGTCGGCATGACGTCGCGGCGTCGCGAGATCTTAATCTTTCTGTTAATTGTTGCGATACAACGTCTCGCGGTTTGATTAACGAGCTGTTAACTTGAGCCATTGTGTCGCCCGTCTTTTTGCTAGATAATCTACTCAAATTGCGTAATGTTGCACTGTGTAATTTATTTTATTGATTAGCATGTTTGTTATGAAACTATGTCTGTGCGTACTGCAGTATTATTCCTGCTGTCACATACTTTTTGTTCACAAATCGATTAAATACTTTTTACGCGTCAATCGGTCAGCTTGTTATTATTCGTAATTTTTTAGAAGATACAGGTATTTCTTTTTTTCGGATTGTTTTTTTAATATTCGAATAAATTTTACTTGTATTTGCGGTTTGATTTTGAGCTACCTCACGTGGGGGTTCGACTCCCCGGCGTGCTAGCGGCACGTCTTACGCTGCAGTACGTTTAAGGCGGTAAAAACTATTAGTTTAGTAGAACACTGTATCTACTAGGCAAGGTTGTATTTTATTACATATTTCAGTGTGAATACTTAACAGGTTTTTTGGGTTTATTCCAGTGTTACAGTAACGTGTATCGCTTATAAATTAGTTAATAAAGATCACAGTTATTGGTGAAACAGTGTACTTGACACACTGATCTTCAATCATCAAAGGAGTAATATGAGTCCACGGCCAAGGGCAAAGGTCAACATTGTTATAAAATAGCTTCAACTCTCTTAAATAACTAAAACTTAATCACGAAACACATAAAAGAATACTCACGGCTTGCAATCAGTTCTGGTGCGACGAGACCATTCAGGTCAGGCTCTTCGCCGTACCAGAATATCCATAGCTCTTTAGCGGCTCGGAGGGAGAGGGGCGGCGGAACGGGCGCGCTCATCTCATAGATGTTGTCGGGCGGTGGCGGCGCCGGCACCCGCCGCCACACGCACAGGATGTCCCCGGCCAAACAGCGCGCGTAGCTGCTGATGACCGGGTCCGCCAGCGGCGCGCCGCCCTCCTCCCCGTCGCCGCCGCCGCTCGTCTCCCCCCATACGAGCTTACGCCATTTTATGCCATACAGCTCCGTCTGGAATAAGAAAGTGAGGGTTAGATCTTAAACCTTTAAACTGTTGTTAAGTCAGATTCAGCCATCACATCTATTTAATTTCGAAAATCAGAACAATTGCGAATTTCACAGCCAGAGATCCCTTGAAAGCCGAAGTATTGAGTATGAAGAAGCTATTGAAAAATGTCCCAAGAGAAATTGAGAGGTCGTAGGGCATTACTAACAAGAACCGAAAAACAACAGAAAGGAACCCAAGAGCGTTCAACACAGGAAACTTTTTCATGAATCTAAAATGAAGACAATGTGTACTATAACAATAGAATTTTAGTACAGCAAGTACACATTATATCGTGTATTGTTTAAATACGAATACTACCACGTGACAACATAGAACTGAGTTTGTAAACAAACAATGAAACTTCGCGAAAACAATAAGAAGTCCACAACGACGCCAAACCTGCCAACATGGACAGAATTAATCGTCCGCATAATCAGGACGAAAACTGCACAGAGACCTCGAAATTGTTCTAAAACTGTCTCTGGCAAGAGTCCAGGGGCGCAGAGGTGCAAGATCAGAGGTATTCTGTGTCGCACCCGGAAGCCGCTGTGCACCGCAGCGAGGAATTATAGTTGTAAACTAACGATATCTCTAGAAGCTTTTGTATGGGACTTGTATATACGCGATATTCTGGCAACACCCGGTTAGGTTGTAAAAACTGTGATAAGGCGGCACGTTGCTCTAACGCGAAGATATTAAATGAGACTGTTTTTGTAGCCTCGATACGACGTGTCCGTAGATTAAGCTGTTACCCCAACGTACAAAGTTGGGTTATTTTATAGAGATCTAGTGCTGCGGTGAACATTATCAACGCATTTTACGAACATGTCAATTATATTAAAAATGATGATCGCGACATCCGGAGCACCTGTGTCTGCTCATAATATTTAAACTTTATTGAACCAGCTGAAAGTTCTCGCTATTAAAACCACACGTTGTACGTTTTTAAGCAAATACAGATGCAAATATCAAAATAAAACGTTAAATTGCGATGGACATTACAGAATACTTTCGCTTTTCTTGTTTTGATCTCTGAATTGAAAATATTTACATGGAATGCCAATTACATTGCTGTTTTCCGCGTAGCTTGTCAGAAAAGGCTTAAGGAAATAATATGGCATGCGTGGTCGAGAAACTTGGAACAAGTCACGATTTGAGCACTATTAGAGCTAGTTCATTCCTCTGCACGATTTCAACAGCTTCCTTTACAACTTTATCCTAAGTGCTTGAAGCATAGCTCATAAAGCCACAAATCGACCGTTAAACTTTTCATTCACACATAACCCGAAAATTACCAAGCAGCCAATTAGTTTCCCATTCACGGCACCATTAGTAAGCGGCAATTGCACGGCTAAGTGTGAGTACATGCGGCAGGTGGTGTTTCGACCTTGGGTATGCAAATATTTTATCGGGTCAAACACCCATCGCCCCTCGTTGGACACTGCCTGTCTGTAACAGTTCTATGTTTTTCTGTAGTCTCTTACGAGTTTTCACTTTCGTTGTTTAATCATTCTTCTGCGTATTTTGCCTTATGAACATTTTGCGTTAACATATTGCAATAGTAATTCGATATTAGGGACAGGAGTGCATTGATTACAGATAGAGTTAATGTGGAAATCGATGGATATTGTATAATTTCATCCGAAACACTCATTTTGCGAAGCTGTTTTCATCTGTATTTTAATTATGGGATACGTTTTCCATCATATTGAGTCCTATATACAGCAAGTGGATAAATTGTTTTACAGGCACAGAATCATCAATGTTAATAACCCCAAAAACAAAAATATGTTTATTGTTTAAATGCATTACTTCCCGAAAGCTTTCAACCCTTTAACGCTCGCGGTCGGCGGCTCTCCACCCGAGTTTCTGGTCATTTAAATAAACATAAACCAATACACAGTATACTTGGTTCCGTTTTAATGGACAGTAAGTTGAGCGTAAATATCAGCATAAATATCATTTATTAAAGTAAACACAGCCATACAAGAGCGATAGATATCTTCTGTTTCACTTCTGGTGGTTTTCGCCAATGGAAATTTATCACTTGGTCTTCACTGTTTTAATTATTGGGTTGATTTTGACCTGTGACTCCTCGGGTCTATACACAACAGTTCAATATCGAAGACTTGAATGTGCGTCAAGTCAGATAGGATTTTGCAAGAAGGCACACTGAACTACATTCGTTACCTATTAATTTGGTAACACACAAAGTTCATTGTACATTTTTCCACGACACGCGCATCTGCGGCGGAAGGGGCTAAACGCACCTGGCAGACGTGACGCGTGGGGTCACATCGACCTAACGCGATAAGGGGAGGAATAAGTAACTCCAAACGAGTTTAGTGTTAACTTCCAAATGAGGGGTTATTGGTCGACGCTTAAAACGCGACTGTTAGTTAAGCAATGTTTAGATAAAGAAATGATAGAAGTCAGCCGTTTATGGTGTGCTGTGCTGAGGAAGTTTTATTACTGTTTTATTAGCCAAGTAATTAGGTTTTTATTGAAATACTAGCTGCCCGCCCCGGCTTCGCACGGGTTGCGGTACTTATCTACGGCGTACCCTACCTACCTACCCTACCTACCTACCCTACCTACCTACCCTACCTACCTACCTACCCTACCTACCTACCCTACCTACCTACCTACCCTACCTACCCTACCTACCTACCCTACCTACCTACTCTACCTACCTACCTACCCTACCTACCCTACCTACCTACCTACCCTACCTACCTACCTACCTCCCTAACTCCCTATCCTACCTACCTACCTACCTCCCTAACTCCCTATCCTACCTACCAAAAAAAAAAAAAAAAAAATAGATGTTGGCCGATTCTCATAGATACCGGATAAGCACAAAAAATTTCATCAAAATCGGTTAAGCCGTTTCGGAGGAGTATGGCAACGAAAACTGTGACACGAGAATTTTATATATTAGATAATACGCGTCTATAAACGTTGACAGAAATTAAATCGTTTTAGCGTATTATGACGAGGTGGTCGTGAAACGGCTGTTTATTGAGCATTAGTTCAAGATCAAAGATCAGGCATTACTTAAGCTTGATTGAAAGCCTATATTCAATAAGTAGTTGGATAGCATTCTTGAGTACATATGGAGGAATGCGTCAAGCTCGGTGTCGTGAATGTTCGTTCGGGCGGCGCCGGGGCCGGCTGGCGGCCGCTTTCTAACGCGCCCGATGCGCCCGCGCAGCCCGCTTCACTTTCTATTGTACGACGTGACGACTTGCCTTCATTTTATACTAATTTATTTAATTACCCGTAAAGCTCATACATACTGGCTCGCATTGTTAAGTGTTATCGTATTAAACAGGTAGGTGTCCTGATAAAATCTATGTTCTGAATGACAGCTAGTCTCTGTGTATTTAGTATTGAATAACGAATAAAATCAATCAAGTACGCTCCTGATGTATGCACGAGTAAGTGAGCAAAGGAACTCATCAATAAAACATTGTGTAAGCGAGTCGCTAATGTATTTCCAATACACCCACACTAAGGTCAATGGATCATAATGAAAATTCAAAAGCTGCAGTATCTTGTGGTGCTATGAAAAAATCGCCTTGTGGATATTACGCGACAATATTCCTCGACAAAGAGCACACTGCACTGGGTAGAGCAAGTTTGTCGGGGAAAATCTGCGGTTATTTGAATTTAAAATGCGAAACGAGCGACGGATGGACGCCTAGCCCGACGATAACACCCGGATGAAGCCGGTCGAAAGCCGTGCCTTTTCCGGAAAATTCTGCCTGTAACGGATTCTAAAGCGGTGTTACGTCACTCCGTGCAAGCCTTTGAAAAGTTTAAAGTCCAACGAGACCACGGCTTAAATAGTTTGCAGAGTTCTTCCCGTGCATGAAATTAAAATATTTTGTTACTTGCTCGTGTTCGATGTCTTGAAATAACAGTATTGCACGTACATATACACGGTGGCATCATCGACACGCAAACTGAAACCATGCATTCAGCACAAGATACTAGACCCCCCTAGCGTAGACATTTTTGTCGGTTATCAAAAAAAAACTGTTATTTCACAGAAAAGTGCAACACCTACGCGGTCAAAATGTATTTATTGCAGAGCATTTTTTTTTAATAACTAGCGATAAGTTTCAACTCAGGGGGAGTTCAAGACCATGTACTGAATCCATGGTAACAGGTTGTGGTATTAATACACAAATAGCAGTACTGTTCCCATTTGGTCCCCTTTATCATAGTCGCCTACGCATACAATCGGTGCGCTGGCTTATCCCCACGTTGAAGTCTTTTACATCGCTTGGTGCACAACATATTTGGACATACGCGCTCAGTGACTAATTGGCGCATAAATGCACTGCGAAGATATTGTCTACCTTTACTTGATATTCTTTCAATAACCTACTTGAAACGTTCATAAGCGCCACAAAAAAATTGCTGTCGTACGGTGTATCCGATAAACTTTGTGAGAAATAATAAAATATAAATAAAAACACTACATATTTAATCATCAATTTCCTGTAAAACAATGATCCCGTAAAGCGATCATAACCTAGAACGGAAAAAAACTGCATGTCCAAAAAAGTCGAGCACCGCTAGTCGAGTGAGCGGGACAGGCGTATGAGACGTGAGCAAGACGGCGGCAATCGCGAAAGTGAGAGGAGGCGAGACGCAGAGCGGCAACACCGCGCGGTTACGTTACTAGCGGGGTAAACAATCGAGGATGATGTGACGGTGCGCTGCGCGTGCGACCGCCCCCGGCCATGCACTTCGCTACTGCATTTTTGACGTGTGACGTCACTAGATGCGTTTTGTTTTCTGATCGGGAAGAGGGTGTCTGTTTCGTTTACCTGTACACACTAGTCCAGAGACTGGGTGTTCGATCGCTGCGCCCTAGTCCCGAGTGCATAAACAGTGTTAGAAATAGTCACCTAAAAATAAGCATGTTTGTAAACAGTCTGCGAAATTTCATGGATGTCGAGTGTTGCGGCGGTGCGGCGGGTAATCAGTATTTCAGCGTATAATGGCACAGTTATCGCAGCGTCCGCGGTGCGTGCGCGGTGTACCGGCCACTGTCCACTTCCGCGAACGTCATCATTATTATGGATTGTGCGTGTTGAACTTATGTCACACGGTTGTTGCTATGTGTCTTACCTTATTTTTTCGTTATGTGGTAAATTTGAAAGGAATTTCTAGGCAGTATCGTAAGCAAAGTCAAGGGCGGAGGATATTGCGCTGAAAGTCGTAAAAAACTTATAGGCGAAACTAGCCGAGTCCTGAAATATAATAAACTGGGGAAAATAAAACATAAGTGGATGGTTCAGCGACGGGAACAAGAATTTCTTACATCAAATAAAAAAAGAATCCAGACATTTTATGGGAACGACGGGAGAGAGCAAAACTCTTAATCACTGGAACATAATATAGACCTAACCAAACATGGTGGCCCTGTCAAAGACCATTACTACAAAAATTAATAGCTTGAACAATTTGAAGCCTTCAAAAGGCGGTTAACTATAACTACATAATACAATGTAACTAACATAAACATATAGTCGCAATAAAACCATTATAATGGAGACAATATTTACTGCGACAACAGTTACCTGCTACATATACATTCACATGCGTACTCACACAGATGCAGTATAAGCCGACAATATACAACCATATTACTTGCAAGTGGGCGGAGGCAAACGGCCAACACTTACCATTCGATATTTCTTACTCTGTCTACTTAAAGTAGAGCGAGAGAGATGGAATGATTAACCGCACAGTTTTTACCAATGTTGTCATGATAAAATGATTACCTTTGACCCCAGAGATTCATATCACACGGCGTAAATTTTTTATTACTTGACGCTTGTTCCTCAGTTTGCTCAGGTATTATAATGAGAAGATTATTCTTTGAAGTAAAGGACAAGCATTCATAGTTTGTAAACATTCTAATTACTATGTAACAAAGCTCATCTTAAGCCGAAGGTTTGACGCAAATGAGGTCAGTATAGGATTTCATTGAAAGAGGTTTTAATTAACTGACACAAATCAACTCCTACTCTACTTTCTTCAAACAAAACCTCAGGTGCGGAAATAAAAATGACGAACACTTCAAAGCTTGCGAAGCGGTCGAAATACCTCACAACTAAAAACTTATAAACAGAACTTAGAACTCGAATCAATTTGAAGTTAACATTTCATTCAACCGTTCACACAATCTAGAGGAAATGATGCCATAGAAATTAACGGAAGGTAGTGGGCAATGAGCAGGAAAACACAGACGTAGCCATGTTTATAAAAGCGAGATTTACATTCTCGTTGTACAACTACGATTGTATGTCACCAAGGGCGAGGACACGTGCCACGTGACCAAAGATAATAGATCCCGCATTTATTAGCTAGCCAGTGAACGTGGATAAAACTCTAGGAATATTTTCCAACAGATAAGAAGTATAGTAAGACCAAGTAGGCCATTAAGTTGACTAGCTTACAAAATATTTGTAGCAATTTATTTATCGTTGAAAACCGTGAACGATATTATTTTAAAGTGTCGATACTTAATTTCGCCGACTTAACAAGTATGATATTGCATGTACGAAGGTATTAAAATGGAATTGTTATGCGGCAAACGCGTCTCCAGGCACGCGCCATGGATCGTTTTAGAGGCCACTTCGGCGCTTGCGCATGTATGTCTACATTCGAGCAAGCACAACCAAAGACCGATGTAAATTGAATTCATCAACAATTATACATATCGATACACGACTAACAAAGCAACAAGATGTTTATTAACTTCATTGGACCTACAATGCAAATTGTAGAAATTGAATCTTATGGTATGGAGTCCAGCAAAACTTTCTAAGTATTATGACAAAAGTGGAAATGACATCATGTCATCATACGAAGAAGACGATTATCTATTCAGTCATAGTATTTTTAATTGCCTTTTAGTTTTGGTTACGAGTTACGATTATTCGAGAAGTATTACGTCAGGATATGTTGCTGGTATCATGGTACCTCGAGGCCGACGACAAACGGATAGTCTCAGTGGACAACCTCAGGAAGGAGGTCGATACACGAAACGGTTACAAGATCGTCGACTGTCGAAAAAGTCTTGAAAACTCATGTTTGTAACGGAAACTGACGGTGCATAGGATACACTGACCTGGTTTTTGTTTCCAATGGAAGAATTGACACTAAAATGGATCTGAAGTTAGTCTTGACCAGTTTCTCTACATCAAATTTTATCTTACTCTGGGAAAAGTAACTACAAACATTCAATGGATAGTAATTATTGATGTCTTTAGAATTAATTTATGTGATTATGAGACATTCCTAGTCCGAGACTATTATTTACTCGAAACGATCAATTAAACACCAGATCTAGATCCAAAGCCGGGTATCGTCCTTAATGCCGAAGGGTAAAGGGTACGCAGGTAGGCAGTGCTGGTGCGATACGCTGCTAACGGTACAACCGCGCGCCGGCCGCGGTCAACGAACTCAACGACCTTACGTCTAGTCTAGAAATTTGAAGGTTTGCCCCAGTTTTTTTTTCCAACCAATAAAGTACATTACACTTTATAACAAATCATTAAAACGTTCATAAGAAAAAGTTCCTTGAGACGTTAAGGGGGAGGCGCGAGAGCACTTTTTCATGAAATAGTCATTCAATGGGATTATATGAATTTAGATTATAGAACATTTTAATTTCGCGGGCTACAATGGCGTTTCCCCTTAAGTTAATAGTTACTCAATAGCAAAATTATTGATGTCAAGAGATTGGCAAACATTTTAATCTCGTTATTGAGAACGCGACGATAGTTCGTACGAGCCGGCAAAATGCAGATTCCGACGCAGGCCGCAAAGCTTTTATGCATACAAAGGACGTCGCTAGGATATTGTGGTGTGACAAGTAGTTAGATGCGAGTAGCAAGTACATTCGCAGAAACGTCTCTTATTGAAATCTGAGGAGGCACGACGGAATTATGTGAAGGAAAACCTTAGCAACGAGAATCTTCCAAAAGATATAAAATTACAGAACAACTTAGTGGGTACAGAAACAACATCGCCTACATACTGATCTCGATCGCTTGATTATTCCGTCTCTTTTGCTCTCTCTCGAACATACCTTCTCACGCGTTAAACCTCAGCCTCTATGGTGACACGTAAATACTACGTGCACTATTTAACAAGTGGGCCGCGACAAATACTGGAAAGCCACTTGCACCATGCACGTTTACCAACTCTGCTTTAATTGAAAGATTATGAGAATGTGCACACGTTTGGTTGATTTTGGAAGCATGTTTTACTGTATCATTTTAATCCCACATTCGAATAAATATCAGTGAATATGTTTTATAGACACTAAATACCATATTGAGATCTTTTACTTAATAAAATCCTTTCCTGGATTATAATATTGTACGGGTAATAGACTACCCAGAGCAAATTGCAAATTAATGATGTCCTTCGAACTGTACGTCATGCGAAACTTAAAATTCACGAGACATAACCAGACAATTCTGACAAAATCGAAATAAAAAAGGTTCTGATTTGAGAAGGAACATCATTATGATAATCATAGACGTTCTTGTCGGCGAATTTACACCTTCACGTCTTGAGCGGATGGGGGGGACGGATGGAGGCAAAGGGGGGATTGTAGTGAAAGCGTTTCGAATTTAATCCGAGAGAGCCCTCAGACATTCGGCCATGTTATTTTACAGTCTGATGTTATAATAAAGATATCGTGTGCTGACAATCAATTTTGTCAATTAAACTAATAATTTCGTCGGCCGCTGTGCAATAGCTTCGATTCGTATTGTCTGTTGACAGTTAATTTTGTTAGTCATTTGCAAATGAGGTCAACTTGCAAGCCGATACATCGATGTAGCGTTATGTAACGTGCATCAATAATTGTTGGCGTTTCTGAATGTTGAAGTTGGAAATAAATGCTTAAATTAAATAAAGTAAAATTTTAGAGAATAATATTATTTAATTTACATTTCAGTGCTTCTATTTAAGACAAAAACATAATGCACGAATTCGTTCAGACAAGTTGACTTCAATATTCACCCAAAACATGGTGGCAGTTTGTTTCCAAAACACTTGATTACTGCCATGTATCTTAGAATTCTATGAAGTTACTTCGAAACTCCACGATAATAAATTAGTCTGAGTTTTATCGCAGCAAGAAAGTTTCACCAACGTGAAGTAATACATCAAGTTTTACATACGTTAGCTCTTAATAGGCGAGAGGTTGGAATACGTGAAGTTATGTGTTACGATTGTACAACAACACAACGCAGTTAATCGTATAGTGAAACTTGTTTTCCGTGAGGCGAGGGCCAAAACTCGCTTGCAAAGGGCTGACAGACGCTTTCGGCTACAGACATTTGTAATGCTCCAGCTAATCTCCGGTATTTTGTCAAATATTTCGCTAATAAAGTATTGCAATGATAAAACTAAGTTTCAGTTTTCAAAGTGCGCCTCGCACCACAAGCACGTACAGACTGTGCCAAGTGTTGTCAACACACAACACCGTCTTGTTTACACAATAAAAAATATAGGTCACTCTTTACTTTCACGCTTTCAGACTCTTATGTCCCGTACGACACAGGGTGTAGCCGGATTACGGAGTAAAATTACTCGTGTAGAAATAACCTTTAGCCAATAAAAGCGAAAGTGGAGCACAAGGCTAGCGAAGACTTGTTTTTATCGATCGACATAACGCAGAAACCTGAACACGGTGTGTTTTCAATCATACAAATGAACTTTACGTTCATCGGAGATGCATTCAACTGAATCCAATTTTAATTATTGATAATTAAGTCAATAGTTAATGCGCCACGTTTTAATATAGATAAATCATAGAGAATTGATTATCGAATAACTAATAAACATAATCTAATTGGAAAAATATGAAATTAAATCAATCTTAAATTGTGTTTAATCTTAAAATGCATCACAAGTCCATAAAGTACTGGCTCATTTTTGAATTAAAAGTTCTTCTTTACAAAATAACAAACTAATAAATGATTGCAAATCTGTGGTGACACAGGACCCGCGCTGGCGTCGAGTAGCGGACTCTGGCGAAGCATTTAATGTGGGACAGGCACAGAGCACTTCTGTTATCTTGACCCACATATCGTGACCGCGGTCGCGGCCGGTCCACTGCCGCTATTATAGCGGAACACCTTAATTGCCTTCTGACGGAAAACGTCGAGAAACTCGAAAGGGCAACTATAGAAATGGAAAACTATGAAAAACTTTGAACCCTTATGTAGGTAAACAAAAACAACAAAGCATTCTTCAAAACAATAGGTACATATCGTGTGAAACTTGAACGAAACAATTATGCAAAACTTTGTCGAAAATAAGAAAAAAACGTTGTGTAAGTACAGCTACTAAAAAAAAAAAAAAAAAAAGCACTAAATCAATAACGTATATCTACATTCCGGCCGTCGAGAATGCGTTCCTGACACCTGTCAGTGCGACAATTCTAGTAACTAGTAAAGGTCAAATTTGCAAAACAGAATTTGTTTGCATGTAACTGACTGGTGTCAAGAACGCATTCTCTTGTCGTCGACCGAACTGTACCTACGTCCAAAGTTTTTTGAAAAAGTTCTCCAGATATTAAAAGGGAAAATACAGATATCAATAAAAGATTCCAATATTGCTGAACGAATGGTAAAAATACAGATCGTAACCAAATGAGAAAGAACGAACGTTTTTCCTCGTGACAGTATCATCAAAACAGAACCTTGACCCAGAATGTGGCTCGTAACAACAAGAGGAAAAGGACGTTACGAAGATGCTGTCAGGATCGCATCAAGTGATGTCATATCGTCTGAGTATTTAAGACTGGTTTTATTTTATTTACACAAATATTTGAGTGTCCTTGAAGCCGATTTTTATTTTCGTCAGTGTGATGAACGTCAGGATTTTAACCCCATGTAAGGCTCCTACAACAGGTGCGACACGCGGTGCCTTTATGTCGCGTGCGATTCGCGTCGCGTGTCGAGCTTGTTTGAAGGAACCCTTATGATGGGCAATGAGAAAATATGCGTGAGAAAATATCCACGATCAATCAATCACAGGTTCACAATTAAGTATTTATTTAATTCCAAAGCAAACGCTAATTTACAAGTCGAGGCAACTTAAATATAATATTCCTAGGTATTTTAACAATTAATAACGCAGAAACCATTAAAATATTTTCATGTAGGTATACATGTATTGAAATTATTTTATTTCGACTCGATTTAAGCAAGGCTATCAAGTGAATGGAGTAATTCGATAACTTGTTTACTTGAAAATAGTTTTAATTGCCGAGGCTCGGTGATACGGACCTTTCTCTTCAATGTGGGTTAAATAAAGGCACTCGTTGCGGAACCGCATTGATTAAGGACAATGTGGATTGCGCGCGAAGGACGTACACATTCGCACCAAGGACCGACCTCCATATAAATGTATTGGTTTTTTATTAGATTCGTTGTTAAAATGCTTCATGTGATAACTTTGATAAGCCAATTACAGATAACTCAGTATCGTGCAATAATTAAAATCCACATGGCATGTCATTGACAACTTTAAAATTGTATCAGCTGTTTATCTTTGCATTGCACCCAAGTTGTTAGGATCAGCTCAGTAATTGGGTCATAAAGTTGTCGTTATCATGATGCATATTTTATTAGTGACCTTGGATGGTATGACGCACGGTGGATCGAAAATCGGCTGTAGAAGACATAGGATCTCGATTTCTTAAATGTTATTTTTTTTGCTGGAAATGACTTCTGCTGATCATTACTATGTACAAAAATGACACCCGAGTTAATTCTGCCCAAAAACGAAGGAAATATATTTTTTTTACGAAAAATTTGTATGAAGCTAGTATGAAAAATCGAATTATCTCCTAAACGGCATGTTTAACCGTAATATCCTTGGAGGTGGTCATAGTGCTAATTATTTATGATTTTTTGGTTGCCGATTTGACGAAAAATTTAATGCCGTTTTTTTTAAAAAATCGTCAAAATATTTTTATTTATTTTTACATGTAAAACGATCCCTTTTAGTGTCCAAGTTAAAAAGTTCGATATGTTATTAACCCAAATATTAAGAACACACAAAACAAGAAAAATTAAATAAAAAAATTGCTGTTTTTTGACACATTTTTATTAATTTAAATAAAAAAAGATTATCAAACTCTTATTTAAGTAACATATAAAGTTATATTATATACAAAATAATTTAATTTAAGGAATTAATACTAAGCATTTGTAAAATAAAGTAAAATACGGTAGTTTACGGGATCTTTTCGTCATTGTTCCAATGGACGTTGATGTCGACGGTTCTGGAGAGACTGAGGGCGCTCTTGGTATCTCATCAACACTTGGTTCTTGATTAACTAAAGTTTGCACAAAACTCGGCCAATCAATATTTGCTCCCAACCAATTCTCGTACTTTCTCCTGAAATTATCAAGGAATCGGTTGGATTTCTGCCACCTTTGTAAAGCGGCTCGCGTAAATCTCCGACAAAATTCTTTGAGAACAACACGATCTTCGTCAGACAGGCAATCGCCTATGCGGGATACAACTGCACTGAACAATACTTCATGATCAAATGAAGTACTCTCACTTCGTAGAAGAACAAACAAGTCTAAATTCGTGATTAAACTTTCCATTCTAAGATTTTATAGTCGCAGATTTAGTGTTAGCAGTTACACAGTTGTGAACAAACTAAATTATAAAACTAAACTTTAGCCCTTTTATTGAAAAACGCCAATAATTAGGTAACTACCCTCATTAGTTATCTTCTCATTAGCTAATGAAAATTTATAATTGTCACTAACTATTCTTAGAACTCATAGCACTGCTAATTAACAAATTAGCTTACTTATCAGGAAAAGTTGAATGTAATCCATAGTTGGTATTGTCGTGAGATATTGAAAATCATTAAATCACCTATAAAGACTCATTAGAAGACCTAATCAGTGTAGTTACTTAATCACTTCTTTTCGGACTCATTAGAAGAGTAAACAATTGGTAATTTGGTTGTATGAAAAGTTTTAAAACTCATGATGTGTTGATAAATATCTAGCTCAAGCATAGTTGTCTACGTGTGGGTGTACTATAAACCTCTGCCAACTCCTTCGGAAATATAGGAGTGATGCTATTTTATGTTACGTGTAGTTAAAAGTCCGTGTTCTTCAACATAAACACTAAAAGGAATCGTTTCATATGAAAAAACAAATGAAAATATTTTGACGATTTTTAAAAAAAACGGCATGAAATTTTTCGTCAAATCCGCAACCAAAAAATTATAAATAATTAGCACTATGACCACCTCCAAGGATATTACGGTTAAACATGCCGTTTAGGAGATAATTCGATTTTTCATACTAGCTCCATACATTTTTTTCTTATAAAAATTATAACTCTTCCATTTGTGCACACATTTACTTCATATGACATTTTATAGAACAGTAATGATCAGCAGAAGTCATTTCCAGCAAAAAAAATAACATTTAAGAAATCGAGATCCTATGTCTTCTACAGCCGATTTTCGATCCACCGTGTGACGGTTGGATGTGTGGTGCAATACCATTTCTATTGCATGAAGCAGATCCCAGGAAACTATGAGCAATACTTGTTAGTCATTTCCATACATGTTTTGACTGCATTTTCCCACAAACATCACTATCCCATACTTCCCACTGCCCACGTTTGCCATATACATATAATCGCACTGCTACACTAGTTACTTCAATTATCTGGCATTTTCCAGTCTGAGGTCACCAGAGTAGTAGACTCGAGATATACAGTGCGTCATTCTTATGTAGGTAAACGCGTCACATGGATTTATTTATTTCCCAAGGAAATGTCAAAATGTTTTCCTTATTTGTTTGCAAGTTGTCCTTTGATTCTGAAAAGTCAATGCTCGCTCGTCTATCATTGAACTTATTCTGTTTTTGTTTAGAGAACGTTATTACAGCAATCGTAATATTAATTTCAAGTGTTGAAGGAGCGTGAGATACCGCCGCCGCAACTGTTCGCTTATCATGTGTGATAATGTGGCGTTAAATAGCCGGTCGCTCTGTAAACAACTGTGCAATTGGTTACAAAATAAACAGAACACAGCTTTCAATTGTGGTTTTGATGCGAGGACCCAGATGCGAGCACGAGGGGCTGGCTTTATGTACCGATATGTCGCGAACAGTACACTGTTTTATTTGAACAGTTTTCTTTTTAATTGATACACGTGCTCTTTCTTCTGTTGCGCTTGAGCATCCTTCACGAGTACGTGCTTTATCGTCAAGATTATGACAGTGACATTTCAATTCCTTAGCGTCGTGAAAAGCGATGTAGGAATTGTATTGTCAATGTGTGTACTATCATTAAATTATAATCTACAGACAATAATAATATTTGGTATAGAATTAAAGATTAGATAAATATATTATTGATATTTTTATCAAAAATCCTTTCTTTTTGTATCATCTGTTCTCCACCACTTGGTCACACAATCTTTATTTCCGTCAGTGACTTCCAAAGCTTTTAATCGTGTTCTATTGTGGTGAATGATAGCGGCATGAAACACCAACCGCTCTCGTTGGAACTTTGATACCGTGTGAGTGTGATAAGTTATCAGCTGATAGATAACGACCCCCGCGACATAACAAAACTTAGTTCGTTTTTAATTTAAACAACATTTAAGTTCCCGTTCCTCAATATTTTCTATGTGGATGAAGAGAACTGTTTAATTTATCAATCAAAAAGTCTTTATTTCCAATTTCCAATTCAGCGTGTTAATACAATTCAATGTATTTAGAACACTGTTTTAAATGTTTGCTATTTACAGATATTATGACAAATAAAAAAATCAGGACTAACCAAATCTGTCTGAACTCATTTACATGCTCAGAGCGTGCGTAACGTTGTAACTTAAGTAGTTAATACATAATTAAGATACAATAAACCGGATTTAACAACGTCGGCCACAATTTGCTCCCGTGTGCGCATGCGCAGACTACTTTTAAATACTTCAGTGACCCGTCAGACACAAATCAAGCGTTTAATAACCTATAAGGTCACCTTTATTTTCATTATTAACAATGAGATCTTACAAATAACTCTTATTTCATTTGTTTAGAGTTCAAATTCATTCGGACGTACAGCCAACAAGTAAAGCACTGATTTCAGGTAGATGTTTTTTTCGACGACCTTGAGCCGTGCTAGAAACCATGGTCTTTCTGTTGTCTTAGTTACGAGAGAGTCGTAACTTATTAATAAGACAAAGATTCTACTACATGCAATGACTAATTTCATCACGTTTCCAATAAGATGAAAGTGAAAATTTAATGTGTGAAATACCAAAAGGCAAAGAACAGACATCGTGAGAATTTACGATCATCGTAAGCATCATACAAGAATTTATGGCTTATAAAAAGCAGCAAAGCAATAGAGATTCATTATACAATGTTGTAATTAGGTTGATTACATTAAGGAGGTTTATAGTAGTATCGCCACTTTGGACAAATGTGAAATAATAAAAATAATCTGTTGCTTTATTGCCGCCAAAACGGTAGTTAACAACTTGTTTTAATACTGTTAACCAGTTAATTACATACTTAGTTTAATAGACACTGGCCAGTATTAATTAGTGGCGCGATTTATTTAGTCAGGAAACCAAATCTGGTCTTAGGTCGAATTGATCAAGGGGTGACCTAGAAGCGGGAGGAGTCATAACAGTGGGGGAAAGAGCACATTCAGGATAAAATTGAAGTCGTGCTCTGTATGCACAGAGGGTGATAAGGGGTGTGGGGCAGAGGTCGCGGAGTCTCGTGTGTTCGCCAGATGCCATGAATAAATTAGCGGTGTATTCCGTCACTCAATGGACATCGTCGCTGTGACGAGGAATTGAGATGAAAAAAGGAATATCTAGCAGAATTCCTTTGAAACACGTAGTGAAGCTAAAAGACGGAAAAGTTGGTATTTTGTTCGCATACCAGAGAAAAATAAACGGAAAGTTTATGTTATATAATTAGCATTCTTCCAAAAAAATGCCCATGAAAAACAATGTTACAGAATGAATTAATGATTATTGCCAGTTCATTCTCATACGTCAAGGGTAAACAATGGTCAAAACAAAGTCACAGCTATGACATAGTGCGTATGACTGTACAAGCATTTATAAGACAAAGCGTAAACAGGTAAAAGAACAAAGACGAGCATCAACTACCTAGATAATCACAGTGCACGCAACTGGTGCCTGGGCGGAGGCCCGCTTATGGGAAAGTTACAATCATTACGACCATTCATAAACGGTTGAATGAGCGCAAGACGCCTGCGCAGCCGGCGAGCGCGCGCGCACCGACCCCGCGAGTCTCGCGACATCTGTGATGTCGCCGCGCAGATGCCGCGCATACCTCAACGTAAACGGAGCCTAGGTAAAGCCAGTGGACATTCACAGCTAGACAATCAACGATACATTTCCGATTTAACTAGCATCAATGAAATTATTGCATTGCAATTTTTTGCGCAATGCTCCTAGTAAAGTGTATTGAACCCAAACGCGACACCTAGAAGCCCCTCATGCGTCACCGCCTATGTTGTGGACGATAAAAAATTCCACGCGACAAAAGCAGCGATGTCCGCAAACGACGCATAAATAATTAGACAATAAGCAGGCAGGGCAAGAAATCGGTAATTTGTATCGCGTCGAGATAGGCGGAGCGCAGAGGGAGACGGGTGCAGGCAGGCGCGCGCCGCCGCGGAGATATGGCAACGCGTCAGGTGGAAGTGGCGCCCGTGCTGTGCTCGCTTCTCGCCGAGGACGACCGACCGCCCCCGGCGCCCCGCGTGCCCGCCCCTCACCCGCTAATCCTCACCCGAACACAATCTGATAAAATTCGCGCCAGCTATGAACATTACGCAAAGCTACTCAACACTACAACACTGCGATAATGAATGACCCGACGGTTTTTTTAACACGCACATAAACATTACTCCTCATGTCTCGCTATCGTGTCGCATTATTGAACGGTACGAAGCGAAAAATGTAATAAGAAAGTTATTTCCTCAACCTGGCGAAACTAGTCTCGCGAACGCATTACGGTCCGCGTTACAGCCAGGTGAATTCAAAATGACCTCTATGGGCCGGTGGCTTCTTGTGGCCTCGCTCGCCGAATGCGTTGACATTTTGTGGGTTAGCAACATGACATGACTCCCGAGTTGTAGCGAGAACGATGCCAGGATGACTAACGGCCGGCCGTCATTAGCCGCCTAAACGTAAATTGTCCCATACAAAAACTTTAACGCAATAGATCGATTCGGCAGTCGTAGCGCAATAAGGTGAATTTTGTATATCAGCGTCCACTAACGATAATCACATCGTCTACTTAAGAAGTCGTGGACTCATTATTTAGGAATTCCTAAACATGCAACGGGAGACCTAAGAACAATAGCGCACAATACTAGCGTCACGTAAATCGTAATGATTTCGAAAGAAAAGTACATACGACTTCTTTCATCAATGTAAAAGTGACTTACCAAGGCGAAGAAGTTTGTGTGGCAATCCTCGAGACTTGCACCGTTTGTTTGGTGATTTTGATGCGTCATGGTAGTCCGGGGCACTTCATTTTCAATTCACAACACTAAAAACGGGTACAATCTTAAAGAAACCACTCAAAATCTTAAAATCATCACCGACATTTAGTGAAGTTTTCACCTTTCAATGGCGACTGGAAAATGGCGGATAGGAAACAACAACCCAAGCCGACAGTGCTGCCGTAGGCGGCCAAGGATAGAAACTGGTTTCGTCTAGAAATGTGTATACGTTCCGTTGTACGTTGGTGTACTCAGCAACTTACGGCTGACTTCAGTAGCTAGTTTGATTATTACATTATTATAGTATTTTTTGTTTATACTCGAAAAGCTATTATAATTTAAATGAAAGAAGCGTAAACAAACAAGCAAATGTACGTATAGTCGGTTCTTACTGATCATTACTGAAATCATAGAAAAAGGCTATAGGATAATCTTTATTTTGCCAATATTTTCTCTTATTTTATCAGGATCGGTAATAAAAATAACACTTTCCTAAATTTGAGAATCCAAAATATCTTATTTTGCAATCATTACGATTAGATTACGTAATCAATCATGAAAAATAATTCTCCGAATAGCTTTCTACGTGGAATGAAAAAACATTGTTTTACAGTTGTCAAATGTACGGAATTACGGACATAGAATAAAAATAAAAATACTAAAAATATTTTTATTATTAGCAATTAGATAAATTAAATTAATTCCATTTAAAAATAAGAGGAGCAAAGAACATAAAATACAATGTTTCGGAACGTGCTGTCTGCAATACCGCGCAGGAATTTACAGGTTACTTTGCTGCACACCTTACCTAATAATTTAAAAAACACATTAATACAGTGTTCTAATCAATTTAATGATTAACAGGTCACTGCAGTAAGGTATAAGCAGAAGAAAAATCCTAAAGTAGACAAAAAGTTCCAAGCTGCTGCAGAATCCTTAGCTGCAAGAGGGTACAGTATGAAATATTTACCACTATGTCCTATTAAAATAGTAGACAGTTTTGAAACTTAAACCACAATATTTGAACAATACTTACCTTACAAATTTTTACAAATTATGATTTTTTTAAATCCAACTTAGCAGTTCTGACGGTAACTAACATTCAACATAACTAAACTTAGATAATAACCAGATGCAAATAATATTAACTGTAGTCAATGTTGAATCTCCTGAAATGAAGTGATAAAGGCCATTTAATTTTATGGTATTCAATATTGATTTTCTAAAATAATAATCACACATTTTTATTTTCAGCTTTCTAAGACCCACAAAGCCATGGGACCCACCTGCAAACATAGAAGAGACTATTACCAAAATATGTACCTCCAATGGCCTGAACTCTGATGCTCAATTTGATGCATTAGAAACTAAGTTTGCCGTACTCAAGGCATGCTTTGATGAGACGGGATATGATGTACCAAATTCACTTCTGCATACCATTGGAAATATTGGTATGTTACACTTGGTGGGAACAGGGTGTATCCACCACAAATTACTTTTAAACTTTCCAGCATCATTCTCATGCATTTCTCCTTTGAAATTTTCATTTGGACCTCTCATAGCATAGCAATAACAGATAGCATGTAGAGACACATCCAACATATCTCGAGCATTGAGCAAATTGCAATTTTAAGAATGTCATCAAACACATGCAGAGATATACATTGTACCTCTCTTTTATCTGTCTCTTCTTCACATCTCTTTCTCATTTTTCTTAAAGCCAATAAATATCCCATTTAAAAGCCTTCAGCCAGATGCTAACAAAAAGCCTTTGTATAACTTCAAACATTGACTTACCTAGTTACTAAGGTGTTCAATCTACAAATATACATAATGGCTTCCCAGCTTACAAGCTGAAACAAAAGGAAAAGCAAAGTTTAAGCAAACGTTTACATCATCATGCGATTTGATCATGAAAGTATGGCATTAGATAGAATCTGTTAAAGTGGGACAGCCTCATTTCTGGGTTGCCAAGGGAGTGGAGTGGTTGGAGTGTCGCCTTAGGGGCACTATGGAGTGAGGAAATAGAAAACTTTTCCTTTTTTTCTCGAAAATTTTCCAATTTTAATAAAGTATCAAGTTGACTTTGCCCATAGTAACCATTTACGTTCTGAGAAGCATGGCTTTACGACACACCGTCTCAGAGTTAGGAGCTTTTGTTTTTATTAGTCAACTCTTGAGAGTTGTCGTGAAACGGAGAGAAGAAATATCAATATTATTTTACAATTATAATAAGTTTGAAAGTTTGTGAGCAACTAAGTAAGTATATTATGATAGATAACGTATAGACTATGCATAACAACGTAAAGACAGTCTAGCAGTCGAAGTAAACAACAAACAAAATAAGTAACTTTCTTAGAATCTTCCGTGCTTATGATGCTGACAATCGATAAAACAGCTGATAAATACAATAAAGTAAAAGCTAGACAATAAAGCACCAAAATAACAAGCAAAAGAACATACACAGCTGCAGTTCTTATTAATTTCGACAACTTAGAAAGTGCTCATTCTTGCATAATAATGATGTATTGGTGTCGTTAGAGTGGGTGTGATGCTACATAGTGTATCATTGTATGGAATAGAAGGTAAACCAACCAAAGTCAATTAATTTCGACGTTTTAGGAAGTTTATCGTTAAATCGAGTGGCGTTAAATGGAGTCGGTCGGTCTTAACCAGACACTGCTATAAAATTGGTAGATTTCCGAAAGATATTATTTTCTGAAAAAAATTCCAAGTCCTAAAAAAATATTTAAAATATATTTTTTTAATCGTTCCTGCTTTAAGCCGGAGGAGCAAAGCCCCGTATCAATATCAGCTTAATGCCACCAGAGGGTAACAGTGCCTTTGTCATATTGGTGCATTTTTTTGTCTATCTTGGCGCGACAATATCTTAAAATAGCTCTCCTGTAAAATCACTAAAAGCGCAGTTATGCTCTTGGCCTACCGAAGGTGCGATATGCTGTTTCAATACATAAGAAGGTCATCCTGGATAAAATATAAAATCGAATACTCCCTTAAATTCCTAAGTGTTTTAACTAAGAAGAAGAAAAGGTGAAGAGAATTTAAGGGTATTGGGCCTACGTATGTAATACTTACCTACTTCATTTCAAATTCGAAATGATCGCGAAGTAGCTCAAACAAGCTCAAATCGGTCTTGCTCGTGTTTTCAGAATGTCTATCCAAGTATTATTACTTCGCGACATAAAGTTGCCATATTGTTAAGGTTATTTCCAGTTTTTTTTGCAAAGTAGGTACCTACCTAGGGTTTTTTACTATTCCCACTTCTGATGCGAATTTTTATTAAAAATAAAAATAACAAATCTTTCTCTTTCGTTTGCTTTCTTTCTGATTATTTTAAATATTTTTCGTTACACTGCTTCTGCTTCGTCATTCAGCATCACAGCGTACTGCAAGACTGCAAGTCTCATTACGCGCCAAAAACTAGTGAAAAAAGTAAAAACTGTCAGAAGATATTGCCAATCTCGAAAAAATCTTATTGCAATGTAAAGGACCGCTTACACAATTGTTGTAAATTAGTCGTTTTTCCAATTTTTATAAACTTAGTTATTTTATTACAGTTGATCTGAAAGAATTTTACAAGACTCCTGTGGACACAGCAACACCATTTGAAGCCTTGAAGAGAATGGAACTGCCCAAGAACTTGTATGTGCAGCCTGACTATGTCAGATTCCACCCAGGTAAAAAAAAATGTCTTTTCTGAAATTATTTGCATTTGTAATTAATTATGTTAAAAGTTTATCTAATAGTGCAATACTCTTTTTCAGATAAAGACACAATGTTCAATGGTGTCTCAGCATTCCCCAAGAGTTCAACTATTGTGACTGGTCTTAAGACTAGGAAGAAATACGAAGGCTACTCTGCCAAGCGAACATGGCCCTAATTCTGTATAAGTTTAGATTTCAAATGTTGTATAGTTTTAGTTGATAAATAAAATTTTTCAAACTATAGCTTTTTTTAAATTTAATTTGAGTAAACTTGCAAGTATAAAAAAGCCCGATATCAGACCCTACACTCGTGTGAAGTTTCATTCTAGTTTAATTCCACGTTCATACGACACCGACAAAATTGTATAGGAATTAACGTTCATCTGCTCCTTCAGCTGCTCCATTCATTTAATTTTTCGAGCATTCGGTAGGTGAGTGAAATATATACAGCCTGACTTTGAAAACATGCGACAAAATTTAAGGTGGTGTTCTACCCATCAATATGAACAACTTTTACTAAGGGACCAACTTAGAATTCACAAAAAAAAAAAACAATTTTCCTGTATAAAGGTACATACCCGATTGGACCATTTTGTTTAAGTAGGTCGAATTCTTTTTTGAGAATTCTAAGTTGGTCCCATAGTAAAAGTTGTTCATATTGATGGGTAGAACACCACCTTAAATTTTGTCGCATGTTTTCAAAGTCAACCTGTATAATATGTAGTTCCCTAGACCCTATTTCGGCCATGGCGGCTAATACCAACGGAAACTAGCCTTCGGCGCTGGAAATATTATAGTGCCCAAGTGTGTGCGCAGACACAGATGCAAGCTCTCTTCCCTCGTTTTCATAGTCCGATGGGACGGCAATCCGATACGACCCGAGAAAGATCAGGACCAACGGCTAAACGTGCTTTCCGAGACACGGGGGTATCACACCGCCAACTTCCAAACTCCAGGCTTTTACTGAGAAATTCCTAATGGGAAAACCCAATAACACTGCCCGACCTGGGAGTGAAATATACCAAGTGCCGAAATCCAACATTGTTGGATTAAATGATAATGATTTTATTTCAGGAAGTAGGTTTGTACAAACACTTTTACACGTCAATCGTATTTAAAAAAAAACTAGATGAGGTCGGCGTTCCCTATCTGACTACTCTGAGAAGAAAGGCCGAAACAAACTCAGAGGTCACAGTCTCTTTTAAAGTCCAGACATAATCTTGGTCAGATCATGTGGTGAAGACCATGTAGATTTGAGTCTGAAATGGTCTTTTGAGGAAAAACCACACAGAATGAGTGGACCTGTCCAGTCAGTGCACGCATTTGTCAGTAATCGTGCAGCTCAACTCAAAACTTAAGGAGCTTAACGATTCGACGAACAATACCAAAGAAATTGTATTGGTTCACCAATGAATTAATTTTTCACTTTTGATCTAAGTTGTTTTCAGACGTTTCACTTCGAGTAAAAGGCAACAATGAGCAAAAAGTGAAGCGTCTGTTAAAGTGACAGTGAGAAGCATAGATCTATGATAGGTGAAAAGGCATGGAAAACCGGCCAATAAGTGGAAAATGCTGTTTGTAAACTATTATCTGCGTTCTAAATATTATTTCAAAGACCCGCGCAAATCGTTTGCTTGCTCAGTCCAAAATAATATTTATCTATTTAAAAATAGTTACGCCAACAGCATGTTACACATATTATGTAAAGACATAGTTTCAACAGCTGTTCTGTCTTTTTAATTCCCGTAAAGGGATTTTATGAATTAGGTATTCGTATGACTACTGAGAATGATATTCATCATGTGTATCGATCGAAACATCTGTTGACTGGTCTGTTGGCAGGTTCTTCTTATTTAGCTATAGGCTATGAATTCCTCAAAGTATCGTGTAGGTGGACCGATGACCTTGTGAAGGCCGCAGGAATCCGCTGGATACACAGGAAGCATAGAACCGGTCAAAGTTGCGGTGCTTGTGGGAGGCCTCCAGCAGTGGACGTCTTTCGGCTGAAATCGTGATGATGACGATTGTGTTCCCCGAGCCGGATATCGAATCTAGAAGTAGAGTACCACTTTGAACGACTATTTCAGAGGTTTCTACTTTTTCATTTCTTGCCGCTCTTGAAACTGTTGTAAATACTATAGTTGTAAAAAATCAATGAAATCTATTCATGATGGAATTCATTGGATTTAAATAAGGTTTTTCAAGTTAAAGGTCAGTATTTGGCTTTATATTTTTTTGAAGCCTTTCTCTTTTCTTACTAGTTTTTGAACGAATTAAAAGTGACAGATGAAAGTTGTAAATAATTTTGAGGTTATAAGTGAACAGTGAATCTCGATCTAATATGAACATATTTACTCAATTAATTAGCGAATGATTCAAACGAAATGATTTAACCGTTCCAAAATGAACGCCCTATTGATATTGTTTTTTATATTTGTGGTTATTTACTCCTGTGTGTCATGGTAAGTGGTCAATGTACGATGACACCGCTATTTTTATTATTGTTTTGTGTTTTGTTTACTATTTAGGTAACATTTGGGGTATTTTTAGGCTGCTGCCGACGTTATTGGCATGGCTGTTCATGAGAAAGTACCATATAAAGTTGAAAATAGGCAGAATCGCCGTGCCAAAGTTGATACTCAAAGATGTGAGCCTATCCAAAGATAGGTATTCTATTGTAAGTATAATTGATAATATAATTATGTTAATTGGATATGATTTTTACAAACCGTTACTCTTGTTTCTGAGAGGAAAACTGTATATGTACTGCTCCCAACCTGTCCTTGGTAGTGGCACAGGGATATAACAAGTACTACTGAAATGTTATTTAGTTCATAAGTTCACTTTCTCATAAATATTATCAATAAAACCATTTTTCCTGGATTTAATCTACTTATTAGCCTTCTAGTGAACTTAAAAATACTGACTTCTGAAAGCATCTTGCACTAACTAAAATGCATGAAAGCCATTTATGTATGTCCACATAAGAAAAATTGATTGTATCATAACTTGAAGCAAAATTGTCATAAACATGAAATAAACTTCAACTCGTTTTATTTACAGCACATAGATGAAGTATCATTTCAAAGTAGTTGTTTCAACTCTGAAATCAATAAACTGGTCTCAGTAGTAATCCGAGGAGTTGAAGTAACCAACAATGTCGAGGAAAAGAGGAGTGTTGTGGTTGAGACAATCCTCAAACCGCTGCTCTCCAAACAGAACTCTACTGCAAGAGGAGAAGGTTGCAATGAAGTGGCCGACTTGAGGAATCTTGAGAGCAGCTTAAACCAAATAGTGAATAAGGAACTTTTGGATTTTAGAGATAAAAAACTGCCACATAGTTTAATTATGTTTGCTCAGGTATGTTAATGCTTATATTTATATTTTATTTCTCAAATTATAAAAAAAATATTGTATCTTATGATATGTGTAAAGGTTAGAGCATCTTACATTGCATATATATCTTTCAGTTATTTAAGCATTTTCGTAGAATAAGAATATTTGAATAACCCTTATTTTGTAAAGAGATTTGCATAATCCTGAACCCGTGACTTATGGCAAAAACCTACTTGCATCAGTCTATTTTTAAGTCCCTTTTAATCCTATTTTTTTTACATTGACAAGCCTTATCATATGAATATTGGCTTCTTCTTCTTCTTTAGGGTTTTGGTTTCCACACTTAGTCCTTCAAGTGGAACATTGTGCGTGGGCCATGGCGGCCATCGGTGGTTATTCCAACCAGCCCACCTCCCTCCAGAAGTTGATGAATATTGGCTTATTTTTAACCCATGTCTAGACTTATTTTTATTTACATCTTATAAATACTATGCAAGTGTTTTGTGCTACTTAGTTGATGACACAACTAACTAATTTAATTATCAGTATCCCGCTGCTATTTAATTGAGTTATATTATTAGTATGATCTCCACGGTTGTACTTATTATGAATACTTATGAAGGAAAAACCAATGTTTGGAAGTAATAAAGCCAAAACTATTTAATATTGTATTTAATTAATTTATTTATATAAAGGCTTACTTACTAAACGTATATGCAGCATTAACACACAGTCTTTGTCATAGTTATAGATTTTGCATGTATCTAGATTATAGGAAAGCACGGCACTATTAATTAGCATATTTATAAATTAAACAAAAGAAAATATATCTTTATATAACATCTAATATTAATAAAACATTTATTTATGTAATCGGTGTTGCAAAAAAATAAACATAAAATTAAAATAAGAAGTGATTGAGTGATAGTTATTGGCATCCAGCCATCTCAGATCATGTCATGTGTGTCTCTGATGTCACTTACCAAAATGGATGACATCTGCAAAGCCCTCTTCCTTTCTCCTACTTAGGGTTCACAATGATCATGTCTTTGTTAAACCTACCACCTAAGTTCACATTCTAGAAAGCAATAAATATTATTGAGTATTGAAAAAACCATGCATATTGCGTATGAATCAATTTGCAAGATGCGTGAACCATGGTAACTACTACCATAAATGTGCTTACAATACAGGTGTGACAATTTGTGACACATTCAAACTCAAGCTCAAAATTCAAACTCAAATCATTTATTTTAATTAAACCATTCACAGGCACTTTTGAATTGTCAAGGAGTTGGTCAGTCAGAAATATGACGCTAATCGCCCATTCCAAAGCGTAGTAGGTACCTATGGAGAAAACCATGCAAGAAATTCCATGGACACTCTTTTAAATTATATTGACAAAAATATTAGTTATTGACATCATTAATGTTGAACTTGTAATTATTAGTTTATAAGTAACAGCCTTGTTCAGCTATGTGAAATATTTTTGTAAAGAGATTTAAAAGCAACCGCCACAAATAGGACTAAAACCCGCGAAATTTGGCGAATCGTGTTACGGATATGACGGGCCCATAAATAAAAAAAATAACCAACTAATATTTTTCTTGTTAGTTCATGGGAGTACACATATTCAATGTATCAGTCACCATCCACAATGGCACCGTAGACAATCCTTGGTGTCTAACCGCCACTGCCGCCGAGGTCCACGCAGATGGCGCTGCGGGCGGGCCTGCCCGGGCGCTGGTCTTCTCCACGAAGCTCGTGGACACTAGAGTGAGGGTTGGGGGGAAGGGGGAGAGTTTGGGAGAAGCGGCCTGCTGCTTGGTTATTGAGGGCACTGTGAAGGCTGATGGGCCACTGAATGTTGAGGTAAGTCAAAGCATGTATTTCAATTCGATTTACTTCTGATTTTTAAACTATCAATAATTCTGTCACTTGGTCAGAAAGTTAGATAGCCATTCCAAAGTGTAGTATTCCTGGAGTGAAGAATGACCAATGAAACTCTTATTATTTTGTGAACCTGGAGTCTCAATAATATGTCTCACATTTCTTTCTCCAATTATTTTTGCTTTCTGTGATGTTTATGACCAGGCTAACAATAGGGTTGAGAATACAATAAACAAATAATACAATTTCTTCATTTTGTAGAAAATCCACGCAATAATCAGCAACACATCAGTGACATTCAAAGACGAGTTGTACCAGTTCCTAAAGAGCCACAAGAAGCGCAAGCGCACACCAGTGATGAGCATCACTGATGAAGACCATCTCGCCAGTATCATTCCCAGACTCTCGCCTGTTATACCAAAGGTAAGCTTCTTGTCAAATCACATTTTAAAAACAATGTTTTGTTGTCACCGAAACACGTGCATAAAAAAAGATAAGTTAACTTGAATTATAAAACTTAGTAAAACAAAACAAATATATACTTAAATACAAACATGTAACAGAAATAGTCGGCAGCTGCACGTAGTGACTGTGACAACAAGCCCTCCACTCAGCACTATACACACACACACCCCCACACACTCACAAACATACACACTCACAGACACACACTCAAACACAAACACTCACACATGTTACTAGCTTAGTAAAAGAAAGTTATGCTTGATATTATAACGCTTCGTTTGTCGAGTGGTCCTTAGTGTGACTTGGGGTCCTGCTGAAGTGTTGATAGATATTTCCAGTAACAAATATCTTGTTCCCTGGTTAGTGACAATAGATCTACCACTTGTTATAGCGAGACTTATAGCTTGCGAAATTTGGGTGTACTGTACCTTTGACCTATTTATTCCTTAGAGGAGTATAGGCGAGAGATTCTGCGATATTTATTATGATGTTTAATTACTGCTGTGTGCTGACACTTGTTGCTTACCATAACAAAGCAACAAGTGTCTAAGCTTTGCATTTCTAGTGTGTTGTTATGAAAGTCCCTTCCGGACGGCGAGCAATGGGCAGCTTGCCGTCTAGTTATGACCAGGCCTGGGTCAATAGCGCGTCGTGTTCCACGCGCGCCTCATAGAGATGCCAGCATAATTGTCGGGGTCCGATAGGGCCGATGCCTGCCGGGGTCGTGGATTGTACGAAAGCGTTACCGTGGCCCTGGCGCACAGGCAACTGAAGGAACACGGGTGGGTTTTAGTCAGTAAGAGTCTGACACGCCCTCCCGCTCCGCCCAGAGCGGGAGAAGACATTTGATGAATTCCCAAGCAAAAAAAAAGAAGCATACTACGGCATGACTATAATTTCTACATTTTATTTCAGATATTCAGCTTAAAGATAGACTCAACAAAAATAAATTGTAAAGACAAAACTGTAAATACAAACTTTGAAATGTCTTTGCAGAGTTTACAAGTAAGTCTATCACAGTTTTATTTATTTATAGCTTTTATAATATTACAGTAAAATGTTACATTTTAAGTGGTAATAAGTTATTGTACACCTTGCTAGAATCATTCCGAGAAAATGTTATTTATAACTCTTTAAAAATATCCATTTTTTTCCATACATTTTCTATAATTTCTTTGTGATCCAACAGGTAAACTCCAGATTCAGTGCAGCATCAGTATTGTACGACGAGACGGGTTCAGAGTTGAGTGGTCTACCGCAGGTGTACGTCGCGTTCCAGATGGAGCAGTTCCAGTTGGTGGCAGACAGCCAGCAGCTGGCGATGCTCAACAAGCTCAAACTAGATGCTAAGGTATGATGACCAGGTCAAAAAGAGGGGCGCCTGGGTACTTTACAGTTAGATGGAAACGGACCTCCACCAGCTCCAGGACCTACTACGGCTACTCATAAGCGAATCAATAGTCCACACTGATCAGTCATCCCGTCATCTTCATCATTCACCTTGCACAGTTGCTATTTTTTCATCATGGGCTATCCTCATAATTCATATACAATGTGTAACGGAATAAACGCAACTCCTGAAATTAGTTTGTTCATACTTGACTACTGAATCAATTTCACTAATTTTAAATATAGGTTTTTTTTTTTTAATTATATATTTTGCCATACTGACCTCCAATTGAACCAAAGAAAATTAAATCTTATTTTTAAGGAAATAAGATTCAATCTTAAATGCATAAAAAATAATAGCTTAAATTAAAAAGTTTTGGTCATTGTAATATGCTTTTAACTCAATAATTTAATTGTAATTATACGAGGTCTAGCTTTAATTATGTAACTTATTGTTTATCTGTGCCGTGCCGATATGAGAGTATCGAAAACTTGGTTCTCAGAATGTTGTATATCGGCTGTCTGTAATAGTCTTTAAAATGTTCTTGGTTATTGCCAATGTAAATTTTAGGTCTAACTTTTATCTGACCGCACCACAGTAATAGATACATAATCTTTAACCACAATTCACAAGTTATTTCTTCCGTCTTCGACCTCATACAGACCGGTCGTAATAAATGAATAGTCCCTATTGAAATAATGTTTGTTTTAGTTGGAGAAAGGAGTACTAAACTTGTACTTAATTATAAGCACATTGACCATAAGTTACAGTCATACTGAAGCATTTAAATGGTACACATCCGTCAAAGAGAAAGTAAGAAAGGCAAAGCCTTTTAAAATAATGGAAGTGGAATCGCCTTGTAAGTATTACATATCCATTTAATTAATTTTAGGGTTCCCCTACCACAATTTGCCATACCACAGGTTTAGTACATTGTAGACGGAAAAACTGTTTTTTTTTTCACACTAGCCTCTATTATTACCGACGTCGATGATAGAGACTCGTTATGGAATTATTCATTCACCTCATCTAGCTCAAAGTATTATTTGTCAAGCAAAATTGTGATCTACAACCTGTTTTCAAATAAATAAACTTTATTATTTATCGAATTAGTCGCTTCAATTCCACAATCAATTAAGATCATTTTCATCTCTATATTTAGTGTTTGTCAACATCTCTATTACTCCACCAAAACTGACTAAACACCCTTTCTTACAGCACCATCCCCTCCACTTTGGTTATCCCGCATATTCTCAACATGCATAGTGCAAGGCTGCGCAGAACTGCGCGCAGTAACAATACACGCGCGGCTGATCAGCGAGCACGCGCTCGGGTTTGGATGCAGCGGAGTCAAAGTCAAGCTGGATCAGCTGTTGGAGACTAGAGGTTTGTGTGAGATGAATAAATCGTTGTTTCCAATTGATGTTTTTTTTTACTTAAAAGAATATCAACTTAATGCTAGTGTTAATTAAGTTGAATTTAGAATAACTAGTCGTATAAAAAATTTTTTGAAGTTGCAGCACAAACTGAATCTTATGTGTAGATTATTAAAGTAACTTTTCCCAAATACACATATTTGTTTACATTTTCGGAAACTAAATTGCGAATGCAGAATAGGTAGTTTTAGTCTGCGGAAAGACAGAGAAATGTCTGTGACATTGTATCTTCCAACAGATGAACCAATTTTATAGTAGTTTTTAGAGGTTTAAATAAGCATAAAAAAAACATCAGTAACTTCTGATCAGTGTAAGCTAACAATTATCGGTGCTTGTGGTCAATCAAGGCCGATATAGGAAGGTCTGGTCATATCTTCAGGCATCCGAAGACCACACACGGCCATGCTTGGGAGAGACATCGGCATTGGTTGGTCTTGTGACTGATTCCTATGATGAATCACATTTGACGACTTATGATTTGATAAGACATTTGAATTGAATAGGTTCTTAGAGATCGGTGTTATTGACCTGTCAAGAGGCTCTTTACTATTAATTTACGCGATTACTGCCCTAGTTAAAATATATTCTCACTTCCAGAAGAATGGTACCGATGTGCCGTGGCCCGGCAAGCAGTAGGGGGTCGTCAGTGGGGTGCGGAGCTGCTGGTGGACGGCGGCTGGGCGGCGTGCGGGCCCGCAGCCCTGGGGATCCGTGCGCCACCGCCACGGAGGAACCATGCGTGGGGAGAGGCGTTACTGGCAGTGGCGTTAGTTAAGTGGGCGTCACATGGACCTACTGATTCGAAGGTATAGACTACAGTCATTCTAATCTATACATCTATACAAATAAATAAATTTGAAGTGTCTGTTTGTAATGTCAAAATAAGAGGTTTTTACTTAATGCATATGAAAGTATATATGGTACACATAACAAAAAACTATTTTTTTAAATGTTGTCTGTCTGTTGGTTCCGGCTAATCTCCAAAACAGCTGGGCCGATTTTGATGAAATTTGGCATGGGGATACTTTGAACACTGAAGGACATATGCTACTTTTTATCGACTTACCACGCGGGGAAAGTCGCAGGTGGAAGCTAGTACTTTGTAAATTGCTTTGCTCTTACAGAGTTCACGTCAGTTGCTGGACCCCTTTAATGTAACATGTACACTTACCACATGAGAGTGCAATAAAATATTTGAGTTTAAGTCTGAAAATTGTTTAAGCGATAATGCCTTGTTTCTTGCTCTTCTTGTTTGTGCAATAAAGTGATATATAAACGGTTTTCTGTAAGCTTTTGGGGTATTGAAAGTGTCTGTTTTTCTAAGAAGAAAAGAGCTCCGAGTCTAGTATAATCAGATTCTTCCTACGATACGGTCTTTTGCTTAGCTTAATTTTTACTGTGTTGATTTTCTTAATTTTTATTTCCTGGAGCTTTAAAACTTCTAGGAATACCAAGTAACCTAAAAGCTTAAATATTTTGTTCTGTATAACAGGTAGAAGCCATGGTGGACTGCCTCCGTCTAGAATGGAGCCCAACCATCGCAGAAACCATCATAACCCTAACAGACTGCCTAAACCAGTACAAATCCTCATCTCTCCCCGTCCACCGTGTAGAGGAGGTACAGGAACCTCCAACAAACATATCAGTAAATGTGGCCTTGTCTCATATCAACCTGTTCCTGATTGTGAACCAGGATATGTGCCTGATGGCCAGGGTGGATGCCGTGACCTTGGAGAAGAATCACAGTAAATCTGGTGCGGTGATCTCTGGGTTGAAGGTTATAGATATTGTGCCTTATAAAGGTGAGTTCCTTTGCTTGTGCGTTCGAGTTACTTATATATTTTTGTGTAAGTGATAAATCGACCTATATAGGACGAATAGCAATATGCCTACGCTACAGGTTTCGAAATGGTGGTTGTAACACCAAAATACGGTTTAAAAATAAATGTGTGAAGCCTTTAGTTCAAATAGACGCAGATAATGAGATTAGCCATTTTATTGCAAATCTTTTAAGATGGACAACAGAAGTCCTTAACCACATTTTAGAGAACCATGATTTTTGATCTAGACTTGAGTTAACCAAGAACTTGATTAATTATTCAATTGCCCTATTAATAGGTTTTAGTTCGATTCGTGGCTCAATTGTCTATTTAAAGACAACCTCCATCTATCAGTGACGGAAATATTTAAATTAACACCAACTTGATGCGTCAGTTGCAAAACTGATGCAAGTTTAAAATTGTATTAAACATCACCAATTATTTTAGGCAACATTCACTGCCAGCGCTCCGAAGAGATCCCAACAACATTCTTCCACGTTAAACTAGCTAGAATAGACTACATCTTATCCAAAGAGAAATACTCCGCCCTCCTAGACTTGCAATTCATAGAGAATGTAGACCTGGAGTGGAGCGCGAACTTACACCTCAAAGTTCTAACCTTCGTGAGGGCTGTGAAGGAGTTCCAGCAAGAGATGAGGGTGAGGAGGAATGTGGTGGTGAAGAAGAAAGGGAGTGCGTTGGATTGGAGGGTCGCTTTTAAAGGAGAGACGAATCTAGGACTGATTCTGTCGAAAGAGAATAATATGCTGTTTGCTACCGGTGAGTTCTGTTTGTAACTTTTTGTTCTTGGAGTTGTTTTAGTAGGTGGTTCTTGTTTTCATAAATGGAATATGGTTTTAAGTTTGATTAAAAGTTTAAACCACTTGTTGCTTTTTGCTAATCTTTTCTTTTTTGATATCAATGGAAACTGTTTGAATTTAGAAATTAATTTTTGAGCTCAGAGATTGTCTGTCCCTATTTGAATTTAAATTTTATTGTTCCTATAAGAACATTAAGTTAAGAATTTAAAGTTTTCTCGCAAAGCAATGTATATTATTTTCATAATTAAATTTGATTGTGTATGTGTGAATTTTATATCAATTTTATCAGTGTTAATTTAATGTATTGAACTATGTCTGTAACATAAATGAATTATTATTAAAGCTCAAGTGTTTTTACAAACGCAACCTAAACCTTCATTCACTTAACACTTCATTAATCAGAATTATTAGTTTTCTTAAAATCTCATAGTTTTTAGCATAGACTTTTCATATGTATAGGCACCAAAAGAGTTAAGAAACCAGTTGTTGGATATAGTTGAAGTTTAGTAAGAAACTGTAATGTTTGTTTTCTATTAATTTGATTTTATTTTATTGGAAAACATCCATCGGTTTCTTACTAAACTTCAACTATATCCGACTACCCTATTTACTTATCACATTTGGTGCCCGTACACTCTATTTATACCTTTCTAATCCCTTACGCACTTTAGCAATAATTTTAGCACTTTAATCAGAATTATTAGTTTTCTTAAAATCTCATAGTTTTTAGCATAGACTTTTCATATGTATAGTCACCAAAAGAGTTAAGAAACCGGTTGTTGGATATAGTTGAAGTTTAGTAAGAATCTGTAATGTTTGTTTTCTATTAATTTGATTTTATTTTATTGGAAAACATCCATCGGTTTCTTACTAAACTTCAACTATATCCGACTACCCTATTTACTTATCACATTTGGTGCCCGTACACTCTATTTATACCTTTCTAATCCCTTACGCACTTTAGCAATAATTTTTTAACTGCTTCCTCTTTTCGTAGATGACATGACAATAGCCTATGACCACGAGATAGGCCTTTCCATCACGTGGAGCAAGCTGAACATGATCCTCAACGGAGACGAGGTCATCATGGTGGAAGGGTACTGTCAGGAGCGCGTGGCTGATGACCATGAGGTCAGGGTCGAGAGGAAGGCTAATGAAGGGTTTGCGCTTACTTGGAATAAGGTTTGGTAAGCTGTTTATTTTTTATGATTTCTACATAATTTACAACACGCTAAATAGAAGTATGTGGTATTTCAGAGTAATTAGATGTGGCTGAAAATTTTGTTATATTTTTAATTTTAATCTTATATTTTGAATTGTTTCTTAATTATTATTTTTTACATTGATCTCACATAATTATATAAGAAGACTCTATATTATAGACGTAACAAGAATAATGTACCCAGGATTTTGTCTTGATTTAAAAGAGTATCCTTGGAGTTTCTTGCCTGTTCTTCTCCATAGAGATCTACGTTTTGGAATGGCCAACTAGCTTCAACTTTCTGACTAACTGAACGACTCTTTGACAATTCAAAAGTGCCTGTAAATGGTTTAATTGAAATAAATGCTTTGAGTTTGAGTATTCTAAGCGGTATTACTGCCGTCTGTCTGGATAGGTGCAGGATCATGATGATGAATGATGAGGTCTTTCTTGCAGGTTCTCCATAGGAAACGCGCAATCAGAACCGTGCACATAGCTTACTAGCTTCTGACATTTCTTATGTGTCTATGTGGGTTTATGTGAAATAAAATATTTAGAATTAGAATTTAATTTAAACGCGCTTATCTTAAATAAGTCAGTGGTATTTTAAGTGTGTCTCAAACACAAAAGGCGCTATTTGAAGTCTTATTTTGTGAACTAAGACTTCAAATATTGTGTGTGTATTTTTCTGGTACATAAAAAAATAAAAAAATCGTGTCCGTACTGCCTGACAATATTAAGGAAGGAAACCTTCTTAGGTCAGTTAGGGTGGACTCAATCCGCATGGTGTTTCCCTACAAGCATCGGTTCGCGGAGGCGGTGCAGGGTGACTTCGTGTCCTTATTCAAATGGATCAAACTGGTGCACGGCATCAAGAAGAAACCTTTCACAGCTGAGAGTCCCCTGCCTAGTGATTTGCATATAAAGGTAATTTAGGTTTCTGCAAAACAGGTAAAAGTTTTTTTCCAAGTTAAGTTATTTACTTTAAATTAATTGTAATGTTATAACTTATTATTTTTAAGTTTCTGTTACGTGTAAGTTTTCTCTCTTGAGTTATCGTGATTACTTAAAGCTTATTCCTAAGTTATTTTTACCCGATTGAAAATAAGGGTTGTGTTTTTTGTGAAAAATGTCTCTTTGCATTAAATTTATGCGCGTATTTTTTGGCACTTGGATAGATGTTGAAACGGAAACTGTCGAAACGGACAGAGGTTATAGATGGTTGTTATATTTTTACTAACTGCGCCCTGCGGTTTCACCCGCAGCGGTATAAAATCTACTTTACGACCTATTCTCAGACCTACCAAATATACCCAAAAAATTCATAAAAATCGGTTAAGCCGTTTCAGAGGAGTTCGATAACAAACACTGTGACACGAGATTTTTATGTATTAGATTTACAGTAAAGCTAGTAACTAAAATATTTTAATTTCCTAGATCGCGGAGCTGCTAATAGAGTTGAGTGACGATCCGTTCGAGGTGAAGTTACGCGACAATTACGAGCTTCTAGAAGACGAATACAAGGAGAGTCAGAAACGCCGCACCATGCTCGATGCTAAGGTATATTAACGTTTTATAACATACTTGTATTCCGCGAAGGGCCAGGTTGGGGTATAGCTGCTGCTTCGGGGACAACGGGGTTTATCTGGCAAAATATGGGAGTAATATATAGAGGTACTAGTATAGTACACCCATATTTTGCCAGATATGTTTCAAGTAGAAAGGAGCAAGCCTACTGCCATATATACAGGATCTATGTTAAACCAGTGCGAAATTTTAACCATTAATTGAGCACATGATTCTAGACCCTCTAGCTGAGATATTTATCGTCGGTTATAAAAAAAAACTGCTGTTTCATAGAAAAGTACGATACCTTCGCGGTCAAAATGTATGGAACAACGAATTTTTTTTTTAACCTTTGAAAAATTTCTACGCTAGAGGGTATAGAATCATATGCTGAATTCATGGTTACAGTTTGCGCCCTGGTTAATAATGTATGCTTTATAAAGGGTGTAAAAAGACACTTGACGAAGCCGAGATTCACTTGTACTCCCCGTCATTGTAATTTTTTTATGTACTGGACCATACCTGGGAACCTTCTGGTTACTGAGATATTGAAGGTCAAAATTCCAACTTTTACTGTTATTTTTTTACGAAATCGAATTTTTAATGGTATAACACAACTTTAAATATCCCCACGACCCCTGTACCGTTGCGTAAGCACAATGTTTTGCTTGTATTACATTGCGTACTACCGCAAACAGCAAATTTTCACACCAGGAATAAAAGTCGTTTCCCAGTAATTATTTTTGTGCAAAGTTACTAAGGTTGATGTACGGAATGCGTAGTTGACGGCTATGAGACGGAACTTTTTACACCCTGTATATATAATCCAGGTTCCAGGCTGCTAATGAGAAAATCCAATTAAAAGTATCTAGAGCTTAGAGTATTGGGCTCTCGATGGCTAGGTAGTTTTTAATTTATACATTGTTCTCCCTCTTTCACATCTTGTAAGGGTGAAAGAAAATATTCGCTATCAATACACGGGCTATTAAAAGTTGAGAATGTAAACATTAAGTTTTAGTTCACTGCACTTATCTTCTGATAACATTGATATTGGGCTGGTGTCAGTTTGATTCTAATATCGTCATACTGTGTTTTCATTGACGGAAATACTTGGTCTTATTGTTATTTGGTGAAACGGTCGTACGGTCCAGATGGAGGCATTCAGAATTTTGGGATAAACATGTTGAAGGCGGTAAGCTTAGTCAATTGAACTAATCAGTTTTCCTACTACTACTACTACTATTAGCCTGCATCATCCCACTGCTGGGCGAGGCCTCTCCCCGTGACTTCCAGCTATTTCGATCCAGGGCAAAAGTGGACCACTGGTCGTTTGTTTTCTCCAGCTCGTCCCGCCATCTTCTTCTAGTTTTCCTACCAAAACAGAATGATAGTGTACTTAACAGTAACCGATGATCATCATTCAAATGACTATTTTATCCTCTCGGTGTACATTATGCTCATAGCGGCAGTATAAGACTGTTCATTTGGGGGACATATAGGTTAAAATATAACATACGAATAGATACACCAAGACTGGACAAGCTTGTTGTAATAATAATTTATCATTCATACATTTAAAACTTCAAATAATTACTTACAAAAAATACTCTACAGTGGGGTAAGAAAGGAAATAAGAAAGACGATACGTTTATTTGCGTCAAACATGACGCAAAGAAAGAACACAAAAAAGAACGAGTTGGGGAAAATATGCGTAGAGTATTTTGATTTAAAACACCACTTTTTGTAATACCAAAAACATTGCCACACAGGTCCAAGAACTCTGCAAGCCCCACCTCTTCCTGCCAGCCGGTAAGGTCGAAGAGCTTTACGCAGCATTACGTCAAAAAGACGCACAGATCTACGTACAGCGATGCCGCGCCGCGCCGCCGCCGCGCACGCGCCTGGTCGCGTGTTGCCTCACCAGGTTCACGTTGATAGCGCTCGCTGATACTACTATACATGGGACACAGAATGCGCAAGCGAAGCTGAGGGATATGGATTATGATAGGTGAGTGAATAAAAGGCGGTTTTTGCTTGTAGGTTTTAAAGGAGTGATGTAGTTTATGAGGTATAGTGTCCGTGTTTTACTAAGTGTAGGATAGACTGGTATTTAGCTTAAAACATAACTAAGCTAACATGCAGCAAATGTTAACGAAAACAGTAAGTGGTCAAATTCTACAGGTAAAGAACCACCACCATTGGTTGACTGGTAGAGATTGCCTAAGGCATTAAGTCCGCCTTTGTATGTTATTGTGTGCGTGAAGTTTAAATAAAGGAAAAAAAAGAAAGATAGATGATTCTTTTATTTAGGACAGACGACGGTCGTAATCAGGCCCAAAACCTATCATTTTGGGGGGAAGCTTTTGTCTAGCGTTAGCTGTCTTTCAGTTGATTGAGATTAATTGACGCTTTTTCTTTATTACAATATTCGGAAATCTTACTCATTTCTTTTGCTATTTCACGAATAACATGCTTTTCTCCCACAGTCCATGGCCAGAAGACGGCATCGAGTTCACAACACTCTGGTGTCGCAGCATCAACATGAGTTGTGCTCAGTGGCAGCTGTTGCTAAGAGATTTCCCGCAGCCGCTGCTCAGCATGAGCGAGCTGAGAATGTGGGGAACCCTGCTGGCTGCAGAGGAACAGGCCCCGCCACGAGGTAACCCTCCATAGCATGACATAACATGAGCTGTACTCAATGGCAGCTGTTGCTGAGGGACTTTCCGCAGCCGCTGCTCAGCATAAGTGAGCTGAGGATGTGGGGAACTCTGCTGGCTGTAGAGGAACGGGCCCCGGCACGAGGTAACCCTTCACTTTGGTTAAAATTCGACTTGTTTAGGCGACCTCGTAATTCCTATTCCTCCCTAAGGTTGAATGCCACTTGCAAATCGTAAAGCGAGAAGCTCTTTTGTCTATGTGACAGTTGGATAGTTTCAACCTCAGTGAAGTTTTAATTTAGTGGGAATTGCTGTCAAAAGTGGTAAAGTATTACGAGGTCGATTATACAACCATTCTTTATAGTTTCATCTGCAATGGCTGGTTAATAGATATTGTTATTTTAAAGCAACAAAACGCTGTCAATTAGTTTTTTATACTTTATAACAAAACCTACGATCATTAATTATAATTTTTATCAGTCAATTGTATTGGTGATAGAGCTGCTAGTTTGCGTCAAACTTGGTACTTACAAAAAATGTCAAGATGGCAAGCGGTTATAATTTCGAATACTATGAATAATATGGTGGTCACAAGAACCAATATCAAAAGCTATGTAAGTTTTATATGCATTTAATTTTCAGTTGTATATAAAATAGTATCACATTAAATAGAGAATGTACAACAGACATTTTAGGAGACCGAATTGAAGGCTTCAGTAATGATGATGATGAGGCACAATGTGATGGGTGCTGTGCTTCAACGTAGCGTGGAAGCTGAAAAAAAAATTAAAGCTTTACTACTACTGAAAAACAGTACACAAAAAGCAAAAAAAAAAAATTAAGGAAACTTCTGAATATTTTTTTTAAAACTAAATTGACCTAGGTAGTGCATGATGACTAAGTAAGCGGTTCAAGAAACATTCGAGATCCTAGAATTCGAATTTAGGCTGTCATAGATGACATGACTGACTGAAAGATGATATGGCTAGAAAGGGAGTGATTATCGAGATGACGACTGATAGAGAAGTGTGGAAGAAAAAGATATGTTGCGTTGATCGCAAATAAATTAGGATAATCGCAGGAGAGTGATGGTGATGACGATATAATAATGATAAGACCATTTATATCAGGCGACACAAAAAAAAAAAAACACGTGTGGCACTCGGGGACTGCCGCGGTAAAGCTATTGCATAGCATTTATCAACTTATGCAATTATAATTATTTATTTATTTTTTATTTATGCAGTATTTCTTTTTCTTTGATATTAATTCGAGTACAGTCGTACCATATACATACACGTTAAGCGAACGCTCGGCCGAGCTACATGGTAGGCAGAGTGGGGTGTGTTAGGTTTTATTTTCGTTACGGAATTTCTTGATTCGGTCGCCGCGCTCAAAGCCCGCGATAAAAGCTATGCAATAGCTTAAAAAATGCCGGCCATGACGTGAATGGTTGTTATATAGCCGTAACCCAAGGCTAGATTATCCTTATAGTTTCCTACTGCCACTCGAGTTAACAATATGCCATAATGGCAAATCTATACATTATAAATGAAAGCCGCTCTTCGAGTCAGTCTATGCAACGGATTTTGATGCGGTTTTCACTGTCATTTAGAGAATTTAACCCGGAAGTTTCATGTGTATAATGCATTAATATTAAACTTACATAAAATAAAGAAATATGGATGTTTGTCAAGCAGTAAAGACCGTGCGAAATAGGGGCGGGTCGCTAGTGCTTTATAATAGAATCGTAAGATAGGTTAGCTTCATGTTTCTACTCACCCAGTGTGGTCATCGCCGTGGTAGTCAACATGTCTGTAGCCACCGTCAGGCTCCTGCAGCGAGTAGTGCCCCTTCACAACGTCGCCGTCGCGGTGCTCATGCTGCGACTTGTGGTCGCCCGTGTGAGCGTCCTTAACTTCGTAACCGAACTCGTATTTGGGGTACGTCTGGAAGATATAACAGTAGATTAGAAACTGTCAAGTTTAAAAGTTTTCGTTTTGTGTTTCTTACCCTATCAATTATAGCTTATAATGTAACGAATATAGTAAGTGTGCGTGTGTACGAGAGTAGTAGTATGTAATAGTCAGATTTTGACACCTCATGATAATGGTCTAAAAAAACAAGGTCTGGCATTCCGGGAGTGACACATGCTTATGTCACGATCCAGTTGCCACTTTATTGCAACAAAACACGAATTATGGAAACATTTTCAGTCACCATTCTGTTAAAAAATATAAAGCATATAAATTGTCGTTTCGTTTTTCTAATCAAACGAAACAATTCAATTTAAATATATACCAAGGTAATTGTTAGTTAAAACCTGATTGTTTTATCGGATTCGCACAGGTAATAAAGGCGGCTGGGGAGTTATTATTACACACTACTTACTACGTTGGCTTGTGTCTCCCACGTGAACACTGTGTCTCGGAATGCTATACCTGGCGAAGTATATTATTATACCGTGACTATGATATTACTGAAATTGAAATGCATCTGGACCTATTTCCATAGTTAGGGAAACTTTAATGGTAAGTAAATAAATGGGTGATTCTAAAATTGCGGGAAAAGTGCTAATGTCATATACCATTGTGGTAAGTGAAACTTGCGTTGGAAGGTCTCTACAAGGTGCACCGATGACCTTGTGAAGGCCGCAGAAATCCGCTGGATGCGCGAAGCACAGAATCGGTCGAAGTGGCGGTGCTTGGGGGAGGCCTATGTCCAGCAGCGGACGTCTTTCGGCTGTAATGATGACGTTAATACTTACATAGTAGTCATGATGGCCATGTCCATGATGCACAGGCTCGTGGTGTCCATCGTGACGGTGGATGTACTGGGATGAGTGGCCGTAAGCAGAGACCACGGCTACTGCTACTGATAGCACACACACAACCTGGAAGTAAACATATTTGTTACCTCACCAATATTTTGTCATTGATAAAAAGGGTTGTTTGGGTTTTCGGGGTTGGATTAATTACTGTTTTTAGAATAATTTTCAATTTTTGAACTGGTACTTGTAGATAGCACAGATATGTATGGTTTTGTGGAACTGGTATGACAGCTTTTTGCAGTTATGGGGTGTTTGAAGGTAAGTTTAGGTACTAAGACCTGTTTTTAACCGACTTCAAAAAGGAGGAAGTTCTCAATTTGACTGTATTTTTAATGTTTGTTACCTCAGAACTTTTGCTAGGTGAACCGATTTTGATGGTATTTTTTTTTGGTTTTAAAGATTTTGCTTCGGTGTGGTCCCATATAAATTTGATTAATATCTGACTAGTAGTTTTCGAGTTATACTTAATAATGCGTATTTTTTCCACTTAGTATTATATTGATGATGTTTTAATAATTTCCTGTCACTGTTATTTACATATTAAGTACTGGTATACGAATATGTGTGGGGTAGGTACCACAACTAAAAAGTTAAAAATTAAAACGTGTTTACAAAAAAAAAAAAACCGACTTCCAAAAAAAAAATCTCTACATAGTGAAAAACTATTTTAATGTCGGAAGTCGGTGGCAAGAAACGAAAAGTCAATACCAAAGACACCGACTTCCGAAATTAAAGTAATTTTTCACATTTTAGTGTTTTTTTTTTAAGTCGGTTGTTTTTTTTTGTAAAAAGTGTTTTATTTATTTATTTATGCAGCAGTACACATACATGTTAAGTATATATTTAAGTTGGTACCAACATAAACACATTCGAGTTTTTCCGTGCACCAAAGTCATCGACTACATAATTTAGAGCATTAAAACCACTTAAGTACCTAGGTACTTAGTAAAAAAGAAACAACAAATAACATTACACTATTTCGTTGGCTATTCAAATTAATTGGAATAAATTCAAATAAAATTATCACAGAATTAAAAATAAATAAAATTCTATACCTTGATAAACATTTTGGAATGTTGTAGTTTAGAACTGTTGCTACTCGTAAACTGATACATACGACCAAATTCTCAAGTCTTATATACAGTTTAAAAAATGGCGCCAAGGTAGTATTGATTTCACTAGAAATTATATCGACCGTTAAATTATGCACGATATATTACGCATTGACCATTATTTCGTAAAACTTACGGACTCGCGTGCCGTAAGTCAAGGTCAAACGTAATTGTATTTATTATTATTACTTTTAACGCTATATAAATTATATTGTTTTAAAAAGTGGATTAATTTTAGTTTATAATTTTCAGGGTTAATAGAAATCAGTATAGTAATAGCTTATTATTGATTTCTAGGCATTATAGTAATGCCTATTAGCTTAATAGGTATCACTATAATGCCTGCTTGCCTGTTAGTGATGACTTTTTGGTTCACGAATGCCGCTAATTTATTCTAATTGGGTCCGTTGCCATTTTTAGGGTTGTGTACCTCAAAAGGAAAAAACGGAACCCTTGTAGGATCACTTCATTATCCGTCTGTGTCTGTCAGTCTGTCAAGACCATTTTTTCAGGAACGCGTGGAGGTATCAAGTTGAAATTAATATCAAATACGTAGGTCAACGGTCCCGTGGAGCTCTAAAAAAATCAAGCTACTAAGTCAACGCAATTTAAAAAAATACCGTCATTTATGCGACATATTTTGATATTCGCAAACAAATCAAAACATATAGGGTACTTCCCGTTGAGTTATAATCATGAAATTTGGCAAGAAGCAAGGTCTCACAGCACAAGTAAAAGAAAAACTCCGAAAATTTTGTAGTTTTATCACATAAAACACTTTTCTTTGCGATTACAAACTTACATTTGCGGTTGGAGAATTGACTTAGACCTAGCTTTTTTAACTACAATGTTATGTTTGTTTTTCGATAAATTCATTCTAACCACGGAACAACACTTGCCGGTCAAGTGTTGTTCCGTGGTTTCGTATATCGGTTGTTGTTATCTCTTAAAACGGCAAAAGCCACTGATAGAGAATGAAGATCTACCATTGATTACTACATATTCGTAACCAAATGTATGCTAGCAATTTCAGACAATTAAGTCAAACTAGTTTCAAATATGATGTTGTTGTTTTTTTTTGTATTTCGTCCAAAGCTACTTTAAATGTAGATTTCAAACTGAAAGTCACTTTAATACTTAAGTACCAGGTTTTCAACCTACACATTGAAATCTAGACAGTGGCTTAAAGAGGGTATTTAAATAGACTACAATGCCCCACCCTGGGTTAGGGATGTGTTTAAGAATAGGTGCACATTCCCAGATCTGGGAATTAAACAGTCGATATCAAACTTTAATTCCTAAGATTTCTTCCACAGCCGTCCGCACCGTCACCATAGATCAAGGCGCGCCATGGGGTGAGCAGGAGTTGGAGCGCAGTATGATGCCCCTCAAGTGGTACTACGACCTATGCTGCGAGATGTCGGAGTACAGCTACGCGTTCGGACCTTGCTGGGAGCCTGTTATAGCTCATTGTAATCTGGGTTAGTATTTTGTTCAACTTGATTATTTTTGTTAGCAGTTAATTAAACACTTTTTGCTGGTATCTGGTAAGATTTTCAAGAGTGCTGGAGCTCAGTGGCGTGAAATTGGAGAAGCCTATGTTCAGCTGTAGACACAACATAACATATCGGCTGTATTCTCCGAAGGGTTAGACTGAGGTGTACCTATTGTAAACCCACATTTCGCCGGCTGTAGAGTACTAAATTTTAGGCTTGTGAAATTGAAACTGAAGCACTTTATAGGCAAGTGTTTTAGTAATCCTTTGCCTATCAAATCCTTATACAATCTTGGCAATACCATGAATCGTCTTTTTTGTTTCAAATATCAATGAATTATGCTTGATATTAAGATGTTTAGTAAAACAAAACACATTAAAAGACAAGGACTCCGAATTGAATTTATGTGAGTTTTTTACTGTCCCTTGTAAAGTATGTTATATTATATTTTTGTAGATCTACAAAATCATGTTACTTATAAATATTTAATTCACAGCATTCGACCAAGTCTCCAGACCATCTCTGGACCCGTCAGTGCCCCTCTCCTTTTGGGATAAAGTGCGCCTCCTTATGCACGGTCGGCTAACAGTGAACTGTGCTAAGTTTACATGTCTACTGCACGTGTCACTCGACCCTTACAACACTACGGAGGAGATGGAGGTCACATGGACTGATCTGGTATTGGATTGGACTAATGGTAAGAGTTTTATGGATAAATTTTGCTTGATATAATTTTATCGTATATTTATTTTGGTAGATTAGAATTCAAGTATGTTGACGGTGTACGGATGACAGATAAAAAATGTTTTTATTTTTATTACTGGCCCGTATTTTCTGACTGCTGGGCAAAGACTGATTCTCCTCCGGCCTCTCTGTGTCCAGAGATGCCAAGGACAAATCTAACATAACAAATATACCATGATTTTATTCTTGTCGGCTCAAACAGAGTTTTGTATAGGACACGTTCATGATGGACGTTCAGAAAGGTCAGGTGCGTAGTACTCGCAATCGGCGTGCGTGTGTGACCAGATGTATGAACGTAAACGAGGCAAAAGGAGTGTGTAAGAATCGTAGCAGGTGGCGTTCTGTAGTTTCTGCCTACCCCCATGGGAAGTAGGCGTGAATTTATGTATGCGTATGTGTACGTTTATGATTTTTAATGTGTCCCGTTTTAGGGATGCGCTCAAAACCGTGATGCGAATAAAATACTAGTTGTATAGTGTGTCTAGCGAGAGGTCTAATGTTGACGATGCGAAGTCGCTCCACAGTTTTGAGCTTCAGCCCTTACTCCAGTAATTATTTCTGGTTTTCCCGACTAAGTTCTCGTACGGAGTCTTTAGACATAACCTCATCACGGGGGGCTAGCTTGGAAACTTGGAAGTGTCTACTTCTACAATTAATTGATCACATTCAGTATTCCAATTTTATTATTTTAGGAAGACTCGGCTTCCTGGGTACCTTGGACGTATACGTCCGAACTGCAAGTAAATATGACGATTGTCGCGTACTAAGAGTGCCCGCGCTACGTCTGTCTGTCAAGTTAGGTTGGCAGTGTGTGGCTGACCCGCGTGATCATCATGCTGTGGCCCCTTGTGCACCGACGAGGCTCCCAGAATACTCTAGTAATCAGGTAAGCACTTACTTAGCTTATGTTACTAGAATAAGAAGAGGTAACGGAATCTGTATGAGGTCCAGTTAGATTCCGTTGCTATTCGTACTTTGTGGAACATAGAAACAGTTATAGATTTTTTTGTTTTTTATACATTTGGAATGCAATAATGAATTGAGTAGGTATTGAGTATTTATACAGGCTGGCGATTTAGTCACCTGCATCCATCAAGGGGGTGATTCTAGACGTCATTCTAAACAATTTTCGCTATGAAACTCTTACGGGAATTGTAAAAAAATATAATAAATCGTACATGCACCCACATAGTCTGTTCACTGTTTTATAGGAATTAGTTTTTTTTTTTCATGAATCGGGTAACAGTTTCGTAGTGAAAGTTGTTGAAAATGACGTGTAGAATCACCCCCTTGACGGATGCAGGTGACTAAATCGCCATCTTGTATACTATACTTTATTGTATACCACAAAAATACATTTAATATTAAAAAACAAACAATGGGCCGCCTTATCTCTGGCCTTAGGCCTTAACAGTTTGTGGGTTTCTTAAAGCTGCCTGTTCTAAGTGTTTATGTTTTAAAGGTAGATTTGTGTACTGTATATTCGTGGTAAAAATATGGATACAGGACAGTTCCGCATCCATTTTTGCTGTTCACACTTGAAATAAATTTTAGTTTTTTGATGCATCGTGCAGGACATAAAAGAGTATTTTTGCTTGCAGGAACATGACTCATACAGAGCATTTCGATCCCAAGGACTGGATCTACATCTCAGTATGGAAACGAAGCCAGTTGATAAGGAAGGAAATGGTCCAGTATTACTGTTATATGGAAGCACTCTCAGGTAACGGTAATCATTTTCTTTAGTAGATTTTAATTTGAAATTGTGTTTATTTTTTGCACTAGAACTAATAGCCGACTTCCGAAATGCTATGAAAGGCTAAATTAATATTAAAAAACCTCATGTTTGCTGCGCTGATTGGTTAACTGAAATACCATCATCCGATCAATTGCTTTTCAGAAACGGGTGATAAATTAATAAGGTTGTCTTTTGTTAATTGCATTTTTGTACCCCTTTTTAGGTGGTTCGAAAGTCTAAAACTGATACTGTCAGGTATAACTCGACCTACTCGTCGCGGACGCATCTTCAAGAACGTGCGCCCGCGCAAGCCGCAACTGTCTCGTCACTACAGGAATGTTAGCGTGTCTGTTACATTACACAATTTGCAGGTAAACTTATTATTTTGTTTCAAACCTAATTACTTTCTTATTATTTTAACGTTGTTTCGCACTTAAATGTATCCTTTATCGTATTATTGAATGATGAAACACTTACATTATTAAAAAACAGTCTAATTTCCATTAAAAACTGCTGCACTTTTTTTTAAAATTTCTCTTGCGTCCGTTTGATGGTAGTTCCTATTGCAAGCAAATTAAAATTACAAATATTTCAGAGAGTGTTCCCAAAAGTCAATTATAAACCACCTAATCATTCCAAAGGTATTCTACTGGTCATCATCATCTCTCCAACGTGGAATCGAGATGCTTGGCGTCCGAGTGACCTGCGGCTCCAAACATCGCCTTTCCTTGGTGGCTACCAATGATGGACTGGTTCGAAGACCCCGGGCCAACTGGACCACTGTGTATATGAACTGCGACCTGAACGACGCTGAGATCTGGCTGAAGACCCTGGCTGCTGATGAGAGGGATGGTGAAGAGGTAGGTTGGGCAAAGGTTTGGGGCAAGTGTGATAAATAGAAGTTGGCTCCAATAAGTTTTTGAATTACAATAGATTATTCAGTTAAATTCCAATTTATCTTTGGTAAGAGATTTAATAATATAAAAATAAAATAAAAAATATTACAGACCACAATATCCGACTAATATTATAAATGTGAAAGTCTGTGAGGGAGGATGGATGGATGTTTGTTACTCTTTCACGGAAAAACTAATGAACGAATTTGGATGGAATTTGGAACACAGATAGTTTATAACCTGGATTAACACGTAGGATACTTTTTATACCGGTAGTACGTTCCCGTGGATAATTTCCGACATCCACGCGGACGAAGCCGCGGGCAAAAGCTAGTGATCCATAAAGAAAAAAAACGCCCAAGTGCGAGTCGGACTCGCGCACGAAGGGTTCCGTACCATTATCTATAAAAATGGCAAAAAATTCATGTCTGTTGTATGTGAGCTTCCTTAATATTTATTTTATTTTGTTTTTTAGTATTTCTTGTTATAGCGGCAACAAAAATACATCATCTGTGAAAATTTCAACTGTAACTATTACAGTTCATGAGATACAGTCCGGTGACAGACGGACAGACAGACGGACGGACAGCGGAGTGTTAGTAATAGGGTCCCGTTTTACCCTTTGGGTACGGAACCCTAAAAACAATCAACAAAAAGTACAATAAAATGGCACTGACTGTAGGTCTAAATGAATAGCTACAGTAAAATTTTATTTTATGTTTTGGCAGACCGAAATAATAATAGATAGATACATAGAATATTATTTATTATGTACACGATGAAACTACAGATACTATTAACCAATGCTATTACCCTAATTAAACAGATTTAATTGCAAAGCCTTTCAGAAACTAGGTGCAAATTGATTATTTACTGTGTAAACTTCTAGATGAACATGGTTGTTTACGAACGTGACATAATGTGTACAAAATGCTGCAAAAAGTTACTTTCGAATTCAGATAGCTATTTCGTGAAAACTCACTCATTGTAATTTTTGGTTTCTCTTCCAGTATTCAGCCCTAAACCCTCGCGTAATGGAGAAATGCTACTGCCTGTCAGTCCGCCGTGTGTCCTACGGCCGTGAAGCTGGAGTAAGCGCAGGCGCACCGCCCACACATAGGCTGGCCGTACACGACTTAAGGGGTGCCTGGACCAAGCTTAATAGGGACTTAGCATTCGCGCTTATTGATACTTATATTAAGACACAGGTATGTTAATACGTCACAAGATATCTACTTAATAAAATCTTAAATTCAGTCACTCACTGACGTACAACACACAGCGTAAACTGCTGGGTTTGGAAGCATGAAACTTTGCGCAAGAGTATTTTATAAAACGAAAGCGAGTACAAACAGAAGGATTTTTGAAAATTCATCCCCTTATTTTTTTTTGTTGTTGGGACGTCATCAAATGACCTCTCCCGCTCTGGGCGGAGCGGAAGGGCGTGTCAGACTCTTACTGACTTAAACCCATCCGTGTTCCTTCAGTTGCCTGTGCGCCAGGGCCACGGTAACTCTTTCGAACAATCCGCGACAAACTGGGCCCCCCATGGTCAATGTCATTTGAGCGCTATAATATCCTTGTAATAGAGTATGATCGGCCAGTCCCTTAGCAAACTGGGCCCCCTGAAAGTAACGATACACGTTTTAAACTCTAGCAATTGAAGAAGAATCTATCGACGAAGGCTTTAAAAGAGGAAGAGCAACCGAACACGTCTCCAAAACACCAGCGCGAGGCTGACGTCATCTCGCCACCTCCTCCGGTCACTACACAAGTAAGTTTGTAATTATTTCTTCATAAATTATTACTATTACTGATCTTTAAAAAAAAAAATGATAGATGGGGCTCGTGGCTAAATAACAATAGCCGCACGGGGTCGATCTATCAGGTTAAGCTACGCTTGCCGTGGTTGGTCCGTAGACGGGTGACCATTTTGTCATACCCGAACCCCTCCGTGTCTCGGAAAGCACGTTAAGCCGTTGGTTCCGGCTGTCATTCGTGAATCTTTGATAGTCGTTACGGGTCGTAAGAAGCCCGAACGTCTGACAACTGGTCTTACCAATGGATATCGTATTACCCAGTAACTGGATTGTGGAGGTCAGATAGGCAGTCGCTCTATGTAAAATATTGGTATTCAGCTGCATCCGGTTCGATTGGAAGCCGACCCCAATATAGTTGGGTAAAGGCTACACAAATTACTATCGTTTTTTTTTTAAGTGAAGGTTTTTAGGTGGCAAATCGACAACTGGAAGAGAATTGAGTGAAATTTCAAGGACGCGACACGTTTAGGCACATTTCGTTACATGAGGGAGAAGAAAGATATAACTCTTTTTGTCTCTCACAAGAAATCTCTCTTATTCTTATTTTTTTAAGAAGTTTCACTTCGATCACGTGTACGGTGCTGCACGTGCATTTTTTTTTTAATTTTACTTTCCCATCTGTTTCCATTTACAAATTAGTATTTCAGTTTTAGTACACACCACTGGGTCGTTAGTACATTACCTTACATAATTTTATTAGAAAAGAAAACCATGAAGTGTTAACATCAATCAACTGACGTTAAGTTTTACCAGTGCAATGAATGGAGTGACTGAAATTGTTGTAATACATGTGCCGGACTTGGTTAGTGCAGATCATACAGAAAAATAAATGTTTTACATAGAGTTTCACAGTCAAATCATTTATTTCAAATAGGCACATAAAAGGCACTTGTTAACGTCAAAATTTACAAGAAAATAGAATTGATTCTAGTTGCCCCTTCCAAAAGGTAGTTTCGTATGGAGTAGAATGGGCAAGAAACTCCACCGTTACTCTTTTAAAATGTTAAGTTAAGACAGTTATACAGTGCTCATCAAGATAAAAGTTCAAAAGCAGGTTGGACTCCGGAGCGAATTAATCGTGTTATAACTTTCAAAGAGGATTGTCACTTCTTTAAAGTTCTCAGTCTCTTAGAAGAGCTCAAGTCCTTTATAAAGAGCCATGTTTTGAACAACCAGAATATATATTGAATTAACTTTTAGATTAATAGTATGCACAACTAAATAACAATAAATTAAAATAAAAAAGAAAGAAGGAAAAGAATCATAGGGCATCAAAAAATTCGTCCGCATCGCTTTCGACAGGAAAAGTGCCCAAAAGGCTGGCAGCATTGCCACGTTGTATAGCGATGCTGATTCATTGGCCAAAAAATAGGCCAGCCCTCTGGCCACGTGAAGCGTCGACCAACCGCTTAGCGATGTCTCCAAAAACCAAGTGGGCACTCGGACCCCACGGCCCTAGAGTTTCAACCCCAAACGGCTGGAACATATAACTCCCAATAAGATTCGAATATTTTCGCCGTTTGAGGTTTTCCGCACTTGCAGCAGCCGCCCCAGTACAGCCCGCCGTGCTAGGAAGATGGGATGGCGTAAGGGTGTCGACACACGTTGCATCCCACACCAAAGGCCTGCCTAACTTCCAGGGCATTATGGTCATTCCGTCTGGTCTCTTCCCATCGTCGCGTGCCAAGCCGTTGGGTTCTAAAACAGCTGGCACTCCGGGGGTGGCAAGAGCACGGCGGATTATGTCATTAATACTGGCGTGTCGTGCTATCCGGCCTGCGCTTTTACTGCAAGATAGGCCATGGTGTCCGAGGCAGTCGACAGCTTCACCGCACTGGCAGCGATGCGGAGCCCCGCAAGGAGCGCCCAGACGGAGACAAGTAGATTTACTTTAGATTTATTTACAGGATATATTTAGTATTGTATGTATTTAGATATATTTATTTATATTTTTATTTATTTATTTTTATTATTTACTTTTAGATTAGCCAATTATCTATCAAGTTTCCAATTGTCCTAAACAGACTTGGTTTTTGCTAAAATTCTGATATTAGCTCGCATTACTATAAGAAGCTTTCTTAGTTTTCAAGAATAAGCGGGGTAATTGCGTAACAAACTAACAGTAGGAATGGGTTTAATTTGGACTGTTCAACAACATTGATTGCGTTATTTACATTGCTGAGCAGACAACATTTTCAAACATATGAAGCAATGGATTAGCAATAGGCTTCAAAATTATTCAGATTGTGATTGATAGTGTGTTTCGCAATTAGGGTACCGGTCATAAAGCTGTATTTACCGGTTGCTTCTATTTATGTAACGTCCATAAGTCGTTGAGAATTTATTCGTCGGATTGCCTTGGCATTGAATTGTTTAGTTACTACCTGTGTATTGTCTAGTTACTTTCTATTAGTCGTGGAAAATCGTTTGGCTTGCTTGATGTTGTTACGGTAAATTCTACAATAGACTTCAATAACGTTAATTTATCTTGTAGATTGATCAGTCCACTTTACTCTGTCACTATTTGCATTATATCGATTAAACTTGGAAAGAAAGTGTTTTCTGTGCAGCGCTAAACAATGGTATAGTGAAATTACAAAAAACGAGGCAAAAAAAAAACAATGCACATAAGCTTGTGGGGTATTGTTGCATCCCATAATTCAAAAGATTTTGTTGTTTCTAAGTGACTTTTCTATTAAAGTCAAAAGCTTTTAAGATATGGGTTTTTTAATTACAATCGCAGAAATAACTTTGGTTCTTATAGGTTTTTCGAGAAATAGTTGAAATACAAACTTATTATTGCGATCGATAAAATAATACTGTGTATGCGTAAATATTAATTCCGACTACGGTGCCCTTACACGCACTTGGCTCATTTTTGTATCATGTTTGCTTGTCTTTCAGGTGAGCGGCGGTTCCCAGGGCTGCGGCGGCGGCATGCTGGCGGCGCTGGTGGCGGAGGCCGGCGGCTCCGCGCCCGTCGTGTTCAGCGACGAGCTCAGCGGGGCCGAGGACGCGCCGCCGCCGCACACGCCGCACTCCAAGCACGTGCTGGACGACGACAACGCGCACACTGCTTGTCTCAGTAAGTGGACTCGAACTCGAAAGAAATCTCTAGAAATTAGGCGATTTTGTGGGAATGCGTGAATGTATTTTTTCACTTGAATCAATAATATACAGTAATACAAACCCCAAGACACGTATTAAATAAATTCAACTACTGTATGCAGCTCAAGAAAAAGAACCAAAATAACTACAATTTCTACTATAGTTCACCGAGACCATAACCGACGTATCGTTATTGTCGTGGCCATGATGTGACATGCTATTGCTATTGTTCGAATTATCAAGCCCCACTGACGTTCACTATGGAAGAATAAGATTTTGTCTTCAGTAAGGAATAAAAACTTCCAGAAGACGACATACTACGTTGATACGATTTTAGTTTGACCCCACCTGATCATATTTTCATGTAATCTTTGAATGTTTCTTTTCACAGTCGAGCTGGTAAACTCGCAAGTAGTCCTGAAAGGCTGTGAGACGCGTGGCTACGTCATACTGTGCGCGGCGCGGGCGGAAGTGCGGCAGCGCGTGCGCAGGCAGCCCGCCGCCGCCGCCTGGAGCGGCGCGCTGTCGGCCATGCAGTACTATGCCACGGTCAGCGCGGCGGATAGAGACCAGCTGCTGGGTGAGTACTACATTAAAGTGCGGCAGCGCGTGCGCAGGCAGCCCGCCGCCGCCGCCTGGAGCGGCGCGCTGTCGGCCATGCAGTACTATGCCACGGTCAGCGCGGCGGATAGAGACCAGCTGCTGGGTGAGTACTACATTAAAGTGCGGCAGCGCGTGCGCAGGCAGCCCGCCGCCGCCGCCTGGAGCGGCGCGCTGTCGGCCATGCAGTACTATGCCACGGTCAGCGCGGCGGATAGAGACCAGCTGCTGGGTGAGTACTACATTAAAGTGCGGCAGCGCGTGCGCAGGCAGCCCGCCGCCGCCGCCTGGAGCGGCGCGCTGTCGGCCATGCAGTACTATGCCACGGTCAGCGCGGCGGATAGAGACCAGCTGCTGGGTGAGTACTACATTAAAGTGCGGCAGCGCGTGCGCAGGCAGCCCGCCGCCGCCGCCTGGAGCGGCGCGCTGTCGGCCATGCAGTACTATGCCACGGTCAGCGCGGCGGATAGAGACCAGCTGCTGGGTGAGTACTACATTAAAGACGATATCCTTACAAGAAATAAATATATAGATATAGACAACCCGTGTGCCTGGTGGGATTTCTCATCCATACAATTGTTAAGTTATGAATCAATCATTCAATACATCATTGATTTCACGTAAAACAGAACTACATAATATTTTATACTTATTTTATTTGACGAATCCAAACCATCCGTTCACCGCTAAACGTATTTAAACATCATTATGTCTCTGTTATCTTGAAACGACTGACAGAAATAGAACGATGTTTTAAATTCGTTTAGCGCTAAAAGGATTTAGTGATTTGTGGTGCAAGTGTGCCTTAGAATTCATACTTATAACAAACATCTCAATTCCTCAGAGAACATCCAATGGGTATCGGTAGAAGAGATAGAAGAGCGGTGGCAGAGCACGGAGATCAGTACGTTGCCGGACGTGCCGCGGCTGGTCGGCAGCGGGCACTCGGCCGGCGGGGTCATCGGCCGGACCGTGGGGCCCAGCGCGGATACCGGACTAGCGCAGGTCATTGTATGAAGATATATGAATATTTTGTTCTCTTGCGAAGCCGCGCCAAGCAGCTAGAGAAAGAATGTTTTTCTGCTTATATGACAAAAATAGAAGCCTCAATCGTCACTAACCCTAAACTATTCTGGTCGTATGTGAAGGGTAAAAGGCGCAATAACACCTTGCCTAAAGCATTCCATTATCTGGATGAGACCGCAGACACAGGTGAGTGTCACTGAACTTTTTGCCTCTTACTTTCAGTCAACCTTTCAGGACACTCCTTCCAGTGACTTGAACTTGAATTTTGATACCCATTCTACTACATCAGTATGTCTGAGCTCGGTTACAGTTTGTCCGGATCGAGTATTAAAACTACTTCAAAATCGGGACCCATCGAAATCGGGTGGACCAGACATGATCCCTCCTATTTTTATAATAAACTATGCAATGAGCCTAGTGGCACCCATCTGTTTTTTGTTTGATTGGTCGTTCAAATGTTGTGTCGTACCTAATATATGGAAGTCTGCCTTTGTCACACCTATCTTCAAAAAAGGAGACAAATCCGACGTACAAAACTATCGGCCTATATCCAAATTATGTCTTTTTTCAAAAGTCTTAGAGAGACTAGTGTATACGGAAATTTACTCGGCTATGAAAAATCACTTTAGTGATGAGCAGCATGCATTTCTCAGAAACCGGTCTACTACCACCAACTCAGTATCGTCCAATGACATCATAACAGATGGAATGGAGGGAGGTCATCAGGTGGACGTGATTTACACCGACTAAAGTAAATGTTTTGACAGGATAAATCATCGTGTGCTTCAACAGAAGTTATTGTCTGTAGGAATACACGATGATTTGTTTCGATGGTTTTCGTCGTATGTAGAAAATAGATCACAGGCTGTCGTGTTACGGGGATATTCGTCTCGATGGAATTCTATCCCTTCAGGAGTCCCTCAAGGTTCGATCTTGGGTCCATTATTATTTATTATATTTATTAAAACCTGTTTTAGAAACTCGCACATCCTTTTATACGCAGACGATATGAAGATCCTTAAATTAGTGCGTACATTATCCGACGCGGAGCAACTCTAGTCTGATCTGGACAGGTTTGTGGTATATTGCAGGTAACCTGCAGCTTAATGTATCCAAGTGCTTTCATGTACCGTTTGTACGATAAAGACGTTTAATTAATTCTGCGTATAAATTAGATGGTCACTACATAAATAAACTGCATAGTGTAAGAGATCTTGGCGTGATACACGACAGTAAACAAATTTTTGACGAACATAGAATAGAAATCTAGAAATAGAATCCATCATAAAGAAAGCCTCCAAAGCTATGGGATTCATAATACGAACTGGTTCTGACTTTCATTCGCTAAAACCAGCAAAGGTACTTTACTGTTCTTACGTGCGCAGTACCCTTGAGTATGCTTCCCAAGTATGGAACCCCCAGTATGAGACGTATAAATCTCGTATTGAACTTGTACAGAGGATATTTATGAGATACCTAGATTTCAAGGCGCAGCAGTTTTCAGACGGCTATGCACACCGGTGTAAGCGTTATCACTTTTTACCATTAGAATTAATGCGTAATATTAATGATATTTGTTTTCTTGTCAACATTGCTAATGGATCAATCGATTGTCCCGATTTACTTAATAAAATTTATCTTCGCACCAATCAAAAATACATAAGATTACGACCATTATTACAAGTACCGTTTACAATTACAAATTATAGGCGTAACGCTTTTTGTATACGCTGTGCAATATATTCAACAACCTGCTATCGCATTTAGAAATTGATTTATTTTGTACGAGTGCGTTACGAATCAGGAAAATCCTGAGTAAGGAATATTTCAATGCGTGAATGTTTATGGTTTCTCGCGGCATACCTACCTATTTCCCATGCCTTTTTCTCTTTTTTTTTTCTTTAATCTTCTTTTATATTAACATTGTAGTTTAAATGTGGAAGTTTGTAATTAGCAATTGTCAGTTGTTTACTATTTCGTTACCATTTACGTGTATTAATTAGTCTGTAAGCTTTCTTAAAATTGTAAAAATAAAATAAATAAATAAATTAAAATAAAATAATGATAAATATTAAAACGGTGGATAAGGAAAACTGGATAGGTTATGACGATGCTTGCGGAGGCCTATGTCCAGCTGTGGACGTCTTCCGACTGAAATGTTGGGTTCATAAAACAAATACATCTCAGCATGTTATTTAAATTTTCTGCTAGCGTACTAAAATACCACTTTGTGGTCTACATATACTTTAAAAACACCTCACAAAGGAATTCAAAATTCGCAGTTATGAAAGTTAGAAATAAAATAGTAAAAAGAAAGCGAACTTTTCATGTTTAAAGTCACTACGTGCTTCATTCGTCTCTGCTCGTACACGGCGGCTTGTTAGCTGCCAAATAATAAAATAACTATGTACCATTGAACATCTGAACAGTATAATTACCTTCCTTTTTGTCACCAGCTTCAACGTATAGTATCCCGCTGTGCCTGCGAGTTCTACTACGTATCTCACGAGGAGGCCGAGCCTGTCACCGGGCAGGGCACGGGCTGGGCCCAACAGCAGCCGTACGACTCCTTCACCCTCATGCACCACGACCTTAACGTGTGCACCAACTCGCTGCAGGTATAATATACATACCATTTAAAAGCCAAATTACGACACATCATAGAGACAAAATGGTTTTCACATTCCTATATTGGTGTAATTAATTCAGACATTTTGAATTGGAAATTCTTAAAAGAATCGAAACTTAAATTACTTTTTTAGCAATTAAACTTTAGAAAATGGATATTTCGGAATAAAATGTGTGCGTATTTCGGGTATTCCTGATTAGTAACGGGACACAACCGGGCCTTTATTTGTGAGGTCGTCACACTGCGATGTATACAATAAAAAATACATTTATTTCAGACATAATTAAAAATTGTCCATATAATGTTAGTAAAAAAGGTCTTAAAAACAATGTTAGTATTGCAGCATTCTTGAATAAATACAAATAAACAAAAAAAAATATATAACAATTAATGTTAAAAATTCTAGATAAAATCAAAAATAAAAACATTGTGTCATCTCGTCACGTGAACCCGAATAAGCTTCCCCAGCACTGCAGACTAATATTGTAAAATATTATACATATAATATTGTAAAATATTTTAAAAGAGTAAAGGTGGAGTTTCTTGCTCATTCTTCTCCATACGAAACTACCTTTTGGAAGGGGCAACTAGAATCAATTCTATTTTTTTTTGTAAATTTTGACGTTCAAGAGTGCCTTTTATGTGCCTATTTCAAATAAATGATTTGACTTTGACTTTGACTTTGACTCCGGCTTTCTGATATCATCTTCAGAATTCCGTTGGCGCTCCCCCGGACAATATGCACGTGATTAAAACCAGCATGCATTCTATAAACCTGAACCTGTTTGTTGTCTTTATTGATCGCCGCTTTAGAGATTATCTGCATCGCATAATCAGCCTATAACGTTCCCACTGCTGGGACACAGACCTCTCTGTGAGAGGGAGTAGGCCGTACTCCACCACGCGGGCCCAGTGCGGGTTGGCACCTGCGTACATACGAACTAAATTGTTGGTCGAGTTTCCATATGAAGCACCTAACTAATGTTGTTTCTTTTGTCGCCAGTACGCGATGCTGCTAGATGTAGTCAACAACGTGGTCCTTCACGTGGAGCCAGAACGGAGACGTACCCTGGAAAGACGAGCACGTATGCGTTTCCAACTGCAGTTACATCAGGACCAGGATCCGAGGCAGCTTATACATAAGCTGCAGACACAGGTATCATGTTAGAATCATTGTAGAGCTGATCACCTTGACTTTGAAATTATGCCAGTACATGGTATAAAAAAAGCAATGGAAATGGTTTGTGGAAAAAGGTTCACTTCCAGAAACTTGACTTATGTTATTGTACCAAACAGTTCTGCTGACCCTTTTGGGATATAAAGGCGTGATGTTATGTATATTCTTCTAAAAAATTGATGCGGTAGCGATGAGAAGTTTGTTTTAATGTTGGCGGAGAAACAAGTATTTAAAATGACACGCAATATTTTCAATCACACAATATTAATGTTTTTTTTTTTAAATTCAATTAATTATTCAATTGTATCCAACTATTTCGTCACGCGAATTTATGTAATGATAGAATTTAGAAAATAAAAATACAAAAAGATTCTCTCCGGCGGGGAATCGAACCCCGGTCTCCCGCGTGACAGGCGGGGATACTTACCACTATACTACCGAAGATGTGAGAGACGCGTCGAAATAGCGGTTCTATTTGCGAGTATGACTAAGATAAAGATTTAGAATTGCTGTTTGAGTCATAGATAATTTTCCGCATGACTGATTATTTTATAACGGTATCAAATTGGCTATTATGCCAAAGAGTCATACTTTTTATAGGAATCAATTTTCATTAAGTACTTACAGGAAGTTTTATCATAGAATCATTCATTTCTATTAGAAATAATTATAAGGAAAATGTATTGTAAATCTTATATTTACAGACTACTTTCTTTTTATTTGACAGGTTTTGTCTGATCACTTTGTGTATATAAACGATTTGTTTATCAAACCTATTATGTTGAGCCGTCATAAAAAACTGTCTTGACAATCCAGGTAGCCTCAGTTGCCAGTGCCAGGGTCGCGGATTGTTCGAAAGAGTTACTGTGGCCCTGGCGCACAGGCAACTGAAGGAACACGGGTGGGTTTCAGTCAGTAAGAGTCTGACACGCCCTCCCGCTCCGCCCAGAGCGGGAGAAGTTATTTGAAGATTTCACACCCAAAAAAAAAGGTAGCCTCAGTTAACGACACTTTCAGAGGAATACAATGGTTGGAATATATTATTATCTTCACGCCAGTATTCCCGAAAGGTAGGGCTGAAGTGTATAGTGTTCTTACATTTCGCAAGTTATGTTTGGTTTTGTATTATAATGCACATACATATCCGTAAACTCACGCTTTTTTTCCATGGGGTAGGCAGAAACTACAGAACGCCACCTGCTACGATCCTTACATACTCCTTTAGCTTGCGTTATAATAGTTTTATAAAGGTATGAGGAACAGGGTGTAAAGTTTACTCATACCTCCATAGAAAAGGGAGGATCCTTCGACCAGACTGGTGTTGTGTCTGGTGGTCGACGTTTGATGTCGGGACGTTGTATATATGCGAGTTGCGCGGTAAACTCTGCTTGCGCGATGCAGCATTTTGCGTGACGTCAGTGTGACGCGTAGCTCGCATGTGGCGATGTAGACACCGCTACAGTTTTTCTTAAATTCGTTGTATTCTGGAAATCAATCCAGTATAACTAAAACTACGCATTTGTTCTGACAGGTCAGGGAGTCTCTCGCAAGGCTTCGAAGGCTAGAGAAGGAGTACTACGTCAAGAACAGGTCAATGACCGGCAACGATCCCATCGCCATGGATGAGCTGAAGAATTTAGATGACCAGGTGAGTTTTCATGATGCTTTATAGCAAACTAACTTTAGTTATTATTAACTAATGTAGTGTCAATCATACTTTAGTTTGATTTAGCATTCGATCGATGTTTTGTAACCTGTGCTGTAGATACAGAGGTATTCTAGAAATACATATACTTTATTGTGTGTAGTAAAGTCAGAAGTGAGAAGTGTTAAGAAAAAGAAAGAATTTCATCTACTTCATCTAGTTTAAAAAAAATATGATTGAACTGTAAAAGTGTTTCTACAAAACTTACTTTATAAATAAAATCATTTAATATCATAGATGGATGTTGAGGTTTTGTTGTGGAGGCTATAATTGTATTAATCTGCAAGCTTTCGAAAAACTAATAAAACTATTTCATGCTCGGTTTTTTAGATGCTCGCGTTCTCATTTTGGTGACTAAATGACGAATGATGTTATTCGAAACTGCGAGCCGACCAAAATTCTCAAGTTTGTCAAATCTTTCTGACTTAGGTAAACGAGTGCAAAGAATCTGTCTGGTCTCTGGGCGAGGAACTGGACGCAATGGTCCGAGCGTGGCGCGAGATTGGTCGCGCTTCAGCATTGCCGGCCGTACGCAGTGCGCATGCGCCGCCGCACCGGTACAACGAGATCTGCTTCAAGAGCGCACGCTGGCGGCTCACGGATGCTGATGGACAGCTCGGCATTGCTGATCTGCTGCTGACTAACTTCTTGTGAGTAGTTAAGAAGATCGATGAGCAAATGTAGTGCTAAAAGGCCAGGCCTATATCTCTGATTGGCCAATCCAGTGCCAGTGAAAATACAGGTACTGAAATACAGGTACTCTACCTAGCTCTGGAACCAGGGTCTCACATTTTTCTATAACCTGTTTTTATGGCAATAAAGAAAAATATTATTTATTATTATAGTAAGTATAAAAACACCATCTACAAAATATAACCGAAAAAGACGTCCTTTCAGGCTTAATGAATGTTGGTTTAAGGTATCGAAAGTTCATCTTAGGGTTGTAAACTGTTTTTTTATGAAATCCAAATCGAGCGTCTTAACTAAAGTAATGTTAGTATTGAACGTAATCGTTGACACCAATAACCTTCATTTATTGAATCAGACTATTAGGTAAATATAATAAAAACGTCCTGATGAATTATTCGTCCGATGAATTCGTTGCCCAAAGTTCCTAATATATTAGGTCTTTACCTATGAAATTGCCGTTCTGCAGTACTGGCCATTTCAAATCAAAATAATTTTTGTTTGGCTATGAATTCTAATTTCAAATTAATTTTATTTTAAAAACATGGATTTTTTTTTCTAAAAGTAGTCATTTCTTTATTGATTAGTGTTACATTTTCATCGCATTTCAATCTTTTTCGTCATCATGGATACGTTAAAAATTCGAGTAATTATGGAATATGAGTACCGTCGTGGCAGCAACGCGGCACAAGCGGCACGCAACATCAACGACGTTTACGGAGCTAACTCTACAAACCAACGCACCACCTGTTATTGGTTTGCTCGCTTCCGTTCTGGAAATTTCGACCTGAAAAATGAACCTCGCGGTCGTCCGAAGACTTTGGTCGACAATGACGAATTAAAGGCGATTGTGGAAGCTGATGATACACAATCTACGGCTGAATTAGCAGCAGCTTTCGACGTTAGCGTCAAAACAATATTGGTCCATTTGCGTCAAATTGGCAAGGTAAAAAAGCTTGACAAATGGGTGCCCCACGAACTCAATGATCGCCAGCGCGAAGTACGCGTCGAGACGTGCCTTGCACTGCTCAACAGACACACAAATGAAGGAATTTTGAACCGCATTGTTACCTGCGATGAAAAATGGATTCTGTTTGATAACCGTAAGCGCTCAGCAAGTTGGTTGGATCCTGGTTCAGCACCTAAACAATGCCCTAAACGAAAACTTACCCCTAGAAAAGTGATGGTCACTGTTTGGTGGTCTAGCGCCGGTGTGATTCATCACAGCTTCTTACCAAACGGGGTGAGCATTACTGCAGATGTGTACTGTGAAGAACTGAACACAATGATGGAGAAGCTGGCGCATCTCCAACCAGCATTGGTCAATCGCTCGTCTCCGCTGCTCCTGCACGACAACGCGCGACCTCATACTGCACAGCAGACGGTCTCCAAGTTGCAAGAACTGGGGTTGGAAGCTCTCCGTCATCCGCCCTACTCACCAGACCTTGCGCCTACAGACTACTACTTTTTCCAGAATTTGGATAACTTCTTGGCGGGAAAAAAATTTAATACCCGAGAGGCAGTACAAAATGCCTTTGAAGAATTTGTTGCCTCCCGTCCAGCTGATTTCTTTAAGAAGGGCATCAATAAACTGCCACTGCGATGGCAAAGATGCATTGATTGCATGGGTGATTACTTCGATTAATACAAATAAAAAATTCATGAAAAAAATTCGTTTAAATTTTTTCATACAAAACGGCAATTTCATAGGTAAAGACCTATTATTAGGTTGGGGAAAAAGTTTTTTCGTATTTTATATACAAATTCAAGACTTGTGTAGCACCCAAATATCGAGCGTTTTTGTGTACTTACTCAGACTTTTTTAAATAATATGCCGATCGTGCTCCACTTTTCCAAAAATGGCATCGGCTTTATCCGTAACAGGGCGACCAGAGCGAACTGCATCTTTGACATCAAATTCTCGGATTGAAAACGCTTGAACCAACTTGTGTTGTGTACATACACGTCACATTATTTTCTTCGCGGCTTGGATCGCATTCTTCCCTTTTTTGTAATAAAACTTCAAAATGTATCGAAATTCTTCGCTAGATTTACTCATTATGGCGGACAGAAAACAATTGAAAAGTGGCGGGAAATCGTTTTTACGTTTTAATTTTCTTTTTTAAATGTCATCTATTTAATGGTAGCAAAACCAGCCAGATACAAACAGTGCATCCAAAGAGATTTTACCACAACTTTATACCTATAAAATACGAAAAAACTTTTCCCCGACCTATTATTTGACCTGACTTAAAACTCCGTCAATGTGTGTGTTATAAGTATAACTCTTTTAAATGTTTTGTCTTTCTGTGCAGGTATACTAAAACATCTCGTTCGGATGACTCGGTTGAACATCAGCTGGAGGTCGGCTACGTTCGCGTCAAGAATCTGCTGCCAAACGAACCCTTCCCAGAAGTAAGATCACAATCATTTATATTCATTATTTATAAAGAGTTAAAACTACGTGCTTTTGTTTTATTTTACTGCATACCGTGATAAAAACATGTATTTTTAATTGGAAGATCGATAAAGGTCACGTGACTAAGTGATAGGTGGTTTTTGATTTTTATACGGTTTAGCTAAGTTACATAATTTAAAAACAGTATTGTATTGTAAATTCTACATTCATTTTCGGGCTAATCTGACAAGAACACAAAGGTTGAAAGTCGAGGTCGCATATTCGGATGCATATTCATCTAAAGTTGAGTTGATGGCTAATATGGAATGCGCGTTGTATCGAAAAATTCCGCTAACGTCACATTTCAGGGACCAAACCGGACCAAGTCATAGCGATTGAAAGGTAGTGATTAAAGTTTTTGTAGCCGAGGTAATATTTACGCCCAATCAGGTTTACTACTTAATTTAATAAAAATAATTATTTTAATTTTTTTTTTTTTTTGTTGTTTTAACTAACACGCACCACCCCTCCTCTTAAACCCTACATACACATATTTGCATCAGGGGTTAAAAAATAATTTTAAATAAATATGCATCTGATTCTTTTACATAATAAATAATTTTAAGAAACCGCTTCCATATTTTCCATAGTTAAAAATTTACTTTAGATAAATATGCATCCGAATATCCGATCTCTGGTCATAACCCTTTCTCTCTACTGTCCGACTACAGTAAAAAAGTGCGTAAAATATAAATCAAACTATAATATTTAGGAATTTCTCAGTAACGGTCCAATTGATGGCAATTGTGTTGGCCTGTTACATAGAAATAAAACGTTATTGGTAAAATATTGGTGTGGGTATACAAGGTGTAGTTTCAATAACTGAAAACTCGAAAAGGGTTCATTGGACAACTTCTACGTTACGAAAAATAAACGTCTGCTGTTCCATACATCTTGTAAAATTTTGTGAACATTACATTAAAAAAAATCTTAAATGCATTTATTCACTCACTGGCAGACGACGCATAGCCTAAGTCGCTGGGTCTGCAAGCCTCAAATTTTGCACAAGTATTCCTTTTATAACGAAAGTGAGCACTTAAGATGGATTTTAGAAAATCCATTCCCTTAAGGGGTTAAATAGGAGATGAAAGTTTGTAAGGAAGTTCGTCATTATCGCCGATGGCAAATCCCATGTAGCAAACGGCTTGTAAAAACATGAACCTCTTCGAGGAATACAGGGCTGGCAGTCTCGACATAGATAGCGACAAAAATCGGTCGTTAAGTCTAATCGATGTCACATTTTTCTTTAATAGATTTTCAATCTTATGCTTTCGAAATAAAGTTGAAAATCTATTAAAGGAATTTGAGAACGATCCGACTTAGCGACCGATTTTTGTCGCTGTCTAATGTCGAGACTGCAGGGGCAGGCGTGATGTGACGTCAACATAATCTTCGCTGTGTGACAGGTGTTGGTACCTCAAGAGCCGTCGGGCCGCGCGCCGCTGGCCAGACGCGCGGCGTTGCGCGTGTTCTGTCGCGACCGCCCGCCGGTTGGAGGCATCGCTGTCAAAGAACATTTTGAAGTTAATATTGTGCCGATAAAGATTGGTGAGTGAATTCTTTTATTATAAATGATGATAGATGATAAGAAAATTCGAATTTGTGTATAAAGTTATGTTCAAATATAAATGTTAAAATCATAAGCATTGTTGCTGCGGAGGAAAATTGCCAAGAAGAATAGTAGACCCTGTAAAAATGATTATATTATTATGAACTCTATGGTATACGCAACAGAGTTCATAACTCAACATCAGTCACTACTTAGATGTCAAAATAATTGAGAGCCACGTGGTTTAGTAGTAACAAATCATAATGTCATACAGCTTTACTAATTCGGTATTGTAGATAGAAACAGTATTATTTCGAAACTTTAAAGACTTGTGTTAGGCTCGCTCTACTATAGAATCAGCTGCACTAATATGGCGGCGGCAAGAAACAAAGTAGACATGTACGCTTGAATTGAACAGGCATATCAATAAATTAAAACACATGTTGTGACTTGAAACATTTGCATTTCCTAATGTTTTACTGGTTACGGCATAGTAAAAGTAAGAAATGAATTTCATTATTTATTGTAATGATTAGATTTGACCATTACATATTTAATATATATATAATATCAATTGAATGGAAATATCGAAGAACTGCAGCAATCCCAAATAAATTTGGATAAGGGTTAGGTGAAGGGTCAAGTCATAATCATCTTCCGATTATGACTCTACTCAATACTGAATTCTTTATTGCATTCCATATGTATTACATAGATGGTCTAACAAGATAAAAGATCAATATGGACCCTGTCGGGCACAGCAAAATTAGGAGAGAGGGAGGGGGCTAAGCAGCAATTCAAGCAATTAAATATTATTAAAATTTATTGGATGAGTTTAATTGGGTGTATAATTATGAATATCTATATATTTATATATATATATATATATATATATATATATATATATATATATATATATATATACATCCTGCAACCTTTTTGGCGTCATGCACGTGGTGCATCATTACGACGTCCCCCAGTTCCCTTCACTTTATTTAACATGTCTTAATGAATATTGCTTAGTTTTTTGATTTCAAGCCCTTTGGGATACGTCGGTTCCCGATAAAAAAAAAAATTGCGATATTCGTCTTTCAGTCATGCCCAAACATTTTTGAACCCCCAACCATGGTGATACATTTTAGCCATCCTAGATATATTGATCATAATTTACCTATGGCATCGATTATTTAGCGTCCTCACAGGATGGACTGTATTTGGGAGTGCGACGTTGCCAGCTTTGGGTTTATTGTCTCTTTCTTTTCCTATCGCTTTTCTGTACTAAACAGTTTCAACGTTTATTTTGTTCCAATATTCGCAAGGTTTATACATATACGGATGCCCAATATGTTATAATGTGTAAATACAAAGCTTTCTCACGGAGGATCAGCGAAAAACTTGAGCGGATTCAAAATTTCTATATTAGATTCATATTTGGTTTGCGCAAATATAATCGTGTCTCTCATTTTCGCTCTTAGCTCAAAGGGCTGCCCATAAAACTTCGCCGGAATAATTATGTCCTCTCTATTATATTACTTTGTTGTTGTATTTGTCATCTCCTGTGTTTTTTTCCTGTATGTCATAAAAAATCTACCTACCAAATTTCATATTTACATTAATAAAATGATAGTATTTATAATAAAATGAATTAACTGGGAACAGTGCTTTCATCTTACAGTTGGTAGCTTGCAGCCACATAGTACCACCTCAAATAGTACCGTATGCCTCAAGATCACCATCGATCGGCTATTGGGCGTCCGTGTACAGCTATTGGGCATCCGTATATGGCTATTTGGCGTCTTTACAAAGTACAAAGCTTGACGCCGGTTTGTTAACACCAAATAATAAAAACTACCGATCACAGATAACAGAAGACTTAACAGTACAGATACCTATATATCATCACGATTGATATAGACGTTGTAGAAACTTCCACCCCTTTTTACCCCCTTAGAGAATGATTTCGTGGATGAAAACTATCCTTTGTCATACTATCTTCATACCAAATTTAATTTAAATCGGTTTAGCGGATATAGATTCCCTATACAAACTTCTACTCTCCTTTTTTATCCCTTTAAGAGATGATTTGGGGACAAAAGTATCCTCTGTTCTTCTCCGGGTCTGATACTATCTCCATACTAAATTGAATCTAAATCGGTTCAGCAGTTTAAGCGTGAAAAGATAACAGACAGACGGACATACTTTGTATTATTAGTATTAATTATTATCTATTTATGAATAAATTATTTAAATAAAATAACTTATTTCCTGTAGCTCTATGTTAGTATTTATCAATCTATATTTTACTGATATAGGGTAACTATTCTAGGTAAGCAAACAAAAACAAAGACATGTAAATGTAATCACTTTTATTTTCATAGTTCTCAACCATACAAAGTACTTAAATAGGTTACCATAATTTAAAAACTTCTTAAACTTTCAACAAACTTTCGTTAAAAATTTGACTTTGCCAACTTCGTTATACATTTTTAACAAAAAATAGTTTCACAATGGGTATAATCTACTCTAACTAATCAACATCATAATTACCTTCAATAAAATCACCTTAGATGACTGGCACACAGACGAGATAGTTTGACATTGCTTATTTTTAGAAGTAGTTCTTTTTAGTAGTACAATCAATAACACAACAGTAAAATTACTCCTATGGCACAAGAAATTTTGGTATTAATACTAAAATATCTGACATTAGCTAAGCTACTATAATTAATAACATAATAACGTTATTACGAGATCATCCCAGACTTTAGTTGCTGATCTAACATCACAAAAATTATGATAGATACCTAATAAAAAAACTTTATACAACGTGTTTTTTTTTATATCAAATTGCATATAAATTATTTGTCAAATCAAAAGTTACTTTTTTTTCTTTTCCATGTCAAAACGTAGTTTTGTCGAATGAATTTGTTAAGAAAAATAAAATAAAAACTTTTGATTTGACAAATATGAATATGCCACATGAATCTTTTACATGGTCTGATCAAAACCTTAGTCGTGGGATATCAAAAAAACAAGTTGTATAACTTTGGAACTTAGTTCCTTAAACTTTGCTTATAATACAAGAACAGCTCAGACTTTGGCGTGCTTTAGCAATTACTATATATGTTAGCAATTACTATATATTATGAATGTTATAGTATTGATTAATAAAATTATTGATCAAAATATTTACATACAATGTTAGGCAAGATATATTTGAGTACGTACTTACCTAGTTATTAATACTTTCTTAATAAATTTAATTTAAATATTAGAAACCAATCTTTGAACTTTTCATATAAGTAGGTACTTAAAAAAGAAACGCTTATAACCTAGTATAAAAACTTCGCATCAGGTGGTGTAGTAACACGCGTTGCTAACCTACATACGTAAGTTTATTAAATGTTTTTCTTTATAATGTCTTACAGACATACAGTCCTTCTTTTACTACCCTTATCTATTTATGTAGGTACCTACCTACATAACTTACTTAAACACTAGATAAATACTTAAGAACAGTCGCTTCGTACTTAGGTTGAGTGGTTTGATCCGTCGTCACGATAACTTTTTTTAAATTATCACTGGCTGCGCCTGTCTTCAGTATTTCCACTAACAACAGCTGGCGCCAACGTTTGACTGAAGATTGAAAAGATCGATGTAAGCAGCTTGCCAATAGACCAATCAGACAGGCCACTGATTGGTATATTGGCAAGCCGGTACTGCAATCTTCAATCTCCGGTCACATATTGGCACCAGCTGTACTCTTTCTTAACCACTCAAATTAATTACCTACGTATTCAACAAAGAAAAAAGTTTAAATTTTAAAAAAGAAATCTTTTATGGTATAAGCTAACCGAAATTATTCCGGACAGTTATTTACTGCAGAATCAAAGTTGAGTCATTACAGGGTTATTTTTGAAACACTTATAACCTCGCAGGAGTAGATTACTAACGTTATAAACAGTAAAATTTGTTCTACGACTTTTGAGAAATTGTTAGATTTTGAATTCATACAACAAAAAAATATATTTTCAGTCACTACTCGAATGTTCGTATCTATTCGCGCACCGTTCGCCCGCTCGCCGTCTTGCGCCCGCCTTCGCGCGCTTTGCCATAAAGACTTATAAAGTGTAGGTGAGTGCAATAAAAGTTAAAAAAATAATATTTAGATAATGTATTGAGTCGTAGAACAAAAGTTGTTGTTAATAATGTTAGTAATCTACTCCTGTGAGGTTATTAGTGTTTTAAAAATAACTCGGTATATCAATGAAAGTATCATAATCAAACATTTTCCTTAAAAAGTCTCCAATCGTCACTTCAACTTTTTGAATAAATATTTTGTATATATACTTTAATTTTAAGCCAGTCTTTGTTATGAAAAAGTGTAGGATATTTATTTTTTAATTCGTCACATTCAGCTCGTTTGGGGGGTTTTTTATACTTAATGTGGTCTTTAAAATATTTTGTTACGACATTTTTTTGTTCAGTTGTCCAAGGAACAAGTGTTCTCTTTTTTTTTGCAGATGTCTTGTGGCTTATTTCTTGGGAAGGGGCAGCAACTGGCTCGTCTCTACTCAAACTAATATGTTGCGATGGACCTGCTTCTTCCAATTCAAAATCAACAACTTCCTGATTATCTATCTCGTTTCCTGTGATTTCTTCATCTAAGTTTAATTCAATCTCATCTAAAGCTTTTCCTTGATATTCATCCGCTTTCCCGTCTTCCATCAATAGTAATAGTTTAGAAATTTTAGCAGTCTGATATACGTCACTAGGTAGCCTGTAATTATTTCTATGTACACTCAGGGTGTGACCCATAAAAGTAGCTAGTTGTTCGAGCTCTGATTCAGTCATTGAAAATAACTGGGTCATTGTTGCTAAATGTTTTCTCAGACGCGTGGATGTTAAAGCCTTATAATTTTTAGCACCGCTTGCTTTTGCATATTTTTCTAAAATTTTGTACCCACAAACAGTTGATCCACCTGCCTTTACAAATAACAAATTATTGTCATCTGCAACATACATGTGTCTGTCTGATAATATTTTTTTTAAATCTTCTTGTACTTCAGTACTAAACAGTACTGGCACCCCTCTCCCTCTTTTACCACGGATCACTATTCTTTTTAATTTACTTATTAATATTTTTTCAGTCGAAGTAAGAACTTTGTCAAATTCTTCATATTTATTGCTGTCGTTGCCATGATCATTGTAATCACTTAATTTTAATCGTTGTAATTCGCCGGGCCGACGCCTATTCAATAGAAGAACGCGACAATATGTAGATTCCACCAAGTTATTGAAAGCTTCAACGTTCGTTTTTCCTTCGGATTGTGTTAAACTATCGGATGACTGTTTTGACATGCCACAAAGATAATCTTTGAATAATTTTAAATCAGCAGCAAGTGGCACTATAGTGGTTTTATTCCACTTCTTCACATTAAGGTCATCAGCAGCTTGGCTAGAAATATCAAACTTCCAATTCTCCTCAATTAATTTTGATAGTGTTTTTAAATCTGCTTGAACAGAAGCCGTTTGAACAGAGGCTTCTCTTTTACAACTTTGCAATAAAGCTATACTACAACATTGTTTTATTGATGTAGCAATGTTCATGGCATATGTCGGTGCATCAAATGTTTGTGATGCGTCATTATACCGGGCTACGATTTTGGTTGCCTGTACTAAAGTGTCATAGTATTGTGGTTTTAATACTTGTTCAAGACTATTAATATCCGGGTTCAGTTTAGTTACTTCCACAAGCAATTTCGCTAACTCCCTCATCTTACGTGAGACCACAGTTGCAAAATGTTCCTCGCGATGTGTTCTCAAATACTGTGCTCCAAACATACAAATCAATTTATCTTTTTTAGCTACTAATGATATTTTGTCTGGTTTCATACGAGGAAACACGTTTTTCATTAGATTGTTGTCGACTTTAACGTAACGTACAAGAAAATTTTGTGCATCAGCTTGTGCTTTGTTTGTAGAAGCAGCATTATCACATTTTTTTACATGTCTCCACAGTTGTTTCCTTGAATAAAAACCAAGACATTTAGAGCAAGGTAAATAGTCAGTCTTTTCAGAAAACCTACACTTCTTCACAGGTTTGAATGCAGTTTGCGAATTACTCACATAATTACCCTTTTTTCTTAAAGCGCTAAAAACTTGTTTACGTTTAAGACTATTTTTGGGATGTGCTAATGCTGATTGTACTTCAGGTTCAGCTGAGTGGTTTCGAACCATATGTCGTGAAAAATTCAAAATGAAATCTTCACAGTAGTAACAAAAATCTCTTTCTCTAATGCGTTTACCTTTCAAATTACTCTCTGATGTTTTTTGATTATTCGGCACTTCTGTATCTATATTTTCTTTGTTTGTTTCGTGATTATTTTCCGAATCTTCCCCTAAGCAATCTTCTTTCGACGAAACTTTTTCTTTTTCTGTTGGATTTATATCATCGCAATGGCTTGAAGCAGCCTGAAATAATATAAGTTTATCGTATAAAGAGCTTACGAGCTAATGTATTACCGACAGCGTGTATGCAAAATTCTATAATGATCAGTTTTGTAGTCAAAGCATGAAAGTAACAAACAAACAAATAAAATCGCTGTCACACCATATAAACTGTTTAATGAAAATTATAGCATTAAAATTAAAACAGTGTTATTTCTCTTAATGATCATAAATGTCTTTGCCAACTTTGTAGGTATGTGTACCAATTTTCTACTGACCTTATGTGATCCATCTAAACATTCGGTTTCCATTAATATTTCTTGATCAGATTCTGACGTGGATTCATAAGATGATGGTTCATAATTCATATCATTTGAAGATTCAGAAAAGTCAGACTCATTGTCAAAGCATGGTACCGACTGGTCTTGATTTCGGTCATCTGATATTACGCATGGGATTTCTACCGGAGGTTTTTCGATATCGTCTACATCTGAGACGTAAGTAGGTTTATTTAAAATTGTATTATCAGCAAGATCAAGCTGTCTTATAGGGCTTAAGATAGACGATTCAATTGCTTTTAGAGGAGGTTCGATATTATCAGTACTTAACAGGCAGGTGTAATTTTTCTCTATATTTTTAGGATCAAGGGGTCTAGCGTAGTTCAAGATAGTAGGAGGATCAACTGTTATTGACGGAGGCTCGACATTATCACTACTTAAAAGGCAGGTGGAATTTTCCTCTACAGTTTCAGACTCAGGGAAGCTAGTGTGGTTTGAGATAGCAGGAAGATCAACTGCTACTGGCGGAGCCACATCAGAAACAACTGCACTTGAGACGTAAGCAGGGTTATCTGAGATTTTATTTCCATAATCCAGAAGGAAATTATTCACAAAGGATTCAGATAATATATCAGATGATTTGCAAAAACTATGCATCTGAGAATCAGGTATGTCACTGAAAGACACATCAAAAGAACTATTATGACCTGCTTCACTAAAGGGAACACTTTCTTGATTCTGAGTAGAAAGAGACGCGTAGGAATCTGATATATGAGTAACATTTGAAGATATGGAAGGATCAACAGTGTTTTCTATCTTCTGATTTAAAATAGACGCATTAAAGTCCGAGATATTGGTAACATTTGGAAGAATGAAAGAGCAATGAGTGGAACTTGGAGGCTCGTCCACGTGAGCACTGACTGGGACAGATGTTAACAAAGTATTATTTTTGTCACTTATATCTTGATCGATTGCTTGAACAGGGTTTGCATCAACTCTACTTGTTTTCTTTTTGCGTCCTCTATTTGTTTTTCTGGTACCGTTTCCTCTTTTTTGATCTGCAAAATAATAAAAATGATAATATTTTTAATTCAGACCAAAATTAATCCATAGTAGTGTAAGTAACAAAAAAACTTATACACACTAGTGTTAGTAAACATTAACGTGCGGACAAAGTTTTTCTAAACCGGTGAGTTTTAGTTCTACTATACTGTTTTCAGAATGCTGTTGTGACTATCTCTCATCCTTCTCAGCAGCGAAATAATGCAAATTATTAATGATTTAGTCAAGTATCATATGATTTTTTGTGCGGAAAACTATTTTCAATGAAAAATCCTAGATAAAATAAAAATTCTAAATTTGAACTATGATGTTGATGATACCTACTTAATAAATGATTCACTCTTACAACTGTTAATGCGTAGATAAGTGCTTTAGATTAAACAGTTAAAAATATTTTATTGTTACCTATGGGAGAGAACGTATAATTTATGTATCCATTATATGTTATGCTGAGTTAGCTATTGGTTTGTTGCAGCTCGCTAACCGTGAAGGAAAACATCGTGAGGAAACCGGGGTGCTCGGGGTGTGTTCGCATATCTCAGTGCCTGAAACTCGAGCCATGTTAGAGGCCTTAAAAGGCGGCTCAAATAATTCTGACACTAGATGGTTCGTTCCATCACACGATAAGAAGAAGCTGTTGGTTTTCCAATAAACAAAAAAAAGTAAAACAAAAAATTTTTTTTTTTACAAAAAGTCTTTATCTCTTTGTTCTTCACTGCCTTCGATATTCATTAAGACATGTTAAATAAAGTGAGGGGAACTGGGGGACGTCGTAATGATGCACCACGTGCATGACGCCAAAAATATTGTAGGATGTATATAATATATACAGACGCCGAATTAACGCATAAATCTGCGAAATACCATCTTAATATAGGTAGAGTAGCATATTTATTCGCATTATTATTACAAAATTAATAATGTGTTCGAAGAGTAGTCTTAGGATTTGTGTCTTTATGTTTTTTACAATTTACCTCAGCATAAGCTAAACGAATAGGTGTGAAGTGTTGTATGGCAGTCGTTTACTCCTTTGATTAACATACAAATAGGTAGACTAGGTACAAGAGCGTCGGTGGCTCAGTGGCTAGGGCGGTTGTCTCTCATCCGGGAGGCGCCGGTTCGAGCCCCACCACGTACCAATGTGTTTTCGATTTTCGAATTCATATGTACGTTTATTCGACGCTCTTACGGTGAAGGAAAACATCGTGAGAAAACCTGCATACCACTGCGAAGAAATTCAAAGTTTGTGTGTGAAGTTGACCAACCCGCACTGGGCCAGCGTGGTCGACTATGGCCTATTCACCCTAGTTCAGGGTAGGCTCGAGCCCCTCGGTTGGGGGCATATATGGGCTGATAACGAGGTAGACTATTTTTATCCCGACGTATGTAAGTGAACAGCAATCTTAACCGATTTCCACGCAGATGATATCTTTATATGTAGGCACCTATTACACTTAAATGTACTTTGAAAATATTAATGTAGTAGGTACAAACCTTTCTTAATTTAATTATTTAATTCAGCACATATTATACACTCATCAGTTGGGTAGTGATCGTACAATAAATAGTTACAAATATGACAGAAAGAGACACTATTCTCTAGCCACCAAATGATGTTTAATTTGTTGTTCATGTCGACAATTATATGTTTAGGTTTCCCAAAAGAACTTGAATACACTCCACAAATTAAACACTTATTCCGCAGTATGAAATGAGTCGAAGGCCACGGCCACTTTAATTCCTTTTTTAAAATATATTTTAAGTAATTTTTGTTCAAAAATCTGTCTATATCAGCAAAGATGACCATTTTGTAAGAGAAATCTAATAATTTAATTAGGTAGGTACGTTGTAAGAAAATTGTATTGTTTAAGGTGTGAGTAGATACAGACACAAGAACAGCATAGATCGAACTGACGTTCTGTAAGACGATTAATAGAAAAACACTAGTCTCCACTCATAAAAATATTTAAACGCTTGATTAGTTAAATAGTGTTTTGTCTCATTTTGACATTTGCGAAACATTTGGTGTGAGAAAGTGACAATTTAACTAATCAAATGTTTATAAATAAGGGGTCATACATATACCGATCCTCAAACTTAGATACAGAAAATAAAACTTACCTGTAGTGAAGCCTGTAGCCAAAGTATTCTCTTCGACTAATTTTAAAATTTTTCTACCACGAAATCCTTTTGAATTCATCTTCAAGCAACATTCAATAAGTTCCAATAACTGCACGTGAGTTTATTTGCACACACTGATGTAAACAAACAATAATCAAGCGCCGAATATTATGCAACGCGTACGTGACCGAAGACGATATATATTGTTTTGATTGCGGTAAGTAGTTAGTAGATTGTGTAACAGATTTACTGAGCGAGATGGCAACGTCGCAATTGTGGACGCCAAATACGCGAATCCGTAGTCGGGAATTCCCCTAGATATACAGTGTGGATATACGCGCTGCAGCAGCGCCTCACCTGCGCGGTGATTTCTTCGGGAACTTTTCAATATTTTATTACAACCATTTAAAGCGACTTTTAGCTTCCGTCGATTTTTGTACTACGGCTAGCTAGGATCAATAGGACCTAAGTGCCACCGGCTAACAAAGTAGCGTCCGGTATGCGGACGCCAAAAGCAGGTGGACGCCAGTTTAAATGCACTTTCGCCTTCAGTGGACGGCCAATTGTTTGCGGGATATATATATATATATATATATATATATATATATATTATATCTACAAGCAACTCATTGTTGAAAATGGCAAGATGCTTTTCATACATTTCTATACATAATAAAATATAGCACTTATAGTTATAAAAACATGAATTCTATGAGAAAAAACATGGCGGTATTTATCAACTGTGTCGTACATTGAACGTGCCAATGACTAAGAAGTAATCTGTTTTATCCTACTTAATATTATAAATGTGAAAGTGTGGATGTTTGTTACTCAATCACGCTAAAACGGCTGAACGGATTTGGATAAAATTTGGCACATGGGTAGACTATAACCTGGATTAGGACATAGGATACTTTTTATCCCGATATTCCCACGGGATCGAGATTTCTGCGGGTGAAACCGCGGGGCGCAGCTATTATTAAATACATAATCATTCTAACAGGTCTTACCAAAAAGTTCTTCAACACGATGCTAAAGTTCTGCTTCCCGGAACGCGACCCTGACTCCATAGAAGATGGGGAGGAGGAAACAGAAGGTACTCTGAAGGCCGGAGCCTCTTCCTCCAGCCTCGTGTCTACTGGCTCTAAGAAAATCAAGAAGAAGAGCAAAGATTCTAACTCTAACTTCTATGTCAAGAGGGATAAGAAGGATAAAGATGATGTTGAGAAGATGAAGGTTTGTGCTTTTTGTGTAGTGTTTACTAAGACTCCGCTGTCCGTCCGTCTGTCACCAGGCTGTATCTCATGAACCGTGATAGTTAGACAGTTGAAATTTTCACAGATGATGTATTTCTGTTGCCGCTAATAACAACAAATACTAAAAAACAGAATAAAGTAAATATTGAAGGGGGCTCCCATACAACAGACATGATTTTTTGCCGTTTTTATAGATAATGGTACGGAACCTTACTCCTTACTTACCGGACTCGCACTTAGCCGGTTTTTTTAAATTTTAAAGACAGGTGAATATTACAGTTGTATTAGCTAGCAGCGCAGCGTTGCTAGAGAATTCATTACCCGGCCTTATTTTACAATTTCGGTATTATAAACAGGCAATCCCGGGATCCCGAGATTGCATCAGGATTTTTGATTGTAAGGAAAATTTGTATTGTATTGTAAAAATCTTTGTTTTTATCCCGGGATCGAATCTTCTAAGCGCAGTGCATTCCACTACAAAAAATCCCACTGTAGTGTGCGATGGCTCATGCAAAAGTTACGAAAATTATGTAGAGGGACTTTTGCGTTGCAAGTTTAATATTGTACTGTATGGGTTATACTTAAACATGAAGTAAGCGATGATTCGATGTTTGTTTGTGGTCGAATGATGCACTTTCGCATGAGGTGTGTGCAAACAGATGAGCCATAATATTTAGATGAATGCATGTCCTAAAATATGTTTGACGTCATTTCATCTTTATAAACTTTTAAAATAAAACTGTATTTTTAATAGCACTTTTTTTCTCAGTTGTACCGAAGGATTATGTTTTAAGGGCTTATATTTTTATTTTACTCACATTATAGTACCTTTTGCTCATGCTTCATAATTACAGTCAAATTAAATTACCTAGCAAAACTCCTCAGACGTAATAAAAATCGACATAAAAATAATAAAACGAAAAAAAAGAGACTGGGGTCACCGCGTAGTAACTGAAAAAAAAAAACGTTTTTTTTCTGTAAATTTCACAGACGTGACGGGCATCGTATCTAAACAAGACAAAATAAAAAATAAAACATTTTCTAAACTCATATTTCAAGTAACAAACAAGTAAGTAAAAAAATCATGTCATCGTTTTTGTTTGTTTTATCATGTTTTGATATCGATACCCATCACATCTGTGGACTGTCACTACCTTATTTAATTTGACCTTGTATAACTCTAAATCAAAATTCATTCCCTTAATGCCTTAGCCTTTTTTTTCCATAATTCTTTTGTCTTAACAGGAGCGAGCCGAAAAGAACAAATTATTCATCTACATCAAGATTCCCGAGGTTCCTGTGAGAGTGTCGTACAAGGGAAGCAAAGAGAAGAATCTGGAAGATGTTCGAGACTTACCGCTAGTGCTGCCCACGTTGGAGTACCATAATGTGACGTGGACCTGGCTCGACTTGCTGCTGGCGACCAAGAGTGATACGAGACGGTGAGTTGGTTGGAAAAACCAATAATTTACATCAATATCTCTTTGAGAGTGTCCTACGAGGGAGATGAATGTAGGAGAAGTGCGACAACTTACCGCTAGTGCTGCCGACGTTGGAGTACCATAATGTGACGTGGACCTGGCTCGACTTGCTGCTGGCGACCAAGAGTGATACGAGACGGTGAGTTGGTTGGAAAAACTAATAATTTACATCAGGATTTCTTTGAGAGTGTCCTACAAGGGAGATGAATCTAGGAGAAGTGCGACAACTTACCGCTAGTGCTGCCGACGTTGTAGTACCATAATGTGACGTGGACCTGACTCGACTTGCTGCTGGCGACCAAGAGTGATACGAGACGGTGAGTTGGTTATAAAGACTAGTAATTTTCATCAAGATTCTGGTGAGTGTCCTACAAGGGCAGCAAGGAGAAGAATCTAGAAGACGTGCGAGACTTATTGCTAGTGCTACCAACGTTGGAGTACCATAATATAATGAGGACCTTGCTCGACTTGCTGCTGGCGACCAAGAGTGATACGAGACGGTGAGTTGGTTGGAAAAACTTATAATTTACATCAGGATTTCTTTGAGAGTGTCCTACAAGGGAGATGAATCTAGGAGAAGTGCGACAACTTACCGCTAGTGCTGCCGACGTTGGAGTACCATAACGTGACGTGGACATGGCTCGACTTGCTGCTGGTGACCAAGAATGATACGAGACGGTGAGTTGGTTGGAAAAACTAATAATTTACATCAGGATTTCTTTGAGAGTGTCCTACAAGGGAGATGAATCTAGGAGAAGTGCAACAACTTACCACTAGTCCTGTTTACGTTGGAGTACCATAATGTGACGTGGACCTGGCTCGACTTGCTGCTAGCGACCAAGAGTGATACGAGACGGTGAATTGGTTGGAAAAACTTATAATTTACATCAAGATTTCTTTGAGAGTGTCCTACAAGGGAGATGAATGTAGGAGAAGTGCGATAACTTACCGCTAGTCCTGCCTACGTTGGAGTACCATAATGTAATGAGGACCTTGCTCGGCTTGCTGCTGGCGACCACGAGTGATACGAGACGGTGAGTTAGTTGGAAAATATTTGGCATTTATGTATTGCCCGACATTTTTATCAAGAGTTGTGTTTTTGCTCCAACAGGTATATAAGGGCAAGATTCACAGACCGCTCTTTGACTTTGATTTGCTAGGTAAGGTAAGCGTCTCGTACCAAACATAAATGCAAAAACATTAATATTTGTATGAATCGCTTACTTACTACTAAAGTTAAAGTGTGGTCTGTGAATCAAGCCACATTTGAGTCGGCATTTAATCTCAGCAAAAGTTGTGAATGTCGTTTCAGAGACTAGTATCAGAAAGTATTGCGACTTGTGACCTCGTATTTACAAGATTATTTCACATTTAATGTTATATTTGTGTAATTTTCCGTAGAATTGGATTTTTTTATTAGGTATCGAGACTTCTATCACGTTTTTCTCTAGAATAAATGTTGTTTAAAAGATTATCTCTGAACTGCACGACGCGATTGACTTTATTTATATTTTTCAAGCAGTTTATCTTTTTATACACAAACTCACGATTTAATACTTTCAATCTGGTAATTTCCACGTACTCTTGACGCCATTGTATGTTTTTGTTAAGTATTTATCGCTTGAACGATTCTGTTTTTAGTGTTCTTACAGTTTAAAAATAGAGATTGTTTAAGTCTACAATGACTTGGTTTCGCTGTATTTTAATATTATGATGATTCAAAACAGTTTACATAAAATATTGCAATGTTCTTAAAATTTATTTAGCTCGAAAGTCTGACAACCAGTCTTACCAAGGGGATTCGCATTACCCAGTAACTGGGTTGGGGTGGTCAGATAGGCAGTCGCTCCATGTAAAATGCTGGTACCCAGCCGCATTCCGTTAGATTGAAAGCCGACCCCACCATAAGAAAAGGCTAGGTACATGATGATGGTTCTTAAAATTGATTAGTCTTTCTTGACGTCATCATGGCTTCGAAATGATTCATAATATCTGTTTCCATGAGTTATCGAAACTCTTGCTACTTGTATGTCAACATCGCTAATTAAATCTCTGACTGTATACAGTTGACAACGACAAATTTTGTCGTGTGATTCATGATTTTGCCGACGATCGATCTACGAGTGACCTTTATAATTTTGTAGTCTTCTGCCAAACCCTTTTCTAACGAGGGTAGACTTGGCATCCAGTCTGACCAGATACAGTCTGCAACAGAACTTCAGAACTATATTACTGGACAATACAGTTATTTTAAGGTAACCCAACGTGTCGGATTTTCAGACTCCTAATTAAGACTATCGTGGATTCATAGATACTAGTAAGGTTACCAAGACCAACGGTTTAACGTGATCTAAGGTACGGCAGTGTCTTCGCCGTCAGTCTTTAAATGATCTCTTGTTATAATTAACCGCGCCAAGTGCAGCTTTACCCTGCAGATCTATTGATTCAGGCGGCAGGCATATTTTTGTAGTAAATGATAAATGATTTTATTTCTGTAAGTAGATTTGTACACACACTTTTACACGCCAATCATATTTTAAAAACTAAATGAGGTCGGCGTTTCCTATCTGACTACTCTGAGAAGAAAGGCCGAAAGAAACTCAGAGGTCACAGTCTCTTTTGAAGTCCAGACATAATCTTGGTCAGATCATGTGAAGACCATGTAGATTGGTGTCTGAAATGGTCTTTTGAGGAAAAACCACATAGATTGAGTGGACCTGTCCAGTCAGTGCACGTATTTGTCAGTAAACGTGCAGCTCAAGTATATTAGAATCATTATTTATTTTCTTTACACAGGGTGTTAGTGTCGCAAGCTATTCGCCAAAAGCTGCAGCTGCATAGACGCGCAGCCGCCGCGCCCGAGCCGCACGAGGAAGACAAAGCCAGGCTACTGCTGGGCGAGAGAACTGTAAGTTAAAAACTGGATATTCAAGCGAAAACCGAGTAATTTCACGAACTTTTTAGAACGCTGTTTATTCTACAAAATATCTGTATTGGTGATATCATTCATGTCACTGTATCAAGGCTAGCTTTGCAATAAGTTCTCAGAGCCGGTTCTCACATTATTGTGACGATTTTTGTTTATCGTTGGAAGATTGTCGTTAGCAGCTGTTTCACTAGCCCAGGCCCTGCAGTCTCGACATAGATAGCGACAAAAATCGGTCGCTAAGTCGTATCGATGTCAAATTTCTTCAATAGATTTTCAACCTTATGCTTTGGAAATAAAGTTGAAAATCTATTAAAGAAATTTGACATCGATACGACTTAACGACCGATTTTTGTCGGTATCTATGTCGAGACTGCAGGCCCTGCTTTGTAACAGAAAATTATAATAAACTTAGCATTTTAAAATAGTTTTGGACGATATTTAAACGTGTTATGGTACACGTTAATTCCATAGACAAGGCTCCATAATTCTAACATGCTGATAAACCGATTCAAAGTCGCGTCGTGTCATATATTAATCAAGAACCTTTATTCTAGGTCGCCGAAAACAAGCCTCAAAAGAAAAGCACACCGAGCGTATTTAAATTCTCCAAATCATAGCGTAAGATATAGACGCTGTAAATTTCATTTATAGCACAGCATTTAAGTGCACACCAAACCTTAGACTGGCACCACACTGGCGTATTTGCGCAAATATTCGTTAGTAATTATATATGATCTTTATTACGATAACTATAGGATATATTTTATACTACCTACTCGCTTCTTCCCGCCACTTAGTCTGCGTGAAATTTCTTGTTCCTTCGACCCACCGCGTCGCATCGCATCGCCCGCCCGCGCTAGTACTTCGTTTTCGCTTAGCGTTCTTTCTGACTTTTTCTTTTTGCTCGTCTCCTAATGGTCGTAGCGTGATGTTAATTGTCTATATCTTTCCTCGAGAATTGGGCTATCAAATAAAAAAAATATTATTCCGGTTGGTAGTTCTAGAGCACGGGTGGCCAACAGGTCGATCGCGACTGTTAGTCCAGTCGATCGTGGCAAGGCAAAAATATAAATACGTAGACCAGACTGCCCAAAGTAATCACCTACTGCTGGACGCATCATCTTGTATAATTTCTAGAAGTATGTAATAGGTAGATCGCACAGGGTCTCGTTAGTGAACAAGAGATCTTGGGTCCAATCAAGTTGGCCACCCCTGTTCTAGAGATTACCGAATTCCAATAAACTAATTTATTAGTAAATAGATGTGACGTATTTGTCAAATATGCCAATTTAAGTGCTAGCATTCGACTGTATCAAACGATGTAAGACATTCTATAGTTATGAGGCTAATATTGTTATTTATGTATACGCTATCCTAAGACTTTTTGAATGTATGTATGGTTGTTAAAATGTATAGAAATTTAGACTATATTGGTGTAATCAGAACAAATCATACTGTTAGCTGTTGCTGTGTATTTATATTAGGACAGTGTGAAGGCTAAGAGTAGTATAGATCAGCACCCTAATTACGTAACACACTATCTACCACAATCTGAATAATTTTGAAGCCTATTGCTAATCCATTGCTTCATATGTTCGAAAAATTTGTCTGCTCAACAATGTAAATAACGCAAAGAATGTTGTTGAACTGTCAAAATGAAACCCATTCCTACTGTTAGTGTGTTACGTAATTACCCCGCTGATTTGGGAAAAATGTTGTGGTAGAACTATACATGGTGTTAGGCTAAATGTGGGGCATACTTTACTTTCGTCATCAAAATTAACAGCTTTTACGATAGCAGCAACGCAAAATATGAAAAAAAAATACGTGTGGCACTCGGGGACTGCCGCGGTAAAGCTATTGCATAGCATTTTGTTTCAACTTATGCAATCTGCTTACGTATTCGTCCAATTTCTGAGCAGCTCGTCTCGATCCGTGCGAGCTTCGTACAGTCGTACCATATACATACATGTTAAGCGAACGCTCGGCCGAGCTACATGGTAGGCGGAGTGGGGGGTGTTAGGTTTTATTTTCGTTACGGAATTTCTTGATTCGGTCGCCGCGCTCAAAGCCCGCGATAAAAGCTATAGCTTAAAAGAATTACAGCTGTTTCCTACCAAGTGCAATACCTACGCGATTAAAATGTAGGGAAAAGATGTTTTTTTTTTTAATATTTCAGAATTGATCCCTTAGTAAAAGTTGTTAATTTTCATGAGTTGTACACTTCCTTAGGGCTCGACCGATGGTCAGCGCGTACGGCACGCGTTGTGCGTGCGCGCTGATTATTATCGGTCGTGACAGAGCGTTTAGTGCGTAGCTGACGGCAAACTGAGTACTCACAAGAGAGGTCCCACAACGCCGGACAAAGACGCGTCACAGAAATAACATGCTTGGTATCGATGTTCATTTTTGTCCGCGATATTGCGTACGCGCGTATAGTTACCGGCACGTAAGTTGGCCAAAGATTTTGTAGTGGACGAAGTTCGCGCATGTAAAAATGTATGTAATTGTGCGTGCGCGAACTTCCCCCACTACAAAATATTTGGCCAACTTATGTTGACATGACATGACTGACATCGTGCGTCAGTCGACCGACATACGCCCGACCGACGAGCTCGACCGACGGTCGTCGTCAACGCGACGTCACTGTACGCGCGTAGCGATTCATCAGTGCTGCACTAGTTGTTCATAAGTTTTCATTGATATTTATTTATTAAAACTTTATGCACAAGTAAAAAAAATACTGTACAAAGGCGGACTTAATGCCTGAGGCATTTTATATTGATATGTCTACGTTCGGCGGATGTCAGCGCTGTCCGTCAGTCGAGCACTAAATCCAGCCTTAAAGTATGTCCCTCGTTTAACCTAATACATTGTATAAAAATAGATGAAGAACTATTATATAAATAAATAGGACTAGTTCGAAAGGTCTGTGTTGACCACTGCACAGCTTTTTTGAGGATTAACATTGCCCTATAAAACGTCCTATTGTCAACGTCTTGTTTCCAGTTTGCTACGTCAAATTAAAAAAAAAAAACCGTAACTATTGCCTAGTACTGCAATTAATATATTTAAGAGGGCCAAAAAGTGTAACACTAGTTCACTTTATAACGCACATACTCCCTCTAATAAGATGGTCAATTTAGAATTAAGCACTCATTAACTTCATCCTAGAAAGAGAAACACGTAAGTGTGAGAGAGAAAGAAAACTTTGCCAAAAGTAAGACTGTTGTGATCTTTATAATATTTATGATCTGCTAATGTATTTTTAAATCTAAACGTTGAGCAATAAGATGCAATTTCGTTAATAGTAACTATTTTTTTGGAACAAAGTTACATAAAGTATTGGTATTATTTTTAATTTATTTTGTAGCTAAATGCTGCAACTGCCATTGAATGGTGTGCGAAATGTATGAACCACTATAATGAGAGAGATTATTGATAAGAATGGACGGTTGCACATGTGTGATGCGGGCACCGTTTTTACATGTTATTTTATTTCAGGGGTATTCAACCTATAGTAAAACAAATACATTTGCACATTTTATTACGGCTATTTTCCGAAGCTTGGTATATATTAGGAGGCTTATAATAATAAATCAATCCAGAATTTCGGTCATTTTTCGAAAAAATAGCCCAACTGACGAAAGTCATTAATTACTTCAGTGTTTATAATCCGTGTTTGTACCTTCTTATCTAAGTTTTACTACAAACATTAAGCATAAATAATACATTAATGTAGTCTGTCGCTAAAAAGGTTGAGTATCACTGCCTCAGCTCGTTTATTAAAATACTTGTAAGCTCGTTAATAGTAATTTTTTGAGTTTGCTCTATCACTGTTTGCGGAAGTCAATAATTATGTATAACACGTATCGTAAGGACTTTACACCGATCTTCCGATTTAAAAATATTACTATACAGGGTTAAATTAAATTAGCTAGCGAAACTTCGCAGACGTGATGGGTATCGATATCTAAAAATTATAAAACAAAAAAAAAATAATTTGATGTTTTTTTTTTGTGGGGTTATCGACCGGAGTTAGTGTATTCACTTGAAATATCAGTTCTTTTGTGTAAACTTCACAGACGTGATTGGTATCGATATCCAAACACGATAAAACATAATTTTTTTTCATTGATTCATACTTCAAGTAAAAGCACTACTAGCGGTCTATGACCACAAAAAAAACACCATTTGTCCTTTTTATTTTAATTTAATCGTGTTTAGATATCGATACTCATCAGGTCTGCAGGGGCTAAAGAGTTATCTGTTAAGTCATAGCAAGACTGAGACTCAAATCCACACCCTCTTACCAAATATTTTGCTATCTATGTATAGTTTCTTGTTCCCTTATTGCACGCCTCATAAGCGAAGCGCGTGAGGCTACACTCGCCTTAAAAAGAACAAGTAATTCCCTGAGCTAAAATTGTCTCTATTTACTTCATATCGCACTTGTAGAATAATATTCACACACAAACGTCAAGAAAAAACACTAGTTTCAACACTCATTTTATTTTCAAAAGACTATTTTGCTATTTAAAATAATAAAAAACTGTTTAAAAATATTATTCTATGGACGTCCGTGTGTCTGTATGTATGAATCCTGGCGTGGTCACGATAACTCCCGAAAAACTTAACTAATCGAGTCCATTTTTTTTAAACGCTTCAGTGTTATCTTAAACTAAGTCCGTTCGAAAATCACAGTCTAATTCAATGTAGTTTTTTTGACTGTTACTTTTCAACTTTTTCATAAGTAAACCCATAGAGTTACAAAAATTCTGCAAAATTTTGCTGAGTAGCTGGATATTACATCTCATCCTCTCTTGTAATCAAATAATTCTCTATTCTCTATTCTCTAAATTTTTTGTTATTTTTTATAGAATTGAATGAGGTTATGAGGCGTGAACTTTTGGATTTTCCAAATTTTTCATACAAGTCTTAAAACCTCCCTTTTTGATGTCGAACATAGTATACTATAGTGTTTCCGGCTTTCAAATCTTCTACACTAAGATTAGCACCCTAATTACGTAACACACTATCTATCGCAATCTGAATCATTTTGAAGCCTATTGCTAATCCATTGCTTCATATGTTCGAAAAATTTGTCTGCTCAACAACGTAAATGACGCAATGAATGTTGTTGAACTGTCAAAATGAAACCCATTCCTACTGTTAGTGTGTTACGTTATTACCCCGCGGGTCCACTACAGCCCGAATGCTATCTACATTTTCTTATATCTAATCATATATATTCGGAATGAGTGTAGAGCTCTTAAACGACCTTTATTATTTGCATAAGTAGTTTCCCCGAAGATGTCGAATTAAGTGGGTTATCAACTAATTATAATTCATTAATTAATCATTGGTTCATTATAACGTTGGCTTTGGGTGCTGCCTATGTAATTAATGTTGAATAGAAACAATTAGAATACTAGTATTTATTCTGAATGGCTTCAAAGGATGAGTCTTTTACATTGAAATATTATCAAATTCGAGTATTTTTAACCCCCGACGATAAAAGAGAAGGTTTTATAAGTTTGACCGGTATGTGTGTGTGTCTCTCTGTGGCACCGTAGCTCTTAAACGGGTGAACTGATTTGGATGCGGTTTATTATATTTGAAAGCAGGTTTTCTAGCAGTGCTTCTTAGACATGTTTTATTAAAATCGGTTCAGCCGTTTCAAGGCGATCAGCTCTTTTTTGTGTCGGGGGTTTTTAATTTGACCTATTATTACCTTGTTCAAATTAATATCTCTTCATTAAACTTTGGTTAGCCGGTTAACAATTAGTTACTTTTTGGTGATATCAGGTTACTGCCACGTACTCATCATATGCCTATCCTTTTCCGAACTATACTGGGGTTGGCTTTTAGTCTAACCGGATGCAGCTGAATACCAGTATTTTACATGGAACGACTGCCTATCTGACCTCCACAACCCAGTTAACGGGTAACACGATACCCACCGGTAAGACTGAGTATCAGACTTTTGGGCTTCTGACTATCCGTAACGACTGTCAAAGATCTATGAATGACAGCCGGGACCAACGGCTTAACGTGCTTTCCGAGGCACGGAGGAGTCTCGGTATGTAATGGATGGTCACCCATCCGCGGACTGAACTCGGCAAACGTAGCTTAACCTTCGATCTACCCTTGCGACTGTTATTACTTAGCCACGAGCTAGTATTATTCATACTTAAGTGCCAAAATGCTACAATTGAAATGCTCACCAAAATAATTTTGAGACCCTGAGACTGTACCAAGTAAAATATGTTAAATTCAAATAAAATAAACCCACTCTATACCGAGGTGCCTAAAGAACAACGTTTTAAGTTCCAAAATAATTTTACACTCATGCGAATAATTGTACGTGTTGTATTTATATTCTTTTTGCCCACCAAAATGGATAAATTATCACCAAATTTTGTTTAATTTCCTCACCAAAAATAAGTTTGCTTCAAAATGCAAGGGTGGGATAGGATGCAAGAGCGAGCAAAGCGAGCTCTGGACTTGGGGCACCCGCGACTCGGACAGGTTGGGTAAGTAGGGGATGGCGAGGTCTTTCAGACCCCGCCATCCCCTTCGTGGTATTTTTTTTTAAACCACCCTGAAGTAGGAGCCCCGCTGAGCGGGGCTCCGTCGACTAAGCCTTATAAATAAAAAAGGAAAATAGGTTCATTTCTACAATACTTTATGATACACAATTTGATGAGCATTTATCCATTCTGGTGGACACAATTTGGTGAGTATTTCGAATTTTTTGGTAGTAAAATAGGTACTTTTCTGGTAGGCGTTTAATCACAAGCCATATCAAAAACGGTGCGCGTGTATTTCAATAAGATTTATGAACAGTGGTGAAAAAAAAAAGAGTTTGTAAGAAACGTAGGGCATGGCATTCTGTGGTGTCTGCCTGCCCCCCTGAGAAAAGGGCGTGAATGTATGTAAGCATAAATATCTATATAAGGAAGGCAGTATAAAGTAAATTGAGCAAAAAAAGACAGACAACTTATTTAAAACGCTACTTTATTAAGTAAATGGATTGATTTCATGTCGAGATTACTATAATTTTATGCGCAAACATTTTTGAACGAACATTTAAGTATTTCAGTGACGTAATCCGTCATCGCCTTGGAATTGGTTTAAGATTATTATTTGGTTTAAGATTTAGTTATTTATTTTTACGAAAACTTGCAACTTATGTTTAAGAAATTGTTATTAATTTGATCGAAAATTTAAAAGACATTAAAGAAAATGTAAAAGATATTATTAGGTATTATTAAATTGGAAAATGAAATTCTATGTATTTTTAGTTAAGTGCACATTTTACTCATTCAAAGCACTAATTATTATAGTAAGTAGGTGATGCGTTAATTGGTAATATTCCACTTAATTATGATTACTGCCATTTCAAGGCAAATACGAATAGAAAATGACTTCTTAATAACATTTGAGTCACAAGTCAAATGACGTCATCTACAGGGTCTGTAATTAGTTAGCTAAACTCCGCATACGTGGTGGGTATTGATATTTAAAAACGATAAAACACGACCGCTGATAGTGCAATTTATTACTTGAATGAAAAAAAAAAACAGTTATTGAAGTGAAACTTCCTAGGCGGTGATTCGATAAATTGGACAAGAATTGAGAGTGAAATTTCAAGGACGCGTCACGTTGAGGCAAATTTCTTAACATGAGAAAGAAGAAAGATATAACTCTCTCTGTCTCTTACAATAAATATCTCTTATTCTTTATTTTTTAAGAAGTTTCAATTCTATCACGTGTACGGTACGTTGGTATGTTTTTTTTGTTGTTTTTATCGCGTTTAGGTATCGGTACCCATTACTTCAGTGAAGTTTCGCTAGCTAATTTAATTTGACCCTGTATAACTGTTAAAAGAGTTACGTTGGTGTTTTTGTTAATAAATCAGATAATTATTTATGTAAGCACAAAACGCTGTGAAGTACTGCATTCAGTATTTATTATGTAATTTATTGATGTAAGCTTAATTTTTATATATACTATTAATTTTATATTCACCAATGTATGGTTTACGAGATCGGTATCAAATGTATTTGTTAATAAATGTTGTAAATATGTAATGGGGACTTTTATTTGTTTTGATTTTGGAAACGTGTTTATTTTACGTTGCTCTTGTGAATTTTTATTTTGTGTTGAAGCTAGGATAGATTATTCTGTTCTTGTGGTATTTTAACAAATACTTATACATTTAATACGAGCTGAAAAGTGCATTTAAAAAAAGTACACTAGTCACTCTACACACTTAATATAACATCACGCCTGTTTTACCCGAAGGATTAGGCAGAGGTGTACCTGTAGGACGCCGACATTGCGTCAGTTATGCATACATAAGTCTTTAAGGAAAAATAAGTGCTGATCAAATTGCAGCCAAGGTTTCCATTGAACGCTATCAATCACTATTCCCTCTACCCCAAACAGTCCATGACCGAATTAAACTTTATGCGCAAACAAAAATACGATCACGTAGCCGCACGTAATACTCCCGTTCCTGGGAAAACGCGCGAAAACTCATCTCGGTAAAACTTATTTCCACGCTATTACCTCACCGGCCTTGCTTGTGTTATGTGTTCTGCGCCGCCTCAGTATACCGCCGACAGTCGCGCGGGACGCATGTGCAGCGTCTCTCCGTGACGAACACGAACATCGTAAAAAGTTACTCGAACGACATGAGGACGAATTATGTAAATTCATACAAATAGTGCGATATTTATTTTTATATATTTTTCTGTGCTAGTGAATAATTGTGTACTTTACAATGGCGTTAGTAGCGTGGTGTGTATTTTTGAGCGCGTGCGCCTGTGCGTTCGGGTTCAATGTGGACATACCATCGAGGGTGGTTTATAAGGGTAATCCGAATTCCATGTTTGGATTTTCGGTGCAGGCCCATGTTGATGGCGATCGGAAAATGTAAGTAGCCATTTTCTTTTTTTTTCTTAGTAGAATAGTGGGTAGTCGCATAAATACACCATGACTATTATGGTTTTCGCGCCGCGTTTGTTCGCTCAGTCTTGGTAGTGATAAAGATAAAAATAAATGCGATTTTATGGTGATGATGTAGTCGAATATTTTTATAGTCGGCGCTAATGCATATAGCGGTGTTGCGTTGTTAGTCAGAGTTAGTGATTACATAAAACTTGGCATATTTTACATGTAGATCACACACGAGTCGGCTGAAGGCTAAGACATCGCAACCGTATGAATGAAACATTTGTTTAGACAAGTGTTTGCCAAATTATAAATTAATACTGCTTGCCGGTCCTAAGACTGACTGTAGGTAAAGTTTTTTTGGTCTATCGCAATTGAATTAGATGCCTCCAGTTCGCAACAGGAGAGCTAAAGAGTCTGAAGCTGAAAATCGAGTTTTCTGTAAAGAGCTTGGTTGCGTTCAGGAATTTCTCCTTATTTTTTTTTTATCTTAAGCAGACCATATCCTTACTGAAATAGCTCATTTATTAAATATTAGTAGGATTAAAATACAATTTTTATTTATTAATATCCAAAGATGTAGTATTCTATTTTTAACCGACTTCAGAAAAAGAAGGAGGTTCTCAATTCGACAGTATTTTAAAAAAATGTGTGTTATCTTAGAACTTTTTTAAAACTAATATTCTTCCGCACCTCTATCGGAGCATAACCAGTTTCCATATTTCCGTGATTTTGTTTGAATATCGAATTAAATATTAAACAAAGATTTCAGAAGGTCATTTATCGTAGATTTATGGAGTAGCGTCACGGATTACTTGTCGTTTATTTTCTCGTGGTCACGAAAAGCATGTTCTGATGCCCGATCTACATGTAAGTCTCGGTACTCTGTGTGCACCGCGAATTTGTGCCCAGTACCTCTCCACCGGAATGTAGGTTAGAGCATAGCAATAAAGTCGTGCGCTTGAACAATGTTGTTATAATTCCTTTGAAGAAGACTTTGTCGTGCTCATGGAGACATAAATATTCGGTCGTGGCTTCCGTCATTTGTATATGATATAGCTATGCTTTAAGTAATAAATCTTGCTTTAGTTTAAAGACTGAAGACTCTACAGTATTGATTTTATGGATATCTTATAGTCCAAAATTGGGGAAGTATAAAATAATCAGTTCTAATAATCACCTCTTCAGTTCTTATAATGGAAATAACATTCGGTTTTTGGCGAAAGCACTTACGATTTCTACAGTTTCTCCTTACCTTTTGTGATTTTTCTTCAATATTGTGGGCGTTTCTAATTATTGTAAAGACAATGTTACCACATTCGGGTTAAATTGATATGTATGGGGCTCTGAAGAACCGCGTGGAAGGGTCTTGGACCCACTAAAACGGTCTAACAATTGAGATCCCTAAAGCTTTGGGGCTCAAAATTCGCTTACCTAGACAGCTCCAAAACCAGCTGATATTTATCAATTATCATAATATTTTTACCTTCACATTATAAATAATTCAAAGCCTAGCTCTTAAACTGCCACAATCCAAGGTAAGCAGCTCAAGAGCGCGTATATTGCGCGATGACATCACTGGCCAGGCAGCTGACGAGAGCGAATTTTAGCGACCGATTGCGTTTATTGGCCGCCCATGGGCCATGATTGTGGAGCGTTGGCGTTACCAAGTGCAAATTGTGAACTTAATAAAATATGGACATGAGCAACCCAAATGAACAGATGTCCCTTGGACTTTGTCTTCAATCAGATGAAGAAAAAATGCTCTTCTAATTTTATTTTTTTGCCCAGAAGTGGGGATAGGCATAGATAGTCAGAAAAGAAGATGAGAAATAATGACCTGCGTAGCCAGAAGTGGTGATTATTTTAATAGGTTCAATAACCGCCACTTATTATATTAACTTATTAATAAATGAAGCACAAACCTCAATAAATAATTTTCAAAAATCATAGGTATTTCCTATAAAAATTAAGTATCAATAGCAGAAAAAGACTCGTTTTGAGGCTACGTTTTAGACCTGCCAAAATCTACTTGGCGTTTGGATTTTCGGGCGTACAATCATACATTGATGAAATACTAACTACTGCCAAGGACATCTTAATTATGAACAGCAATTAACGTATATGGTAGCGGTCAAATTATAAAACTACCTTCCCACATTTGCAACGTACTAGGTAAAATTTAAACTGCAAAATTATAATATTAATGACTTATTCGGAGAAATGAAGCTGCTAATTGCTCAATATTTATGTAAGGTAATTATTTAATACCTCGCCAATTTCTCATTACGTATGTAAAAAGTAAATTACTGGCCAATTAGGCGGGTCCGCGAGTAGGTACTCTAATTAATGGTGTTCGGTGCAAGTGAGTTGATTTTAACGTTGTTTAAACGCATTGAATAAATTGGGCTGCTGATAACTCATTTGGACAAGTGAATTTAAATGAAACTATGTAATGCTTGTTAATAACGTAAGTACAATAAAATACTTTCGTACCTAGTCGTTTACATTACGTATCTTCGGTTTACGTTAGCCAATAACAGTAATAACTAATAAGACATCATTTGTCACATAAGTGTTAAATCTTTTGCCATCGTTCATCAAGCCATCAAATAATTTCCAGTGACCATCACACCTTAATTAAGTGGCATTGAACCTTTTCGTTTTACACCAACCACCCATAGACAATGCAACGCAAATTCTAACCGGAAATACGTCACATGTGCAGCACATGCGCAGGCGCAACGCGCGCCCTTTTTAACTTTTTTTTTAAGCTTAATTTAGTCGTGAATGCTATTTTTGTTTGTCGGGGTTGATGCTTTTCGTTTGATTTATGGTTACCTACATGCGTTAACAAATAATGCTGCTTTGGTTCTGGTGGCAAAAAGTGGTAGAGTTCAATTTCTATCTGGCTTTTTGGGAAAAGACCTTTCGCACTGCATTGTTGAAGTTTTTTTTGGTAAACAAGTGCATGAACAAGTGGTAGCAACATGTGCTAATGTGAGGAACGACATGTTGCAGATTGTGATCTTTTTTGCCATTCTTTTTCCGCCATTTTATTTCTGCGAGTTCTGTTTGTTTTTAAGTTTTGTTCGTTCACGATCTTTCCTTTGCTGTAATAGTGTTACAAGGATCTTTTGGCGCTTGACTGACATTGACAGGGGGGCGTTGTTGGTAAACATTAGTGAAATTGTATTGAAATATTGAAAAACAAGATGGCGGCGTTGGTTCCAATTTTGGTCATGTGCCAAAAGATCCTTGTACGACTGACTTAGTAACGAGATTTGCGCCCCGCGGTTTCACCCGCATAAGTCTCGATTCCGTGGGAATATCAGATTGAAAAGTATCCTAGGTCCTAATCCAGGTCATGGTCTACCCATATGCCTTTCTTCCAAATCCGTTCCGCTGTTTTAGCGTCAAAAATGAGTAAGTAACAAATAAACATACAAACATAAAAAATCTAATATTTTCTCTTTATAATATAGATTTATTATTACTATATTTTTCTACTGAAATAAAAGATTTTTATTAACTTAATTAACTAACAACTATTAAAATAAAAATATAATAACTTAACCTAACTAAAAGTATTAAAAAACTAAAATATGGCGTCGCAGAATAATATTAGTTTAGATAACACCTCGTTTTACGTAGAGTCACCGTTCTTTAAACCAGTGATTCATTCATTCGGTAGATCCTCACAAATAAACATAACACGGAACCCTCTTCCGAAGCTTCTTACCAACATATTTGTACGTACATGTCATTAACTCCATCAGAGTCACAACAGCTCTTTATCCGACTAATGGGTAAAGATAAGTAATGAGTTGGTTGCGCCCGCGCAGCTGTGCTCAGAACTCTTTTATTGATCACTGATCGATGCTTAATGGAGTTTCTGTCGTCGGCTCAGGCGTTTGGGATGCGGTTTTGTCATTTATCAACGTTTTATAACTTTGAAATGTGACTTGAAATACCTAGGGTAAAAAAAAGTTTCTTTTTTGTCTGTTAGAGGGTGTTGATCGAGATGAGTTGTATAAATCTGGCGTTAATTTAATGCTTGTGATTAAAAAGAAATCTAGTTACATAAAGTTATTTGTTCCTATAAGCAGTTTTTAGGACTATTGTATGATACTAAGAACACCATAATTATAGATTTCAATCTTCTCCTAGCTCATCTCATTTATTGCCAAGTAGGATTTGAACTCCCAATCTTTCTGGTCGTCGTTCAATGCCTTATCCATTAGTTTATGAATAGTCGGCTAGTCGCTACACTGTACAATAGTTTACCTCAACTCTGACGTCATTTGAATAATTATCACTCTTAGATGTACCTCTACTATCACTATCATCATAAATAGATAACAGACAGACTTCAAAAGACTGTTCTTTTCAAAGCTATAGAATTTTTACTTTTGTGCTGCTACATATAGCTCTCAAATCCGGAGGCCAACACAAGAGATTCTTTATCGGAGAAATATTTTTTTAAAGCGTCCTCATTATCAGTGTGGAAGCGATAGTTTCCAGTGAATCGGTGCTTATGCATGTTCGTTTGTGTGCGATAACCTATGGACCTCGATGCTCTCTTATCTTAGCACCAGGCGACTCATCTCTTAAACTGTTATTTTTAGATGCATTGCAAGTGAAAATAATGTGATTTGAGTTATTGGTAATTTTATTTAAATAGCTACATTAACGTTTCGCTAAGATTTTTTACTATCTGAATATTTTTTTAAGAAGCTATTCGCATAGTTCAGGACCATGTGGTCCCGGATCTTTGGTGGCATACGAGGGATCGACGGCAACTCGCTGAGCCCTCGTAAGTAAATGAAATGAAGCATCAAAATTATTATTAGATTACCTAAAAGGTCCTCTATGGTCCATACGCTTATATTGAAGTCATTTAGGATTATTGCCACGATCACCATTGATGAATATTGCCATTTAGGGACGCTGCACATAGATGCTCCATGCCATGCCAATTTTTGTAATTTTCTGTCAATCTTCGTTAACTTGCCTATTCTTTGCAAAAACCGCATGAATATGAACTCTACAATTATGGACCAATGTCAAGTATTATTACTACGAATGCACAGTTCGAATGACTTCCTGAGAACGTAGCATCAGTATGCTAGAGAACTCTAGTCTTTATATATTTAAGACAATTAAATACATAAAGACTATATCTGTATGAAGAGCTATTCGATGCAGAAACCTTACGAGCTCAATTTAGCAATAAAAACTCAGATTTATTAGGTGCAATTGTGCATCAACAGGTACTTACATATTTTTTCCGTAATAGCCGTGTAGGTTGAATCATTTTCTACTAATGATGACAAGTGACCAAGTGGCCTCGTTGGTATATTATGGTCGTAAGCGCAACTGCTGATCCTACGTTCTGCAATTCCCAGGTCGGGCAAAGTGTTATAATAATAATATTCATTATCCGTCAGGAATTTCGTTCTCAGTAGTCCATGGAGATTTGCGTGCGGTAAAAGGCAACTGGCTTTCATCCCCTATTATGGGACTTAATGGTGAAATGTGGATGTAAGTATTTATCTAATATACATATCTGCTTAAACCTACGGAGATCACAAGTGTAGTATTATATGACAGGTTACTAAGTCTCTACCTACAACCGTGTCTAGGTTTTTTGCAATGAATGACAACAGACACTTACGTAAGTTAAAAGTAAGGTCATCAGGTATTCGTCATGCGATTCTCATTATTATTTATTATACACACGTCTGTTACAGGTTATTTTAACAATAACAAGTAATTTAAAAACCAGAAAAATGCGGGATTTTATTGTGTCTGACATGCTTTTCAGTGAACGAGTAATATTTAAGTGTTTAGGTATTTAGAATTATCCTTACAAAAGAATGCAAATGCAAATTGTGAGTTCACGAACTACAATCCATAGAATATCTATGTATTGAAGAGTTATGGAACTTACATTTTATCATATGCTATAAATATAAGAAACCCAGGCTATCAAAGAATAGTACCTACATTTTGAAACAAGTCTCACGCGTATCGAAGTACGTTTTTAAACACACTTGCGAGGAAAAAGTAAATTAATTACATAACATGGAGGTGTACCTAGAGTACACCCAAATTTCTCCATCGAGCCTATTGCCATTAACCGGGCACAAATCCGGACTCCCAGCCGCTTCTGAGAAATTTCAGATAGAAAAACGCAATAACACTGCCCGACCTGGGAATCGAACCCAGGAACTCATGCTTAGCAGTAAAGCTTGCGACCACTGGACCAACGAGGGAGTCAATTATTCCATCAAAAAAGCTATGAGTACTGTATGACCGATAAGCATAGAATTTAGTTAGTCAATCCTTTAGTTAGGCAGCCAAGAAAATGAAAGTAGCTGATGCACTTCATCACATTTACACTCATTAGTACCTATCAGGAATCTAAAAATATTCCGTCTAAAAAAAACTAAACAAAATGCAACCGATACATTCCTCAAAAGAAGATGAACGCTCATCGTCTCTCATCGGTGCGCCCGGCGCAGTATCCGTGACCTCATTACAAATATGGCGCCCGCAGACGACCTCACAGCGTCTGAGTTTACTTTGTGCCGCAAATGTTCTCATCATTCTAACATGCTCAGGCTTTTGTAACTAAATCGTTTGGAAAAAAATGGAAATGTCATAAGAACTTAATTTGATACCTTTTTAGGGTTCCGTTCCCAAAGGCTGCCAACGGGACCCTATTACTAAGCCTCTGCTGTCCGTCCATCTGTCTGTCAGCGGGCTGTATCTCATGAACCGTAATAGGTAGATAGTTGAAATTTCACAGAGTGTGTATTTCTGTTGCCGCTATAACAAAAAATTATAAAAATAACATGAAGTTAAAAATATAAGGGGTCTCCATATAAGATATGGGTTTTTTTGGCGTGTTTTGCTTTGTGGTACGGAACCCTTCGTGTGCGAGCCCTAGTCCCACTTGGCTGATTATTTTACTACTGTACTATATGTTTTTGTACTTTTAATCACACGTCATCGCGCATATATAAGCAGAAAGATCCTGCGGGGTAATTACGTAACACAATAACAGTAGGAATGGGTTTCATTTTGACAGTTCAACAACATTCATTGCGTTATTTACGTTGTTGAGCAGACAATTTTTTCTAACATATGAAGCAATGGATTAGCAATAGGCTTCAAAATTATTCAGATTGTGATAGATAGTGTGTTACGTACTTAGGGTGCTGGATGGACGATTAAGGTAGAATCCGTACAGTCATGTTTATACCGGTACATACTTTGATTGAAAACTTCAAGTTCAATGCGACAAAATTGACCTCTATAGGTAGGTAGAGACATTCTTCCAGTCTTTTAGATGAAATAAGCAGTTTGGCCCTAGATTAAACCCTAGCCCTAGACAAATTAAAACTCCGGAATCAACATGCAATATTACACTTCGGGCCGAAACAATCTACCGACTGCCTAAAATAAGGATATTCGATATTTTTGCCCACACCATAAGGGAATCAGCGTTAAGATAAATAAACAACACTATTATTTACATAACATAGAAAAAGGAGAAGACTTCCTCTCATGTTTTTTCTTATACGCGTATGTTTTTTCTAATGACGTACAATTTACGTGTTTGCGCTTGTCAACTGTTCTGAAATAGAAAGGTTTAGGTATATTTTTAGGTGTTTTTCATTTCAGAATGAATCTTGTGTACATATTTATTTATATCTTGTGGCACAGATAGACGAGGGAATTTAGATTTCTGTTTGTTTTCGCATTAAGATGTGTAAAAGTGCGATGTTCTTTCAGTAGGACGTTGGTCAATAATTTTAATGAGATAGCTTCGAGGTCGGAAATGAACCCAAGAGAACGTTTGGTAACGGGATAAAAGTATCCGATATCAAAATTTGGAACAAATAGACAGAGTTACTTTCGCATTTATAATGTTAGTATGGATACATTTTTGGGAGCAGTAACGTTGTAAAAATATGAAATTAACTAATTTATTAATAGCTGTTCCGTTGGTGCGAGTGCAAATTATCACTTAAAAACTAATTGCCAGTCTGCAAAATTAATAGGTCTGGCTTTGAACTTGATGATCATGTGCGTTGAACTTGTTAACAGTTTAGTCATTCATATCTAGAGTAAAAGGAAGTTGTATAATATTATAGTAGACTGACGATGACTTTTTGGTAATTCTATTTTGGCGATAAGCCGCGTTAGCATTTTGCTTATCAAGTAGGTAGGTACCTATCTTAAAATAGCTTGTATTTTTTTTTAAATTCACTTAGATATACTGGATAAATTTTAACCAGTGCGCAAACTATAACCATGAATTCAGCATATGATTCTATACCCCTTAGCATAGAAATTTTTCGTCAGTTATGATGTTTTTTTTAAGTTGGTCCATACATTTTGACCGCGCAGGTATTGCAGTTTTCTATGAAACAGCAGATTTTTTTTTAATAACCTTCGTGAAATTTCTGCGCTAGAGGGTCTAGAATCATGTGCTGAATTCATGGTTACAGTTAGCGCACTGGTTAAAAATGTATCCTGTATGTGTTCCAAATTTATTGGTTAGCCAGCACATTATTATCTAAATAATCTGCTATTATAAGTTCAAACTTCAATTTAATATGACTTTGCTTTATTTTCTGCTTACCTATGTTAATAAATTTATAAAAAAATACCTTTACTAGGTAAGTCTACATCAATGACGTCACAAAAAAGAGGTCAATGTCGCAATCAAAACAATGTTTTTCCCTTAAACATGTGCTGATGACTGAATTCCAAGTAAATGTATCGTTCTCCTTGACACAGAACGGCGCAGGCGCACCGCGAGTGTATCGCTTTCGATACAAGGTGATCTGCTGTGTGGGATCGGTTAATATAATAGTGGTTATTTGGTTAATCTCGGGATATTTATTATGAGAGACAGTTTAATTATATTTTTGACTCTTACATTCAACTAAAACTTTACCAACAACTAAATCATCTTTTAGAAACAGCAGAATTTTATGTTATTTTTGATTATGTGTTTAATAAAATCATCTACTTATAATCCAGTACCAACGTTTTAAAAATGTTCCTACTTAAATGAAAGTAAATTTTACAAAGAGTATTTTTTCCGACATTGCAATCACGTCACCACCAATTTATCTTGTAAAAAGCTCACCGGACAAAATAATTACTACTCTCCGCAAAACTGTCGTTTTTATTCGTACGATAATGCGCCAATATCGTTTTAAAAATCGCCTTGTCTCAAATAAGAGCATTGGTTGTAATTATTAATTACTTTTATCAGTTTGTTTTAAATGCCAGTAGTCCTGCCGCCTCTCACTACCGATATGGTATGAATATAATCAATAAGCTGATTAAATATGGCGAAATAATGCTCTGATTTTTTTACTTTCACCTGTAATGGTTGCGCTTGCGCTCTTTGTTTACAATGCATTATGTTATGAGATCAAACTTTCATATTTGAATAAAGGATAAGGCTTTTTCGTGATCTGGGTCCTGTAATATTACTTCAGAATATTTCGATCTAATCTACTGTTCAGTAAATATAGTGATTAAATTGTTTGGATTGCAGAAAGAGCACTAAGGGTGTTAGAAATCAAATGCCAGACGAGCAGGACGAGAATCTTGTCATTATGGTCAGAGTTTAGGTCTTGGCCTGACTTGGTTTCCGTACGTCCTTTGTGGGTAACCACTGAAATTCAGCGGTGCTTGGGTCCCCTATAGCACAGCATTATGCTGAGTGGAAGCCTTCTTGTCACAGTCATGACGTGCAGCTGTCGACTATTTCTGTGAAGCTCGTGATTATAAATCTATTTTGTTTGTTTTTATTTTTCATTATTATCAGAGCTAATTATCATTTTTGTATGCACGTGTTTCTGTGACAAATAAACCTATTTTTTTTTCTTTCTTTCTTGCTTGCTGATATTCGCCTTGGAAAAATAATAATACATCCCATGCCGATTTCGGCTACGGTGACTGTTTTTGTTTCCGACAACTATAGGCTACAGGCGTGTGCTTTGATATGGCTAGAGGCTCCCGCAGAAAGGCGCGACGCGACGATGCGATGCGATTCTGGTAGAATAATTTCCATGAAGTTTCCATAGAAATTGTGCTAGAGTCGCGTTGCGCTGTCGAGTTGCGCCTGTACGCGGAAGCCTTAATGTAACCTATCTTGACAATAATGTAAAGGTACGTGCACAGTGCGGACACGTTAGAATGCCACTGTGGTAATGATATTGTATGTTAGAAGGTGTTTTACTCTTGAGGTGATCTCGCCTGCTGTCGAGATCTCTCTTTCGCTGGTCTTCAAAGTCGTAAACATTTTGCTTTACCCGTGGTTTTACCAAGTGCCTTCAAACCGTTCCGTCCTTTGCTAACTCCTCCCAATGAAAGGGGTTTTATTTGCCTCTTTTCTTATGTCTTTTCTATACGTCTTTGTATCTGAGGAAATTGGCGCCTTGTTTCCGCTTGCCGTCCTTCAGTTCAGAAAAGAAGATGCAAAAAATAACAGGTAGACAAAGCAAGCAACAAAAAATAGCCCAGTCATTTGACCAAGTAACTCAATATATTTATTTAAGTAGCACAAACATGCTTCTTAAGATTTTTGCTCAGACCCTAACAATCTAACATAAGCACTCTAGTCCTAATCGACGTGTATTACCTACATTTCCGTTTCCTTTCTAACTTCTTGTAAATACTATTTGATCATCTACTTATTGCAAATGGCTTCGAATGCCTGTCACTTGGTCGGTCTAGTAGTTCTGCGTAAGCGCAAGAATTACTTATACTGTTTCATTAGTCATATAAAAGGGCCATCAAATTAACTATTCATTAGTGCACACTCAGACGCCTATATGGTGCAATAGCGGAACTCCCACTGATGTTTAAAGGTTGCGGAAGCGATGCTTGCGTTGTGACAAACCTTTGTTATGGCTAACTGATTATTCCGTGATTGGTTAGTTATTTTGAACTTAAGTGTAATGGCGCCCAGTTGGGGCACGTATAGCTTTGTTGGCAATTTCTCATAAAATGGAGCATAAATCAATTCATGAATGGATATATTGATTCATCAATTCATTACTAGTAACGAAATCTCAATAGTTTCTTTAAATAAAGATTAGCAACGATATTTATGACAAGGTGGAGTTATGTCATCATGCCATGAGTCAAGGTGGACGTCACGGCGTCATGTTTATACGACTGTGTGAATGAGTGTGCACAAGGAAGTTGACGTGAGCATATTTTACTATTTACGTTAAAACAGAGGTTTCGATAGAATGATGAATGGGAGGCAGGGTGATCGGCAGTTGTTTTTTTGCTCCTTTGTTTCTATTAATGGTGATTTGATTGGACAAAAAGACATGATTATGCCTATTTATTGGAGCATTGCCAGATTAAGATTTTACTTTTTTATTCTTTCGTCGTCATTGATGTATTACATAATCGTAACTATTATTTTTTACGCTGAGTATGAAAAAACCTCAGCGTAGGCAAATATTACCTGCGAAATCCAGGCCTATCACTTTTGAATACACTAAGTTTATATATTGTTATATTCTTTTTATCTAATCTTTAAAGTTCAAAGCTCTTCTTCAACATGGATTCCTCTGTACAACAATTCACTTTAATAGGTGTTTCATAACAAATCGTAATCAAACAATACAACCGAACAGCAATAAAACATAATTTACTACCAAAGGAAAGTTTACTCACATCGTGTGGAAGTATCGTAAACTAACGTTCAATGAAAGTTCACATTGACAGGGTTGCCACTAGATGCTATTAACAAATTGATGATAGCTTCGATCAACAACATACAAACAGACCTATAAGATTGTTGATCACAAGACGACAGTATATTTAAAGATTAGATCAATCATCAAAGATCGAAGCAGTTATAGGAAATTAAAAAAATGCGTGAAAGGGAAATGGTAAAATATTTGGTTTAGCAATAGTAACATTACTGCTACCTTAATTGACAGTCTGCTGGGCATTAATTAGGTAAATAAAGTTACCGAGACTTAAAAAAAACCCTAACAATACACCAATACAGCGGTCGAGTAACGAAACGGTAAAAGATTTTCTACAACAAGATCGTTTTCGAATTCTAGTACCCATTCGTTACAAAATTCATAGGACAAGTTATCTATTCATCATAAATTGTCTTTCCTTCAACAAAACTTAATTACTTCCGACCCTGACCATTTGAAATCCTTGCCCTAAAACAAGCGACCGGATACAATGGTCACCGAGTAGCCGCGGACTGCCCAGATGTGGCGCCCGCGCACCAAGTGCAGGCTTTGTATGCTCATGCGCACCCGCGCGCCGGATGCCGCGCCATTAGCCGGAAACGACGTCACATTAAAACGTAATTGTTATTTAAATGCAATCAGTAGGCTTTAATGCTTGTGAATGCGATTATTATGCGAAAGGGGTGTTTAGGCAAATCTATTGTTTGGTGAATTAAAATATGCTGGTAATCAAATTAGTTAGCAGAATCTTTTAACTGTACGGGATGTGCATTCCTCTTTGAGATAATTTAATTATAGTTGATATTTTTATTAGTGACAGTCAAGATTAGAGGATAGGGACAATCTGCAATTGTGAACTTTAATAATTTTCAAAAAGAACGGGAGAGATACTCACTCGCTAAAAGGGTCGAAAAAGTTTTGTTCGTAGTGTATCTGTATATTTAGGCAATGTATTGAATTCAGTCATATAAAAACTGTATATTACAATATAATCCATAACTAGCTTAAGATTTAAATGGAAAATGTCAGAATGATAAGTGATAACCACATTGAGCACCACATTTTTTTTTTTTTTTTTTTTTGGGTTGGAAATCATCAAATGACCTCTCCCGCTCTGGGCGGAGCGGAAGGGCGTGTCAGACTCTTACTGACTAAAACCCACCCGTGTTCCTTCAGTTGCCTGTGCGCCAGGGCCACGGTAACTCTTTCGAATAATCCGCGACCCCGGCAGGCATCGGTCCTATCGGACCCCGTCAATGGTGCTGACATCTCTTTGAGGCGCGCGTGGAACACGACGCGCCGTCGACCCGGGCCTGGTCCTTACCGGACGGCGAGCTGCCCATTGCTCGCCGTCCGCAAGCCCGCGCCTACGGTGGCCGGGAATCGGCAATCGACTCCCGACGCCCAAGGTGTCTCCTCCTCCTGCGGCGGCTAGGGGCGCGAGGGCGTAGAGATTGCCTCTCCCTATCGCGCTCCGCCTCCTCCTTCGCGAGCATTACTGCTTCGCAGAAGGAGGTGACGGCTTCCCATTCCCTCTCGCTCCGTACCATGGCCTGAACCAGGGCCGGACGCGAGAGGTCGCCGCCGCCGATCGCCGCCACGAGGACACGGCGGTGCTCCGCCCAAGCCGGGCAGACCTCCACCGTATGCTCCACCGTGTCCTCCGGTCGATCCACACAATGGTAACACCCGGGCGTTTCCTCCCGCCTTATTCGAAACAGGAACCTCCCGAAACATCCATGTCCGGTGAGGACCTGCGTCAGGCGGAAGGTGAGGACGCCGTGGCGCCTCTCAAGCCACTCCTCAAAAAGGGGTCTTACCGCCGCAATTGTGGCGTGCCCTGCGCTGGGTTGCGACAGTCGCACTCTCCATGCCGCCATGAGATCCCGCCGGAGCTCTGTCCGCTGTGCCGTGATTTCTCGCGGCAGCGGAGTTACGCCCCGGCGTTTCGCCTCCTCGCGCCACTCCCAAACGTGCGCGAGGACCTTTGCCTCCAGATCCCACGGCGGCGATCCGGCAAGGAGGCTCGCCGCCTCGCAGGAGACCGTGCGGTATCCCCGTACCATCCGGATGGCCATGACCCTTTGGGACGCGTTCAACCGGCGGGCTGGCCGGAGCCTCAACGAACGCGCCCACACCGGTGCCCCGTAAAGGGCCATGGACCGCACGACCCCCGCGTAGAGCCTCCGGCAGGAGGCGTTTGGCCCCCCCAGATTGGGCAAGAGCCGCTTCAAAGCAGCCCCAGCCCGCTGCAGTCTGGGAGCCAAACGTCGGAAGTGCTCGACGAAGTTCCACCGGCTGTCGAGGACGAGTCCCAGGTACTTCATCGTCGACTCGACGCCGATGTGAACCCCTCCTACCGTTATTTGGGAACCCGACAGTGGCGCGTTCCGAGCACCATGAAAACACATGGCCTCGGACTTGTGCAAGGCCACTTCGAGTCCCAATTGCCGGATCCTCTCAACGACTGTCGCAACCCCGCGTGTCATGAGTTCGGCCGCCGCCTGGTGCGACCTCCCCTGCGCCAGGACTAGCGTGTCGTCAGCGTAGCACACTACGCTGACGCCGCTAGGGAGGTCGGCGCGCAGCACCCAGTCGTAACCGATGTCCCACAGATGCGGCCCCAGGACCGATCCCTGTGGGACACCGCACGACATCTCTCGCCGGTTCCATTCTCCCTGGTGACCGGGGTAGATTACCGCCCTATCCGTCAAATAGGCCTCGATTACACGACAGAGGTAGGTCGGCATCCGGTGATACCGGAGTGCCTCCCTGATGCAACTCCAGGGCAGGGTATTGAAGGCGTTGGCGATGTCTAGAGACACCGCCAAGACGACCCCACCCCGGGCCACAGCATCCCCCGTCGTGAGGGCTCGCACGCGCATGATGGCGTCCACCGTGGAGCGCCCCCTGCGGAAACCAAACTGGCTCTCCACCAAATCCGGCCCCACCCGCACCAGCTGCCCGACGAGGCGGTCTGCAATGACTCTTTCAAAGAGCTTGCCCACCTCGTCGAGCAGCACGATGGGCCGGTAAGCGGACGGAGAGTCCGCCGGGCGCCCCGGTTTCTTAATGAGGACCAGTTTCCCCGTCTTCCAACGAAGGGGGAACTGGCCCTCCTCCAAGCATGCGCTTAGGAGCCCTCTTAGTCGAGGCCCGAGAGCCTCCGAGGCCAGGACCCAGGCTTTTCCCGGTAAGCCGTCCGGTCCTGGGGCGGTATTCTTGGCACTCAGCCTACGTACCGCCACTCTCAGTTCTACCTCGGTCACCTCTGGAGTATCGTCGTCGTCGGTTGTGTGGACCACAGTTGGCACCGCAGGAGGCGGAGCCATAGGCGGGGGAGTATGCTCCCCCCGCGAAGGGAACAGAGCGCTCACCACGCCCTCCACGAGCTGGGGCCGGAGACTCTGCGTCAGCGGGGGAGCCCATGGGCGGAGTTTCTCCCGCACCACCTTATATGGGCGCCCCCACGGGTCCCTGTTCAGAGTCCCCAGCGACTCCTCACGGGCCAGTCCCCTGGCCCGCAGGATCTCCGCTCGGAGGGCGATCTTCGCCACTCTGTAACCCTCGTACAGCTCCGCCTGAATGGCTTCCGTATCCGGAGGGCGGATACGGAGCCTGCGGTGCCTGGTGTACAGGCGCCGCGCGGCAACGCACGCCTCGCGCAGAGACGTTAGTTCCGGCGACCACCAGTACACCTGGCGCCAGGCACGTCCGGGCTGGACCCGGGGCATTGCCACGTCACAAATCTCGGACATGGCCTCCCGGAACCACTCCGCCTCGACGTTGATGTCTGCAGGCCTGTCCGGTGGTGACACCCAAGCCTGCACGATCGAGGCTTCCAGGAGGAGCTCCCGGTCCAGCTTCTTCAGCGCCCACCGCGGACCACTCGGGGCCTGTCGGACCAGCGCGCTCGAGGTCTGGGCGGAGACGTCAAACCGGATGTACCGGTGGTCGGAGTACGTCTCCACCCCCTCCAATTGAGCACCACATAAAACGACATTTTATTCAACAATTTACTTAAAAGCAAAGGGATTATTCAAACAGCGACGGGTGAAGTAATTAGTATGCACTAAACTAGGACAAGTGAAGTCAAATAGATAATGTGATCTACACATTGAACTTTTAATTGAATTGGGTCGCCGGGTCTTGAATATTAATTAGTTTTATTACTAATCTATCTCTAAACATGCCTTATCGGGAAGTATTTATAACCGGTATTAGTGATAAGTAAAGTTTAAGTTTAATGGTTGATATTATTAGTTTGTAGCAGCCCGGAGTCTGGATATGTGCTCGGTTGATGGCAATAGGCTCGCCCCCTATTACATGGGACTTAAACATAACTGGTGAAATGTGGGTGTACTATAGGTACACCTCTGCCTAACCCTTCGGGAAATACAGGCGTGATGTTACGTGTTATGTGTGTTATTAGTTTGTTTATATTTTATTGTTAAATATTTAGCACAGAATTCCATTTCAATCGATTTTAACGATGGTTGACCATATATTATCAAAACCTTACTGTTTCAGAAATGGCATAGACCAAAAAGCGTGTGGGCGGGTGTGATGTGGTCTTCACTAGGACACAAATTGCATTGCATTACATTGTTAGGCACACCCGAACACTCGCGGATTTTTGAAAGAGTTACCGAAGCTCTGGCGCACAGGCAACTGAAGGGACACGGGTGGGTTCTAGTCAGTAAGAGTCTGACACGGCCTTCCGCTCCGCTCAGAGCGGGAGAAGTCATTTGATGAATTCCCAACCAAAAAAAAGGCACACCCGCACACATATCTTTTATAATTTAACGTAGTCTTAATAGTAAAGGCTTTACGATTCTAACGAACGTGTGAACGTGCAGATGCACACGCGACAGCGCCTAGCAACTCCTAGTAGAAAAAATTCTGTGAAAACTTCTTGGAAATTGATCTACCAGAATCGCGTCGCGATGTGGCGTCGCGCTTGTCTGCTAATAAGACTATGAGCCGACGACAGTGGCCATCTGCACATTCAAACGTTCGTCAGAGTCGTAATAAACGCTTGTCAACTAATATAAGTTTAGACATCAGTAGCTTCAGAAACAAGGGTTGGTTTGCAGAATGAATGTCAGTTCATAAAAAAGATTAATAGTCAACTGCATTTCGGTAGACTGGAAGCTGACCCCAACAGACTTGGGAATGGGCTAGGATGATGATTGATGGTAAGAACTAACTGGTCGTGTTTCACGTCGGTATAGGGAGTATATCGACCCGTTCGGAAATGTTATCGGCTAGCGGTATCCGGGACAAAGCGCCGCGGGAGACCAAACAGCGGTCATGTTTGTGAATGAGAGATGATCTGCCGCTGATGTAGTTGGATACAGAAACCTATTGTCACTTTGTATCAGGGGGTCTACTTTCTAAGCACGAAATCCGTAGTTTCGACCGTAGTTACGAACATTTTATACTCCGTATCACCTACGGACATAAGATTACTTCGAGGCCCGAAATAAGAATGAATGACAACATCATTTGACTTTTGTCCTTCCTCCCGATGTCTTTTTGCCCGTCCGAAAAGGTTCATTAATCGGGAGTAGGTTTTATTCTGAGGTACCGAACTACTTTCGGATGGACCCGTATCTTCGTTGACGGATGTACAGAGTAGGCCCCCAGGTGAGATAAGCACAAGTTGAATATCGATGGTCTACCGGTTTCCAATGAGAACCTTGCTAGAAAAGGGGACAACATGACTTTTTGGTACATATCTAACATATATATATGATAACATATTTTTTTTCGCATCTCTCTATTTATTTAGACCTAAAACTTTCGATAGAAGACTAAAATGGGAAAGAGAGATCGTTCAATTGTAGTTTTTGATAACAGATTAATGAATATTGTTGAGCTGTCAAACGCAATTGCAATATTTGTTTAGAATGATTAAACTAGTATGCCTGCCAAACAGGCAATCAGGTACCTAACAGCCCATCTACTGAATAGGTACATTACAGCAACAAAAAAGTATTGATTTATACTTTTAAGGCTCGTCCACACTGGCGCGACGCGACGCCTGACACAAAGACACCGCGTGTAGCGCGACGAGCGGCGCCTTTGTGCAGCGCTGTCGCGTCGCATCTGTCTGTGAGAGCCTTTATGACGAATAAAGTACGTCAAATTATCTAGGTACCTACGTGTTTTGTTGTCATGTGTAAACTGCGTCATGCGAGCAGGTTGGATTTTTTGTTTCTGGCGAATCAATCGATGGGTAAGTACCTACTTATAGGGGTAAATAATTACTGTTAGGTACACACAGTGGTGCTAGTGGTGAATAATTAAGGACTAATACCGATTGGAAATAATTCCTTTATATGGTAACATTTTCCGTTTTCCTTGTACTTAAGGGTAAATGATTATAAATTAGGTCAGTACTTATAAATATTATTGAATGTTAACCACAAAACATAAAATTCATGTTTTGTGTTGAAATATGCATATATGGTATACCTACGGTTTGTACAAAATAAAACCCTTTTAAAGTATTACCATGTAACGACTAAATATCACAAAAATTATGGACATTTATGGAATTGTGATTAATTTTCCTTTTCCTGTTTGATTGGTTATAAAACGTACCTAAATTAACATAACTTAGGTACTAGCTATGCATTATGCAAAGATCTACAAAACACTCTTGAAAAAATCATAGAGAAACTCCAACAAGGCAGCATGTGTTTATCAATCCCATGAAACATTAAATTGACGCTTATCAATTCAATTAAAAAACGAACATCATAAATAAACGAAAGAGATCACTACAAGTCTATAATATCACACGTAAACATATTTAACATAACTTAAATAATGTTTTAGATGCTCATAAATCCTCTCAAGAAAGTCAATTGAAGTCTGGGTGTTGAAATCTCTTTTATATCAGGATTCACGTACCTATGCGCAGCGCAGGAGCCTTAGGTCCGTATTACAGAACGTCACTCAATACTCAAGCATTACTTAAAACTAGTTTCAACCAATCAAATGGCTTGAATCTAGATTTAAGTAATGCTTGAGTATTGAGTGACGTTCTGTAATACGGGCCTTAGTGTCTAAACACACTATGCGGAAGATCCGCGACGGAAGTTCGGCATGATTACGCCTGATAAGCAATTAATTAATTAATTAATTATGCTGAAATAACGTTGCGTTATAGCGTACACTGCGGTCGACTTAAAAAAAAAACATTTTAAAACATGTTTTTGAATGTCTCTAAATGTTTTAAAATCAACCGCATAGTGTGTTTAGACACTAAAAGGCTTCTGTTTCCTAATTTTTTTTTTTAGAAGATAAACACAGCAAATCAATCTCATTTCCACACAGTTTATAGTAAAATTCTACAACTCATCAAAACTTTAAATATCGAACAGCCGCTACAATTAAGGCAGCGACCATATGGCGGGCGTGCGCGTGGGCATCAACGTGACGTCATCGCCCATTCACCGCCAACTACGGTGGACACTTTATTTGGTTTGGTTCGGGGTATTAGCTGTTTGATGATGATGGTGACGGCGACTGTTTATTGGATATTATTTAGATCATTCATACTTCTGTGAAGAAAAATGGGTGAATAGTTTTCAGCGCATGCGATGCAGTGTTTTTAATTTCAAGTTCTAAGTAATTCAAATTGTTTTGTAACGACGACAAATTGTAACAGGTGGTAGAGCCGTCAAATTTTTTGTTTAAAACCGTCGCAGGTTTTTTATCAATGAACACGCAAAAAAAGGTTTGTAACCACATACAAAGATCGATTTCCTTCGAACTTTATTAGAACTTATTTTTTACTTTATTAGAACGGACTTTATGAGAACTGCTCATGTCGCAGGTCGTGGTAAAAATACCAGACAGTTGCAGGGAGGTAGCGAAGTTGGCTGTCCAGATGGTGATGGTATAGACAACTGGCAATCGCTTTCAAAGCGTTTTGTATTGTTACAATGACTTTCAAAAGGACTGACATTAGCTTTTCGATAGCTAGCCACGCCTACACTGTCCTCCCATATCTATTACCACTATAATTTGAAAACATTGTAAAAGCCACTTATTTTTAAAAGAGTAACCGTGGAGTTTCTTGCCGGCTCTTCTCCGTAAGAAACGACCAATTGGAACCGTGCACCTAGCTTCTGACGTTTCATAAGTGCCCATGTAGGTTTATGTGGAATAAAATATTTTGATTTTTGATTTTGAGCTTATGTCGGTCCTTTACATTTTTGGCATTTCCATCAACGTTAACGCTGATAGAATGTAACTTTGTCTAGGTCATCAGGGTGTGCGAGACGTTCAACACTCGCGGGGATAAGGTTTTAAATGCGTGATATATAGCCGAAAGTCTACACTCGCTTATCTATCCGTTGTTTCTACGAGTATACTTATGCCTGGGTTACACAAGGCTAGTTTTTAAAGCTAGCTATTCTGGCTTACTATCCTGGCTTGGCAAATGCTTGAGCTGTTTACACGACGTTATGAAGCCACTAGCATTGCAGTGACATTCACATAGGCCTTGGAGTAAAATGATCCGATTGGATACAAGTTTTGCTGGCCACATGAGGTGAGTTCACAAGCCAGGATAGTAAAATCTGAGGTAGCTATCAGCTCAAAAATAGAACCTGTTATACTATTACACTAGCTTACATCTTTTTCACTAGCTTTTTAGCCTAAAAATGAGTATAGTGCTGTATTCACGAGTCCAGGATAACTAGCTTTTGCTAGCTTACTTTTTTGTTCTCCTAGCCTGAAAAATTAGCCTCGTGTAACTCGGGCAGTAAATACGGTACCTACATTATGATCTGTTGACTATCTAACCTTTGTGAACTAAAGGTTGTCCTGACGCATCTCAAGTTTACAATGAAACATGAAAACGTGATGTTACTGCAAAAGCGTGACCAAATTGACTGAATCATTATGTATCACTGTGTAGCTCTCATCATTGTGATTCATTATTTAAAAGAACAGAAGGTGTACTTCGTACGGACAGACATGTAGACGCCTACGTGTGTATTAGAGTCGTTGGAATTGCTTTGTATTAACGCCAATAGTTATTATGTGTGAATACCTCCGGTACTGAAAAACTTCTTCTTTGTCATCGTTCTCTTACTGCTTCTGAGGATTGCGGCCTGCGGTGGCCATGAACTTACAAAGCGTCACCATGCTGCAGTCCTCCGTTGTATGGGCCGTTTGAAACATGCTGCTTCCGACCGTCTTCTTCAATACTACAGACCACCTTGTTGGATCGTCATAGATATAATTATGTATATATCTAACCGTTATAACTATGTGTTTTTCACTAGACATTCCTACATTATTTGTCAAAAATCTTCATAAGTTCCAGTTTCATTGTTCTGCTACAATTTATATTCAGTTGATGGCGACAGTACTATTTTCCTCTTTGTTTGTGCGTTGATAGTACTGTCCCCGTCAATGTAATCTGTGGTTAAGTCATGTTTCACCTGCGGAGGTGTTCCTAGAATGTTGACGGTGACTCGGTGCGCCTACGCATGACATATGGCGGTCAGCAGTGTAAACAATGCTTTATTCATGTTTTGTCAATGGTAAAGCATAGGCTGATATTAATATAAAATTATTTGAAGCGCGATTTAAATGTCTTGTACATTGTAGTAAGGTAGGTAAGTAGTCTGGAAATTCCCGCTTTCCTTGAAACAATAGGTAAATGTGGACACCAACTTCCAAGCTATCGGGGACAAACGTCACTAAGTAGATATTTTTTATTGTATTGATTCACATATTTCCAATACGTACGCCAATGTACATTGGATACGACAATTGGATCATTGTGGTTTTCCCTTCAAAGTAAACATGTAAAAGGTTGTGAGTGAGATATTATCCCTTCTGGCGTTTATACCGTTATATCTTTTAGGGTTATCAAAGCGTAAAGAGCACCCGTCCATCTTCGGAAGTCACGGTTGGAAGTACCTGACGTTATAAAGGATAGTCTAAGTGGTCGTAGGTCGTAGTGGGTGGTTGTTAGGGGAAAGAGTGAAAACAATGTGATAGGTACAGTACAACTATTTTTTTAATGTCCCTCGGGAATCATCGCATTTGCATTCACAAACGAATGCTAATTTCCATGTCCATCAATTATTAGATTTATGGTTTATAATAATTTGAATTCATAGCTAAGTACTTTATGGTCGTTTTGTTTTAACGTAACAAACAATACAGTACTTAGTTCTGAATTCAAATTATTTCTGAATTATATTATTGTTTTGTTTTGACGTAACAAACAATAAAGTAGCTAGTTCTGAATTCAAATTATTATACTCGATAAATTTAATAATTGATGGACATGGAAATTAGCATTCGTTTGTATTCGGAAATGCGATAATTCCCGAAGGAAATTAAGAAAAAAGTTGTACTATATGTGTTCCGCTAAAGGTTCGGCAGGCTTGTGTAGCTGCAGTTATCTGAATAATAGTTGATTAGGTTCTTGTATTAATGATAGGTTAATGGCAATAGCCTACTAAATACATTCACGAAATAACGTGTGACTATGACATGGTGCAATGTGGATGAACTATGTTAAGCCTCTACCTACCTCTCTGGAGATTACAAGCATGATGTTATGTTTAGTGATACTCTTGTTTTAAGAAGATTTTCGTCATAATTGAAAATGGGAAACGAATCTATGACTACCAACCACATACTTAGTTGTTAAATGATATTAAATAACCTCTTTGATCATTGTTTGCTGAGAGAATCAGAGCTAAAAAAAACCTACAGATAAATTATAATTAAAACAGCTAGGTACCTTACTGTATCCAGTTAGATAACTTAATCAACAGAACGTTAGTGTTCACGTGTTTTATTTTTAAGCTATCAACTCACTGATAATTTTAATATGTTTATTACACAGTACAAACTTTTGCCACAAGGTGACTCCGACAACGTACACGAACGCAATTTGCATCGACTTAAAGCAGTCGATTAATGATCGTACGCAGGAGTGTATTGAAATCTATCGACGACGTAAGATAAATTGGTAACGTAGGGATGTAGTGATCAATCTTCGTAGTTTCATAGTAGTTTTATAGTATGGTAATCGATAGGAAAGCTTTTGAAGGGGACAAAGTACCTAGAGGTGGTCGGTTCGAGCCCTATCAGCCCTTACTTTGCGTACTATTGTATAGAATGTAGTTCTTCTAATTGCACAGACAGCTAGCTGTGCTGCTGGGGGTGGGGAGTTTGCGCCACTTCTTCTACGCAGCTAAAGCACTAAAAGTGGTGCAAGGCGGGCGTTTTGGGGGACTGTCTTATTTAATTTTGCCGTTCAAAAAGTGCTGATTCTCAGTCTAATTTGAATAAATGACTTTTGATTTGATTCTATAAATCAACCCACATTAAATAAATTATGGCAAGCTTAAATTCTATTAGTTTTTCATACGATGGGGTTTATTTTTAAATGTTACATTTATTGACGTTTAAATTTAAACTTTCAGAAACACACATAACATAACATCATGCTTCTATTTCCCCTAAGAGATAAGCAGAGGTGTACATCCTATACTACACCCATATTAAGCAACGTGTACAAGTAAACCCTAAAGTAAATCTATTCTATTTTTTTAATTATCTAAAGGATAGTGCCTATTTGTTAACTAAGCCATTATGGTCATTTTTAGGGTTCTGATACCCAAAGGGTAACAACGAAATCCTTTTACTAAGCCTGTGCTGTCCGTCCGTTTGTCTGTCAGCGGCCTGTATCTCATGAACCGTAATAGGTAGATAATTGAAAATTTTACCCAGTGTGTATTTCTATTGCAGCTATAACAACAGATAATAGAATATAAAGGTGTTCCCATACATGAAACGTGTTTAAAAAACAAAGTGTTATTTATTGTACGGTGATACGGAACCCGTCGTGTGCGAGTTGACTCGCACTTGGCCGATTTTTGAATACATATTTCTCTCATATCCAATATCTTGACAGCGTGACAGTTTTGATTACCATTCGATGCAGCCTTCTGTATGTCCAGAGCTTTTTGTGACAGCTTTCTGAAGCAGAGGTTTGGCTTGAAGGGGAGTCTTCAAGCTAAACCTCTGCTTCAGAAAGCTTCAGAATGCAAACAGGCGCGACGCGACTCTTGTAGAACAATTTCTATGAAAACTTCATGGAAATATCGTTTTACAAGATTCGCGTCACACCGTCGCGCGTCGTGTCGCGCCTGTCTGAAGGAGCCTTGAGGTTTTAGCTAGCCCAAGACGGCAAACGTTCGATATAATAATTTCTCCTAATAATATAAGTGAGTGCGACTTTTCTTTCAACATCAAGGTGCGTAAAAAGCAGTGTGTACTCCATTTCTCACGCTTCCGGTGGTCCGTGTGACGTTGCAGTGAAACCAGATCGGCGCAGGCGCAAGTAACTCTATATCGCCAAGATTTACGACCGGATTGACCCTAGTACCGTTCTATGACGTTATATAGACCGTGTTAGGTCGTTTAATTGTAGTTAATCTTTGTTTTATTATTATTTATTGGGCTTGGTGATTTTAAAAGCGTGAAGGTTTATTAGGTACCTTTTTTTTTATTGAGAATGGATTGTTGTTAAAGGTTCCTTCAAACAGGCGCGACTCGCGACGCGACACAAGGCATCGCCTGTCGCGTGACGAGCGGTGCCTTTGAGTCGCGTGCGATTCGCGTCGCGTGTCGCGCCTATTTGAAGGTACCTTAATGTATGTTTTTGTTCTAAGTCTTATAGAGTTGGATTTAGCATTCCACTGATGTGAATATCAATCAACATAACATAACTTCACGCCTATATTCCGCGAAGGGCTAGGCAGGGGTGTACCTACCTATAGTACACCCACATTTCGCCAGTTATGTTTAAGTCCCATGTAACACGGGGCAAGTCTATTGCCATCAACCGGGCTTAAATCCAGACTCCGGGCTGGTACAGAGAAATTCCAGATGGAAAAACCCAATAACACTTTGCCCGACCCGGGACTTAAACCTAGGACGTCATGCGCTTTCGACCACTAGACCAATGCGGCAGTGAATACCAATTTGTGTAAAAAATGCAGTTCAGAGAAAAAAAAGATACAGGTTGGCAGGGACATCGACGCCCAAAACTGTAACCATGAATTCAGCACATGATTCTACGACCCCTAGCGTAGAAATATTTCTACTGTTATAAAAAATATCTGCTGTTTCATAGAAAAGTGCAATACCTACGCGGTCAAATTTTAAGGAACGGCTGATTTTTTTAAAAATAATCGACGAACAATTTCAACGTTGTCGGGTTCAGAATCATGTACTAAATCCATGGTAACAGATTGCGCGTCGAGATCCCTGCCACCCTGTATAGAAGCCTCCTATTGTTCTTTAACTCTCTTGAGACAATATTATGCGGAATATTAAACATATTGAAATACTTAGGTACCTATTCAACTAAACTACAGTTTCAGGCCTATAACAATATTCAGTTCATTAATCCTGAACAATCAGTTCACATCCTACTGAATTGTGATAAGAGATCATTGGCTCGAAAACATTATAAAAATTATAAAACCACAAGGTTAGTGACAGATTACGTAAGTTATTCCATTTTTTCATTTTCCTCATCATCTTTGTCTTATGATTATCTCAATTGAAGGCTCCTAAAAACAAGCGTGACTCGCGATGCGACACAAAGGCACCACCTGTCTTCGCCACGAGCGGTACCTTTGTGACGCGTACGGTTCGGGTCCCGTGTCGTGCCTGTTAGTAGTGGCCTTTATGAGGGGTCGGCGCAGCATGTCTTCTGGTTCTATACTTTATTAATAATTATCTCCTTTCACACAATCCATTCATCGTTTCTTTGATTTTCCCCTACTCACACTCAAAGTCAAAGTCAAAACTTTCCTCACGGCATTTTCCTCATTCCTCCGTGTCACATGCTCATACCATGACAACCGATTTAAATTTTCCTCACTTCATGTTTATTTTTGTTAGTTGGTCAAATAGAAGAGAATTTGCTAGATGTGGGTAGCGCCGGAGCATTCCTTTGTGAAGATTTTTGAGGGAGGCATAGTCCTGCATTGTAAATTTTAGGCTGTAATGATCTTAAGGGATGAAGTTGCTGATGCCAGCGTCTTAATAGCTTACCACATTTTGTCCTAAGAGCAGTGGTGGCCCAGTAGTAATAGTCCCGACTTAACGAGTTGTAAGTCGTTGGTTCGAACCCAGGCTGGCAGTTTACTTTGTGTAATTTGTTTCATCACCAGTGCTCTCAAAATGGTTAAGGAAAACATCGTGAGGAGACATGTCTTAGAACCAAAAATGTCGAAGACGTGTGTCATCTAATAACCCACACCTGTCACGCGTGGTGGATGACGGCCGCTCCTTCTTTCAGAGAGGAGGCCTGTGTCCCAGCAGTGGGAACGTTATACACTGATTATGCCAGCTAGCCTTTGTCTTTATAGCTACAGTTAGCCACTAAATAGAACAACATTCATGAACTCATCAATTTCACCTCGGTCCGAATCAAAGTGTATTTCAGTTGGTTACGTTATTGCTAGTACACTAACATTGCGTAAGCGCAAGTGGCCGTGAACGCTAATTGTGATATATCTTCTATTCGTATAGTCTGTCTTTTAAAATAGTTCGTCTGAATGCGTTTTGAATATTTTATGTTGATCTGAAGGTGAAAAGGATGAGAATGTGCTGTTGACAGACTTCAAAGCTTGATTTGATGATATAGGATTGAGACCATCCGTCGTGGCTATGTTTGGGACAGGCCTTCGTCCAGCAGTGGACGTCTCTCGATAGAGATGAGAGAAATAGAAGCTCTTTTATATTACTTCATTTATAAGTCTTTGATTGGCACCACCTGTCCTAAAGTGTTGTTTTCTGAACTTTGTGACTATCTTTCAATAGTGTCCCACCAGTACCTATTAAGGCTGATCACTAGTAAGTACTAAGTAGTAGTAGTTTTTCTATTTTAGTTATACTAACTGGATAGTATAAGTAGTAACGGATGGGTGTGAATTATAATTGTTATTTATTTATTTGGTGTCACCAACAAAGGATACACTTATATAATATAAATCACAATAATAAAATAGGTTTTTTTACGCATGCTCCTTCAGTTACAGGAGACCACATCATGTTCATAACAAAACTAGGTGTAAACACGATAAAAATAAAAATAAAAATTGAGAAAATAAACGAACAATGATGAAAGAAAAAAAATCACATGTCAAGAGTAAGCATTCATATACTAGGATGTAAACAGGATACAAATAAAAATAGTTAAAACAAATGATTAAATTTGGGTGAAAAAAAAGTTACATGTAAGGATTGAGCATTCATATTACAATAATTGTTTAGTATAGGTATTGTTAGCCAAAAGATTGACCTTTGGCTAATAATTAAATTGTCTGTTATCTTTGCGCTCGCTTCCGTAGTAGGATCAGCTAAATTACAAATTAAACCTAAATTCCTAAAACCCTATGCGGAAGTACTATATAGTGTTTAGTTAGTTAGTCGTGTTTGTGGTCGTCGTTTGAAAAGTGTGAATTTGAAGTAAGTAACTTATAGTTTATTAGTAATTTGAGAATAAATTTGTGTAGTCTTGTTAATAATTTTTTTGTAGTTTGTTCATGAAAGCCTGTTTTAAAATACTGCTTCTGTTGATAATTTTGAATATTTATATCATCAGCACAGTACAGTTTATTTTATCTATTGCCGACCTGCGGGGTAATTACGTAACACACTAACAGTAGGAATGGGTTTCATTTTGACAGTTCAACAACATTCATTGCGTTATTTACGTTGTGGAGCAGACAAATTTTTCGAACATAATATGTTCGAAAAATTTGTCTGCTCCACAACGTAAATGCATTGCTTCATATTATGAAGCAATGCATTAGCAATAGGCTTCAAAATGATTCAGATTGTGATAGATAGTGTGTTACGTATTTAGGGTGCTGTTCCTTTTCATATTATTAATCAGAACATACTTGTTTGCCACTTCATCTAATTGGCAATCATTCTTATGTTTCCGACGTTTTATAACCACATTTCTTTCAAACTCACATATATCTTTATTTTCTTCAGATTTCGCTCATTCGACTAGTTTTTCCAACCTGTCTTTTGCACTGACATTGGCACCTTTCTCTGTATTACCGCTAGTTTCCGATGCGCTGGCGCCGGTTAGCGTTGTGGTGGTAAACAGACTCTTCAATGCTTTGTCTTATATGGCTCTGTTATGAATATGACTGTTTGTTCTCATGATTGGTGCACTTTCTTTTTTATGGTGCTTAGTTATGTTTGGCACTTTCAATTTTATTGGAAATGTTGAGAAGAAAGTGTGAACGGATATTTACTGAGTGTGAAAATTAAGAGCTGTCTTGTAAATATTTTCTATTTTATTCGTTGCGTTTTAAATATTTTTGCGAGAAATTGAAAATCAGCGCGTAATTAATATTTTAAATATGTTTTAGTACTTACTACACAGTCTTTAATTCCTTTATAACGAATAACCTCCAAAACTTTACGATCCCGGAAACAAAAGCTCACTTAACAATTCATTTGGTGCACTACCATAAAAAGGATCTAAAACGAAGAATACGCGGCACGTGCGCACGCGCATCGCACGCGCCGAACCGTGGGGAGAATGGGGGAGGGGGGCACAGGTGTCGAGTGATTTAATTAGAACTTAACAGAAATATACCGCCGACGAGTCAGTTAACGGCGAGTGTAATTAACTGCCACCCTTCCTGCTTACCTACCTCTGATAAATATAGATTAATTATACGAAAGAAAAGGGGAAAGTCGAGTTTTTGAACGAGTAATCATGATTTTGTTAATAAAAGGTACCTATTTTGTTTTAGGAGACCATTTTTTTTTGCAATGTATATGTATAGCGATTGTCTATTTCGTTCATAAAAATATTAAATATCGTAAATCGTCACAAACTTTACGTTTCATAAAACCACAAGTTGTTTGTTTGTAAGTAACTAGTTTTCCTTATTATGAATTTATGAATGAACGCTTATGCTCTTGATGACGTTCGCTTATTGGTGGAAATTTCTCAAGAAGACTAGTCATCATTACGGATTGGGTAATTCTGCGAGAATTATATTAATTGCACTGCATACATCCACAACGCCCTACTTAACTTATAATTAAATTTATTGTAATTATTTTGCCTACCAACGCCAATTGCGACACCACAACAAAATAAATGTCATCAGGTACTCCATACCTTATTAATTACACACAATTATTATTTATTTGCATAATCACATTTTCCCACGTAACTTAAGCAATATGATTGTTAATAAAGATTTATTAGTTGTTTATGCAAAACATACTAAATAACTTAAAAAATGTTGCCATCGTTAAATACGCGATGAGGTGAAAGGTAAGCGGTTAATCCATTTAAATTAACTGTTAAAGTTAGTGCCTACGATGTTGTAATTAATGAAACGTGAATGTTTGTAAGTAATTTAAATTATGTTTTCTTTTTTGTAACGTTGTGCTGTGAGTGTTATAAATACTTACGTAGTATTCATTAAATGAATTAAATGTGGGTGTATCGTTAGGTACCGTCAAACGGGGTGAATAGGGATGCAGGGTTGAATCGAGACGAAACTTTAAAAGGGATTTTAACATTGCAATAATATAGTTTGTTGCCAAAAAGGACTTTAATGTGTTTAATGTACCTATTATAATTAACAATAAAGTGCCCTTGTTGGCAACAAACTATATTATTTCAATGTTAAAATCCCTTTTAAAGTTTCGTTCCGATTCACCCCTGCGTCCCTATTCACCCCGTTTCACGGTACATCTCTTTCTAACCCATCGTGGATTACAGGCGTTATGTTATATTATTAATTAAATCAATTCTTAATCAGTTTTTTCTTGCCCATCTAACAAACTCAAAACTATAACATTTATTTCAGTTAAACCAATTACAGGCACTTTGGAATTGTCAAGGGGTCGGTCGGTCAGAAAAACGAAGCTAGTTGCCCATTCCAAAGCATAGTAGGTTCCTATGGAGAAGAACGTGCAAGATACTCCACGGACACTCTTGCTATAGTTTTGAAAGATGAACAGCATAACAAAACCACCATAAAGAAAAACTACATAAACAGAAATAATACGATACTCATAAATAGAAAGCTAATTTACAAATAGAATAATAATTCATTCACAGCTGGAAACTATACAGTTTCGAGTTTTCAACTGTTCGTGTACAAACAGCCTAATAGAATATTTCTCTTAGCGAATGCTGCGATCAGAGTTACAAGATCAGATGTTAGGCCGGCCGCACACGGGTGGTCCTGGTAGTTGACGCTTTATTACTACATAATAAACAAGTCATGTGCGTGTGCAACATATTATATTACCGTAGTTAGTTATCGTAAACACATTATAATAGTAGTGGGGCGATGTATAAGCGGTGAGCGATTTTGTGGAACTTACGAAGAGTGGTCCTAGGTGCCCGTTGGTGTCGTCAGAGGAGATTACACGTTAAGAGGCTGACAACAGCTAAAGCGCGGTCACTGTCGGACTGCATAGAAAAGAAAGCGAAGCGCGATGACACAACCCTGGTAATTTATTGCAAAATATGAAGCAATTATCTATTTACAAAAAAACTACTGATTGGACTAAAAAATTAAAACACTATTACGTTAAAATGTTGCTTGTAGAATAATCTGACAAAAAATCAGAATGATTGCATGTATATTAGTATGGTTTTTAATCGTTAAAATAAATTTTTAGAGGCATCTTCGTGATTTTTTTCTATCGTATCAAATTAGTTGTAATAAGTTTTCAACAAACTATCTAACTAGTATATATCTTGAAGAAGATCATATATTTTTCTGATTTAGTTTACTGCAGTTGATCATATACTTTTAGGCATTATAAAATTTGCATTTAGGTCCTGTAGTCCCCTTAAGTACTGGATACTTATGTGTGGAGGCATGTGAATATGTATAACCATACCAAGTATATACACAACATAAAGATTGTATTTCCAGGTTTTAAGGAGCAGGTACAAGTAGACCCACATTCCGCCTGTAATGTTAGAAGTTCCTGTATTATGTAATTGAAAGCAAGCCTAATATAATTGTGTTTAAGTGATTGCCTGCAATAGTGAAGACTTAGTCTTATGAGCTTTTCTAAATCACTGATTCACAGTCTAATAATACAGCAGACTGACGTTAGTCAGCGGGGCAATTGCGTAACACACTAACAGTAGGAATGGGTTTCATTTTGACAGTACAACAACATTCATTGCGTTGTTTACGTTGTTCAGCCCAAACATTTTTTGAACATATGAAGCAATGGATTAGCAATAGGCTTCAAATTTTTTCAGATTGTGACCCGATAGTGTGTTACATAATTAGGGTGCTGGTCTCTGTACCCATGGTGTAACAGACCAGTGATCCCAGTTACCACAATGGCAACGGGCTATTTTTCCCCCTAAAATTCATCAAAATACAGATCCTCTAGGATTCTTTAAAATCGCTCTTTGTTTAAAACTTCCACCATCACCTAAAAAGTGGGATAAATCCACTAATTATTTTGTGGGAGCCTAGAATCTGTGTTGATGTTAAATTAAGATAAGCTAATAACGAGACCCCTGCGCGGCCCATCGCCGTCGTGTTAATATCCATATTTAAGCCTCTTATTTTATCACTTAGGTTCATCTATTAAGTCGTGAGATAAGTTGGTGGTTATTTATGAGGACCTGCTTCACCTTACACTCATAGAGTAGATCTTTAGAAGGTAGTGTACAATGTTTCGTTAATGTATTCCTAAACGACAAAAAGGTTTGAATTTTTCTCCCTTCCAACATATTTTCGACTGCTATGTGAATTTCCATATTGTTTGGCATAGATATACTTATGCCATTCTAACTCAGAAAATTAAAATAATGCTCGTTGTCGGAGCGTAAACTTAAGGAGATAATTAATATTCCATTTACATACGACTCATTAGTCAAGTTATCAATCAATCATGACAGGATCAGTCCTTCAATATAAGATGTATGCAAGTCTTTTCAGTTGTTTTGATAAAAATATATTTTCCCTGACTGTACCTAAGCTGCGAGATCTTAACAAATATAATGTCCGAATTCGGAATGAATCTTAAAAAAATAACTCGTATTATTATTAGTGAACGGTCGGCTCTTGACCTCCTCAATCATGCAAGGTGGAAAGCGATAAATGAGGTCTACGATGGAATGAACGCGCCCAGATTTTCTGGGTCTATTCGCTCTTACGTTGAAAGTTTTCCTCCAAAGCGTTTTCCATTAAGTTTTGCATCATACAAAGAAAAGTTAATTGCATAATTATGTAAATCTTTGTCGCTGTAACTATTGTTCCTAACAAATCAATTATGCTAAAGGTTTTTCCCTTACATTAGCTAAACCCTATTGGGCAACTTAGGGCCCTTTCATCTGCAGAAGGCCGTCCACACACCCACGATTTGTCGCAACTGCGGCTGATACGTCTATCGCAGCCTCATTAATGTGCTCCTACACATTATTTTGTACTACTGGCTTTATTGGTACATGTGATATCTTGTGGGTTATTAAGTTGTAATGAATACCTGTTGCGACATTTGGACACAGATCCAAGCCCTGATCTTGAAATATTTTAATCACAACTTGATAAATGAATCCATTAATAAAGTTTTGTGCCTGTAATTATCAGTGTAAACTGTTGCAGATTCTGCTAAACTTGTTATTCTTCTCCACGTTTAACATTAACAATCTTGTTACTATTGCTAGTTGTCCAATCATATCTGATAACACTGAGCCTCCTTGCTTGAAAAACCTTCTTTTAAAAATGACCCCACTGCGTAAGCCAATTAGAGAAATAATTTAAAATCCAAAGACATATATTTCCATATACAGACCTCTGTAATATTTATGACAGCAGTATAATGCTATAGATGACTTTGAACTCTAATTGACAGTACCACAGTAGCCAATAAAATGCCATCATATGACGCCTGCGCTAAACCGCATCGTCTAGTGCGGTCCTAATAAAAATGCGTCCTACGCTGCGCTTGACTTTCTCCACCATTTGCATTTTGGATCGAAACTTAGACTTACGCAAGTTTGTTTTGTCGTATGTTATTTGATACTATGTTACTATACATGTGGCGTGTACGCATGTATTGTTTTGTGAATCAATTGTTTGTTAGACGTAATGTATGTTTCTTTTGTATGGTTGTTCTTTTTGCCTTAGTTGATGTTGTGTTATTTGGTTTGATGACAGCTTGAATTGGTGTACACTTTGGGTTTTCTGTGTTTGTGTGGTCCGCAGGTTTTAGTTCTTTGGTTATAGAGTTAAATGGTAAAGCATAGCGTGCTTCGATTTATTTCGATTAGGTATTTTGGGAGATTTGATGAATTTAAAAACCATTCCGTTTTTTTGTTTTCGATTACAATATTCTACTTATAATAATTGATGCATGCAAATGAGTACCCGGTCATAAACTCTAGCACAAATTACATGAAGTGTCTTTTTCAATCAGTTAAATTTTGTTGGAGATGACGACACATCGCATTCGCACTCTGGAATATTGATTAATTCAATTAAACCTTTCGTTGAGACTGTCTCAGCTCCAACCGTAAGTTCGACCTTTTGTTTTAAAACAGTTGCTTTAACAGCGCTTACCTAACAAGTACATAATTCTGCACTATCCCGCCCGACTCCGGCGCACCCTCGCTCCCGTATCTTGCTGATTGTCTAAATGAGAAGATTGCAAGTGATCCGCCGCGGTTGCTACAATGGCGGTCCGCACGCGATATCTAACGTATTGATATATGTGAATATGTGCTGTTAAATATTGCACTTGATTTACATTTTTAAGAAAGAGAAGTTTATTTTATTGATTAGTTTAACAATGTTTCTTTGCCTATTTGCTATCCACTTTATAATTGCTTGGCGTAAGCAATCTATTACTTGCAAGGAATTTGTAAAAACATGATTGGTATTCCAGAATCTAGAATACCGGGTCAGTTCGTCAGTCATCCTGAATTCGATGCTTTTCTTTTTATTTAATTCTGCGGTCCTAATATTCTTATGTTTAACATTAATATCCATTGCTTATTGCATTCGTAAACTGCAGGTGTGGAAGGTTAATTATCTAGTGTTCGTGTTAGTGTTCCAGAAATTGCGTGCGCACACGTAAATACGAATGTCAGATTCCAGCGGTGTCTTGATGCGCAGTGTCCTTCGTAGAAATATTTCGTCTCTTAATCATTATGGGAGGGGAAGGGCGGATATAGGAAACGACCGGAATGCTCTCATAATGACAATCTTAAACATTTGATAGATTAATGAATTTGAGTACGGTGCTTTTTACAACAATATGGTGAAATTATTATATTTAACATTTTTCGGCGTCAGCAAGGTGTAAAACAACACCCATGTTTAATGCCAAAACGACCAAAGAATTTAGTTTCATTCAATCATTCACAGCTCAATGATTGAAGACGTACAAATCATTCAATATGGCGAAGCCGTATGAACGAGAGGGACTAAATGATTGGAACTTTGTACGGCGCCAGATTTATACTTAACTTTTTTAATCATTGAGCTACTCATATTACCTTCTTTAGAGGTAGGTATTCATTTCATTTGTTAAATGCTTCAAAAATATTCGTTTTTTTTTATCTTGTGTTTTGCTAACTTTCGTCAGTATCTAAGTAAGGTAGGTGCTTTTTGTCAAACGCATTGGTTTGACCGTTTTCCGCTTTATTTTCCTATCAAAGCGATGAACGGTCACACAATAACGGATGTCCAAATACAGAGCGTTTTTGACACCTGAATGTCAAATAAAAACAGTAAAAATTACAAATATTCATGATAGCCGATATAATATGGCGGAACCGCTTTCCTAGCAAAACAAAGATTTAGAAACGTCATATTCATCCGTGAACTTCTTGATTAGTTACTTACTGTCTAAAGGACTCTATATCTGTACCAGAAATACCGATTTCAACTAAAGCATAAACAGCTGTATTAATATGCAGGACACATCCCCATCGTACGGGTATTCGAGGCACCTGTCGCCGAGTTCAAAGCGAAACTTAGCATAACTTGCGCGTTTTAAGGACGAGTTGCGATCGCTATGCAAATGACACTGGTACTTTGTTGTTTGTATGTATGTTTTGTACCATATGTTCGTATGGTATTCAAATAGGTTGTATTTGTGGAGTATTAGTATGAATGCAGTGTTGGGATCGTTCATAAGTAGGACATTTGGAAGGAGTTTTAAAAGGGGCAGTGACCAAAATGATTAGATGGTTTAAAGTAGAGTAGGTAACATCAAAATCAGTAAGCTTTATAAATGTAATTTCCTTGAAAATTACATGTAATCATGTCCTATTAATTGGTATGATAAGAATATAGTATGAATGTAGCATTGGGATCGTTCATAAGTAGGACATTTGGAAGGAGTTTTTAAGGGGACAGTGACCAAAATGATTAGATGATTTAAAGTAGAATAGGTAACATCAAAATCAGTAAGCTTTATAAATGTAATTTCCTTGAAAATTACATGTAATCATGTCCTATTAATTGGTATGATAAGAATATAGTATGAATGTAGCATTGGGATCGTTCATAAGTAGGACATTTGGAAGGAGTTTTTAAGGGGACAGTGACCAAAATGATTAGATGATTTAAAGTAGAATAGAAAACGTCAAAATCAGTAAGTTTTATAAATCTCATTTTCTTGAAAATTACATGTAATCATGTCCTATTAATTGGTATGATAACAATATTTATTGTATCAATGTTTCTCATTCAGTGCGTACCTACGTAAAAATCAGTTGTCCAGGTGTGTAGCACACCTTGGGACAAGTTTAAGTCCAGCAGGTGCCTTTTATCACTTAGGAGATAAATCAGTTAAGGTCTTAAGTTATTCATTATCTATATAAATAAAAATCAATTGCCAAAAATGTTTTACCGCGCCTCACTTTAAAGCAGTACCTATTTGGCAAATTCTTTTTTGTTGTGTTTTGAAACTTTTGAATGAAAGGAAACTTTTGGAAAATCCACCGGGAAAGTCGGAAATTTGGATGCTATTTTTGCATGAAACTCACCCCGGGCGACGCCGGCCACGAACAGCTTATTTGTAATGTTAATGTAATTAACATGTTCTTCTAAAAGTTGAAAACAAAATTAACTATTTGGACGCAGGCCCATAATTTGGTCCAGCTTTTATTTTATACTAACTCTTGCCCGTGGCTTCGCCCTCGTGGGAAAATATCTCATGGGAAACGATACTACCGGGATTAAAAGTATCCTACATCTATTAATCCAGGTCATAAACTATTTTTGTGCTTAATTTCATCCAAATCTGTTTAGCTGTTTTGCGTGATTGAGTAACAAACATCCAAACATACAAACTACTTTCTGAACTACATTTGGTAAGAATCAAGGAGGACGCTAATGTCTCGCCAGACATCTCATCATCTGGATTGCTAAATACAACTGTTATCAACACGTTCTCATTACAACATTGTAGTGATGCAACTCGTATCTAATTGTAAACATGTGATGATCTGATAAGAATGTTTCTAGCACACGAGGAGACAATAGAGATGTTTCCTTGTTCTTAGCTAAATGGGTTTGTGTGCTGAAAGAGCTGATTAAATACTGACTCAGTTTCGTGAAGACAAAGAGGGAATGCAGATAGTGAAATGTTTGGTTTCTAATGATTAGTACCTACAATACAATTTTCTATATAAAATCTTTATTGAAGCCTAGATGAGCTTATCCCAGACCAGGATAATGTAGGTCTAGTTAAATAGTATGATGATGAGGAATAGGCAGTGGCTCCGCAGTAGACTAGTTAAACACTTTCATCAGTGGGCCATTATAGTCATATAATGACACTAGCTTTAGCCCGCGGCTTCGCTCGCGTTAATTTAGACTTTGACTATCAATTCGGGTTATAATTCAATCATGATTCGAAAGACACGTGGCGCCATCTATTATCAAAAGGACGTTATTGTTGTCTTCCTCGGGAACAGTACTTTTTTGCGGGATGATAGGTACCCTATGTCCGTTTCTGTACCCCTGACAACGTATATGCAAAATTTCAGGATGATCGGTTCAGTGGTTTAGGCGTGAAAAGGTAACAAACAAACAAACAAACTTACTTTCGCATTTATAATATTATATAGTTAGGAAGTTAGGATTAGGATAATATTGAACAGTTTTACAAGCGCCATATTGTGGTTGGTAAAGCAATGACGGATAGATAGATATAGAGAGGTACATCACATTAGGATAAAGTTCGAATCCAATGCATATTCTGATAGATATTTAAAGATACATGATCCTTTATTGGTTAACCATCGCGTAGGCGACGTCTCATGGCTAAGCCAAAACAAGATCTTAATAAAACACAACAGGTACTGTCAGGTAGACATAGAACGATTACGAGATTTGTATGTAATATTTTACAAGTTTCCTTCGATAGGCTTCTGCAATGTGTGCAGAATGATAAATAGGTGATACCGTGCTTGCCTCTGATCTTACATTCTTCAGTATATTACCATTATGTATGAATACCTGTGACAGATTGAAGCAAAAACTGTTTAGTGTTGACTTCCTTTTAGAGAAGGTATGACAAGGTTTAGCTAAGAATAAATGTGGCATATATGGTTAGAGTATGTTGCGGTGACTGTTATATCTCAGAGACGGATACTAGATTTGAAAAGAATGAGATTGTTACATTAAACCTAGTGAAGTATTTGACTACTACTATTTAGTTTCTATTACTCATAAAGGCTTCTGCTTTTTTTAGACTTGATCAGGTTTTATTTTGTCTTCCATAAAATTATTGTAAGTTTGCGGTGTAGAAATCTCCGTTTTTCTTTCCATCCAGTAGCAATTTTCTTTATTTCGTGAATGTATCAACTATCGCCTTCTTCTTCTTCTTCCTTTAGATATTCTTTGGGAGTATGTTTCTTCTTAGATCTCTCTCGAATTCTTTTTTTTATGGTCTCGTCATAATTATCTTCGTTATGAGGTTCATTTGAAATCTTCACAAATGTCGTCATCTAAATGGAAGTAGTTGCCGCGACGGACGATTTGCTTCGCTAATTGTCAGGAGTTAACGCGGGACACACCGAGACACCGACACGTCATATCACGCGGTGTGGTTACGTTTCTGTAATTCGAATAGTTATCAATTTTATTTGTAATTGTAACGACGATTGTGTGAGGAAAATGATTCCATCAATGAATTTGTTTTGTATTTTGTTTGTTTTGCGGTTTTGTTTATTTCTAACTTTGATGATTTATTTCTAATTTTCCTTATGGGGGAATCAATCATTCTAAGTAGCTATAATTGAAATGTACCTACGTCACGCAGAAAGTTGAATGAACTCTGTAAGTATATATGTCTTTACTGGGCAGAATAATTAATTAGTTACCTACACTTTTGATGAAGAAACTGTTTTTCAAAAGATCGCTACAAAATCTACCAATCCCTTACAATTACTGCAGTTTATAATTATTATATTTTATCTTCTAAATCCAAAGAAATTGAACCACCCATGGCAGAGGCACCTATTACTGGTAGGTACCACAACAGTTATTAATCTCTAAGATCATTTCTCCGTTGAACATTATCTAATATTAAATGTGTATGTCCGTATTGTTCATAATTGATGTTGCATCCATTGTGTCTATTGAAGCCTGCACAATGATAGCTGATGAGCTACGTCATTAGACAACGTTTGACGCAACGTTGGTGATTAATTGTGCACCAATGTTGGTAGGATCTGATATGATTTTGAATAGATTCTTTGGTTTGAAAATGGGATTTTCATTAGACAGTTGTTTTACTACTGTGACTAGAGACTACAGGGACCTCATACGGACTCGTGATTTAACATTTCTTAGGCAAAAATGTTAACATTTGGGCAAGTCGCAAGTCTGCGAAGTCATCACATTAATTTGGCTTAATTAACCTTTATTGTCTACCAAGGTTTAATTTCACGCCTAATCTGTAGGTACTGGGTGACTCGTTTGGTATACGGCCCTGCAACATTTTAAAGCTTTCTTTGTCAATAATCTAAGTTTAAGTGCTACAACTAGTAGTTATTGAATTAACTGTGCTTCTTTACCTACAAATTGCGTATATAGATTGCGTTAGTAGGACCCTTGAAGGGACTGTGTTTCATAGGACATCATTTCTTAAATCTCTTATTTAGTGTGCTTATTTAATCCGCCTAATAGTATTCAGATTGAAGTAACTATGAAAGTAAAACGGTGTCTTGTTTCTTTCTGAAATACAGTTACCTACAGCACTAACTTAACCTAAGTTCAGCTAGTCATGCTCGCTACATTGGCAGATTAGTCGCGGCACGCCTTTCTGTTGGAAACGGTTTATAGTTGAACGTTGAACCATTTCACCGAGCCATGGCCCCCTTGGCTATATCTGCAAAGTTCGAAAATACAATGTTGCTGTACAGAAACCAGAATATCTTAATACACGGCGAAAGGAAACGAAATGTATATTGTTTTTGACGTTTATTTGGCATTTGTCTTTGCATGGAGCGTCGTGGTGAAATGTCACGTTCTACTGGGCAAGCTAATGTTAATTGGTGTACGGATTATGGTGCAATGCTAGAGGAATTATGTAGACGTATTGCCTGGGGACTTTAAAGACTGATTGATTGATTTGTATTTTGTGGCAGTGAAGGTAAGGCAGCATAATTTAGCGCAAGATGTGTTATCAAAAAAAAATAAACTACGACCCTTTCCATAAAGATTTATCGAATAGAATCAGACCACGATTTCATTTTAGCTTGTGAAGAGGTTTTGCGATTTGTTTCTATGGAGGGATCTTCTGAATAGGAAGGTTTATTTTATGAGTTGCTTTCAGTTCCGCAAAGCAGTTTCTTTCAGCACATAGTCATTTTCTATTTTAGTATCCAGGCTCGGATCCTATTCTATCCTAACAGTGTAAGCAGTTAGCACATGTTATGTTAAGTTTACACTGTAGCTAGTGCTATCAAAATTTATCGTCGTTTCTGTTTCCGTTCATCGGTATCGGTTGTATAATCTATACGAGCTGCCACTGCGCAGGTGCGGACATTTGCACACACATTGCACTTGCGGGGTTAAATCCGTCCGCGGGATTAGGGCTGGCACTACGGTTGTTACAGACCATTGTTTTTCTCGTGGTGTCTAGCTTCTTTTCACCTTCGTGTGGCTCTTTCCAAAGAGTATGATTGTTACCTATGTACCTACTTGTCTATTTAGCGCCCATTAGTGTCAGTAATTTATAACAATGTTCCAGCTATCTCAATGTTTAATCCAAAGTTTGCAGAATATTCTGTATTTTGAGAGAGATTCACTTGCTTGTAATTGTTCTTGAATTGAATACGACTTAAGATTTTCTGTCGAGTGAAATTCAACACTACTATTTTCCTGTGCCCGGACAATGATCTCATTAAATTTTTGTTACCACCTAAGTCTACATTGTGGATTACCATAAATAATTGAGTATTGAGTATCAAGAACCCTTCTTCAACTCGTAATTGTTTTCGTATTTCTTTTATGAAACCTCGTGTACGGTCGTCAGTCGATTCAGGAAGTGCCGCAGGTGTGTGTATATTTGCACTTATGTAGCATGTGGCAAAAGTGGCTAAGTACAGACTGCGGGTCATAACGGCGGCGACAGAATTAGGGCTGGTAGGTGAGTCACATGTGGCGCCGCGCCAACCACCTGCCGGCCGGTGATTCGTTTTTTACTGATTTTTGTTTCAATGTCAGCCGCTTTACACATAATCATCATTTATTGCATTCATGTAGTTTACAAGTTGTTACAAGTACATAGGTTTCATACATGAACCCTGCTAGGGCACAGCAATACAAATAGTTTAATGTGCTACAGTGTCACAATAATAAAACCACTGTGCTTAAACAAAAATAATAATTTGAACATGCTTATCAGACGTCCATCATTAATTATTTAAACAAGTAACTGTCATGATATAATATATGATAGCGTAAGAACAATTATTTGGTTATCGTTTCCATTCATAAATTTAAAAAAAATAGACAAATAGCGATACTCGTAACAATAATAATCATTAAACAACATATCATAACATAGGTAGGTAGGAAGTCAAAAATTGTGGGTGCTGTGTGTATTGTGTCAATTTAAAAAAAAAAAAAAAATTATGTCAAAATTTACTTATCGTCAAAGAATCCCTCTCATCATATTTTTTTTTACATTGTCAAAGTTTGTACGGATATTTTAACCCTTCCATAGATTTAAAGTCCTTTGGAAGTTTGATTTTCTTAGTCTGAGTCAATAACGTTACTCAGTATCAAGTGAACGAGGGTCTTGTTCTTTCAGTGGGGAAAACCATTCGTATGTTACAATCGATAAAACTTTAGAAAACAAACTGCTGAAGTATAAACCTACTTATCCGCTTTACGACATAGGACTTATTGGAACTTTATTTTCTTCTAATATTATCTATTTTAGGGCGTACAGTATAAAGTGTTCTTTAAGTTTAGCTTCTTTGTAAGTGATATTAATAATAATAATAATAATAATACCATTTATTTCAGGCGACACAGGCCCATAGAAAAATACCTTAACCTAAACATACATATTTTTATACAAACAAAACTTGTGTTAATAAAAAGGCTTAAGACTATGTTAGTAGCGCTTCACTTTGCACTAGCTTGACTTTGTGCTGTCCAGTGGAACTTGTCCGCGGAAGCGACGGAACACCACGTCCTGCGGCCAAAAGTCTTCTTCCATGACGAGGGGCAGATAACAGTTCGGTACACGCACGACGAACGCCTTGAAGTTGACGTTCCGGTGCGATTCCAGTAACTGCACCCTTGGCGTGTACCTCGTCTTTTGACGCACGTACTCCACGATGTCCTCAGCCTTAGTGGTGTAGTGCAGGCGGGAGATGTACACCCGTGTGTTCGGCTTTGCGGCACGCAGGCTCATTTCGGGCTCCGCAGGAGCTTTGCCACAGCGGTTCTGGTTCGTTCGCGATCGACGCTTACTCCTTTGCACCGTCACGAAACCATCATCATTATCAGCCCTATTCGGCGCCCTTTCCGGCATGGGCTTGATACTAGGAGCGCCACGGGTACTCGCGGTGACGCTAGCGAAATCCCTTTGTAGGGGTTTCGTCGGAGCTGCAGACACTGACAGCGGGACGGGACAAGGGGCGCGGGCGGCATTGCGAGGAGGAGCCGCGGTGACGAGCGGCGGGCTGCGGGGCGCGCCGGTGCGGCGCTCTGCAAGCTCAGCAATCGACGGATGCGCTGGCGACGAAACTGCTGACGTGGAATTCGACAACGATATATCGAACGATATATTGTATTGCCCGATCGATTTGTGAATCAGTAATAAGAAATCTAGTGCACCATGGGTTTAGTGGTTGCAAGCGCTACTGCTGACTATGAGGCCCTGGGTTCGATTCCCAGGTCGAGCAAAGTGTTATTGGGTTTTTCCATCTGGAATTTCTCAGTAGCGACCCGGAGTCTGAATTTGTGCCCGGTTAATGGCAATAGGCTATAGGGCAGGTGGGCGTGATCTACCTAAACTTAACTGGCGAAATGTAGGTGTAGGTACTGTGGGTACACCTCTGCCTAACCCTTCAGGGAATGCGGGCGTGATGTTATGATACGTTAACAAAAAATATACAATACTAGCTTTTGCCCGCGGCTTCGCTCGCGTTAATTTAGACTGACTATCGATTCGGGTAATAATTCAATCATGATTCGAAAGACACGTGGCGCCATCTATTATCATAAGAACGTTATTATTGTTGTCCTCGGGAACAGTACTTTTTTGCGGGATTTAAGGTACCCTATGTCCGTTTCTGTACCACTAACAACGTATATGCAAAATTTCACGATGATCGGTTCAGTGGTTTAGGTGTGAAAAGGTAACAAACAAACAAACAAACTTACTTTCGCATTTATAATATTAGTTAGGAAGTCAGGAAGTTAGGAAGTTAGGATAGTTAGGAAGTTAGGATAGTTAGGATTTTAGGGCCTTCATATCAATGAAATTTCGCGTTCCTCTTTAGCAACCATTCCTAAATTAAACTCTTACAACTAGATATCATTGATCTCTAATCTCTCCATTACCTCGTTAATTCTTCATTACACCTCCTAATCTTGCAACAATAAACATAAGTCTACACACCTATAATCTTACCTCCACACAGCACGTCCCGGTTTCCCCCACTGTTGATAAGCGCCAGTGACTCGTCTATTCCGAGCGCCGGAAAGGGGACTATTTCCAGTCAGCTATTTCCACACCTTACCTTAGTACCGTCAACCGCCCATCAGGTAACACTTCCACTACGAAAATCGCCCTTACTGCTGTGACATAAAAGCGCTGTCAATGTCAAATTGATACCACTGGTCGGCCGTTGACTGTGGGTCCCTAGGGCAGGAGACGTAAAAATATCAACTTTGATGTGCCGGAGTGTCGTGTCTTTAAGAAGAAATCGATTTGTGGAGATGGTAGTTGAATGTCATAATCTATGTTAGGAAGGTACAATTTTATCGTGATGGTGTCATAAATAGAGTTCTGTAGTTCATTTTATTGAATTAAATAGGTAAAAGAATATTTCTAATCCTGTATTCACCTAATGGGGACAATGTTTCGCAACAATTGCACAACACTGTTGTAGCGTCATTTGATGTTTCGGAATATTCTCTTGTTAACCTTGAATACGGATTATTAGCATATTGCTAGTAACACTGCAATACTCGCTTGTTGCCACAAACATTGTGTCCGGCAAATTTATTATTATTATTTTTTTTATTATTTCTTTTTATTATCTTTTTATATATTTTTTTTTATTTGGTGACTTTTGTAATTTTTAATTTTTATTTAATTGTAATCGTATTTAGTGTAAGTGTATTTAATATTTTTAATTTCTCATGTATGCATATGGACTGGTTCTGCAATAAATAAATTAATTATTATTATTATTAAAACATTTTGCTGCAATAATCTTGCGCAATTTTGTTTCAGTCTTACCAAAGTACAATAAAGACTATCGTTTTTTCCTGTTGATAACGTTCAATCATTGCAGGCTACATACAATTTACTAGAAAACAGATACGATTCCAATGTGTGAAGAGTACCTATTCGGTGTCAACATTGAAGTCTTGGGTACTGACTTACCCAATTCATTTTCTATAATTTTATTGCTTGATCTATTATATTTACATTTATTGCAAATGGATTCAGTTTCTAGTTTGTTATTATATACTTTAAATTAAATCCATAGACTAGTGAATGCACAAATTGCACACTATTGCTGAATGTTGTTTTTACGACCCGAATCTCCTTGGACATTCATTGGATGCATGACTTTAATCATAAAGTTAATTTTACTTGAGTCTGATCACTGGTTATTTTAATCTTATTCAGTCACTTTATATCTTAGTCATTGCTATTAAAGGAAATAAAATAATCTTTTTAACTATATAATTAATTATAATCTTTGTCTTAAGAGGGCGCACACCGGTCCACTAGAGCCACTCCTTTAAAAAATATTATCTCGTGACTGAGAAGAAATTTTGAATAACGGCTCAATAAGCACCCTCGGTAAGTGTGTCTAGAATTTTCTAATACCTTTTATAAATTTTCATATTGCGACACGAAGCAACAAAATTCGATCTAAAGAAAAGCGGCCACATTCCTCTAGCCATACACATAAGTAAACGGCCAATAACTGCTGTTGTTGCACTTTAATTTTTGACTTTTGACCCTGAGATTTGGTTCCTGTAGTTTTTGGACGACAATATGCAATTTTTTTAAACTAACTAGATAGCTGGTTTATGTACCTAGTTAGTGGTAAAACCTGCATGCACTTCAGGTTCATTTGTTAAGATTCACTTCGATCCCCAAATCGTTCTAAGTAATACAAAATTGAGTAGCAAACGACAAGAAGACAAGCAACGAGCGTTAGGGACATATTTGAAGAGGCAATTTCAAAAATACTGTTTTGGGTGGCTACCATTGAAACCAGTCTTACCAAGGGGTATCGTGTTACCCAGTGACTGGGTTGTGGAGGTCAGATAGGGAGTCTTACGTCCAAAATACTGGTATTCAGCTGCATCCGGTTAGACTTGAAGCCGACATCAACGTTGTTGGGAAGAGGCTAGGTGGATTGTTTTTGTGGCTACTGTCTCTAAAATCTTACATTACCAAATTAAAAATTACTAAAACCATCATGACATCACACAGACACACACACACACGTCACACATGAGTCAGTGTATAGAAATACAATTTGGCGAGGTACCCGACCGGGATTGAACCCCGGTCTATTTACGTCCTGGCTCAGTGCCAAGAGTCGTCTGATTGTTTGACCTGTTTCCTGAGCTATGATGGTGTGATTGCTTTGTCCTGGTCGTTAGGATAGGTGGTGAATGCTTATGGGTGAAGTGTACTATGGGGTATTGTGTTGCTGTATTTGGAGTGTATATGTATAGTGTAGATACTGAAGAGATAAGAAAGCCTAGCACTGAAACTTTATGCTTAAAAAAAGCCTAATAGATGAGGGATCCTAAATTCTGCTGCCTGAAATTATAGAGTTGCAAGTTTTGAATGGACATTTAATTCAAAGAAAAAAATATTGCTAGCTTACGATAAGCTCCGTTATTCGATTTCTGACCGTCTGACCAGACAGTCTAACATTACGATATTGTGGTTCAGCAATTACGTTACTTACTTTAATAATGTTATAATAATCACCATCAACAGAAAATCGTAGTTCACCGTTGAACTGTGGTCTCTTCAATCAAGTATCCTATACTGGAGTCATCAATCTAAATGAAACCTTTCTTTCCTAAGGCGATAGTGATATTACTTGCATTAAGTACCTACTCTCGATATATTTCAGATCTAATTCCACCTTCTCTTCCCCAGGATCCTGGTTGGTGCTCCAGAAGCCGAGCTGTCCCCGCCGTACGAGTACAACGTGTCTCGACCTGGTGCGGTCTACCGCTGCGAGCCAGGGTTCAGGAACTATGCTTCAGAAGGCAACGTGCGCACCCTGGACAGGTGCAGTGCGATGCAGTTCGATAAGAACCCACGTAAGTACCCCTAATGTTTGTTTTATTTAAGTTACCTATTGCTAGGTTTGATAGGTACAAATAAATAATATTTTACAAATAGCAATACTAGGAAGTTCAGTCCTACCAATAGTAGCTAGCTATGTCAGTAAACGATATTAAACTAATTGCAAATATGCACTTCAGTTTATCAACTCTCGGAATGCACTTCGAAGTTGACCTCGTGCGTGGTGAACTTACAAACTAAAGGTGCGAAATAAAACGTCAAATAACAAAGAAATTAAACTAAACTCTCATTAAAGAGAAATATATGTACTATCTATTACTACAGCATGCGCAGCATGACCATTTCTATAACTACTTTACAAAGAGTCGAAAAACAGACATACCGTCAAACGGGGTGAATAGGGATGCAGTATTATCTCTTTCTAATTGACATTTCTTTGCTTATTTTTTAACACCGAACCTTAGAAATCTTTCTACAATCTGTTATTTTTTCTTCCGTATCTTCCGTGTCTACGGTAGTCATGCTACGCGTGCTGGTGCAAAAGTTAACCCACAAAGTATGACCCACATTAGCCCACATGCTTTCAACAGATTTAATCTCTCTTGCAAAACGAATTCCCATACCCAGCCACCCGTATTGCCATAAATTACCCTTAAACGTCATACTAAAGAGTTTTCCCACCTAGTTGTAAAAGGAACATTATCCCGATCACAATTATGATAATCATGCTCACCCTTAACTCAACTTATTTGGGGTCGACACAGCATGTGTCTTCTTCTTCCACACATCTCTATCAGCTGTTACCTCAGTATTAACTTCTTTCTATCCATAACATCTTTCACACAATTCATCCATCTTTTATCCTGGACAGAACAATGTGCCATATTAATCCTCATAACATCAGATCTCCGCAATGCATCATGAGATGAAATTCAATAAGACGGTGCTTGTCTCCGCTACCTTTATGACATTATTCATGCACTTCTTATCACCGCTTTATTAATAACGTAATTTATTGTACTATTCAATGGAGGTTTTGTACGTAAATATTCGCTTTATCGAATATTTTAGCGTTGATATGGAGATGGAGTTATATTTCATGTTCTTTCTCAAGATGAGTGACACTGTTATCTTGGGTAGTGTTCAAATTGCTTCAGTGATAATAAATAAGATACTACTAGGGACCCGGCCCTGCTTCGCATAGGTAGAATGGCGACATGGCAAAAAATCTATATTTCTATGCTTTAAAAAACTTACGAAGTAAATGCGAAAACCGCATCAATATCCATTGAGTAACTTAAAAGATCTAAGCGGTCATACGCGGCGGTTAAATTATAGTATGTATAGATTAAAACTAGTTATTAAAAAGATTACAAAACCATCTGTTACTAATTATAGAGTCAAAACAATAGCCCTTTTTCGTAGCTTTTTTTTGCTGCTGAAGCTCAAAATACCTTTAAAGTAATAACCCGTCTGGCTTAAGCAACAGTCAATGTTTCCAACCAAAATCACGAGCAGTCGAGGGTACACGTCCGTATGACGTGTGTCGCGGTGCGCAGGCACGGGACAGCTACCGCGCACGCGCGCCTGATTTATACGGCTATACGGACTCCCTCCCATGTCCACGTAATGTACAGAAGGCTTACCCCCGTTTTTTGAACACGTACTATGTTTAAGCGGCAAAAAAGAACCTCTGTGACAGACGGACGAACGGTTTATTTCTTCTAAATGCCGTTACCGTATAATAATACTCAAATCAATGCAGTCACCGATTATGGAAGCTTTTCAGCATGATTTTCTCTTTTTCATTCAATAGCTCTTTAGCGTTTCGTTTAAAGTTAAGATTCTGTAGTTATTTGTATCGTATCAGCCGACTCCTGCGCAGCCACTGCGCTTTGTTCGTTCGCTAGATGGACGTAATGAGTCTTGTCAGGACGAGTAATGCCCTTGCTTCATATTAGACATAAATGCTTTGTTAGATGGTCAGTTTCAACTGTGCTAAAGTGGTTTTATAATGGCGGTTTGTTATTTCCATATTGTACTGTACCTAGTGATTCCATCTCACAAATATGTTGCCCTCGGTAATATATAAAAAAGAGGGGTTATAAAGATGTTATGCCTTTTACTGGTCTGGACATTCAAGCTTTACACACACGAAGCACACTTTCCTGCTAATTTCTCTCTTTTTATTTGTTTTTTTTTTGCTTGTATGTGTTGTGTTGTGTGCTTTGCAGTATGTGCTAAATAAATGTATTTTCTTTTTTTCTTTTCTTTCTTTATTATTTCTGAATATAAAATGCGTAAAGCCAAGGAGCTGGTTAATATAAATCACTTAACTGTCAAGTATAACTTAAAAGGACTTGACGTTAAGTGAAATTAACTTCAGAGATATTTACAAACTGAATTTATGTCATTCAAAAGGGTAGTCTTTTGAATAACATAAATTCGCCTTGTATCGGGAATGATTAATCTTCTTTGAAAATGCGCAAACGTCACATTACGGGTCTGAATTATTTCAAAAATTCATTCTTTATAACGTCTTAAATAAGCATTAAATAAGAAAATCACAATATGAATCACAGAGTAAATAAATCGGCAAATATCCGGACTATCACAATGGGCTTAACTTTACGACACACAGGATGCGCGCGCGCCGCGTGATTCGATTCTTAACCCACATCGATATTTATAATGTCCATGAGAAAGCGAATGAATTTCGCCGTAATGCTATGTGGGTAGTTATATTTATAACGATCTCTTTCGATCAATGATTTCGAAAGAGGCTTCCTGTTCCGGGTACGGAGTACATAAATGATGAGAACCTGTGACTGAATTTGGTTTCCTCTATATGTCTGTAAATGGGTGTTTGTGATAGTGTTATTATATAATATAGGTAACTCACATCATCAACTCTTTTTTTTTGGGTTGGAAATTATCAAGTGACCTCTCCTGCTCTGGGCGGAGCGGGAAGGCGTGTCAGACTTTTACTGACTAAACCCCACCTATGTTCCTTCAGTTGCCTGTGCACCAGGGCCACGGTAACTCTTTCGAACAATCCGCGACCCTCATCATCAACTCTGGTATCCATTCCGGTAATTATTGAACTTACTTTTGACCCCTTACAGTTTTATTTCTATTTCGAGGAAATATTTTTGAAGGTTTTCAGTACCTAGTTTGCAGTAATTTCAGTGGTCCTCCCCAGCTTATTTACCCGTTTTCTGAAACAGAAAAAGTAGCTAAAAGTTTACCTGCAAATCAAATATTTAAACAGTATCTCGCCAACCGATTTAACACAAAGAGCGCAATCTATCTTCCATAGGTCAGACGAAGCTCCAGGCGAAGCAATACCCCACAGACATTGCTGCACGCTTCAAGCGCTAACACTCACGTTATCCAATTTGATTGCCTCATAAAGAAATCGCTAGTGAATCATGCATTCAAACATTCATTCTGAATGAATCATTCAGTCTTTGACCGAACTTTCGCTACGCTAATTCCATAGTAACCTTTTAACTGAACCCTTCGGTTACTGGAGCATGTTTAGCTGTGGTTAACGATCGATTGCGAAGCTGTGACGTAGGCGGCGTAAGCGCATGTAGGCGGTGCTAAACTCGAATTTTGAATGTGGAATTTGTCCTTAATTTAATTATGGTGATTTGGTGATTATTAATCATTCAGGTGGTTGGGTGTTTAAGGTTTATCTTCTTAATATAAAAATCAGCATGTATTGACCCACTGCAGGGCTAAAGACCTGCCTTTCCTTTTTCCACTCAACTCGATCGTGAGTAAAAAAATGTATATTTAAAGTTGCCAAACAGGAGCTTTGCCAGACGGGCGCTACCCAGCCAATACAGACCGATCCCTCTTATAGGCGTCAAGTTTGTCCCGCCATCCACGCCTGGGTCTTCCGCGATGCCATTGGACACTTTCAGGAACCCATGCTGTGGTGGTCTTGGCCCACAATGCATCTAGCGTTTGATAAATCTTTGTATGGCAAATCGAGAAGGGACTGGGATCGATTCCAACTGTCTAAAATATTTCTTGAACTTACTATGGATTGGCATTTGAATTTAAGGTTTCGAATTGTCTAAAAACAACTTTGATAAAAATTACATAAAAAAATATAATGCTTTGTAACACAGTCGTGTTACTTGTGCGTTATTTGTAACACAACACAGTTGTGTGTTACAAAGCCTTCATTATCAAAGTCAACTTAACGACTTATTTTTATAAGAATTTATTGCTCAATAAGCTAAGAAAGATCTCGGGTACCCGGAAGCTGCGTACAATTTCAAAGAGATAATGGAGTTCACAGCTGATAACCTGCGCATACCCCGCGAATACCAGGGAGGCAGTTATATCGATAATATATCGATAATGTGTCGATACTGATATCGGGAATGTGGGTGCTTCGATGGAATGGAATGTAAAGAATTATGAGTTTACTTTATAAAATTTGTTGTTTCCTATAGGTATTATAAAGACAATTTTTTAAAGCTTGCTGCTGTTTTAACTGCATAAAAACTAAATTAAAACTACACATAATACTTACCTACTGTTCGGCTAACTTAAGTGTGCAATTATTCGTGGCGCTGTTCGTCACCAAAAATACAAAAGATAAACAAAAACCGATCTTATGTTCCATTCAAAATGTTAGTTCCAAAAACGTCCATTTCACAAATAAGTTGGTTAAAATGTACAAGATATTTGCCATAAAATATTTGTATAGGCAGATAAATTACACACCTATTATAAGAGTAAATCTTAGGACGTATGTGCTTATTTAGTTCAGGTTTAAAGTTGTCCGAAAGATTTTTATTTAGGTACCAAATACCTAAGTTTTTTTAGGTAGTAGGAAAAAACAAAAAGATAAATATGAAAAAGCTGCCAAGTGCGAGTCTGAGTAGCACACGAAAGGTTCCGTACTACAAAAAAAAAAAACGCCGAAAAAGAACACGTTTCTTGTATGGAGATCCCCTTTAATTTTTACTTTTTTATTTTTATTATTTGTTGTTATAGCAGCAACAGATATATACACTCTGTTAAAATTCAACTGTCTACCTGTTACGGTTCATGTGATACAGCCCGCAGACAGACGGACGGACGGACGGACAACGGAGGCTTAGTAATGGGTCCCGTTGGCACCCTTTGGGTACGAAACCCTAAAAAGGGTATAAAAATAAACAACCATTAACTTCAATTACAAACAATTTATCGGTAACCATTACTTATGTCGCAAGACTCGCAAGCTATTAGTTGAAAACTTGTAAAACTTTAAATACACATAAACTTTAAGACTTGATTAAGTAATTTTAATTAATTAAATAAGACAAATGGAAATGGTGAGTTAAGTTACGAAAAGTCAAATTGAAGCGATTTTTTATTAAAGAATTTTCTCACGAATCTCACATGTTGTTCAAATCTTATAGAATTACATTATCATGTGTTGAATTGATTTACTACATTAAGCTGAGATATGTAAATAAAATAAATGTCAAAATCTCTTGATTGTTATAGCTAGTTTACGATGCGATGGGAAATAAAAAGAAACTTAACCAACAAATGATTAGATACTAAGGCTGCAGAATTGCATAGGAATTACATTAACTAAACAGCAGTAGTAGTCGCTGGGCTATAGATAAGTGTCTATTAACAGACTATGAATAAAAATATACGCTTTTTGATGAATAAAAACAAACTTCTGATAATGTTTACATTTAAAGTCGACATATGTCGAATTTAACGAGCTGTGGCCTTAATTTGAGTTCCAATTGCCACTCAGATACCAGTTGGAAGTTTGTAAACGGTTATTTTTGTACAGAAGTTATAAGTAAAATTATTTCCTGGCTTATTTTGAACTTAGACTATTTTATCGATAACTCGCCACATCCCTAGCCCTAGCCCATATCTAATCACAAACAGTGTTGTATTTCACAAGCGCCTTTGTAGTCGACGGTGACTTCTGTAAACAATTTGCCGGCACTTTTTTCTCTTATCAGCTACTTTTTATCGTTATCAATTGTTCTGTTATCACAGCCTCTTGCAAGATTGTTATTCGTTAATTAATGCTTTGAAAATCGTTAGTGGTTACGATCTTTACGATAGGCTAAATGAGCCTCCTGTGACCAATGGATGATAGTTAAGACCCACTTGCACCGCAAATCACTAAATACGTTTAGCGCTAAACGAGTTTCAAACATCATTCTGTCTCCGTCATCTTCCAACATTTGACAGAAAGAGAATTATGTTTTAAACTCGTTTAGCGCTTAACGTGCTTAGTGATTGTCGTGCAAGAGGGCCTTAGTGTTTATATTCAGACCAACCTAATTGATTACCTGATCTTTCCGTTACCACAAAACTACGTGAACTTATTCCCTCGTAGTAGTTCTATGTAGTGTAGCTCTTAACGACATGAGTGAAGAAGATTGTGTCCTTAAAACAACTGCTGGTAACTGTACAGATCTAAGACTACCCTTATTTTCAAGTGGGTGGGCAGCATTGACCTTACAGTCTAGACTGATAATGCAAACTGTAATCACTTCTGATATACTGATAAGAGTAATAAAGTACCGACGAGGTGCAAGAGCAGCTATTTTTAACCGATTTAAAAAAAGGAGGAGATTCTCAATAGGGTTGCATTTTTTTTTAATGTTTGTTTTCTCAGAACTCCGTAAGCTCGTATTTTCCACTTAGTGTATGTTGATGATGTTATAATAACTTCCTGTCACTGTTATTTACTTAGCAAGTGAAGGTATACGAATTTCTGTGGGATAGATACAAAAACTAAAACGTGAAAAATAAAACTATATTACGTAAAAAAAAAACAACCGACTTCCAAAAAAAAACACTACAGAATGAAAAATAATTTTAAATTCAGTAGTCGATGGCAAAAAACTAAATATAAAACCAAAGATAGCGACTTCCGAAATTAAAGTTATTTTTCATGTTGTAGTGTTTTTTTTTTGGAAGCCGATTGTTTTTGTTTAATTGTTATTTTCGGTTGCTCATCTTTTGCTGCACAGAATCTCTAGCTTTTGTCTTAAAACAATTTATTTCGGAGGTCCTAATCTTCAATTCTTGTTTTTTTCTTTTATCTTCAATTGATTTAAGGCTATTACTGATACACCTAGAAAACAGTTAATTTATGATTATTTAATCACCATCCAAGGGTCAAAGATTCTTCTCAACAGCTTTTTTAAAGGCTCCCACAGACAGGCGCGACGCGACAGCGCTACACAAAGGTGCGGCACGTCGCGCGACACGCGGTGCTTTAGTGTCGGGCGTCGCGTCGCGCCAGTGTGTACGAGCCTTAATTCGAAGCTGCTAACATTTTCCAAGTCCTGACGACACGGAAGTAACCCTATCCTCCAACCGTTTAGTCACATGTAAACGGTACAAGCCATCCGTATGTCTTCCACGACACGACTTGAGATCACGGCGAGCGTTCGTGCGTGATCGGCATCAGTCGCGCGCCAAATACAGCCAGAACTGCGCACGCGCATACCAACAACTGGAAGGTTTTAGATGAATGGGTGTTGTAGACGTTAGATTATGGAGAGTCTAAGGTGTATAGGCCTATGCTAGTCATTGATAGGTGACATTAGATTAGGATACCTACTAAAGTATAAGGGTGTTAAAAGGTATAAAGTTGGTTTTATAAAGGAGAACTCGACTCGAGTTCTTCACCCGCAACTTCTTTCGCGTGAAATTTCTTGTTTTAATATATTAATGACCTTTAATATATTCATGTCCTATGACTCTAGTCAATACTGTATCTATCCATTAGTGAAAGAATTTTCGGAATAGGATCAGGAGTTCCGAAGATTACCCCCTAAATACAAACTCACAAATTTTATCTCTTTATAATATGAGTATAGATTAGTTTTGTGGTTGTGTTTGTAAGGTTCTGAGCTACGATTCCAATGGATAAAATGAGAAACATTTATAGAATCTTTTGTAACCGAACTTAAACAGGGCGCCGAAATAAAACGCACCACTTTATAGGTTGTTAAACACCCGAAACAAGTCGCGTTGTGATAGTAGACTGTCAGCAGTGTATTTATCCCACACGTGGGCATAGTGTGGGCGACGTAACCACGGCCGCGCGTAGGCAACTCGGCAACCGACGCGTTGATTTGTCAATAATAATCAACTTATTGATTCAAAGTAATTTCACTGAGTTTATTATGTAGTTATGGTTTGTTTCGTAATGGGATTATGGTATGGGGAGTACTCTAAGTGATGAAAATAATGAGGAACGATAGGTTATAGGTAAAGGGAGATAGTATTGTACTAAAAGAACGCACAGAGGCTGATTTGAGTGCGCAATTTGCTCGTTGATGTTCATAGGCAAAATGAAAATAATAAGCTTACCTTTTTAGAATTAAATCTGATCATTGGTAAATAAATAAGTAGCATAAGCAGGACATTTAAAGGCTTACGCCAACTTCCAGTAATAGGTAGTAAAAAGGTTGTCAGTTTTTAAATATATATTAATCCGGCTGGTTGCAGAGTTCTTTGATGAACAAATAAACAATAAATTAGGACAGAGCGGGACTAAAATAAAGAAAACTGATGCAGTATCACAGCCAATACAATATTTTAGTACAAACCCAAACAAATCAAGTTCGACTACTAATGAATAAAAGATAAATGATTGAATAATAAACCGTTGATTCTCGGATATTATCCGCCACTTCCTAAACGGCCACTATTTCCAAATTAGCTCGGACCAGCTGCGTGCTAAGCTATGTTTATTCGCCCACGCTAAAACGTAAAGGTTGTGCTGTAGTGCTAGCAAATAGTCGCATTGCTGATCTAGCCAAGCTATTAAAGTCCTCATAGTGATCATAAACATTGCGACAGCGAGGTCCTTGTAGTTCCATTATAAAAAACTGTGACAATGAGGTAATTTGTAAGGTAATGGTGGTAATGGTCACTAATGATAGTCGGTCAGATTGCTGAGTGTAGTGTGGAATCACCGGTGTGTGACTGTATAGAGGTATGAGGAACAGGGTGTAAAGTTCACTCACACCTCCATAGAAAAGGGAGGATCCTCCGACCAGACGGGTATTGTGTCTGGTGGGTAACTGGCCGTCGATTGATGTTGGGACGTTGTATATATGCTAGTTGCGCGGTAAACTCTGCTTGCGCGATGCAGGATTTTGCGTGACGTCAGTGTGACGTGTAGCTCGCATGTGGCGTTTGTAGATGCCGCTACATCACTCTCCCCCGGAGACCGGAGGTCGATAGTGAGCTGAGTCGCTAGTGTGTGACTGGTTTTAGAAGTCATTAGTAAGATTACTTTATTAGTCACAGATTAATCTATGAGTTGTCTACTTTTCCATAACTGATTCATTTTGTACAGTCTTTATGAAGAACCTGATTTTCCACCTTTTCATCTAATTCCATATCGACTGTGAGTAAATGAGTTTATCTGTGTTTCTTCTCGTTAGTAGTTTGGTCACGGTGGCCTCATAGACTTGAAAATCATCACCATTTGGCGGGTACTAGTTGTTGTTATTTTCGTATGCTGCACTGGTTGACGTAATCACGTCAACGCCGGCTATCGCTGAAAACCAGCACTGGGGCTCTGTCTCGCATAGGGTCGTAGCATTATACTGAACGATTGCCGTTTTGCGTGGATGCGACGCATATTTTCCCCCAACTCGTTCTTTTTTGTCTTTGTGTGTTTTTTCTTTGCGTCATGTTTACCGCAAGTAAACGTATTTTCTTTCTTTCTTTTTCTCTTTTTGTTATCTTTCTATAATTCTCTACGATATCTTCTCTCGGCTAGCTTCGCTTTCGCTTCCAGTAGACAACTATCCGCATTCTTATATTTGTCTAACAGCGAATAAAAGCGTGGGTTTATTTCGTAAATGAGCCACATCCGGCAGAACTAGCTCTGTGTTTTCTAACGCGTACGAATCTGGCCAAGACTTGTGAATTTGGTGGAATTGGGAAGCTGTGGCAGGCCTGTTGGCACGCGTACCCGTTTAGATGATTACAGAGATAACGAGATGGAAAAGGTGATTGTGGTTTACACGTTATAATGTGTCTGTGTGTTATGGTGAGTTTATTTTAAGGTTATGGTCAATACTTTGGTCGTGATCCATAATGAAAACGATTTAGGAGATAGAACTGTTCGTCCAGAAACATTTTAGTAAGGACCCATTAAATTAAACACACAAAAATTAACCTATTTATAAAATCTAAGAAGTTGCTGCTTCTTTTTTACAAATACAGTAACTTATAAATGCATTTTAAAATAATATTACAATATGTTCTTTTCTTTTTCATATCAATGACTTACAAGGATAGACACTGTAAATATGAAAGTCTTTGTGAAAGAAAAACTAGAACCATAAAAGGAAACCATTTTCCAATTTAATTCAAACGTAACTATCCAAAATACAAATCTGACTAAGATAGACGATGTTGATTTCCGTATACTTAAACCTATTATGGAATTGGCCGAGATGAAAGAACTAGATGGACTTCAAAGGGGCGGGGCGAGTGTTTCCGTTAGCGCTCGCGCAATCCGACACTGTTTCCGCTTCATCGTGTATCCGTGAAAGGATTTTGTAGAGTAGTGTCATGTCATGCCCATTTGTCTTCAGGAATTTGAGCAGAACTGAAGGCGTGTGAAAGTTTCAGTAGAAAGTCTTGTGGAAACTTTTAAGGTTTCTAGTCAAATTATAACTTTTTATGTTTTGTTAAGTGGTTTTTGGTCCATGTTAGCCGATGGACAAATGATGATTCCTGAAAAGACATTGACACAGCCTGGGGCCTATTTATTATAGCTGACAATGCGACGTATTTGCCAAAAAAATTACAAATGTTTCACATTTTAACGACGCGAAAAAACTTATTAAATTGATGAATTGTCGCTTGTCGGGTTTATTAAATAGACCCCTGTATGTATCAAGTTTTGTTAATGGATTTTGTGGTGGTTTAATTTTTCGACAAATTCAGGAACCTACTCCTGATAAGAAATTCCCTTTTAGCAAAGATCTCTCTGATTCTCGCGCTCATAGTGGTACTGAAGTTGTTTTCGTCTGTACACCTGGCACAGAATAAAGCAAACCGTTTCAATTCTGTGTTTGTACCTAGCTCAGAAACATAACGACTACAACATTTTTTTACAATGATCGTCAAATGAGATAAAAATTGCCGTAATGAAATAATACGTCAAAATATTCATTCTTCAAGTGTTAACATGACATCAGTGGAAACCGGTTTTATATACAAATAGAGGCTCGTTTGGCAAAACTAGTTTTTTATGTATCTACACGCTACAGTTACAAGCGTATGTTGTATATATATATTTATGTATGTATGTCCTCGTGGGAATTGAAGGTGATTCTGAATGCCAATCGAAAATATTTGACATTTCAAGCGGTTTTGAAGGTAGTAGTGCTTTTGAAGTGTACCTGAGGAGTTATAAGTAAGGGTTGAGTTTTTGTTGGATCTGCATGTATATACTTGTATAGGCATTTAATTTGTGTCTATCAAGTTGTATACAGGTTTTTGATACCATCGGTTTGGTAAATTTGTTTGGTAGGATCTAGTTAGTTTGATAGATTAGAGACAAAAACTGTTGATGCTATTTGTGAACCACTGCTGCAGGGTATCGGCTGTCACCTCGCAGCAGTGATGTCACAAATTGTTTCTGTGTTAATGTTTTACTAATATAGTATGTAAGTATATTGTTACTAACACTATGAGTTTTATTACTTGTATTAAACTATTATTATAAAACCAGTTGATGTTTTTCAAGATCATGTCGTTTGCGATCATGTGATGTGGTGTTACCAGAAATTAAAATTCCCAAATCTTTTTTATTTACAGTAAAGAATTTGACCAAGGACTCACGTTATTTGACTATATTTATCACGAATATCAAAAACACCAACTCTATTTGCGTCTTCATTGCAACTGACATGGTTTCTTCCAAGTTATTATTCAAGACAGTTAGACAGCTACTTTCCTTTTTAAAAGGACCCTAATACGTCCATGTTAAACCACAGTGCCCCAATTCCTGACATGTTGACGTTAACTTTGATGGACCACACCACACCGCAACACAGCGGGTGCAATGGTGTTTAGTTGCCAACCACAATTGGAGCATGAAATATTTTGTAGACCAAATTGATGTGATGTGTGCATGATACATATTATGTTCTTCTATTAGACAATGTATGTTCTTTAGTGTAAATATTTTTGGATGATTTTAGACTTCTTGATTGTATCATTGGATTCTTCCAGAAGGTATCTATCTACCATCTTTAGGTACTCTTTTAATTTTGGCTTCATCATTTGGTACCTACCTATACTTCTTCTAGTCATACCTACATAGGTATTAGCCGGTATAAGCTGACTTCTTAGTCTGTTGAACTTCTTCGCTAGGCCTGCTCAAGGTTGAAGTGTTACCACCGACGTGCGGTCGACTGTACAATAGGTAGGTAGTACAGTCACGAGCACGAATATGTCAACACTTGGCAACTTCCAATAGCGATTTTTTTGTGAAATAACGAATGCAATGTTGAAATACGACATATTACATAAACCTATAGGTTCTAACATACGATATTCGTAACAACATAAAATTTCATTGAAAAATTAAGGTGAAAATCGTTTTTAAATTTAGCCAAGTGTGTACATATTTAAGCTCGTGACTGTACAAGCTTTTTTTTTAAATTTTCTTTTTGAAGTGATACTTCTTAGGAGGCGATTCGATAATTGGACGAGAATTGAGAGTGAAATTTCAAGGACGCGTCACGTTTAGGCAGAGAGAGAGATATAGAGAGAAAGATATAATTCTCTCGCTGTCTCTCACACTAAATCTCTCTTAATCTTTGTTTTTTAAGAAGTTTCACTTCTATCACGTGTACGGTGGCGCACGCGCAATTTTAACTGTAAAACAAGGCAGTACCTTCACTCCCCACCTGGTGACCAGATTATCAATGTTGCTATGAGAATCAAAAGATTAAAACCAGAAGCTGATTTCTTAAATTGGTCAACGTCATAAGCAACATAGCTTTAATAGTTTGAACCCACGCGAGTTTCTGCGCTTGATTTGGATATTTCTATAAACTACGGATTGGCGTAAATACAGGCTGGCAGGGACATCGACGCGCAACCTGTTACCATGGATTCAGTACATGATTCTGAATCCCCTGCGTTGAAATTTTTTGACAGTTATATTTAAAAAAAAAACATTGCTTTTTCATACATTTCGACCGCGTAGGTATTGCACTATTCTATGAAACAGCAGATTTGTTTTCGAAAAATTTCTACTCTAGGGGGTCTAAATTAGCATAACTTACGGGGTCCGATAGGGCCGACGCCTGTCGGGGTCGCGGATTTTCGAAAGAGTTACATGCAATTGAAGGAACACGGGTGGGTTATGATTTCACAGCCAAAAAAAAAAAAAAACATGTTCTGAATTCATGGTTTCAGTTTGCGCGCCAATGTCCCAACCAGCCTGTATAGGTAATTTTAAAATAGATGCTAGATAAAAAAAAAAATGTCTTTGGTGTTAGGTATCAATCACTAAATAAACAATAGTGATAATTCCTCTCTCAAAACCCATTATAGGAAGTCGTGGAAGTTCACAAACTAAGATTAACAGCTACGCAATCAATTTCTCTTTTGTAATCCCACTAAACAATTTAACAACTATTTTCTCTTTAAACACCAACATTAAAAACATCGCTTCTTCCTCTATTCAAACAATATCGATTATCGATACGTTTACCGAGCGCCGATCGTAAACATCAGACATTCATCTACCGTGTACTCGCTGTACTTGAACAAAAGGGCACGGCATCGAGTGGCATTGTGCCGAGTACTCGATGCATCGATTGTAAGTGCATTAGTATCGAGAACATCGGCCAACATTAACGCTTTGCGCGTTGATAAAGTATAAATCAATCGGTGGTGTAGGGTGACCGTGAATTTAATAAGACAATAATTAAAATAATTTTGTCGAGTTTATTTTAATATTTTTTTGAAAATTAAACCGGATTGATTTGTACAGAACGTAGCGTAAATCATTAACCAAAATATTTACAATTTCATCCAATTTGGCGAAAAGCAACGGGGTAAATTGAATGCGTTTAAACTCTGAGCTATTGACTCATCTCTTCACGTACAGAATTACACATTACATTTAAATAACAACTATTACCTACTTACATTAAAATTCAAATGCAAACCCATCTGAATTAAACTCAACTTTCCTACCAGTATCTCTGATCATCATTTAATGCAAATTGATCATGTTGATCGTACAAAGCACCTAATATCCCGCTACTTAGCAGTCACTCTAGCTGCGCCCGCGCCGATGCGCCGGGGTCGTCTGATGCTCCTCCAGAAGCGCCATTTATTTCGAATGCATGCGCAAAGGCAGTGCATCGACCGCTTGCACGTGGTACAATTCTGCTTTAACTTCTTAGTTTATTATTAATTCGTTTAATGTTTTCGCGTATGACATGTTTGCGGTTTTAATGATTTATAGTTGGCTTTAAATTAGTTTCATATTTATAAGAAAATTAATTTTGTCTCTTTCCCTTTACATAGGAAAAACAATATTACATTTTGTCTGCTTCGTGGATCTAGTTGTCGCCTGTTAAGAATTCGGTCCTGCATTTGATTCCCAGGTCTGGCAAAATGCTATTGGATTTAACATAAGGATTTTTTTAGTAGTATCCCGGAGTGTGGATTTTGCTCTTGTATCAGCCTTGCCCCGAACTAACCAATTGGAACTTAAACATAACTGGCTAAATGTAGGTTCTTACTATACACCTCTACCATACTCTTCAGAGAAAACAGGCGTGATGTTATGTAATCAGATGTCCTCCGTGTATGTTAGGTATAAAGTTCAATGTTATAAATAGTGATGGACAGGTACTCTCTGCCCGCATGCGCAACAATGATCCATTTCCCTCACTTGACCCTTTCAATTTGCGCTAAATGACAAGCAGCTGTATTGTATGATAAACTGAAGATTTTTATTTCATTACTTTAATCAAAAAGTTTCAAAGTTCGGTGTTATAATATATGAATGTGAATATTCAAATCATTCTTTTAATTGTTTGAATTTTGAGTTTGTTCCAAAACTAAGCCAGAACCTACAGTGATTCTTTGGTTTTTAAAAAGGATTTACAGATTTTAAAAGTAGAACAATGCCAAGACAATGAAGCTCGACAAGTTCTAGGAAAATGATTCTCAACTGGCATGAAAGCTGCAAAGATTTTAATAAAAAAAGTACATAGCAGGAGTACGAAATTACCACGGCGTTCACTTTCTTAATTGATATGCGTGAAAACAGCAACAGTAATGAAAGTAGCCATCACTTTTTAAAGTACGTAATGAGTGACCATCAATCTGGTTCCAATTGAGGACGGTCCGAATTGGATGAATTGCGGTGGACCACTGTCCACTTGTCACTAATTGGGCCCTAAACAATGTAAACGCTCTCGGTTATTGGTTGATAGATTGGTACTTTGGTACTTTTAGTGTGCTTGTGCCAGTAACGATTTGTTTACTATTGATTTATTTATTGCGAGGGTCGCAGCGGACGTGGATGTCAAAATAATATTTTGGGATGGTTTTGTGTGATTGAGTACGGTTAGATTTTATGACTGTTAATTTGATGCTTGTTACAAGTTATTTGTAACGTTTCATAAGTTCATCATCATGCCTAAGTATAGCGAGAATGTCTTAGACCTTTACCAGAATCCGTTAAATTAGTCTTGTTTCAGGGTTTTTTCTTTTAGAGTTTATAAACTCTACCAAAAACTGCAATCCTTAGAAATCCTTTAACATAATCTTAAAAGTAGATAGGTATTAAAGAAACTTAGAAGTAGGTAAAATATTTAGTAGAATCTTTAAGTAGGTATAGTACAGTTAGAGACCACTTAACTTAACCGACACTTACGGAAACAGTTGTATGCTTCTGATAGTCAACAAAAACACGTTTCTTACCAATAACTTGCACAACAATTAAACTGCTTATCCCGATATTAGCATAAGAACTTAATACACAAAAACCTGTACCATTCACACTTGTCAGAGCGATGGCTTACAACCGAAGACCAGTCACCATTCCCACCTGCGTTCGATTACTGGACAAATATTTGTCAAATGATTGGAACACACTGAATTTACTTGAGCGTGCGTTTGCGCCCTCTAGCCTCTTGACATCGTATTTATGGGCGCATTGGGCACATGTATGGCATTGGCTTATTGGCACAACGGCCATTACTATTGGTAATGTGATTTCCATGTGATTGTGGTTTATTATTGTGAGGAAGCTCCGTTGATAAGATGAGATGTGTGTTGAGCGTGTAGATTTTTGGGTAAGCTTACGCTGCATGCATATCATCTACATAGTTCATTGTGATGGGAATTTGGTAATAACCGCTCGCTATGTTCTTCATGTTGTAATGAAGGATGAGGTCAAGAAAATAATTTATGAAAAAGAAAATCAAGTATTTAAAGATAACAACAAACTTGTCTTAAAGTTGAAACCATACACAGTAGTTAATTGCACTTAAATCATACCAAAACATGGCTTACCATTACCCAATAGATAATTACGTGTACAGTAATTACTTTACACATTTACACCTATTGTAATAAGCAGCTGCCTCTTTCCCACCGTATAATTAATTTCGAATATTAATCAGTACTGTTCTGTGTGTTATTATTTCTTCCTTAGTTTAAATGGCGGCTGATACAATGTGTAATTAGAAGGGCTCACCCCTCTTCGAATCTGAATTAATTATGGGCATGATATTTGATTTATTTTATTGGGTTTTGGTGAAAGGGAGACTGTACTAGCATAAGCTGGAACATATTATTATAGTAAGATTTTGGACACAATATGATATGTCCTACAGGTTACTAACGCTTGACATTTGCTGTGTCTAACTGAATTTGACAACTTCACGCAATCCATAATCACGTAAAATATTGCAGTACCTTATTAATGAGCTTAGCTACCATAATTAAGACGCAGAAATGAATTAATGAATCTTGAAATAAGTTAGGTACCATGAGGAGTTTCTTGCCCGTTCTGCTCCATAGCAGGCTATGCTTTGGTGGAATCAACAACTAGGTTGGACTATCTCACTTAAAGACTGACGCCTCGACAACATACTAACTGTAAATGGTTTATTAAAATAAATGCTCTGAGTTTGAGCTTTAGAGCATCAAAGGTAGATTAACTTGTACTTTTTAAAGTACAACATTTTATGATGTCCTCAATCAAGGCGGTGCTCTATTAAGCACAGATACAAAACGTAAAAGCGATACTAATGACATTTATTACACATCCATACCTGTGTTTATCGCGAGGTGCTCTACCGTATAGTCACGACATGCAAGCTTTTATAAAAGTGTATTTTTACTGCTTTCTGTTTTATTGTAGTCTGATTACCTTGTTTTATTTGAAGTTTATTGATTTACCTCGGGGTAATCAATTTTTTTATTACATTTTCTCTTTTGTGGGACGTATTTTATTCGATTTTGAACTGCTGTTTAAATAAAATCAGTCAGGAGCTATTGATTTATTTCTGAAAAATACATAATTGTCGGCATAATTTCATTATAATTGATGATAATATGGAAAAAATTACGCCCAATAAAATAAATGCACTCATTCGTTAAAGTAGGGTGTCCATTATTGATGTTCCTACACTTCGGACATTTGTTCATTGGACCGAATCATTGCCGGGTTGCTTTGTTTCCTACTATGTCATGCTCCGATGGTATTATGAGTTGGGGGACTACCTTTATTGTTATTGCAACGTAATTTTAAGGTTATAAAAATGTTTTTTGATACACCCGTGTGACATTGTAATTTATTCAGGAGAATACTTCCCCTTTTCACGGTCGTGGTCACGAAGAGGGTTCGGAGCTTTTTAAAATATGTTTGCTTTTATGATAATCGTAGAAGAATAATTTACAATTTTCGTATGACATGTCTGGAAGACATTGTTTAGGGTGAATAGAGCGTGTTAAAAGCCAATTATTTCCTTAAAATAGTGCTATATTACCTTTCCTGTTCAAAAGGGATTCCCAAGTTTTCAATAACATAGTTTCTATTATAAGTTTGAGATTGGTTAAGATTGATGTGAATGTAAAATTCATAATACTTCTGAACCAACCATTCACTCCTAAATAGCATCAATTTTTTTTTTATCAATTGCCACATATCACAAAATCAATTGACTGTACAAACAAGGCATGACAGGTACTAACCACAATGACCTCAAAATAACCACAAAAAAGGCCACAATATTATTAAGACATCAATCACTTAACAAAAATATCCCATCGATAAAAAAATATCAGAGCTTCCGTTAAGGCGGAAGCGCCAGGTTGCCCGCAAAATTCAAATTTTCTTAAGTTTTTTGTAATTCGTATGCAGTGTCAGATTGTATGTAGAATAAAATATGATTCGCGATCGTAACAAGTGTGTATTTCCAGAATTATAATCATCAGTAAACCCCTCTAAGTTCATAATATAATCGTATTGATTGATATTTTATGAAATTATCATTCAGTAGGTTTATATGAACTTAGAAGGTTGTATTGATGATTTTAATGATTATAATTCTGGAAATACATACTTGATACGGTCGCGAATCATATTTTGTTCAACATACAACCTGACACTGACCTGCAAATTGCAAAAAAGTAAGAAAATTTGAATTTCGCGGGCAACCTAGCGCCTCCCCCTTAAGCATCGTTTTCGTGAAATCAGATAAAATGGTCAAGTATGGCCAACTACCAATCACATTAGATTCCATATCTGTCATACAGTTAATTACGAGAGCCATAACAGTTAAGAAATTGACGTTGTAATGTTTAACGTCTTCATCCAAGGTTCATACAAACAAAAAATTACGTCATTAAAATTTTACTCTCTGTCATTTTTAACTTGCGTATAATTTCTCTGAGAGCAGCCTTAATTTTGGCTTTGGGATATCATCACGACGTATATGGAGAGCCATTAAGAGTATCGGCAGCGATAAAAATCAAGATTGAAGGCTTTGGGTGGTGTTTAAGTTGTAAAAACAAATACGGGGCGGGGGTAGCGGGGCTTGTGTGTTTTTACCGTTATTTATATCTTCATTTTTATGGCGAATGATAAGTGTGCTTCCTCCTGGTGGTAGGTGGTCTTAGCCATTTTTCTTGCAATCTTTTTTATTCGATTTAAAGTAAAAAGGTAAACTTTATATGTCCGAATCGTTCTTCTTTTCTACATCTGCTGTTTTTGAATCACTTACATAAATATAAACAGACTCAATTAATTGCAATTTATTGAATCATTTAACATTTCGAAATAATAACTGCACCATAATGAAAATTTAATAAACAATTTGACAAATTAACCAGCTGTGTTTAATTACACATCATTATTGATTAAAAATGGAAATATTCCTCACAACGTTACATAAATCTGACAGATTTAAATTAAAAATTCTTGACCGCTGACTCATTCCATAAATTACGTATTCTAAAACAAATGTCCGTCGAATTAGTAAGAATAAGTGTTGAGGCTATTACAGAACGCATTAGACCGGTCCGTGTGGATGTAAGTACACTAATAAAATATAAAAAAGGTTCGATATGCAGTAGCTACTAACTAGACAGACGTGTCATTGTTGTACACTTGTCCACGGATAAGTTAATCCGTTAGAAGATGGATTAAAATGCGAATGGATGATAGATGTGGTGAAGAAATGTGATGTTATTCTTTTGATAAATTAAATCTTAAATAAATAAATTGTATATCTTCTACAAAAAATAATAAGGTGTTGGTCATTTCTTAAGTAACTATTTCGTGGACCAACTTTCAAACTGATGTCTGTATTAATGTTTCACTTGAATAAGACCTGCAGGGCAAATTAAAAAGTATTTTATGGCCACCTCGAACAAAATTATTTAATTACACGCTTCACAAACCTAACATTATAACCCAAAACACGTATAATCTTCAATCAATTAGCTTAATCGTTCAAAATTTCGACTTAATCTTTCCGTCAGTATAATTTTCAAGATTTATTTTCTTAAATCCTGCTGGCCGTGACTGTACCACTGCAATCAGTTTAAAAGCCTAACCCCAGCATGATTAGGCAGCGCCAGGGGGCGCGGTGTAGGCGCGGCAGGGAGGGGGGGCGGTCATTAACTCATTAACGATGGTCGTCATTACACGGCTATGTCACAGTTAATGATGATTTTGTGCTAATGTCCTAATGTTCTAAGTTGCGTGGTCACACTAGTTTAAATGAGAAAAAATCAAATGATTATTTTTATGACAATTTATTTTACATTATCTTGTTTTAATTTAAATAAAACTTTTTATAGACATTATTTAAAAAAAACCACGTGTGGCACTCGGGGACCGCCGCGGTAAAGCTATTGCATAGCATTTTTTATCAACTTATGCAATTATAATTATTTATTTATTTTTTATTTATGCAGATTTTTTTTGTCTTTGATATTAATTCAAGTACAGTCGTACCATATACATACACGTTAAGCGAACGCTCGGCCGAGCTACATGGTAGACGGAGTGGGGGGTGTTAGGTTTTATTTTCGTTACGGAATTTCTTGATTCGATCGCCGCGCTCAAAGCCCGCGATAAAAGCTATGCAATAGCTTAAAACTTGATTGTGTTTGTCATTAAATCCATTTAAAGACGGACATGACGTAACAAAATGTAATTGTCAATTTCCTTTTCATAAAATTCCCCTTTCATGAATTCCCAAAGATCTGTTATCAATAAACTTATCAGCAGGCACGCAATATAAGAGGAAGGAGGTCACAAGCCCGTCATTACTCGAACCTCCTTCGTTCGTAATTAAAAATGATGATAGCTTTCTGTTGAAAATTAATTACTGGTGTCAAAATTAACTTTGGCTACAGTTTTGGATGGGTTTACAACGGGATACGTTCGTAACGCCCTTTTACTGTTTTCAATAAAATACGACGAAAAACAAAAGGGATTTTGCATGTCGATTTTGAATTAATATGAATAATAATAAATATTGTAGCTTTAAGTCAGTTGTAGTGCAGCCAGCCTACCAAACTGTAAAACTTTATTAAGTATCGGAAATTATGTAAAAACCAAAAAAAAACTACCAAAGACGCAAAAAAAAAATCGGTCGGTAGTAAATTGTAATTATTAATTGTGATGTCTTTACGAACGCGTTCTTAAAAACTCATCATGTTTCACAATAAAAAATATATAATAAATGTAGATCGTACATAAAATTCAGTCAAAAAAAATAATTATGTCAAGTCAGCCGGAAACATTCACTAATCTTCATTTAATTTTTCGTAAATAAATGGAAACTAAAAATCCATTAATCAAGCGTAGTATTTTCGCCGTTACAAAATTGAATAAAAGATGGATGCCCTGCGAGCCGAATTAAGTTATTACCTGATATTTCTTATTCCGCCACAATTGAATACTTCACTGCAATGGGCGCCATATTTGGCAGTTAATGGCAGTTGAATCGAAAACGCGGGAAAGTCGTTAAGTTGTAAAATACTTTTTTGTAAAAAGAATTCTGTAAGAGATTTTTTTTAATATTATGAATTATTTATTTGTGCCTCATGGTCTAGTGGTTGTAAGTGCTATTGGTGAGCATGGCGTCTTGGGTTCGATTCCTAGGTTGGGCAAAGTGTTATTGGGTTTTTCCATCTGGAATTTCTCAGTAGCAGCCCGGAGCCCTATTACACGGGATTTAAACATAATTGAAATATGGCGAAGTTAAAAGTAACAACAAAATTATTTTTATGTAAGCTCTCTTTGATTGCTTTCACAATGCCAGAAATAAGTATCGTAACTTAATACTCTTGCAATAAATAATTGAAGCAGGTACCAATTTCTATAAAATCATCATCATAATTTCTTAACGCTATAAATTACAAAAAGCACAAATAAATTGCTGATATTAAATGTTAATACTGTATTACGTGTTCTCGTAAAGTATTCTGTAATAAATTTTGAAAAGGTTGAGCAAGAGGTGCGATGGCCGATCTTCTTGATTTCTTTCCAATGATTTATGTCTTAAAATGTTAAACGTAAGATGAGAGATGCTTATTTAATTGTGCGTCAATATATCTGTGGGTATTGTCCGAGTTTTCTGCTTCAGGGGATACCATGTATAAATTCAATTCGTATTTCGCACTTTGCGTAAATCTTTTTTGGTAATCATAAAATCTCCATGTGCTTGGTTGACTCTTTCATCGAAGTCGACAGGACTTAACATATATTTTTCATTGTTGTTTTATACAGCTATCTGTTTCATACTTTTTATTAACTTGGCCAGTTTCAGCCTTTCATTTACTATTCTTGTAACCTCGCGCTTTCGGTTTCTCTCTCTCACTACATCCTAAAACCAAGTCTATATCAACTGTGTTTAATAAAATATAATGTATTTGTCCACAGGAAACAACGAGGATCGTCAAGGTCGTCCCATCGACCAGAAGTCAAACCAATGGTTCGGAGCGACCCTCACCAGTACCGGCAGAAATGGTGCTATCATGGTGAGTCTTACTTTTCTATCTATTGAGGGGAATACGGATTGTAATATCGGTTACTTCTAATTTTAAAAGTGTTCCGCATTCTCGAAAACGATGTTGTTTCTTACAAGTTTCGATTATAGCGTTTTATGAGACTATATCAAATCTTTATTTGATAACATAATTAATTTATCTTATTGTAGAGCAAAATCTTGTCAGCCTTTCTAAATCTTCCTTTATCAGGAAACCTAATAATCTGATCTACGAAAATTACTGACTGTTTAGGAACTGAACTTCTTTAATCAGACTTCCTGAATTCTGAAATAGCACAGTTCTTTAAGGACTGAAATTCGTCAAAAAGAATTCCCCAATCCCGAAACAACACAGCACAAAATTACTTTCGTCACAAATCTCAATACAACCATAGTCTTTTCCTAAGAAAAGACTATGGTTGTATTGCAGAAAGATCACAAAATGCGTTGTCTAAACAACGCATTTTGTGATCTTTCTGCTCAATAATTACTTCGAAAGCCATAAATCCTAAAACAAAGTCTTCGTTTTCACATTGCAAAAATCCGTTTCACCACAAATCTCTTCGTCGCCATTTCCCCAGTTAACTCCATGACCTCATACACGACTGACCTATAAAGATGATGGCCTGATGGCCTGATGGGATGTCTTGACAGGCGCACCCTTCCTGCTCCGCCCTGTCCTCAAGGTGTTCTGCCTTAATGTTGATCGCTCTATCTTTTGTTATCGAGTCTATGGTCGGGTACATTCGTGACGTCACTGGCCTAGATGTGTTTGCGTTATTGATCATTGGGTTTGGATTTAATGTCGTGGTGTGGTTACTAGTGATTCATCGTCGCAGATTCTAAATAAGATTATGCCACATAAGTAATTAGGAGGTGGCTAAAGAGAGCTTTTACATGCCTAGGCCTTTTGGTTTTAAATCGCTCTTTTTAAGTTGCCCAAGACAAACTTTGTAATGAGTAAGAACTAAAACTTATTCATAAACAAACTAACTGTTGCCTGCTTTTAGTACAATATCCTGCCATGAAAAGTACTCCTTGCTTCTATGTCCTTCTCCAGGATCGGCTCAGTGGTTCAAGCGAAAAAAGTATCAGAAAGAGAGATAGGCTGACAGGCAGAGTTTCTTTCACATTTATAATATTAGTGTAGTATGGATAGGTTAATTTTGCCTTGCAATGACTGCAAAGTAATCCGGTAGGCAGAGCCTTAAAATCACAATAAAAACAAAAGACTATCTGTACGTGTACACATTCTACAGCTAGACATCCCATAAATCTCGAATTGGTCCTAAAACCTTTATTACCATTAAAACAATAGGTGCCAAGGAAACTCCATTAATTCCAGCGCTCTATGGTTGACATTTGGCAAATGTGTCAGTCCAAGGCCCCATGGCTCCCATGCCTATAGGGTTGAACGCCATTAGGCTACGGGGTCGTCTTTATGGCTTGTGGACTTACTGTGGATATTGTGGCTATCTGTGGCGAAATTGGGTTTCAGGGTTATGTAAGTTGGGTTAGGGGAGATTTCTTGACCTCGTTCGCTAGATTTATTTTCCTTTATATCTTGGTCATGATTTCAAAAAAGACGGTAAGACTTTGTGCTAAAGAGTACCACCCAGTTGACATTATTATGATTTTGTTTTAGGGCGATATGTAGCCAAAAATGTAGTCACATGTTTATGAAAATCGAACTCGTCCATAAAAGTATTTTTAAACGCTGTTTTAAAATAAAATTTACGAGTTTTGGAACTCAATTAAAAGGTAGCAACTTAGCAAGCGGCATCACTTAATATGTCCGCCATATTAATTCAAATGGACTGCAACCGTTTACCGCACACATGTTGCAAATAAATTGTATTAGTCACGAGTCACGCACTTCGCACGAACACCGCGGCTCGGTTTCAGAACTTTTTTTTTTCAATTCCATATTTGAAATCAGTCAGGAGACGCCTTCAACGAAGACCAGAGACCACATACTTTTTGTTCTCTACATAAGGAGTTGGAATTTTTATTTCGGAATGCCGAATTAGTGCAAAAAGCTGGCTCTCTCAGCGAGACTGCAATTTGTTTAGGCATTTTGTTCCATTTGCACTGGGGACAGAAACGCGCTGGGAATTTATAATTGTTCGACGGCATGGCTGTATCTATAGGTGCCTTTGTCATTATTGATAGTGCTGTGACTTCTGATGGCAATACACCTATTGTTTTTTCTAAATTTCTTTTATGTTGATTACACTATGCTTGATCATTGGTCGTAAATGCGAACTACTGGCAAACATATTATTTGCTAGGCTCTATTAAAAATACGTAAAATAGTACTTAAACATTTTCAATACTAGAATACATATAATGCAAAACAGAAATAGCAAAATTCCTTAAACTTTACGATGATTAAGTCATTTCCAAGTCAACTTCTTTTTTAATGACTAGATGTAAGCTTCCCAGCAATGTGTGCTATTTGAAGTTTAATAACTTGAATGATTATCGATACTATACAAAAAAAATACGCTATCAAGTTTTTTTCTTACAAAATTGAAATGTTAATTTAATCTATAAACGGTGTAGGTAATCAATAAGACAATTATTGGAGTAACATTTGTTTAAAAAGATAAAAATTCTTTCAGCAACAAACCTTTTTATAATCTTCTCTAAAATATAAAATAAATACTATTGATAAAAAAAAAATACTAGGTTAAGGTTTCTATGCTGCCGTCCACTAACTAAAAGGCCGTTAACCCACAGTTGGTCGTTTTTCACTTTGTAATGTAGTCTTATACAACTTTCGATGCTCTATATTTTGGTGTAAGAATCATTTTTCTATGATTTATAGTTTTAGAGATACAATAAATACTATAAAGCAGTTAAGGTATGGTTAGCGGCCTTATAGTGCAGTGTATTATGTAAAAATGAAAAAAATTGCTTTGCTAAAAGTTAGAAAATGAATTTAAATAAAATGTGATTAATATAAATGAATGAAATATATCACATATTGTGCATAAAGACTATGCCTACGTATATAACTTGCAACCTTGTTCCTCGGTAGCATACTTTTCAAGAGACATCAATTCCCACTTATTTTTGCGTTTTCTCGAAAACTACTTTTTGCACTTAGCTGCCTTTTAGTTAGTGGACGGCAGTATGGGTCTATGCCACCCGAAATAAAGTTTTATTATTATTCTTGCAGTGTCCCAGCTCTATTCTTTTGCTGTTATTATTTAAAACAAAACTCGTCGAGTACTCACTTAGCAGTCGTTTATCGAGACATAATTGTTTTCTTATTAGTACCAATTGAATACTAAGTTGTTTCGTTTTTATCGACCATTCGTTTTCTCACGATAAAGCGAACGCTACTTGATTTTTTAATTTTCAATTTTTTTTTCAAAGATGTTCTTTTGTCTTTGACGATTCGCAGTGGGTGTTTTAGTTTTTTCATTTTTCTTACCTACAATTTTTGACACGAGTGCAATAATTTTTAGGATTGATGTTTAAATAGTCAAGTAACTTTTATCTGATGAATTAATATGACAGTTTGACATAAATTGTCTATGCAATAGCTATCAAACTGCAGTATAAAACTGATAAAAGTTATATGACTATTGAATAAAATAGTAATAAAATACCTACCACCTGAGCCTTATATAGTAAAAATAACTACTTCAGTCGGTTAATTTCAAATAATATGTAGGACTAAGAATAGATTAGGGTTTGTGTCATTTTCGATTTAGATTCCTAATCCAAAAATCAATAAGAATGTCCTCATCATCATCAGCCTATTTTTGTCCACTGCTGGACGTAGGCCTCTCCTAGTGAACGCCACTGAGCCCGATCGAATGAAAGAAAAAGATGAAAAATCGAAGAATTTATCTCCTACAAATATACATGTCTTCCCTTATCTAGTACCTAACTATTACATTATTATAATTGCAAATAAATATCCTGAGAAAAATCGCGAGTTATTGCGTTGTCGCGTCACACGGGCGCACGGTGCGACATGCGCTTGCGCCGTAGGTTAAACAGTTAAACATAGATTAATTATTCTGAACAGATACCTCGGTGGGTTAACAATACCAGCATTTTTCTTGCCTTTTGTGACGATTCAAGCTTCAGTTGAAGCTTTTAAGTTTATCTTTTTCAAGAAATGATTTAAATAAAGCTTTCTGAATCGGAAATCTTGACCAAAATAATCAAAACAGCAGTTTCACATTTTCTTTTTCAGCGAGTGACTGAAAATGGCGCTGTAATTCTCTGAATTGATTCCAATGTATAGTTTTGTTATACCAATTTAGCACAAAATTATGTTGAGCTAACCAAATTTTTTCTTAACTCAGTTCTAGAATATCAAAATTTTCAGCATGACTCTTAAGGACCAATCATGGAGCGGACATATTTTTAAACAAGGGTTTTTTTTTTGAACGCTCTCTAATATCACATCTACGATAATTGTATGATCTATGACTATCGTCTCCGTCTCTTTAAGGCACTTAACTTTATAGATGTGACATATTGCTGCCACTAAATACGCCGTATTGTCTATGCCGATTGCTTGTTCATGAATATTTATCTCCTTCGTCTCTAGCATAGCATCGCATCTATCAGAAGACGGTATGTATTCTTTTAAATTAGAGGATTCGCGAATGTTTTATCTTTATTCTTTTGTTTTTCTTTATTTTCTTTTTGAGGGCTTGTTAAATATGTACCGACTTTTTAATTATACATTTATACAGTCACGGTTACAACTGATAATGGAGACAGCAGACTAAATTAGTGCTGAGGCACATCTTGACATCTTGTTTGGCATAAATTCTTCTAGTTAAAAATTGAGCAGTTAAGAATAGACAATACTCATTTTAATATTCATAAATATTTAAAAAGAGTCGTAAAGTGGTTGGCATATAAAGCTTATCTTGTTCTTTACTTTTGTGAAATTGTTATTTTTCTTCAATATTTTATCAATAATAAAAATTCTAATTTTAAATTTCGCAACACCCTCTACGCAAAGTTTTTGAGCTAACAAATTGTCTGGTGATTTGTCAGCGTCGAATGCCTGGGTTCTTGCGCGCGCGCACCTAATATGGCGGCCGCCGCTTGACAGCTACACCCGTCCGATTTGGACTCACATCGCCATATAGAGAACGTTTCTTTTATTGTCTCCATTTGCCGAGAATTTTTATGTGAAATTTCGGCATGTTTTCTTTATTTTCATGAATATTTTTTCGCTGCCGGATTTCTCTTTAATGTTGGAAATTATGTTTGTATGTGAGGGCTGTTACTTTCGGCCACCTGTGGCAGTTCGACATATATGGCAATTTCAAGAATATTTACTTTGACGAACCGCGGTATCGCTCTCACATTACTAAAATATATTTTTATAAAAATTAAAATTCCCAATAAATCTTGAAATATCCACACAAAAAGGCAGCCTCTTTGATCGGAAAACCTCAACATGTTTTCTATTGATCTTTAATATAACAAACGTTTCTCTATTGATCACAAATCCACATGAGTTGTGCCAAAAAAGGAATCGTATGGGACAAGATAAGCACTTTGCGGAAACACAACGACAAGCAATGCTAAAAAGATCTATTTTCCTTAAAAAGAAATCTACACACAACCAACCAATCTACAAGATCTATGCTTAGAGTTAGACTTGGCTTTAGAGACAAAAGGTACCGACAGAGATACAGGTTGAACTATATCTAAAGATTAGATGTTGTCCTGTATTAACAGTGATTTACCCAAGCCATTGACTGTTTCAAGTTCTGCTAATGTTGCCTATTCGCTTAGAGTTGGAGCCGTGGGTGGTATCAATGTAGTCTGTGAAACTAGGGTTGATTAAAATGACTGCTAATATTGAATTAAAAATGGTTATGGATAACGTTCAGTGCAGAAATGTAGCGGTATTTAATTTCATCCTCATCATGTTTGTAATCAGTGATAGGATTAATTTTAAGACCTCGTGTGAATTCAAGAGGCAGTCGGCAGATATGAAATATAAAGCGGGTATCGCCGAATGGTCGCAGGTCGACACCGTTTCGCAAATATTCAGATTTGTTTTGAATTGAGAAGTTGAAGTTGAGTACTTGTCAAACGTTTTTATTACTTTAGATGATTCCTTCAATTTAGCTCAATTAAAGGACGGAGAAGAAATCATTCTTCTTACGTTTTTGCAAAGTTTGAGTTCGTGGGCTTTCACCTTAGTACCTAATGCTAGAGTTGAACCAGTTCTCAACCTCAAATTCTCGACTGCTTTGTATTATTATCTAAATAAAGTATTGAAACAATCTCAAATGTTTTCGATACTCTACAAAGGAAGATAATTAAATTACCCACAAGCACGGTGTGGAGTTAACATGGGTTCATTAATATCACGGTACTTAAGTTCCCATTAACTCAGGCCCCAGTATCGGTCACGAGCACAAGTTTTTTTTATAAAGATGTCAAGTGTGAGTATCATTTCGAATCAATGATGGTTCAGCTTTATATTTTTTCTTCGGTGATGTTGGATATGCGATATATTAGATGTATATTTTAAGGTCGATTATTGTCCTAATATTAGGAAATTACCCAGTGTTCTATTTTAGAAATAACGTTTTTCATTTTATTCTATTTATATTTTCTAGAATCGGTCAGACAGCTTTTAGATTTCTAAATTAATTGATAGAAATGTACAACTAGTTTAAACGTCTATTGTCACTTATAAATTAGGGTTTTATTTCCACAAATTCCTAGCGGAACCCTAACAGTACTATTACCAAGTAGTTTTTTTTACGCTACTTCGTTAAAAGCTATTCTCTTGTATTCGTTATTATTTCAACATTGTAGTGTTTTTTGTTAATTCTCCGCGGTTGGTTAAATGTGATGTATTGTATTTTGTGCTGTGCTACAGCGAGATTGAATTCGTGCTTGAATGGAAGAAGGTAAGAATGAAGGTATGCCTCGAACTTTTTATTTAAAGACTGTTGAGATCTGTTATTGTTAATTGAAAATACAATCAGTATTTAATGGTCAAATATCTAACATGAAATGAAACGTCATCGGCGATGTGAACTTTCGTTATAAAAAGTTTGGTTTTACTATTAGAGTTAAAAAATTCAGATTATTTCAATATTATTGCAAAGTTGCTAAATAGGTCGCTAACAGTAATAAATAGAAAATTACGGTAACTTGTAATTGTAACTACCCAGTTAAAGTGGGAGATTTAATTAACTAATTAACGGATTGTAATGTATGCAACAGTTAGAACCTATAGTGAAGAGACACACTGACTGCCAGCAATGCTTTTTGTTTCTAGAATGACTTTAAATATTACTACGAATTTGATATGATTGAGATGGAGGTGAAGACTACATCGTGTTTTGTTTAAGTCGAAAGTTAAATGTTTTCGTAAATTTTAGTACCTAAATATGACTCTCCATCTTTTCCAGCTTTATCAAATAATTGACAGGCATCACTGAATATTTTTTTAAATGTTAAAAGCTCGTTGGATAACCCATAAGTTGAAGATGTTTTTCAAATATTGGATTATCTTATTGTCATAGTTTTTTTTTTAAATAATCAACTTTGTTTATGGTGTACTCCGCTACTTTACTTTTGATGATTAAGTACTTTTAATTGTTTGATATTTTCAAACTTCTACAAGACCTAAAATTTTCACAAAAGGGTCAGCTTCAAATTCAAATAGCAATCAAACCTACTCGGTTCGTTGATTTATATATTGATTCAAAATTATAACCACTTTCAGGTACTATTGTGAATCAATGAAATTTTGTCATGTTTGCCGAAAGGCTCCATTAATCCGTCATATATTTATATATTCACTATCAGGACATGTAACACTATTGCACAGAATAACTTTTATTCGCCCTGAATATCCTATTAAAAATTGTCCAAATCTAAGTCATCACGATTTAGGGAAAGCCCACAATTTCTTCATCTGATTTGCTTATTTAAGTCACTATTTTTGTTAGGCCGCACACGATCGTACCAAAACCAACGACTCTGAAGATCACTTTATTTTTGGTCCATTTTCGAAATCTGAAAGTGGACTCGTGACCACGGGGCTCCTATCTGAAACTTTTCAAATATATTGTCGGTGTTCTCTCATCATGCAGCACCTACTTAGCTATCAACTTTTCGCCCTGCATATCCTTGCTCAATAACCCTCTGAGTCCCTACGATTAAGTATGACGGTCTTTACAAATCTAATTGAACAGGTTTATTTTTCTTGTTTTAACTAAAAGTACAATGCTACTAGTATCTTTGGCCGCGTGGCCCCAATCTGAACCGACGCCGCCATCTTGTTTTTTCAATACAATTTCACAAATGTTTACCAACAACGCCCCTCTGCCAATGTCATTCAGGCGCCAAAAGATTCTTGTAGCAGTATATTTAATAATTATGTTATTGCATGTTTGCATTTGCACAATGAGGGTTTTTTGAAATGACGTTCATTATGTGGCAACACTGAGACGTCAGGTCCGAAAACCTGTCAAAAGTGTCAAAGCCTATATTTTCTTTAGTCGTGATTGAATGATGAACGAATTAATAGAACGAATGATGAACGTCATCATATATTTTGTATTCATTGTCGCACTGGACGACCTCTTGTCAAAGTGGCGCTAACTGGTGGCGTGAATTTGTATGGAAATCCTGATTGAATCTGTATTTTTGGCTCATGGGTGCAAATGAAACGTAGCAAAAGATATTCCAGATTTCTTTGGGGATTTGATTTCTTAGTTTTGTATGTAACTGCAGTTGTGTGCACCCATATTGCGCCTTCTCTCGTCTTTATAAGCATAGTTATGCTTACCCAGTGCATCCCAACACTTAGCAGATAAAGCAACCGGTCGCGGCGGATTAGCCGCGACTGGACTGATGTTAAGATGAACCGATAGCAACGGATCGCTATCTGATCACTAACGTGCCGACTGCGTGGTTAATTGCCATATCCTTTACTATTAACACTGTTCAAACGAAACTCAACTCTACGTGAAAAGTGATAGAGTTGAAAATTGATGGAGGATGGCGTGATTTTTGACGATGATTTTGATAACAATAGCAGTTGTAATTTGGACTCTTTTATGAGAAAGATAGGGTTGAAAATGAGTTGAAAAAGGTGAATAAAAGATTAATCTCTGTATCTTACTGAGTATTAGATGTATGTACGGATTAAGTGATAAAAATTGTCATGTACACTTCGTTTAAGATAAAGGAAATATTGGACGAGTAGGTAATAAAACTATGTTTTACTACTATTTCTCCAGAGAATATAAATCTTCTTAATAAATCTATCGTCGTCGTTTGACAATATGTCAATGATTTCCAATAATTGTTTATTGAACTCATGACAATAATAGTTAACTTTTGATCTATTGTGCACCTCTAATAACAGTTTCCTTATTGGTAGTTTCCTTGGAATTCGTTTATTGAGCAGATCGATCTGTTTCCTATGCGCAAGCGCATCCATGTTATAAAATAGGGATTTGAAACATTATCGATAGTTCTGCTGTTACTTATTTACTTTTTGTACTCAACACGTCAAAGTAGTATCGATACCTAACCTACTTTATCCAATATCCCTAATTTGTCGACTCGAGAAGAAGAGTCGATAAAGTAGGGAAAAATTGTGAATTGGGATAAGTACGCATGGTTGAAGTTATTTTAGATCGCAAACATATGTTTAAGTCATTGCTTTAGTGTATAAACAGCGGGGTAATTGCGTAGCACACTATCAGTAGCAATGGCTTTCATTTTGACAGTTCAACAACATTCATTGCGTTATTTACGCTGTTGAGCAGATACATTTTTCGAAAATATAATGCAATGGATTAGCAATATCCTTCAAAATGATTCAGATTGTGATGGAAAGTGTGCTGTTTTGTTTCGATACTTCGGATTAAACCTAGAGTGTCGATACTTTTAATTCAACACCACATCCCTAGTTATAAATAGTAAGATGCGTATTTCCTGCGTCCTACCATGAATGCTAAGATTTACTTTGAAATGTTTAATAGCAGCATTTGTTATTGCCACTTATCTTCTTATATGGCGCTGGTTTCCTGAAGATCTGTTCTTCCTGAGTTAGGAGTTGGACTTGGGTCTGCTCCTCTTATGTCTTTGTGAGATTTATAAGTTGATTTCGTGTTTATGTTCTTAGTTATATATACTTAGTGCCGCACTGCATGCACACAGATCAGTTAACTTCAAGCTTCACTTCAGTAGCTTGAAGTGAACTGTCGTTCCAAAGTGATGCTAGGGATTGACATTATCGACACCTCACTTAACTTAAGTTTTCACGGTGAGATTTTTGCAGAATATATTGGCTGATTACAACAAAAGTAACTAAGTATTAAAAGTAAAAATTTAAACAATTAAAATCCTAATTAATTGATATAGCACGAAAGCTACTCACAGATTAAAAATTATAATTCCTAGATATCGGTTAACAAACAAAGCCGTTGGCAAAGCTATGAGAGTTACGAAGTGTCGATAGAGTATCCTGTGCTATCCGCCATAAATACATTATTGTCTCCCGGCGGCTATACTCGTACAATGGGAGGGATAAAACGCATCCACTCTGCACTAGGCCTTATTTTTTTAAGAGGAATCAAGGATGTCGGCTGTATTATGTAGGTTAAGTGAGGTGTAAAACGTCTAAGCACGCACTTAATTGTATTTGCGTACACAACTACACATTAAAGTATTTGTATAGAAGAAAATATACAATAAATGGCTTGCCGTGCGTCAGTCACTAGTTAGATGTGAACATGGAAAATTGTGAAAAAGGTATAATTATTTTATTTGGTTTAAGCACGCAAATTTGGATTAGACGGACTTTATATGCCCTAAAAAGCTTCAATTCTCCATTTCATCAGGTTCTCCAAAGGTAGATCTGTACCTGACTTGATATTAGGGTAATTAATATTAAATAGTCGACTATCCTTTCCTAGACCTTCATCACTCCCAAAAGATTCTTCATAGTTTGCACTACCAAATAGATTACATACTTTTCCTTTTTTACAAATACAAATCATTCTGTGTGAAGCTTTTATAACTTGAATGCGAGGCTTTTGGTTATTTTGTATGTCTCTAAATTAATGTCGTTCATTTGTTAAGTGCGTTTTGTTAGTGCAGAATAAACTATTTTTCTTTCTTTCTTTTTTTCTTTGTTCCATAACAACTGCCAATTTGTCCATTCGACTGCGGAATGCTGCCATACCTCGGCTGATATCTGCAGTATTATGTCGGAATAGGACTAACAAATTGTTATTGCAGCCACCACTTCGTTTTATTGCCCTTTGTCTAAGTTTTTTAGGTCTAGACATGGTTTAGGTATACAATTGGTTATCGGAGCTGGAGTGGAAGTTATGACTGTAATGAATAATGTCAATTGCCAAATAGATTGTGCTGTGAATTGAATGGAACTGGTTGGAATATTAAGTCTGGGTGTCTTGCAAGGTTCATTGAAATTATTTTTATTGAAGGTGTTTTTATTGATTTGAGGTATCTGATATGCATTATACTTAATCGAAATTATGCTTTTTTTAATTGCGAAGCATAGTTATAATTAAAGCTATGGCGTACGTTCTAGTTTTCGCAATTTCTTCAATGTAAACTAAGTCCCGTATTACAAAAGGTCTCTCAATACTCAAGCATTACTTAAAACTAGTGTCAACCAATCAAATGGCTTGAATCTAGTTTTAAGTAATGCTTGAGTATTGAGTGACGTTCTGTAATACGGGCCTAAGTGATGCAAAGTTAAATAGAGGCAATCTTGAAAGCTCAGTAGTTGACAGAAAAATATAATAAAATATCAATAAATAATTAATGTGAGTTTGTGATGAGGTAAATTTTCTTATCACAACACAAGTTTCATTCAATATTAAATGAAGGCTGGACTTTTTTATTTCCTCAGACTGCATTTTGCACCCCAGAAAAATGCTGTTTCTCAGTCTAAATTGGGAGAAAATATGTTTCTCATAACTCTTATAACTAGTTATAACAAACAAAGCGCATACATCACAGTATCTAATGCCCATTGAACCGCGATGCGCATTGTATGCAGCGCGCGCGCCACTCGTCACGGTTTGGCGCGCAAAGTGCAGGGGGCGTGCACTAAGCCTTATTGTTTGGCGCTAAAGCTATAATCTAGTGTTTGACAAATTGCGAATGAACTTGCAGATTTGCGGAATGACCTTTATTTTAACAAATTGTTCCTGGATGAGGTACTCATTACATATTTGGTTTATACTTATAATATACGATACTATATGATTGTGTCCTATTTTTTGTCCTACATTTTGCAATAAAAATAATTAAAATGTTATTGGACAGTCAATCACTATGTCCAGCAATGTTTTTAACTGATAAGTAAAACGACGCTGGGGATTTACAATGTAAAAAAAACAGTCGATTTAAATTGAGAATCTCTTCCTTGTTTGAAGTCGGTTAAAACGTGTGAAACCAAACCTAACGACAGTAAAGATGTCACATTATCCGATGGGTTACTTACTGCGGAAAAAAATACAATTATTTTCTTACTTTGATACTCGTAACTTCGTAACATATTTAATGTTATACTAAACAACAATCACTGTAGCACGTGGAAACGCAAACAAAGCTTTATGAGCGTGTGCGCTTGCCCATTGTGTGCCGCGCACGCGCCGTTACGGTGTGGCGCGCAAAGTTCAGGGGGCGAGGCCTGCGAAGCGCTGTTGTATCGGCCAAAGTTGTAATTAATAGGATTGCTGAACGCTGAACTATAATTAATATGCGAAGTTAATTAGCGGGTTTAAAATGTTTTTTATTAACCGAACTACATAGTGTCCGAAATACTTTAAAAAATTATCATCAAAAGTTGTATTTTTATTAGAGATAGGAAAATGTCTATGCTTTTTAGAAATATGCTGGTACCTATTTGTACGTCAAGAAGTTTTAAGCACCTAGGAACCTACCTAATTGGGGAGAATATTTTAACCAATTAGCAACGTTGGTTTACCTTGCATTGACATTATTATTAATTCCGTTTTCAAATACAACTGATTGTTAGGCACGCTAACTATTCTAGTTACCACTTGATCAAATTAAAATGTAGGCATGTACAACAAAGAACCTCGGGTGTGAATTGTGCGCATTCTTACTTTCTCTAATTAGTTCGATTACATGCAGCTGCGATTTTAATTAGTTACAAGTTTATCTACTGCTGACTCGTTACTTATTGTTTTGGACCAGCCTGTGCATGTTCAGCAGAATATCCTTACAAATACAGAGTCAAAGAAATTAGTTGTTAACGAAATTAGCACCCTACGTCAATTTGCCGTTTTATAGCCACATTTCATACAACAATTACAACAATTTTATATAATTTCCCTGACTTTACTTAGAATCTTTAGATTTCTCTAGACTTTAGCAATAGAATTACATTATCACCATCCTTATAGCCTTTAAGTTTCCCAATCATTGTCTTCTTCTTCCAAACAACTCTATCAATCTTCATTATTACAGCTTTTTCTTGTTCGTATGTTTCGATTTTCACAACAAAATACAGTTACAATCTAAGAATGCTTGTTAATTCCATTATGATCAGGGTGTCCATTTCGATGCCGCGCCGGATATAGGGGGCTCCGTAATAACTTATGCCCGATATTATCAACAGAGCCGTGAAGATTGCTATCAGCTGCTACATGGAGTTGAGTCTTAACTTACAGCTGGTCTACGACACCTTAGACACTAGTATCGGACAGTTAGCGAGCTATTTTAACTTATTTATAACGATATGCAACATTTTTATTGTTGAAAAAACTCATGCTCAAAACTCATGAAACTCATGCTGAATGCATATTATAGAACATTATTATAGAGCATTATTTTAGAACCGTCCTTATCACTTTATCGTTAATCGAAATTGATTCTTTGGATATAAATTTTAAATTTTACGTTGTATTACGCTACGTCTTCCAATACTTTCGTTTGACTATATCTGGATACTTATGTACCGCTCGATCTACATAATGATTTGCTTTATCAATCAAACAATTCGTTGAACTGAATCTATCAAACATTGTCAATACTAGTAGGTACATCTTCTACTAAGTGAACATGTATAATATTTTCTCAGATACAATACGAGAGTGCTCGTGGTGACCTCTGGCGGCTAATTTCCTTCCTCCGAAGATAAGACTGTTCGTAGTGGCGCTGATTTATTATTTGCTATCTCTGCCCTTTGGAGAAACGATTAAGGTCAAGTTGTAAAGGAAGGAAATGGTATATGAGCACGTAGGTCTGTACCTTTAGTCTGTTTAGAGAGTATTGTCAGGTCGTTTGTAATATTGTTGGGTATGTCTGCTTTACCACTTAATAAATTATTCATTATTTAATAGAAATGTAGCCTTCATACATACATAGTCTACTACGATACCTATTCTCAAGACCATCTAATGTTAGAGAAAGAACTTTAGAACCACGATTTATTTCACGATTTTCAATCTGTATTGGAATTTCGGTGCTCCAAATGGAGCAAATGAAAACCTAGGTTGAATTTCCTTGGAGACCAAATTAAAAATCCCCACCCACTCTTTCACACAACACGAATAACTAAAAATAATAAACATACTTAACTAATATCCATTCAAATAATACCACTACCACCATACATCACCACAATCTCTGACCCACATACCTGCAAATCCCATCCGATGCTCTAACGGCTCGTTTCGTACAGTTAAGATCTAAAAAAATGTTGCCAGATCCTTGTATAGACGTTCCTAGTACGCGTCCAATCGTCCATTGAGTAACGGTGTTGCCAGTAAGTGTACAATTAGAGGGACCAATGCTTGTAGTAAAAACGTTGAAGAGCTAAGTATAGATGGTACTAGAATTGACTGGATTGAGGATGTAGAATTGGAAATTGAAGTGGCAAAGGATTTGATGGAATGTGTGGAGGAAGCCTTTTTGTTAGTGATATTGTTTTTTCATAGGATATCATCAATATATATGGAAGAATAGAACATTCAGATTTCAGTTTCAATGTGGTAGAAGTCATATCAGAAACCCACTGTGTTTGGCTATCTGCTTTTACGTAAGTATGTTCAATAATAATTGTCTGAATGATTACATTAGATTAACACAGAATTAATGTGATTTTAGCTGATAAACGATGGTGAAAACAAAAATATTAAAATTGTTGTGAAAACTTTTACAGCAAAAAAATTATATCGAACATGCTTATAAATAGACCAATTCTTTTGTAAGTAGCTTTAAATCTTAACCACTAGCCTTAAACGACGATATTTACAACCATTTTTGAAACAGGTTACCGTTCACTACAAAACATCTTGAAATATGTTCACTCATTCATTCATATTCCAAATAATGCAGTCGACCCACTAAATATGGACGACATGATGATTCATCTCCTTTTAAATTAAGTATAGCTGCGAAATGCGTGCGCGCACTAATATGTCACATATTGTAACGGTTGTTATGAGAACTGTGACTGTAATGTTATATTGAAATGGTGTATGGCCTCATTGGCAGATGTGATTGGTTTTTTCGACTGTAGATGGCACAATTTTCATTTTGTATTAGGTACTTTAGTCATTTTTATTATTTTTATTTCCTTTGTTAATCTTATTGCATAAGTTTTCAATAATATTTCCTCCCGGAGAGGGCACTGGCTTTTTTTAACACAGGTTAACCACCTAGCACAAATGTCAGGGACTTCACACAATTGTAACCACTTTCTTATATAATAAAACATTATTATTATTTATTTTCAAGCTTTTGGCATATCTCGGGACCACGAGGTCCCGGACTTTTGGTAGGCATACGAGGGGCCGAAGCCAACTCGCAGAGGCCCGTTAGAATCTATAAGTAAAGGAAATGAAGCACTATTATTACAATAATATTATCCACCATTGGGAGGAGATATAAGACTTATGAGCTTGGTAGTAATATTTATTCTTTAGATAGTAATATTGCTTCATTGTTTTCTCACTTTTTCCTAAGTATTTATGATTCAGTTATTTCAAATCCTTGAAATTCTTCTCTTCCCTGTTTATCATTCTCTATCTCTATCTAAATTACACTCCAAAGCATTACTTCTTCTACATCTGTATTTTTCTGGACTCCAATTAGTTATGAGTCAAAGTTTTCAAACCCATTACATTATTCCCTTCTCCAAACATTCCTAGCTTCTTTTTCAAAGTTAAATTCAGCTTTTCTAGTACCAACTTTATCTTCGCCAACCAACAGTGGGTCAACAATATTTTCTTACTGTCATCTAAAAACGTTGACCGTTTGAATGCAGTTAATTTTCGAGATTCTTGCGCCGCCGCCGCTCTGTTTAGGGAGAGTGCGAGAAAAAGTTGCAATGACAAGTGCGCAGGCGAAACGGTGCGACGCTTTATACGGGATAGCCGGATCCTTGTGGACTTGATGCTTGGGATGATTGAGGTTGGTTACCTTACCTTACCCGTAGGGTACCTGGTTAAACAATTTTAATGGACGAAGGTCCTCCTAGTGTACTTATACCTACTTACATATGCATAGCGGTTGGCTCATTGTTAAGTACTTGCCTACCTACACCCAAATGTAATCACCTGAAGGTTCATTGCTTTCATAAGTGGCTGTATTTACTGTATTTATGTCACCCTGTTTAAAAGTGAATCAGCATTGCATTTAATTTGTGAACAATAATGTCTTGTTTGCATTTCGAAATTTTCTTTTGCAACTCCTTCAATGACTTCAGCTGGTTATCCATTTGACACATGATTTTAACGTCGCCCCCTAATGATGCCTTAACTAGTAGTCTGCAGTACCTTAAGTAGATAGGTCCATTTAACAATAAGCAATAACCCCATTTCTCTACAAGCAACTGTACTCACACCGCTGACCGAAGCGTGATAGTTCAGATAACTACCATCCATTACGATTCTAAAGATAATCCCGAAACAATTGTTGTCGAAAGCGGCAAACACTTAAAACCGATTATGTGCGCCCGCGCCGCCGAACCTCTACCACCTAAGGCCCGGTGTACACGATGTGTAAGTGGAATGCGCTGTTCACACGTAAGCATGTCGCGATTTATGTTGCTAACATTGGAGGTAAGTTGCGAACAAAGGGAGCCCTTAAGTGTAAATTCGGCTTGTTTGAAAAAGAGGAAAAAATATGTTGGTTTTTTTGCGGTCAAAAATTTTGTGAAGGATTGGAAGGTAAATTGCAGGCTAATGAATGTGCAACGGAAGCCCTTTGTTTTCGAAATGCATTGGTATTTTATTTGGGACATAGCACAGCTTCCATTTTCACCGTCACTTAGTCACCAAAGGCAGGATAAAAAAATCATAATTAAATTGTAACTTTATTTTATTATTTGTTGTTATAGCGGCCATAGGTAATACACAATCTGAAAATTTCATGTGTCTTTCTATTACGGTTCAAAATATACAGTCCTGTGACAGACGGACGGACGGACAGCGGACCTTTAGTAATAGGGTCCCGTTGGCACCGTTTGGGTACGGAACCCTAAAAAAAGAATATGATTACAAGATTCAAAAGCATCTCTAGAACGCAAAAGTGACAAAAGAGAAGGTATAGTTTCAATCATAATATACCAACATATAATTGATCTAGGAAAGAACGGCGGACTTGCAATAACAACATTCGCTTACAAGCAGGAAGTGGCTTCATTCACTATTCCTAGAACTTGTACCAACTTCTATAGTCCTCATTTCAAGATAAAGTAATTTACATTTCCGCTATTGTATTAGAAATCAACACGCCGCGAGTAAGTACTACTGACTCATTTGAACATGCACCCGTTTCACTTTACAATAATACGACCTTCCTTGAAGAAACACCTGGTTCTGCAATAATCATAACATTCATAATAAGTATTGTTGGCACATGCTAAGATGAACACGTTTTGAGTACTGTATCTACTATTGTATCTTTGTTAGCAAGCATTCATTCAATATTTAGTACTGACAACCATGATATGTTACACCTGCTTGCATTGATATATAATTTTGCTACTAAGTATGTTTGCTTGCCTTGCTTTTTATTATAACTTTAGTGGACGTTAACATCATTAAAAGACAGATTAGCGTGGATGAATATTTAGCCAAAATATTGAAACATACATGTGTAAACATGATATCACAAAAGGTGTAGCTGTAAATGGTCTTAAAATCTAAATGATGATTATGATAGATGATTCTACTATTGATGACACTGTACATATCAAACAAGGTGGAGTGAATAGTAAAGCTAACAATGTACTAGGTGAGGAAGCACAACTCGCGTCAAGTGCAAATTCAAACGCGAACTTTCTAAGTCCCAAATAAACTCTAGTAACTAGTCCGGAAGAAGAAGACATTTTACATACAAAATTTCACATTTTCTCAATAGATTTAACACTCTAAGCTAAGTATTGTTGTCGCGAGCCTAGTTGGCACTGTTCCGTAATATCCACATACGTACAATGGATGGGTGTCTGTCGTTGTAAATCAAATAACAATGACATGTTCTTTGGCGCGAAACTAAATAATGTTGTTTGACGTTTACACAGTGCCTATATTATGATGAAACTCGCATGAAATGGATGGGGATTTAACAAGTTATGGCTTATTTTTTGTGTTAGTTTAAAATGCCCGAAATCTTCATTTTAGTACGAGTAAATTCTACCATTTACATTTTATTATAGGATTGAAAAACGCCCTGATGAAGTCTATTGAAAGGCTAATATGAGTTAAAAAAAATATTGTACTTATGTTGTCTTAAGTTAGCGTAGCGTTACTGCCAGCCTGCACCACCCCCACTTATCAAACTTCGGACAAAAGCTTCCCTCCACGACTTCCAAGCATAGCACAGACTGGGATATTCTCCAGTCTGTGCTAATGTAGACAATTGATTTCATTTTGACTGACCGAGCTTGTCCCAGAAAGTCTCCCTGGTTTAAACAGTTCCTGAATTTGCCTCTAACATTATGTAAGCGGCAAATTGATTATTATCATCAAATAAAATTAAACCGTGGTACATGGATCTTAGATGAACGTGTGCAAAGTTAACATGGGTATGTTACACACATACTTGAAACAGACAACAATACTAACTACCTGGAACCTTATAAGTTACTTGTTTCTTTGTTCCTAGGAAACTACAAAATAGTGGTGAAGTTAAGTTAGACATAGCGACAAGACTTGCGGCTTTTTACTGCCTATTAACGTCAGCAGGGACATATTTCTTCGGAATTATGAGCGTAATACAGTAATCACTGGGTCTACTACATTGTTCGTGGTTGTTGCTGTTATGAAAGAGTCTTAATCAGAAGTAATTTTAGAAATTCTGCACATTTCAGTATGTGGTCCTTAGCTAAATCTATGACAAAATATGTTTAAACATCCCAATTAAGTAGAAAATAATTTTACTCCGAAAAAAAACATTAAATAGTCGTTTTAGCAGAAAAGCAGGATATATATATCTATATATAAATAAAATGAAATGCTGTTCGTTTTTTTTGTTTTAAAATGTTCGGAATAGTCCTAATTTGGTTTTTATGGAAAGAAAAGTTTGAAAAGATATCCGGAAAATTTTCTAATTGAGGAATAACTGAAGGTCTTTTTTTCTATGAGATTTTTGTATGAATTATTGAAATTTGGACAGGAAAACGTGTGTCGGGTCAGCTAGTTTTCAATAAATATGGACTGGACAAAATTGCTATCCTACTCTACCAAAGAATTACCTTCATTATTAATGACTACCATTTCTACAATATCAAAGTTGGATAAAAAATCAACCGTTGCCTCGTCACTAGCATTAGGGTCAATAAGCCCTTTACTGTTGTTTCAAGTATCGATAAAGTAACTCTCTATTATGTATATGTGCATTATCAACTATATTTAACTTTCCCTATCAGTCATTTAGAAGTATTTGTCAAAGTATTTTCGTTTTCTCTCCACTTTACCTTTTCATATCAATGCTTATAGCTAAGAAGTAGCTGGCACCTGCGAAGGGCTTATAAAATTTTAAATATCTATTGAGATTGGAGTGTCGTATTTTGCAATTTGGATATTCTATCAACGAAATCATCATATGCCTATAATGTTCCCACTGCTGGGACGCAGGCCTCCTCTCGGTGAGAGGGAACGAGGCATAATCTACCACACGAGCCCAATGCGGGTTGGTAGATGTCACATGTCTACGAATTTTTGGTTCTAGGACATGCCTGTTTCCTCACGATGTTTTCCTTCACCGTTTTAAGAGCAGTAGTGATGAAATAATTTACACAAAGTAAAACGCCTGTCTGGGTTCGAACCTTCGTAAGTAGATAATACAATAGAATTTTATTTAGAGCATAATGTGGGTAATAACTACAACTACAATTCAAATGTAACGGAAAATCAATCATGAACGTTCTAAACACTCTAAACCACCATTAAAAACCTATTTAAATCACTGATCGAAACAACGAAACTGACCTATATGCATATGGAACATCAAAAGAGTTCTCGTCAATAAAGTTTGACCGAAAGAAATGATTGCCCAAGCTTTCCAGCAATTGGCACGGGTGGTGGCCCAGATTCGTTACAAGAATAACCACGTAACTGCTGGAATGTAGGTTAAACAGGCCTTTGAAAGGAACGGGCTGTGGCCCGACAGGGTGACAAAAGGTCGCTGAGAATTAGCTGGAACGTAGGCGGTAGTTAGATATTTTGTGCACTTAGCACTTTGTTGGAATGGAGTAGTTTGTTGTACTGGAATATAGGGCTTACGTTAAGGTAGATTGGAAATGGTCGTTTGTAATCAAGCTTATTTGTTTCTGTCACTTGAAGAAGTTCTGGATTTAAGAGGCTATCAAAGTTATGGAAGACAATTCAGAACATAGGTATCTTAGAAAGGTGCCGTGCAACTAAATGGCGTTTTATCATCGCTTGATTGCAATGATGATTTAAAAGAGTGGTTAATTTATGTATGAAATGCAAATGACGTTTACATTTAGCAGCTTTTTTTTGGGATTCAGCTTTAATAAACCATGCTGAGACCGGTAATTAATACGGGCCCTAAAGTCCATCACATTCTTCCAAAAACAATAAGAATTTGAAACCTGTTCGGTTGTTCAAAAGATGAGCAAACGGACAAACAATAACTTCCTCTTTATCAAGTAGTAGAGTAGATATATTAAAATGACGCCAACGCGTTCAAATACTCGGACAAATAAAGTGTTCAACATATGAATATTCAGAAACGGTCAGTGACTAAGCCCCGTCCGTTTCAAAACCACGGATCTTAACAATTTTTCTCTTTGTTCGTGATCTACGTATACAGCTGATTCACTAACATGACTCAATGAACCGTTCTTTCTTTACTCAATAAAACTAACAACCTATTAGTAAAGGAACTTCGGAGTAATTTGATGACATTAAATTTCCTATATCTCGATTTTATGGGGATTAATTTGGAACAGTATTGTGATTTGATGTAAATTAATATTCATGAATGACTCAACTTCCTTTTTGATTTGAATAAAATAATGGAAAGTAAGAGTAATGTATTAAAAATCCATTGTAAAAGTCTACTAAAGTCGGGTCTTTCTTTATATTGGTCACAGTAAAGTAGATATTGGAATACAATTTTTATTAAATTACTTTCTATTAACATTTAATACTACTTTTAACCTAACGAGTACGCTGTTCAATAAATTCCATTTTTTAAATCTGATTTCTATTAAAAAAGACACTATTTTTGAAATGGTGATTTCTATCTAACGAGCATAATATAACTTAATCTGTCCGTTTGAGGTGTGAATATCTCACGGCGGCTATACTTTATCAAAGGTTTTACGATCTTGGGATGCTCCTCGCATTGGTCACTACTTCGTTAGTGAGTCATACTCGAAGATTTAATCGCGGAACGTTTATCACGAAGATGATCGCAGGTAATTAAATTATAAGGGAACGCATCAATAACGACCTGTCAAATTCAAATGACATACGCTGTCACGATTCTTGCGGGATTTTTTTAATGCACACTAAATTGTGACTACCTACGTAGGTAATATTTTTTTCTTTATGATCTTTCTGAGATATTTATGTTGGTCTACATTGGTTTGCACTCATGATTACTGAAATACTAGTAGATATTGAATGAAATTATGAAGCATTCAACTGCTACAACTTATTTACGCAACATGAACATCACCTTACACCTGGTATTTTAATATCATCATCAATCATTATTTTCTGCTCGTATTTACCCTATAAGTCTTCTGATATTTAAGCCTCCAATTTGACATTATCCATGAATTAAGCACGACATACACTGTATCAGTTTACGCAAGCGCGGCCATTAAATACCAAATGTTAGTCGAAACTTTACGATGGCGATCAATGGGCCATAAATGTGTGTATAGTGGACTGCTCTGACCCCAATGAGACCTATTTTGACGTCACAAGAGTGCATTGAAACCCAATTTTGACGGGTACATGACGTTGAAGTAAGTAGCTATTGTTTGTAAGCTTTGTTGATTGAAGATTAGGTAGATGACGCACGATAACCGATAGGATGCAACTAGAAATAATGAAAAGAAAACCTAGTACGATATCATGGTTTCGGGAGCACCGTTCGGAATGATTATAATTTCCATCATATACATGACGGAAAAGGTACGTCTCTCTCATTATTACGAGTATCAGCCATATTTTAACTACTGTGGGCGTACTATGGGAAGTGTTGGTTATTGCGCAATAGAAAAACCGTTTGCAGTTCAAACCAAATTATAATTTACGATCACACTAACCACAGTAACAATTCGCACACTATAGGTACTGGACACAACTATACGGAACGCGCGACAGTTTCTAAACGAGTTCACTGCTTAACTGCCAACAACCAACTCTGCTTTACTCTCGTCAAGCGTTAGCGTTATAGATTCTGTCGAGCGCCACCTGGTGGCGCTGACGTCCAGATTAGTCAAAGTCAAACGATTGATTTAACGTATTTCCGACATACATATTATAAAGTGAGAGCTTTTCTAATAGTTTAATTCGATATTTTTCATCCATAATTTCCATCCACATAAGGATTTAGGTACGCAATGCAGAGTCTCCCTTTCTATTTGGTACCTTTTTACGAAAACTACTGACTGATGAATCCTTTTCGCGATATCGAAACCAATCGAAATATCGTAGTCATCCGGTCCTACCACCAATCCGAAGCGAAGGTGTGCCTAATGTGGTGACACTACCACAAAAAGTACCATATTTACCTACGTTACGGCTAAGCAGTAAAAATACTCGGGTGTGAATTAATATCACGCCTCGCGGCAGTTTCCGCCAGATGGCGGTGTGTTTTCTATAATGTTAGTTTGTTCTTATTAAAACAGGCAGCGCGCGCGCATGCAACTGTTTTCTTTCCATTTTGAAGCTCTGTAGGGTTGTCGGAGTTAATAGAAATGTTGAGCGTGTTGTTTTTGGGAGCTGTGGATTAAACGAATTGATTGGGGTTCAAACCAATGGTCATTGGTTTTGATTCACATGTTATTCTGGGCAACATGCGGAAAAACAGATTATTTTATTTAGGTAGATCGATAAAAATCAGAACACACGCCTTAAAGCACAACCCTTTCTGTGTTACGAATTATAAACCGTTGCCCATTTCGTTATTGCAGTGTACTCGTAGAACCTTTTTATTAAACTATTATCTATTAATAATGCTCTTTTGCCTTTTGGTTCAGCACAATTTTCAATATTCATAAAAATCTTGAAAATGACAAGTGACAGCCCTGTAAGTAAAGGATTACAGTACTGACGCGAGTTATTACAGTTAAAATTAACTGCCGAACAGTTTTCAAGTTCATAACACACAGTAACCGAGGATTATTTTCAGACGATTTGTTTTGGTATTTTAACATTAACTAAACGATAGTTGTTCCGTGAAAGGTCATTGATATTTCAATGTAAACGTTATGATTTCTTTTTTGATTTGTTGGAGTAAACATTAAGGGGTTTATTTATAAACGTTGCTTAAAGTTAAGGAATGATTAGCGACTGTTTAATCGTACATTTCTGATGTTTAAACGTCTCTTAACTTTAAGCAAAGTTTATGAATAAAGGGGGAAGACAGGACCAATACCTATTTATTTATTTACTATATTAACTTCAAAAATGTCATTGACTGTTTTTGAAAACCTATTATAGTAAACATCTACATTGCGCCCGGTCTGTTATGTTCAAATTCCGTGTAAAAGGGGCGGACATATCGTTATAAACCAGGCAAAAACACTCTGCTGGGCTCCTACTGAGAAATTCCTTTTGGAAAACCCTAAACACTTCGGCTGGCCTAAAAACCAAACCCAAAACTCAACGTGCTTACGACAACTAGACCAAAGAGGCAGTCCACGTTGTTAATGATATTTTACTGTTCTTCGTTAACATTTCTTCTTTTGTCCGCAGGCCTGCGCCCCTCGCTATGTCTCCTACGTGTCTGCCAAGTTGAACCAGAGAGACCCAGTAGGCACGTGCTTCGTGGCCAATTCACCCGACCTGAGTGACGTCAAGGAGTTCTCCCCGTGCAGAACATGTAGGTATTACGACGATACCATCGCACACGCATGTTCGTATGCATGCGTGCATGAACAGAGTCACGGAATAAGTAAAACTATTCTGTCAAACTCATGGGTGGAGGTGAAAATATCCTAGGACTGGATTACTTGCAACATATGCTACATGCCACACTTCACATGAATTACTGAGCACTGTTGAATCAAGCAAGTTAATGAAACATTACCGGATCGAAATTAGTATGAATAAGTCGATTTCATTTCGAGGAAATTCACCTACGTACCAAAATCATTTTTTGGTTTTGTACCATTGTACAAAAATCAGATTCAATTTTACATCAACTTTTTAAAATAAAAAGTTCATCACACACTCTCATAAAATGGCAAGACAGTCCGTATTAAAAGGGCGCCAATGGAGCTATCATGGCCGCAACAATGGCGGTCATGAAAGCGCGCGAAAACCGACTCACTTCCGCCGGTAATGGCGGCAGGCAAGGGAATTAGCGTGACGAGCCTGAGGCACTGAACATGATTTACGATACCACTTTCGTGTAAAACGATAAATTTAAGGGTCACGTTACATTACAAAAATATCATTGTATGATTTGACGGTTTCTTGAAATGTGAAACTTTAATTTTTATTTGCGATCGCCCACACAAACTTTGAGGAGACCACACACTTTTGTATGTAACCATATTCAATCATTTTAAGTGCCACAATGATCTAGTTTACATTTTTACTATGGTTGTTATTTTTTATGTTCGGTAAAAACATATAACTTTTATCTTGTTCAGTCACAGCTCACACTGCACATTTTCCACACGAACACAAACATTACGCATATATTATTTTATTTTAACGGATTTATACAACAAATAACTATCTATGCTTTGTTTAGGGTACCGTTCAGTGGACGAGGGTGAGTATCTTCTGAGGTAAAGTTCGATGTGTAACGCACTTGTCGACCAGTAGAAACTCATACACTTCATCATTAATGTATGAACATGTTGATCCATCTCATACAGCCTTCAGTTGTCTTTAAAATTGTGAAGCTATGGCCACTTTTAGCTACCCAGTATGGTAAAATACAAAAAAAAAAAGAGTTAATGATTTGAACTGACATTGGCAATCCCATTGAAAAATACAGGGTGGAATAATCTTTAATAAATAAATGCCATATTTTCATTAATAAAATAATTTCTATTAATCTCCATTCATAGACTGAAACATAATTGATGTTTTTGATACAAAACTGCATTTAATGAAACCGTTTTAGACAATTAAGTATATTAATTTTTAGATGATTTTATTTAAATCTATTCTTATAACAATATACATTTAATAACATATATTTATGTTTGCATGTATCTATTTTGTATGTGTACCTGTGTCGTACTGTGTTCCTAATATTTTATGTGAAAACACTCCACAGTGTAGATAATGTAGAAAACAATACTACAACAATGTACAATATCGGAATTACAAAAAATCATTAAGCAACTCTTCGTGCTAAGATTGTATCTAACTATTTAAACTAGTAGCCAGTTTCACAAAAATAAACACCTTTTCAGTAAACAAGTAAAATATACACACGTCAACATATACGATAAAAAGACATTAACTGGATACAGAAAAATATTACAAGTTTTAGGAATTCAAGATAGTTACATCGTGTTATTTTATTATTTATAAAAGAACACGTTTAACGTATATGATATTTAACAAGGCAACGAAAACACTGTTATTTTTTTAACTGTATAATAAATAGACAACTAGTCAGCCAAGCATCCTGTATGTACACTGTATATTAAAGCATCGTATAAGTGTAAAATTCATCGAGGGTCCATATTGATTGTTAATTGATTTGTTTTTAATTTGCAGCGAGTCACGGACAGCGCAAGACAGGCATGTGCCAAGCCGGTTTCTCAGCAGCTATATCAAAGGTAAGCTTTTATTAAGGTACCCGTAATAGAGTTGTTTTGTTTTTCTGAGTTTTGTGGAAAGCTGGTAAATAAGAATTGGTTTGAATAATATAAGTCGCATCACATTAATCAAATTCACTCACTCACTCACTCACTTTTCTTTTTCAACGCTATTGAGCTCATTTTCACAATAATATGTTAGAAAAATACTATTTAAATTTTCTAAAAGCTTACAAATACAACTCCAGCCAGCGGGTTAATTACGTAACACACTAACAGTAGGAATGGGTTTCATTTTGACAGTTCTACAACATTCATTGCGATATTTACGTTGCTAAGCAGACAAATTTTTCGAATTTATTAAGCAATGGATTAGCAATAGGCTTCGAAATGATTCAGATTGTGATAGATAGTGTGTTACGTAATTAGGGTGCAGGTTTCGAAATCTAATAAGAAATCACACTGTACCGTAGAATAAAGAAAATAGTTTTTCATTCTGACGCAATTTATTAAATAATAGAAAGGGTTTTCTTCGCGGCATTTAATAACGGTGTTGCCATTTATCAATTGTCTCCGTGTTGCAACACAAAAATATGATGACAGTTTATTATCTTTTTGTCACACCAATTACGGTCCATTTCCAATTATTTCGAGTGAAATCCGCTTTTTATCGGTACCGATTCCTGACAGCATTAAAAAGTGAGGTTATTAATTTAATTTTCATAAGTGCTCGTATTAAAAAGCAATTATTGTGGTCGTCTGTCATTTCGTAACAAATTAGCTACGGTGTTTTGGGTAATGGGTAGTCATTTTATTTTATTACCGAAGAGACAAAAGGTGCGGTCAGGTTATAAGTTGTGGCATAAACTTTCGTTGCACCACGGATGAAAAATATTCGCACTAGGTCGATTCAAAAGAAAGGCATAACTACTAATAATTCGGACAAATTATGTGAAATAAATACAAATTATGTGTTTTCTTTCTGGAATTTCTCAGTAGCAGCCCGGCGACGTCTGGATTTGGGCTCGGTTAATGGCAATAGGCTCGCTCCCTATAACATGGGACTTAAACATAACTGGCAAAATGGGGGTGTACTATAGGTGCACCTCTGCCTTACTCTTCGGAGAATACAGGCCTGATGATATGTTATGCTATGATGTAAATAGAAAAAGAAGAGTTTCTTCCTAACGAACTCAAATACGAGTAACAGAAATCGAATCCAATAAAAAAAAATAAGAGTGTATTTAAATGTACGAATAATAATTGTGGACGAACACCTAGCTTCACGCAAAATAAGGACATAAAGTATTCACCAAGCGCACTTTGAATATTAATTAATTCGCTCGAACATGAACTCTTCAAGTAACTCTTCATTTTTAAACCAAAACACGACCATTTTTAGTTAAAAAAAAAAAAAAAAATCTTGCTACTTTCATGTAAAACATCGTGATTTTACGATCGTGGGAATAGAATTATTTTTGCCCATAGTGGAATTATCTTCGTGATCGCGGCGACCGACGCGCACACGTGACGCGCATGCGCGCCCGCAACCACGCGGACTCCTTATGAATTATTAAACTTTTATTGTTGCCAGTGCAAAAAATAAAACAAGAAATGGTAAGATTTCTATTTCGAGAATAGTGAGCGAATTTTATTGCAGTTTTATTATGTCTCTGTATTTGGGATACAATTGAGATTTACCGCTAAATTCTGACAGGACAATCCTAGGGCGTCCTAGTATGGTAGCGGTTACCAAGCAGGACTTTATTTGTTAGTGTCCCGGTGTAGTGCTTATAAAATTGCATGAGTATCGTATATACTACTTACATACACACCTACCCATACAAGTTCTGGGCTGAACATGGGCTTCCCGAACAGATGTTACAAAGAAGTTAGGAAAAGTTTTTGACTTACTAACTACACAGCTCATTTATCATGCCGCTATTTAGCTACATGCATGTAATATGACTTAAAGCTGTCTTGAAGATGGAGCATTAAATAAGCTATCACGTCGTATATTTATGCCAAACCTGAGAATTATACCTGCTTGGGATATGACCTAGACAGGTATATTTCTCATTTGAATAGGACACAAACGAATGCCAACTGAAATGAAATCTCTGAATTAGGTAACTCATGTTTTAGAAACAAATACATATGTTTAATAGTAGCATTAACACCATTTGCAAATAATATTGTACAACTTTCTTGTAGCACATAGTAACACACAAACGAGTGCCTACGATGATATCTATGAATTAGGTAACTCATGTTTTAGAAACAAATAAATATGTTTAATAGTAGCATTAACACCATTTCCAAAAAAAATATTGTACACATTTCTTGTAGCACAGTAAATCAAATGAAAATAAGATAGGTAGTTCGAATTTTATTTAAAGTCGTCACGTAATTTATATCACAATATAACAAAGTGTGTGCAATCTTTAACAGTAATCGTTGGAACAATAATTAAAATCGATTTAAATTCTAGTCAGAAACACACATACAATTAATTTCCATTATCTAAAGAAGTAACAATAAAGATGACACCGCACGACTACCTTGCCTTTGCCTTACACTAAAAAAAGTGATTAATGTCACCACACCGCCCCGTTCAAATGGGTTTTTTTTTCCAGTGTTGCCAGGTGAATAAAAAAGTTTCGGTATGGGTATCACGTGCCATAGGATATTTGTTTAGAATCAAAATCTATCAATACGAGTATACTTATAGAGGGAAGGTGTTACCCACACAACCTTCTGATTGACATAAATTATGTGGTGTTATAGCTTCTGTTTAAAACCACTATAAAGTATGTTTTTTATAGATTTTCATTCTCCTTGAGATTTGACGTCTCACTTTTCATATTGTAATCAGAAAATAATATAAAATAAATCACGTGCCAATAACATGCACTCAAGTGCAACCATTCAAGTTGAATTATAAATCATAACATATTACCCATTTTTGATCCATCAAGGATAATCACAGATCTGTAAACAAACAAAAACGGCCTCAAACCTCATTAAAATTAAAATGGCACGTGACACTTAAATCTAGACCATTTCTATCACGGAGTTTTAGATAGCCATACTGCTAGTCTTTTATCATCTGCATCCAACTCGCAAAGATGGTATCTTTTCTAAGAAGACAGAACCCGATACCAAGACGTCAGGTACCGTGGATGTTGGCAATCTTCACGAAGACGCAAAACGTGATGATTTTGCTAAACAGTCTTATGACAATAGTAGGGATTAGTTAGATAAACCAGAACTGTATATTGTTAGAAAAAAAAATAGATACTTGTGTTGAATGAGAATGATCGAGCTATATTTTTAATGACGTAGACAAAGATCTTTCATTGTCCTAATTACTAAAAGCAAGACAAATTATTTTTTAAACTACATAAAAAGTAACAGTACTGCTTGCTGAGAGAGCAAGTTTAAATTAGTGAGCTTATAAAATTCTGGTTCTCTATCGAGACTACCTATATAACGTTTCTTATCACCCTTCAATTGCCCAGCCCAGACTTAAAAAAAAACAATAATAAAAATTCAGCACAGTCTAGCAACCCTATCCCGCTTTCCAGCGGCATCAATTTTATTGAAGTGTCCATCGATAGCCCAATAAATTTGTCCCCAGCTCGCAGCGAGGTGCGAACGAACACAATTCATTACTATTCATTGCTACACCGTGTTGCATCCTAATGGCCCCATGTGTTCAAGCCATGATTCACTAGCTAGACGCTATTTAGCTTTTGAGGAAGGCTGTGCAAATCAGTGGCTGAATGTGTTCGGCTTTGAGTGTAATTTCTTTTACCTTTTTAGGAAAAAATATGGTCAGGTTTTGCTAAATGAAAATTCTAAAGTTGCTTACTATTGCCGCGCATCGTATAAATAAAACCTACAGGTTTTGTTAAAAAAAAAACTCACAATAACCTTTTTTGAAAATACTTGTACATAGCTGCATAACAACTGAAATTCAAACAAAAATACTTACCTATTCATTAAAACGAATCAATGAGCAAAATGCGACATAAGATCTCAAAATGAAAAACAAGTTTAGATCTTTTCTAATAACGCTTAATTTTGTACATTGTACCTTTCACATATTATGGTTTCGTAAGAAGTAGTACAGCTACGCAATATTAAAGTCGCTGAAATTCCCGAAAACTTTTCCAAAAATTGCTGTCTACCCGCACAAAAAATATCTGAACTTTTAAATTTCAACCATTTTTATTTGAAGACGTTTTTCCTCACCAAAGCTAGCACAATTTCTCAACATTACTACGTCAAACATTCCTGTAGTTTACAAACATGGTTTTGGAACGCGTCCGTAAGCGGCAGCCATTTGCAGACAATGGCGGCGCAAAACGGGCGGGAAATCGATGCGGCCAGGACTTTTGCGGAATTGAAGACTTGTGATTTGTAAAAGATTTTTTGCTATGAAAATAGTTTATACGAGTATTTCTATGGGAACGGCATCGTAAGTGCTGAAAAACATTAGCAACTGTGGCTATTTCAGAAGATAGGTAACTAAGCGACTTTTAATAAAAAAGAGGTCACATACCAAACAGGAAAGCATTGATGACCCAAGCACTAAAATTTATACTCTTTAATACCTCATAGGATAAAGTTAAATACCATGCACTTATTAATCTTCTTTTTCCCATTATTACTCCTTCATATGATTTTGCCAAACAAATATACATTATAAAGCTAGATTTTTAATGGTTTTTAAGCAAACTGTGACAGTAAACAGTAGAATATCATCGGTGTAATGATGCAGAACTGCGCGCGCGCAGGTTACCAATATCTGGTTCTTGTTTGTAACGTCAATAAGACAAGCTTTCTGGATCAACATTTGGAAATTCTTCTTTGTAAGCAAGAAAAAATACAATCGTAGAATTTTTAATTAGTTGAAGCTGTTATATAGGTACACATAACTGTAGGTCTTGCAAACGATAAAATTACTGCAACATTAAAACCTTCATTTTCAATAAATGTTGCCATCATAAAATTTCAGTTTAAGTTTTCAAGATCGCGATTGAAAATTCATAACCCGACTTTATATTGTATTTACATCTTTAATACATTTATTACAATAGATTCTGAACAATGGAAGCTGTATATCTAATTAACGAAACACAATAATCAACTTTATTTCTCAGAAGATAGAGACGAATATTGAATAAATTGTCATCAGGATTACAGACGCGCGCGCCGGTTGTAAATGCAAAATTCATAGGATTTTAAACGCTTCTAATATTTATGCACAATTTAATTGAATATTCAATTACTTACAACAACTGAGCCTTTTATAGTTTTCTTTAATACCTCACGCGTCTTAGTGAGACAGAAGAATAGTTTCTTTGAAATTAATATTATATTAAAAGCTTTCAAATGTCTAGTAAGAATGGCAGATTTGATTTTTAAATTAAATAGGTATCGGTTATAGGGAATAACATCTTACAATTTAATAAATAATTATTAATGTTAATGATTTTTACATGGAGATGGATGATGTACAGGATGGAGAAATTAGATTTTGAATAAAATATAATAAGTCACCAATATCTTCACTTATCCTTCTTGAGGAATTTTACCCAAATAAAAATATAAAGAAGAGTTTGGCAAAGCTATATCAATCGACATTCCTGACGCATCCAACCGTCAAAATCCTGACCCTTTCGATCTTCTGTACCCGAAATAAAGACAACAAAATAAATCAGTGCTGTAACATCGTTTTGACATTCTGCCCTCCGGTGACACTCGGCGGGCATGCGCGGTTGTCCGCACTGTATATGGTGCTCACGCGCATATTTATTCATTGGCCTGCGTACGCTGATTCAATGCTAAAACGACTAGGCTTTTATGTTGTTTTTAGGGCTGCCGCCTCCATTTTGGGTTTATGAATTACTTATATACTTACTATTTTATTTTTTATCTCCATGACAGATTTGTGTACGTTTACGTCGGCTTATGTTTTATTTATATGTGTATTTACATATTATTTATATTCGGTTTCGCAACGTCCAATAGTTTCAGTTTTCTAAAGTGTGATGTAAATTGAGTCGGTATTGGTTGTAGCTGAATTTCCATGTGCTTATGGACATATTGTATTTTTTGTCTGTAATAAAGTGTTGACTTTAAAATTCATATATCGTTATTTGCCGCAGGTGTCTGATATATTGCGGAACTTGAGGTACAGATTTTTTCTCAATCTGCTCCTTTTGGTGCCAAGTAACGAAATGATGAAAAAGATTTTCTGTCTTTAAAAAACTTGGTAACAAAATTAAGATCATGTTCTTAGACCATTCGTGACAAAACGGATAATCGTAAACCTTTAGGGGGTTAAAATATTCACAAGAACGAATGTTTCATATGACTCTAGCCTGAACTATGGACTACTTTTCTCTGTTTCTCATGGATTCAGTCGTCTCCATGAAGTCTATCTACCTTTCTAATAAACCTTATTGAACATATTCGTAAGTAACTGAAATTGTCCAGTCTAAAACTCTTCGGACTACCTCTGTTTCTCATACATTTTGTGCCCTCCCTAAACTATTTTATCAAAGTACACTCTGTGTATACAAATCTAAACAATTGGTCCTACCGTCCTACTGTTTGCTCGGACTATTGCCGGTTGCCAGTGGTCTTGTTCTCATTAGTAAACAAACGACGCGATGATCGCCCTCATCGCTGATAATGTTTGTAACTGTAGTGTTACCTACAGGACCTACTGTCATCTAACGTCTTCAGACCGCTAGGGACTTTAACTAGTTCAAAGCTCGTAGTAATGTTGTCTTCATCATCTTGCTATTGTTTTTACAGCGATTAGGTATAAGGAAATTTATGTTTAGGAGTAGATTTTTACAAACCGACATTATTATTGACTACTACTTGGCTATTGCTCACGGTTTCACTCGAGTCCTAGGGTTACCTATAACTACTTTATATACATATACCCGTATACCTATGTGTCAAAGGACGTACGCTAAGTTTCATCCAAATCCGTTCAACCGTTTCTGGGCGATTGAGTATAAACACCTTAGAAGCTTTCAAGAGTATATATGTAACTATTAACAACATTTATTCTTACCTATAAAGTTCTAAATGTTTGGGAAAGTCTAAAGGATAGCACCTGTTCCGTCTTTGCCATTTAATTTTCAACACAAAAGCAAATGTCGTGATCATTAAAAAAAAAACGCACCACAACGACAAATTTTGCAAAAGATACGGCCTTACTACTAGATCGTAACTTGAAATGCGCGTGTTTACACGTTTTTTGTGAGGTTTCTCGTAACTTCAAGTGTGTTGCTTGTAACTTGAGTCAGCGGGGCTTATCTCACACGTTCACATGCACCGATTTGTCGTGTCTGCTTTTTGTCTTTTGATAGGGTGGGGCAAAGGGATGAGCGTCAGCGGGAATTAAAATAAGTCAAGGGGAAATAATAACCAATAAAGTTCAGTTCGTTAATGTTAAGTAAAATAAGAGTGCAATAGGCTGCAAGTAACTAAGATATGATGAAACAGTTCTTAAGATTACGAAAGATCTTATCTAATGTAAAAACTTTACGCCGCTTGACGCTTACGTTGCATTTGCATCAAAATCTTCGGTAACACTTGGGTGGGAATCCTTTAAGCAATCACAAAACAGAAGTTAAAAATAACTACCTAACTCATAGTCGTGTTTTCGTGCCCTTACATTTATGAACATATTGTTTCAGTATTTTAGCGTACAAGTACTATTATTGAACTATGTTTATTAGATACTTATTTGTAGTAAAACCATAGTTAAGAACTGTTATTGGTCATCTTCAAAAACCCCACCAATCACTTACGTCAACTTAGCAGTTTCAGATTTGAATCTGAAAAGTAAACTACATAGTTCTGTAAGAAAAAAACGCGTCTCCTTATAAACTAACCCCCAACTCTTCGGTCACTTAATTCGTAAGTTAAACACATACTCAATGACATCACACACTTATAAACCAATGCACTTTATCTATCCTGGTTGCAATTAGGCCAGTCCAGTCCAGAGCAGGGCAGGGCAGGGCAGGGATCGGTCCGTGCATTAAGTGGGGACATAAAAAGGTCCTAATCGTAAAACACTTTGATGCTCGTTCTAATACTAGAGTGGAGTCTTACAATGTATTAGATGGTTTTATTGTTATTGAAGTACTTTAAAACCACTTTAAATCATTTTTGAGTGAAAGAAAATTTTGTACCCTAGTTATCAACATTTTTGCCAATGCAGATTTGTCACACAAATAATTAATTTTAATCTGAATCCTAGTCCTAAATGTTTTTAAGTTGTCTATTTAGTATATTTTCTATAATATAATGTATTTCTAACAAATTATTTTTCCATTTTACAGGATGGACAACGACTATTCATGGGTGCTCCAGGCAGCTTCTTCTGGCAAGGTAACGTTACATAAATAAATAAATAAAGACTTACTAACTAATATAGGCTGCATACAGTTTTTATAGCTCCGATAGAAAATAGTAGCTGCGTTATGAGCTACGCATGGATGTTTATTAGTCCCATCGAGGAAGAAATCATCTTAGATTGGTTTGAAATTAACGATCACTTTTGGATTGACTACTATAATAATATAGAAACTAGCTGGAAATTCATAAAATGCAGACGACACAGTAAAAACTGGATAATACTTTGTTTCTGATTAACGATTCAGGAATATAATCACATGATATTATAATCGATATCTCCTAAAAATACACAATTGATAAAAATATAAGTCAGTCAATGGTGTTTCCATTGACGTTGTCGATTTAACAAATGACAATTAAAATGTACTCAATGAACTGATCAATGAAAACGAAAACAAAAACAAACCAACAGGACCGACTCACATAACACAATATTCTCCAAATAAACATGAAGTGGGAGAGGCATTCCGAATGATAACTGACACTACAATTATTCACAGGGCGAACGTTATCCATAGATCCGAAAGAATCGTTCTTCTACTTTATGCCGAAAATACCGGAAGAAGGTAACATATCCAGACGTACCGCCAGATTTACATCTTAACTCTTAACAGCAATAACATAGAGAGGCCTCAAGTCGCATAATCCTTTATCAACGCCTTGAACATGGACGTTTGTTTTAAATTACATTTTTGGTGTTCGAGTATAATCATTATTTGCAATTTTAACGCAATAACAGATATCATTCAAATAAGTCACTAACTTTTGCTTGCTTTCTAAATTAAGTCATGTTTTCTAACTGATGAAATGTCGATGTCAATGTGCGTTTTTTTTTAAATAAAAATAATGTTCCGAAAGATATTCGTCTCTTAATTCTAAATTATCATCGTAGGTGTTAGAGTTCGTTTTGTTTAATTTAAGATGCTCAACGATATAAAAGAAACTGATTAAAATCATTATTTTATACTTGAACATAAAAAAATGGATTTAGAATAAAAACTGCTCGCAACTATTGATGGCAGATATTGGCGATATAATATTTGTCATAAATAGCGAAGAAATCATTAGCTTTCCTCAAGTCATGGTGTTCTAAGGTTTGCCCTATGGGTTCTACCAGATACCTTCCACATTGTCCAATCTTTAAGGAACCATTAATTTCTTTAATTTCTATAAAACATTTTAGCGGTAGTTAAATAACGAATGTTGTGCACGAGAAATTAGATCATAGTTAGTTTATCCATTTCATATCTTTGTGCTAACAATTTGCCTATTTGGATGATATCATAGTCCACAATCACGATCGCAACAATTTGTGTATTACCTCACGATGTCCAAAGAATGAAGGACATTTTGAACACATCCAGGCCTAATCATCACAACCACAGCATGTGGATGATCAAGTAATCGATTTAATCTCCGATATTTTCTCATTTTAGTAAAATGTTAATTAGTAATAATGTCTACATTTTAAGAGACTTGTAAAAGAATATAATGGTGTAAATAGGAATGACAATTCCCAAGAAGTAGTTTTTAAATCCTGCGGGTTAAATAGGTGTTTAATAATACTCAAATGATTTTGTAACTGAAAAAAGTGTCCATGCTTTAAAACTAAACTTTAAAATGTCATTGGCTTTAGCTCTGACTGAACACAGCTATTTTATTGAGATCTAATTTAATATTTTTCATTCATGTATGCAAGGTAATTACAACTTGTAATTCCTTTGCCAAGTGTTATTCCACTTTAAAAAAGATACTGTTAGTTGTATTTAGTGCTTGTGTTTCGCCAGAGCCGTTACCAAAATTAATTCTACCAATAATTACCTTATTGCGGTCGCTGTAACAAGGATTTGGTGATATATTTAACATTTATTAAAATATCCCTGAATCTCACGCTTGATATGGTGTGATGAGACATTTGGTCATATGTATGCTAATAATAACCTAATCAAAGCGTTATACAGACGCCTGTAATATATGACACGATATGAACGGTGTCACAACCATCATCACATGAAACTGCCTCTCCTGGCTGCTGGATCGCTTGAACATCATCTATTGACAGATCATGGAACATTGTACACGAATGATTGACGTTTTGTGCTGTTTCTATGTTTTAAACATGAGTTTCCTTTGGACGATTTTCCATTCCTCATTCATATTCGAAACTTGTTTTGAAAGCTTCATATTAAATACATTTCGGATCATGCTTTTATTGGAAAAAAATACCAAATCAGTCAATTCCATCTTCATGCTACTGTCACCCAAATATCGTCCAAATGAAACTGAAAACAGCTCATTCATAAGGTACACTTGACTGAATGACCATCTCCATTTTAGGTCAGCTGATGACTCAATCGATGAGCAGTCGCCCAGCGTTGATAGCGACTCCTGAAGCTAGTCCTAGGTACGACGACTCTTACATGGGTTACTCCATCGCTGTTGGTGACTTTGCTGGTCAAGGTATTCAAAGCGTTGCTGTTGGAGTGCCAAGAGGAGCTGGACTAAAGGGATTGGTAAGTTAGGCAATTGTTTCCGATTCATCGTCGTGTTGAAGAACTCTTTAGAAATATAATCAATGGTATATTTTTGATGTTTCGAAACCAGCATGCACGAATACAAAATGACGGATTATTATAGAAAGATTTCTACGGCGTGATGTAAAAAATTAACAAAAAGCGCTCACTTTTTATATAAAGAAATATGTCTATTCTTCGTAGAGTAGAGATAGAAGTGGTCATGCTACGCATGCAGGAGCATAGTCAACAATATCAATTTCTTGGTTTAATCTATCAATCGCGATAAGTGTCTTTGACCTTTAATTGCCTATTAATTAAATGTCGCAGATCGCCCTACTTACCTAAACCATGGTTTTAAGTAAACTGTATTAATTCGGACTATTCTAACTATTTCAGGTGGTTCTATACACTTGGGAGCTCCAAAACATCAAGAATATCAGTGGCTCTCAGATCGGTGCCTACTTCGGGTACAGTATTGCGTCCGGTGACATTGACGGCGATGGCTTTGATGACGTCATTGTTGGCGCCCCAATGTTCACCAGGACTAAGACTGATGGCTTTGAACATGGAAGGATCTATGTTATCTATCAGGACAAAGATAGGGTAAGTTTTTTTAATATGTTTTGGTAACAAATTAACTCTATACAATACTGTTACATTAAAAAGCTACCTAGTACAGAAGACAATGCCCTGTCATCATGTCAACTACTGGCTTCCGCAAAAGTAGGTCTGCGATGTGTTTTTTTAATAAAATGCGAAAGAATTCTAATTTCTTTGTAATTTGATTTTATTTTAAAGAAGAGACTTGTGCAATTTTATTTGAACAGAATATCTACCAAACGACCGCTACAGGCAATTTGGCAAATACCGATTTCTTTGCCGAAAATTTTCATTACACTTTCACACATTTCGCGGCTTATTTCACCAATAACTAGGCGAATATTGTGTTTCAAGTCGTCAATGTTTTGTGGATCGTTGGCGTAGACCTTATCTTTGATGTAGCTCTAAAGAAAGAAATCCAGTGGCGGCAGATCGCAAGATCTCGGTGGCAAATTGACATCGCCTCTTCAAATCCTATACGTACTTTTGGGACATCCATTACTTTTACTTAAAAAATAAATATAATTGTTCTTGAATAATATGGTTGTTTTCTTGTTTTTCCAGTCATTCACGAAGAGCCATGCTAGGACCGGTGAGATTTCTCGAGGCAGATTCGGTTTGGCAGTCACTTCGCTTGGAGACATAAACTACGACGGATTTGGAGGTTACTATAGTAGATGATATCATTAAAAGTCATAAACAGGAGAGAGAACAGTTATACAACAGTATTTTATTGATATTCTTTACAAGTATAGAAGATTTATACGGAAGTATTCATTTCACGGAACCTTAACTGGTGTACTATTCTATAAAGTTCAGTTCAAAGCTTGCTCATGTGATTTCAGATATTTCTAAAGTGGCTGTAATCTAAATCAGCCTAGCATGATTTGACATCGTTTAAATTTCTAAGTTATTGTCGGATCAACATAACATAACATTATTAATTAAAATCTTCATTCCACTTTCCAGACTTAGCCGTCGGAGCCCCGTACGGTGGCGAGAACGGGCGCGGCGTGGTGTACATCTACCACGGCAGCGAGACGGGCATCCATGAGAAGTACTCCCAAGCCATCACTGCTGAGGAGATCTCTCCCACCCTGTCCACCTTCGGCTTCTCTCTTTCAGGAGGAGTGGACCTGGATAATAATAATTACACGGACTTAGCTGTTGGTGCTTATAAGTCGGATAGTGTTGTGTTTTTGAAGTAAGTGTTTCTTCTACCATTGATAACGATTTCGTCGTAATGTAAAGCAGTATACCTATAAAAACCGTAACAGAAAATCCTGACAATTTTTCTCAAAGGGATACGCAGAATGTATGGTACATATTACTCACAAATTTCGCATACAGAACGCTTCAGTCATGTATGCGTCCCACATGCATCATCAGTAATCCATACTCCAGGTTGCTAATGAGAATTTTCTAGTGAAAATTAAACACACTGCCCGAGCTGAAGATCAAAACTAGGACCAACGCTCCACAAGAGTCGATAGCGACCGCTAGAACAACAATTCAACACCTATCAAAGATTTAATTTGTTTCAATAATACTACCTACATAATTATGTTACACTGTCTTCTTGGTCTATTGGTTGCAAGCGCTACCGCTGGGTACGAGATCCTGGGATCAATTCCCAGGACGAGCAAAGTGTTATTGAATTTCTCAGTAGCACCCCGGAGTCTGAATTTGTGCCCGTTTGAAGGCTCCCCCTATTACTTTGGAATTAAACATAATTGGAAACATGTTGGGTTTATTGTAGGTACACTTCTACTCATCGGGGAAAACAGGCGGGATGCTTATTATTATGTCTAACTGACTAGCAAATGGAAAACTAAAAAATAACGTGCATTATTTCCAGATCCCGCCCCGTGGTAAAAGTATCAGCCGACGTCAAGTTCTTGGGAGATAGCAAGTTAATCTCGTTGACAGACAAGAAGTGTCACCTGGAGAACGGCACCACAGTTGCGTGCGCGCAACTCATGTTCTGTTTGACGTACGGAGGCGTTAATGTGGATCAGCAGATTAGTAAGTGTCTTGATTGTATTGTTAATATCAGTATCATTGGTCACATCCTCCTTTGAATTTCCCAGGATTTCTTTGACTTAATTTATCTCAACCATCAATACTCGTATATCCTAACTGCAATTATTCTTTATTATCGTAAGCAAATTATTGTCAAATATTTGTCCAGTTATCGATATCTAACCTACTACTCTATTAGAGTCCTTATTTCTATTTTCATCAATAATATTATCTTCAAGCATATCATGTACAATTTGTCAAAAATTGAGAGTCACAATAATTTGTTATTTGTTTACAAGCGGAGGGATATATCTGCTATTTCGGTGAGTGGTCGAAGTAGCGCTAATTAGCACCACACAAAACCAAAACCACCCAAACAACATCATATCTCTTTTATAACAATCATGTTTTATCTGGCACATGAAGTGTCTGATAGAGATGATGAGATTATAAGTAGAATAATGGATTGTAAATATTTTTCGTCAGTGTTAGTTGTAATGTGACTGCACTCAATGTTAATGTTTTACACGACAATATTTTGAAATGTTATAGACATTATTGTTTAGTTGCGGAAAAGGAATGGTGCTCTTTGTCCTGTATATGTCTGTCTCTTTCTTGCACTGAAACAATAATGACACAAACACGTCATGAATGTCAATGACTTGCATCCAATAAACATTAATCATTTCTTTACCAATTTGCAGAATTCGAGGTGACCTTGGACCTGGATTCTCGTCAGAAGACCACGAAGAGGTTGTTCCTCTCAGAGAGAAGAGAGACGATTTATAAAACGCAGATGATCCTAACGCAAGGGCAGCAGGAATGCAAGGATATTGTTGTGTATTTGGACGTGAGTTACCCTTATCAGATATTTTTAACCGATAAAAAATACTGCCGATTGCGTGTCAGGAACAATCAAAGTGAAGGATTAAAAAAATTCCAGCTACGTGTCGGGATTATTATTTACGCATGCAAAATATTAATTTCATCGTCAGCAAAAATAAGCTTTTTAAAGTATTTCACAAAGAAACTGAACATCAAAGATATTTCTGCGCTTGTAACTGAAAATATTTCATAAACTACACGACATTTATCTTCTTCAAAACAATTTTCTTTGAAAGTGGTAATTTACCAACTTAATATTTTCCTGAATTTTTTCACCGTATTTTTGAGACTTCAGAAGCACATATCTCACTATCTATTATTATTATTATATTCATTTATTTCGGATTTTTAAATACATCCATATAGTTGTTAGTAACACAGAAATGCTTATAAGAAACTAGTGTTAGTAATGACATGACAAGACACTTTAAAAACTAAACACAAACATAACACTATCGGAAACTCTGATACTCGTTCGCGTGTTTACTTGACTGCATGCAGTCGTATCCAGCGTTCGAGCATCGAAGAATTCCACCGGTCCGACAATACACATAGGATGCTGTTGGTACTAGCACGCATGCGAGATAGGGCGGAGGTGCAACGCTTGCTCATGACTGCAGCGAAGCTGTCTACGTGGGCCTCTGCAAACATGCCTGAGGCACTGCAATACCGCGGGAGCCCCATCAGCACCCTGAATGCATTGTTGTACTGCACTCTCAGGTCACTGTATGCCCTCTGCAAATAGTCGACCCACAGGCTGCACGTGTAAAAGGACTGACAGTATGCTTTAAACAACGTTACTTTAACTTTTTTTTTACATCGTGCAAACCTGCGAGCTAACATATTACATCGTACAGACAATGACCTGCGCTCTCTCTCAATATCAGTACTATCCTTTAAGTCTTCGGTGACCCAATGACCCAAATATTTTAATTTTGTAACTCTTTTATCTTTCTTTTTTTACTATTTTTTTATTTTTCTTTTTTTTTCTTTTTTGTATTGTATCGTCGTCGAAGCCCTGTGGGACTTGCGATAAACGCGGAAAACTTTTTGGTAAAATGTTTGAACATTGCAAATTGCAAATCCAAATGATTCCGACAAAAACTGTTTGCGGTTGGGGGACCCCCGTCAGGAATGAAGTTCCTTACGCGACACTCGCACGGACACATACAGTCGTATATAATAGAAAGAGACAGAGAGAGACAGAAAGTCGCATGGACCAGTCCATGCGACTTTCTCTCTCTCTCTCTCTCTCTTAAAGCATAACGCTTTTTCCTTACGTGACGATTTCTACCAGTTAACTCCTACCGCTACCAAAAAGAGGCCTTTCCAAAGCTGAATTCAAAATTCAAATATTAATTTTCTCGAATATAGCCAACAATTCTATCTGCGATTTTTGAAAATATTAAAAGTGTTGTACACTATTCATTATTTTATTATTAAAAGTTTAAAACACCTCTCCCCTCTAATTGCAGGATGAGATCCGTGACAAGCTGACTCCCATAGAGGTGAAGATGTCCTATGACCTGGTGACACAACCGTCTGGTAACCTGGTGCCTCCAGTCCTGGACCAGACCAGGAGCATCGTGCACGCAGACTCGCTGAACATCCAGAAGAACTGTGGACCTGATAACATCTGTGTACCGGATCTCAAGATGTCTGCTACAACGTAAGTTTTTTTTGCTATAAAAAAGGCTGGTGAAGGTTTTAAGATATAAGGTCGTCGCAGACCTGGCGAAGCGTGGTTTTACTTGACAAACAAATTTCAACATTGGAACTCTTAAAATAAAGTCCAAAATAAATAACCTTACCGTCCACGTAGATGCTCTCTTGGACTTACGGATTTCATTTTTTCAATTTTATTTTGTCCGACACAGGGTTGATATTCGTTTGTTAGTATAAACCGCGCTGCGCTGCGCTTCGTCAGATCTGCGATGGCCTATAGGGTACTGACACACGTCATGCTGATGCTAGCAAAAAAAGTATGCTATTATTGAGAAAATGCTACTTTTAATATTGTGAGTGAAAACACTGCTAGTGATGAGCTTGCTAATTTCGAGTGTGTTCAGTACCATAAGGATCATGGTAGTTTTAAGCATGGTCTATGTGTGTCTTTACCTTAAAAGGATAATGCATGTGTAAATAATTGTCTGTCTTTTGCTTCTATTGTTTTCTTTCTATGTATTATAACATGTATTGATGTAATAACTTTCTAATCTGTCTCTTTTATTATGTTTATAATTTTAGTATTGCTTGCTTCTAATCTTTTGTACTATCCACCAGCACCCTAATTACGTAACACACTTTCAATCACAATCCGAGAGTTTTGAATGATATTTAGCAATATCATTCAAAACTTCAAAATCCATTGCTTCATAGGTTTGAAAAAATCATTTGATCAACAACGTAAATAACGCAATGAACGTGGCTAAATTGTCAAAATTAAATCCATTGCGATCAATTATCATTTTACGTGTGTTACGCAATTACCCCGCAGTAGATTCCGAGTCCTCAAAAAATCGCTTGAAAAGTCCTTTGATCTGATGATTAATTATCAAGATATTACAGGTCTGCGAATTAAAGTTGTCTTAAAACTTTTATAATTGCATTTTGTTTTCAAAAAAAAATATTTTGCTCATTTTAAATTCCGTTTTACGCACCACGTCAGGTTTTTTGGTTTGTGCAATCAGAAGATATTTTTTTAAACACTCTTACTTATAAATTAACTATTTAATTAACATTAAAGAAGTAATTCTGTGAATTGAATTGTTTTGTTTTGCTACAAGCTTCTGCCCGTGACTGTGCTCTGCCTAGTTTGTGTGGAAATTGTAAAACAAGAATAAACAATTTTCTTTCTTATTTTGCTTTTCTTTCTTCTTTCCTTCAAAATTACACCATTTACTACCTGTTTCTGCGTGAAAAACATCATTGCGTTGAGTGTTTGTATATCTGCTATAACCGCAACAAATTATCAGGGCCTAAAAGCAACTATAGTAATTATGTAGATAGATCTATTACTGCTTTTCCTTCTTTCTCTCCTTTTAGTATATTTTTAAACTTATTGCTTTTTTAACTATTTAAGAATAACCTATAGTTATGATTGTTGGTGTGACCTTATTAACATAACATAATATGTGCCTAATATTTTAAGTATAACAATACTAAGCTTAATTTTACTACCAACTAACGCCATGTAATAAAAATTATAAATAGTAAATGACTATTTAATAATAACGTAAACAAATTATTCTACTAATTCGACTTTGACCCCAGCTTTGTATGGGACTGCCATACAAGAGAGAGGTCATGCTGTATCTCAGAAACTACTCAACCGATTGAGATTGGTACAGCATGCCTCAATTTTTAAGCTTGGCTATCAGATATATATTTGTAAAAGTTCAATTGAAATCCGTCCAACTTTTCTTACTTTATGCGGGTAGCAAACGGACTATTGATTCGTGTTTTCTGGTTTTTCTAGCCGATTTTAGTAAACAACTTTATAATGTGTATATACTTTTTGACTTTAACGATTTTATTTTAGTAATACCGATGATATTTCCTTTAGTCCTACAAAGCATACGCATCATATAGCTCTTTCTATCTAACTCAAAACATTTAGGTAGGTAGGTACTGTAGTTCTATAGAACTTTGTACTAACCAAATGTTTAGTTTGTGCTTTAATTGAGTGTTTGTGTTTTATATATTTCTTGTTCTAATCCTTTCAAATAAGTACTGTGTTGTCTTAACCTTTCTTCGTGAGGTGGTGGATATTATCAATGTAAATAACCTTTTATATATTTAACTCTAATACAAATATTAACAAAAAATTAAAACAATCGAGAAAAAAACCATTCGCAGACCTGTATTCTTCTCCACAGCCCCTCAATCAACTACGTGTTAGGATCTGGTGAAAACGTCAATATTGACGTCAAAGTGGAGAACTCTGGAGAAGATGCCTTCGAAGCTGCTTACTACCTGGTTATACCTACAGGAGTCACCTACGCTAAGATGGAACGCTTGGATCAGGACACCGCTGATACTCTGATATATTGCTCGATTACCAACAGGTTTGCTGATGGTAATAGCACACTGAAATGTGATTTAGGAAATCCTATGGCTGGTGGACAAAAGGTGGGATGTTATTCAGATATTTTTTGTATTTTAATTTGCTTAAAAATTATGTGTGGAACTGTGAATGCCCAGAAAATTACAGTCAAAAGGTTCATATTCCTAGGAAAATCAAGCTTTTAATGATATTATGTACTTATTCAATTGATTCATATTTGCATTTTATAAAAAATAATATGGCACGAAATCAAAACCATTCATTCAAATGACTGTTGAATGAGCATTGATTAGCAAAAATAAATTATTTCAAATCTAAAAGAATAAATTATTTACTCTTCCAGCTAAACTTCCGCCTGTTCTTGGAAGTGGATTCCCGCGTCACATCCCTGAGCTTCGACATGGAAGCCAACTCCACCAACGTGGAACAAAACACCATGTATGACAACAGTATGCATATGAACATCGGCGTCGTTGTCAAAGCTGAGCTGTCTATCATTGGGTAAGTTTACAAGACATATTTTTGCAGTGGATATGGACAGGGGGTTCTGCCAAGTCGAAGTAGAAGCATTTTTAGAATAATTGTTCATTCATTTATTGGAATGGAAATATGAAAGTGTTTTCGTACTATGTGTCTAGATAATATTAGGAAACTTTGTCTTTTTTAAGAAAATTGGAACACGATAACATGAGATTTAGTAAAGCTTACATGGATGATGTTACAGTAATTTCATAACGGCATCTATTTATAAGGTTTCCTGTATTATTAAAGAAAAGTTCAAAATGCTCATTCCTATTTAATCAATTCCAGAACATCAGACCCGCCGGAGCTCCATTACAACGCGTCGCTCTACGATGCAGAAAACATAAAGGATGACACTAAACTTGGACCGCAAGTGATTCACAAGTACAACATAAAGAACGAGGGACCTTTCACTGTAGAAGAAACAGAAATATACTTCATGTGGCCATACCAGACTCTTGAAGGTGAGATAACATCTATTGCTACTAATTCAAATTCAAATCTTTATTGCATATCACATGTGTGTACAAGATCTTAATACTAAGCCAACAACCAATAATTTTAGCAAGAGAAATATAGCAGTTTCATTGAAAAAACTTCCAGGAGAGGCAAAATTAATTCTACGTCCAGCACATCATGGGCGTTTTTACCACCTTGTATTTTTACCACGGCTTGAGCGGTCTCATACAGTTCGTCAAAATACGAAAAAATAAGAAGGCAGTAGTTACATGAAAACTGCTTTTCTTGCATTGTCCATACTAAAATTATAATTAACATTTCAGGCGAGAACTTGATGTACATGCTGGTGCAACCACAATGGCTAGGCAACGTTAAATGCGACGTGGCGAGACATATCAATCTTAAGAACCTGTTCGTCCAGAATCCTTATGCTTTCTTACTGGGAAAGGAGAGAGAAGGTTTGTCACTAACTATAATAAGCTTCAGTATTATAGTATAGTATTATTTAGATTTTTAAAGTCGAAGTCGTTGTGCAATATGTATCAAGTTTCATTCACATTTTTGTATTACACACTAATTTGTTCTCACCAAGTCGTTAACAAAATGTTTTTTTCGTTTTCAGCTATGATGAGCAGCGAGTTCTACAGTGCATCACAAACGTCAGGAGGCGGTGGATATTATGGACAAGGTACATTATAATTAAGTTAAGGTTTCAAAATATTCATTCTCTGCTAACGTATAATAAGGACAAGGTATTCAGGTACCTGGATTAAAAAAAAAAAAAAAATTACGTGATACGTATCTATAAAACCACCGCTTAATTTTTTATAGTTTACTGGGAAGAGTCATCTAGCAGTGGCCAAGTTAACTCCCAGGCTGGCGGCAACGCTGGTGGTGTCACCACGCAAGGAGGTTCCGGCTATGGAACCGGACAAAGGAGCGGCTCCGGCTATGGAACCGGACAAAGCAGTAGCTCCGGCTATGGTACCGGACAAGGTTCAAGCAGTCACTCTAGTGGAAGCTCAAGCCATTTCAGTAGCAGCTCCAGTTCTGGCGGTAGCCAAAGTGGTAGTGGACAAGTCAGTGGTAGCCAGGGTGGCAATGGACAATTTATTGCCGGTGGTCAGAATGCCAATGGGCAATTTACTACCAGCCAAACTGGCAGTGGACAATTCAATAGCAACCAAGGTTCCAGTGGACAGTTCAGTGGCAGCCAAGGATCCTTCAGTGGAAACCAAGGTCATATTGATGGTCAAAATCAAGGCCAGTTTGGCAGCACTTACTTTTTCAATAAGACTTGGACCAATTCTAATGGCGAAGCCTTGACTGCTGAAGAAAAGGAACAAATACAGAAGCAACTCGCTGCTGCTATAGCTTCTGGAAGTCTTGACCAGATTGCCTTTGGAGAGGGCGCTCAGATAGTGAAGGTCAAGAACAAGACCATTGTGTATGATGCAAATCATAATATTATTTCAGAAGTAGAGACGAGTACTGAGTATGGAAACCTTGGACACGAAGGAGAGCCTGGAAGCTCTTTTAATGTGTAAGTTAAAAAAAAATATTATCTAAATTAAACTCCAGCGAGTTATATTGAAGATATTTCCAGTGTAACTTCTTTTCAATAAATATTATTTTCTCTTCCCAGATTTGCTAACCAAGGCGGTGTCAACCTAGCATCTTCACAAGGTCATTCTCAGGGCAGTTACTCCCAAGGTTCGGGCGGTTACAACCAAGGATCAGGCATGTACAACCAAGGAGCGGGAACCTATAGTCAAGGATCAGGAAGCTATAACCAAGGATCGGGAAGCTACAACCAGGGATCAGGAAACTTTAACCAAGGTTCAGCGACCTACAACCAAGGTTCTGCAGCCTATGGTCAAGGATCAAGGGGTTTCGGGCAAGATTCAGGCCAGGGCGGTTTCGTTCACGGCTCTTGGGCGACCACAGAAACAGTCAACCCTGATATTTCTAAAGCTGGTTCTTCTACCTTTAGAGGATCCTCAAGCGTAACTGTAGTTGGTGATGAGGAAGAAGATAAACTTGAAGGATTCGGAACGTATGCCGCGTACAACCCTAACAACGAATTCAGATATGGTATTGCTGATGTTAGTGGCAGTTCTGGTAGAAGTCAAGGAAGCTCTGGCGCTGGTGGTGCTGTACATGGTGGAAATTATGCGGCTGGAGGTGGAAGTCAACAGGCTGGAGGTGGTAGCTACCAAGCCGGTGGTGGAAGCTACCAAGCCGGTGGTGGAAGCTATCAAGCGGGCGGTGGAACTTATCAGAGGGGTGGAGGTGGATACTCTTACTCTTCATCATCAGGTAAATTATAATTTTGCACACAATTATCGAGAAACATCAGTACTGTTCATGATTTTTTCTGACTATTTGATGTTATATGGTGTTGTTATTTTTCAGGTGGTCAAACATCATACAGCACTCACACAGGCGGTGGTTACGGCTCTTCTACTGAACGTCGTGAGAACACCAGGAGACGACGACAGGACGAAGTAAGTGTTTGAATTATTAAAACATGCTTTCACGTAACTAAATTAAATTTTAACACAATTGAAACCAAATATAGGAAAAGCGTCTTATTGTACAACAAAATAACAAAGGCAACAAGGAATAAGATTGAAAAATTAGGGGATTATGACAGAAGAGATGCTCTATTCATTCATGCTTGCTTGCTAACAGTGGTAGTGGGGATAAATAAAGCTGTGTACTTTACCTTAGGAGGCTGTGCAGATGATGACCATGATGTAAACCAATTATTCTTAATCCAGGTGGACCCACAGCTGAAAAAGATTCTGGAGAAATGCGAAGAGAAGTACAAGTGTGAGGTGCTCAGGTGTACCACCGGTCGCATGGTGAAGGGACAGGAGGCCTGGTTCGCGTTCAGATCCAGGATCAACGCCACTGTGCTCACTGAGGTAAGGCTTTAAATGGAAGCTTAGTGTTATAAGAATGAAGTAATAGAGCACAAGTCACTAGGTTGATCACGTTTGACCATTATGCTTAAACATGAAATCTGACTTGGATAAACGACAACCCAGTTACGGCTGCCGCTGTGTAGTGTGTATGGAATGGCTTCGAATAAATAGACGTAGCTGTACGCTGGTAAAAATGATATATTGAAAACTTGGGAATTATGAGGTCTGGTCTGAATCCGTTTGTTTGATGAAATTATAATGAACGACATCCATGATGGTGGGACTACGACTGGCGCTCCTGGCGGCGCGAATTAGATGCGCAGGTGCGAGGAGGGCATGGCTAAATAGGCCCGGCGATGGTAAGACCTGCCATAATGCGCCATCCGGCGATGGCGGCGTAATAAACTCAAGCAACAAAATGAAAAAGTTTTAAAAGTTTGGTTACGTTAAAAGCTGTTTCAGTTTCATTAATAGGATGTTTCCAGCTGTTTGTTTCTAATCCTTCTTTTAATGACGGTTTGAGCTCTCATAAAAAATAACTGTTCAGAGGATAGGAACTATTTAGTAGAAGAATGGAATTTATATGGCTAAAACTTATCGGAAAGGTTTTGAAACAAGCTATCCTTTTCTTGAACATCACAATCTTGTATAATGCGGTTGTTAAAGACATACGGTTTATGAGTCAATGACGGTTTTATAAAACAGTGATCCATATGTTAGGTTCAAAAACCCAAAACAAAAATTGAAAACCTGGCCAGAATGCTTTCTGGCATTTTCAAAACAACCTCAATGCGAAATGCGCGTTTTGGCTCTTGAAAATGCCACAGCCCGTTCTGGGACGTATTGATGCAATCCAAAAATAAAGAAAATAAATAAAATAAAATACATCCCGACGCGACGTACATGTATATTTGTCGACGTTCATACTGCATGATGGCGGCTACGAAAATCTTAAAATGTTCTGTCATGGGTGATGTTACATAGTTTTTGGGGTGTTTTCCCGTTCGTCCCACTGCCGTCGTCCCACTGGTAGATAGAACGAGAATTTAAATAAAAACTTTTTTACAAAAAAGCAACCGACTTCCACACAGAACACTAAAAATCTGAAAAATAATTTTAATTTCGGAAGTCGGTGTCTTTGGTTGTGTATTTTCGTTTTTGGCTACCGACTTCCGAAATTAAAGTTATTTTTCAGGGTTTTTAGTGTTCTGTCTGGAAGTCGGTTGCTTTTTTGTAAAAAAAATAATATTTAAAGCTTTTTTGTAAAAAAGTTTATATTTAAATTCTCGTTCTATCTACCAGTGGGACGACGGCAGTGGGCCGAACGGGAATACACCATTTTTGGGGGCGCTAACAATAAAAATGGGGAATGAAAATAAAATCAAAATTCAAGATGGCGTCAACGAAAATTTGCAAATTTTTCGTAATAGGCGTCGTTTTCATGGTTTTCGAGAGTGCTGCCGTAGCTCATGAGGTCAAAAATCCAAGATGGCGGCTGGGAAAAATTAATTATTTTTCGTCATGGTCGACAAGGATACCACCTGTCCATTGCGTCGTGGTTGCATCAAAAAGACTCAGAACGGGTTGTGGCATTTCTTAATATTGCCTGAACGCGTTCTGGTGGTTTTAAAAAAGGCCAATACGCGCAATTCCCTTTGTAGCTATTTTGAAAATGCCAGAACGCGTTCTGGCTGCTTTTTTCGCTCAATGAGCGATTTCGGTGTTTGAGCCTAACACACACCAAATTAATTTAATAACTGCTCACCCCCAGATCTCCAAAGACCGCGCAGTAATCCTTTCGACCCTGGGCGTGGCGCGCGTGTCCCGGCTGCCCATGGTGGGGCGGCCGTCGGACCCGTCGTGGCACAAGGCGGAGGCGCAGACCACGGTGACGCCGCAGCTGGCGGCGCGTGACGGCGGCGGCATCCCGCTGTGGGTGGTGGTGCTGGCCGCCGTCATCGGCGCGCTGCTACTGCTGCTGCTGATCTTTGCGCTCTATAAAGTGAGTTCATTCTAAATACATGTATTGTAGGTGGATTTCATCATATTTGCCGAACTCCTCTCATTATCAGACCTCTTTCAGGCATCGCCACAAGACGAGTGGGGTAGGTAAAGGCGGTGCATTTTTTACCAGTTCATTTTCAGTCCCATGTAATAGAAGGCGAGCCCTTTTCGTTTACAGGGCACTAATTCAGTCCCCAGGCTGCTACATACATTTTATTTACTGAAAGCAGTGACACTGCACGACCCGGGGATAAACGCTCAGCAGGTCACCCTTGCGACCAAGACAAACGAGGCGGTAATAAAATAGTGCAACTTATAACAACGCTAAAAATCATTTATTCAATTTCCAGTGCGGATTCTTCAAACGCAACCGCCCCTCGGACCATGCCGAGCGACAACCTCTGAACGGACGCGACGAGCATCTTTGATATCCGACCACCGAGATAGGCGCGACGTCCGACACGGGCGGCACGTCGGACGCCGGCCGAACGTCAGACGCCGGCCGGACGTCTGATTCGGACGGCAGTTCGTCCACCGACGCCGCCAGTGACGTCACCAGTCGCGACTCTACTAGCTTTGACAGATACTGACATAATAAAGTCATCATGTATAAGTTTTAAATGACGTCATTGTATCGCGTCGCACTGATTGCTGTCATTTAATTGGCAGGAATGAGTGCGATGTTTTATTAATTTATTTGTAAAATTAATAAAGATATCGTTGTGCTGTAATTTTTATGTTTAGATAATTATAAATATAGAAATTACAGCTTACTAGAAAGGTAGCTCGGATTTTATTGTAGAAAAATAGAAGCCATGTTTTATGATGCAATAGGTTTTACCTCATGACATAACGAATTTTCTTCCCCCCCACTTTTCATGTCTTTTTTACAAAGAATATGAAAGGTTCAACTTCTTTTTAATATCTATTCAATTGTAATAAAACTAGTCACGAATAAACAATTAATTTTCGGACGCCATATTAGAAAATAATAAAAAAGAAAAAATAAAGTGAGCTGAGGTTTTAAGCTACTCATTTTAGATAAATTATAATTTATCCAAAATGAATTGTCTTAAAGTGTAAAATGAATGAAAGATTAAATCTTGTCGTGTGATAATTGTAAAAATGTGTGTATGTATGAGAGTTGTTGAAAATGTGATCTAAGTTAATAATTAGGTATTTACTAAATGCGGTAGATAACATAATTTGTTGGAGGTGTATCGAATAGTTGAATCAATTATATGATAAGTACCTAAATTGTAGTAGAAAAAATGTAGTCACGTGTGAAATGATTAATTTTTTAATTAGTAAAATAAAATAAAAAATGTCTTATTCGATACACCTTCGATTTATTTCGAATCCAGAGCTAATGGTCTTTAATGTTACTAATAAGGTCGCTTTACATAAATAAAATTTATAATCATTTTAGGAGGCATCATCTCAATAAATAAATATCAATAACGGTTCTTTATACCCAGCTGAGGTAGATCTCTCAAAGTGCTAAACTGGGTATCAAAAAACCTGTAATTTCTAAATAATAGCAATACTTTTTTCTTTGTAATTTAAGTACCAGAAACAAAAATTGCGCGAAATAAATTGTAGTTGCTTTTGCAGCTAAAATTAAGAAAAATAAATGGGTACATATTTTTGAATAGTAGTGTAATGTAGTATTCACATAGTGTGCCTTAGCGATACATATCGAAATACATAGCTTAAATTATGCTTAATATACCTACGTATTTTAAATTAAACAAATTCCTAAAAAAACATGTATTATGTGCCTTCTGAAACTGCCAGTTACTAATTAAATATATTAATGTAAATATTTTAGATTATTATTATTTTTACAAAGATATTTTTTTTCACAGAACAATATTGTGTTAGAGTGTGTAGTATTTTTGGCAAAATGTGTATTTGAATAGAATTGAATTGTACTTAAAAACTTTTAAGAATTGTCAAACTAAAAAGTAAGATAAAAACAAAATCTTAACGGTTGTTTATACCTACTTAGTTTTGTAAAATAAATGTGTAATAGATATACATAACATCGTTTTAAAAAAATCTAATTGTTTCAAAAGTTGTTTAAAGTATTTTATCACTCGATGCCAATATTTTTTTATTTCACTTTCTGTGAAAAAATGCCAAGTCCACTAATAACGCATAAGCATTGTTACATTTTGTAATTATTTTAAATTATTTATTTTTACATTTTAACTATTAAGTATACAGCTTCTACTTATAGTTAATTATTAACTAAAATCGTTTAGATGCCATACAAATGTGTAATAGTTTATATTATTTTGGTTGTTTTATCTCTCGGTAATAATTTCTTTGCATTTACCAAAAAATGAACTCGTAATAAATTTTTGTTTTTCATTTTAAAACAGCTTATTTTATTTCTCACCTTTACATGGAAAAATAATAAATTTGGAGGATAATAGGTTATGTACTTTAATGCTTACATATTTAGGCTCTTCGTTGTACCTTGAGTGTATGTACAATCAAAGGCCAAAATATGTAAGCGTTCAAATGAATATGACTTAGGTACTCGCGCGCTCAATCAAGTCGCATATACGTATTCAGGTAAAAGTTTTCATAATCAGCCTATAATGTTCCTACTGCTGGGACACAGGCCTCTCAGTGAGAGGGAGTGGGTCGTACTCCACCACGCGAGCCCAGTTCGGTTTGGTAGATGTCACATGTCTTCGACTTATTGGTTCTAGGACATGCCGGTTTCCTCACGATATTTCCTTCATCGTTTTTGAGAGCAGTGGTGATGAAATAATTTACACAAAGAAAAGCGACTATCAGAGTTCGAACCTACGACCTAAAACTCGTAAGTCGCAGCAAGTCGCAAGTAAAAAATTTGCGTAACCACGTATTCGCGTGAAGATCGCTATATGTTAGGATGCAGGGTAACGCCTGGGTAAGTATTATGATAGTAAGTTAGAATGCAATTATATAGTTCCATAACACGCTAACCAAAGAACACAAAATAATTATAAGTAATTGTATTCGGTATCGTACCATAAGCGCCCTCTGGCGGACCAACGAGATAAACCGACCAAGCTTGCGCTCGCAGATTAAATTAACTCGTACAGACAGCGGAGAAAGCTGTAGAGAATTACGTAAAATTATTTGTGAACTGAAGTCTAAGGCGAACTTTCTTGTCATGATCTAAATGATAAAACATTTGCAATGCTAACATTTTCTTGCATATTTCTATAACAAGACAGTAGGTAGTCGAGCACGTAACCACACAAGTCTTAAAAACCGTTAGATTAGAAACTAGGTAGGCACAAACTTAGTAAAAGTGTTTCTCATTGCTTTAAATAAAAAAGAAAAACATTTTATTTAGTACCGGGCACCAGTGGCGCAGGTTCCATACAACTCGATTCCTACCGGCTTCCCTTTGAAAAATGGCACAGTCAGTATTCTATAGACAAATGATAAATTATAAATGATTTTATTTCTATAAGTAGGTTTGTACAAACACTTTTACACGTCAATCATGTTTATTAAACTAGATGAGGTCGGCGTTTCCTATCTGACTACTCTGAGAAGAAAGGCCGAAACAAACTCAGAGGTCACAGTCTCTTTTAAAGTCCAGACATAATCTTGGTCAGGTCATGAGAAGACCATGCAGATTGGTATCTGAAATGGTATTTTGAGGAAAGAACCACACAGATTGAGTGGACCTGTCCAGTCAGTGCAGACAAATAATATAAATACATTTAAGATATGTACTCCGGCTTACCTGTTACAAAAATTGACCCTTCGCTACTGCCGGGCACGGTCCTATTGCTTCTCTATGCGTTATAGAAACAGGACAATTTATTTTTCTTTATACTTGTCAATGCCTGTTTTCCAGTAAATACGCTGCACGCAATACTGATTGAGAAGAAGGGATTTACTGAAAGTCAAACCCTGAGCAGACCAAACATCAATTTCAAACAAAATATTCCTATTTAATTTATATGCCAACCCTACAATGAACCGTGGTCCGTAAATCTTGGCTTGCAGTGTTTCTCAACCGCCTGTCGGTGTGATCGGGCGCGGGCGCGACTACGAAACGGAAATGAAATAAAGATACTCGTTCAAACGCTACATTTGTTTACCGATCTCATCTAGGTTCTAGATGGCGATAGAACGGTTTGAATCTAGATAGACTGGTTTGAATTTATTTAAAATCTTTTGTAGAAGTTCGTAAGGAGTTAGGGAAGCAGAGAATGATTTAAGTTTAAGGACGATGAAGCACAATTCAAAGGAGGCCACCTCCACACCTTTAGCATTTTGAAATAATATACTGGAATTAGTGTAAAATGAATCATAGATGAAAGTGAAATTTAAGATTCAAACTCAGCTCAAAGAACTAATTTTAATTAAACCAATAAGAGGTAATTTTGAAAAGTCCAGGAACTTGAACATCTTAATTTTACAAGAACTTGTAAAACAAAGGTTTCGGGTTCGGTGTTCAACAAAATCTGCATTATTTTATCAATCATTTATTTTGTTGAACATTGGTGTGGTTACAGATAGTATATTGTCTAAATATGTGCAATATATTTTGCCAATATATGTCGTACAAAATTAACATAAACAAACAATTACAATAAAGGTAGCATGCCAATATAATACATTATAAAAAATAACAATTTAATATATGTCAGTAAGGTAAACAGGTCATTACAATTTTAGATAAATAAACACATTCATACTTAATCAATAAATAAAATCATAAGTGTTTAATTAGCAAGTCGGACTCGTCATACCTCTGTTTATCAGTAGTAAACTCAGTGATAGGGTCTACACATCTACACATCTATCTAAAAGGAATTTAAACAAAGACATCTTAAAAGACCCCAGACACTCTTTTAATTGCAATTCACTCTTTTAATTGCACGTAAGTATTATCTTGTATTTAAATTAAGTCAATCTTAACTATAATAGATATTAGGTATTAACATTCATACAGATCATTTTGACCTTAGCGCAACTGAATCCTTTTGTTAATCAGGTTAAATTGCATATAATCACAGTTTAAAGTTCATTGTAATTATCGTGTTTATAATTGCATATTTACTAAGAATTCTAATTACGAAGATTTAAGTCATATCTTCTGTCTGTATATACATTTATGTCCAGGCAAATCCAATAATCAAATTTGCACCTAAACTCATAGTTCTATTTTCCATTACTTATTAATATTACGTTTTTATCTGCCTTACGGTTTTCTAACTGGGTTGGATCAAATAACACAACACAACATCAAACCTGTACCTATTCCTGGAAAAGATAGGCGAAGTTTTTTTTATCCAAATTACGCCAGCTATGACTGCCTCGTAGGTCTAGTAGTCGCCAGGGCTACTGCTGATCATGAGGTCCTGGGTTCGATTCCCGGGTCGTGCAGTGTTATTGGGTTTTTCATCTGGAATTTCTCAGTAGCAGCCCGGAGTCTGGATTTGTGCCCGGTTGACGGCAATAGGCTCGCCCCCTATTACTTGGGACTTAAACATAACTGGCGAAATGTGAGTGTACTATAGGTACACCTCTGCCTAACCCTTCGGGGAATACAGGCGTGATGTTATGTTTTTTTATGTGTACGCTAGCTATGGCTTTCCTATTGCCATCATCCAGGCACAAATCCACACATAGGTTTGGTACTGACCAAGTATAAATGGAAAAACGCAATAACGGTCTCATCTCGAGATCTAACCCAATACCAAATTCTCAGCAGTCACGCTTACGTCCACTAAGACAAGGCACCTTACAAGTAAAACCAATAAAAAGAACCTTTACACGAGTGAACTCATGGGAAAACATAGTACCTAACTTGATAAAGTATCATATTCACAACTCGGGTCAAGTTAACAGATAATACGCTGATTAAATAGTAGTGCACGATGCATTTTATTAGACTCGTAAACAATCACGACGATCCACCGTACATTTGAATACATAGTTAAAATTGGACTTAAAGTGCATTAAGTGAACCAAGAAATAAAACAGACAAAGGACTGCAACATAATCAATATGAAGCAGTATCTAGTGATAGTAGTGTTATTCGCATTAATAGCGAACTCGAATTGTGGTCTAATAGACGGATTACTCGGTACAGTAAAAGATACAACAAGCTCTATAACACACGGTGTTGGTGGTGCTCTTCACTACGGCAAAAACTTCGTCTTTGGAGGCGCTGAACAAAATGCAGCAGGACAAATGGTTAACAAACCAGGCATAGTTGGAACAATATCCCTCAAAATACATGACGTGTCACAAACAGTAAGAGAAGATGTACAAAATGTAATACACGTGTTTGACGGCGATCAAGTCCATGGGAAAGGAATCATTGGAAGATTATTTGACAGAGTGAAAGCTCGCGTTTTCAAAATCAAAAAAAATCTCCCCGATGCACAAATCGATAACATACCATTCGCTCCGATAAAAAACCTTAACAATGATACTGTTTTTTTGCAGCACCACTTAAACAAGTACTTTTTCAGCAATGATACATCAGCACCGTCGAGTATTAGACAGACGCTCAATAGTTTACAAGAAGCAGTAAATAGGATCCATCTCAATATTACTAGTAAAAGACAGGAGTCAGGAAATGTAAATAGTGATGGTACTGGATTAATTGACATTCGTACTTCGGCCAACAATCTTGGAGGCTTACAAAATGACTTCAAAAATGGAATAGATGCAGCATACGATAAAGTTAACGATGCAGTTGATGAAGGGCGACAGACAGCACAATCTTCTTTTAACGGGGCCAAACAAAACACAAACGACTTTCTTGAAAATCAAAGAAGAAATGTTCAGAATCATTACAATCAATTTGGCGACAATATTAATAACTTTAGAAGTGATGTTGGTAGTTCTATCAACGATAATATTGAAAGTCAAAGAAGATATGTTCAGAATCATTACAATCAAATGGCAACCAATGCTGATAGATTTAGAAGTGATGTAGGTAGTTCGATCGACGATAATATTGAAAATCAAAGAAGAAATGTACAGGGTCATTATAATCAAATGGTAACCAATGCTGATATATTTAGAAGTGATGTAGGTAGTTCTATCAGCGATAATATTGAAAATCAAAGAAGAAATGTACAGGGTCATTATAATCAAATGGTAACCAATGCTGATAGATTTAGAAGTGAAGTAGGTAGTTCTATCAGCGATAATATTGAAAATCAAAGAAGAAATGTACAGGGTCATTATAATCAAATGGCAACCAATGCTGATAGATTTAGAAGTGATGTAGGTAGTTCTGTCGACGATAATATTGAAAGTCAAAGGAGAAATGTACAAGGTCATTATAATCAAATGGCGACCAATGCTGATAGATTTAGAAGTGATGTAGGTAGTTCTATCGACGATAATATTGAAAATCAAAGAAGAAATGTACAGGGTCATTATAATCAAATGGTAACCAATGCTGATAGATTTAGAAGTGATGTAGGTAGTTCTATCAATGATAATATTGAAAATCAAAGAAGAAATGTACAGGATCATTATAATCAAATGGCAACCAATGCTGATAGATTTAGAAGTGATGTAGGTAGTTCCATCAACGATAATATTGAAAATCAAAGAAGAAATGTACAGGGTCATTATAATCAAATGGTAACCAATGCTGATAGATTTAGAAGTGATGTAGGTAGTTCTATCAACGATAATATTGAAAATCAAAGAAGAAATGTACAGGGTCATTATAATCAAATGGCAACCAATGCCGATAGATTTAGAAGTGAAGTAGGTAGTTCTATCGACGATAATATTGAAAATCAAAGAAGAAATGTACGGGGTCATTATAATCAAATGGCGACCAATGCTGATAGATTCAGAAGTGATGTAGGTAGCTCTGTCGAAGATAATATTGAAAATCAAAGAAGAAATGTACAGGGTCATTATAATCAAATGGCAACCAATGCTGATAGATTTAGAAGTGATGTAGGTAGTTCTATCGACGATAATATTGAAAATCAAAGAAGAAATGTACAGGGTCATTATAATCAAATGGCAACCGATGCTGAGAGATTTAGAAGTGATGTAGGTAGTACCATCAACGATAATATTGAAAATCAAAGAAAAAATGTACAGGGACATTACAATCAAATGACGACCAATGCTGATAGATTTAGAAGTGATGTAGGCAGTTCCATCAAAGATAATATTGAAAATCAAAGAAGAAATGTACAGGGTCATTATAATCAAATGGCTCATAATGCTGACAGTAAGATGAAGGTGGAATCCCAAAGGAATTAGGGTATATTCATTTAATTAATTAATATTAATTTAATTTAACTATTCATTTATGAAGGATTATATTGAATAATGATAAGAATGTGTTATTTATTATGTTAAAAGTTAATAAAGGTTACGAGGTTTACTAAGTAAATGTGGTTATGATTAAATTAGTTAGTATTGTTAATTATTGTTGTTTAAATGGTTATCCCTGTCAAGTCACGAGCATGAATGTCTTACAGTTACGCAAATTTAAATAAAAAATGTGCTCTCTCATGGAAAAAAATATTTTGACTTTGTAAAAAGACCTATTTCATAATAGGTACGTACCATAAAATATCTATCAATACTTTAGGAAAAAATCACTTTTAAATTTTGCGCATGTGTAAGGTATTTATGCTTGGGACTGTACATAGATAGGTTATTCCCGTAAAGTTGTTGCATCTTTGACCGTAGATAGAAGTATGAACCATAGATTTTTTTTATATATATGGCAATGATGTTATGTAGGACTAGATCAGCAGTGTACTGCGCCGACGTGTTACTACTTCGTATATCCGCAGGCATATCTGACTTCAGTTGTCAGCTTGACGTCAAGTGAGCAATTGCTTAGCAATAAAAAATATCAAAATGGTAAAATGAGCGGTTAAAATTTGTATGTGACGGTCTGAAAAAATCAATAAAGTAAGTGGTGTTACATTTCACAGTAAATTTGCTCAATTTTCTTTAGATTATCCAAAAAAATATTACGAGACGAAATAAATTTATCAAACATTGTTTTTGCCATCAGTGCTACCAGTAAAAACGATTTTGATTTCGCCAGATTGTTGGGAGTTTAGTGAATGACGAATGTATGTTCCTGTAATTCTAAATTATAATATTAATCAATTTTAAACAAAAGTAATTTGACACGATCTTTATAGTTTTTAAATATATTATTTACATTTACGCATTTGTTTCTTTTCTTCCTTTATGTACTTAATCCTTGTCAATTTCTTTTAATCTTTAATCTATTGATAGTTCCATAATACAACCTTTCATAATAAATGATTCAATAACTACCATAATTAATTCTGGGGAAATTATGTTGATCATTGGCAACCCTAGCCATTTTTCAGATAGCAATGTCTTGTCTCATTCCAATGTAATTAGTTTGACGGTAGAAGAAATGAGACAAACATAGATTATTTTGACAGATTCATATATTTATGTATCAGTTTCAAAGCTACGACTTTAAACTCGTAAGTGGTTACGTTTTTCTGAAATTGTTAGTAGGACGTTGCTCCTCTAGTATTATATAACCTCATTGATCTATGGTATGAACACAAGAAGATAACTGCTGTAAGTACAAACTTAAGAAGTAAGCGTAAGTAAGGAACTTTGACGGGGTCCGATAGGACCGATGCCTGCCGGGGCTGCGGATTGTTCGAAAGAGTTACCGTGGCCCTGGCGCACAGGCAACTGAAGGAACACGGGTGGGTTTTAGTCAGTAAGAGTCTGACACGCCCTTCCGCTCCGCCCAGAGCGGGAGAGGTCATTTGATGATTTCACACCCAAAAAAAAAAAAAAGTAAGGAACTTGGCCCGTATGTACGAGTAGTTTGATAAAAACAAGGTCTGGCATTCCGGGAGTGACACATGCTTATTGCAACAAAACACGAATTATGAAAACATATTCAGTCACTATTATGTTAAAAAATATATGCCGGAGAAGGTACATCTCTCTCGTTATCATCGCCCATATTTTAACTACCGTGGGCGTACTATGGGTAGTGTTGGTTATTGCGCAATAGAAAAACCGTTTGCAGTTCAAATCAAATTATAATTTACACAAACAACACAACAAACAAATCACACAACAAATTAAAACAAACAAACCAACAAATTAATCACACTAGCGAATCACACACTGTAGGTACACGACACAACTATACGTAATAAAGGCAGCTGGGGAGTTATTATGACACACTACTGGTAACACAACGGTGATGACGTAGGCTTGTGTCTCCCACGTGACCACTGTGTCTCGGAATGGTATACCTGGCGAAGTATATTATTATACGATGTTACGATGTAAGATTAGCATGATTTGATTTGAATGGTAGTCAGTCGGCCTGTCAACAGTCAGCCTGAATATTAATAATAACTTACGTTCTTAACAATAGAATTTGGCTGCAGAAAACCTCAAGCGGCGTAAGGATAACAACCTTATCGGTAATTATATTTTCGAGCCGTTTGGGGTTGAAACCCTCGGACCGTGGCGTGGGGTCCGAGTGCCCATGTTTTGTTCAAGGAAATCTCCAAACGCCTGTTTGACACTTCCCGTGACCCAAGGGCTGGCTTTTACCTTGGCCAGAGGATAAGCAGTGCCATACAACGTGGCCATGCCGCCAGTCTCTTGTGTACATTACCAGTCGACAGCGATGCGGAGGAATTTTTCGACGTCATTTTTTTGTTGGTTAATAGTTTTAGTTAGGTTGGGTTAAAAATAATTAATTATAAATTCTATTGTAATTTAATTAAATTAACTTACGACCCTTAACAATTGATTAAAAACTAGCCTAACAGACTAATACGCAATTTAACTTTAACTTATTATTTTACATCATGGATTATGTTGTAAATAAGAATAGTGTCAATTTGCACTTTTACACAATTCTGTAGGGTCTGAAAATTTGTAAAACACTTTGTTCATGTGCACAGCATTGATCCGATTATTCATTCACAATTTTTACAATACACTAACTTAAATGGTAAGTGACATGTAGAGACCGAATCGAAATTAGCAACCAAGAATCTAATACCTAATCGTCGACGACGATACGATGTATAGTTGTCGCGTTTTAGCATGGCAATACCGTTCATTGCCCTTTCTTTAAATATCTCTCCGTAGGAGTCCAAACAATAAACTATGTATGGTTTGTCCTTCCTGGAACATGTGGAAGATCACGATAGATGTGGATTCAGGACGTTGACGGACTTTATTTCAGGCTGAAAATGTAGGCGGGTCAATGACCGCTTTTGCCATACTAAAACGCGACAACTATAGACAGTATTCTCTCACCAAATAAAACAGCAACAAAACAAAGTACCAGCACTACCTCGCTAGTAAACTAAACCCAAAGTAATCTACAAGATTAACCTCTCAAACCGCATGCAACATAAAGAATAAAACGGACCCCAAACACATAAAGTTGGGGTCTAGTTGGGACCCCCGATTACATCGCGCCCTCGCCGCAAACAGTGTTAATTAACCCTGCAATGAATAGCGTGGGTCTTAGGGTCCTACCACTCATTATTTAAGGCCTTTGGATATGATCGCGGCTAGTTTTGGTGATTTGATTTTGGGTAATTAAATTGAGACATATGAAAATTAAGTAAGTAAATAGGAATGTGTACTTAAATAATAACAAAATGGTCCAAAAATGCAGCGGGCAAACAATTGCCTCTATATCAAGCAGGCTCAAAAGCAGTACCTACACCACCACTCTGCCCTCATAAGCCAAAAAGCGTCATCTCAAAAAAGTGAGACTCGAGAAAATTCATGTTTTAGTTTTTTTTGATTTCGCGTTAACTTAGTAAAGCAGTTTTAAAATTATTCATTCGTAATATTAGATACTCATACCCATATTTATTATTGATGTTTTAAAAAAAAGGAAAAAAATGTTTTTTTTACCTCATTTTTGAGATACTGCTATTGGTCTTCGAATAATATGTTTATTAATATGAGTTACCGCTTTTAGTTATAGTGTGTTCATAGGAATTTCCATACAAATGTTTTTTTATAAATTTTTGCTAAAAATCCATGTAAAAGAAAATAAAACACGAAAAAAGTGCATTTGGAAATAATTTTAATAAACTTAAGATTAACATAATTAGAAAATTTTAAATTTTGAAAATAGGCATCTATGTCATAAATCACTCAGAAGTAGGGAGCTCCCTCCAGAAAGGCAGTCTATTGCCTGGTATTATATTTTGAAGGGATTTCAAAATATTGTTCTTCTTGGCTTGCGAAATTCCGTTAAGCATGGTTTTCTTCTTTGGAGGTGGAAGAACATTCGTTTTTTAAATCTTGTTTCCAATAATACTAGCAGTTATATACTCACTATCAAAGGAAGTCTTGTAATTAAAATCGAAACTACCTCTCGTAGCTTCCACTTGCACTATATCGCAGATATAAGGACGTGGATTAAGGCGAGACAGTTTGTATTGCGTTGTATAATCTTGCCGTTCATAAAAGTCACTGCGGTCCATTTTTTTTGGAATCACATTTTTCCCAGCACTACCGTAAGTAAATATACGGCCATTGTGTTTAAAAATAATGATATACCTCTCAGCTCCTTAGTAATATCGTATAAATTTGAGATATGCAATATTTTCTTAGTAGGTTTTAGGTGGTTTCTGGTTGAGGTAGCGCCATGTAACTTAATTTAACTTGTAGGGAATTTGTTAAGCTATCAGATGCAACAAAAATCAGAAATTTGTATTTTTTGAGATACCACTTTTTGGCTTATGAGGGCAGCACTGCTCTGTACCGATTAGCCAGGGATTATTACAGTTCGGTTATATCTTCATCGATATGGCAGGTTACGTTCAAACTGTGAATACTTCTTACAAGTCGAGCAAGTGGAGCGCGCTTACCCCAAAAGATGAGTGCGTGTGAGTGCCCTCACGACACAGCGCGCGTAGCGGGCCCCCTCTTGACAAGAATGAGCAGAGCGCGCTTACTCACAAGATGAGCAAGTACCTAAGACCAGTGAGCGAAGCGAGTCCATCTTCAACACGAATGAGCCGAGCGCGCTTACACGAGCGAGCGTAGTGAGCGTAGCGAGCTCTCTCATAAGAAAAGCCATAGTAGGGTGCACAGTTTCTTGCCGAGCGAGCAAAGCGGGCCCAATAACTTCTCAACTGAGTGAGCAAACTCTAGTAATGAGCGAGCGAAGCGAGCCCCTTGACAAGAGCAAGCCCACTATCAAAACGAGCGACCGGAGCGAGCTCAACTAACTCACGGGAGGGCAAAATACGCTTTTACATATGAAGAGCGAGCGAAGCGAGTCCCCATTACAAGAAAAGCGAGTTTTGCGAGCCTACTTTAACGACGAGCTAACGAAGCATGCTTTCGCAACTAGTGAGCGCCACATACTACGCTCATAAGCCAGCTAACTCCACTCGTTAGTAATCGCGGTCCTTTCACACTCGAGGCGAAGGTAGGCTGGCTACGCTCGCTCGTCATGAGAGTAGTCTTCCTAGACTCGTTTGTCTTGGGGCGAAGGCACGCTCCGCTCGCGCTTCTGGTGTGAAAACTCGTTGTGTAGGTGGGCTCGCTTCTCTCGCTCGATTTAAGAATATGCTGGTGTGTTGCATTTGTTTGTCTTGTAGCGGGGCTCACTTCGCTCGCTCATTGCTTGAATAGGCGCGCTCTGCGTAGTCGTGTCCTATGTAGGCTCATTTCAGTCACTCGTCACGAAACTGTGCTCGCTACATTAGCTTTTCTTGTGAGCAAGTTCGCTTCCCTCGCTCTTGTCATGTGTAAGAGTGCTTCGCTCACTCGTGTTGAAGAAGGGCTCGCTTCGCTTCGTCTTAGCTGCTTGCTTACTCTGCTCATTCTTGTCAAGAAGGACCTCGCTATGCTCGCTGTATCGTGAGGGCGCTCGCTTCACTCGCTTGTCAGTGAGCGAGTAAAGCGAGCGTCCGATTCTCGAACTTAGCCCGAATTCGAGAATCCCATCGTTAAGTCAGATTAGCTTGATGTGAAAGTGACCACCTCTCATTAGTTGGGATAGAGCAAGCTTGGCGTGATAGTGTAGCGGCACCTACAACGCCACATGCGAGTTACGCGTCACACTAACGTCACGCCAAATCATGCATCGCGCAAGCAGAGTTTACCGCGCAACTAGCATTATATATACAACGTCCCGACATCAAACGTAGTAATAGTAAAAGTAGTATCCGGTGAGCAATTGCCCACCAGACACGACACCCGTCTGTTCTGAGGATCCTCCCTTTTCTATGGAGCTATAAGTGAGCTTTACACCCTGTTCCTCATACCTCTATATTAGTGGCTGGCAATGTGCTAGCACTAACTAAAGATTGTTTAGGGAACTCCTCTCACTAGGTTCAGTCAGGTTACAGTTATGACCAAACGCTATCACGAAAAACAAACGGCGCGGGCTCGAACTACGCCTACTTAATTTTTTTATTTATTTAAGACTAGTCTATGTATTTTAATATTATGTTTATGTATTCGTTTTTATTTTATCACAGCAAGTGAACTTACTTGTGTTATGAAGAAAAAATCGCTTCATTTTACTAGTTACCTTTGTTCCTTTTGTAATCCAGCACCCTAATTACGTAACACACTATCTATCACAATCTGAATCATTTTGAAGCCTATTGCTAATCCATTGCTTCATATGTTCGAAAAAAAATTCTGCTCAACAACTTAAAGAATGCAATGAATGTTGTTGAACTGTCAATATGAAAGCTATTCCTACTGTTCGTGTGTTACGCAAAGATGTCATTATTGTCAAAAAAAAACAAGATTTTTTGTCGTTTTGGAGTAAAGTATCAATGTTGAAATCTCCGCAGGTAATCTCCGCATTTTTTACTGAAGAAGTGTTCCAGTAATTGTTCTAACTTAGATACAAATTTACAACTATAGTTCTGTTCAACCGGATTTTTGTAACAGCAGAAGATGTAGATTTTGGTTTTAACACCACATATTTCAAAGCTTTCAATTTTGTATAATTTTTGTCAAGAAGGCACAGCTTCACAAACGATCTCATTGCTTGTCATTATTAGGCTACCACCACTTTTTTATTTTTTTCGTGCAGTAAAAGACACCATTTTATAAAATAGAGTTGCCTACTAGAGATGAGGCACATGGTTAAGAAATGTTCCGTAATACATTTTTTTTTTGTTTAAGTTCTTGTAGGTATAGCTCTAATTCTTTTTTTTTTGTTACTTATTACACATAAATTCTGGAGACAGATATTAAGGAAGATATAATTCTCAGGAGTTTCAAACGTACAATGAGAGTTGCTGCACAATTAAGGTACGAAAAAATCGTCATTATTTTCTAGGCTATCAACACACCTACCTGACTACCTGCATTATTGTCTCTCCTTCTCCCTTTAATCCACATACACACGTCACATCATTCATCATTTCTTTACATTAATATCTGTAATTTGTATGGTGTATATAATAAAGAGTATTCAATTCTATTCTATTCTATTCTATCAATCTAAGTGCCAATGCTTTTTGTAACTGCTTTGCTATCATAGCAGTTGCAAATAGCATTGGCATTTTTTTTCGAACCATATTTGTATAGCAACTCTCATTGCACGTCTGAAATTCCTGAGAATTATATCTTCCTTAATATCTTGTAATACTATTGTAACACTTTTGTACATGGCCATGTAGGTCTGGTCATTTAGGTAACCAGTTTTAATTTGAATTTTATCCATACTAATATTATAAATTCGAAAGTTGCTCTGTTTGTCTGTCTATCTGTCTGTATGTTACCTTTTCACGCCTAAACCACTGAACTGATTTCGATAAAATTTGGCAAGAAGATAGATGGCATCCTGGGGTAGGACATAAGCTACTTTTTGTCTCAAAATTAATCCTAAAAGGGGTGATATAGGGGATGAAAGTTTGTATGGGAAACTTAGCATGTCTTAAGTTACGGGTATGAAATTTTTAATTTATGCTTTTGGTAACCAAAAAAAAATTGTGTCAGCGTTTTTATAAAATCATCCCCCAAGGGGATATAATAGGAGACGAATTTAAAATTCACATGATTATTGAATTTTTGTGTACCTCTTTTTAAGAGATTTAAGGAATTGAAAATACAATCAGAACCCGTATCTTGAGGCATATTTAGGTAATAATACGTAGTCGGTGGCGATGCTAGAGTGTTTCAAATTAATGATGATAATATTAAAATGAATAATTATTATTTTTAAGTTAGACATTTAGAATTATAAGAAAACTGTTTAATAAAAATAAAAGAAAGATTACTTGCAGTTGTTAATCTGTCTGTTTGTTACCTTTTCACGCTTTAACGGCTGAATGGATTTGGATGATAGGATACTATTTATCCCGGTAGCACGTTCCCGTGGGATAATTTCCGACATCCACGCAGGCGAAGCCGCGGGCAGAAACTAGTAATAATCATTTCTGTACTTCAAACGAAGTATTTCCTTATGGATTAAGGAAATACTTCGTTTGAAGTACAGAAATGATTTTGTATTACGTATTTTGAAAATAATTTTGTATTTTATGACGATGCTACGTAATTAATCTCAACAAACCACGTAAAAACCGTCAACAAATCTCAATTCACAATCCAAGGGCCTGACAATAGGCAATATAACTCACAACTTCCTGCCGGGACATCCCGGGATGGTACCGACAGTAAAACAAAAGGCACCATCGCCAACATAAAGTTGTCGCGATCGGCGCCACTTCGCACACGAAGACCTTATAAATCATATTCGGATTGGTATTCAGCATGAATGTGGAATTGTATTCGCATGTGTTGCTTATATGGAAATTGTGGTGTATTGATTTGAAGTTCTTTTATGGCTGGGACTGGTAAAACTGTCCTTTGAGTTGTGGATCGTTAGAATGAATATAGGTCAAAAACAAAAGTCAATTATTCAAATTAGGCTGAGAATCGGCGATGTCAGCACCATTGATGGGGTCCGATAGGGCCGATGCCTGCCGGGGTCGCGGATTGTTCGAAAGAGTTACCGTGGCCCTGGCGCACAGGCAACTGAAGGAACTCGGGTGGGTTTTAGTCAGTAAGAGTCTGACACGCCCTTCCGCTCCGCCCAGAGCGGGACAGGTAATTTGATGATTTCCCAACTAAAAAAAAAAGGCTGAGAATCAGCACATTTTGAACGTCAATCGATACTAAAATTATAAATGCGAAAGTAACTCATCAAAACAAAAAACAAAAAACAAAATCATCTTAAAATTATCCCAAAACACCGTTTGACATATAGGTATCAAAAGTATTTAATAGTAATAATATAACTGTCAAAAGCCTTAATAAACCGCCTTAAAAGAACTCAGACTTTAACCTACAGGATACATTTTTAACCAGTGCGCAAACTGTAACCATGAATTCAGCATGATTCTATACCCCCTAGAATATAAATTTTTCGTTAGTTATATTTTTTTATTAGTTATTTCATACATTTTGACCGCATAGATATTGCACTTTTATCTTATAAAAGTGCAATATCTATGCTGCTAACAGCAGATTTTTTTTTGATAACCGACGAGAAATGTCTGCTCTAGAGGGTTTAGAATCATGTGCTGAATTCATGGTTACGTTTGCGCACTGGATAAAAAATTATCCTGTTTGTGGTCCTCATAATGTATGATCTGACCATTGCAATGTAATTGTATAGACTTTAAAAGAGGCTTTGATCTCTCAGTTTGTTTCGAGGTTTCTTCTCAGAGAAGTCGATTAATAAAAAACCGACCTTATTTTAAACCAGTTTACAAAATCATTTATCATTACACTCTAAACTCTAAACATGAATAGGAAATCATATTTCAGTGGCGTATATCGTCAAGTTATAAAACTGTGCTTACTAAACCTAACAACGGACAACTGCTGTAGCAAAAGTTTCCTACGTGGTCATACTGCTGATCAGCGAGCAACAGAAACTGTGACTTTGTGGTTTAACTATATTAACTTGCAAAGAAAAAGACACTGACTCCTGGAGGAAACTGAAAAAGTTAATATACATGACATACTAGAATATTTTTAAACTAAACAAGGAAAAATTATCTTAAACATTTAAGTATAACAAGATGTAGGCTAACACAAGACCCAGAACAGCCCATTTTATCCAGACCACATGCATGTCGCATGACCAAGATTTTTGACAAGTTTTTGTACTAAGTAATTACTTTAACTTAACCAGAGCTTACTAAGAGCCCGTTGTTTGATCAGTAATCAAATATACTAATAGTTACAATGCGTTAGTTAAACTAACAATTTGTTAAAAATTACAGAAGTATGTCATTTGACAAATGGTTAAACTAACTACAGTTAAAAAAAAATATTTTTGCTATAAAAGTTAACTATGCGCAGAGTAGTTAAACTTTGACAGCTATTGACTATTTTCAAGTGACTGATTGTTTTACAATTGGTCTTGTTTAACTATTTATCAAACAACGGGCCCTTAGGCTAAGATCTGCTGGCCAATTCTCGTAATTAAAAAGTTTAAAACCTAATCGCAGTTTTATCTCAGTCACAATCAATGTCAAAAACTTGTCAAAACTGTAAGTCTTTTTGAAATTACAATGCGAACATTCTTAAAAATACAGAAATTGCCCGTCTGTAATTGATTTGGCTTAGGAATGTCCCCGTCTCCATCTTTGAGCGTTGTGTTGTGCGACAGTGACAGAAATAACGTTTAGCCAAAGTACGTTCTAAGTAAAGTAAATCTCGGCCTTAGAATTTTTTATACTATTGCCAAATAATCGCCATGCATCCCCAGTTCCCAAGACCGCGACACTCGCACACTTGAGTGAAGTTTAATACGTGTCTACACTGACTGATCGGTTGCCACTGAGTTAAATCAGTGGTTTATGTGCACGCTCTCAACTTGAGACCGACTTGAGCGAAGTTTAGCTCAATGCAATGTAGACTGTGATTTGAAACTAATGTTACTGAAGTGTGGAGTACTTTTGTGACCTGTGTTTTTGGCAGGGACTTGAGGGAAATCAATGTTAATCAATTAATTACTAGTGGCTCGTGAGCTGTAGACCTCGGAGTTTGTCTTTACATAGCTTAAAAAAAGTAAAATCAATATCGGTTCACCCGTTCGCGAGCTACGGTGCCACAGACAAACACACACACACACACAGACACGTCAAACTTATAACACCCTGTCGTTTTTGCGACGGGGGTTAAAAACTGAATAAATGTTTAAACCTTAAAACAAAAAGCGCGCGCAAAGAGCGCGAAATGGCTGAAATTTGTTTTTTTTCGTTTTCAACCCACATATCTCTGCCACTTTGTTGAAAAATGGATCGACAAAAAATCCATATAATTATCGAACCTGCTCACAAAATTTCACGAAAATATGGTAAGAAATGCGACCTGTAGAGGAGAACAGCCGGACATCCGGACATACGAAAGCATTTTTGCCCAAGCTGAAACGGAGACGCTTCGCTCGCGCTTCGCGCCCGTTCAGTCAATTAGTTTTTTTCTGTTAAGTATGGCGATCGCGCTATTGACAGACGAAAGCACGGCAAGTAGCCCGGAAAAGAACCTTATGCGAATCTATGGGATTGGCCTTTGAGCAGCTGTAGACGATGACGTTGATTATGATGACACTAAAGTGGTGACTAAACTATTTTGCTAGGTGCTGGGGTACAGCGGGGTAATTACGTAATACACTAACAGTAGGAATGGGTTTAATTTTGACAGTTCAACAACATTCATTGCGTTATTTACGTTGTTGAGCTGACAAGTTTTTCGAACATATGAAGCAATGGATTAGCAATAGGCTTCAAAATGATTCAGATTGTGATAGATAAAATTACGTAATTAGGGTGCTGAAGCCCTAGACAATAGTGCAATCGCTTTCAAATCGTTTCGTATTTTTACAAAGACTTTCAACAGTGTTGAATTAATAATCTTTTCGGTAGCTTATGTCAGTCTAATACATTTTTGAGTTTTTCTTCATCTTTATCGCTGATAGAATGTCACTATGTCTATGCCCTTTCAGAAACAGAACAGAGATAGGTATCTAGACAGATATCTTTGTTTCTACTCAAACACGACAGCGGGTACGTATTTGAATATCGAAGATTAAAATACCTACGCTTAAAATACCAATGTTCAAAACATCGAAAATTTAAATATCGATTATATCAAAATGTCGAAAATTGTTATACCTAAGCTTAAAACGTCGAAGATTGAAATGCCGAGTGATTAAAATTTCGAATGATTCAAAATATCGAATGACATTATGCCTAAGTTCAAAATATCAACATTTAATCGCAACATTTAAATTAAATCCTGGGGATATTGCGAAAACACGGATAATTAGCCAATGGTAAAAACATTTCTGCGAGCAACTTGGAAGTAGCGCTCGCCGGCCGCTGCCGCGGCACCGCTCGCTACGCTCGCTCGGCTCGCGCGCGGTTGGTCACAGTTTTAACCTAACCTAACCTATTTCACCCAATTCAAAATTACGAATCATACAATCTGCCACAGAAATGTTTTTACCATTGGCTAATTATCCACTCGCAGGCAAATTGTATGATTCGTCATTTTGAATTGAGTGAAATAGGTTAGGTTAGGTTAAAACTGTGACCAACCGCGCGCGAGCCGAGCGAGCGTAGCGAGCGGTGCCGCGGCAGCGGCCGGCGAGCGCTACTTCCAAGTTGCTCGCAGAAATGTTTTCACCATTGTCTAATTATCCGTTAAATTTAATAAACTGTAGGCGAGTCGTCCATTAGGTATTTCATACCTACATAGTTGAAATATCAAATATCTTAAAAAATCATTAGATAATTTAATTTACTACTAGGACATTCGATAATCTGTATTTCGATATTTGGATCTTTCGATGTAACTTTTGTAGATATTTAGATTTTAGATATATTGGACGTAGGATATTTAACCATTCGATACTATAAACTTTCGTTATTTTAATTTTCGGTTTTATGGTCGTTCGATTTTTCCATTTTCGATGTTATGAACATCGATATTTTAACAGTAGGTATTTTAATCTTCGATATTCAAATACGTACCCACGACAGCATGTAGCCACTCCTCTTAATTAATAACTAATATCCACCGGCAGGCGGCCGATGTGTGCACAATATACAATATTGACACGAACCCACTGATCCGTTTTGTACGAGACTCGAATAATTATTAGGTAGGTACACAGCTTGGTGAATGTAGATAATGGTGCCGATTCTCTTGTCACAAAAATCTCTAAACTAGACAAAAAATCACAAAAATTTAGTTTATTCCTGTCAAACGACGATTACCCATTCTGAAATAGACTAAAGTGACACAACTTAACTATATTTTAGTTTGACAGCACTAAGATGGCACTGAGTTATTAATTTAGTGAAAATGGCAATTTAGCTATTCTGAATTTCACGTTTTTAACCTAAAATTTTGGTTGTCTAACTAAATCTGGCAAGTTTTTATCGCGATTAAAAAGGTGTGAAATAAAATTAATTGTCATGAACTAAAATTCACAACAACATCTCGACTTCAGGTGCAAAAATAGTAAGTACTGTATCTTTTTTAGGGTTCCGTACCCAAAGAGTAAAACGGGACCATATTACTAAGACTCCGCTGTCCGTCCGTCTGTCTGTCCGTCTGTCACAAAGCGGTATCTCAAGAACCGTGATAGTTAGACAGTTGTAATTTTCACAGATGATGTATTACTGTTGCCGCTATAACAACAAATACTAAAAAACAGAATAAAACAAATATTTAAGGGGGCTCTCAGCTCCCATATAACAGACATGATTTTTATGCCGTTTTAATAGATAATGGTACGGAACCCTTCGTGCGCAAGTCCGACTCGCACTTGGCTTGTTTATTATAGTACTTTATTTTGCTTTGTTGTATCCTATAGCAAAAATAATGAAAAATCGACCCCCTTTATTGAGCCCTTAAACCGATAAAACTACATGTAAGTAGAAATTTTTCATATTTTCCATACAAAAACTAAAAAAATCCATATAAAACACGTCGAGGCTGCCCGCCACGCGAGCCTCCAACTCTAAAAAAATTCACAGGGTAGCGCAAACAAGTACCACGTGGAGTCGCGGTTGTCAAATAATTTTTTAGTTCCGTCAAAATTATTTTTAAATTGAGAGCTATTTTTCTGCAGAATAGCTTTAAGATTCTCATAGCCAAAAGTAAGGAATTTTAGTGATAGTTTAGTTCGGTGTACAAGAGAATCGGCACCAATATTTGTTGAAGATAACGGGGGTCAATTGATGTAGGCGGGGGTGACGGTGTTCCTGCGACAAAGGAGTGAATAGAACCAGCTAGTCGGAGGTAAAAACAGTACTATATTGCCTACGCAGGCACACGATTATTAGACATAGGCATGACACAGGTAAATCAGTTAAAAGTAGGTTCAACTTCCGCACTGGAACACTTAAACACTCCATAACTCTGACTGGCACCATTTGGAGCGCGGCGCAGTAGTAGACGGAGACTTGTAGAGATGTTGGTTCACTGGAAGATAGCTGCCTACTGAATCGTTAGGTTTTTTTAGGTGTTTTGGATTGGCAACTCGTAGTGGTGACCTCTGAGCTCGTGGGTACTTAACCGGACTATCCTGTGGGTGCCTTAAAATTTACTCAAACCCTCCAGCCAGGAGCGAAATTAAATACTAAACTTATATTTAAATGACCGCACGCTAAGGGCAACCCCTGTGGGGTACGGACCTCGGCTTAGGGCGTCACTGAGAGAGGGCAGCAAGGTGGGACAGGCTGGATCGAAAGTTTAGAGTATTTATTATTAAACGGGGGAATTTAAGGCTACAGGCTCAGCTACGACGCGGGCTGGGGCCTCATCGGACAAGTGTCGGGGGGGACGGTTACGGGGGGGTCGTCGCGTGGGACCTCGTCGCCGAGGTCGGAACGATGGCGGTCTGTGTTTGTGCACTGTACTGGTGGCCCTACTGTTCTCCTGGAGGAGGGTTATGGGGTCATCGGGGTTGACTAGGACATGCCGCGGACGGCGGGTATGACTGATACGGGAGGGGTTATAACGGGCGGCCGCGACAACCACAGGGTGGCGGTGACTCGTTAGGTCAAGGGATGGTCCTTTTATAGTTTTAGAGAGTGGGAAGTGAGCATGTTATTGCGTAAGATTGCACAATATGCAGCTTCAGTCGTGAGCGCGGGAAACGAGGATGATATTTTAGTCAAGTTGGAACTTGCTCCCGAGGACTTTCGATGTATCTATGCGTGTGTGGGTGTGTGATCGCAAGCAAGTTAGTGTGTGTTACTTATCAATGCGAGTGTTTTGGGGTATTACCTTGATTTAAATAACATCAAATAGAGCTTTACTACTGTGCTTCGCCTACAATTGTTACTGTGTATTTTCTTTCTTATTTTATGGGGTGAATTAAAACAGCCTCAGCTACGAGTTATTTTCGGTGGCAACTAATAATACATCCGAAAACATATGTTTCTCTCGAAACATTAGATCTAAGCTAAAAACAGTTAAAATAGTTTATTACTTACCGAAAAATAAAAGAAGAGTAGGATTCATTCCTTAGCGTTTCGGTATCCACACTATTGTGTACCTACATGCTTCCTCAACTTGGAAATGGTGTAGCGAGGACAATACAATAATAAAGAGAAGAGCACATTCAATCAGTCATACAATCGCGAATTTTGAAGCTTTCTTCATTTGCATACGTTGATAAAAACTTATCGACTTTCAAATCCCAAGATTACACCATTACAAGATCGCCCAACTTATTGCCACAGCAGCAGATGCTCCGGTGGCCGGGAAGACGCGGCACATGTGGCACAATGAACAACACTATTGACACAATAAGTGCGAGTGATCCAGTGGCACCGGGGATGTGCGAGACCTGAATATTACATGCCGCGAGAGGGTTGAATACGTGTCCATTGACTCGAGTCACGAGAATATTTCGTACCTATCTTAAATTGAATTTTACTTAACTCTGTATTAAGTTAAAGAGGTAACACAAGAGACACGCCTCTGCTTCATACAAAATTGTGCAACGGCGACATGGCAAAACATTGAGATTTCCGTGCTAAATCTATGTTATATATTGATGTATTAACAGATAAACCTTCGGGAATAAATGCTCTAAATGAAGGTGAAAACCGCATCAAAATTAATTGTAGGTATTATTTAGAAAATCTAAGCGGTCACCCAAGTATACAGACATGAAAAGTGAAATTTTATAGATATAACTATTTACTACATATAGATTTAGATAGTCAATACGGAGAATCCATTGTTCCAAAGGTCAGTTCTTAATATATCTACGAAATGCAATAACCGATAGCATTTGCAATTAAAGATGGCAGATGGCACCACGATAATTAAATAATTAGTATTTTTAACCCTACTCGTTTGATAATAAAATAATCAATTATAAAACTAATAAAATAAAACAATGGAAACAAATCCAAAACACGCAGGAATAACACAAGAGGAATCCCAAACGAGCTCTTAATAATACCTCCATATCACATCTGAGTTCACCCAGTGTGTTGCTTACTTATTTCTGATTTACAAACCACAACACACATTTTCAACCCTACTTCCTCCGCTATAAGAGTTATTTTACATTGCCTTATGGACTCTAGAGGGGCAGTTAGAGTCCGAATTGAATTTCCGAATGTGTTATGATAACATAACGATGTGAAAACGAGTTTCTTGCGTGAAAATAGTTATAGGAATTTTCCGGAGCGAATTTTTATTAGTTTTTCTGGGTTGTTTTTGTTAAAATTGCTTTGAGAGGGTGTTTAATTTCATAAACAGATGAAAGGGATATTAATCGGTTAAAAAAAATATATAATTCAATTATGGAATTGTTAATTCGGTCCCTGTTTCAACAAATTAACGTTCTCAATAATTAACGAATTCTCTTCAAGGTCCCAATCATAATTTCTTTCAGAATTTTCTAATAAATCCTCAACACCTCCAATAAAATAATTCTCCCAGGAGGGCAAATGCATCTTTTCATACAAAGAAGTACCATACTTACAATTACCAATGGGTAATTATCAAAAACTCCAAAAACTAATAAGGTTAAGCGTCAATTAATCAATGATCAATGAAAAATGAATGAATGAATGATGAATGATGATGATGTTGATGATCAATGGATCATCACGCTTTTCTCATTACTTAGTCCCGATTTCCTCACGATTATTTCATTGAATGAGAAAGTCTAAACCTGATTAAGTCATATCGGTAGGTATGTAGCGGTATCTATATCGCTACAAGCGAGCTACACGTCACACTGACGTCACGCAAAATCCTGCATCGCGCAAGCAGAGTTTACCGCGCAACTAGCATAATAATATATACAACGTCCGGACATCAAACGTCGGGCAGTTGCCCACCAGACACAACACCCGTCTGGTCAGAAGATCCTCCCTTTTCCATAGAGTATGAGTGAACTTTACACCTTGTTCCTCATACCTCTATGGGTACAAGCTCAGTTCGAAGCCGCTCGAGGAGCGGTTTTCAACTACTGGACTATCAGACATCATCTTAATGTCTATTGGTGAATGGTGTATTGCTATTTGCCATATTATAAATCTGCAACTACCAGGTAAACAGAACCTCACTAACAATGAGCTACTACCTAGGCAAATTAATTACCAGCACGAGCATGCAGACTGCAAGACGTATGACGTGTCACCGGTGAGTTGCCTTAGTTGCCAACTACGCTGCAAGTGGCAATATGAAGCATCGGACAAACTTAGACAGACTTTAATTATAGCTTCCAAACTTCATTACCAGGTAGCGGGGGAATGTATTAAGGTTAGATGGTTAGAAACATCTACTTAGCTTCTGCCCGCGACTTTGTCCGCGTAAAATTTCTTGTTCCCCGACCCACCCCGTCGCATCGCATAGCCTGCCCGCGTTATTACTTCGTTTTCGCTTAGCGTTCATTTTGAGTTTTTTCTTTTTGCTCGGCTCCTTAGGATCCTAGCGTGATGTTAAACAGCCAATAGTCTTCCTCAAGAACTGGGCTATCAAATGCAAAAAGATTTTTTCGAACCGGCAGTTCCAGAGATTACCCTTTACATACAAACTCACAAACAAAAAATTTTACCTCTTTATAATATTAAGTATAAAATGATGGGTAAATGATAGTGATAAATGATAAATGATTTTATTTCTGTAAGTAGGTTTGAACAAACACTTTTACACGTCAATCAAAACAAAAAATAAAAATAAAATATTAATAAAAACTAGATGAGGTCGGCGTTTCCTATCTGACTACTCTGAGAAGAAAGGCCGAAACAAACTCAGAGGTCACAGTCTCTTTTAAAGTCCAGAATCAGTCAGTCCAGTAATCTTGGTCAGATCATGTGAAGACCATGTAGATTTGTGTCTGAAAAGGTCTTTTGAGGAAAAACCACACAGATTGAGTGGACCTGTCCAGTCAGTGCACGCATTTGTCAGTAATCGTGTAGCTCAACTCAGAACTTAAGGAGCTCAACGATTCGACGAACAATACCAAAGAAAAGACATTTGGGTAGATACCTGAATGGCGTGCAATTGGAGAGACCTAGGTCCATCAGTGGACTGTTGTAGGCTGATGATGTGGTCCTGCATCTACAAGGTGTAATTTAAATATCTAGGTGAAAACCTGAAAAGGGTTTACACCTACCTTGTTCCTACTCATCAATATGAACTTTTACCATAGTACCAACGCTTATATCATAAAAAAATCAACTGTTCCCTACATTTGTCGAGTTATGCGAAGATGTAGGAAGCAGCAGGTTATTTTTGGTCATAATGATGGGAAGGTACTATGGCTCCTTTTCAGGTTTACATGTATTTTTATTAAGTCCACCTTGAAGTTACTTAACTCAAGCGAAATAGATTACAGCTAGATTCGAATACCTGAAAAGTGTCAATGATGTGACTTTTCAAAGAAAAGTCTCTCTCAATGAGAATACCTGAAAAATTTTCATGCACACAAGTCGGTTCTTTCTCAGTTAATTTTCGACAAATTTTATTTCTACCTACCCTATAATTTCACAAATGACTCAATTAAAAACGGAACCAGAAAATACTTATCCACTATTCGATCTTTAAACAATGAATAGGTACCTAATACCTGAAGGCTATAATTTAAGACCAGATATAATATAAAACTTGCTATGATTTATAGTTAGATAGAATCAGCAATTTGTTTCAAGTAAAAAACACGCTAAACGTCGACGCTGATGTTGTGAATAGCGGAGAGCTGAAAATAAAGCAAAACTGTGGTGTCCAAGGAAATATTAATTTAAGGTCCAAGGTTCCGTACGAGATAGTTAGCTTGATTAAGTTTATTTTGTATTTATTTCAATATAATTGTATTTATTTATTTATTCTCAAAAAAAAAAATACATTTTTGTCGAACAGTAGTTTTCATAATAAACGTAACACAAAGCCAGGAAAAAAAACAAAAAATAATACATTCCACATTGGCCCCAACATTATCAGTCTTAATATTAATTATAATAATCTAATTAAAAATCATTAAATTCAAAGAAATGTACGAGTATGTCAATACAATTCCTTAAGGTGTAATGTCATGATAGAATTTTGGATTACATAAAGTCATTAAAATACAATCACATATTAGCTCAACTACTATTATCTTTGAGAAACTCTTCTATGCTGTAATAACATTTCCTCAACAACAATGACTTTAATTTTCTGTTGAATTCATTTGGATTCATAGAGATTTTAAATTGTACTGGCAATTCATTGTAAATATTTACTGATTGCACTCTTGAGGCATGTTTAACGATATTAAGCTTAGGCTGTATGAAATTTCACCTCCTTCTGCGAAGCAGTAATGCTCGCGAAGGAGGAGGCGGAGCGCGAGAGGGAGAGGCAATCACTGCGCCCTCGCGCCCCAGTCGCCGCAGGAGGAGACACCCTGGGCGTCGGGAGTCGATTGCCGACTTTCGGCCATCGTAGGCGCGGGCTTGCGGATGGTGAGCAATGGGACCAGTGATGAGGTCAAAGTAAGCTATGGTGTCCCGCCAGGAAGTATATTTGGACTCTCACGTTTTTTTAGTTTATATCAATGATCTTTGTCAGCTACAACTTCATAACCGAAGAATATCAACCTTCGCTGATGACACTGTGCTCTTGTTCTACGTAAATAGTTGGGACGATGTTTTTCGTTATGCGCAGGATGGATTTCAGACCGTTTGCAACAATATATTTACGCTGAATGCCACAAAACATACATACATTACATACATAACATTTGCTCTTAGAAAAACCCTATCTCCTGCGGCTCTATCTACCACTGCTCATTCATGTCACCACCCGTAAGGACCAGGCCCGGGTCGACGGCGCGTCGTGTTCCACGCGCGCCTCAAAGAGATGTCAGCACCATTGACGGGGTCCGATAGGACCGATGCCTGACGGGGTCGCGGATTGTTCGAAAGAGTTACCATGGCCCTGGCGCACAGGCAATTGAAGGAACACGGGTGGGTTTTAGTCAGTAAGAGTCTGACACGCCCTTCCGCTCCGCCCAGAGCGGGAGAGGTCATTTGATGATTGCCCAACCAAAAAAGAAAAAAAAAATAGGCTGTATGAAATTAGGTAGATCCTTTCTTCGTGTTTTTATTCTGATATGTCTCTGTTCTTCTGCCTCAAACTTATGGATATTTTTATAAAATGACTAAGCAGGACCAGAATATAGAGGCATGGTACTGTGAGAATGTGGAGTTTCTTAAAATGATCTCTACAAGACTCCGTTTGTTCAGTTCGTATACAATGATACTAATACTCGTATATTATAGGTTATATTTTCTTTTTACATTAAACACCTTTGGCCGAATTAGGCAAACGCCTGTACTTCGCCTATCAGCGCCACTCCCCTCAAATAAATAATTAATTAAATATAGCCATCAAGCAGAAATGTTATCATTTTGTATAAGAGCACGTAAGAGTATGGTGTGGTATTGCTGGCTGCTAAAGAAAATCGTGTGATCATCCTGCACCGTTTTTAGAACAAAATTAGTTAATTTACATAAAAAGTTAACAAAAGATAAAAAAAGTTCCAAAGACAGTGTTACTTATCTGTGCAATACAATTTAGTACTTAACTCTAGTGGAAAAAACCACTTGTATCCTGTATTAGTTGAAAAACTGTATCACAGGAAACAGGTCAAAATTAAATATAAACAAAAATATTGGTTTGGTAAGATCATTATTAAGAACGCGTGGTCGAGTGGTCGACTGCTGAGCTGAGCGTAGATTCGGTTCACTAATGGGGCAATGTTTTCTAGTTTTTCAATTACAAAACTTTCAGTAGCAGCCTAGAATCTCGATTTGAGCCTTCATAATGGAAATAGGCTTGTCCATTGTTACATGGGACTTAATAACAGAACTGAAGAGAAGAGAAAACAGCCTATAAGTAGATATTTGTTTTTTTAAGGTTTTCGTCCACGGAACCCTCCAACGAACTGTAAGTGAAACAACAACAGCTGACCGGAAGCAATTTCCCGTGTTTAACGAGTTCCGTACATTTTCCTGTGAATTTTTTAAACGAACAATTTAACCCTGCTTTATAATACTTACTTATTGCATAGTAGCACGCAATTTATTGTTGTTCCTGGCGTTTGAGAACCGGTCTGATGCTGATATGATAAGATTTTTCATAGATATGTACTGCATATATTTAACTGGTGTAAAAAACACCTAATGAAGCCGAGAGTCACTTGTACTCCCCGTTATTGTAATTTTTTTTTTGAGTACTGGACCATACCTGAGAACTTTCTGGCTATGGAGATATTGAAGGTCTAAATTCCAATTTTTACTAATGTTGTTTTACGAAAACATGTTTTTAAATGTTAGAACATAACTTTAAATACCCGCACGACCCCTGTACCGTTGCAAGCACCCATAAACACAATGTTTTGCGTGTGTTACTTTGCGCACTACCGTAAACACCGATTTTCACACCAAAAATAAAATTCGTTTCCCAGCAATTATCTTTGTACAATGTTATGTTGAATGTTGACGGCTATGTGATGGGTCTTTTTGCACCCTGTAGATATATGAATAGTATAAAAAGGGGCTCGTGGCTTAATAATAACTGCCGCACATTACATATTATCGAGACTCCTCCGTGCCTTGGAAAGCACGTTAACTCGTCCCGGCTGTCATTCGTAGATCTTTAACAGTCGTTACGGGTACTCAGAAGCCCAAAAGTCTGACAACCAGTCTTACCAAGGGGTATCGTGTTACCCAGTAAATGGGTTGTGGAGGTCAGATAGGCAGTCGCTCCATGTAAAGTACTGGTATTCGTCTCTATCCGGTTAGCCTGACCCCCGATTGACTGAGGTATTGGAGAAAACCAAGTTCATTATATAGTCAAACATAAGAACGTTATCTGTTTTAAACAGACTTCAAAAAAAGGTGTTTTATTTTCTAGGTAAACCGAATTATGATGATTCTTTTTTTTTTGAAAGCTTGTGCTTCTCATATGGTCCCGTATAAATTTGATCACGATCTGACCAATAGTTTTTGAGTTATCCTTAATAATGCGTATTTTTTCCACATAGTATAATATTGATGATGGTTTAATAACTTCCTGTCACTGTTATTTACATATCAAGTAGTGGTATACGAATTTGTGTAGGGTAGGTATCACGACTAAAAAGTGAAAAATAAAAACCTTCAAAAAAAGAACAACTGACTTAAAAAAAAAAACACTACAAAGTGAAAAAGAACTTCGGTGACAAAAAACGAAAATACAAAACTAAAGACACCGACTTCCGAAATTAAAGTTATTTTTCACTTTGTAGTGTTTTTTTTTGGAACTCAGTTGTTTTTTTTTTGTGTCCCTGCTAAGCAAAGTGCATACCACCTATATTTCAACATTTTCCGTCTCTTAAGGTTTTTTGACGAATTTCTCATTCACAAGACTATAAAACATTAATATTATGCGATCCGGACTGCCCCGTTGGTCTCGTGGTCGGTCTTGGGGGTCCACTCTCTTAATTCCGTCAACGAAAATACGGAACCATCCGAAAGTAGTTATTCCGTCAATACAAGTGACAAATTAAATTTTTCAAATGGGCAAAACATATCGCGAGGAGGGTCAACTGTCAAATCGTGTTGTCATTCATTCTGAATTCAGGCTCAAAAGTAATCTTATGCCCGTAGGTGATACGGAGTAGAAAACGCCCGTGACTTTGGCCGTAACTACGGATTTCATACTTAGGGAGTAGACCCCCTGGGGTTCGATTCCCAGGTCGGGCAAAGCGTTATTGGGTTATTATCTAACATTAGGAATTTCTCAGTAGCTGCCCGGACTTTGGAAGGTGGTGGTGTGATACCCTCCGTGCCTCGGAAAGCACGTAAAGCCGTTGGTCCTGCGTTTGATCTCTCCCCGGTCGTGTCGGATTGCCGTCCCATCGGACTATGCGAGTAAAGGAACAGAGAGTGCACCTGTATTTGCGCACACACTTGCGTACCTATCTAATCTATGTTGAGATTGGCCGTCGTGACCGAAATCGGTCGGGACAATATTATTATTATGCGATCCTGACCCATCTGTAATAGATAGGTATAAAAGTAATTGATTAATTTCTCATTCCGTAAATAGGATATCGGAATCAATTTTACAGGTCATATAAAAAAAAATCTAGATGGAATCGACATTTCCTAATTTCTGGGAAGAAAACCCACTCAGGGGTCAAGGTCTCTTAAAGTCCAGACATTTTGCAGAGGTACCTTGGTATTATTTGGCATTAGATTTTTTCAGTAACCATCTATTATTATGTTTTATATTTATTTATATTTTATATTATCAAAGAGTACTTAGTAGAAAATTTGTGAGTAGTTACGTATGTAGGGGGTAATCTTCAGAACTAATAATCAGACTCCGAAATTCACTAATGGTAATCTACAGTATTACCGAGTGTTATCATGCCTCATAGGGTACATTTTATGTTACCTAAAACAAGAAATTTCACGCAGCCGGAATCGCCGGCAAAAGCAAACTGAAACTCAAACTCAAAGCATTTATTTCAATTAAACCATTTACAGGCACTTTTGAATTGTGAAAGAGTCGGTCAGTTAGTCAGAAAGTTGAAGCTAGTTGCCCACTCCAAAACGTAGATCTCTATGGAGAAGCTAGTGTTTTATAATATGTCCATACGAAAATAGTAACTAAGTTATTCGTCCAAACTCTTATTTGTACAGTAAAAATAAACACGATTCATGCCTAAATTGTGATCTAGCGGTCACGTTCCGCCCCCAATTCATACAATAATAAGAACAGCAAGGGTTCATCCTTATAAATCCTGATGTATTTACAAAGGATTGTCGCGGATCCCCGATAAAAATGTTTATTTTACGATATTCCGTATTATTGACATCGGCGGCAAGGGGCTTCGGAAATGGGAATAGGTAGGTTCACAAGAAATTCGACAGAAATAATATTTTGAAATTTTTATCTTTTTCTGAGTGGAACCTGTGCTAGGCAGGTGTTCTCTCGCGGGATTATGTGATAACAAATAATCTTGGTATGATATTTAATTCATGTTACTCAGAGAATGGCATATAGCTTTACTCCAGTCTCCATTCAGGATAAACATTAGAAACGCAAGTTAAGTAGATTAGGTACCTACTTAAATTATAATATTAATGACGAAAAGATAATGACTTATTGAAATGTCTTCATAATATTATTGATAAATGATAAATATTTTTTGGAGGGTAAATTACCAAGTGCTAATATTATGTTTGCGGTGAGATTTAGGTATTGTGTGCGGGTTCATTATTAATTACGTGACGCATCCGAGGAGACTATTCGTCGCTGAGGAAGAGGGTAAGGACTAACCTGGAATACTGTTGTGGACGGTTTAGCTGGCTCCACGTGGCTTCATTGGTCGGTGTTTTGTTCGGCACGAGATCACTGCATTCCACTCACGATGAATGTTCACTCAAAGTTAATAAGTCATTATAGCGGTTACAAAAGTTCCAGCAATTGCGCGCGCGCGCACGTAATCACGATTATGTGACTTCAGCGGTGTCCTGATGCGAAGTTTCTTTCGGAGAAATATGTCGTCTTTCAGTCATTATGGAAGGGAAAGAGATGGATATAGGTAACGATCGAAATGCTCTCATAATGACAATCTTAAATATTTTATGGTTTAAATAATTTGAGTACCTACGAGGCTTTTTTTAGTACCTATTAGAGTCAAATTATTATATTGTACATGTTTAGGCTTCAACAATTATATTTCTATAAGTAGGTTTGAACAGACACTGTTACACGTCCACCATATTATTAAAACTAGATGAAGTCGGTATTTACATAGGTACTGTAGAGACTACAGCCTTCATGGCGTGTTCATGCAACCTCAGCGAGTGGTTTATAAGTTGATGGCATAATATGAGACGAACACTAAAAAATATATATTTAGAAGATTATAAAATAATAAAGAGTCAGCTCGAAGAGCTGACAGACTGTGTCATCATGTAGAAAACGTAAAACCAAGTTTAGGAATATTTATTCTTTAGATATTAGGTAAATATGCCTTTAATTCGATCATCCCGGTTATATAAGGACGCGGAGTTCTTCTAGTACTACTGTAGCGAAATAAAAAAGGAAAGTCACCACTTTAACAAGAATCATTTAATAGTATAAAATATCGAATAGCAATAAAATACAAAATATTAAAATTAAATATTAGGTTAGTTGTAGGGCAGGTAAATTGGCCTAAACCAAAAGAGAGTACGAGAAAACTTAAGGTATATCGGATGGTAAATCTTTGTTATGTATTTGGTTTCCGAACTAGGGAATCGATTGCAATCGATTATTAGGTTCGTGGCCGCTAAATTACGTATACTTTCAAATGAATATTATCTTATAAAGATTACCTAAGTTATCCCGATACGAAAACAGTCATGGTTAAAGGTCAACTATCATTCGAATGTAAAACCTACAAATATTAACGATTAAGGGGATAGTATCCTGGATGCTAACGAACCGTAGCCTCGAAGAACTGCACGCCTCGACAAAATCGCAGGTGACACGACATCAAGTGTCGCGGGCCAGAAAGGACTTGCCAATCTAGAACTCCAAGGATAATACGCGGCTGATAACAGCGACCAAACAGCTCGCAAGTCTCGTGGATAGTCCGGTACCCGGAAAAAGAGCTGAAAGCAGCCCTGTTTAACTGGATCTACACCAGCTTGACTCCAGTAGGATTGATAAGATGAAAATTTATAAAAATCGACCTGAAACCGTTTAAAATTTTCTGTATCTCAAGTTTTTTTCCAATAATTAAAAGGGGCGTTTTTACGCCAAATATTGAAAAAAATCTGAATGAATTTTTCTGGCCAGTATGAAATAGGTTGCAACCGCAGAGGTCACGCTGCTGTTTCGAGTATGGTGCTCTTACCGAGAAATTTTAGTCTCTATTTCTTTATTGCCATTTTCAGGTTCTAGCATTGAACAGAGTTCTTTTCTCCGGTTCCACGGAAAACCGGCGATGCAATTAATTCTTTGGATAGTTACCATGAATATGCGATTGGACAAGGAATCTGCTTAGTGAAGTTTGTGTTCTTTGATCTGATGTAATTTAAAAGAATAACTTTGTAACTATACCCAATAATTAACTCTTTTATTTTCTCCCAAAAAAAAGGGTAACATCCCTATAAGAGGGTGGCAACCCTAAGAATTAGGTACAACTCTATCAGACTGTGACAACTCTATAAGAGTGACAACCCTATAAGAGAGGGACAGCCCTGTATGAATTAAATAGAATAGACTATATAATTTAAACTAGTAAACCTAGTAGATAACCTACATAAACCTTAACAAACCTAATAAACGACATCGAAGTGCAACAGATACAGAATAAATTCAAATGTCGACCTTCAACTTGAGACGTTATCAGTGCGAGCTCCAGATGCGTCCACTTAATCTAGAGTAATCTAATAACTAACGACTAAAGACCTAAGGATCCCAAGAATATATACAAGAACAAAGAATAAAGTACGACCTTAGACAAAGAAACGACTTTAGTCAAAGTAACGACTTGAGTCTTAGAAACGACTTGAGTCAAAGAAATATCTTAAGTCAAAGAAACGTCTTAAGGCAACGAAACAACTTAACTTATTGAAACGACTTAAGTCAAAAAAACGACTTGAGCCAAAGAAACGACTTGAGTCAAAAAAACGACTTATATAAAAATTAAAATTAAATATTTAAGGATATCCTTTATGTAATATTGTCCGGAATGGACAGAATCACAGTCTTGGAGGACATATGTGGTCCTAGAGATGACCCAAGTTACACGGGTTTTTAAAGAAGCGAGGCGCAAGCTTTCCAAAAAATTAATCTACTCCAGGGGATCTGGAGAAGTTTCGTTTCTATACGGTGTTACCAACGCCGAGAGAGATAGCCGAACGGTTCGTATTGTATGCTCGAAAATTATGGAGGAAAGCCGTAGAAAGATTGTCAGCGACTCTCGCATAAACCTCGGCAAGGGAAGAAAGATTCGACGCGTGTTGAGCCTAACTTTCAGCTAAATTGGCGCTTTGAGTCTGATTATTCGCACGGGTAGAATCCATAAGGCCTTCCCTACCAAACATAACGAAGTTTGGTGTAAAACCTGTAGGGGCTCACCAATAGAACTACCTTCATCTGCCATTGTCGGCGACGAGACCCTTCTACGCTGTAGGGCGTAAATAGTGTGAGGACTGCTACGCACACGCTCTTACTATAAACCTATCGAGTCGTACGTCAATTTTTTTTTACTAAGTCACTAATTAAAATTTAAGGAGATTTTGTTTATTATGATGTTTATCTGTCTCTAATTATTTATTTAGGTTAGTTTTATTATTAATTTTTATATTCTGATCTAATAATGTGAGGATTGTCGTATAATTACGTAACTTGATAATATAATGTTTTGTTTATGTAGATATTTTGATAATTTTAGTTGCAAAGGATAGAATTATGTACAAATCTAATATTCCAGTTGGATTCATGTAAATCGGACAACGCGTTTAGAAGTTATTAAGAAATTTATGCAAGGGAAAATGTACCGAACTACATTTTTGAGTTTATGTTCTACGAAATCTTTATTATTTGAAAATATGTTAAATATTGTTGTTGAATATGATTAAGGGAGAGACAAAAAAGGTTAAGGATTTATGATTAAAATATATTATAAAAAAGGCTCCAACGATTTCGGCTTAGGATTTAGATCCATGCTATATTACAACAAAAACAAAACCAAAAAAACATAATATACGAATCTGCCTGTACGTAGTTGGAAAGCGTTAGATATTGAGTAACATGGCTATTGGGAATGGTACGGCAAAACAACGGCAAAAAAAAAAACAGTTGGGCAAATCAAAAAAGAACTAGCAAACATCCAAGCAAAGAGAGCATACCTTTGGTCACGGTCACGACCCCTAAACATCCACACATCAAACGCACACTATGGGAAACTAACTACAGGAATGGAATAAAATTCGGGATAAATATGTATTTTTTGGGAGGATATAAAAGAGTTAATTACTGGGTATAGTTACAAAGTTATTCATTTAAATCACATCGCACAAACATCACATTAAAGTAAATAACATAAACTTCACTAAGACTTGCATCTGATTTAATACCTAATTTCAACATTTTGTATTTTATTTCATTCGTTTTTTTATACTAATAAATTATATGTGTTAAAGTGGTGAATTTCTTCTTTTATTTCGCTACACTATGTACCTACCTACCTATCAAAACCGTCAAAGAAGCTTTACTGTGCGATTTGAGCAAAACAAATCTAGCTAGAATACCAAAGATATAATTTTCTAAAAATGTCCTCATTTAAATTCCTCCTAGATGCACAGAGAGATCTCAATTCTCTCAGACAACTAAATATCTTTGACCATCAGAATACGTATCTTTATAAGTATCAGAAATGAGATCACATCTTTACGAGTGGACGCGGGCGAAGCGAAACAGTGCGATATAAGAACAATAAAATAAATTGGACGCAGCAGCGTTGACTCCGACCGTCCGTATTATAGTGTTATGTTCACTTGCCATTTAGCCCCGACCTCCCCTCCCAGCGGCCATCTTATCTCCTTCATAAGAAGCAAAATTAGCGCTCTTTGATACGGACAAGAAATGGAGAAGCGCTGAAAAAGCGTATCATGTCTTTGCAATTGTAATTCTGTTTTAGAAATGATGTTAATTTTGTTTTATTTTTAGCATTTAACCATTTTCAGCAAGTAAAGACTTTGAGTTTAAAAACTATACTCGTCGTCTCTCTCCTAAAATCGTTTCCTAGCTAGCTGATGTCGCTTTCATTAGTTTACCTATAATCATTTAAAATCTATAGTCAATCCTTAACCAGAAAACTTCTCTCTCCTTTGATAAATAGAGAATCTCCTATACTTTTAAAATCCTTCATAATAATGTCGAAATGCCAAAAAATATTTTAATAAGATTTCCATATTTAGAAGCAAACACAAATTGGTTGCAACAGAATTAAAATCCAGCGAATATTTTTCATACTCCTATATTTTCCACTCACGTCATCTCCCAAAAAAACATACGAACTCACACCTAGTTAAGGCTCAAAGAGAGAGACTTTTATTTTCACTGTAATTGGCGCACAAAGCAAAACCAATCGACTTCGCTCGCGACGCGACGAATTTATTTTTATTTATGTATTTTTGATAGAGTGTGCGCACTTGTCCAATTTGCCCGTGTGCACTCCCAATGTTGTTTATTTATTTGACGATTTTTTTTATTCTTTTGTTTTTGGTTCTGTAGGTAACTAAATAATCCTGAAATGTTCTGCATTTCAGTCCAGCTCAGATTTGTGTTTATCTAACTTGTTTCTACTAAATGTTGTATTTCTTATTTAAGCTTATAAGTATCGTAAACATCGAACCTCATTAAGAAGTCCTTAAAAATAAAGTTTTCCTCTTTCCCAATCGATATTAGAGAAACTTAAAAACTCCTGTTGATGAGTTTGGAACTAGGGATTGCAATCCAGAAAAACGGACCGGGAATCTGGCGGATCCAGCTTTACTAAACTTTTACCGGATCCGGCACCAATATGCCGGATCCGGTGTTAGCAATTTATGACAAAATAATAGCGCTGTTGTTTTGATAACATATACTAAAATAATCATTACTCAAAATAATTATTTATCGTAAGTTGATTAAATTAAAAGAGTTATAATTATAACACAAGCTCTTTTTGTGATAATTGTGCCATTTATTAAATTCTCAATTCTCAATTCTTTATTGCGTACCATAATGTATACAGTTGGTGGGAAAAACAGTTACATCAGTCTCAATTATGGACCCTGTCGGGCACAGCATAGATAAAAGTAGGAGAGAGGAGGAAGAACGCTTGGCATTTAATAAGTCCAACTATGAGTTTATACATATTTATTAAAAATATTAATAATGTTGTAAACTAATCACTTTAAAAAATATTAATTATTGTTTTATATACTTATTATTAATTTTATTTATTATGTCAGTAATTTATTTATTATTAGTTTTATCAATTATTTAAGGTATTTAGTTATTATTATTTTTATTTACTACGTAAATAATTAATTATTATATTTTATTTTATTTAAAGTAACTTTAATTAATATTATTATCCTACAGGGGTAAGTCATTTATTTCATATTTATAATTTATCATCTAAGTATTCGCCTATACTATAGTAGCATTTACTTTCAAGGAAGATTTTTAATTTATTAATAAATATATTATAATTATCTAAATTCTTAATTATTGCGGGTAACTTATTATAAATTTTTATGGACATGACAAACGTACTATAGGAGTGCATTTTTAATCGCGATAGTGGTAAGTTTAGTCTGTTTTTGTGTCTTAGAACAATTTTCTTTTGTATGTCCTCTCTTTTTGTAAAGAAATCTGGGTATTTACGTACGAACTTACAAACTTCAAATATATACAAGCATGGTAGGGACAAGATCTTTAGTTCCTGAAAGTGGGGTTTACAGCTATCAGTGACTTCAATATTTACTAAGATCCTATGTAATTCGTTTTTTTTGTAATGTAAGTAACGTGGGCGCGTCAGTACTGTTTCCCCATAAGATGATACCATATGTGAGCCATGCGTGGGCATACGCGTAGTACGTTACTAATGCTGTTTTTAGGTCTGTGGTTTTTTTGATCTCGCGGAGGGCGTATGAAAATTTTGATATTTTTGATCTTACTTTCTGGATATGAGACTTCCAATTTAATAATTAGACAGATTCATCAAATCGTGATGTTGTCTGTCTTAGATATAAGACTTGTGTGATAGCATTTTCAAATACTTTAATAATTATTATCTCAATGTTCATCTTACTAAATTACGTAAGGTTTTTATATTCGATTTTATAAAGTTACTTACTGTGAAATCTAGGAAGTGGAAGACTGAGCCACTCGTTACGTCGTTACTAATTACCTAGTCTACACTACTAGATTTTAATTGTTTGCTCGTTGTCTAATATTAACATTTGAAATAAAGTTGATTTGATGTATGTTTTTTTTTATAGTATCTTTAATAAGTACAATTACACTCGATTAATTCACTAGCAGTTCATTTTGGACCGAAAAGTGAAAATCATCCTGATTTGATAAATCCGGCCGGATTCGGCTGGGTCCTGTCGGATCGATGAGAAAGAATGTGGTCGAATCCGGCCGGATTGAAAATGACGCCGGATTTCAATCCCATATTGGAACCGAAACTTTGGGTGTACAGGCTTTAAACTTTCAAGTACGCCTGCTGAACAGTTGTAGGATAGGTAGTTTTTTTTTTTTTTGTTCAAAAGAGGCTATCACTGACTTGCGAAGCTTTGACGGCCTTCTTGGTCTAGTGGTCGTAAGCACTACTGCTGAATATGAGTTCCTGGGTTCGATTCCTGGGTCGGGCAAAGTGTTATTGGGTTTTTCAACCTGGAATTTCTCAGTAGCAGCCTGGAGTTCAAATTTGTGCCCGGTCGATGGCAATAGGCTCGCCCCCTATTACATCAGACTCAAATATGACAGGCGAAATGTAGCTGTAGATATTATAGTATAGGTACACTGCCTAACCCTTTAGAAAATACAGGCGTGATGATGTTACAACCTATTATCTATACAAAATGGAATGCGTTGTGTACCCACGTGTTATGTTATGTGTGGTTTTGTGTACCCATCCGGCCGTACAAAAAAAATATTCAATATCAAGTTATTCTTTCTACAAATAAATCGATTCGTTCCCAATTTGCCAATAAACAACTTACAAAAGAACGTGTGTACTTGAAGCTCTCAGTCGAAATACTTCTGATGCACGATTTGGTAGGAAACCATCGTTTTATTTGCATTTGATTCAAAGAGGCGCGCTTCGAGCGAGTATTCTTCAAACCACATGTAGGTAAGGCTGCGTTTAGAATTATAAAATGTTATTTTGTTATTTACGGTATTTGTTTAAAAATATAACGCAGAAAAGCCTTTACTAGAAGTGGACATTGCATTAGTGGTTCAGTAGCTCGAATATCATAAGCAGGGTAATTACGTAACACACTAACAGTAGGAATGGGTTTCATTTTGACAGTTCTATAACATTCATTGCGTTATTTACGTTGTTGAGCAGACAAATTTTTCGAACATATGAAACAATGGATTAGCAATATCCTTCAAAATGATTCAGATTGTGATTGAAAGTGCGTTGCCCAATCAGGGGGCTGGATTGTGCCGGAATTCGATGTACCGAAATAGATGTCGGAATATAGCAGTTCGTGTTGGACACACAGCGGTTCCCCTGACATCTGCCATCAGAAGACAGCTGCCGTGCAACCATCGATGTGACGGCGATGCTCTGCTAGAGTGACTGTCACCAGCCAGTGTCACTTTTACCGGACCTTTTCGGTGATTCTAGTAACTTCGTAACCAAACTAGATGACGCCACTTCTTGCGTCGTCAAACATATCTATCAATAAGCCTGTTTTCATCGACGGAGTAGGAAGAGGTAGAGAACAAACACAATTTCTAGTGAGCACCCGATTACCTTACACATTCCTTCTATCAGGGGATCGAGCCAAGAACCCTAAACTCAGCAGTTACGCCTTCGACGACTTTTGTTCTTTCTTCCTAGACCAATGAATTTAATTTAAATTATCTTATCTTATTCTCACAGTGCAAAGTTGCCATTCTTAAGCGGGATTGGGCCGATCATGTCCGCCGCATGTCAGATCAGCTGTGGGCTAGAAGAACCACTGATTGGGTCCCGTATTTAATGGAACCCAATCGATGATTTTTTAGACGAAGATGGAAGGACGAACTTGACTCCTACCTAAAGGGCTGGCCCGCAAAGGCAGTGGACAGACGTGTGTGGAAAAGGGAAAGGCAGAACTCTGCCCAGCAGTGGGACATTACGGGCTAAATAGATCGCTTCTCACGGTATGGGAAATTTCGTATAGCTAGCTCGTGCCACGACAGAATTGCAGCATCTGTTTGATATCTGCCTACAGTGTGAGCACGTCTTTATTATTTCCCCGCGCTCCTCGAGAACATCGATAAAAGCGCGGTTACGCTATTATAAATCCATTTCCTGAATATTCATAAAACTAGTTCCTCAGGATTGCTGGTTTGAAGTTAGTTCATAAGAACATTTATATACTTATTGCATGTCTTTTATACGATTTTGATCGAAGATTCGAATTGAATATTGATCTTAATAAGACTGGTACTTACTACGTAGTACCTAAGTACGATTATTGGTGAATCATTACGCTTGACTGGCGATCATTACGTTTCAGGTGAATCCCGCCAAATTAAAACTTTCTTTCTTTTTTGGGTTCCGTACCCAACGGGTAAAAACGGGACCCTATTACTAAGACTTCGCTGTCTGTCCGTCCGTCTGTCTGTCACCAGGCTGTATCTCAAGAACCGCGATAGCTAGACAGTTGAAATTTTCACAAATTATGTATTTCTGTTGCCGCTGTAACAACAAATACTAAAAACATTTTTTTTTTAACTCGTGCATAAAACGCGATGTTTTTGCCCTTTTTTGCTCGATATCAATAAATGGTAACAAGTAGACACCTTATTTGTGTACCTACTGTTGTTTACCTAGTCGATGGTAGGGAACCCTTCGTGCGCGAGTCCGACTCGCACCTGGCCGGATTTTTGCAAATTGCAGCGCTTTTTTATGTCATAATTATATTGATCAAAATGCGATTCGCGACTGTAGGAATGATATAGTTACTGAATAATAATCGACGACGACGACTATACGATACGATATGATTGATATGAAATTAATGATTATTACCTATTCAGTAAATATATCATTCCTACAGTCCCGAATCACATTTTGATCAACATACGACGACATAAAACAGCGCTGTAATTTGCAAAAAACCAAAGACAATTTGAATTTGGCGGGCTACAGCGAAGAATTCACCTTAATACAGAAATAGGTAACCTATAGATAAATAATACGGAAATAAAGAGGTAAAACTTGTGAGCTTGTAAGTATGTAATCTTCCGATCCGATTCCGAAAATTCTTTCACTAATGGGAAGTTACAGTATTGTAGAGTGTCATTCATGGAATATCCAGAAATTTCATGCGAAAGAAGTCTCGGGCAACAACTACGTTTTTTATAAAATGTATAATAGCCAGGGTGTCTTCGACTCGATCGCAGAGATCCTGCATGAGCCATGTACCAACTCATCTAATAATTAGCAAACACATTAATTTATATTTTAGTCTACATTTACTGATAAAATATAACATTAGGTCCTACCTACCTAGTGAAGTTAAACCTACATTACCACCATCTTTTAAAAAAGCGGGCAAGTGCGAGTCGGACTCGCACACGAAGGGTTCCGTACCTAGCACCGTACAATATTTAACATACATAATTCATATCGAACAAAAAACCACCGAAAAAAAACGTCTTTTGTATGGGGACTCCCTTTTATTTTTAACTTTTTGTTATAGCGGCCACAGTAGTACACACCCTGTGACAGACGGACGCACAGCGGAGTCTTAGTAATAGGGCCCCGTTGGCACCCTTTGAGTACGGAACCCCTAAAAATAGCAACTTCCTTCCTCCACCCACGGGGAAGACAAGCATTGCTATTTTTCCTAGCAGCTCCACTCATTATGATTATGATACATGTTAATTAGTTCCCGTTACTACGCGCCCAGCATCACGGCGTTTTATGAACGTTATTAGTTGCCTCATTACGTGCTCGGAACACGCGGTTTGTTCAACAAGTTCGTTTACGTGCTTTTATTTTATGTGCAACAATTTTATGTTGGAGGTTCCGTTTTTAAAATTAGGTACCGAAACTTCATTTTGAGACTTTGGCGTCATTACTAATGCAAACTATTCACAATCATAATCGGCCTATAATTATATAGAGGGCTTATTATAATGGGCTGTAATTGTAGGCTGTAATCCACCACGCGAGCCCAGTGCTGGTTGGCGGATGTTACATGTCTTCGAATTTTTGGCTCTAGGACATGCCGGTCAAAATGCTTTCCTTCACCGTTTTGTGAGCAGTGGTGATAAAACAATTACACAAAGTAAAACGCCTGCTTAAGTTCGAACACACAACCGAACCTACCCGCCGCCGCGCCGAGTCGTAGCCGTCTAATTTACAATACTGCTGCCCATATCCCAATAATTTAAAAACGTATTTAACCTAAGTCTTTTTTATTTAATTGCCATTTCAGACTTTTTAACCGACGAAAAAAGGAGAAAATTCCCAAGTCAACGCGTATGTACACACATCAAGTGTTTAGGGATCAAGGCATTTAAAAAAATAAAAAAACCCCGTATTGAAA